>CAWVOI010000112.1:1793750-3197500 GCA_963930915.1 Forcipomyia taiwana
ATGCACTGGCTCCTAATCTATTGGCGCCATGGTCGCTAAAATTAGCTTCTCCCGTGGCATATAGACCTTCAACGGTGGTCATTAAGTTGTAATCTACCCAAATACCTCCCATGGTATAATGCACGGCAGGATAAATCATCATCGGAGTTTTATACGGATTCTGGTCTACGATTTTCTCGTACATCTGAAATAAGTTCCCGTACTTGTTCTCAACTACTTTTGCTCCTAATTCATATACTTCAGCGTCAGTTGGGTTTTTATTCCCTTGAATTAAGGCTTCTTCCTTTCCGTAGCGCTGAATGGCACTTTTAAAATCAAGGTAAACTGCTTCCCCTGTTTTATTCACTCCAAATCCGGCGTCACAACGCTCTTTTGCAGCTCTTGAAGCCACGTCTCGAGGCACTAAATTACCAAAGGCTGGATACCTGCGCTCTAGGTAATAGTCTCTATCTTCTTCTTTTAAATCTGTAGGTTTCAATTTCCCAGCTCTAATGGCCTCTGCATCTTCCTTTTTCTTCGGAACCCAGATACGCCCGTCATTTCGAAGACTTTCAGACATCAACGTTAATTTAGATTGGTGTTCTCCTGAAACTGGAATACAGGTTGGGTGGATTTGTGTATAACAAGGATTTGCAAAAAATGCGCCTCTACGGTGTGCTTTCCAAGCAGCTGTAACGTTACTTCCCATGGCATTGGTAGAAAGGAAGAATACATTTCCGTAGCCTCCGGAAGCTAAGACAACGGCATGAGCACTGTGTCTTTCTATTTCTCCAGTCACCAAGTTTCTGGCAATAATTCCTCTTGCCTTGCCATCTACCTTAACGATGTCTAACATCTCATGGCGATTGTATGCTTTAATTTTACCACGGTTTATTTGGCGGTTCATGGCCGAATAAGCTCCCAACAATAATTGTTGTCCGGTTTGTCCTTTCGCATAAAAAGTTCGAGATACCAACACACCACCAAACGAACGGTTGTCAAGCAAGCCTCCGTATTCACGGGCAAATGGCACTCCCTGTGCAACACACTGGTCGATGATATTTGCTGAAACTTCAGCCAGGCGATAAACATTCGCTTCCCGAGAGCGGTAATCGCCCCCTTTTACAGTATCGTAAAACAAACGGTAATTGCTGTCGCCATCACCTTGATAATTTTTTGCTGCGTTTATTCCACCTTGTGCCGCGATTGAATGCGCGCGTCTTGGCGAATCTTGGTAACAAAATGTTTTTACATTATAACCCAATTCTGCCAAAGTAGCGGCTGCGCTTCCTCCAGCCAGCCCTGTACCAATAACGATCACATCGATGTTTCGTTTGTTGGCCGGATTAACTAGATTAATTGAGTTTTTATGATTGGTCCACTTTTCGGCTAAGGGTCCTTCAGGTATTTTAGCATCTAATATTGACATAGCAGAAATGGTTTTAATGTGGAAGTTGATTTAAATGAAGGTATAAGGCGATAAAGATGAAACCGAGTGGAATCACAACTGCATACACTTTTGCAAACTTCGTAAGTGCTTTTGAATACTTGTTGTTGAAGCCCACACTTTGGAAAGACGACGCAAATCCGTGCCACAAGTGAACTGCCAACAAGATAAAAGACAAACAATAAATCCCAACACGGATTGGGCTTTCAAACTTGTGCACCAATTCTTCGTAGTAACGGAACCCACTATTAACGTTGTCTGGGTCTAATAAACCGCTCATGTCACCTTTAAAATACTTGATATTCATCTCAGGCGCCCAGAAATCGTAAAAATGTAATCCTAAAAAGGCTAAAATCACCAATCCAGAAATAATCATGTTACGAGAAGCCCAAGTCGAGTTTGTGTTTCCCTTAAACGAATTGTACTTGACGGCGCGTGCATTTCGGTTTCGAATTTCTAGAATAAAACCCATGATAAAATGGAATATTACCCCAAAAATCAAAATTGGTTGTAATACTGCCTGAACCAAGATATTGGTTCCCATAAAATGGGACCATTCGTTAAAGGTATCAGGATCGATTACCGAGGTTAGGTTAATGGTAAAATGTTGTCCTAAAAAGAAAACTAAGAACAAGCCCGATAGTGCCATGGCAACTTTACGGGCGATGGAAGAGGATATGATTCCCATTATGGTTGTGTTTTCAAAATTTTGAGTTACAAAAATACAGCACAGAAGGCGTTTCGGCAAACATTGAGAGCCGTTTTATTACTAAATAGAATGATTCTTACGTTAAATTTTGTTTAATTTTTAAATAAATCTATTAAACATAAATGATTCATTATAAACCGACATCTTTTTCCAAACAAACCATTCTTGCATTATTTCACTTCTAAAATCTCCTTTGTAGACTTTCCATTCATCGATACGCTAATTTCATACATTCCTTTGGGCAGATAGGTGTTTCCATCTTCAGCTTCACGTAGGCTCACGTCATTTTTCTTCATGGTCTTGGTTCCTTTTTCTGAAAGATTTACGTTATAATCAATCACATTTACCCCCTTCATCACTTCTTCTTTCCAAGAATTGACCACTACTCCACCTTCTGTGGCTACGGAAATTTCCGCAGTACCGCTAGCCGGAGCATAGACTTGTAACGGAACTGTGGGTTGATTTAAAAAGTCTCCAAAAGCATTAAAACCACTACTTCCCCAACGCCTAGACGCTCTTATAGGTGTAGGTTTCGCCATAACGAATGCATTACTATTCTCTGAATTTAAAAGTTGAAGCAATGAGATATCGGCAATATAGATAGAACGCCCATGTGTACCTACCACCAAATCTTTTTCACGCTTTTGAAGTACAAGGTCATGAACAGCCACATTTGGGAGTCCGTTAGAAAACGGTTGCCAGGAATCGCCACGATCAAAAGACACGTACGCGCCATTATCGGCTCCCAAATACAATACATCTTCATTTTCTGGATCTTCCCGAATTACATTTACAGGAGACAGCGGTAAATTACTGGCGATGTTTTTCCATGTAGCACCATAATTATCACTCATATATACGTACGGTTTGAAATCGTCCCATCGATAGCCATTCAGGGTTACGTACACACGCTCCTTTTTGTGTTCTGAAGCCACCACACGGCTCACCCAAAGATCTTTTGGAAATGAGGCTGAGATATTCTGCCAATTGGCACCTCCATTTTTAGAAACATGTACGAGCCCATCGTCACTTCCTGCGTAGAGCAATCCGAATTGGAAAGGGCTCTCTGCAATGGCGGTTAAGGTTCCGTAGGCTACATTTCCTTTCTTCCCTCCCGTAGTTAAGTCGTCTGAAATGGCAGACCAATCGTTACCCTGATTCATAGAGCGCATTAGCTTATTGCCTCCCAGATATAGAATATCCTGATTGTGGCTGCTCAATAAAATGGGTGTTTGCCAATTAAATCGGTACGGATTCTCACCTAGTTCATGCTTGGGCTGTATGTAAGTGTTCTCATTCGTTTTTCGGTTTAAGCGGAAATAGTTCCCGAATTGAAACCCGGTATATACAATATCACTATCGCGGTTGTCGATTTGAATTTGCATTCCGTCGCCGCCCATGATAAATTCATACGGATATTTCCCGTTTTGCATCCAACCCGGATTTTCTTCACTGTCGTGCGAACCAACCCAAACACCATTGTCCTGTAACCCTCCATACACATTGTACGGTTCTTCATTGTCAACATTAATGGCGTAGAATTGCCCTACTGCTGGTTGGTTGTTCTTTATCCAGTTTTCACCATCATCATAACTAATGTTTACCCCGCCGTCATTTCCGTTTATTAAATGACCTGGCATTTTAGGGTTGATCCAAAGGGCATGGTGATCTGCATGTACATTTGGTGCCGAAATAGATGTAAAGGTTTTTCCGCCGTCTTTCGATTTTAAAATGGGTACTCCATAAATGTAAATTCCATCTCTATTGCTCGGGTCAACGTGAATTTTTCCGAAGTAATACCCGTAACTGTAATAGATTCCATCTAAGAAATCTTCGTGGGTCTTTTTCCAAGATTTTCCACCATCGGTACTTTTATACACTTCTGCCCCAATTACAGGCGTGTCAAACAACATACTGTTGGCATCTTCTAGGTATTTGGCAAGGTCTACCGGTTTTACAGTTCCGCCGCGCACCATATTTTTCACATTATCAGCCCTGTACTTTTCTTGGAAACCGTTGTTTCGTAAATAGGCATTCAATTTCTTGTCGTCTAGCGCCAAAAATTGCGAAGACGTCATCGTTTTAAACTGTTCTTTAGACAAGTCGTCGCCTTCCTTCTTCCCGCCTTCATCAGCTCGTCGTGCTTGGTTATCGTGTATGGCATATACCGTATTGGCATCGTACACTGCCAGACCAATTCTACCTACACCATCGCCCGTTGGGAAACCGCTATTCGGACCAGAAACTTTAGTCCAGGTACTTCCACCATCGGTACTTTTGTAGATACCACTTCCTGTTCCGCTTCCACGGAAATTCCAAGCCTTTCGGTCTTTGTCCCATGAAGAAGCATACATCAAGTTGAAATTATTCGGGTCTGCGTCCATTTCGATGATACCGCTTTGATCGTTTACAAAAAGTGTTCGTTGCCAAGTAGCGCCGCCATCGGTTGTTTTATAAACACCCCGGTCGTTATTTGTTGAGTACAAATGCCCTACGGAAGACACCACTACCTCATTTGTATTGTTGGGGTTGATAATGATTTTTGAGATATGGTGACTGTCTTTAAGCCCCATATTCTGCCATGATTTTCCGTTATCGGAAGATTTTAAGAGTCCGATTCCCGCATAGCTGGACCGTGAAGAATTAACTTCTCCTGTACCTACCCAAATCGTGTTGTTCTTCCAATCTACTGCAAGGCTTCCAACATTTTGCGTTGGGCTACTGTCCAGAACTGGTGTAAAGGTGGTTCCGTTGTTTTTGGTATGCCAAACACCGCCACTGGCATAGCCAACGTAAAATTCGGTTGGGTTATCCGGATTTACTGCCAAATCTACCACCCGGCCGCTCATTATGGTTGGCCCAACATTCTTAAAAGGAAGGTTTTTAACCAGTGAATTTTGCGTGAGTTGTTCTTTCTGTTGTAATGCATTTGATACATCTGAAGCCGATGTAGCAGGTTGCTGGGCAATTGCAGATGAGACAAAAAGCAACGTACAAGCAGCGAATAGAAATTTTTTCATGGTTGGAGTTTTTAGAAAGGTACAAAATACCACATTTGAACCTTATGGACAACCCAAAAAATGCAATTCAAATTTCACTTTTCATCTTGAATTTGGCGAATGGTAGTTATCAAGTTTTCAGCAAAATTGGTTTCAGCACTATTAAAACCAACATGTTGCCAGCGAAGCATCCCATTTTTATCGACTACCAGTAAATAAGGTAACCCAGAAGTGTTTAACTGTAGCTGTTTAAAAAAGCTACTCTCATGATCATATAAGTAAGAAAACCTATAGGACTGGGCAGCTATGAAGCGTTCAAATTTTTCGGGTGTATCACCTCCCAAATCTGCATTAATAACAAAAAATGCAACCGATGGGTCGTCCTTAAAGTACTGCTGCACATGGTTTAATTCTTTTAACTCTTGGATACAAGGCTTGCACCATGTCCCGAAAAAGTCTAACACCACCGTTTTTCCTTTGAAATCGCCCGTAGAAATTATACTGTTATTCAGATCTGTAAGCTCAGCGACAGGCATAGGTTTATAAAGCGCTTCGGAAAGACTGTCTTTCAAACTTATAGGAATCACATAAATCATAAAAAAGACTACCATTACAGCAAAAAAGGTTAGCAAAATACCCGAACGCAACTTCAGTTTTGGAGCCCAAATGGCCAGCCAACACGATAGCAAACAAAACAGTGGGATGTAAAAAAGCGCAGGAATTTCAGTAAGCACAAAAAGGGCAAAAAGCACTATAAAGCTCCACATGATAAGCAAGAGCTTCATAACTATTGAAAGCGGCACCGATTTATTAATACGGCCCGAAAGATAAAAAAGCAGCACCCCTAGTGGCAAGATAACTTGAAAATTGATAGTTACAAACACCATTATTAGCACTAACAAGATACTTGCAGCAAGTCCAGTTAAGAGAGGTTTGCCCCACAAACGAAATGTAGTTGCCATATTGTTTTTAGCAAATATGCAATCTGAAGTGTAAAGGAGCGTTCGGTTGCGCGTAGCGGCACCAACTATTTAAAAGAGTTTCTGAACTGTGAAGGTGTTTTTCCTGTTTGCTTTTTGAAAAACGTGTTGAAGGTTGTTTTGTTTGAAAATCCGCTTTCATACATTATTTCTTTCACTTGTTTATCGGTGGTGCTCAGCAACTGTTTTGCAACTTCCAAGCGCCTGTTGTTGATAAATTCGTAAAAATTGCAACCGTAGGCTTTGTTGATGATATACGATAAGTTTCTTGAACTTATTTCCGTATCAAGTGTCATTTGACCCAATGAAACATCGAATTCTAAATATGGTTTTTCTGTTTCAATATACGCTGCCAAAATATCTTTTTGTTCGTTGTATTGTGCTGCATCTAAGGTAAATTCTGAAGCATTTCCTTCCAGATCAGTTGCTTGCAGTCCTTTAAAAAGTCCGACATGTTTCAGACCAAAATAGTAAAGGCAATTTACAAGAACCAGTACGAGCGCATACACCAAAAAAACTAAGAAATCACCATTATTGGTCACTGGAAGAAATCCTTCTAGTAGCGCAGTGAATATGGCTGCAAGTTGAACATATATTGCTATTTCGAGCCACTTTAAATCGATTTCGATATAGTTAGCCAAGGTTGTTTTAAGTTTTGACCGAAATCTAAAAATCAGAACTAAAATTGCAAGCAAGTAAAATGCAAGATGTGCTGTGATAACTAGTGAAACAATGTCTAAATAACTCCACAGTTTATTCCGAAGAAAAACCACAACACCCAATGTCAAAATTGCGGGAATATAATGCCATATCATTTGCTGCGGCTTTTCGTTTCGATATATCAAGCTTTTTGCAAAATGAAAATAGAGCGGCCCGTAGAGCAACCCGAAAAAAGGTCCTAACCAATTTCCGCTAGAAAATAAACGTTCACCAAGAATCATATACCCAAAGTGTATAGCAATACAAGCGCATATAGACAAAAGCATCTTGATGAAAAATGGTTTTGTTTTTCGGTTCGACCATAGAACAACAACAAAGAATAGGCATTGGTACATGATTAAAAAACCTATAATATCTGTGGTGCTAAATGCCATGTTTTACTTTTAAAATGGTAAGGTACATATTAAATGTGCGGTTTGGTTTTACTACGCGTATCTGTACGTTTTTAAAAGCAGATTACATGTTAATTTGCAAGGGCTCGACTCGAAATTTGATTAAAATTCTGTTACTTTTGAAAAAAACGTAACAACATGAAATACCACCCAATATCTTCAGACCTATATATTAGAAACCGTAAAAACTTTATGGCGCAAATGAAGCCGTCTAGTTTGGCGGTTTTTAACAGCAACGATATCTACCCGATAAGCGCAGACAGCACCATGCCGTTTCAACAAGCGCGAGATATTTTATATTTAAGCGGCGTAGACCAAGAAGAAAGTATTTTGGTGTTGTTTCCCGATGCACCAGACCCGAAACACCGAGAAATTCTGTTTCTAAAGGAAACCAACGAACATATTGCGGTTTGGGAAGGTGAAAAATTAACCAAAGAAAAAGCATTGGAAACAAGCGGTATCAAAACGGTGTACTGGCTAAAAGAGTTTGATAAGGTGTTTTATGAAATTATGACACAGGCAGACACGATCTATTTCAACACCAACGAACATTACCGTGCCAATATAGAAACGGAAACCCGCGAAGCCCGTTTTATCAAAACAACCAAGGCAAAATTTCCAGCGCATAGCTGGGCCAAGAGCAATCCTATTTTGCAACGCCTGAGATCTGTGAAGCATTCTATTGAAATCGATTTGATGCAACAGGCGTGTAACATTACAGAAAAAGGGTTTAAACGAGTGCTTGATTTTGTAAAACCTGGCGTATGGGAGTTCGAGATTGAAGCCGAATATATGCACGAATTTTTGAGAAACCGTAGCCGCGGATTCGCATACACACCCATTATAGCAAGTGGAAACAACGCCAACGTGCTTCACTATATAGAGAACAACCAACAATGTAACGATGGCGACCTTATTTTAATGGACGTGGGCGCAGAATACGCTAATTACAGCAGTGACATGTCGCGCACCATTCCCGTGAACGGACGTTTTACAAAGAGACAACGCGAAGTTTATGATGCCGTGAACCGCGTAAAAAATGATGCGACTAAATTATTGGTGCCCGGCACCCTTTGGAAAGAATACCACGTAGAAGTGGGTAAATTAATGACGTCTGAGTTATTGGGTCTCGGCCTCCTAGACAAGGCCGATGTGAAAAATGAAGATCCAGATTGGCCAGCATACAAAAAGTACTTTATGCACGGTACGTCCCACCACATTGGGTTAGACACCCATGACTACGGAATTTTATGGGAACCCATGGAAGCCAACCAAGTGTTTACAGTTGAACCTGGAATTTATATTCCAGACGAAGGATTTGGAATTCGACTTGAAGATGATGTTGTAATTCAAGAAAATGGTGAACCTTTTAATTTAATGCGGAACATCCCTATTGAAGCCGAAGAAATTGAAGATATAATGAATAGCTAATTCATGAAGTATTACGCGCCAGAAAATGCCCATTTTTTACTTCCGTTTCAATTCGACCCAACGTTATTGGAGAACGACCTGAAAAAATGTAGCACTTTCAATTTTTTAAAGAATTACGTCCCCGCCAATTACAATGGCGATGATTATATTTTGCCTTTACGCTCTATTGACGGAAGATTAGATCTACCGGCGGCATTTCCGAATAGTAGTGAAAAATTCAAGAACACTACCGCACTTGAAAAATGTCCTTATTTCAAGGAAGTCATCGATTCATTTTTATGTGAAAAAGATGCGATTCGGCTAATGAACCTTCCTTCTGGAAGAGTCATTAACGAACACGTAGATTATAATTGCGGATATGAAGACGGTCTGTTTCGGGTACATATTCCTATTATAACGAACGATCAGGTTCGTTTTACATTGAATGGCATACCGCTTACCATGCGCCCTGGAGAAGCTTGGTATACCAATGTAAACCTGCCGCACAGTGTAACCAACACAGGAAGTACAAACCGAGTACATTTGGTTTTAGACTGCATTAGGAACGAATGGTCAGACAAATTATTTGGCTCTGTTGGTTTCGATTTTACCCAAGAAAAAGAAGTAGCTGAGCAATTTACAGAAAGCACCAAAAAAAGAATGATTGAAGAGTTGGAGCTGCAGGGTACACCCGCATCAAAAAAGTTAATTATCCAGCTTAAACAAGGAACAAGCTAATCGACTATCTTTTTACAGAAATAACCAATTATTTTACCACAATTTCAATGTAGCCCCACTTTCCGAAGCGACCACTATTATTTATCCATAACCTTCTTAACGCATGTACTAAACGGTAAAAATTTTAGTACTTTTAACGAGCAGAAAACTATAGTAGTAAGCCTGAAATATCTCCCATGAATCACATTTGCTTAGTTAGTTGTTATTTTTTAGCATGCTATATGTGTATGGCGCAGCTCCCCACACAAAGTTCTGGATCTGCGGTCACGGGATCAAATATTGATGTTTTCGACACCAACCGATTTTCAATATCGGCAATGCAGAAAGCTTCCAAGAGCGAACTCTCCTACGATGATATTGAAGGCACTCCTTATATCGACAACAATACTGGCGCAGCCAACAACCTTCCTTTAGGCAAGTTTTACACTCCTAATTTCGAATACCTGGAAACTGCCTTGGCCCGTTACAATGCCTATACCGACAAAATCGAGGTGTCTCCCTTAGACGATGGTGTAGAATATTATTTTCTGAAAAAGGAACCCGATTTTTTATATGTCGTTTTAAAGGATAAAAAATATAGGGCATATCAACATGAGAACGGAATTGGTTACTTTGTAATCGTATCAGACGACGATAAACGTAGCTGTACTCTATTGAAAAAAGAAACTGTCACCTTTAGAAAGGCTAAGAAAGCAGAGAGCAGTTTCGTAACGGGAACACCCGATTCTTTTCAGAGACGCAAGGATATGTATTATTTAAAGCTGGATGCCACTATTGTTGAAATTCCTAGACGGAAAAAAGACTTTTACAAGCTATTCGGCAAGCAAAAAGAAGCAATAAAAAACTACGTGGAAAATTACAAGCTTAAATGGAACGATGAGGAAGACTTGTTAAAGATTTCAAACTACTACAACACCCTCTTACTGTAAAAAAAGGCAATAGTGTTCTTAGCTCGAAGAAGACCCTTCTTTCTTTTTGTTGAAATTCGAAAATACATTGGCCAAGACGAAAGCAATTCCCGCGGGGACTACCCAACCCATACTGTATTGCGACAATGGAATAGAATCTTTGAGCCCGTCTAAGGCTCCTTCTGCCATAAAAAATGTGAGAAAATCTGGAATGCTAAACAGAAATGTTACCAAGGCTACACTGCGAAACACGACAGCTGATGCATACCGTTCGGGTACTATATTTAACAGGATAAGCACAATCGTGATAGGATAAATAAACATGAGGGCAGGCAATGCGATATCTATAATATAATGAACATCAAATTGGCCAATAGCCACACCTAGCACACAACCCAAGATGGCTGTTACAACATAAGCGTTTCTAGAATTTTTACAAAGTCCTTTTACAAAATCTGCGGTACCCGTAATAATCCCGACGGCAGTAGTAAAGCACGCTAGGGCAACCAGAATTGCGAGAAATGCGGTGCCGATATTCCCTAAGGTTTCGGTACTTAAAAAAGTGAGTAATTCGGTTCTGTTTTCTACGGAAATCGTCCCGCTAAAAAATGCTCCCAAGGCAATTAACCCGCCATACATCACAAACAATCCTATACCTGCTAGCAGGCCTGATTTGGCGATCATTTTCCTTTTTTCACCATAGTTGAACTTTCCCTGTAGCGCCAATGAAATCACAATTACGCCACCAACCACCACTCCGCCAATAGCGTCAAAAGTCTGGTATCCTTCCAACATTCCGGCCGAGAGACCATTGTCAAATATAGAAGTTCGCAAAGGTTCCGTTTCAGCAAAGAGTCCGATCCCGATGATACTCACCAATAGTAGGATGATTAGTGGTGTTAGGAACTTTCCGATAAGGCTAATAATATGAGTTCGGTTTAGAGCAAACACAAGCACAAATACAAAATAAATACTGCTTAAGGCTAGCGAACTCATCTCAAAATATGGCTGTATTGCCATTTCATAAGTAACAGATGCCGTTCTTGGTGCCGGTAATGCCACCGAAATTGCGTAAACGATGATACAATATACCAACGCAATAGCTGGCGATATCTTTTTAGCAAAATCGAGCATAGAACCTTGGAGCCGCGCGTAGCCATAAATTGCCAGAATGGGTACGACTACGGCTGAAGCAGCAAAACCAATAAGCACCCAAAACCAGTCGGTACCCGCATTATAACCAAGAAATGGAGGGAGAATCAAGTTTCCGGCGCCAAAGAACATGGAAAAAAGCGCAAAGGCTGTGAGATACGTCTGCTTGTTAAAGTTCATTTAAATTTAGAAAAATTAAGTGTGGGTGAAGGTCGTTGATTAATTTTGGCATTTAAATTTCCCCGAAGATATAAAAATGATATTCTCCTACCACCATACACCTATATATTATAACAGCCAAGGTAATGGCCCCGTGCTAATGTTACTACATGGCTTTCTTGAAAGCAGCACCATGTGGGACGGCCTCCTCCCAGAAATCACAAAAACGCATCGGGTAATCACATTCGATTTTCCGGGGCATGGTAAAACCCCGTCCATTAGCAAAGTGCACGGTATGGAGCTGTTTGCCGAAATTACTTCGGCACTTTTGGCGCAGCTCGGGATTGCTGAAGCTACCATTATAGGGCATTCTATGGGTGGTTATGTGGCCATGGCTATGGCAGAAAAGTACCCTGGGCAAATTAAAAAGTTGATTTTGCTGAATTCTACCCCTGCTGCAGATTCGCAGGCGCGTATTGAAAATAGGGAACGTGCCTTAGCATTAGTACCTAAGGCTAAAGACGCCTTTATAGGTATGGCGATCACCAATCTTTTCAACGAAGCCTCTAGAATTAAATTTGAAAAGGAAATTTCAGCATTAAAAGCAGAAGCGCTTACCTTTCCAATCGAAGGAATCACAGCAGCGATTGCAGGGATGAAAGACCGTATAGACCGAACTATGGTATTAAAATCTTTCAGCAAACCAAAATTTATGATTTGCGGAGCGCACGATCCTATTTTACCAATCGAAGAATGTAAAAAAATAGCTGAACAAACGGAAACTGAGTTTTTCAGCATTGATGGCAGCCACATGAATCATATCGAAAACACTACCGAAATTGTTAAAATTTTGCATTTAATCGAAAATAAATGCATTTAATCGATATTAATTCGATTTTTTTTCTACATTTAACCCATCTTAACAATTAAACCAGCCACTAGTTATGGAAAAATTTACTACTTCCCCATTTTCCCTACTGAGCGTTGTTTGCGCAACCTTCGGCCACGATTACACCGAAACTAGAAAAATTACCAACCATATTAGCGAGTATACCTGCTGCCATTGTGGAAAAGAAGTTACCGACAATATGAAAGGTACACTCGAAATCCTTACCGTAAAAATTAAAGAGACCAACAACGTGCTCGCTTCCTTTTACGCCAAGAAGAATCAAAAAATTCCGGCTTAGACATGAAGCTGTTATCATGTAAGTTTAAAGGCCATTCGCTGAAACAAATCGCGACAGACTCTTTATATAAAGAAGAGTTTCAGTGTGTAAACTGCAAGCAGCAATTTACCACAGATGGCTACGGAAGAATGGTAAAGCTCTCTAAGTACTGGCGTGAGAACAATCGTTATTTTGAAACCGTTTTCGCCAACCAAAAATCGGCTTAACTATTCACTTTCTTCCATGGCATTCCAGCCTCTGGCAATAAGCGGTATTTTGGTATTCGCACGGGTAATGAGGTGCATGCCTTCACTCTCTTTGGTAATATGGCCAATCACGGTGAGGTTTGGGTTCGCTTTTATCTTCGGAAAGTCTTCGGTACTAACGGTAAATAACAATTCATAATCTTCGCCGCCACTTAACGCAATAGTCGTACTATCTAGATTAAATTCTTCGCATGCAGAAATCACTTGCGGATCTAATGGAATTTTATCCTCATATAAATTACACCCAACTGCAGAGCTTTTACAAATATGAATGATTTCACTTGAGAGTCCGTCGCTAATATCAATCATCGACGTAGGTTGCACTTCTAGTTCTGCCAACAAACCACCAATGTCCTTTCGAGCCTCCGGTTTTAACTGCCGTTCAATTAGATAAGTATATTTTTCAAGGTCGGGTTGTGAGTTGGGGTTTACTTTGTACACTTGTTTTTCTCTTTCCAACACCTGTAACCCCAAATATGCAGCGCCCAAATCGCCGGTAACTACCAACAGATCATTTTCTTTGGCTCCAGAGCGATAGGCTATCTTTTCGGGAGTTGCAGTTCCAATCGCAGTAATACTAATCACCAATCCAGAAGTAGACGAAGTGGTATCGCCACCAACTACATCAACTTTGTAAAGTGCGGCAGCTGTTTGTATACCGCTGTAAAGTTCTTCCATAGCCTCGACTGGAAAACGGTTAGACACTGCTACTGAAACAGTAATCTGGTGTGCAGTGGCATTCATAGCGTATACATCAGATAAGTTTACCATCACTGCTTTATACCCCAAATGCTTAAGTGGCATATAACTAAGGTCGAAATGTACCCCTTCTACTAACATATCGGTGGTAACCACCAATTGTTTGCCTTTTTCTGGTGCCAAAACTGCTGCATCGTCTCCTATTCCTTTCACCGTCGTCTTGCTTGATATTTCAAAATTTTTGGTAAGATGGTCTATTAGACCAAACTCTCCTAATTGGGCAATAGGTGTTTTTGAAGTATCCTTATTTTCAAACATATATACTTTTCTTCTGAATTGGATGCAAAAATACGGCTTCATTTATAAAACAAGACCTTATCCTATTGGATTTTATGGAAGGTAGGTGTACTTTAGGCTCTTAAAGCTATGACCATGAAAAGAATTTTCCTGTTACTCTGCCTCACTTTTTTTATCACCATGTGCTCTGAAGACGAAACTGTAATCGCGATGGATCCTGGTGATATCATGAACGACCCCCCTATGGAAGACCCACCTCCACCTCTTCCACCACCAACTTTTCCTGCTCCATGTGATGGCGGATTGGCTGGTGGCACCTACTCTTGTTTTGGTATCGACCTTATTTATCAGTTTAGTCTTGCTGACATGGATGCAAGTAGAGGGAACGATTGCTGGGGCTGGACAGATGCCACAACCGGAAAAGAATATGCAATAATGGGCTTAGACAATGGCACCGCTTTTATCGACATCTCCAATCCGGAGCTACCCATTTATTTAGGAAAACTTGCTACAGAAACTTCGGCAAGTACGTGGCGGGATATAAAAGTATATCAAAATTATGCATTTATTGTAAGTGAGGCCATGGGTCACGGAATGCAGGTATTCGATCTAACTAAATTGCGCGATGTGAACAACCCGCCAGAAAATTTCAATACAGATGCAGTGTATAATTTATTCGGAAATGCCCACAATATTGTAATTAATGAAGAAACAGGTTACGCCTACGTAGTTGGGACCTCAACATTCGATGGCGGACCACATTTCATTAACATTCAAGATCCTGAAAATCCCCAGCCAGCAGGTGGTTACTCTATGGGCTCATACAGCCATGATGCCCAAGTGGTAACCTATAACGGCCCAGACACCGATTATACTGGTCGTGAAATACTGATTGGAAGCAATGTAGATGAAGTGGTGTTGGTAGACATCACCGACAAGGCGAATCCACTACCAATTTCTACCATTTCGTACGGACAAACAGGTTATACACACCAAGGCTGGTTTACCGAAGACCAGCGCTATTTTATTTTAGGGGACGAATTAGACGAATTGGATTTCGGACTTATGTCGCGAACCATAATTTTCGATTTTACAGATCTGGACAACCCGATTGCCCATACCGAATATGGTGGGCCAACACCCGCGATTGACCATAATGGATATGTGAAGAATAATCGCTATTACCTCGCAAATTATACTGCAGGCTTAAGGATTATTGACCTCAGCGATATAGCAAATGGCAATTTAAATGAAATCGCTCATTTCGATTCATACCCAAGTAACAATCAGGCGTCTTTTAATGGGGCTTGGAGTGTGTATCCGTACTTTGAAAGTGGCCATATTATCATCAGTGATATTGACGGCGGATTCTATCTTGTTAGGTAGAATATTTGATATATTTGCATTTAAGCTAAGAATTTCGGCTTCCTTATTGATTATAATTCAATAAATTTTAAGAAATCTTGAACAATTTTAAACGGTTAGCGTCGTTTCAGCAATATCAAAAAAAATTATTTATGAAAAAAATTACACTGACCCTCTCCCTACTTATTCTTACAACCCTCGGGTTTCAAGCACAAACACCTTGTACAGGTGGCACCGCAGGACCTTACCCTTGTAGTGGTTATGATTTACAATCTTCTATAGATTTATCAGTACTTGATGCCGCAAACGGTAATGACTCATGGGGATGGACAGACCCTACAAATGGAGATGAATACGCACTAATTGGCCTTAGTAACGGTACTGCATTTATAGATATTTCAAACCCAACAAGCCCTGTCTACTTGGGAAAACTTCCTACACATACGGGCAACAGTCTCTGGAGAGATGTAAAAGTATATAACAACCATGCATATATTGTGAGTGAAGCATCTGGCCACGGAATGCAAGTATTCGATCTTACCCGATTGCGCACGGTTACTTCGCCGCCAGTAACATTTACTGAAGATGCACATTTTGACGAATTTGGAAGTGCGCATAATATTGTTATCAATGAAGATACCGGTTATGCTTACCCTGTAGGTGCGCGTGATAATTTTGGAATTCCCGTTTTTAATGGCGGACCTATATTTGTGAATATCCAAAACCCTACATCTCCTGTAGGCGAAGGTGGTTATGGAATGGACGCCTATAGTCATGATGCACAAATGGTAACCTATTGTGGGCCCGACCCAGATTACAACGGAAAAGAAATCATGATAGGGAGCAACGAAAACGAAATTGTTATCGTTGATATTTCAGATAAAAACAACCCAGTAGGTATATCGACACTAGATTACGGAGACGTTGAATATACGCACCAGGGATGGTTTACAGAAGACCAGCGATTTTTTCTCCTCGGAGATGAATTAGATGAACAAAATGTTGGAATCCCAACACGAACTGTTGTTTTCGACCTAAACGATCTAGATAACCCGTCGGTAAGCTTCGAGTATTTAGGACCTACAGATGCAATAGACCACAACGGTTACACCAGAGGTTCAAAATTTTATCTCGCGAATTATAGAGCTGGATTACGTGTGTTAGACGTTTCAGATATTGAAAATGGAAACATTACCGAAGAAGGGTTTTTCGACTCCTACCCCAATAACGACAATGCTAGTTTTAGCGGTGCTTGGAATGTATATCCCTATTTTGAAAGTGGAAATATCGTTATAAGTGATATGCAACGTGGTTTCTTGTTGGTAAAACCAAGCAGTTTAGACACAACTCCTCCGGTAGCAAACTGTGGTACGGTAACCGTAGCATTAGATGCAGATGGAAATGGAGTGCTCACGCCTTCTGATGCCGACAATGGCTCTACAGACAATGTAAGCGTGGCAGGATTTTTAGCATGCGATAAGTTTTTCGATTGTGCAGATTTAGGCACGAATATGGTTGAAATTGAAGTATATGATGCCTTCGGAAATATAGATACCTGTATGGCAACAGTGAATGTTGTAGATAATTTGGCGCCACAGCTCAGTTGTCCGGCAGATGAAGAAGTTTTGTTCGATGCCGGTCAGAATTTTTACACCGTACCAGACTATGTAGCACTCGATCTTGTAAGTGCAGCAGACAATTGTACAGGCACTCTTACTATTTCGCAAGACCCTGCTCCAGGTACACAGTTGGCAGCAGGAAATTATTTTATTGAATTTGAAAGTACAGATGCTTCGTCAAACGTTGGTATTTGTAGATTTCAATTAGCAGTAGAAGTTCCGTTGTCGGTAGACGAAAATGCTTTAGAAAACGGGCTTCGTGTTTATCCAAATCCTGTTTCCGAAGTAATTACGATCGCTTCTCAAAACGTTGGAGTAACTTCTATTCAAATTGTAGATGTGAGCGGTAAAATTATTTTTGAAAAAACTTACGATGCCATACAAACTGAAACCATAAATGTTTCTAGCTTTACGCAAGGTGTTTATTTTATTAACATCAACAATAAAATTACAAAGAAATTGATTAAAAAATAAGTAAGCTTTGGTCATTTAAAACGACAAAAAACTGAGGTACTTACAATTGATAAAACCCCACCCCATGAAGTCTATATATTGGTTATTCGTAAGCGCATGTTTTCTTGTAGTTTTCTCATGTAGTGACGGTGACGACCCTGTCACAGAGATGGAAGAGGAAGAAGAAACGATGGAAGACCCACCTCTTGATACCGTTTTATTGGGTGAAATTACCTTCTCTAAAAATCTTGGGGGTAGTGATGACGATTTTCTTGTTGCCGCCACCCAAGCTACCGACGGGGGCTATGTGATGGCAGGGTACACTAAAAGCACCGATGGAGACATCACAGACAAAACAGGAGACGACAGAGATGTTTGGGTAATCAAGACGACCGCAAACGGTGCTGTTTCATGGAGTAAAACCTACGGAGGTTCTAGCACAGATGAGGCTACCAGCATTTCAAAAACAAGCGATGGTGGTTATATTGTAGCTGGTTACACCCGCAGTAATGATGGCGATGTTGCTTCAGAAAATGCAGGATTTAACGATCTATGGGCATTGAAGTTAGCAGGGAATGGTGATTTAATCTGGGAAAATACATTTGGATATGCAGGAGACGATCGTGGCTTTAACATAAAGCAAACCAATGATGGTGGCTACCTAATGCTTGGTGTTATTGATGTAACTGCTAGTGGCGGTGAAGGCAATATTTTTAGAACGCCAGGACGTGGAACCAACCATGCAGGTGGTGATTATTGGGCTGTGAAATTAGATGCACAAGGCCAAATACTTTGGGCACGATATTATGGAGGTCTCCAGACCGATACCCCCTATGATTTTATAGAGAATGCAGATGGAAGTTTTATTCTCATCGGTTCTTCCGACAGTGCAGATACAGATATTAGCAATAATAAAGGCGCCTACGATTTCTGGGTTTTAAACATTGCTGCAAACGGAACACTTCTCTGGGAGAAGAACTTTGGTGGTAGCGAGATTGACCTTTGCTATAGCTTAGCCGAAACTACAGATGGAAATTTTATCGTTGTGGGCGATACAAGAAGTTCAGATCAAGATGTTAGTAATTTGAACGGCAATGCCGATGTTTGGGTAGTTAAGTTTAACCGTTCAGGCAATATTCTCTGGGAAAACACCTATGGCGGATCCCAATTTGAATCGGCCCGCAGCATCACGCCTATGGCCAACGGGTATTATTCTGTGATTGCTTCTTCTAGAAGTAGCGATATAAATGTTGGAAATAATAACGGGGTGAACGACGCTTGGTTTTTTGTTATTGATGAAGAAGGCACCTTGCTTTTCGAAAAAAATATTGGCGGCAGCCAATTAGACTTCGGACAGAGCATTTTAGAAACTGCTACAGGTGAAATTCTCTTGGTGGGCGATACCGAAAGTTCAGACGGAGATATTTCTCAGAATAAAGGCGGAAAAGATGCCTTTATCGTTAAAATAAAATAAAAACACGCATGAAAAGAATAGCATTAGCTCTCATTACCATGACGGCTTTTATAAGCTGCAACAACGACGATGATACTGTGGTAATGGAAGAACCTGTTTTAACATCGGCTACTTTCCGATTTACCCATAATTGGGATGGCGCCGCGATTGATAATTCAGATTATGAGGCAACAACGTATACAAATGCCTTCGGAACTGAAATGAAGCTTTCCAAACTTGTATACCTGGTTTCCGATATCACATTTACGGCCACTGATGGCACTATTTTTAATGCAGAAGACTATAATTTGGTGTTTGCCCGTACAGGCGTCGGAGCTTTTTTTGTTCCAAATATCGATTTTCCAGAAGGAGATTATACGGTTTCTTTTACCTTCGGTTTTGACGATGAAGACAATGACAAGCCGGGCGGTTATCCAGATTTAAATTCTTCTGATGGAAGCTGGAATGTTCCTGACCCTCTTGGTGGCGGTTACCACTATATGCGTTTGGAAGGAACATTCTTAGACACAAATACAGATACACAAACATTTCAATATCATACCATACGTGCAAACAAACATAGCTCGTTCCCTCCAGGACCTGGAACACTTGAAGAGCTGAGAGACACCTCCTTTGAAGTAAACCTCGGCACTATTTCTATTGAACGAGGCACCAATATTGAAGTGAAAATGAATGCAGCCGAATGGTTTAAAAACCCAAATACTTGGGATTTGAATGTAAATGGCCAAGTGTTGATGCCCAAATTTGAAGTACAACTCGACATGAATGAAAACGGTAGCAATGGCGTTTTTGAATTAGGCGCAGTTGACGTATTAGAACTATGATGAACTACTGCGGAAAATGGATTTGTTTTATACTCGCCATAGTTTTTTTGTCGGGTTGCCAAGATAGTGACGATAACGTGAGCCAATATGTTGCCACTCCAGCTCCCTTGGAGATTCCTGAAATTTTCCAAAACCAAATTTTAGACCCCATAATCCCAGAAGATAATCCGCAAACCGTAGAAGGTATCGCATTGGGGAAAGCGTTGTTTTTCGACAAACAACTTTCTGCAGATAACACCCTAGCGTGTGCCTCTTGCCATTTACCGCAAAATGCATTTACTGATCCTAGAAAATTAAGCATCGGCATTACAGGCGAAGAAGGTTTTAGAAATTCGATGCCCTTGCACAATTTGGCATACAACTATGGCACACAGTTTAACTGGGACGGCAGCGCAAACAGCTTAGAGTCTCAAATTTTTGAACCGGTGACCAACCCGATTGAAATGGCCAACAACTGGCCGACAGTAGAACAAACCTTACAAAATTCTGATACGTATCCTGAATTATTCGAGCAGGCTTTTGGCACGCAAACGATAGACTCTACGCTCGTCACCAAAGCAATTGCGCAATTTATACGAACCTTAATTTCGGCAAATTCAAAATTTGACCGAGCACAATTGGGCTTGGCAGCATTGACTCCGCAAGAACAAAACGGACTGAATGTATTTTTAGATGAAGGAAGGGGCGATTGTTTTCATTGTCACGGATTGCCAGCAAATCCGCTATGGACCGACAACGCATTTCACAACAATGGTCTCGACGAAGAGTTTGAAGATCTTGGCCGTGGTAATGTAACGGGAGACCCCAGAGAATTTGGACTTTTCAGAACACCCACATTACGAAATTTAAAGTTTACTGCACCTTATATGCACGATGGGCGCTTTGCTACCCTAGATGAAGTAATAAACCATTACAGTGAAGGTCTAGTGTTTTCTGAAACCATAGATCCACTTATGAAAGCCGTTGATGAAGGTGGCGTGCAACTTACCGAAAGTGACAAAGCAGACCTGAAAGCCTTCTTGCTCTCGCTTTCAGACGACTCATTTGTTAACAATCCTGATTTTAGGAATTAGCAATCTTTCCAGACCTAATCGCTTGTAGCAACACCTACAAACAGCATTGGGAAAAACTATTGGAACATAAGATTATTTAAATCGCTGCCTATGGTAAAACGGGGGATTTGCCGTATATTTGCACTCTAATTTAGAATAATTCTACGGTATGATAAAAGTTAGCGACACAGCAAAAACAAAGCTGGAGCAGTTAATGGGTGAAGAAGGCTACACCATTGGCACCGACTACGTTCGTGTTGGTGTAAAGAGTGGTGGTTGTTCTGGGCTTTCGTACGATTTGAAGTTTGACCATGCACTAGGTGATGGTGACAAACTTTTTGAAGACAACTTAGTTAAAATTGCGGTAGATAAAAAGAGCTTTCTTTACCTAGTTGGCACGACCTTAGAATACAGTGGAGGCCTAAATGGAAAAGGATTTGTTTTTAACAACCCCAACGCAAATAGAACATGTGGGTGTGGGGAATCTTTTTCACTATAAAACAAAAAGCTTTAAGCGTAGATTGAAGATGACACTATGAGTAAATACACTGAAGACGATTTAAAAAAAGAACTCGAGACCAAAGAGTACGAATACGGATTTTATACCGACATAGAATCTGAGACGTTCCCTGTGGGACTTAACGAAGATATTGTTCGGGCGATTTCCATGAAAAAAGAAGAACCTGAATGGATGACCGAATGGCGTTTGGAAGCTTTTCGTTACTGGCAGCAAATGGTAGAGCCGGATTGGGCAAATGTACATTACGAAAAACCTGATTTCCAAAATATCTCTTACTATTCTGCCCCTTCAAAAAAGCCGAAATACGAAAGTCTTGATGAAGTAGACCCAGAACTGTTGGAAACCTTCAGCAAATTGGGCATCTCTTTAGATGAACAGAAAAAATTGGCTGGAGTTGCCGTAGACATCGTAATGGATTCTGTTTCGGTGGCAACTACATTTAAGGATACATTGGCTGAAAAAGGCATCATTTTCTGTTCAATTTCCGAAGCAATTAAAAAGCACCCTGAATTGGTGAAAAAATACATCGGTAGTGTGGTACCACAAAGAGACAACTTTTATGCTGCGCTGAACAGTGCCGTATTTAGCGATGGTTCTTTTTGCTACATCCCGAAAGGCGTACGTTGCCCTATGGAACTTTCAACTTATTTCAGAATCAACCAGGCAGGAACAGGCCAGTTTGAGCGCACCCTGGTCATTGCAGACAAAGGAAGCTACGTTAGTTACTTAGAAGGATGTACAGCGCCTAGCCGCGATGAAAACCAGCTCCACGCCGCTGTGGTAGAACTAATTGCCTTAGACGATGCTGAAATTAAATACTCGACCGTACAGAACTGGTTCCCCGGAAATAAAGAAGGAAAAGGAGGCGTTTTCAATTTTGTGACCAAGCGCGGTATTTGTGAGAAAAACGCAAAGATATCGTGGACCCAAGTAGAAACTGGAAGTGCCGTTACGTGGAAATATCCTAGCTGTATTTTAAAAGGGGATAATTCGATTGGAGAGTTTTACTCTATTGCGGTGACCAATAATTTTCAACAAGCAGATACGGGTACCAAAATGGTGCATCTAGGTAAAAATACACGTAGCACCATTATTAGTAAGGGAATTTCCGCAGGGAAATCGCAAAACAGTTACCGTGGTCTCGTACAGATAAATGCTAGGGCTGAGAATGCCCGAAATTTTTCGCAATGCGACTCATTGCTCATGGGTAACAAATGTGGAGCGCACACCTTCCCGTATATTGAAGCCAAAAACAAAACCGCTCAGGTTGAGCATGAAGCAACAACCAGTAAAATTGGAGAAGACCAGATTTTTTATTGCAACCAGCGTGGTATAGATACCGAAAAGGCTATTGCACTTATTGTAAACGGATTTAGTAAAGAAGTACTTAATAAACTCCCTATGGAATTTGCCGTGGAAGCCCAAAAATTATTGGAAATTTCCCTGGAGGGTTCGGTAGGATAAACAATTTCTAACCTTAAACTGTGATTACCCAATGAAAAAATTAGCATTATTGTTGACCCTTGCACTTGTATTAGTTGCCTGCAAATCTGACAACAAAGAATCAGAATCTGTGCAAACAGAAACTGAAACACAGACTAATAGTGCACTTCGTTTAAAGAACAATGTAAACGACGGTACCAAGCAAATTAAGGGAGAATTTATTTACGTTGAAGATGGCGCCGTGTTGAAAGGAAGCAACTTTATCTATGGCGTTGAGCTGAATGACCTGGCCGAAGAACTCAAAAATAGAGTGGAGCCTGTAAAGAAAGATGTCTATGACATGGTACCTGTTACCGTGAGAGGACGTGTTTCTACAAAAAAAGAAGGAGCCGATGGGTGGGATGAAATTGTTACGATTACCGAAATTCTAAACGTGAGCAATACTCCGGCCGAAGCAGATATAAAAATTGAAGATAAGAAAAACTAAATATGTTACACATAAATGACCTGCATGCAGGTGTTGAAGAAAAAGAAATACTGAAAGGAATCAATCTGGACGTACAGCCAGGTGAGGTACACGCTATCATGGGACCCAACGGTTCTGGTAAGAGTACCCTTGCCTCTGTAATTGCAGGAAAAGAAGAATTTGAGATTTCTAAGGGAAACCTGTCGTTTGAAGGTGAAGATATTTCAGAATTAGACCCAGAAGAGCGCGCACATAAGGGCCTTTTCCTTTCGTTTCAATACCCAGTGGCGATCCCGGGCGTAACCGTGACCAATTTTATTAAAACGGCTATCAACGAAACACGCAAAGCTAAAGGGCTAGAAGATATGCCTGCTGGCGAGATGCTGAAGAAAATCAAGCAAAAATCTGAAATGTTGGAGATAGACCGCAAATTCCTTTCGCGTTCTTTAAACGAAGGGTTTTCTGGCGGTGAGAAAAAGCGGAACGAAATTTTCCAAATGGCTATGTTAGAGCCTAAATTGGCGATTCTTGACGAAACCGATTCAGGTCTCGATATCGACGCCTTAAAAGTGGTTGCCAATGGTGTAAACAAGCTAAAAAGCAAAGACAACGCCGTTATTGTGATCACACACTACCAGCGTCTGTTAGACTACATCGTTCCAGATTATGTACATGTTTTAATGGACGGAAGAATTGTAAAATCTGGCAGCAAAGAACTCGCAAAAGAGTTAGAAGCCAAAGGATACGACTGGATCAAAGAAGAATTAGTATAATCATTCAACCTTTAGAAAAAATTCTAAATTTTGAATGCTGAACATGAAGTATGAGCCTAAAAGATAAATTACTGTCATCATATATCGCTTTTGAAGATCATTTGGAAGACGACTCGCCTATTCACGACCTGCGGAATAACGCCATCAAGGTTTTTGAAGAAGCTGGGTTTCCTACCAAAAAAGAAGAAGCCTGGAAGTATACCTCACTGAATGCATTGCTGAAACAAAATTACAGCGTGTTTCCAAAAAGCGAGGCCACCGTCGAGTTGAAACAGGTGAAAAAATATTTCCTGCATGATATTGACACGTATAAACTGGTTTTTGTAGATGGGGTGTATAGTTCATTCCTCTCAGAAACCACACACGATAGTATCGATGTATGCTTGCTTTCCTCTGCGTTGAACAAACCAAAGTACAAAGCGGTAATTGAAGCATATTTTAATAAGACTGCGGTTAAAGACAGCCTTACGTCCCTAAATACAGCATTTGCCAAAGAGGGGGCTTACATTCACATTCCGAAGCATAAGGAAGTTGAAAAACCTATTGAAATCATTAATTTTTCAACTGGAAATGAAGCTGCGGTATTACTGCAACCTCGTAACCTAATTGTCGTGGGAGAAAATGCCCATGTACAGATTATTGAGCGTCACCAAAGTCTTTCTAGCAATGCAGTACTTACAAATGCCGTGACTGAAATTTTTGCTGAAAAAAGAGCGTTTGTAGATTGCTACAAAATTCAAAACGACAGTGAAAATGCTTCGTTGGTAGACAGCACCTATGTTTCGCAACAACAGGAAAGCATTTGCCTCGTACACACCTTTTCATTTGGTGGAAAAATAACGCGGAACAACCTGAATTTCTATCAAAACGGAGAACGTTGTGACAGTGTCTTGAACGGGATCACCATTCTTGAAGGAAAGCAACATGTAGACCACAATACGTTGGTGCACCATATGGCCCCAAATTGTGAGAGCCACCAAGACTATAAAGGTATTTTTTCAGATAGTTCTGTAGGTGTTTTTAACGGAAAGATATATGTAGAAAAAGATGCACAAAAACTGGATGCTTTTCAGCAAAACAATAATATTTTGGTAGACGACAAAGCTACCATTAATTCAAAACCACAACTTGAAATTTTTGCTGACGACGTTCGTTGTTCCCACGGTTGCACCATTGGTCAACTAGATGAAGATGCCATGTTTTACCTTCAATCTAGGGGAATCGGCAAGAAAGAAGCCAGAGCGCTCCTTATGTATGCTTTTGCCAACAATGTATTGGAAAGTGTAAAAATACCGGAGCTAAAAGCCCGTATCAACAAGCTTATCGCCAATAAAATTGGGGTAAGTCTCGGATTTGAATTATAACGAATTCTGATTTTGCTTTAAAGTGCTAGTCTGAACCCAGTCGAAGATTATGAAACTTCTAGAAAGAAAATGCACTTCGACTTCGCTCAGTATGACATCTCAAAACCCTCATTATGTTTGATATTACATCGATTCGAGCAGATTTTCCCATACTTCAACGCGAAGTGAATGGAAAACCTTTGGTATATCTTGACAATGCGGCTACCTCACAAAAACCGCAGCAGGTAATTGATGCTATTGTAGATTACTATTCCCGTTACAATGCCAACATTCATAGAGGGGTTCACACGCTATCACAAGAAGCGACCGATGCATATGAAATAGCAAGAAAAACTATCCAAGAACATTTCAATATAGCGCACCCCTACGAAGTGATTTTTACTGCAGGTACTACACACGGCATCAACCTTGTTGCCAATGGCTTTGCTTCGCTTTTAAAAAAGGGCGACGAAGTGATTGTATCGGCTTTAGAACACCACAGCAATATCGTTCCTTGGCAAATGCTATGCGAAAAAACAGGGGCCGTTTTAAAAGTTATCCCCATGACCCAAGAGGGAACCTTGGCGATGGATGCGTACTCCGGTTTGTTATCGGAAAAGACCAAATTGGTCTTTGTGAATCATATTTCAAATGCACTGGGAACTATAAATCCTATTGAGAAAATTATTGAGCTTGCCCATCAAGTTGGTGCTGCTGTTTTGGTAGATGGTGCACAGGCTTGCTCGCATATTAAGCCCGATCTCACAGCACTAGATGTAGATTTTTATGTCACCTCAGCCCATAAAATGTGTGGCCCCACAGGGGTTGGAATGCTCTACGGAAAAGAAGAATGGCTCAAAAAACTACCTCCCTACCAAGGTGGAGGTGAGATGATTTCAGAAGTTACATTTGAAAAAACTACCTACGCCGACCTACCCCATAAATTTGAAGCTGGAACGCCCAATATTTGTGGCGGAATTGCCTTTGGTGCCGCTATAGAATATCTTAACCATCTCGGTTTTGATGCAATTGCGGCCCACGAACATGCGTTGTTGGAGTATGCTACGAATGAGCTTTTGGCCATCGACGGACTCAAAATATACGGTACTGGTAGAGAGAAAACTTCGGTAATTTCTTTTAATGTTGAAAATATCCATCCGTATGATATCGGGACTATTTTAGACAAATTGGGCATTGCGGTACGTACAGGCCATCATTGTGCACAACCCATTATGGAATTTTATAAAATTCCAGGCACTGTTCGTGCATCGTTTGCCTTTTACAATACTAAAGAAGAAGTAGACCAACTTGTTGCAGGTGTGAAAAGGGCCCAACAAATGCTGAGTTAACATACTTTTAAAACACCTAGCGGAAGAATTGTGGTATCTTGCCTATACCTAAAACAAAAATAGTATGAGATTTTTATTGATAACATTGGCACTAACAACTGTACTCTTTACAAGTTGTGACGAAACTAAAAAAGTAATTGATGTAGCGGGAAGCGTGCAGCTTTCTGGGGCATACAATATTACCAACGTGGGGGCAATTAAAGTGAACGACCCTGCCATTAGTATTAATTTTGCCGCGCTTGACAAATCGGTGCGGGGTACTACAGGTTGTAATTCTTTCTTCGGAAACTATACCTTAGATCTATACTCGCTAAGTTTTGGCGATTTAGCCGTTACTGAGAACTACTGTGAAGAGCCAGTTATGACTACTGAAAGTGCGCTGTTAAATGCACTTCGTCAAACAGGTTCTTACACCTACGAAAATAACGTACTCACACTTTATTCAAAAACTGATAGAAGTGTATTATTAACCGCAAAAAAGGAGAAAAAAGATTCATAATTTGAGTTCGATAAAAGAAATACAAGAAGAGTTAATTGATGAGTTTTCGTTGTTTGACGACTGGATGGAACGCTATGAGCATATGATTGCCTTGGGCAAAACAATGCCGCTTATAGACCCAAAATACAAAACAGACGACAAGCTCATAAAAGGTTGTCAAAGCAAAGTATGGTTACATAGCGAATTAAAAGGTGACAAGGTGATTTTTACAGCCGATAGTGATGCAATCATCACCAAAGGAATCGTTGCCATATTAATTCGAGTTTTTTCAAACCAAACCCCTGAAGCAATTGTAGCCGCAGATACGCAATTTATTGACGAAATTGGCCTTAAGGAACACCTATCGCCTACCCGAGCAAATGGTCTGGTATCGATGGTAAAACAAATGAAACTGTACGCTGTGGCGTACCAAGCACAACGTAAGCAACAAGCATGAGCACAACAGAAATAGATACTGTAGAATTGGGTGAAAAAATCGTAAAAGTGTTAAAAACTATTTACGATCCTGAAATCCCTGTGGATATTTACGAACTCGGACTAATTTACGACGTGTTCGTGAATGAAGACCAAGAGGTAAAAATTTTGATGACGCTTACCACACCAAACTGCCCCGTGGCAGAAACGCTTCCGGTAGAAGTTGAGGATAAGGTAAAAAGTATTAAGCTAGTTAAAGACGCCGAAGTTGAAATCACTTTCGATCCCCCTTGGACTCAAGATTTGATGAGTGAAGAAGCCAAGTTAGAGCTTGGGATGTTATAAAGTCCAAAAGTAACACCAAGACCCGTCCAAGGTGTTCTTGGTAGCCCATCGGTACTTTTTTCGTAGCTTTTTTGCGACACGGAAAAAGGAACAATGGGGTACTCGCTATAAAGTTGAGTGTATAAACGAAGCAAGCGCTAGGGATGTTATAAGCCCAAAAGTAACACCAAGACCCGTCCAAGGTGTTCTTGGTAGCCCATCGGTGCTTTTTTCGTAGCTTTTTTGCGACACGGAAAAAGGAATAATGGGGTACTCGCTATAAAGTTGAGTGTATAAACGAAGCAAGCGCTAGGGATGTTATAAAGTCCAAAAGTAACACCAAGACCCGTCCAAGGTGTTCTTGGTAGCCCATCGGTACTTTTTTCGTAGCTTTTTTGCGACACGGAAAAAGGAACAATGGGGTACTCGCTATAAAGTTGAGTGTATAAACGAAGCAAGCGCTAGGGATGTTATAAGCCCAAAAGTGACACCAAGACCCGTTCAAGGTGTTCTTGGTAGCCCATCGGTACTTTTTTCGTAGCTTTTTTGCGATACGGAAAAAGGAACAATGGGGTACTCGCTATAAAGGTGAGTGAATAAACAAAGTAAGCCCTAGGGATGTTATAAGCCCAAAAGTGACACCAAGACCCGTTCAAGGTGTTCTTGGTAGCCCATCGGTACTTTTTTCGTAGCTTTTTTGCGACACGGAAAAAGGAACAATGGGGTACTCGCTCCAAAGGTGAGTGAAGAAGCCAAGCAAGCCCTAGGGATGTTAGAAGCCCAAAAGTGACACCAAGACCCGTCCAAGGTGTTCTTGGTAGCCCGTCGGTGCTTTTTTCGTAGCTTTTCGCGACACGGAAAAAGGAACAATGGGATACTCGCTACAAAAGTGAGTAAAGAAGCCAAGCAAGCGCTAGGGATGTTATAAAGCCCAAAAGTAACACCAAGACCCGTCCAAGGTGGTCTTGGTAGCCCAGCGGTACTTTTTTCGTAGCTTTTCGCAACACGGAAAAAGGAAGGTTAGTGCATAAATTGCTAGAAGATTAAAAAGAGAAATGGAAAACGAAATCGTAAATCGCGTAGCGAATAGTAAACTAGTCACATTCGACCTTGAAGATTTTTATCCGAAGGGCACACGTGTTTCCTTCGATATTTCACAATGGTTGCTAGAAGGTATTGTACTAAAGGAAAAAGATTTCAGAACTTCAGTAGCAAACCATGATTGGGAACAGTACCAAGGTCAATATGTAGCCTTGTATTGCAGTACCGATGCCATTGTCCCGGGTTGGGCTTTTCTTTTAGTATCACTTCAATTGGCTCCTTACGCCAAAAAAACTGTGGTAGGTTCTCTAGAAAATCTTGAAAGTATTCTTTTTGCTGAAATCATCTCGACCATGGATGTTTCAGATTTTAAAGACAAACCTGTAATCATTAAAGGGTGTGCACACAAACCGATTCCGCAGAACGCATACGTACTTATCGCCAAAAAATTACAGCCTGTTGCCAAAAGCATCATGTATGGTGAAGCCTGTTCGGCGGTGCCTCTCTTCAAAAGAAAATAATCTACTCCCGATTTTTATTGTACGAGTCACTTTATTTTTCAAAATTCATTTTCAATTTTAGTAAAAACGAAAAGTAAAGTACCTTTGTGATATCTAAACTGTTACACAATGAAGAAATTAGTACTTATTACAGCACTCTTGGCTTTACCTATTGCCACTTTTGCACAAACCAAAGAAGAACTGGAAGCCCAAAAGGCAGAAAAACAAGCTGAAGCAGACAAGCTGCAATCAGAGGCTGACGCAATTCAAGCCCAAATTGATGCGTTGCCTGGTTGGAAAATAGGCGCGTTTGGTACCGTTGGGGTGAACTTATCAAGTTTTAATAATTGGTTCGCCCAAGGCACACCAAATGTGAGCTCAGGTAACATTGGTGTTACTTTTAACGGCTTTGCCAATCTTAAGGAAGAAAAATATTTTTGGCGAAATGCTCTCAATGTGAACGTTGGTTGGGTGAAATTTGATGACAAAGACGACCCTACAGATGATGATAGCTTTCAAGAAGCCACCGATGTTTTTAATATTACATCGCTCTACGGAAGAAATATCTTTAAAAATGTGGCGGCTTCGGCACTAGCGGAGTACCGCACCACTGTCTTGAACAATTTTAACGATCCGGGCTATCTTGACGTTGGTGTGGGTGCAACCTGGACCCCCATAGAAAACCTCGTGGTCGTCGTTCATCCGTTGAATTACAATTTTGTGTTCGCTGAAGACGACACCATTTTTGAATCGTCTCTAGGAGCAAAGTTCTTGGTAGATTATACCCGAAAAATCGGTGCGATTAGCTTTAAGTCTAACCTTTCAGCGTTCTATAGCTATGAATCTTCAGATTTATCTAATTGGACCTGGGTGAACTCTTTAGGTTATAAAGTTTGGAAAAGTTTAGGCGTAGGTTTCGAATTTGGCCTTCGCGGCAACAAACAAGAGGCGCTTAATTTTGCAACTACCAATTTTGTAGAGGGCAGTGGCCCAGCACCAACTTTTGAAAATGTAGATAACGAATTGCAGAGCTATTGGCTATTAGGCATTACCTATGCATTCTAAACGGATAAGCAGTAAATAAAAAAACCGCTTAAATTCTAGGCGGTTTTTTTTATGCTCTTATCTTACTCCAAGTACTCTTCTGGATATAAAAAATTGTTATACGGAAAACGCGTCACATGGATATCACGAACTTTGTCATACACCATTTTTCTAAACTCTTCTAAATTCTCCTTGTTCAAGGCCGAAATAAAAATAGCGTCGGTATTCTCACGTTGCATCCAAGTTTGTTTCCACTCTTTTAAGGTAAAATGTGCTTTGGTCTTTTCCGTCACCAAATCGTCTGACTCAATTGTTTCAGGCTCATAGGCGTCAATTTTATTGAACACCATAAAGGTTGGTTTTTCAGCACTCTTAATTTCATCTAGAATTTGATTCACTGAGTCAATATGGTCTTCAAAAGAAGGATGGCTAATATCAACCACATGCAGCAATAAATCTGCCTCACGCACCTCATCGAGCGTACTCTTAAAACTTTCCACCAACTGGGTGGGCAGTTTTCGTATAAATCCTACGGTATCACTCAGCAAAAACGGAAGATTCCCAATCACCACTTTTCGAACTGTAGTGTCAAGCGTTGCAAATAGCTTGTTTTCAGCAAAAACATCACTTTTACTTATCACGTTCATCAGAGTACTCTTTCCAACATTGGTATAACCCACCAGCGCTACACGAACTAACGCCCCGCGATTGCCCCGTTGTACTTCCATCTGCCGATCGATCTTTGCAATTTTCTTTTTCAGCAATGAAATTCGATCTCGAACAATTCGACGGTCTGTTTCAATTTCAGTTTCACCAGGACCGCGCATCCCAATACCCCCTCGTTGTCGTTCTAAGTGAGTCCATAAGCCTGTAAGACGTGGCAGTAAATATTCATATTGGGCCAATTCTACTTGCGTTCGAGCGTAACTGGTCTGCGCTCGCTGCGCAAAAATATCAAGAATCAAATACGTTCTGTCTATCACCTTACACTTCAATATTTTTTCAATATTCTTTTGTTGGGCCGGTGAGAGCTCATCGTCAAAAATAGCGGTGTCTATGTTGTTTGCCTCTACAAACGCCAATACATCTTCCATCTTACCCGAACCTATAAACGTTTTCGGATTAGGCATCTGTACTTTCTGCACAAAGCGTTTCAACACTTCTCCTCCTGCAGTATAGGCCAGAAATTCAAGTTCGTCTAAATACTCTTTCGATTTTTCTTCATCTTGGGTCTGTGTTATGAGACCGATTAAAATGACCCTTTCATATTCTGTTGTAGATTGTTCTAACATATATCCTCCTTAAGTTTTGCTGACTGTTCTTATTAAAAACCTTGAATCCCATATTCCTAACACATAACAGCGTTCATATACAAAGGTACAAAAGGTTTTGAGAGATTATTTTGTACTTTACAAGGGTTTAACACCCTTTTGTATGACCGCTTCGGAAGAAAACCAGTATTGTATTGCTTTTTATAATCTTGAAAATCTCTTCGACACCAAGGACGACCCACACACTCTAGACGATGATTTTACCGAACATGCAGACCGAAAATGGAACGAGAAACGTTTCAGAAAAAAAATTAAAAAGCTTGGAAGCATCATTCAAGAAATAGGGTATCAAGAAATCGGTTTCCCACCATTGCTAGTAGGTGTGGCCGAAGTCGAGAACCGGTTTGTGTTAGAACAGTTGGTGGAATCTAAATTTCTTCGGAAAAAAAACTACGGTATTGTACATTTCGACTCCCCTGATGAACGTGGCATAGACACCGCCCTTCTCTACCGCAAAGACTATGTAAACGTTGTAGCTAGTGAACGACATACACTCTATCTTGAAAATGAACATGGAGAACGCGATTATACCAGAGATATCTTACACGCAACTTTGAAACTAAAAAATACCGTTTTTCACGTGTTGGTAAACCATTGGCCCTCACGAAGAGCAGGGGTTGAAAAAACAGAATACAGAAGAATTGCCGCCGCCAAACGTAATCTTGAAATCGTGGATGGTATCAGACAGCAAGACTCCCAAGCGCGAATATTGATTATGGGCGATTTTAACGATGATCCTAAAAGTACCAGCATGACAACGCTGGTTTCAGGGAACTTCTACAACCCAATGGAATTGCTCTTAACGCATGAAGCTGGGAGCACATCGCACAGGGGAGCGTGGAATTTGTTTGACCAATTGTTGGTCTCGCACGAGTTTATGCAACAATTCGGCAACCCGTTTCGGTTCGAATCGGCAAACATCTACAATGCAAAACACCTTAAAGAATACAAAGGCAGACGAAAAGGAAATCCGTTCAGAACCTATTTGGGAACGCGATATTCGGGAGGCATAAGCGATCATTTCCCCATCTATGGAATTTTTTCGCTAACCGATTGAAGCTATTGGTTTTACTAGCTTTTTACCGATAAACCCCTGCATTTTGTCTAATAATCTACACCACAGTGTTATCTGTGGCAATTTTAAGTATTTTAGTACTACGCTAACATCAACCCAACCACAATGGATATGAAATTACCCGCAATCTTTATCCGTATCCCATCAAAAAGCAAACTGTTTAGCAACATTTGGTTATTTACTACCTTGCTGCTTTTAGGAACATGCTACCAAGCTATCAGTCAAAATGTGCTCTCTACAACTGCTTCCAACGCAACTAAAGGAACATCAGACTGTAATATTGTCGATTTCAATGAAGACTTTGGGCAAGGAGTAGGCCGCGTTTGTATAGACCCCGCAACAGCTACTACCACCTATACCTGCAATACCATAGATATGGTAGATGATGGAGAGTATGTAATCACAAACAACTCTAATGGCCTTAATTCTGGTTGGCATGCAAACATGACTGACCATACCGGAAATACCGACGGTCGGGCATTTTTTGTAAATGCCGATTTCAGTACTGGTGAGTTCTATAGACGTACCATTTCACTCGATCCCGATACAGCCTATAGTTTTGGCGCATGGATCACTACGGTGTATGATACCGACACGGGTATCTGTGGTGGAACCGGAATTCCTTCAAATGTGACATTTCGTATTGAAGACCCTTCGGGCTCCATGATTGCTGAAACAAATACGGGTGATATCCCGAACGGACCAGAACCAAATTGGCAGCAGTTTTTTATCAGTTTCGACACGGGTTCTAATTCAGATATTCAACTTGTACTCATTAACAATGGTGCGGGTGGCTGCGGAAATGATCTTGCCATAGACGACATCACCTTGGGTATTGTAACTACAGAACCTGTCATAGCAACGCCCCCAAACCTAACTGCATGTGATACTGACGGAAACGGCACAGAATTATTCGACCTTACCGTACAAACCGCCATTGTACTCGATGGTCAAGACCCAACTCAATTTAATGTAAGCTTTCACAACTCGCTTGAAGACGCGCAATTAGACCAGATGGCCATTGCAGATCCTACAAATTATAACAATACATCAACCCCTGAAACCATCTTTGTGAGGGTAGAACGAGTGATGAACGAAACGTGTTTTAGCACTGTAAATTTCAATATTAGTGCAGACCCTCCTGTTGTTTTAACCACCAATCTCCCTGACGAACTGAATGCCTGTTCTTCAGATGTGATTCCGACGCTAGATGCCTCGCCAACCAACCCGGGAATAGACCCTTCGCAAGTTACGTACGAATGGGTAAATGGAAACGGCACCGTGGTGTCTACCCAAGCAACATTTACCCCGACAGAAAGCGACACCTATACCGTTACGCTCAATCTTGACCCCTGCGGACAAGGGACAGACACAGTAGTTGTAGACATCACCGAAGCTCCCGTATTAGATCTCGGTCCCGATCAAGCACTCTGCGAAGTGGATGGGTACGAAATTGTGCCAATCATAGAAGGAGACACCACGGGCATTACCTACCTATGGAGCACAGGAGAAACCACTCCTACCATCGTAGTGCAACAAACCGGCACCTATAGTGTAACGATTTCCGTAGGAAATTGCATGGTTAGCGACAGTATCACAATCGGTACTGGAGAACCTATTGAAGTTAGTGTAGGAGACGATTTTAAAACGTGCCCGAACGAGCCACAAATTCTTTCTGCCACAGCATCTAACCCAGACGCCACATACCAATGGTTTTTAAATGGCGAACTTATCACGGGAGCCACCAACGCCAGCTTAGAAATTACACTTGAAGCTAATGTAATGGGTACCCAAACCTATACCGTTGTAGCAAGCGATGGAGATTGTTCAGGTGAAGCCGAAATAGACGTAACTTTATACGATATCGGAAATTGTACCATATCCCAAGGTATTTCACCCAACTCAGATGGATTTAACGACATCCTGAATCTCGAATTTTTAGCCGACAGAAGTGGGATCTCGCAATTACAGATTTTTAATCGACTGGGAACATTGGTCTACGATAAAAGCAATTACCGCAATGAATGGAAAGGACAAACAACAGATAATGAAGAATTACCTACAGGAACCTACTTCTACGTATTAACTTTGGAGGCAGACGATCCCGTATTCGGCACTCAACCAACAGGGTGGATTTACCTGAACAGAGACGCCAATTAAACAACCTGATTACTGAAAAAAGGATACAAGAATGAAGAAATTACTCTTATTAGCGCTTATCTCGGCGATTTTTTGGCCCCATGACATGGAAGCCCAGCAAGATCCCCAATACACCCAATACATGTACAATATGAATGTGGTAAACCCGGCGTATGCTGGTAGTAAGGAAAGCTTATCACTTACCGCATTATATCGCAAACAATGGTCTGGTTTGGACGGAGCGCCAGAAACATTTACTTTTTCAGGACATTCACCCATTAGCGACAAGATAGGACTCGGACTTTCGGCGGTTAAAGACGAATTGGGACCTATTAGCGAAACAAATGTCTACGCAGACTTTTCATATACTCTTGAAGTAGGAGACAATACCAAATTGGCTCTGGGGATAAAAGCGGGGGCAACTTTTCACGATGTGGGGCTCACAAGTCTAGAGTTGCAAGACCCTGGAGATCCTTTCTTTTCACAAGACATAAACAATACCTACCCTAACATCGGTACGGGTGCTTTTTTATACGGTGAAAACTTTTATGTAGGTCTGTCAGTTCCGAATTTATTAAGTTCTGTTCATTTAGATGAAAACGGCCTCAAATATGGAAATGAAACAAATCACTATTTTTTAACAGGGGGATATGTTTTCCAAGTGTCTGAAAATGTAAAGTTGAAACCTTCAGTGTTGGCAAAGTCTGCTTTCGATGCTCCCTTGTCTTTAGACGGAAACTTAAACGCCTTGTTCTACGATCGATTTGAAATTGGCGCTAGTTACAGACTGGACGATTCGTTCAGCGGTTTAGTTGGGTTTCAAGTAACAGAATACATTAGGGTAGGCTATGCGTACGATCGTGTAATCTCAGAAATTGAAGCGGTGGCCAGTTCTTCACATGAGATCATACTCTCGTTTGATGTATTCTTCAAAAAACGGGCACTTCGTTCACCGAGATACTTCTAATCACCACAATAATTTCATTCAATATGAAAAAAATATATACCATACTATTCTTATTCGCCCTGAGCACTACCTTGTGCTTAGCACAAAATAAAGACACAAAAAAGGCTGATGCCTTATATAATCGCCTTCAGTATACAGATGCCGCGCAAGCGTACCAAAAGCTTCTGAAGAAAGGAAAAGGCAGTCGATATGTTTTTGAACAGCTAGGCAACAGTTACTATAACATTAACGACACCAAAAAATCTGAAACCTATTACAAACGTGTTGTAAAAGGCAGAAATGTAAATCCAGAAACGGTGTACAATTATGCCCAATCACTGAAAGCCAATGGCAAGTTTAGCGATTACAATATTTATATGAAGCAGTTTGCAAAAGCGTTACCCAACGACTCACGCGCTATAGAGTTCATGAAAAACCCGAACTACGTGCCAAAATTGATGGAAGAACGACCACAGTTTTCGGCAACCAACATGAAAGAAATCAATACCGAATTCTCTGAATTTGGAGGAGTACTAGTTGGCAAAGACTTTTATTTCTCTTCAGCCAGAAACACCACAAGAAAAAAGTATGGCTGGAACGAAGAACCCTACCTCGACATCTACAAGGCAGAAGATGTTGGCGGAACGATCAAAAATGCGGAACTTTTAGAAAATGGAGATGTTAACACCAAATACCATGAAGGCAATATTGCTATCACGAACGACGGCAAACGGATGTATTTTGACCGTAACGATTATTACCGTGGTAAATATGATAAAAGTGCTGAAGGTGTAAACCAAATCAATATTTTTTATGCCGAATGGGTGGATGGAAAATGGCAAGACGTGCAATCGGTTTCAATTAATAGCAGTGAATATTCATCAGGTCATCCCGCTTTGAGCCCAGATGGAAACACATTATATTTTGTAAGTGACATGCCAGGTGGAATGGGCATGAGCGATATTTATAAAGTAGCGGTTAGCAAAGATGGTAGTCTCGGAACACCGATGCCGCTTGGCAAAAACATTAATACAGAAGGCAAAGAGGTATTTCCTTTCATAGATGCCAATGGCGATTTATACTTCGCTAGTACCGGACACATGGGTCTTGGCGGTTTAGATGTATTTTATGCGCCTGCGGAAGGGGATGGCTTTGGAGCCGTTAAAAATTTAGGCCCGGGCATTAATACTTCTGAAGACGATTTTGCTTTTATCTACAATCCCAATACCGAACTAGGATATCTATCGTCTAACCGAACTGGTGGAATGGGGAGTGACGATATTTACACTACAAAAAAATTAGAGCCGCCATGCGAAGTACAGATGCTTGTTACCGTTGTAAACGAATATACCAAAGCGCCATTGGCGGGTGCCCGTGTAGATTTTTATGACACCTTAGGAAATAAGCTAAGCACAAAGACCTCTGGAGAAGACGGTAGCGTAACATTTATTGCTGAATGTGATATTGCACATGAAGTGCAAGCTGTATTAACCGAGTTTGAAAGCAATGCAATCACTATGGAAAAAGCCAATAATACCACTATAGAAGGTACAATATTGCTTCGGCCCATTGAAGAAATTATTGTTGACGACAAGGTGGTGCTAAACCCAATCTACTTCCCATTAGACAAAAGCAATATCACGCCGAAAGCTGCTTTCGAATTAGACAAACTGGTAGCTCTCATGAAAAAATATCCAAATATGGTGATTAAAGCCGAAAGCCATACCGATAGTAGGTCTTCAGACAAGTATAACCTAGAATTGTCTGAACGCAGAGCCCAAAGTACTGTGCAGTATGTCATTTCAAAAGGAATTAATGCATCGCGCATTTCAGGAGAAGGCTTTGGAGAAAGCAAACCCAAAATTGCCTGTGGTGCCAATTGTACCGAAGCACAGCACCAGCAGAATAGAAGATCTGAGTTTATTATCGTAAACAGATAGTAAGCCCTAGCTAACCCCTCAAAAACCCTCAAAACGTTGGCGTATTGGGGGTTTTTCATTTATCAACATCATGAAACGGAATTCCTATATTTTCAAAACTCTATGAATTCATATAGGTTTTCGTCCATGATGTATTTTAAGTTTGTAATCCCTAATCATCTACACTTACCTACTTCATGCTCTGGTCATAAACTATCTGCAATCGCAGAACTCAAAATATACCAGCATGAAAAAATTAATACCCTTCGTAGCATTCCTCCTTTTTGGCTACACCGCAATTTCACAAGTAGGCATCGGAAATACAGATCCGAAAGCGTCGTTAGATATTTCAGCAACTAACAGCGCTACACCAGCCAATACAGACGGATTGCTCATTCCGAGAATTGATGAATTTCCTTCTACAACTCCAACTGCAGACCAAGACGGGATGATGGTTTTTATAACTGGCAACGGAGCCCCTGCCAAAGGATTTTACTATTGGAACAACGCAGGCACCTCTTGGGATGCATTTGCAGGCTCTAGTGATGCAGATTGGTTTTTGGAAGGTTCAACCAATGTTCCAACGGCAATCACAGACAACATTTATACCCAAGGAAATGTAGCGATAGGAAGCACTAGTGCCATAAACGGACAACTAGAAATTAGAACCTCTCTAACTAATAGAAATAACGCGATCTATTCTTCTTTTACAGGAACTGCACCATCAGGGACCGCCGTTGGTATTACAAATAGAATTTCCATTGATGATAATTCATTTCTTTATGGAACTGTAAACAGAATTGAGGGAAATACCTCGGGTTTGGTTATGGGTTTTCGAAATGAATTCTTAAATACAGGTTCAAGTTGGAGATTAGGTTTGGCTAACTATTTTTCAGATACTGGATCACCATCACGTTTGGAAGGACTCTATAATGACATAACAACTACTGGAGCTAGTTTAATTAGAGGGGTTAACAATCAGACTTTTGGTTTTTCAACTTTAACGGGAGAAGTAATTGGTGTAAGAAATGATTTTTTACATAACGGTTCGGCAAATATCTATGGAAGCTATACAAATATGAGCGGAACTAATTCTGGAACTAAATATGGAACTTACAATAGAATACTGAGTAGTATGGGTGGAACACACTATGGAATCTATAGCGATGTGCAAAACACTTCTGGTTATGCAGGCTATTTTATTGGGCGAACCTCACTTGGTAATACTGCCGCCAATCGATACCTTATGCCTGCTGCAGATGGTACCAACGGACAAGTAATGACTACAGATGGTGCTGGTAATGTAACATTCCAGACATTGGCTGGCGACACAGACTGGACTACAGTGGGCGCCGATATTGAACGACAATCTGGTGATGTTTATATAGGAAACGTTAATACTACAGATAACGATCTGTATGTGAGCGATCGGATTATTGATTGGGACAATAGCTCCTATTATATGAATCCCAATGAAACTAGTGTCATGGATGAAATTCAATTTGACAATGGTTCGGCTGCTGATCCTAGTATACGATTTTCAGATACTGACACCGGTTTCTTTAGTCCTTCGGTTGGACGTATTTCCTTTACTGGAAACGGAACGGAACGTTTCAGAATACAGAGTGACGGAGAAATTCAATACCGAACAACAACAGCTACTAATTATGATTTTACCGCATTAAGTTCGTTTGGTAATGACGGGATTTATATTGGTTCAAGCACCTCAACAATACCTATTTTAAGTGGTTTTATTGCGAATGATGTAAGAGATGATATCCTTCGGTTGGATATTCAATCTGGAAACTCAAATTTTAACCATTCAGCTGTATATGCCACCAACAATATAGGCGGAACCACTGCAAGACTAACCTATAACAATGGCACCCCTACGGGCCGATATGCTGTTTATGCCGACGGAGGCACTGGTTATGCAGGTTATTTCTTAGGCGATGTGGCCATCGGGACACTAAGCACCGATACCTACACTATGCCTGCTTCACGGGGAAGTAACGGACAGACCATGCAGACAGATGGTGCGGGAAATGTAAGTTGGGTGAATCCTGCAACTTCAGAATGGACTGACGGAGGTACATTTTTATATCCATCTGATGGAACATCAGAAGATGTAGTGATTGGTCAAAACAGCTCGGGTACCGGTAGAGTAACTATCGATGCGGGAAATAAAGCTGCGAGTGTGAAAACAAACAAGAGCGGTAGTTTTTCAGGTTTACATTTCGGCATAGATAATTATATTTCAAATACTGGCGGCGGAGGCACTGTAGGTGTTAACAACTTAATTGAAGGAACCGGAGGGAGTAACCTTCGTTTTGGAACCAGAACCATCATTAACGGATCCTCATCACCCACGGCGGTTTCACATTACGGAAGCTACAATGAAATTAATACCACAGGGACCGGCTTTAGGTACGGAACCTACAACGCTGTTTCAGCTTCGGCGGGGGGTACTCATTACGGGACTTACAACCAAGTTGCTCCAGCTAGTGGTTGGGCCGGTTACTTTTTAGGTAAAAGTTATATTTCAAATAAATTAGGAGTAGGTACAGGTGCCGAAAATCCTGATGGATTTTTAGAAGTACGGGCAGATAACTCTGGAACCGAACCCAATCTAAGTCTTGTTGACATAGGATCCTCTGGAGCCCGTATCAATCTATCAAATACTGCTACTACGAACGGAAATGTTTGGACCTTTTTTGGAGATACAGATAATACAACTGCTAGTAGTAGGCTAAATATTTTTCATCCAGGCGGTGGTAATATCATACAAATGTTTGGAGACGGTCGTGTTGGTATAAATAGAGCACCTACAACAAATAGTTTTGAAGTAAGCGGTGACGCCTCAAAAAGTGCAGCAGGCGATTGGTTGGCAAATAGCGACCGCCGACTGAAAAAGAACATTCAAACAATAAATACTAAATCGGCTTTAGAGCGCATTACCAATCTTCGCGGAGTGATGTACGAATGGGATGATGACCAGACCGGAAATGATAGACCCGAAGGTATTCAGTACGGATTTATTGCCCAAGAATTGATGGAAGTGTTTCCAGAACATGTGAGTAAAGATGGTCAGGGTTTCTATCAAACTGCCTACGGAACTTATGACGCACTCTATGTTCAAGCTTTTAAAGAACAACAAAAACAAATAGAAACACTTCAAAATGAAAACAAAAAATTAAAGCAGCAACTGTCTAAATTTGAAACACTTGAAGCCCGTCTTTCTGCCTTAGAAAATGACAAAAAAACCTCAGTGCCTGAAATAGTTTTGGCAGAAAAGTAATACCAATCATGTTTTGAGTGTCACATCTAAACACCTAACCAGATGTGATAGAAAGGCCGCTTTGAGGAGAGCGGTCTTTTTTATGCTAAAACCTTTCATGAATTCTTACATTTTCAAAACTCCATGAATTCATATACTTATTTAAAGCTCAAGATCAATAGGTTTGTAATCCCTAGTAATCTATCTGCTTTTCCTACGAACTGCTATGGTTTTTTAAGATTGAAACTTTCAGTATGAAAAACCCAATTATGAAAAATAATATCCTTTTAGCACTTCTTATCTGTATAAGTTATACGGCTTTCTCACAGGTTGGTATCGGCAATATAGACCCGAAAGCCACTTTAGATATTTCAGCAACCAGCATCGCTACACCAGCCAATACAGACGGATTACTAATTCCGAGAATAGACGAATTTCCCGCTACAAATCCGACAGCAGATCAAGATGGAATGATGGTATTTATCACCGGGGACGGTGTACCTGCCAAAGGATTTTACTATTGGGATCAGGATGCAGGACCAGCAGCTTGGGTGAGTGTTATAAGTGCAGTAGATGCCGATTGGTTTGAAGCCGGAACAACCGCCGCACCTGAAGATAACACAGACGATATTTTCACATTGGGTTATGTAGGAATTGGAGAATCCAACCCAGACAATCCATTATATATAGGCACAATAACAAGTTTCGACCTAAGCCATGCCAATACTGGGCAGGATGGCGTATTTATAGTTGGAGGAGGCGACAATTCTGGGGTTAATGCTGTTGGCGGCTCCATAAGCTTTGGTCCACCTGCTGGTACGCGATCTACCGACAGAAAGTCGGCTATTTCAAGTGTTCAAACAGGTACTGACACGGACCATACTGGGCTAGCATTTTATGTACACGGAAACGCGATTAACCAAAGCCCAATGGTTGAAGGCATGCGACTCACACATCAACGCTATTTAGGAATAAACAATAATGATCCATCAGCAACATTAGATGTGGTAGGTTCTCTCCAGTATGAAGACGGAAATGAAGCGGCAGGGTACGTACTTACTTCAGACGCTGCCGGTAATGCTACGTGGGAGGCACCATCGATGGCGTCCATTTTTAGCAACCCAAAATTCCCAGATGGTTTTTCGGGTATTACCCCAATCACACACTTTTTTAGCACAGGTAGTTATACAGTTCCTACTGGGAAAAACCTCTATATTACTAGCTACAGAAGTCTTGATAGCGGCGGGGTCATCTTTGTGGACGGTAACAGGGTTGCTAGTGGTAGGCAAAATGCTGGAAACACAAACAACATTATAAATCCTATGCTCGCGGGTTCTGGACAAGTAATCACAGCTTCCGTTTCAACCGAAATAATAAATGGGTTCACAGTAGACGCCAACGTAACACCTATCACTAGAGGTGCAAATCCATCTTATACCGTACCTCCTAACAAAATACTAATTGTGCTCAGTTTTATAAATGCAAGCACTACAGGCAGTAGCCTATTTGCATTAAATGGAACCAATATTTATAGTGGTAACGGAAATTCAGATAACACCGTAGGACAAAATTCGTTTTCTGGTCCTTTTATATTTGATGAGGCAGATGTAATAACTTCTACTAACGGAAATTTTAACGGATATCTAATCGATAAGTAAAATTCTGGCGCATCCCAAATCGTTGAGAATCTAAAAGACCGCCTTGTGGGGAATGCGGTCTTTTTCTTTTTTATTTTTTTTATTTCTGAAAGATTATTGTGAAAATACCTTCTCCCCGCTCGCTTCCTGCTCTTTAAATTTCTGAACTAAGTCCAGCGCATCGGGCACTACATCACTACATAATATGATGAGCGAATTCTTTTTTGCATTATTGACTGCATGCGTAATGGCTTCTCTTTCTGAAGGAATTATGGTTGTCTTGATTTTCGGGTTCTTCATTTTGATACCATCGTCTAGCATTTTAATGAGTTCTTCTTCGGTTTTACCGCGCAATCGTTTGTCTTGACGAATGATGATTTCATCACTCATTTCCGCAGCAATGCTACCTATCATATTATTGTCTTCTTCCCTTCGATCTCCAATTCCTGCTATGATGCATACCCTATGCGAGGCCTCCAACTTATCGGCAAATTTCTTAAGTGCACGCATTCCGGCAGGATTATGTGCGTAATCTAATAAAATGGTGAAATTTTCAAACTTAAAGAGGTTGAGCCTACCCGGAGTTTGTGCTGCTGAAGGGATGAACGTTTCCAGAGCAACTTTCATATCTTCAATCCGGATGCCCTGAACATGGGCGGCCAATACTGCTGCCAACACGTTCTGGATCATAAATTCGGCTTTTCCTCCATACGTTAACGGAATAGCTTCAGCTTTCATGATACGCATCTTCCATTCTCCCTTGCAAATGGTAACATAACCATTTTCGTGCACTGCGGTTAAACCTCCGCGTCGTTGAAGCGCTTTAATTCTTGTGTTTTCCTCATCCATGGAGAAGAGCGCCAGATTACAATTAATGCTTCTTCGCATTTCATAAACCAAGTCATCATCTGCATTTAAGATTGCATAACCATCAGGCAATACGGTTTCTGGAATCACTCCTTTCACGCGGGCCAATTGTTCGATGGTATGAATACCTTTTAGCCCTAAATGATCTGCTGCCACATTGGTTACCACGGCCACATCACAGTTTTTGAATCCGAGTCCCGCACGAAGCAATCCGCCACGGGCACATTCTAACACCGCAAAATTTACGGTAGGATCTTTCAGTACAAATTCGGCACTTGCCGGACCGGTACAATCGCCCGTCATCAACAACCTGTTTTGAATATACACCCCGTCGCTAGTGGTGTATCCAACTCGATGGCCTTTCATTTTTGCCATGTGAGCTATCAGCCTGCTCGTTGTAGTTTTACCATTCGTTCCGGTGATTGCTGTAATCGGAATTCGCCCCGTATCGCCTTGCCTCGGAAAAAGTTTATCGATTACTGGTGACGCCACATTTCTGGGCAACCCCGTGGTAGGTGCCAAGTGCATTCTAAAGCCAGGCCCAGCATTCACCTCTAACACGGCGCCTCCTGTTTCTGAAAGCGGCTGGGTAATGTCTGTGGTCATAATATCGATACCACAAATGTCTAAATCTATTATTTTTGAAATACGTTCTGCCATACTTACGTTCGCCGGATGAATAATGTCTGTAATATCTTCGGCAGTACCTCCAGTGCTCAGGTTGGCGGTATCTTTTAAGATCAGAGTTTCTCCTTCATCCAAAACAGAATCTAAGGTCTTACCAGCATCCTTAATAATTGTTTTGGTAAGATCGTTTACCGTGATTTGCGTTAGTACTTTTTCATGACCATAGCCCCTACGCGGATCCCTATTAGTTTCATCTATGAGTTGCTGTACTGTAGAAGAACCATCTCCAACCACATGGGCAGGTGTTCTTTTGGCACCAGCGACCAAAACATTATTGATAACTAGAAGCCTGTAATCTTCTCCGGTGATGTATTTTTCAACAATTACCCTACGGCTTACTTCTTTAGCCGCATGAAAGGCAGCCAAGGCGTCTTCATAATTTTGAATATCTACCGTGATACCACGTCCATGGTTTCCATCTATGGGTTTTATCACCAACGGGTAACCTACATAACGACAGGCTTCTTCCAAACTGCTCTCTCGGCTAATGATATCACCTCGTGGAACTTCAACTTCAGCTTGTTCAAGCAAGTATTTGGTGTCTTCTTTATCGCATGCCAGCTCTACTCCTATCGATGATGTTTCTGAAGTAACCGTAGCTTGAATCCGCTTTTGGTTGGCGCCATACCCTAATTGGCATAATGAATATTGGTTGAGTCGAATCCATGGAATTCCTCTACTTTCAGCTTCTTCAACAATGCTACCTGTACTGGGCCCTAATCGAGACGATTCCCTCAGTTCACGCATACGCTGAATGTCTGGATCAAGATCGTACGTTTCAGCAGCAATTAGTGCTTCACAAATTTTAACTGAAACTTCAGCTGCATACCGCCCCACACTTTCTTCCATATAACTAAAAACGACATTGTACACGCCTACTTCACCATAATCACGAGTCCTTCCGAAGCCAGTATCCATACCTGCTAGCGTCTGAATCTCTAGTGCAATATGCTCAATGATATGCCCCATCCAGGTACCTTCTTCGACCCGTTGGAAAAATCCGCCAGGTTCTCCCACACTGCAACGGTGCGAATACATAGTTGGAAACATCTCTTTTAGGCGATCAATAAATCCAGGGATCTTGTTAGATGGGTAGTCTTCCATTTTTTCAAGATCTAGCACCATAACAATTAGTTTATGGCGTCGTACAGACCAATAGTTTGGCCCACGCATGGCATTTATTTCGCGTATTTTCATAGAGATAAAATTTTATGTTTTTAAACCGGTTCATTGAAGAACATTCGTTAAATATATCATTTTTACGTTACAAAACAGCTATTTTTGCCACGCATTAAGAACTTGAACATGAAAGCAAAAGGCATATTGATTCCGATAGGAGGAAATGAAGATAAAGGAGTTGAAGAGCATGAAGTTTACCACCTAGAATTTATTGAAGAAGGTATACTTTCTCGTGTGGTAAAAGAAAGTGGTGGTATTGACGCTTCGATCGTGATAATCCCTACGGCATCGAGCATTCCTGATGAAGTAGGCGAAAATTATTTAGATGCCTTCGGAAAATTGGGTTGCACCAATCTCCACGTTATGAATATTCGAGACCGGGACCAATCGGAAACTCCTGAGAACATTAAGCGTATGAAAAATGCTGATTGTGTGATGTTTTCTGGTGGAAACCAATCTAAAATCACCGAAAAGATAGGTGGTACGACTCTTCATAAGATTATGCACGAACGGTATCAGAATGAAAAATTTGTGATTGCCGGTACCAGTGCTGGTGCCATGTGTATGAGTAAAGAAATGATCTCTGGTGGAAGCAGCCAAGAATCCTTTATTAAAGGTGCTGTTAAGATGAAAGAGGGCATGGCTTTTATTCCCGAGTTAATCATCGATTCACATTTTATACGCCGCGGACGCTTTGGCAGAATGGCTGAAGCTGTAGCAAAATTTCCCGATTTAATCGGAGTGGGATTGGCAGAAGATACTGGCGTTGTAGTAAAAAACAATACGTTTGAAGTGATTGGTTCTGGAATGGTAATCCTTTTCAATGCAAGAAAAGCCAAACACAATAATCACCATTTATTGACCAAAGGAACGCCTATGTCTCTCACAAACTTAAAAACACATATTTTGGCTAAAGGTGATCGTTTCAACATCAAGAAAAAAAAGGTGAACGTTTCTCCGGTCGAGCTACCCGTTATAGAAGGCTAAGCAGTTCTGTCACAAACTAAGAATCTCTCGGTTTGGTTACTAAAACCTTCCTATTCAACGCTTACAATTTTAGTAGTACCTTTAAGCTATGAAGTTTAAGGGATCTATAGATATAAATAAGCCATTAGAAACAGTGGTTTCTCTATTTTCAAATCCAGATCATCTCAAAGAGTGGCAGGAAGGCTTTGTAAAAAAAGAGCTCGTTAGTGGCACAGATGGCGAAGCTGGTGCGATTTCAAAAATTTATTTTCAGCAGGGGAAGCGCCACATGGAATTAACCGAAACCATCGTTTCAAATAAGTTGCCAGACTATTTGGAGGCAAGTTACCACCATAAACACATGGACAATACGCTTACTTCCAAATTTACTGCCTTAGACCAAAATACAACACGATATACCACAGAAGGTGAGTATACTGCCTTTAGAGGGTTTATTCCGAAGTTAATGGCGTTCTTCTTTCCTAAAGTTTTGGAGAAACAAGCCCAAAAATGGTTAGATAATTTTAAGGAATTTGCCAAAAGCACCACTGAATGATACTGGTTCGAAAAAGTGCTAGAAATTTATTTGTAGATCTTTATTTCTGCCGAACCGCCATTTTTTCTTGAACCTCGATACATCCCTTCGGTATTAAAAGGCATTGCTACATTTCCTTTTGCATCAACAGCGATAAGTCCGCCATCACCACCAATCTCCAACAATCGTTCCTTCACTACTTTTGCCGCCGCATCTTGAAGTGAGAGATTTTTATATTCCATTAGGCAAGACACATCATAGGCTACGACCCCTCTTATAAAATACTCTCCGCTACCCGTGCAACTCACGGCACAAGTCTTATTGTTCGCGTAATTACCAGCACCAATCATTGGGCTATCTCCTACCCGACCCCACTTTTTGTTAGTCATTCCGCCTGTAGATGTAGCAGCGGCGATATTTCCAAAAGCATCACAGGCCACTGCCCCTACGGTACCAAACTTGCTATCCTTCTTTACTGAATGGTCTAGTTGAAAGGCATCGCTTCCTTTTATATCTTGCCATTGTTGGTAACGAAGTTCGTCGTAAAAGTATGCCTTGTCTTGTAATTCATATCCTTGAGTTTGTGCAAATTGCATTGCTCCTTCACCTGCCAAGAAAACATGTTCACTTTTTTCCATCACGTCACGCGCAAGTGATACAGGGTTTTTGATACCCGTAATCAACGAAACAGCACCCGCTTCTAAATGTTTCCCTTCCATAATTGCGGCATCCATTTCGTGGGTTCCTTCAGCAGTAAAAACACTACCTTTTCCTGCGTTGAAGAGCGGTGAATCTTCTAACACCCGTACTGCTGCTTCTACCGCATCTACCGATGTTCCTTCGTTTTCTAAAATCGCATACCCTACATCCAAAGCTAGTTGCAGCGCATTTTTATAGGCCGTCTCTTTTTCTGCGGTCATTTGTCCTTTTAGAAGCGTTCCTGCCCCACCGTGAATGGCAATTGAAAAATTTTGCGCCATGACATATTATTTTTTGCCAAAAATACACATTGCCTTTTATATGTTGACTTCTTTTATGTTTGAAACTGTTATTGTTTGGGTCGTTCTTGCTATTTTTGGAGTAATAACACTTCACAGCATGCCAGAAACAAAAAAACGTCTTTTCTTAGTTGATGCCTACGCCTTAATTTTTCGTGGCTATTACGCATTTATAAAGAACCCTCGAATTAATTCCAAGGGACAGAATACCTCTGCCATTATGGGTTTTATGAATTCGCTCATCGATGTGGTAAAACGGGAACGACCCGATCATTTGGCGGTTTGTTTTGACAAAGGCGGAAGCGTAGATCGCGTAGAAATGTTTGAAGCTTATAAAGCCAATCGAGACGAAACCCCAGACGACATTCGTACTGCGATCCCCATTATCTGCGATATTTTAGAAGCGATGAAAATTCCAATCATGGTAAAAGATGGCTTCGAGGCTGATGACGTGATAGGTACGCTAGCCAAAAAAGCTGAAAAGGAAGGCTACACTACCTTTATGGTAACTCCTGATAAAGATTTTGCCCAATTGGTTTCAGACAATATATTTATGTACCGCCCCGTATTTGGTGGCGGATATGAAACTTGGGGGATTCCTGAAGTGCAAAAAAAGTTTGAAGTAGATCGACCAGAACAGGTGATAGACTTCTTAGGAATGATGGGCGATAGCAGTGACAATATTCCCGGGCTTCCAGGCGTAGGCGAAAAAACAGCAAAAAAGTTTATTTCCCAGTTTGGTTCTATGGAAGGCTTGCTGGCCAATACAGACCAGTTAAAAGGAAAGATGAAAGAGAAAGTGGAGGCGAACGGCGAATTAGGTCTACTTTCAAAAAAATTGGCCACTATCATGCTGGATGTTCCAGTTGATTTCAATGAAGAGGATTTCGAAATGTGCCCACCAGACACCCAAAAGGTGATGGACATATTTGACGAGCTCGAATTTAGACGTCTGAAAGATAATTTTTTAAAGGCTTTTTCAATTGAAGGAATGGCCTCCATTGGAACTGAACATCAACAAAAAGACAATAGTTCCCACACTGAGGGGGGCAAAGGGGGTGTTTCAACCCAAGCTTCAAGTAAAAAATCTTCTCCCTCTCGGGGGGAGACGGAGAGGGTGACAGCTGGCAGCGGCCAATTCTCGCTTTTTGGCGGTGATGGAGAAGCTACGCCCGATGCGCAATCTTTTAGCAGTAGAAAAACCATTAAAGATACCGAGCATTTTTATCAAACTGTACAGCCTGGCATGGGCACCAAACTGTTTCTTCAGAATTTGATGAAGCAACCTTCTGTCTGTTTTGATACGGAGACCACAGGTCTGAATCCGATAACAGCGCAGTTGGTGGGTATTGCTTTTTCTTGGGAAACGGGGAAAGGGTTTTACGTTTCGTTTCCAGAAGACAAAGAAGAAGCTCAAGCATTGATCGAACAATTGCGGCCATTTTTTGAGTCGGAGACCATCCAAAAAATTGGTCAGAACCTAAAATACGACATCAAAGTACTTCGGAAATATAATATTTCAGTAAAAGGGAAGCTGTTCGACACCATGTTGGCACATTATCTCATCAACCCAGACATGCGGCATAACATGGATGTTTTGGCTGAAACTTATTTAAATTATACCCCTGTTTCAATTACAGAACTTATTGGCAAAAAAGGTAAAAACCAGAAGTCGATGCGGGATGTTTCCGTAGAAGAACAAACCGAATATGCCGTTGAAGATGCAGATATTACCCTTCAGCTAAAAGAACATTTTGAAAAAGAACTGGGCGAGGCAAATACCCAAAAGCTTTTCGACGAAATTGAAATACCACTGCTACGCGTGTTAGCCGATATGGAATTGGAAGGTATTAATCTAGATGAAGACTTCTTAAAATCACTTTCTGTAGCACTTGACAACGACATTAAAGCCCTAGAGGCAAATATTTACAAAGAAGCAGGCGAAGAATTTAACATCGCTTCTCCTAAACAATTGGGTGAGATTCTCTTCGGAAAGCTAAAATTGATTGACAAACCGAAAAAGACAAAAACCGGGCAATATTCTACGGCTGAAGATGTGCTTAGCTATTTGGCGAAAGACCATAAAATAATAGCCGATGTGTTGGAATATCGCGGACTCGCAAAATTGAAGAGCACCTATGTTGATGCGCTTCCGGAGCAAGTTGACCCAACGACACATCATGTACACACAGATTATATGCAGACCGTGGCCGCCACTGGCCGTTTGAGCAGTAACAACCCAAACTTACAAAACATCCCAATACGCACCGAACGCGGAAGGCAAGTGCGCAAAGCATTTATCCCCAGAAATGACGATTTTGTGCTGCTCGCAGCAGATTATTCACAGATTGAACTTCGTATTATAGCAGCGCTAAGTGAAGAAGATACGATGATAGAATCCTTTAAGAATGGAGAAGATATTCATGCCACAACAGCTTCAAAAGTGTTCAATGTCCCATTAGAAGAAGTTACCCGTGAGCAACGTAGCAATGCAAAAACCGTAAATTTCGGAATTATTTATGGTGTATCTGCCTTTGGCTTGAGTAACCAAACCGATTTATCGCGAACCGAAGCAAAAGAATTGATAGACACCTATTATAAAACGTATCCGAAATTACGAAACTACATGAGTGACATGGTAGATTTTGCGCGTGATAATGGCTATGTACAAACGGTATTGGGAAGACGGCGCTACCTCAACGGCATTAACGGTAGAAATGCCGTTGTACGCGGTGCGGCAGAGCGCAACGCGGTGAATGCACCCATTCAGGGTAGCGCGGCAGATATCATAAAAATTGCGATGATTAACATTCACAAGAAACTTTCCGAAGGAAACTATCAAACAAAAATGTTGTTGCAAGTACACGATGAATTGGTATTCGACGTTTACAAGCCAGAATTAGAAACCATGAAAACGCTTATTAAATCTGAAATGGAAAACGCCTATTCCCTGAGTGTTCCACTCGATGTGGAGATAGGAGTAGGAAACGATTGGTTAGAAGCTCATTAATATAAAAAGAATCCATGAAACAAATTTACTCGGTTGCCCTACTCTTCTTATTTCTCTATGTTGCTCCTAATACGCTATTGGCACAATGTGGTGATGTCACATTAGAAAGCTTAACAGACCCTGGTCCGTTTAATGTGGATACACTTACAGAAGCAGACGGAATTCGAAATGGCCCCGATTACGCGGGAGCGAACATTTATTACCCAACCGATGCGACCCCGCCGTATGCAGGTATTGCTATTGTACCCGGATTTACTGCTGCTCCTTCGAGTGTTGAAGATTGGGGACCTTTCTACGCATCGCATGGAATTGTTACCATTATCATTGGCACCAACTCACCTTTCGATTTTCCAGAAGCTCGAGCGGCTGCTTTGTTAGATGCACTAGAAACACTTCGACAAGAGAATACGAGAGAGACTTCTCCCCTCGAAGACAAAATAGATGCCGAAAAATTTGCGGTAAGCGGCTGGTCTATGGGTGGCGGCGGCGCACAACGCGCTGCAGTTCTCGACAATACGATTAAAGGAGTAGTTGCACTATGTCCTTGGCTTCCAGATCCGTCGTTAAACCACAACAGCCCTGTGGTCATTTTTAGTGGTCAAAACGACCCCACAGCACCTCCAGCGCAACATGCGAATCCGCATTACAACGCGACACCTTCCACTACTGAAAAATTGCTTTTTGAAATTGAAAATGGAAACCATTCTGTAGCGAATTCACCTACAGGAGGCAATGGTGTTATTGGTAAAATAGCACTTTCGTGGCTTAAATTATATGTAGAAGATAACGACTGTTATTGCCCCTTGCTAACAGAATCGCTTTTAGACAATCCGCCAGCGGCTTCTAATGTGCAGACCAATATAGAATGTGCGCCTATTTTGGGCATAGACGACCTTACTTCTTCGCGTATAAAGGTGTTTCCAAATCCGACACACGATTTGCTAACGGTAACGGTTGATACGAATGTTTCTTTTGAAATATACAGTCCGTTAGGGCAACAAGTCTTGAAAGGCAGGTTACATCCGAATAACAACCAAATCAACATCGCCAACCTTGCGAACGGTCTATATTATCTTCACTTAGAAGGACAGACTATAAAAATTATAAAAAACTAGCTTTACGTTCTTTTTAATATCGGTAGGCTTTGTAAATAATAACCAGCTGATTGTTGTTTGTAGCCGTAGCACCAGGTAAGAACCTGTCGAAATTAAGGGTGAATCCATCTGCATCAAACGATTGCAGTGAGGCTCTCACTAATCCTTCTTGAGCATCAGTACCACCAGTAGCGGTACCATTATCATGGATAGGTTCACCGTTGTTATTTACGTAGAATGCCGCAATACAATGGCTAGAAGAACTATAAGTCCCTATATTATTCAGACTGGAGCCACTATATCCCTTAGCGATGGCTTGTTGCTCTATAGAAGCTCCATCATTTCTAGCGTACCCTGTAGTAAAGCCACCCGCCATTCGTAAATCGTTTGAATTATTGGAACCACTTCTATAAGCACCACTATTGTAATTCTCAATTCTATTGATTGCAATAAACTCTACCGTACTGGGCATAAAACCTACTCCAGTAATACTTAAGGTACCTGCCGCTGTAATCCGAGCTCTTCCTATGTGCATTTGTTTTTGGTTGCTGCTTAAGAGTTTATTCCATTGGCTGTTCTCCCAATAGTAAAAGCCCGCCACCAATAAACCCGACGCACCCGTGTTATAAACCAATGTACTTTCAACCAAACTTACCGAATTAGGACTCGTAACAGTGGTAACATCTGTTATAGATTGAAGGTCAACCCTAGGAATAAGCACCCCATTAGTGCTGGAGGTAATATCAAGTGCTGCCTGCGGATTGGTAGTAGTAATTCCTACTTGAGCTTGTAGGGCGATTGCGAAAAAAGCAAGTAGAAAGAAAGGGGCGAGTTTGTACATTTTTTGGGGGATTTTTAAAATATAGCGCGAATTTAATATACATAACGATTTCTCCTGCATCACAGATTTCTATAAAATCGAGTTTTCGATGAGATGTTGTACTTAATCGGTATAAAACATGTGTTGCCATAAACTTTAATATTTCGTTAGGTTTCTCATTTACACATGTCTTTTAAAATGCTAATAAAATCATTCCGAATTCTTACAATCATCTTATTATTGTATTTTTAGTAGATGAAAAAGACGCTACAGATTGCCAACATCATCGCTTTTATAATTACCCTATATTTTAACTATGCTTCGAGTGCGGGTGTTTTCAATGATATGACCCAAGCCGACATGAGCAATACGTACCAAACACTTTTTACCCCGGCGGGATATGCGTTTTCCATTTGGGGACTTATATACCTTTTGCTCTTCGGATTTATTGTGTATCAATCTCGGAGCCTGTTCGGAAGTGTACGTGATGATTCGGTGATATTGAAAACCGGCTGGTGGTTTGTACTAAGCTGTGCTGCCAATAGTCTTTGGTGTTATTTGTTTGTTTCAGAAATGGTCTTAGCCTCAGTTGCCGTCATCTTTCTGTTACTCTTCTGTTTGTTGAAAATTGTAGTCAGAAATCGAATGGAGCTAGACGACGAACCTATCTCAGTAATTGTTTTTGTCTGGTGGCCATTTGTAATTTATAGCGGTTGGCTCACCGTGGCATGTATTGCCAACGTAGCTACGTATCTTGTGAAAATTGACTGGAATGGCTTCGGAATTTCTCCTGTAACTTGGACGCTTTTTATGATTGGAATTGCAACTTCTATAAATCTAATTATCACTTGGAAACGAAACATGCGCGAATTTGCCTTGGTAGGTGCTTGGGCATTGATCGCGATTGCGGTGGCAAACTGGGATTCAAATGAAGTTCTAAAACTGTCGGCAGTAATTGCCGCAGCAATACTTGTAGTGAGCAGTAGCGTTCATGCTTTTAAAAACCGTGCAACCAATCCTGCTGTAAAGTGTTTAGAGTATTTTAAAAAAACTAATATTGAAAATTAAACCTGCTCCTTCCCTTGATTAGGGGAAGGTGGCATTTTTAAAATTCACTCGCTTTGTTATAATACAATCCCTACTAACCAGACATATTTTATGCAAAACCAAAAACACCTGTTCAATTTAGATGATACTGTCACCTATTTAAATGGTGCGTATATGTCGCCACAGCTAAAATCGGTAGAACGTATTGGTTTAGAATGTCTGCAAAAGAAAAGTAAACCGTATTTAATTTCTGAAAACGACTTTTTTGCTGAAAAACGGCTTTTGAAAGAACGCTTTGCAAAATTAATAGATGCTCCAGATTCAGAAAGCATTGCTATAATTCCTTCTGTTTCTTACGGGATTGCAACTGCTGCCAACAATATTCATTTTGAAAAAGGAGATGAAATAATTGTTTTGGAAGAACAATTTCCTAGTAATTATTATACCTGGAAAGCCTTGGAAGAAGAAAAAGGAGTCGTAATCAACACTATAAAGGCACCTGAACCTCAGCTAGGTCGTGGATCTGTCTGGAACGATAATATTTTAGAAGCAATCAACATTAAAACAAAGTGCATTGCCATTCCACATTGTCATTGGGCAGATGGCACACTTTTTAATCTTGAAGCAATCCGAAAAAGGAGTGATGAAGTGGGTGCCTTCCTCATCATCGATGGAACCCAAAGTGTCGGTGCCCTTCCATTTTCCGTAGAAAACATAAAACCTGATGTGCTTATCTGTGGAGGATATAAATGGTTGCTAGGGCCTTATAGCTTAGGGGTTGCGTATTTTGGAGAACGTTTCCACTTGGGTAAACCTATTGAAAACAATTGGATGAACCATGTAGGGTCTGAGAATTTTTCGAACCTAGTTAATTATAACGAATTGCTGAAGCCAAAGGCGACGCGTTACGACGTAGGCGAAAGCAGTAATTTTATACTCACCCCCATGTTATCTGAAGCCATCAGACAACTCATTGAATGGCAACCGGCCGCCATTCAGCAGTTTTGTAAGGAAATTTCAGCACAATCAGTTCAGACACTTCGAGAAGCTGGGTTTTTTATTGAGCAGGACGATTTCCGAAGCCATCATCTCTTCGGAATCTATTTGCCAAAAGAAAAAAGCATGGCAACACTAAAAGCAAAACTTTCCGAAAAAAAAATATATGTGTCCTATCGCGGAAAAGCCATTCGGGTATCGCCCAATGTTTATAATTCTGAAAGCGACATGGAGAAATTGGCGGCCAATCTGATTTCAATTTAATTATTCAATATCAGACTGTTTCAATTATTAGCAGAACGCAAAGTTCCCGCAAAAACACTGCTGCGCAGTATACCGTTTTTCGAGAACAACCACCCCAACACTTGGGAGAATGGTGTTTCTAATATTATCTTCTAGTTTGGCTTCAACTTCGACTTCGACTTCATCAAACCATTCCCTTTTAAAAGCAGAACGCAAAGTTCTCGCAAAAACACTGCTGCGCAGTATACCGTTTTTCGAGAACAACCACCCCAATACTTGGGAGAATGGTGTTTCTATTCGACCTAAAGCTACGAATACGACAATAATTTCACTAGACCATACCCTTTTAAAAGACAGAACGCAAAGTTCTCGCAAAAACACTGCTGCGCAGTATACCGTTTTTCGAGAACAACCACCCCAATACTTGGGAGAATGGTGTTTCTAATATTATCTTCTAGTTTGGCTTCAACTTCGACTTCGACTTCATCAAACCATTCCCTTGATATCATTCCCCCAAGTGGGATACGCGAAGACCATTTGTTTGAGGTCTTCCACTTTAAGTTTGCCGCACATGGCAAGCACAAACAAGTTGATCATTTCGTCGGCATGGGCACCACAAATATGTGCTCCTAGAATCAAATTCCGTTTCTTGTCGACGATGGTTTTATAGGCGTAAATTTCTTCTCCAATTTGTTTGGCATTAAACCAATGCGGTACGTTTTTATGTTCTACCACAATATCATACCCTTGCTCCTTTGCCTCCGCTTCTGTAAGTCCGATAGCAGCCAATTGCGGCAACGTAAATACAACAGAAGGCACTGGCGGGAAATCGATTTTTTCAGTATTCTCCTTTCTCAAATTTATAGAGACCACCCGCGATTCTTGCGAAGAAACGGGTGTTAACGGCATGGTGCCGCTAGCAGACACGTCGCCGCAAGCATACACATTTTTGTTGGTCGTATTTTGCAAATATTCGTTTACGGAAATGCCGCCTTTCTCAAATGCCACATTTCCCTTGTCAAGATCTAATTCATCTATAGACGGAACCCGCCCCGCCGTATTATAAACTGCTTTTGCTTTTACCGTTTGTGTTTTGCCGTTTTGTTTATAGGTCACACGATAATTGGTTCGTAGCTTTTCTACTTGGGTGGCTTCCGCATTAAAGATAAATTCGATACCCAATGCTTCTGAAGCCTCTATAAGATAATTCACAATATCTTCCTCAAACGGCGCCAGCGGTCTATCTGCAAACTCGATCACTGTCACTTTAGCACCAAAACGAGCGGCAACATGGGCGAACTCCATTCCAATATATCCAGCGCCGATAAAAATGATTTCCGAAGGTAGCGATGGTTGATGTAGAAAGTCTTCACTGGTAAGCAAATGCTCCCTGCCAGGGATTTTGAGCTCTAGAGGCTTTTGCCCAGTTGCAATCACAATCTTTTTTGCGCTCACGGTCTTACCCTCTACAGATAAGGTTTGTTCATCTAAAAACTTTGGCGATTGGTGGTACATATCGATCCCTAGTTTTTTCAACTTTTTTTCGGTGGCAGCGGGTATGGCATCTGTAAAACGTTCTTTAAATTTCTGAACATCTTGCCAATTCATTTCTGGCACTTCGGAAATTCCCTTTCCCTTTAAATTGTTTGCCATTTTAAAGGCTTCGGTGACTCCAACTAGCACTTTTTTCGGGTCGCAACCACGGTTTGGGCAAGTGCCGCCATATTCACGATTGTCGGCTATGGCTACTTTCATTCCGTCTTTTACACAATCTATGGCTACACCTTTTCCTGCGGTTCCTGTTCCTATTACAAATACGTCGTATTCTTTTATTCCCATGACTGAAAAGTACATAAAGCCACCCGCAAGCTGTGTTATCAAAATGATAAAGTTCATATTTCGGTTTTATAAGAACTGTATGCAGATTATCTTTGCCAACCAATGAGTAAAACGCTAGTTCGTTCCCTTTTTTCAAAGTCTTCCGCACTCGGGAAACTTCGGGAAGCTATTGCCAATTCTGAACCAATAATTGAAGCTAATGGCTTGGTAGGAAGTGCTACTTCATTGGTGGTTGCTGAAACCTTCAAAACTTCAGAGCGTCCTTTTCTTATCATTTTAAACGACAAAGAGGAAGCCGCATATCATCTAAACGACCTCGAAAATTTATTGGGTGACGATACGGTACTATTCTACCCAGGAAGCTATCGCAGACCGTATCATCCCGATGCGATATCGGGAGAAGATACCGATAATGCAAACGTGCTGTTGCGAAGTGAGGTGCTAAACCGTATCAATTCTCGCAGAAAACCAGCGCTTATTGTAACCTACCCTGAAGCATTGTTCGAAAAGGTGGTCACCAAAAAGGAACTAGAGAAAAACACCCTCAAACTTTCAGTAAATGATACGGTTTCTATCGAATTTGTGAATGAAGTCCTCTTCGAATATAATTTTAAAAGAACCGATTTTGTGACTGAGCCGGGTGAGTTTTCAGTTCGTGGTGGTATCTTGGATGTGTTCAGTTTCAGCAATGATGAACCCTACCGCATCGAATTCTTTGGTGATGAAGTAGACAGTATTCGAACCTTCGATGTAGAAACGCAACTTTCGTTGGAACAATTGAAGAAAATTTCAATCATACCAAATATAGAAAACAAGGGCTTAACTGGCACTTCGACTGCGCTCAGTGAGACAAGAGAGAGTTTTCTGAGTTATATTTCTTCAAAAACAGTTGTCTGTCTTAAAAACAAAGAGCTATTGGGCAGTGCCATAGACAAACTTTTCAGCAAGGCAACTGAAGCATACAACAAACAACAAGGTGAAGTAAAAATGAGCACGCCAAGTGAATTGTTTTGCACTTCAAATTTGTTGCAAGAACAACTAGACAAGTTCACCACTGTAACTTTTAAAGGAGTTTCTAATACGAATAGCCAGACCATATCTTTCAGCACGGTTCCCCAGCCTTCGTTCAACAAGCAGTTTAATTTGTTGATCGAAAACCTAAACCGGAATACCGCGGATGGTTATACCAACTATATTTTCTGTAGCAGCGAGTCGCAAGCGAAGCGTTTCCACGATATTTTTGAAGACGCCCAACAGCATGTAGATCAGTTCGAAACCGTCGTTTTTCCGCTATACCAAGGATTTATAGACCACGAAAATAGAAACGTTTGCTATACCGACCATCAAATTTTTGAACGCTACCATAAGTTCAGTTTGAAAAATGGTTATGCTAAGAAGCAAGCCATCACCTTAAAAGAACTCACCAACCTCGAAGTGGGCGATTATGTAACGCATATAGACCACGGTATCGGACGTTTTGGCGGACTCCAAAAAATTGACGTGGAAGGCAAACAACAGGAAGCGATTAAACTGATTTATGGCGAACGAGATATTTTGTACCTCAGCATCCATTCGCTTCATAAAATTTCAAAATACAACGGTAAAGACGGAACCACTCCGAAGATTTACAAACTTGGAAGCGCTGCTTGGAAAAAACTAAAACAGAAAACAAAGACGCGTGTCAAGCAAATTGCTTTCAATCTTATCGAGCTGTATGCCAAGCGGAGGCTTCAAAAAGGATTTCAGTACGATCCTGACAGCTACTTGCAACACGAGTTGGAGTCTAGTTTTATGTTTGAAGACACCCCAGACCAAAGCGCAGCTACAGCCGATGTAAAAGCTGATATGGAAAGTGAACGCCCAATGGACCGCCTCGTATGTGGTGATGTTGGCTTCGGAAAGACAGAAGTTGCCGTGCGGGCTGCTTTTAAAGCGGTAGACAATGGCAAGCAAGTGGCTATTTTAGTACCCACCACCATTCTTGCATTTCAGCATTATAAAACCTTTAGCGAACGACTGGCAGACATGCCTGTAAATGTAGATTACCTAAACCGTTTTAGAAGTGCAAAACAACGCCGCGTCGTGTTAGACGGGCTCAAAGAGGGAACCTTAGACATCGTTATAGGAACCCATCAATTGGTGAGTAAGGCTGTTACTTTCAAAGATCTCGGACTTCTTATTATTGATGAAGAGCAAAAATTTGGTGTTTCCGTAAAAGACAAACTGAAGACCATTAAAGAAAACGTAGATACCCTTACGTTAACGGCTACTCCGATACCACGTACCCTTCAGTTTAGTTTGATGGCTGCACGTGACCTCAGTGTGATTACCACGCCACCTCCAAACCGATATCCGGTAGAAACCCATGTCATTCGTTTTGGCGAGGAAACCATTCGCGATGCAGTACGCTATGAGATTTCGAGGGGTGGGCAGGTGTTTTTTGTGCACAATCGTATTGAAAACATAAAGGAAGTGGCTGGGATGTTACAACGTTTAGTTCCAGACGCGAAAATAGGAATAGGCCACGGCCAAATGGAAGGGAAAAAACTAGAAGACCTGATGCTTCGGTTTATGAACAATGAGTTTGATGTATTAGTATCAACCACAATTATTGAAAGTGGATTAGATGTGCCGAATGCCAACACCATCTTTATCAATAATGCTAATAACTTCGGACTTTCAGATTTGCACCAAATGCGTGGTCGGGTGGGTAGAAGCAACAAGAAAGCATTCTGCTATTTTATCACTCCGCCCTATTCTGCTATGACTGAAGAAGCCCGAAAGCGAATAACCGCATTAGAGCAGTTTAGCGAATTGGGTAGTGGGCTCAATATTGCCATGAAAGATTTAGAAATCCGCGGAGCAGGAGATTTATTAGGTGGTGAACAGAGCGGTTTTATAAATGAAATTGGGTTTGAAACTTACCAAAAAATCTTGTCCGAAGCCATTGAAGAATTAAAAGAAAAAGAATTTAAAGATTTATATTCGGAAACAGATAAAAACTTTAAGAATCGTGCTTTTATAAAAGAAGTGACTATCGATACCGATTTTGAACTACTGTTCCCAGATGATTATGTAAATAACATCACCGAACGCTTGAATTTGTATACCAAATTAAACGATCTAAAAACAGAGACCGAACTACAGAAATTTGAAAAAGAATTAATTGACCGATTTGGCGAGTTGCCTAAAGAAGTGGAAGATTTAATGAATAGTGTTCGTATTAAATGGGCAGCTATTGCCATGGGACTAGAACGTGTGGTTATGAAAAAAGGGAGGTTTGTTGGTTATTTTATCAGCGACCAACAAAGCGATTTTTATCAGAGTCCGGCGTTCAGTAAAATGCTTCAGTTTGTGCAGACCCATTCTCCGCAGGTGAAGATGAAAGAAAAACAGACTCGAAACGGGCTTCGCCTCTTGTTAACGATTGAAAAAGTAGTTTCAGTACGTCGCGTTTTAGACGTATTACAGTCTTTTCAGAAATCATCTTAAAACTCGTAAAACCTTGTATTTACTATAATGACGGGTAAGTGTCGGGTGAATTTCAACCAAAAAAATTGTCAAAAAATATGAGTCGTCGTACCATTGCTTCACATCTTAAAAACAAAGCTATGCAACAACCAGCACTCGGGCAACGTATTTTGGCCCTACGACAAGAAAAAGGACTCACCCAAGAAGAATTGGTAGCACAATGCAACATCAGCGTACGCACCATACAGCGTATAGAAGCAGGCGAAGTAATTCCGCGAACATACACTGTTAAAACTATTTTGGCAGCTTTAGGCGAAGATTTTGAAACGTTCACAGAAAGCACTATTGAAAGCGGGCTAAAAAAAGCCTTTTTTCTGAAAATTGACGATACCAAACAGGCTCATTTTTTAACCAAACATCTAAAGATTGCCTGGATAGCGGGTATTGTTTATTTTATACTAGGATTTGCTGAAGTTCCAGCAGATGCCTATAGATTGTTTGAAAATAATTCGGCTTCATTTTATCCAACCTATATTTACATACCTTTAAAACTGGCCGTATTAGCCGCTATCATACTATTTCTTCGCGGTTTTATTTTAGCTGGAAATATTCTAAACAACTACCTTTTAAAGATAGTTGTATTCATCATGCTCATTTTTAATATAGCCTATTACGCGTTGGATATTGCGTCGCTATTTTATGAACCTCTGAACGATGGCTCGATTCTAATTATAGAATCATTTTCTTTTGGCATCATAGGGCTCTTAATGGGTATTGCCGTAATACGATTGCAAAAGGCCATTGGAACTATTGCAATCGTTACAGGTATTTTTCAAATCGTAACTTATGCATTATTTGCCTCCGTATTTTTTGCCTTAGGAGGATATCTGCTTTTAAGCGTTACTATAGTTCTAGAAATTATTGTTTTATATAAGGTTGCAGAGTTGGTAAAGGAGAAGATGAACACTACTTAAAAATGATAAAATGCGTTCTTAAAATGCTCCATACGTTCTTCTTTGGAATTTTTTAGAACTGCTATAATATCGAAACGCGCTTCAGCTTCAAGTTGGTTCGAGATTAAGTATTCATTAGCCGCCTTTACGAGTAGTTTTACTTTTGAAGGCGTCACAAAACTTTGTGGGTCACCAAAAAAAGCACTGTTTCTGGTTTTTACCTCAACAAAAACGATGGTATCTTCTTCTTTTTGGGCAATGATATCGATTTCAGCTTTTTGAAACCTCCAATTACGCTCTAGAATGGCATAGCCTTCCCGCTGCAGAAATGTAGCGGCAAGCACTTCTCCCAATTTACCAAGATCGTTGTGAACGGCCATAATAAGTCATTTCGACGATAGGAGAAATCACATGACTTGCTTTTTATTGAATACAGAATATGAGACTTCTCAGTCGTACCTTCTTCGAAATGACAAAGTTACTGTTTTTGTTGAGACAGAAAGATCGACAACACTTCCCATAACCAAGGCTCTATTATCCTTGATATGCCCGGCAGGAAAGCCAAAACAGACCGGATACTCATATTCTTTTACAGCCTCCCAAATAATTTCTTCTGCGGTTTTGCCAAACGGGATGTTGTTGTCATTCATATCTGTCATGCCACCCACTATGAGTCCGCTTAGCTCAGAAAGCACTCCACTTCTCTTAAAATTTTGCATCATTCGGTCTATGTGGTACAAATATTCGTCTAGGTCTTCAATAAAGAGAATTTTTCCTTTCGTAGAAATTGCAGACGGACTCCCATGTAAGGAGTATAAAACGGAAAGGTTTCCGCCCACCAATTCGCCTTTGGCAGTACCGGTTTGGTTTAATTTTTCTTCGGAAGACACCTCAATTTTGTACGATTTTCCGAAGAGCACATCGTGTATGCTTTGCCGAGTAGCTTCCGTTTTTTTCTCAATATTACCAGCAATTTGCGCATGTAGACTTGCTATTCCGAAGCTATGAAGTACACTATGGAGCACCGTCATATCACTATAACCAATAATCCATTTGGGCTGTTCGAGTAATTTAGAAAAATCTACTCCATCTATCATACGTACCGTTCCATATCCACCTCTGGCACACCAAATAGCTTTTACTTCTGGGTTGTCTAGCATCGCTTGGAAATCTCTTGTGCGCAAGTCATCTGAGCCTGCAAATTGGTTTTCTGAAGCGCCAATGGTTTCTCCCAACAAAGGTTGAAGACCCCATTCTCTTAATAATGAAAGAAACGGCTGAAGCTCAGTCTTCTCTATTTTTCGGGCGGTAGAGACAATTCCGACCGTGTCGCCAGGTTTTAGGGTTGGGGGAAGGATCATTAACTATAATTATTTCAGTAAAAATAAACAGAAAGATGAAACAAATGACCCCTAGAGGATTATTTGAAGGCAAATACATTTTGTGCGACAATAACAAGCGTAGCACATTAGGTATGTTAATTTAGACTTTTAATAAGAGTAAGGATTTACACCCCCAACCCCCCTCAAGGGGGGAATGTATCCTACAACACAAACCGATAGGTCGCCTTCACCAAAAAGGTGTTTTGGGGTTTTTGGCTAAGCAACTGATTGTCTACAATGGTATTAAAACTATTGGCAGGATCGCCAATGCCCGTGACGCCCTGGCTCCACACCAAGAAAATTTCAGAACCGGGTATGTACTCCCAACGCACCACCAGATTGCTCCTGAATTGTACAAACGCAAAATCTGGATCACCAAAGGTGTAGTCTGTATTTCCATCTAGGTCTTCATCTATAAGATAACCACCTTCTGCAAATGAAATCTGCTCAGCATTGTATTGGGTAATCCGATTGTTTAAATCTTCTGCAACTGGGTCATTTACATAGTTAAAATCTGAAAATTTTGCTTTAAAAATAAACGGTTGCCCGTAGTATTGAATGGTCAGGTTCGGATTGATATTGTAATTCACGCGTAGCGTTGTACTCAAAGTTTCTTGATCTATGGCGCCTAAGATATAGCGCGTGGTACCATTAAAATCTTCTTGTGATACATACTGCGTTCTACTGGGGTTTTCAGAATAATTTACGTTCAAAGACAAACTTAAACTATTCAATGGCTGGTAGCGTGCTCCTATATCGTATTCGTACAATGCAAAGTTATCTTGTGTTGCCCTAGATTGCACCGTCCCCCCATTAAAGCTCAATTTTTTACGTTGGTCTGTACCTGAAAAAAAGAAAATGTAGTTCTCCTCATTATATTTCCAACGTGGTCCGCCACGTAAAAAGGTATTTACAAAAATCCGAGGTTTATGCGCAGCTCCAAAATCGCTCCACCAGTTGTTTTTCCAATTTATAAACCCTCCTATCTCATATTGAATCCGATTGTAATTTCCTTGAAAATCGAATGCCGAAGAAAGGTTAATCCGCGCATTCGCCCTTCGATACCAGCTCGTTGGTTTATTAAAGAGCCTTCGTAACACCGCATATTGCCTAATGTCGTCTGCTTGTCTTAGAAATCCGATGTCATTGAGTTCCAGTTCGGGCGATTTAAAATTTCCGCCAATCGCATAGCGCCAATCGCCCCCACCTCCTTTTCCAAATTCAAAACGGCCCCCAGTACCCGTAAGTTCTGTTCGTGTAGGGTCAACCTCGACATGGTCTGCATCTGTGCGCTGAAAGAGATGGGTGATAGAAGTTTGCGTACTTGCAATGGCTTCGGCACTACCACGAACGTTACTCACCACTGCACTTCCTTCAACATAATAGGTGCGCTCCTGCCAATTGTGCTTAAAGTCGACCCCTCCAGAATACGCATGCGAGTGCAGAAAAGAAACGTTGTCATCCATGTTTCGTATGGCACTAGTAAAAATTCCACCTACGTAGCTATTATTATCATTAAAATCTTGTTGTATACGACCTACCAAATAATTGGTAAGTGGTTCTACTAATTCTTCAGATTCTGAACCATCTTCATCTATAACATCGGCAAATTCTTTTGACGTCACGCTCTCCAACACACCCACGGTTAATCCATCTTTGGTCTTTCCGCTAAATTTTGCAGCTCCCAAAATAGTTGTATTGTTGGGCTGATCTATATATGCCGTTGTAGGTCCGAAGGCAGACCCCTGCGGACTCCGACCTATACGCCTTGAGAAGAACAAATTATCTGCTCCTCCACCAATTTGGAAATCGAATACACTTTTATTCTCCACAAAAAACGGTCGGCGTTCCTGAAAAAATATTTCAAATCCGTCTAGCGCCACCGCCCCTGGATCTGCATCTACTTGCCCGAAATCTGGATTAATGGTGACGTCTAAGGTAAGGTCGTTGGTAACACCAATTTTGGCGTCCAATCCGCCCGTTAATCTAGCGTCGCTTCCATCCCGAAACGGATTGCCTTCCTCTTCTTCGTACGTATCTAACTGAGCCACTGTATACGGCTGAATTTCTAACTGTTTTTGTGGTTTTATACCTTTAATTCCGAGTAGCTCACCAAATTCGCTCACCCATCCTGGCGGATTGGCTGGTAGAGGTTGCCACGTAGAGCGCTCTTCATTATTAAAATAACGCCGTGTAGACTGAATTCCCCAAACTTGTTCGTCTGCATTGCTAAAGCGCAGCTGACTTAGCGGAATGCGCATTTCTGCGGTCCAACCCTCAGCATCAACTTGCGTATTTAAATACCAAATGGGGTTCCAACTTGGGTCAAAATTACCATTGTTTGCGATAAATTCGTCGCCCTTTACTCCAGAAGCGGAAGCAGTAAATGAAAAGCCAGTTCGGTCATCGCCATAACTGTCTATGTTTATTTCAACCCAGTCACCAGGGAAATCGTCTCGCCTCCCCATGCGTCGTTCGATGGTGGCAGGATCTTTTTGATAACATTTAAAGGCTACGTACAAATTCTTGTCGTCGTACAGAATTTTCATCTTTGTCTGCTCGGTAGGTTCGGTAGCGTTATCAGGCTCAAATTCTACATAATCTGAAGTCCACGGCACGAGATCCCAAGCAGCATCATTGAGAGCGCCATCAATTTTGGGAGATTCAGTATCCCCTACAGGTACAGTGGTATAAGAGCGTTTGGGATATGTTTTCGTTTCAGCTTCTGAATCTTGTGCGTGACCATTTCCGAAGATAAAAAGAAGGAAAAGCCATGCTAATTTTTTGAGATTGTGCATGATGATGGTTAGATTGTTTTTGATTGATACATTAAATGACTGAAAAAAAGGGCAGTTGTGACATAATGCAGCATTTTATTAAGATAATTTTAACAATCTAGTTTGATGGATGTCTCGTTAAAAATCTCCGTATCTTTATCGTTACCAAGAGCGCCATGAGAAAATTAATTTCAAAAAAGAAGCCTGCCTATCCTATTTCTGAAGAGCTTTCAACATACTTGACCAAGCATGCCAGGAATATCAAAATCCCTATTTACTATGACGATTTGCTCCGGTTTCAGGGTTCGGTTACCGTTTTTGATGCCCACGGAAACGACACACTTTGGATACAAGTATATTATTCTGAATTCGAAACACAGGAGATTGAAGAAAGCCTAAAACGGATGTACTCCATCCTGCATTCAGACGGGTCTGATGCGTTGCTACCCTATTTAAATATTGATAGAATCGATTTCTGCACCTTCGGAAATTCTAAGCCCTTTCGTATCAAGGTTCGGAACATATTAAACGATAATTACATTTTTCTATACATCAAAAAAGCCGATGCTTCGCGAATTTATGGCCTGGAATTAGAGCATTTACTGTCGCCAAACCACATCAATTTTCTGATTCATGGCAACACGCTTATTGAAGAGCATATTTCAGGAATTCCAGGAGACGATTTTATAGCGCAACATCTCGAATTCTGTTCAGAACAAGACAAACGTGAAATTGCCAAGGAGTTTGTGAAATTCAACGAGCGATGCTTTGTAAGGCTTTTGGGCGATATGCGATCGTACAATTATGTGATGGTGCTTACCAATGATTTTGACAGGATACAGTACCGTATTCGAGCTATCGACTTCGACCAGCAGTCGTATGAAGGAAACCAAAAGGTGTATAAACCACAATTTTTGAAAGAAAACAACAAACTGGTACAACTTACAGCCCGCGTGTTGGAAGACGCATCGATAGAACAATACAAACGAGAGGAGCGTTCGTTATTGGCCAAACGAGCTACGAGTGAGAAAGATCGACTGAACGAATTGTTGAGCTGCATGAAAAATGACACGCTTTCGCCTCCCGAAAAAATGAAACAATTGCGCAAAGGACTCTTAGAACTAACGGGAGACGTGAACTTTAAAAAATCGAAAAACATGGGGGAAATTTTGGAAAGCGCGTTGGATTTCATCGTTCGGAACTATGAAACTGAAAATCCTTTTTTGTAGGCACCAAAAAATTGTCACTTCGAGGGATTCTGAAGCAATCCAGATTGAAACGAGAAGCAGTATTACTGATTAAAGTACTTGATACGTGTGACCTCTCTATACATTTTTCTCTTTCGCCATCGAGCGCAACCGAAAAACACTCGAGGTGACGACCATACAAAAATTCTTTTGTCAAATTTACTATGCATGCATAGTAAAAATTGTATCTTTAAGCCATCTTAAGCTGTCATCATGAAAATTAAAAAAGTATTGGTTGCCAATCGCGGGGAAATCGCCATCCGGGTTTTTAGGGCATGTACCGAAATAAATCTACAAACTGTTGCCGTTTACACCTTTGAAGACCGTTACTCACAGCACCGCTACAAGGCAGACGAAGCCTACCAAATTGGCACCAACGACCAGCCTTTAAAACCATACTTAGATAGTGACGCCATAATCTCATTGGCCAAATCTAAAAATGTAGACGCCATTCACCCCGGCTACGGTTTTCTTTCTGAAAATTCAGATTTTGCGCGAAAATGTGCTGAAAACGGTATTATTTTTATCGGTCCCGATCCAGAAGTAATGGATGCTTTGGGCGATAAGATTACAGCAAAAAAGATTGCGAAAAAATGCAAGGTTCCGATCATTCAAAGTAATACTAAAAAACTGACAAGCTTAAAAGTTGCGCTTTCTGAAGCTGAAACTATTGGCTATCCCGTCATGTTAAAAGCTGCATCGGGCGGTGGTGGTCGTGGTATGCGTATCATTCGTTCTGCGGAAGAGCTCTCGAACAACTTCAATTCGGCTAAAAGTGAATCGTTGAATGCCTTTGGTGACGATACCATGTTTTTGGAAAAATATGTAGAAGACCCTAAACATCTCGAAATCCAAATTGTGGCAGATAACCACGGAAACATCCGCCATCTCTACGAACGCGATTGCTCTGTACAACGCCGCCATCAGAAAGTGGTAGAAATGGCGCCATCGTATAATGTTTCAGAAACAGTAAAAGAGCAACTCTATACCTATTCCGTTGCCATTGCGGAAGAGGTGAATTACAACAATGTGGGTACGGTCGAATTTTTAGTAGACAAAAACGATGAAGTTTATTTTATTGAAGTAAATCCAAGAATCCAGGTAGAACATACCGTTACAGAAATGGTTACCGGCATTGATCTTATTAAAACCCAAATATTTGTTGCAGGAGGCTATAAATTGGATGACAAACAGATTAAGATTTACGACCAAGAGTCGCTGCGCACCTACGGATTTGCCATTCAGTGTAGACTTACCACCGAAGATCCCGCCAATAATTTTACTCCAGATTACGGTACCATCACCACCTACCGAAGTGCTTCAGGTATGGGGATTCGGCTAGATGCCGGTAGCATTTACCAATCGTATAACGTGAGTCCGTTTTTCGACTCGATGTTGGTAAAGGTTTCGGCCCATGGGCGCACACTAGACGGTGCGGTGCGAAAAATGACACGAGCTCTAAAAGAATTCAGGATTCGTGGGGTGAAGACAAATATTCATTTTCTTCAGAATGTCATTCAGCATGAAACCTTTAAAGAAGGAAAAGCTTCGGTAAACTTTATTGGCAATACGCCAGCGTTGTTTAAGATTAAATTACCCCAAGACCGAACGACCAAGATCACCAATTATTTAGGTGAAGTGATTGTAAACGGGAATCCGGATGTAAAGTTTGTAGATGAAACCAAAAAGTTTCGTACACCGGTTGTTCCTGCATTCGACCCCAACGCCGCTTTTCCGAAGGGAACCAAAGACCTCTTAACAGAAATGGGGCCTGAGAAATTTGCACAATGGCTGAAGGCAGAAAAGAAAATACACTTTACAGATACCACGATGCGGGATGCACACCAATCGTTATTGGCAACGCGTATGCGTAGTTATGACTTAGTGAACGTGGCCGAAAGTTTTGCGAAAAACCATCCCAACACTTTTAGTGTTGAAATGTGGGGAGGAGCCACCTTCGATGTATGTCTTCGGTTTTTAAATGAGAGTCCGTGGACCCGTCTGCGCGAACTCCGAAAGTTAATGCCAAACATCTTATTCCAGATGTTATTACGCGGAAGCAACGGCGTTGGGTATAAGGCGTACCCTGATAATTTAATTGAAAAGTTTATTGAAACTTCTTGGGAAAACGGCATCGATATTTTCAGAATATTCGACTCGCTAAACTGGGTAAAGGCAATGGAGCCAAGCATTAATTACGTACGCAATAAAACGGGCGGATTGGCAGAAGCGGCGATTAGCTATACAGGTGATATTCTTGACCCGAACGAGACAAAATACACCTTAAAGTATTATACCCAACTGGCAAAAGATCTAGAAAATGCTGGAGCGCACATTATCGCCATAAAAGACATGGCTGGTTTGCTGAAACCTTATGCCGCAACCGAATTGGTGGGCGCGTTAAAAGATACGGTGAACATACCGTTGCACTTGCATACGCATGATACATCCTCTATTCAATCTGCTACATATTTAAAAGCAATTGAAGCAGGAGTTGATGTGGTTGATGTAGCCTTGGGCGGACTCTCGGGATTAACGTCACAGCCAAATTTCAACTCGGTAGTGGAAATGATGAAACGTCATGAGCGAGCCAACGACTTCGACATGACCAAGCTGAACCAATTTTCAAATTATTGGGAAGATATTCGGGAGTATTACTATCCGTTTGAATCTGATTTAAAAGCGGGAACGGCAGAAGTGTACCAACATGAAATACCGGGTGGGCAGTACTCAAATTTACGTCCGCAAGCCGAAGCCCTTGGTTTGGGAGATCGTTTCAGCGAGGTTAAGAAAATGTATGAGCAGGTAAATGGGCTCTTCGGAAACCTAGTAAAAGTTACCCCAAGTAGCAAAGTGGTGGGCGACATGGCCATTTTTATGGTAACAAACAATTTGACGCCAGAAGAAGTGATGCAACGCGGGGAGAGCATTTCGTTTCCAGAGTCGGTAATCAACTTTTTCAAGGGAGATTTAGGACAACCCTTGGGTGGATTTCCGCAGAAATTGCAAAAAATCATCTTAAAAAGCAACAAACCGTATACCGATAGACCCAATGCACATTTAACGCCAATAGATTTTGAGGAGGAGTTTACCGAGTTTAAAAAGAAATTTCAAAAAGGATTCAGCAGACCTATCGAATTTGAAGATTTCTTGAGTTACAGTTTGTATCCACGGGTATTTGAAGCCGCCCATGAAAAGTATAAACTCTTCGGAAACACGGCTATTTTGTCTACCAAGAACTTCTTTTACCCAATGAAGCTTCGGGAAGAAACCATGATTGAATTGGAGCCCGGAAAAACCATTGCTGTAAAACTGCTTTCGGTGGGTATACCGAATGATGACGGATACAGAATTGTATTTTTCTCTGTAAATGGCGAGAATCGTTTTGTGGAAATACGAGATAAATCGATTGACATTAAAAATGTACAGAATGTGAAGGCAGATCCCGACGATGAAAACCAATACGGAGCGCCCTTACAGGGAATGCTTTATAAGGTTTTAGTGAAGAAGGGACAAGAAGTGAAAGCAAACGACCCCTTGTTTGTGTTAGAGGCCATGAAAATGGAAAATACTGTATTGGCTTTAACCAGCGGAAAAGTGAAGGCCATTAATATAAAGGAGGGCGAGATGGTTATGCAGGATGACCTCATTATCACACTAGGTTAATTTCACTTAAATATTTTTCTACACCCCTTGCCAATCAAATAAATAACACTACATTTGCACCCCTTAAAAAGCGGAAAAATTCTGTTTTGACGGGTGAAAACAATGATTTATTAACTATTTACACAAAGAACGAAATGGACACATTGAGTTACAAAACAGTATCTGCCAATAAGGCAACCGTTACAAAAGAGTGGTTGTTGGTAGATGCGGACGGGCAAACATTGGGTCGTCTTGCAAGCGAAGTTGCTAAATTACTTCGCGGAAAACACAAGCCAAGTTTTACTCCACACGTAGATTGTGGTGACAACGTAATTATTACGAATGCTGCCAAAATCAACTTGACAGGGAACAAATGGGAAGCTAAAGAATACATTCGCCACACTGGGTATCCAGGAGGTCAGCGTTCTTTAACTGCTAAAGAATTGTTCGGAAAAGATCCTGCTAGACTTATAGAGAAGTCTGTAAAAGGTATGTTACCTAAAAACAAATTAGGAGCTGCTATTTTCAGAAATCTAAAAGTATACGCAGACGACAACCACGGGCAAGAAGCACAAAAACCCAGAGTAATTAACCTTAACGACATCAAGTAATGGAGACAATTCACAAAATTGGAAGAAGAAAGACCGCTGTTGCACGTGTATACCTTTCAGAAGGAAAAGGGAACATTACCATCAACAAGCGTGATCTTGACAAATATTTTACCACTGCAACCCTTCAGTATAAAGTGAAGCAGCCTTTAATGTTAACCGACAACGAAACTACGTTTGATATCTCGGTAAACGTTTTTGGAGGTGGTATCACAGGTCAGGCAGAAGCAATTCGTTTGGCTATTTCTCGTGCTATGTGCACGTTGAATGACGAGAACAGAGGCATTTTGAAGCCAGAAGGATTACTTACCAGAGACCCACGTATGGTTGAACGTAAGAAATTCGGTCAGAAGAAAGCCCGTAAGAAATTCCAGTTCTCTAAGCGTTAATATTATTTCCAATGTCACCCTGAGCTTGTCTGTGCTGAGCGCAGTCAAAGCATCTAAGGATTTTTGGAAATTACATATTGTTTTTGTCACCTTGAGCGCAGTCGAAAGGTCTCAAAAAAACAAAAAGTTCATACAAATACAATTATTAATAAGCTGTTAGTCCCGCTCTTTGCCGGGCGGGACAATTAGTTTAGCATCTAAATCATAGATTTCAGAAACACTGAAGGAAAGATTGCTATCTAAATTACAGAACGTAAACTAAAAACAAAATGGCAGACAACAAACAAGTTAAGGAACTCCTTGACGCAGGTGTACACTTTGGACACCTTACCAGAAAATGGAACCCGAACATGGCACCGTATATCTATATGGAGCGTAACGGTATCCACATTATCAACCTTTACAAGACTACTGCAAAACTTAGAGAAGCGAACGAAGCGCTGGCAAAAATTGCTGCGAGCGGTCGTAAGATTCTTTTTGTTGCTACTAAAAAGCAAGCGAAAGATATCGTTGCTGAAAAAGTAAAGAATGTAAACATGCCTTACATCACAGAAAGATGGCCAGGTGGAATGTTGACAAACTTCGTTACAATTAGAAAAGCAGTAAAGAAAATGGCTTCTATCGACAGAATGAAGCAAGACGGAACTTTCAACACTCTTTCTAAGAAAGAGCGTTTGGCAGTAGACCGTTTAAGAGCAAAGTTAGAAAAGAACTTAGGTTCTATTTCTGACATGAGCCGTCTTCCTGGAGCATTGTTTATCGTAGATACAACACGTGAGCACATTGCGGTAAAGGAAGCTCAGAAACTGAACATACCAATCTTTGCAATGGTAGACACCAATAGCGATCCACGTGAGATTGACTACGCAATTCCGTCTAACGACGATGCATCTAAGTCTATCGAAAAAATCATCACTAGCGTAACAGATGCCGTTGCTGCTGGTCTTGCCGAGCGTAAGTCTGGAAAAGAAGACAGTCAGGATGCTCCTAAAAAAGAGAAAAAAGCGAAGAAGGAAGAAACTGCAGCAAAGCCTAAAAGAAAAAGAGCTGCTGCTGCTTCATCTAGCGAAGAAGAGTAGTTTTTAGTAGTAGGTCAGTATTGACTTCCGCAGAAAATAACATTTTCATAAAATTAAAAAGTCGTCAGGTTCATTTCTATAATTGAAATTGCGACGGCTTTTTTTCAATTAATAACAACACCAGGTGCAAAAGCACCACATAAAAAATAAATACGATGGTAAAAGTAACCGCCGCAGAAGTAAATGAATTAAGAAAAAAGACCGGAGCTGGTATGATGGACTGTAAAAAGGCATTGGTAGAGGCAGAAGGTAATATGGAAGAAGCAATCAATATCCTAAGAAAAAAAGGACAAAAAATTGCTGAAAAAAGAGCAGACCGTGATTCAAGTGAGGGTGCTGTTGTTTCAAAAATTAACGACGCCAACACAAGAGGTGTTGTAGTTTCTGTAAACTGCGAAACTGATTTCGTTGCAAAAAATGATTCGTATAAAGAATTAGCACAACAAATCGCCGACGTAGCTATCAATGTAAATTCTAAAGAAGAATTATTGAAAGCTGATTTCGACGGTATGACTGTTGAAGAAAAACTGATTGAACAAACTGGTGTAATCGGTGAAAAAATTGAAATTGGTGGATTTGAAACTCTAGAAGCGCCATTTGTAGGGACCTATATCCACGGAAATAAAATTGGTGCTTTAACTGGATTGTCCAAAGCAATTGACAATGCCGAAGAAGTAGCTAAAAACGTATCGATGCAAGTAGCTTCTATGGGAGCAACTACTTTGTCTTACAAAGATTTTGATCCTGCGTATGTTGCTTCTGAAACCGAAGCGAGAATTGCAGCTATTGAAAAAGACAACATCGAATTAGGACGTCTTGGTAAAACATTGAAAAATGTACCACAATACATTTCGAAGTCGCAATTAACCGATGAAGCAATGGCAAAAGCTGAAGAAGACGCTAAAGCACAACTGAAAGCTGAAGGAAAGCCAGAGCAAATCTGGGATAAAATCCTTCCAGGTAAAATGGAGCGTTACGTGAGCGACAATACTACCTTAGACCAAGAGCAAGCACTTTTAGACCAAAACTACATCATGGACGACAAGAAAAAAGTGTCAGACTATGTAGCAGACCAAGGTGTTGAAGTGGTTGGCTTTAAGAGAGTTTCATTGGCGTAAGTTCACTTCGATACTATCCCGAAAATTTTCGGGATCACTCAGTGACTAATTTATATATACATCCGTTTTCAGAAATTTCTGAAAACGGATTTTTTTATTGAAGAATCTGAGAGTTTATGACCTGTTCGGTTTCATCTGCAAAGTATTGGTTGCCATCAACACCCCTTCCTCAGAAAATATTTTTACCCGATATGTGCCTACATCGTAAAAATTAAAGTCGAAGTATGCCGCAGATGAATTACTATTTACTGTTAGCGAATGGTCTTTATATTTTTTATACACTCCAGTAAACGATAGCTTGTCTACGAGAATTAGCAGTTTTTCAGTTTTTAACTGGTTAGGCGAATGGTCTATGTATACCCAAACGTTGCCCCTTTTCGCTCCTGTACCATGAACCAAGGTGGTATAGCGCTCTGAAAGACTCGGTAATTTATTGTTGTTTTCTGGATACGACTTTAATGCGAAAAAAAGTTTTGCGGGTTTATAATATTTAGCCATTTGCTCTTTTAGTAGCGCCAACTCTTTGTCCATTCTCGCTTTAACAACAGCATTGGCTTGTACTGTGTTTTTAATGGGTAATTTGTCACCCTTAGTAGAATTAATTGACGTGGAACGCTGCGGCAAAGTAAGCCCCTTTTCAACCAAACTTGTATGTGCTTTACTGTCTATCGCAGAAATATAATACATCCCATTTACGCCACCAACCAGACCAATGCCAGTGGTACGCCCTTTGGCGGTTGCAATACCTATCACCTTGTTTTCTTCGCTAAATACAGGTCCGCCGCTATTCCCAGGATGAATCTCGGCATCTGTTTTTAGATAGCCATAGTCTTCATTGAATACATAATCATATCCGCTCATGATACCCAGACTAATGGTGCTCAGATCTTTTAGCATGAGCGCCGCAGAGCCTCCAAACTGCGCCGGATATCCGTACACACATAAATTTTCACCTTGGGCCACATTATCTGAATTCCCCAGCGGTACTGTTTTAAATTTTTTCCGAACAGGCTTCCCCTCAAGGTCGCTTACAATTTTTAGCATTGCCCCATCATAACTGCCAGAACCTATAGAAACAACCTCAGCGATGTACAATTTATAGTCGTTTTCACCTGTACCGTAATATACCTGAACTATGGGAATGCTGTGCCCTGTTCTATTTACTTTGGTGAGTGCTGGATTTATAAGCAGGTCTTCAGAATACACCGCCACCGAGTTTAGTTCTTCAGTATCTTCAAGATAGTTATAGTCTACATATCCCTTCACACACATTTCTACCACGTGTTTGTTGGTAAAAAGATAGCCATCTTCGGTTACGATAAATCCAGACCCTCTGCCCAAATACCCTTTGCCTGGTTCAATTTTTTCTCCTTCAGGATCCATCAATAAAATCTTTACAACACCTTGGTAATATTTTGAAGCTATTAGCTTGGTGTCTAGCCCCTTTTCCTTACAAGAAAAAAAGCAAAAAACTAATAATAAATAGACAAGAGATCTACGAATCATATTGAAAAATTTTCGGTTGGATAGGCTAACTATTTGGTATAGTTAAAAATATGAATAGTTTATGAAACAAGAGAAAACAAGTTCTATAAATTTCACTGCCCTAGAATATGCGAAAATTTCAGTGTAAAAACATTTCGTTGGTTTTGCATACGCAACTAATAGAAAACACTAAACTTACCATAACTTTTCACTATTTTTGCAACACAAATTGAGACCATGCACTACAACAGAATACTCCTTAAACTAAGCGGAGAAGCCTTAATGGGGAACCGTCAATACGGAATTGATCCCGATCGCCTTAAAGAATATGCAGAAGAAATTAAACAAATCATTGCGCTAGGCGTAGAGGTTGCCATTGTGATAGGTGGTGGAAATATTTTTAGAGGACTCGCGGGTGCCAGCAAAGGTATGGACAGAGTGCAGGGAGACCACATGGGTATGCTTGCCACCGTTATTAACGGTCTCGCGTTACAGGGTGCGTTGGAAGATGAGGGAATCCCTACCCGATTGCAAAGTGCCATTAAAATAAACGAAGTGGCAGAACCATTTATACGTAGAAAAGCCATTCGCCATCTTGAAAAAGGCCGTGTGGTCATTTTTGGAGGCGGCACAGGAAACCCCTATTTTACAACAGATAGTGCAGCAGTATTGCGCGCTATTGAAATTCAGGCAGATGTTATTCTGAAAGGTACTCGGGTGGACGGAATTTATACCAGCGACCCTGAAAAAGATACTACGGCAACTAAATTCGATTTTATTAGTTTTGAAGATGTTCTAAAAAAAGGCCTAAAAGTGATGGATACTACCGCTTTTACCTTGAGCCAAGAAAACGAATTGCCAATTATCGTTTTCGACATGAATACCAAAGGCAACCTAATGAAAGTGGTAAAAGGAGAAACCATAGGGACTAAAGTGAATTTGTAGTATCTCAAATTGTTTTACTATTTTTGAATTGGTCTGATTCTTGGATTAGACTCAAAATAGTTAATTAAAAAGTTATTTTCGCTTAGCGCGGAACAGTACACATGGAAGAAGAAATTCAATTTATAATCGATGAAACCAAAGAATCAATGCACAAAGCCATTGTACATTTGGAAAAACAATTGGTAAACATTCGCGCCGGAAAGGCATCACCTTCTATGGTGGGTAGCGTTATGGTAGATTACTACGGAAGTGCAACACCCCTCAACCAAGTGGCCAATGTGAGTACTCCAGATGGAATGACCATCTCTATACAACCTTGGGAAAAAGCGATGATCCCTGAAATTGAAAGAGGGATTCATTTGGCAAATATTGGTTTTAACCCCATGAATAATGGCGAAAGTGTAATTATTAATGTACCACCCCTTACTGAAGAGCGTCGTGCCGAATTAGCAAAACAAGCAAAGGCAGAAGCCGAAGAAGCTAAAATTGGTGTTCGAAACGACCGAAAAAATGCAAATAACGAAATTAAGAAGCTTGATATAAGCGAAGATATGAAGAGCAATCTGGAAATCGACATCCAAAAGATGACCGATATCCACATTGAAAAAATCGATACAATTTTTGGCAAGAAGGAAAAAGAAATTATGACTGTCTAGTCAAAACTTTACGTTAAACAAAACAAAAACAAGCGGCCTTTGAGCCGCTTTCTTTATACTTTCGCAGTTCATATCATCCTCATCTATGCGCAGTGTATTTCTGCTTTTTTGTCTCCTGATTTCAATGACCATTCTGGGTCAAGAACCTGCCATTAAAACAGAACAGGATACTACAGCTACCCGCGCTGAAGAAAAATCAAATCCGTTTAACACAGGATTTTACCCCATTGGCTTTTTCGATATTGACCTTCGCTATCTGATAAAATTTAATAATTACGAAGGTCTTCGTTTGGGGGTTGGCGGCGTTACCAACGATAAATTTTCAGACCGTTTCAAAATTGGAGGGTATGTAGCACGCGGATTTAAAGACCGTGATATGAAATTTGGTGTTGGTGGAAGCATTCGGTTAGACAAAGAGTATAAAACATGGTTTAATCTCTACTACAAAGACGATATACAAGAAATAGGTAAGTTCGAATTTCTAACCGATAGTCGCGTCTATTCTGTATTCGAACCGCGCTTGGTGAACGTGACCCAATTTTATAAAGAACGTACGTGGCAAGCCAATGTGCAAGCAGAGTTTTACGAGAAGATTCTAGCTGAACTTAGAGTCTCCCGTAGCCGAATCGATCAAATAGAAGATTATCAATTTGTTAACAACGGGATTGCATACACCAACTACGAAATGGCCGAGGTCACTGCCTCTTTTCGTATCAGTCCGAAAACCGATTTTATCACCACTGAAGATGGCCGCATCGAATATTTTGACGGCTTTCCGAAAATTAGCGCACAGATAACACAAGGCCTAAAAGATATTACGGGCAGCGATTTTACCTATACTAAATTTGGGCTTAAATTAGATTATTACATTAAACGAACAGATCTGTCTTCTACAAACTTTTTGTTAGAAGGAGATTATGCTATTGGTGATGTCCCACTCACCCATTTATACCATGCTTATCCAAACAGTCCGACCAAAGATGAAATTTTGCAACGTTTCTCTGTAGCGGGCCGACGTAGTTTTGAAACCATGTATTTTGGTGAGTTTTTCTCAGACCAGTTGGTTACATTACAAGTAAAACACAGCCTGAGAAGATTTGATCTTGGCGAACGTTTTAAACCAGAATTGGTACTAATTACCCGGCATGCACTGGGCGATTTGAGAAATCCAGAACAACATATCGGACTCCCATTTGGAACCTTGGATCAGTTTTACAACGAATCTGGACTAGAAATAAATAAATTATTGTTCGGTTTCGGATTGAGCGGTGCGTATCGCTATGGTTTCTATAATCTTCCCGATTTTGAAGACAACATTTCGTTTAAGTTCACTTTTTATGCGAAATTTTGATTTTCTGAAACTTCCATTCGCTAGCCTGCCCCATAACCCACCCCTATTCACTACCTTTGCACCTCTTAAACGCCTAGCTTTTTGAATAAACTTTTTAGCATCGGTTTTTGGAGTGCAGTCGCACGATTTATCCTTCGCAACAGGACGTTGCTATTAATCGTAATTGCCGCCATCACGGTATTTATGGTATCACAGTGGCAGTACATGCGTTTTACCTATACCGAAGCAAACTTACTGCCCGATGACCATGAGGTAAATGTTGAGTACAATAAATTTTTAGACCAATTTGGTGAAGAGGGTAACCTCATTATTATGGGTGTAAAAGATAGCACTCTTTTTACTCCGAAGAACTTCAGGGCTTGGACCCAACTTTCGGCAGGGTTAAAGAAATTTGAAGCCGTAGATCTTACCCTTTCCGTAGGCGACCTTCAGAAGTTAAAAAAGGTAGAAGACTCAACAAGCTTTGCGTTGGTGCCGTTTATTCAAGACAGTATTCTTTCAGAAGAAATTTTAAAAGAATACCGCTACGAGCTATTTAATAAATTACCGTTCTATAAAGGCCTTGTGTACAGTCCCAACAAGCAGGGAGTTCGAACGGCAGTATATCTTAAAAAGGACATCATTAACACCGCATTGCGGCGCGATTTTATTGTAAACGATCTGATTCCCGCGATTGAAAACTTTGAGAATGAAACAGGAATCACCGTCCATACCTCAGGAATGCCCTATATCCGCACGTTGAATTCCCAGAATATCATCGATGAAATTGGCATGTTCATTGGCGCGGCACTGTTGGTGACTTCCTTAATTTTCTTTTTCTTTTTTCGCAGTTTCCGGGCCACGCTTATTTCTATGGTCACCGTTATTATTGGTGTGATTTGGGCCTTTGGGATTTTAGGATTGTTGCGTTATGAAATCACGGTGCTTACAGCGCTTATCCCACCGCTCATTATTGTGATTGGTATTCCCAATTGTATTTTCCTGATCAACAAGTACCAACAAGAAATAAAATTACACGGCAACCAGGCCAAATCGTTGCAACGTGTCATTGCAAAAGTGGGGAACGCCACGCTCATGACCAACGTAACTACGGCCTCTGGATTTGCAACGTTTATTTTAACCAACAGCAAGTTGCTTAAAGAATTTGGTATCGTAGCTTCTATCAACATTATTGCCATTTTCATCTTGAGCTTGTTTATCATTCCTATTGTGTACAGCTACATGTCTGTACCAAAATACAAACACCTAAAACACCTTAACAAACGGTGGATTGGCAGTTTTGTAGACTGGATGGAGCGCATGGTGCGTGAGCATAGAATAGCCATTTTTATTGCGGCGATTGTACTGCTCTGCGGAAGTATTATTGGCATGAACAACATTAAAATTTCGGGAAGCATTATTGAAGACATGCCCAAAAGCAAACCGTTTTTCCAAGATATTAAGTTTTTTGAACAAGAGTACGAAGGCATTATGCCGTTGGAAATTTTAGTAGACACCAAACGTAAAAAGGGCGTAATGAAACTTGCCACGCTAAAACGGATGGATGAGTTGCAGGAATACATTGAAGAAGTTCCCGAATTCTCTAAGCCGCTATCGGTGGTAGATTTAGTAAAATATAGCAAGCAAGCGTACTACAATGGCAATCCCGAATACTACCAATTGCCCAACAGCCAGGAGCGTACTTTTATCTTGTCGTATGCAAAAAACAGTGCCAGAAGTACCAACCTGTTATCTAGCTACGTAGACACTACTGGACAATATGCGCGTATCACCACCTTTATGAAAGATACCGAAACTGAACGCTATGACCGTTTGGAAGAAGATCTTATCGCTAAGATTGAGAAGATTTTTCCTCCAGAGCGGTATGAAGTGACCGTGACCGGAAAAGCGTTGGTGTTTCAGAAAGGAACTAAATATTTGGTAACCAATTTGGTGATTTCACTGAGTTTGGCCATCCTGCTTATCGCTCTTTTTATGGCGTGGATGTTCCGAAGTTTTAAAATGATTTTGGTTTCATTGCTTCCCAACCTACTGCCACTTATTATCACCGCAGGACTTATGGGCCTTCTAGGGGTGCCCATAAAGCCATCAACCATCTTAGTGTTTAGTATTGCCTTTGGAATTTCGGTAGACGATACCATTCACTTTTTGGCAAAATACAGACAAGAACTTATTGCCAATAATTGGCGTATTAAGAAATCGGTGTACGCAGCTTTGCGTGAAACTGGGGTAAGCATGTTCTATACCTCTATCGTACTGTTTTTCGGTTTCTCAGTTTTTACTATTTCTAGCTTTGGGGGTACGGTAGCATTGGGCGCTTTGGTTTCGGCCACCTTATTATTTGCTATGTTGGCTAATCTATTATTATTACCTGCGCTATTACTTTCTTTAGAAAAAGAAATTGCAAACGAAAAGACCTTCAAAAAGCCTGCGCTTCAAATTTTGGAAGCGAACGATGAAGAGGCTGTTTCAGAAGAAGAGAAATAAAATTTCCCGTCACCTCGACGCAGGAGAGGTCACACACCTTGCTAAAACCAATCTGTAAATCTACTGACCCAATTTGTGTTTGATTTAATGTTTTTACTCATATGTGATTTCTCAGTCGTTCCTCCTTCGAAATGACTCGTAGTTTCGATTTCATTTTCAGAATCAAACAAGTATCTTTGCCTTCCATAAAATCGTGACCATGAAAGCCACTTCCATAGCAACCATTCTAGAGATGGAACCCTCACTTATCGAAATCAAAGCCCGAGGTTGGGTGCGTTCGTTCAGAAGCAACCGATTTATTGCGCTCAACGACGGTTCTACCATCAAAAACATACAGTGTGTTGTAGATTTTGAAAATTTTGAAGAAGAAGTCCTAAACGATATCACAACTGGTGCTGCCATTGAGGTGATTGGAACCTTGGTAGAAAGCCAAGGGAAAGGACAGGCGGTTGAAATTCAAGTTTCAAAAGTGAGCGTTCTCGGAAAGGCAGACCCTGAAGAGGTAAAGCTTACCATTCTATCCCCAAAACGACATACCTTAGAAAAATTGCGCGAACAAGCACATTTACGTGTACGCACAAACACCTTCGGTGCGATTATGCGGGTACGTTCAAAATTGTCTTTTGCGATACATGAGTACTTCCAAAAAAATGGTTTTTACTATATGCATTCGCCAATTATCACGGGTAGTGATGCCGAAGGAGCTGGAGAGATGTTCCGTGTAACCAACCTCGATGCTAAGAATCCGCCACTGAATGAAGATGGTAGCGTAAACTATAAAGAAGATTTCTTTGAAAAAGAAACCAACCTTACCGTAAGCGGGCAGTTAGAGGCTGAAACTTTCGCGATGGGACTCGGCAAAGTATACACATTTGGTCCCACTTTTAGGGCTGAAAACAGCAACACTTCAAGACATTTGGCTGAATTCTGGATGATTGAACCTGAGGTTGCTTTCAACGATTTGGCAGACAACATGGACCTTGCAGAAGATTTCATTAAATATGTTGTGAATTACGCGCTGGAACATTGTGCAGACGATCTAGAATTCTTAGAACAGCGGTTATTAAATGAAGAAAAGAGCAAGCCACAAGCCGAACGTAGCGAAATGGCACTGCGCGAAAAGTTAAGCTTTGTGCTTGACAATAATTTCAAAAGGGTTAGTTATACAGAAGCCATCGATATTTTGAAGCGTAGCAAACCGAACCAAAAAAAGAAATTCAAGTACCTTATAGACGAGTGGGGCGCAGACCTTCAGAGCGAACACGAGCGATTTTTAGTTGAAAAGCATTTTAAGTGCCCCGTAATTCTCTTCGATTATCCTGCAAAAATCAAGGCATTTTATATGCGATTGAACGATGATGGTAAAACCGTACGCGCCATGGATGTACTGTTTCCCGGTATAGGGGAAATTGTAGGTGGTAGCCAACGGGAAGAACGGTATGAGGTGCTAAAGGAAAAAATGGCCGCCATGGATATTTCCGAAGAAGAATTACATTGGTACCTAGACCTACGGAAGTTTGGAACCTGCGTACACAGCGGTTTCGGCCTAGGTTTTGAGCGTTTGGTGCTCTTTGTTACGGGTATGGGGAACATTCGAGATGTGATTCCGTATCCTCGAACTCCGGGAAATGCGAGCTTCTAGTACAAAAACTCATAAGCTTTTATTAAAAAACCCTTCGTATCGCTTGATGTGAAGGGTTTTTTCTATTTTTATGGTTCAGGATAAATCGTATGCTCAAACAACAGTTAAATTTTAAACTTTCACAGAAGCTTTCGCCTCAACAAATCCAGTTGATGAAGCTGATACAATTGCCCACACAGGCATTTGAACAGCGCATTTCGCAAGAAATGAACGAAAACCCTGCGCTAGAAGGCGGTAAAGATGAAGGGGACACCTTTGACGAAGAGTTTAGCAATGAGGATGACTACGGAGATGACAACGAAGTAATAGAGACTGATATCAACGTAGACGATTATCTGAGTGACGATGAAATACCAAGCTATAAGCTTTCTGCCAATAATTACAGTGCAGACGACGAGGATAAACAAACGCCATATGCATCGGGAACTTCGTTTAACCAATACCTGTTACAACAACTAAACACGTATCGATTGGATGATGAGGAAGAGCAAATTGCTAAATTCTTGGTGGGTAGTGTAGACGAAAGTGGTTATATACGTCGTGAAATCGCTGATATTTTAGATGACTTGGCGTTTACCCAAAATGTGTATACCACGGAAGAAAAAATTGAAAAGATTTTAAATATCGTGCAGGAACTTGACCCAGCAGGAGTGGGCGCCAGAGATCTTCAAGAATGTTTATTGTTGCAGTTATACCGAAAAAGTCCGACCGAAGCTGTGAGCCTTGCGATTGAAATTGTAGATGACGCATTCGATCATTTTATTAAAAAACATTACAGCAAGCTAATTCAAAAGTTTGATGTTACTGAAGACGACCTTCGTGATGCGATTTCAGAGATAGAACATTTAAACCCTAAGCCCGGTGGTGCCTATTCAGGAAACACACGGATAGTAGAGCATGTAGTGCCTGATTTTGCCATCAAAATTGTAGATGGTGAATTAGATCTTACCTTAAATGGTAGAAACGCTCCAGAACTTCATGTTTCGCGCGAGTATACCAATATGCTGAAGGGCTACAAAGCTTCTAAACAGAAATCGAAATCGCAGAGAGATGCTGTTATGTTCATCAAACAGAAGTTAGATGCGGCAAAATGGTTTATTGACGCCATTAAACAGCGTCAACAAACATTGTTTGTCACCATGAATTCGATTATGCACCACCAAAAAGAGTATTTTTTGACGGGTGATGAGCGCAAGCTGAAACCAATGATTCTTAAGGATATTGCTGACAAAATTAATATGGATGTTTCTACCGTATCTAGGGTGGCAAATAGCAAGTATGTAGACACCCCTTATGGCACCAAGTTGATTAAGGAATTTTTTAGTGAATCGATGAAAAATGACCAAGGTGAGGACGTTTCCACTAGAGAAATAAAGAAAATACTTGAAATTACTGTAAGCGAAGAAAATAAAAAGAAGCCACTTACAGATGACCGACTGGCAAAAATCCTCAAGGAAAAAGGATATCCTATCGCGCGACGTACAGTGGCCAAATACAGAGAACAACTCGACATCCCTGTGGCACGACTAAGAAAAGAATTTTAATGAATATCTTTCTACGTATTGGGGCGTACCTTTTGCACCCGCTGCTCATGCCATTATTAGGCACCGTATTATACTACATTTATACCCCCAGATATGTTGAGTTGGGCGTGGCACAATCCCGTATTTTAGCGGTGACCATCATTACATTTTTTATTCCCATCGTAACTTTTTTCTTGTTGCGAAATCTCGGTGTTTTGAACACCATCCATCTTGAAACGGTACATGAACGTAAAGTACCCCTTATGTTGCAGTGCTTACTTTTGTTATTAGTAATAAAAATGGTGTTTGACCCGTATGACAATGCCGAGCTTTATTATTTCTTTGTTGGGGTGCTATTTACCACCATGACCGCCCTTATCTTGGTGTTTTTGAAGTTTAAGGTGAGTTTACACCAAATGGGCATTGCGGGTGTTACCATGTTCTTAATTGCCCTTAGTGTACATTTCCAGATCAACATGTTATTGTGGGTATGCTTCTTCTTTATAGCGAATGGCTGGGTGGCATCATCTAGGCTTCACACAAGTTCACATACCTATCCAGAGCTTATAGCTGGTTTCTTTATTGGGCTCATTCCGCAGGTATTGCTTCTAAACTTTTGGTTATAAAATATAGAACAATATCCCCAATTTAATCGTTCTGAAATCTACTGTTTCAGCCGTATTCGAAGTAGTTGCTCCATCAAAAAATGGGTTGATGCTATAATAAGCGTAAAAGTTCACTTTATTATACCCTAGACTTAATGTTGCAGCCAGTCGAGTTCTGTTGAATTCAGGAATGTCTGTCTGTGTTACTTCGTTTCCTTCCTGTTTAAATTTTGCTTGGTACCAATAGGCGTACCCTAGCCGAAACCCTGCATACACTCTCCAAAAACCGTATTTGGTAGGCGTAGAGGTACGCCAGCGCAATTCAATGGGCGCTTCAATTACTGCCGTGGTAAATCGGTTGGTGTCATAAATGTAGTCGTCATCATTAAGAATCGTAAAAATAGTCTCTTCTTGGGGCGTTTCTCCAATAAAGAGGGTGTTTCCGTAGACATCAAAACTCAGGCCGCCACCAACAGCTATTGCTATATTTCTACGTTCGTTAATAGGCATGTCTCGTAAAAATCCGAAATGGATTCCGCCCGAAAGTCCGCGAATATTCACTGCAGATGGTACATTAGACAGTAAGTTGTACGTAATACCAAGGTAGAACTGATCTTCACGATACTTTAGGTCACCTACAGTATCTACTTTCTTTTGTTGATCTAGCCTCGTACTAAATGCATTAGTGTTAGTATTCAAATTGGTATCGGTCTGTTGTGCGAAGACCACAGGAGCGATTAAAAAGAGGAAGCAAGAGATGTAGAAATAAGTACCTCGCATAGATGATAAAGATAGTTTTATTTCAATTTATAACATAAAAAAACGCCTTGAAGTATCAAGGCGTTTCAATATTAAGTAATTGGAAGATTATTAATTATCGATTTCACTACCTGGAGCGGTGATATAAATAATCTTTACCATGTTTAGTTCTCTTAGTTCTTCTTTAATGTCTGTTACAAGTCCTGTATTGGTTTCCTTATCAACTTTTAAGGCAACAACTACATAATCTTGTAATTCTGGACGTAATTTCTGGCGTGCTTCGGTTAATGCAAATTGCAAACTTGAAACATCTGTAAATTTATCGCCAATCTGAATCTTACTTTCAGTACCATACTTTGCTTGGTAATTTTGGCTTGGTTTTCCAGCAAAAATAAATACCGACCGGTCTTTTTTCAGTTTTTCAACTTCATCAGCCTTTGGGAGTTCATTTTTGATCATCAAGTCATTATTCCGCAGCACTGTTACCACCATAAAGAAGAACAGCAGCATAAATACAATATCGGGTAACGATGCTGTATTTACTGGAGGCAAATCGCCTCCCTTTTTCTTTTTAAATTTTGACATATTCTTCTAGGTTTTTATTCGCCTCTTTTCTTAGGTTCAGCTTCTGAAAGTTTCAAAGGAAATAACTCTTGTATTCTTTTTAGCCTTTCTTCGGCAGCCTCGACATCTCCTTGATACTTCCCTTCATTGATAGCATTCTTAACATCAGTATAAACAAAGTTAGGACCGTACAAACGTTTCCCTTCTCTGTTTCGTAGTTCGTTATAGGCACCTACCAATTCATTTTGTACAGCAATGTACATTTGGTAAGAGGTTAAACGGTCATTCTGAACTGAAATTACGGCCTTATTCGGATTATCTGAAGAACGAGGATCACTTGCACCTTTACAGTAGCTACAGTACTCCGGGCTTCCAGAAGGAGCTCCACCATTATCTAAAAATGCAATGGCTGCGTCCTTCAAGTTTTTGAGCTCCATCAGTTCTTCTTCAACTAAAAGCTGGTCGTTCTGATTCACATTTACAATAAAGGTGTTCTTCTCTTTTAAGAGCGGTGGTTCAATATTCTCATCTTGCTTAGGAGGTAACTGACGTGCAATCCCTTTATCCTTATCGATGGTAGTAGTTACCAAGAAAAAGATAAGCAATAGGAATGCGATGTCTGCCATCGACCCAGCATTAACTTCGGGTGTTGCTCTTCTTGCCATTATCTGTTTGTTATTTTTTTGAATCCGCTAAATACCATTAAACCTACGGCAACAATTGCCAAGATATAAAAGGTATAAAGGCCGGTACCCACCCATTTCGAACCAGATTCTGAGGTCATCCCTCCGTCATCCGGAAGTTGCATAGGGGTACTATCTGCCAGCACGTAAGATACAATGATGATTGCTGCAAAAACACCAATAGAAATTAGGGTTTTCTTTATATCTCCCTCAAAGACACCTTTGAGTACAAATAAGAGCACCATCACAACGGTTACTGCCAACACGATATAGCCTGTATAGATTAGCCAATCCATTGCAGAAGCGTTTCCAGAAAGTAGCAGTGCCATAAAAACAACACCTAACAGTCCTAGAACGATTCCTATGATTTTAAAAATTTTATGTAAAGCCATGTTATATGGTGTGTTTTAAATTATTTTCTGTTTTTGTAGTCAACGAGCATATCGATAAGCGTAATAGACGCGTCTTCCATGCTGTTTACGATACGGTCAATCTTAGCAATGATATAGTTGTAGAAAATCTGAAGGATAATCGCAACGATCAAACCAAATACGGTTGTTAAAAGTGCTACCTTAATACCTCCTGCTACCAAAGATGGGTTCATGTCACCCGCTGCAGCAATTTTATCGAAGGCCAAGATCATACCAATTACCGTACCCATGAAACCAAGCATCGGTGCCAAAGCGATAAACAATGAAATCCAAGACACGTTTTTCTCAAGTTGTCCCATTTGTACACCACCGTACGCAACAACAGCTTTCTCTGCTGCGTCAATACTTTCGTCTGCACGGTCTAGCCCTTGGTAATAGATAGAGGCAACAGGACCTTTTGTATTTCTACAAACTTCCTTAGCTGCTTCAATACCACCACTATTTAAGGCATCTTCTACATTTTCAGCCAATTTTTGGGTATTGGTTGTAGAAAGATTAAGGTATATAATTCTTTCGATAGCAATCGCCAATCCAAGAATCAAACAAAGAAGTACGATCCCCATAAATTCTGGACCCCCTTCTACAAAGCGTTCTTTTAATTCTTGGTGCCATCCTCGGTCATCACCTGTGGCAGTTTCCTCTACTTCTTGAATAATAGTTACAGTGGCTGCTGTGGTTAATTGTTGCACGCTGGTTGGTGCGCTATTGGCTGCAGTTGCATTTACATTTAACGATCCCGCAAAAACTAGTGCGGCAATTGCCATAATTGAAAATAATTTTTTCATTGCTATCGACTTAAAGTTTGTTTTTAGTTAAAGGTTTAAAGATATAAAATTATTATGGTATTCTGCAACATTAAATTTGCTTACCGCCAATAATCACTTGGAATTCAGCCGAAACTAATTTTATGCTGTAAGATATTTCTGCCTATTCTAAAACGGAATTTGTAAAACCCTGAAAAAATGACAAAAACAAGGATGGCAAGCTACCACTTTTAATTCGGCTCACAAAAAAATTAATACAGCCATTTATAAAGTAAGAGGTCTACCTGCTCTGGTGCATTATGGTGATAATATCGATTTATTCAAATGGTTTATAGGTATAAGGATTACATTCTAAATAGCACCTTATATATATTGGTATAATTATTCAACTGTATTTTTTTGGCGTTTCCCTTTTTGGCCACTGCTAGACCTGCCCTGAATCGCCTAAAGCGCGGCAGGACCTCAGTGCCCAAAAAGGGTCGGGTCTTCGTTACTCGTTTTTTTGGGACTTCGAGAGCACTTCGACTTCTCTCAGCGTGACACCTCAGCCACCAAAAAGAACTCAAACAGACCACTCAACCCCTAACGCGGGTTACCTTATCACCCTTTAAAGCTAGGCTACTTCAAAATCACGTTGGGGAGATTCAATTTTGCCTCGATATTAGCCATTAATATTAGGTGGCGGAAGCTGTTGTGGTTTGTTAGAGTACGTACTAAGCTTTGTTGTCTTACGTATATATTCCGAATTAAACGTAAAGCCATACATTCATCAATTGAAAGTATAGCTATTATTTACGCCAAACCAAAGTAAATACACAGTATCGCAATGGTGTCAAAAAAACCGTGTACAGCAACAACAAACCACAAATCATATCTACGCAAGTAAAATAGTAGGGCTAAAATTGCTCCAACGGTTCCTGCAACAAGCTGTCCCGTAATTCCTTGATAACCATGTAAAAAGCCAAAGAGCCCTGCAAGTAGAACAATATTTAGAAAAATACTGACTTTACTTTCTCCAAAGAATTTTACAAATTGCCGCATAAAATAACCCCGGAAAATAATTTCTTCTCCAAACCCAGCAGTAGCCCATACCAATACTAAAGCGACTAAACAGGCTGGAAGATTTCCTACTAATTCATCAAAACTTGAATAATCTATTGGAACTCCTGTGAGATGTGTAATTCCTGGAACTAATATGAACACATAAAACGCAAAGAGTCCGAGTGCAAGTAAAGGGGCAAGTACGAAGATGTTTTTAAATGTAAATTTTTCACGCTGAAATCCGAGTGCTAAAAATAGTTTTCCTTTGTATTCTATATAATTCGCTAAAATGATGAATATTGAAATGACGATATTTTCTATATAAGGGATTCGAATTGGTCCAAACCATAAAAAGCAGATGATTGCAATGGTAATTAATGGAATTGCTATTTGGCGTATAGTCAGTTTGTTCATGTTTTATTGATTTTAATTTCTAATCAAATGAATGAACAAAATCGTTGAAAACCCCTTTAAACAGGCATGCTTTTACTGAATGGTAGCAATTTTGTAACTGAATGGTCGGCAGTTTTGGTATTTTTTATTGAAACCAATTGATAAATGCTTGTCGTTTGTAACGACTAATGTTGATTTCAGCAATTGCATCATTGTCAATGGAAGCTCTTAATTGGATACGCAACTTCCCATTTTGAATTTTTTCAATTTGGTCTATTGCTTCTTTGTGAATTATAATTTGCCGATTGGCCCTAAAAAACAACTGGTCGTTTATTTTATCTTCGAGCTCATTTAAAGTAAAATCGGTAGAAATTGTGGAGCCATCATTTTGAACGGTATATATTATTTTATTCTCACTGTAAAAACACGCAATGTTTTCATAGGTAAGTTTGGTTGTTTTGGAGCCGCTTTCAATAGTAATTTCAGCATCTTTTATGGACAGCTTATATAAATTATAAATATCTCGTGCATAGGCTAAGCTTATGAGAATAAAACTCAATAATAAGGTTATTAACAAGCCAATTAATAAATGATAGAACGCTGTTTCTCCACCCGCAATTTTATTTAGCAGAATACTTAACGGAATATACAAAACAGTTACATAGCCAAGGGTAGTAAGCATATACCATGAGATAGATGCAATTTCTACTTTTTTAAAAAAATACTTTTTCTTGTAAAATTTAAAATTAAGTTCAGCAATAGTTCCAATGAGAATACATAAAGCAATAGACGACAGAAAACCTTCTATAGGGAATCTATACCTCTCACTACCTGGAAAACTATCGCGCGTGGCTAGGTGATTTACCACTAAGGAGAAAATTATAAATAAAATTATTTTTTGTGACCAACGCCAAGTAGTATTTGTGACAAATGTTTGTTGTTCTTTGGAGTTAGAACTCTTTTTTTGTTGCTTATAACTCATTAATTAGAAATACTTTTTTAGTCAAGCTATCGTAAGATTCTGTGTTTTTATGACTGCAGTCAACGGTTTTGTAAATGATTCCCGCTAGAGCGCACCGTTACATTGTTATTTATAGTAGGTTAGTCTTCATTGTAATTATTCATCATGTAGCTGTATTCATAATAAAAACCCAAGGCTATTACTAGTCTATTCAAGTCACTATCTAATTCCTTTTCTTTTAAACCTCTTCGCAGAAAACGCGCAGATAATGTAAAGCTCATCCCCGGATTGTCCATTTCGAATTGAACGTACAATTTAATAATTGAACTATTTGTTGACGATCGGACGCATTCTTGATAAACTCCGTTTTTGTTTATTATAATGAATTTGTCATTGTCTGGATCATTTAAAATTGGATCACCGTTGTCGTCTCTCACTAAAGAGACGGCTTCACTCAACGAAATCCATATTTTATCGAAAGTGTTGCTGCTTTTTAATCTCTCGATTATTTTTAGCGCATCTTTATTAAGAAAGAATTCAAGCTCAGGATTTTCCTCTCCTGGAACGTAAAAACTTTCCAAATACTTTAAATAAACTGTATTTAAATTTTCATTTTTATAGCGTTGCTGAAGTTCGTTTTCGAAATATTCCAGCGCATGACTCAATTCATTTATATCTAACGCTGACAGGCAGTTGTCAAGTTCGAAATCAAATTTCTTATTGGTTTGCGAATGACAAAAAAAAGAACTAATAAAAAGTAAAAAAAAGACTTTTTTCATAAGGGCAGATAATGTAATCTATCATAACAAATATACATTTATCTGCAAGGCTTTCTGTATGGCATAGAACCATCTTTACTTTTAAGCTATAGAATTACCTCCCCAAGGTCGGTGATCCCTAGAGGGGGTTCTGTCAACAAACTTCATAACGCTTCGCGTTATCAGAAAAATTCGAAACCCAAAAGGCTCAAGCAAGCTTGGACATTTTGGGTTTCTTCATTTTTATTGCAGAGAGGAAGGGATTCGAACCCTCGATCCCGCGATAGCGGGATACACACTTTCCAGGCGTGCGCCTTCGACCACTCGGCCACCTCTCTATTAACTACTGCATCGAGCAGTAATGGAGTGCAAAGAACGGAAAATTTAAATTTTCAGAATGAAATAATCTATTCAAATTTAAGACATCTCGCCTCGTAAGGAGGTTTCAAATAAAGTTTTAAAACTCGACGGTGCAATTTTTCTTCCCAACAAATACATCAACTTGGCCAACGCAGCCTCCGTGGTGCTGTCTTTTCCAGAAATAACCCCTATTTTCTGAAGCTGTACGCTTGTTTCATACAGCCCCATGGCGACACTCCCGCCAGAACATTGGGTGACATTTATTACGGGTATCTTTTTTTGGATGACCTCTTTTAACGCTTCTATAAACCAAGGAGCGGTGGTGGTGTTACCACTTCCGTAGGTTTCAATCACCAAGCCTTTAAGTCCGTCGTACGCCAATATGTGTTTTACGGTAGCTTCATTAATACCAGGAAATAACTTTAACAACACTACCCCGTCTTCCATTTGGGTATGTGCTTTAAATTTTTTTCTGCGATTCGGAACATACAAGGCATCCGTATTCACCAATAGGTGTACGCCACTTTCTACCAAGGCCGGATAATTCAGCGAGGCAAAGGCTTCAAAATGTTCGGCGTTTATCTTGGTAGTTCTGTTGGCACGGTACAATTTGTATTCAAAATAAAGGCATACTTCGGCGATTTTGGAGCGCCCCTTTTCTTGCAGGGCCGCAATCTGAATAGACGTAATCAAGTTCTCCTTCGCATCGGTGCGCAAGTCGCCAATAGGCAATTGAGATCCCGTAAAAACCACAGGTTTGCCCAGATTCTCTAACATAAAACTCAATGCCGAAGCGGTGTACGACATGGTATCGCTTCCATGAAGCACTACAAAACCATCAAAAGTTTCATAATGGTCTTCAATCAAGGTTGCCAAAGTAGCCCAATACGAAGGATTCATATTAGAACTGTCTATGGGCGCCTCAAAACTGGTGGTGTCTATATTACAATCTAACAATTTTAGCTCGGGGATATGCTGCAGGAGTTCGTTGAAATTAAAATTGCGCAACGCTCCCGTCTCAAAATCTTTGATCATCCCAATGGTTCCACCAGTGTAGATAAGTAATATGTTGGGTTGTTCGTTGGGCATACATTTCCTTTTTTAAATTCCGAATACTGCTTTAGAATTTTCTGTTGTGATTCGCGCCACTTCCTCTTCAGAAATACCGTATACTTCGGCTACTTTTTTACAAACCAAAGACAAATAGCTACTCTCGTTGCGCTTTCCTCGATATGGCACTGGTGAAAGATACGGAGCGTCAGTCTCTAACACAATATGTTTCAGGTCTATTTGACTTAAAAACTGGTCTATCTTTCCATTTTTGAAGGTCACAACCCCGCCAATCCCCAATTTCATATTGAACCCGATGGCACGTTTGGCTTGTTCCAGAGTGCCTGTAAAACAATGGAAAATCCCAAAGAGCGCATCGTCTTTCTCAGTTTCCAATACTTCAAATATTTCATCAAAAGCATCACGGCAATGGATGACTATAGGCAAATTGCATTTTTTTGCTAATTGAATCTGTTCTTTAAACGCCTGTTTTTGGATTTCCAAGGTGCTTGTGTCCCAATACAAATCGATTCCTATTTCTCCAACAGCATAAAATTTCCGAAGTGCAAATTGAGCCTTTACATGGGCTAATTCTTCTTTATAATTATCTTTTACAGAAGTTGGGTGTAACCCCATCATAAGATACACGTGCTCTGGAAAATCTTTTTCCAACTGGTACATGGCTTCGGTGTAGCCCGAGTCTATTGCGGGTATAAAAAATCGTGAAATGCCAGCAGAAATGGCACGTTGCATCATGGCTTCCCTGTCTGCGTCAAAAGCATCGCTGTAAAGATGGGTATGGGTATCTGTTAACATGCCTGCAAAACTACATATTTTGTTGCCTATCTTTGCCAAAAAAAAGTGATCGACTTACGCAGCTTACTAGAAAAAGATGGATTTTATAGAATCCCACTCAAAAAATTGCAAACAGGGCATTATAAATTTCATGCAAAAATAAACAATATCGAAGGCGATTTTATCCTAGATACTGGAGCTTCTACCAGTTGCATCGGAGTGAAATTCATAACCTTTTTTTCACTGCTGAATGAAGAGAGTGACATCAAAGCTGCAGGCGCAGGGGCAACCAATATGCTTACTCAATTGGCAAAAAACAATTCGCTGGGTGTTGGGAAACTTCAGCTAAAAAATATAGATTTTGTGCTGTTCGACCTATCGCATGTTAATAAAGCTTTGGCACAAGCCGATGAGATTCCGGTTCACGGTATTCTTGGTGCAGATATCTTAAAGAAGCACCGAGCGGTAATCGACTATGGGCGTAACTGCTTCTATCTGAAACAATAACTTAAGCCGTTCTAAAAATTTGAGTATCTTTAATCTACCCAAAGGCATTGCTTATTGTGAAGTTTAAACTCTCATTATTTTTATTTTTACTGTCGCTCGCTGCGGTGGGGCAAGACCTTTCATACTATAAACAAGTAGCCGATACTGCCCAGAACCCCACGATTAGACTGCAAGCTCTAGACTCTGTACTCTCAAAATCCTTTCGCGTAGACAACGATGTATTTGTAACCTATAGCGAAGCGTACATCACACTTGCCAAAGAAATAGACATTATTGAAGCTGCCGCTAGAAAGGCAATGAACCTTCAATACATTCTTACCAACGTAAAAAGCGAACCCAGAAGAGCGGTTACGGTCATCAACAGTGTTTTGGCAGAAAAATATCAGATAAAAGATAGCTTTTTATTAGGCGGACTCTACCTTAAAAGAGGGGGTGCCCACTTTCGTCTAGACCTGCAAAAAGCAATAGACGACTACACCTTGGCCATTAAAAATTTCGGACAAAAAGATTCGGTATACGTAGCAGATGCACTGTTGTTTAGAGGCCAAGCATACTCTACCATGGGTAAATTTGTGCCCGCTGGAGAAAACTACGATCGTGCCTATCGTTATTTTGAAGCCTTAGAGGATTATCAATACATGGCGCACGCGCAACAGGGAAATATTACTATGTTCAGTATGAACGGCTTTTACGATAAAGCAAAAGAGGAGCGTGATAAATTAATTTTAAAGCTGAAAGAGCTCGGTCTAAACGAATTTATTTCAGTTGAACAATACAACCAAGGGTTAGACTACCGAAAGCAGGGAAAGACAGATTTGGCCATCAAAAGTTTTTTGGAAGCCAAAGAAAATACCCTTTCCAAAGATTTAAAAGACCCTACATATAATTCGATCATAGCAGCTATCGTGACCCATTATAGCGAACGTGGCAATTATGGGCAGGCTACAGAATACTTAAATATACTAGAGGCGAATCCAACCAAATATGAAAACGACCCGTATGGCCAACTTTCTTATCTTGGTGCTAAAGCTCGGTATGCATATGCCTTCGACCAGCCCCAACTTGCGCTCACGTTAGCATCAAAAAGACTTAATATCGCCCAAGAAATTGGTTATGGTGAAGAAATCATGAATTCGCACTTACTACTTTCAGAAATACAAGAAACAGTAGGTAATTACAAACAGAGTCTGGAAAACAAGAAAAAATATTTGGCTAAAAGAGATTCTGTTTACAACACTTCCTCGGCAAATGCCCTTGCATACTACCAAACCCTGTACGAAACTGAAAAAAAGGAGAACGAACTCATCTCGAAATCGGCGAACATCAAATTGCTCGAAAAAGATAACGATGCATTTCGAAAATTAATGGTTTTTATTGGTGTCGCCGTTTTATTGACGTTTGGTATCATTTTACTGTATCGCAACCAATTGCATCTCAAAAAGAAAAAAATGCTTCAAGAACGTTTCAGCCAGGATTTATTGATTTCCCAAGAGGAAGAACGAAAACGTATCTCGAAAGATTTACATGATGGGCTCGGACAACGTTTATTGGTACTCAAAAACAAACTAATTGGTTCTGGAGACATTGAGGCAAAACAAATGGTAGATCATACTATAGAAGAAGTACGTTCCATTTCAAGAGATTTGCATCCGTTTCAGTTGCAGGAGTTGGGCATCACCAAGGCAATAGAACATACCATCTCCGAAATAGATGAGAACACCTCGCTTTTTATTTCTTCGGAAATTGAAAACATAGACAATCTCTTCACGCCTGAACAAGAGGTAAACATTTACAGGATTGTACAGGAAAGCCTTAGCAATACGCTAAAACATGCCAATGCTGAGGCCAGTAAAGTTTCCGTAAAGAAATTTGTAGACAAAGTAATCATTTCGATACGCGATAACGGTTCTGGTTTCGATTTTTCTGAAAAATACAAGCATATTAAATCGTTAGGTCTAAAAACATTGCTAGAGCGCACCAAGTTTTTAAATGGCCAGATGAAAGTGCAGTCTAAAAAAGAAACAGGCACCCTGTTAGAATTTCAATTCCCGCTGTCATGAAAAATAACACCATCATTACGGCAGACGACCACCCTCTTTTATTAAAAGGGTTAAACGACCTACTCGTAGAAAGGGGCTATAACATTATTGGAAGCGCCAAAGATGGGCGAGAAGCGTATGCCCTAATCACAAAAGAGCAACCTGATATCGCTATCTTAGACATACAAATGCCGTATCTCTCTGGTATTGAAATCGCACAAAAATGCAAAACAAATTGTTTGTCCACAAAAATCATATTAATCACACTCCACAAAGAGCGGGAATTATACGAACAAGCCAAAGAAATGAATATTTTTGGCTACATACTCAAAGAATTTGCCCTAGAAGAAATTGAGACCTGTTTAGAGAATGTGCTTCGTGGCGACCATTACTTTAGCCCAAAAATAGTTGGCAAGCTAGAGAAAAACAATGTAGACAATTCAATTTTAGATGACCTTACCCCTTCCGAACGGAAAATATTGAAACTCATCGGCAAGGATAAAACCAATAAAGAAATAGCCTCACTTCTATTTATTTCGCATCGAACGGTAGAGAAACACCGTAGCAATATCATACACAAATTGAATCTAGAGCATAAGACCAATAGCTTGCTCATCTGGGCAAAACAGTACCACGAACATCTTAAGTAAACAGAGTTTTTCTGAAAATTACGTGTAAATACGTATTGTCTAGTTCGTAGAATCTTAGCAATTTTACCCTATGGAAAGAACAACAGAACAACCCGTTATAATGAAGAATTTAACTTGGAGGCAAAAAATAACAATGATTGTCTTAACGTTTTGTGTCCTTTCAGTTATTGTATTGAACATACTAAACTTTATTTTAGCATAACATTCACCTTTTTCAACTAACTGCTAATTTAAAAAACCCGATCTTTCGATCGGGTTTTCTCTTTTTATAAAATACGGTTTTGCTACAGCTCTAATGCCTTTTCAACATCATTGTCCATAAGCAATTCGGTGGGGTTTTCAAGTGCTTCTTTCACTGCCACCAAGAAACTAACAGATTCTTTTCCGTCAATAATTCGGTGATCGTAAGACAAGGCTACATACATAATAGGGGCAATAGTTACGCCACCATTCTTTACAACAGGTCGCTCTACAATGTTGTGCATCCCTAAAATTCCAGATTGTGGTGGGTTAATGATGGGAGTTGAAAGCATACTACCAAAAACCCCTCCGTTAGAAATAGTAAACGTTCCACCGGTCATTTCATCTACGGTTATTTGTCCGTCACGCGCACGTAACGCTAATCTCTTCACTTCAGATTCGACCCCTCTAAAACTTAAATTTTCAGCATTTCTAATTACGGGTACCATGAGCCCTTTGGGGCCTGAAACTGCAATTGAAATATCTTTATAGTCAAAGGTTAGCATTTCTTTTCCATCAATCATGCTGTTTACAGCAGGATACATTTCTAGTGCCCGTACTACAGCCAAAGTAAAAAACGACATAAAGCCAAGACTCACACCATGCTTTTCTTTAAATGTTTCTTTGTATTCTTTTCTCAAGTCGAAAATAGCCGTCATGTCTACCTCATTAAAGGTAGTTAACATAGCGGTGGTATTTTTTGCTTCTACCAAACGCTCTGCCACTTTTCTGCGTAACATAGACAATTTGGTACGTGAACTACCTCTATCTCCCGTTCCTGGAGTTCCCATAGACGGGGTTGCGTTTTCGGCATCACTTTTAGTAATTCTACCATCGCGTCCCGTTCCCTTTACATCTTTGGCATCCATATCTTTTTCAGAAAGAATTTTCTTTGCTGAAGGTGATGGCGTTCCGGTAGCATAGGTTTTGCCACCATCCTGCTCTTGACGCTGCGTAGATCCTTTTGAAGGTTTCTGGTCTAGCGCTTCGGCTTTCTTGTTGGTGTCTTTGTTCTCAGCATTTTGTTTGTCGAGGTCCGGACCGGCATTTCCTTGTCCCTTTTCATCTCCAGGCTTGTCGTACGTCTCGGTTGACTCTTCGTCGCCCCCTGGCTTTTCAGCATCTGTATCGATTAAACACACAACTTCGCCTACGGCCACAGCATCGCCTTCTTCAGCTTTTAGCGTGATGATTCCGCTCGCTTCAGCTGGAAGTTCTAACGTTGCCTTGTCGCTGTCTACTTCAGCAATCGCCTGGTCCTTTTCAACCCAATCGCCATCTTCTACAAGCCATTGCGCTATTTCTACTTCGGTGATAGATTCTCCCGGTGATGGGACTTTCATTTCTAATGCCATACGTATCGTTATTATGGTTCCTTTCGGAAATTTAGTATCTAATTTTTTTATTCAAAATAAGCAATTAACTCATTTCTTTGTCAAACACACTTTCAATCACTTTTAAGTGTCGTGCCTTACTTCGCACGCTACTTCCCGAGGCAGGGGCAGCATACATTTTTCGGCTACACACACGCCAGGTTCGGGTTTCTTCAAAATGTAGCAACAAATGTGAATATGCTCCCATGTTGCGAGGCTCCTCTTGAGCCCAGACCACATCATCTGCATTTTTATATTTCTTGATCATTGCCTTCATGGCATCTACAGGTAAGGGGAACAATTGTTCTACGCGTACCAATGCCACGTCGTCGCGCTTATCTTCTTCTTTCTTTTCTAACAGATCATAATAGAATTTCCCAGTTACAAACACCAAGCTTTTTACTGCGCTTACCTTTGCATCTGGATCGTCTATTACCATTTGGAAACTGCCGTTGGCCATTTCTTCTTTGGTAGAAAGCACTTTTGGGTGGCGCAATAAACTTTTAGGCGTAAATATAATAAGCGGTTTACGGTACGAAACCTTTAGTTGTCTACGCAAAATGTGAAATAATTGTGCTGGCGTGGTCACATCTGCCACGAACATATTGTCTTTGGCACACAACTGCAAGTAACGCTCCATACGTGCAGACGAGTGTTCTGCCCCCTGGCCTTCGTAACCATGTGGCAACAACATCACCAAACCATTTTGTAGCTTCCATTTATCTTCTGCCGCAGATATATATTGGTCTATCATTATCTGGGCTCCATTGCTGAAATCACCAAATTGTGCTTCCCAGATGGTAAGCGTAATCGGGCTTGCCATGGCATAACCATAATCGAACCCAACCACTCCATACTCTGAAAGCAAGGAGTTATAGATAAAGAAATTGGCTTGTTCTCCCTTTAGTTGGTTTAACAACACTATTTCTTCTTCACTTTCTTCTACTTTTACCACGGCATGACGGTGGCTAAAGGTACCTCGTTCTACATCTTGGCCACTAATGCGTACATCGTGACCTTCTTTTAACAACGACCCATAGGCAAGTAATTCGCCCATTGCCCAATCTAGTTGGTTGTCTTCAAAATACATCTTCTTTCTCGCTTCGATGAGTTTTGAAATTTTCCGAAGAAATTTCTTGTCTTCTGGCAATTGGGTAATCACTTCAGCTATTTCAGTAAGCTCAGACAAGTTAAACGACGTATCTGCCGTCTCCATCATTTTGTCTTCTTCGGCATAGGTATATCCTTCCCATTCATCCTGCATAAAAGCTGTAATGGTGGTTTTCTCTACCTTGCGCGAATCTTCTAATTTTTCCTCTAATTTATCTTTATACTCTTGTTCAAGTTTGGCGGTATGCCCTTTTTCAATAATACCCTGCTTAAATAGTTTTTCAGCATAAATGTCACGCGGATTGTCATGTTTGCTGATGGCCTTATAAAGTTTTGGTTGTGTAAATCGAGGTTCGTCACCTTCGTTGTGACCATATTTTCGATAGCCCAGCAAATCGATAAACACATCGCGTCCAAATTCCATTCTAAACGCCAGGGCAAATTCCATGGCGTGTACCACTGCTTCTGCATCGTCAGCATTTACGTGCAACACAGGCGAAAGTGTTACTTTGGCAACATCGGTACAGTAGGTTGAAGATCTTCCATCTAGATAATTGGTGGTAAATCCAACTTGGTTATTCACCACAATATGGATGGTCCCTCCAGTTTTATACCCGTCTAGTTGTGCCATTTGTACCACTTCGTACACCAACCCTTGTCCGGCAATAGCAGCATCACCATGTACAATAATTGGCAATACCTCCTTTGGGTTTTCTTTATGGTGGTCGTCTTGCTTCGCACGTGCTATACCCTGCACCACGGCTCCTACCGTTTCCAGATGCGAAGGGTTTGGAGCAATATTTAAATTAATTTCCTTACCGCTATCAGTCGTGCGCTTGCTGGTCCATCCCAAATGGTACTTTACGTCCCCATCAAAAATATCTTCAGCATAGTCTTTTCCGTCAAATTCACTAAAAATGTCTTTTGCGCTTTTCCCAAAAATATTGGTAAGCGTGCTCAAACGCCCTCGGTGGGCCATCCCCATGACAAACTCTTTTACGCCTTGCGCGGCAGCGTTTTCAATTAGGGAATCTAAGGCAGGTATCAAACTTTCTCCACCTTCTAGTGAGAAACGTTTCTGACCTACATATTTTGTATGGAGAAAATTTTCGAACGAAACTGCTTCGTTCAATTTCTTTAAGATCTGTTTCTTTTTTTCTTCGGAAAATTTAGGTTGATTGTCATTAATATTCAGCTTGCTCTGAATCCATTGAATTTCTTCCGGCTTCCGAATGTACATGTATTCAATCCCGATACTATCACAATAAATACTATTCAGGTGTTTGATAATATCTTCTAACGTACTTGGCCCCATGCCCAGCACTTCTCCCGCTTTAAAAGTGGTTTGCAAGTCGCTTTGTGCAAGTCCGAAATTCTCAATATCGAGTGTCGGCTCGTATTTTCTACGCTCGCGAACGGGGTTGGTCTTGGTAAAAAGGTGACCGCGGGTTCGGTAGCCATCAATAAGTTTGATGACCTGAAATTCTTTCAGCACTTCTTCGGTCAAGCCGTGCTCGCTAGGGTTTTCAATTCCCAAACCTTCCAACGATCCGCTTTCAATCCCGAAATCGAATCCTTGAAAAAATGCACGCCAACTTGGCTCTACACTGTCTGGATATTGTAAATATTTATCGTAAAGTTCTGCAATTTGCGCAGGGTGGACGGCATTTAAGAAGGAGTATTTATCCATAGTGGATGCTTCGGCGTTTTCAGTTTTGTAAAACGATACAAAAATACAATAATTCGCTGAACCACCGCAGTGCGTTTTTGTATATTTATAGCAAGTAATATTAAATTTTTCCCAATGAAATCGCTCAGTATCCGTTCTTTGAAGTTATTTACGTTTGGAATGTTTTTAGCAACAACGTGTTTCACAACAACTGCCCAAGAAGCTGAAAATACTTTTTGGAACAATGTACAGTTTGGTGGAGGCCTCGGAGTCAGTTTTGGAAACGGCAACTTTAGCGGCACCCTCGCACCCAGCGCTATCTACAATTTTAACGAGTACGTGGCCATGGGGCCATCACTTATTTTTAGCTACCAAAGTGGCGATTTTTTTAAGAGCACACTGTACGGGGGAAGCTGGATTACACTGTTTAATCCTATCCCTGAGATCCAGTTATCGGCAGAAATCGAGCAACTGCGGGTAAACCAAGAAATCGAGTTTATTGAAGGCACTGAAAAAGACAACTTTTGGAATTCAGCACTCTTTGCCGTTGCGGGATACCGCGCAGGACCTGTCACGATTGGGCTTCGCTATAACCTTCTTTACCAAGACAACGATCAGGTGTATGCTACAGCCTGGAACCCGTTTGTACGCGTTTACTTTTAGTGTCCGACTGCTTCGATACATTTTTGGAATCGCTTTCCGCAATTTCAAAAACACTCGGCAACCTTAGTCTTCTGGTTTTTTTTCACTTTTAAATCGTATCTCAATCAAGGGTTGCTGAGTGATTTTTTAATTAATGCGACAGCAGTATTTATAAAATTGTATCGAAGTAACCAGAATTACACCGTTCTTTCCATTAACCAAGTACCAAATGCCCTAAGTTCAGCTTTTTTCTCTTCGGAAATTTTAATGGTGGCCAAAACGTCGTTTGCTTTTTTTGTATAGCGTTCAATTTCTGCTACGGTTGCCTGGGCAGCTCCGGAGGCTACAAACATTTCTTTCACCGTTTTTATCTTATCTGAAGGGTCTTTCGGATTAATACTGAACAAATGCACTAAGGTTTCAGCATCTGTGGTGCTACAGTTTTCAAGCGTAGTAAGGTACAAGAATGTTTTTTTATTGGTAATAATATCCCCGCCTACTTGTTTTCCAAAAGTCTTCGGATTTCCGAAGGCATCTAAGTAATCATCTTGCAACTGAAACGCAATCCCCAGATTACGGCCAAACTCGTAAATACTATCACAACAAGATTTAGATGCACCCGCTACAATAGCTCCCATTTTCATAGCAGCACCAATAAGCACGGCTGTTTTGTAATCGATCATTTTGGTGTATTCGGCAATGGTAACATCGTCTCGTGTTTCAAAATCTACATCGTATTGCTGTCCTTCACAAACTTCTAGGGCTGTTTTGCTGAACAACTTTGCCAATTGCTGAAACTGCTCAGGTGGGTATCCTTCAAACAGTTGGTACGCCAAAATAAGCATGGCATCTCCACTCAAAATACCCGTATTAATGTCCCATTTTTCGTGTACCGTTTCTTGTCCGCGACGCAACGGGGCCTTATCCATAATATCGTCGTGTATGAGCGAAAAGTTATGGAACAGTTCTACAGCCAAGGCAGCGTTCATGGCTTCTTTGTAATCATTTCCGAAGAAATCTGCGGTAAGCAAGGTAAGTACGGGGCGCAATCGCTTACCCCCTAAGGTAAGGATATACTGAATGGGCTCATACAACTGGGCAGGTTCTTTGGTGGTAACAACACCATCTAAGTGTAACGCCAGTGCCTTATTATATTTCTGAAGGAGTTCCATGGCAAAATTTTCACGCAAAAATACCACTTGCCTCCTAATTCTCGCCTAAAGAAACTATAAAATAGCCTAACGACCCATAATCTTAACTAAATGTTAAATAATCGTGAAACTTTGGAAACCATAATTGTTTTTGAAGTTTCCTGATTTACTTTTGCGCCCAATTCAAATTAGAATTCAGCTCATTACATTATAAAATGCTGATTTGTAAAAGTTTTTATGAAAGAAAAAATTGTTCAAAAAGCGTCAGAAATGTTTCTAAACCTTGGTTTCAAGAGTGTAACCATGGACGATATTGCCAATGAGTTGGGGATTTCAAAAAAAACGATTTATACCCACTTCAACAACAAGGAGACAATCATTGCCGTGGTAACCGATGCCATTTTCGAGAAAGTATCACATGATATCGATTGTATTTGTAATCTCGAAAAAAACCCGATTGAGGAAACGTATGAGATTAAGAAACGGGTTATGGAACACATGCGCAACGAGAAAACCTCACCCTCGCACCAGCTTCAGAAGTACTACCCCGCCATTTATAAAAATTTAAAAATGCGGCAGTTTAATTTTATGCAAGAGTGTGTTGTCAGGAACTTGCACCGTGGAATTGAACAAGGGCTTTTTAGAGATAATATCGACGTTCAGTTTGTCTCGCGAATCTACTTCACCGGTGTCACGGGTATTAAAGAAGAAAGCTTGTTCCCTGGCTCCATGTTTGAAGGCCAAGCACTGTATGACATGTTTTTAGAATACCATTTACGCGGTATAGTTACCCCAAATGGACGAAAAATACTCAACCAACTCATCCAATCAAATCTAGACTAATGAAACAGTTTTTCATCATAGTTTTCAGCCTTGCAACGCTTTCAACTTTTGGCCAAAACAAAACGTATGATTTCACGCTTGAAGAAGCCATCACCTTTGCGCTAGACAGCAATTATACGGCGCTAAATGCACGGCGTGATATAGCCAAAGCCATCAAACAGAAGTGGGAAACCACTGCTACTGGGCTTCCACAGATAAGCGGTAACATTAGCTATCAGTATAATATTAAACAACCTGTTACTTTAATACCCGCAGAATTAAGTGGTGGTGCCCCCGGCACCTTCGTACCTGTTGTTTTTGGCACCAAGCAAAATGCAAATGCTGTAGCCACCTTAAATCAATTAATTTTCGACGGGAGTTATTTGGTAGGGCTTCAAGCGGCGAAAGCATTTTTAGATTTTTCAGAAAATGCTGCTGAAAAAACCAACCTCGAAGTACGGAAAGGTGTCATTAATGCCTACGGTAGTGTATTATTGGCAGATGAACTGATTGCAATCTTCGAAAAAAACAAAGCCACGCTCGAAAAAAACCTATACGAAACCCGCAAGATTTTTGAAAACGGCCTTACAGAAGAGGAAAGTGTAGAGCAATTGGAAATCACATTGCTTGATATTGAAACCCAATTAAGTAATGCCGAACGCAGTTCGACTATCGCAAAACAAATGTTCAATGTCGCATTAGGCATCCCAATTGAAAGCACAGTAGTTTTTGAAGATGATTTAGATAGCTTGGCAACTGAAGGAACAAGTTTACAACTGCTAGATACTAGCCTCAATATTGAAGAGAACGTAGATTATAAAATTGCCTACAACCTTACTGAACAACGTAGCTTAGAGATGAAGCTAGAAAAAAGTAAAGCGCTTCCAAGCATTTCAGCTTTTGTAAATTATGGAACTGCTGCGTTCAGAGACGATTTTAGTTTTTTTGATTCAAGCGAACCTTGGTTCCAGTCGTCATTATTAGGTGTGAGCATGAATATTCCCATTTTTAGCAGTGGGATGCGAAGTGCCAAGACCCAACGGGCACGGATTGCCTTAGAACAAGCAGAGACTGAATTAAAGGAAACCAAAGAAAATGTATCGCTTCAACTCAACACCGCACGAAGCAATTATCAATTTGCAATCGAACGTCTGGAAAATGCTAAAAAGAATAAGGCATTGGCAGAACGTATTGAAAACAAAAACCAAATAAAATTTACCGAAGGTCTTAGTACGAGTTTCGATTTGCGTCAAGCGCAGACACAATTATATACGGCCCAACAACAATATTTCCAATCGATGTTGGATTTGATTAACTCGAAAGCTGAAATTGAAACCGTCTTGAACCTGCCAGACTTACGCATAGAATCTGAAGAAATTAAAGGAAAATACTAATCAATTATAACGTAGACCATTCATCTCATTAAATAAAAACAAATGAAAAAATCACTAATCTTGGCACTTCTCCTCCTCGTCCTTATTTCTTGTGGAGGCGGTGGAAACAACTCACTAGAAACCGTCCTTGAAAGCAACGATGTTGTTGCACTTCAACAGAAAAAAGATGAGCTGACAACACAGCAACAAGCCCTTAACGAGCAGTTAAAACAATTGGACGAGAAAATTAACGAACTCAACCCCGAAAAAAACATTCCGCTGGTAACAACATTTGTAGCCAATGATACCGTTTTTAACCATTATGTAGAACTACAAGGAAGTGTAGAAACCAAGCAGAATTTAGTGGTTACTTCGGAAATGGGAGGCATTTTACAGCGTGTGTATGTAAAAGAGGGAGATAAAGTTAGCAAAGGCCAATTATTGGCCAAAGTTGACGATGGTGGAATGAGCCAGCAACTGGCGCAGATGCAAGTACAGGCAGATTTAGCCAAAACTACCTTCGATCGTCAAAAAAGGTTGTGGGACCAAAAGATTGGTAGCGAAATTCAATACCTACAAGCCAAATCGAATTACGAAGCCCAGCAAGAAGCCATTAATTCTATGAAGCAACAACTAGGTAAATTCGTGATACGGGCCCCTTTTTCTGGAACCATAGACGATGTGATTACCGAACAAGGAAGTGTGGTGTCTCCAGGACAAACCCCAATTCTACGCGTTGTGAACCTGAGTGACATGTACATACAGACCGATGTGCCCGAAACATACATCACTAATGTCACCAAAGGCAAAGATGTTGAGGTGCAGTTTCCAGTGCTTTCAAAAACGATGGATGCTAAAATTAGACAAACGGGCGATTTCATCAACCCTGAGAACCGAACATTTAAGGTAGAAATTGCCGTTCCGAATAAGGACAAAGACATTAAACCCAACCTCACGGCCAGATTACGCATTAATGACTACACAAACAATGAGGCAATCCTTATTCCGCAGAGCATTATATCTGAAAACGCAGAAGGAGAACAGTACATTTATGTGTTAGAGGATCAGGAAGGCGAAAAGGCTATCGCAAAGCGAGTTATCATCAAAACAGGGCAGTCGCAAGGAGATGTCATTGAGGTGCTTGAAGGACTAAAAGCTGGAGACAGCATCATTCAAGAAGGGGCGCGTAGCGTTAAAGACGGGCAAACCGTAAAAATTATCACGTACTAAAAAGACCGTTGGTTCGAGTGAATTCAAATTCTCTGTCCTGAGAATATGAATTCGTATCGAGAACTTATAAAACATTTAAAAAACTATGGCAAAGCAGCAAAAAAATACCGAGAAAGAGTTCAAGCTTTCTTCTTGGGCCATCAACAATAAAACCACCATCTATGTGATGATGGCCATGATTCTGTTTTTGGGTATTTCGGCTTACTTCAGTATGCCCCGAGAGAGTTTCCCAGAGATTCGTGAGACAAAAATTTACATTAGTTCGCTTTTCCCTGGAAACACAGCAGAAGATATTGAAAAGCTGATTACCGACCCGTTAGAGGATAAATTAAAAACGGTGAGTAATGTCGTTGAAATCACTTCCACCTCTCAGGAAGATTATTCGATGATCATCATCGAATTTGATGAGGACATATCGGTTGAACTCGCAAAACAAAAGGTGAAAGACGAAGTTGATTCAGAAACATCTGGAGAAGATTGGCCTACCTTTAATGGTGCAAAGGTAGAACCCAATATTTTTGAGTTGAGCCTTTCGGAAGAAATGCCCATCCTGAATATTAATATCTCGGGAGATTATCCGGTATTAAAGCTGAAAGAATTTGCCGAATACCTGCAGGATGAAATTGAAGATCTTCCACAAATAAAACAAGCTGACATTCGCGGAGCGCAGGAAAAGGAAGTGGAAGTTGCTGTAGACATTTACAAAATGATGGCCAGCAATGTAAGTTTCCAAGATATTAGTAGCGCCATAGCCAATGGCAACATGACCATGTCTGCTGGTAACTTCATTGCAAGCGGGCAACGCCGAACCATCCGTATTTTAGGAGAAATTGATGAACCCGCTGAACTCAACAATTTTGTGGTGAAGTCTGAAAATGGAAACACCGTTTACCTACAAGATGTTGCCGACGTAAACTTTACGGAAAAAGACCGTACCACCTACGCTCGAGAGTTTGGAGACCGGGTGGTCATGCTCGATGTAAAAAAACGATCTGGGAAAAACATGGTAGCGGCTGCAGAAGAAATTCAAAAAATCGTGCAAGATGCCAAAGAAAACGTGTTTCCCTCAAACTTAAATATATCGATAACCAACGACCAGTCTTCGAAAACCATTGGACAGGTAGACGATTTGGTGAACAATATTATCTTCGGAATTATTCTGGTTGTTACGGTGCTAATGTTCTTCTTAGGATTTAAAAACGCACTTTTCGTCGGATTTGCAATCCCAATGTCTATGTTCATGTCGTTGATGATTCTGAACCAGTTGGGATACACTATGAACACCATGATTTTATTCGGGCTCATCATGGGGCTAGGTATGCTGGTAGATAACGGTATTGTGGTGGTAGAAAACGTGTACCGCCTTATGGATGAAGAAGGGCTAAGCCGTGTAGAAGCAGCGAAAAAAGGAATAGGTGAAATCGCATTCCCGATAATTATTTCAACACTAACAACAGTTGCTGCATTTGTTCCGTTGGGATTATGGCCAGGTCTTATGGGGCAGTTTATGATCTATTTCCCGATGACGCTTTCGGTGGTATTGGGCTCGTCCCTTTTTGTGGCGATTTTCTTCAACTCGGTACTGGTTTCACAGTTTATGAGAGTAGAAGATAAAAACATGCCAAAAAAGCAATTGGTTAAAATTTCGGCCATTGTTGGAGGTATCGGATTGCTAATCTTACTATTTGGAGGAGAATATCGGGCGATTGGATCGTTAATGATCTTTACTGCTATTATGTTGTGGGTGTACCGAATGGTATTGCGAAAAATGGCCAATCGTTTTCAGAAAAAGACACTCGTAAGGCTAGAAAATTGGTATGAAAAAAGACTGGTTGGTTCATTAAAGAGCAAGAGACCCTATTGGATCATAGGGGGGACATTCACTGTGTTACTAGCGGCATTCGTTGCGTTTGGCGCCTCGGTAGCATCACAACGAACTAAGATTGAATTTTTTCCAGACAACAAACCAAACCAGATTATTGTCTACATTGAATACCCACAGGGTACCGATATCGAAAAAACCAATGCCATCACTAAAGAGATAGAAAAAGTAGTGTACAAGACGCTGAATAGCGACCAATATACAGATGGTGATTATAATTTCTTGGTTGAAAGTGCCGTGAGCCAAGTAGGTGAAGGAGCTGGAAATCCGCAAACAGATGGAGGCTCTGCTGCCGAAATGCCCCACAAAGGAAAAATTACTGCCTCAATGCGGGAATATAAATACCGCCGTGGCGAAGACAGTGAAGAATTGCGCCAAAAAGTACAAGAAGCCTTGGTAGGAATTTATCCTGGGGTTTTAATTTCTGTTGAAAAAGACGCAAACGGACCGCCAGCAGGTCCTCCTATTAATATTGAATTAGAAGGTGACGACTACAATGAGTTAATTGCAGCTGCCGAAGACATGCGCGAATACATCAATTCAAAAAGTATTGCTGCCATAGACGAATTGAAAATTGACGTAAACAAAGACAAGCCTGCGATGCAGGTGGTAGTAGATCGTGAAAAGGCCGGAGAATTGGGCATTAGTGCTGGGCAAGTAGGCCAACAACTTCGAAATGCTATTTTCGGAACCAAAGCGGGGATTTATAAAGAAGATGGGGAAGATTACGACATCTATGTTCGTTTTAACGAAGAGAGCCGTTACAATGCAAGTGCCATTTTTAACCAAACCATGACTTTTAGAACCAATACGGGACAATTGCGTAACGTTCCTGTTTCTGCAGTGGCAACCAAGCGTAACAACTCTGGTTTTAGCGCTATTAAACACAGAGACACTAAACGAGTGGTAACGGTGTATTCTGCACTGGCGCCGGGCTATACTGATGCGGGTGCTGTAGTGAGCCAAATTCAGAACGAAATGCGCAATTTTGATGGAATTCCAGATGACATTAATATTGATTTTACGGGTCAGATAGAAGAGCAGAACAAACAAATGGCCTTTTTAATGGGGGCGTTTTTTAGTGGTCTCGGACTTATTTTCCTGATTTTGATTTTTCAGTTTAACTCTATTTCGAAACCAACTATTATCATGATCGCTATTTTCTTGAGCTTTATAGGTGTTTTCGGGGGAATTGTAATCTCTGGGTCTCCCTTTGTGATTATGATGACGATGATGGGAATTATCTCCCTCGCGGGAATTGTGGTAAATAATGGTGTGGTATTGTTAGATTATGCGCAATTGCTCATAGACCGAAAGAAAAACCAATTAAATATAGATGAAGACGAATATCTTGAAAAAGAAGATTTATTGGCCAGTATCATCAAAGCAGGAAAAGCACGTTTAAGACCTGTATTGTTAACTGCAATCACGACCATTTTAGGGCTGATTCCGTTGGCGATTGGATTAAACATCGACTTTTTCTCTCTGTTTTCTGAATTTGACCCCAAGATATACATGGGAGGTGATAACGTTATTTTCTGGGGACCTTTGGCATGGACCGTAATATACGGATTACTAATTGCAACTTTCTTAACGTTAATTGTGGTTCCGGTGCTCTTTTATATCGCTACCCGCATGAAAATGTGGTTGCATGCTAGAAGAAATCCAAAGGAAGATGAGGTTTCAACAGCAGGAGAAGACATCAATTTAGAAGCTGCAGAATAGCATTGAGTTCTAGGTGAAAAAGAAAAGCCCTTTCAGCAAAACTGAAAGGGCTTTTTTATTGAAACTAATTCAATTAATTTCCTTCTGTAAGTGGAATAGGAAATTGAGAGAATACATCATCTTCAGGACGTGCTAAAGGAAGCTCGTCTAATCTGCCATATCTTCTCACGTCAATCCAACGGTGGCCCTCCGCATACAAAGAATAGCGTCTTTGGTTTAACATTTCATCTGTAAGAGCTGCAGCATCTGTATCACCGGTATACGGATCTAAGCCTGCACTTTCACGAATAAGGTTCAGTGCAGCAATCGTTTCTCCTGGGTTGCTATTGATGTTTGCTTCAGCATACAATAAAATGAGCTCTTCATTTCGAATAATTGGGATAGAAGACTCTTGTGATGGATAAACAAAAACATCGTAGTTTCCTGTGAGTCCGTCGAGTGTAATCTCAGATTCGCGTTCTACTACTTTACCCAAGGTGTTTAATTCAGGATTTCCAAACACTCTAAAGTCTCCTGCTTCAGCATCTGCCAAGAAATTAGGCTCCATAATTCTAGCTCCAGCCGTAGTTGCACCTAAAGGGAAGAACATAGGGTTGGCTATATCTGTAGCGTTTAACGAAAAGTTATGATAGATTCCTGTGTTAAGGTCTGAACTACTCAGGTTTAAAAACGAATCATCTAAGAACGTGCGTACTGCAGCCATATCACCTTGATATGCTGCTACACGCGCAGAGATAGCCTTATTGGCTTGCAAAAAGCTGCTTGGCGTATTGAATCCATCAAATCCTGATGAAAGTACAAAAGGGAATTCTGGACCGCCGTTTGCTAGGTTTTCTGCTCCGGCAACCAAGAAGTTTCTGATATCGGCTAACGCTTGTGTTCTAGAAACAATTGGCCCTAGGTTGTCTGCATCTGCCACATCGGTACGAATTCCATTTTCATTGGTAAGGTTCAAATTGAGCAATAGTTCGTATCCAATAAAGGTTTGCAATAAACCTCTAGTTGCAGCCACTTCAGCATTCGAAAATTGTGCTGAAAGATCTTGACTGTCTAAGAAGCCCAAGATTAAATTAGCGTTCTTAACGGTTCTGTAACGTGCAGCCCAAGGGTTGGTAATATAAAAGGTGTTGTTATCCAACACGGCATTTTCGCCCCCAAGAAGATCGCTTGTAAAACGCGGGTCTGAACTAGAGAACCTCCAATATTCACGACCAATAACGCCGCAGTCATCATAATAGGTTCCCAGTCGCACACGCGAACTGTATAAAATACCGCCAACAAGATCTTGCAGATCTCCACGGGTTAGGTTCTCGTTGAACGCATCCACTTCAGGATTGTTCAAATCTGAAAATTCTTCTACATCGCATGAGAACAGTGTTCCTGCAACGGCTAGTAAGAATAAAATTTTATATATCTGTTTTTTCATAATTCAATTTTTTAAAAGTTAACTCCGAGGTGGAATAAGTATCGCTTAGAAGAAGGGAATGGTGTTACTTCAACACCTGTAAAAATAGTTCCTCCTCCAAAGTTTGACACTTCAGGATCATAGCTATTGTAGTCGAAGAAGTTAAGAACATTTGTTCCTGAGAGTCCGATTCGTACTGAATCGATTGCTCCTCCAATCACATTGCCTAACATTTTGCTTTCTAATGTGTAGTAAAGTCCGATTTCACGAAGTCTTACATACGAAGCATCTTCAACAAAAACTTCTGCAGAAGAACCCAATTGGCTCACTCTGTAAGGTCCGTTCCCTAGCTGTCCTTCGGGGTCAAGGTCGATTGTATCATAATCGTGGCTAGTTCCGTTTAGGTCTGTTAAGAGCGCCGTAAGGTTGATGTTGTCACCACCACTTTTCCATTGCCATAAGAAAGAAAGATCAATGTTTTTCCAGCGTAAATTATTATTAACACCCATTTGGAAGTCTGGCTCGGCATCTCCAAATACTTGGAATCCGTTTGGTCCTGGATTTGGACCAATACCCACAATTTGTGTCGCACTAGAGCCTTCTTCAATACGATAGGTTCCTAATGTGGCACCAAAAGCACCAATGTTAAACGGCTCAACATCTAATCTGGTAATCTCAGATGTGTTTTTGAACCAGTTTACACCGATATTCCATTCAAAATTATCGTTTACGATAGGCGTAGCATTCAAGCTAAGCTCGATACCTTTGTTTTGCAATTCACCTGCATTCACAAATTCAGTTGTAAATCCTGTTGAAGGTGGCAATTGAGATTGAAGAATAAGATCGTCTACTGTTTTGATATAATACGTAGCAGAGAAGTCTAATCTTCCGTTAAAGAAACCAAGGTCGGTACCAAATTCAAGTTCTTTCTGACGCTCAGAATTGATTTCCTTATCGCCTCGTACACCTCTTAAGCTAATACCTAGCAATCCGTCTGTAGAAAATGCTCCATACGAAGTAAATAAAGCACCAAATGGTGGGAAGTTTCCTGCTTCACCATAGGCTGCTCTTAATTTAAACTGGCTCCAGGTACCTCCTTCGTTCCAGAATCCGAATTCGTTCAGATTTACCGCCAAAGATCCTTTAGGGTAGTAATTATAGGCATTTGCATCTCCATTGTTTGAAGATTTATCACCTCGAATACCTACGGTAGCAATAAATTTATCTTGAAAATTCACCTCTTCCTGGGCAAAGAAACCGGCATCTTCTTGCTTCACTCTTGTCTGAACCACTCCCGTATTAGCTGCTTGGTCTACATTTGTTTCTGAAGCAACCAATCCTGTGGCAGTCACCAATTTTGTATCTCTATCGAAACGTTCATTGGTAAGACCTGCCTGCGTTCTGAAATTGATATCGCTATCGGTAAAATAGTTATGTACCAAAAATGCAGAAAGGTTGTAGTTTTTGTTTTGGGTATCTCCTTGTACTGAAACTCCATTCAATCCGCCATTGCTTGGCTTCTGAAATTGTAACGCTTTCGGGAAAATAGCTCTAGACTGTTGTCCGTACATATCTAAACCTCCTCGAAGCACTAATTCTAAATTTGAATTTTCGCCTCGGTAAAAGTCTAAGTTCATAGTACCTCCCATAATGAAACGATTTACACGTTCGTTATTGGTAACCAGATCTCTGGTTTGTAATGGGTTTGAAGAGTTATTTGGATGGTCTGGATAGTTTCCATTGCCATCTGCCAATAATCCGTCCCAAGGTCTAGTTGCAGTTAAGGCAACACCAATAGTAGTTCCTGAGTTATCATTGTTAAAGAAACCACGGTCTGATGAAGAGTAGATATAATTAGAACTCAAGTTGAATTTTAACCAATCTTTCGCTTTATGGTCTAAGTTTAAACGCAACGAAGTTTTTTCATATCCTGTGTTACGTACAATACCCTCTTCATTGTTATGGCTAACCCCTGCATAATATTTTGTTTTCAGGGAACCACCACTCATATTGAAGTTGGTAAGTCTAATGAATCCCTTTTCACCAAAAATTTCGTCTTCATAATCTACTAAGGTTCCATTATTCTGGGCATTTACAAAATCATTAGCCGCATCTTCACCAAAGGTGTCGAGTACGCGTTGTCTAGTGTAATCGCGAACTCCTAGCAAGTTGATTGCTTCGGTCCAACCTACAGATTGAGAGAATTTGTACTTAGTTTCTCCAGCCTTACCTCTTTTGGTAGTAATAATAATTACCCCTGCAGCTGCACGCGAACCGTAGATAGCGGCCGCAGATGCACCTTTTAAGATTTCAATATTGGCAATATCTTCAGGGTTAATATCTGCAATACGGTTGGTAGGGTTATCTTGGTTAGAAGCACTACCTCCAGCGGCTGCAGCAGAAACTGCGTTCAATCCGGCAGATAAAGATGAGTTGTCGAGATATACACCGTCAATAATATAAAGCGGTTGCACATTTCCTTGTAGCGACGTTGCACCACGAAGTTTTACAGATAAACCTCCCCCGGGTGCTCCAGAGTTCTGGTTTACTACTGCTCCGGCAAATTTACCATACAATGCTCCGTCTAAGGTTGGGGGTGGTGTTTTCCCCACTAAATCTTCGGCAGATAGAGAAGCCACGGCATTGGCAGAGTTTGTTCGTTCAATAGAGGTTGCTAAACCAGTAATTACGACTTCATCTAGAGCCTGGGCAGATTCTCCCATTGTTATGTTTAACGTTTCTGAAATACTCACCGCTTGTTCTACTGTCGTAAATCCTAATGATGAGAATACTAGTGTTCCCGGCAAAGTAGACATTTCAATGGAGTAATTACCATCAATATCTGTAGTAGTACCATTGGTGGTACCTTTCTCAATTACGTTCACAAAAGGAACGGTCTCACCACTCTCGCTTGTAACCTTACCCGAAATCGTATTTTGGGCAAATACAAAGCACGGTAGCAAGAATAAGAAAAGCAGAAGCCTCCTGCGATAAAAGTTGTTTTGTTTCATAGTTTATGATTTAAGTTAATGTAATCTCGAAATTACTGCTAATTATTCAATAATACCAAGCTTTCATTATATTTTTCATAATCTAACTCGAAGTTTTTCTAAGAATTTTTTAATCATTCTGAAAATCATAAGGATACCTAAAAAAAATACCCCTATCCTATTTTATCTTCTTAAATTTGCACCCAATTCCTATAAACAGGAATAAATTCAATATTCATTAAAAGATTTCCGCTCCTGCGGGAAAGACTATGTATAGAACGCATACCAATGGCCAACTACGTGCCACCGACATCAATAAAAAAGTAACCTTGGCCGGATGGGTCCAAAAAACAAGGGACAAAGGTTTTATGGTCTGGGTAGATCTGCGCGACCGCTACGGAATCACACAACTTATTTTTGATGCAGAGCGCACCCCAAAAGCCATGATGGAAACTGCTTCACAATTGGGGCGAGAATTTGTGATTCAGGTAACAGGTACTGTGATTGAAAGGGAAAGTAAAAACCCAAACATGCCTACTGGTGATATCGAAATTTTAGTTTCTGAAATATCGGTGCTCAACAAATCGCTTACCCCTCCTTTTACCATCGAAGATAGCACAGACGGTGGCGAAGATTTGCGCATGAAATACCGCTATCTGGATATTCGCCGTACTCCCGTGCGAAACAACTTGGTGTTTCGCCATAAAGTGACCATGGCTGTGCGAAATTACCTTTCAGAAAAAGACTTTGTAGAGGTAGAAACCCCCTACCTTATCAAATCGACCCCAGAAGGCGCCCGAGATTTTGTTGTACCAAGCCGCATGAATGAAGGCCAGTTTTATGCCCTTCCGCAGTCGCCACAGACCTTTAAACAATTGTTGATGGTAGGTGGAATGGACAAATACTTTCAGATTGTGAAGTGCTTTAGAGATGAAGACCTACGTGCAGACCGACAGCCAGAATTTACTCAAATTGACTGTGAAATGGCGTTTATAGAGCAAGAAGATATTCTAAACACTTTTGAAGGCCTCACAAGACATTTATTGAAAGAGATCAATGGTGTGGAGGTTGGTGAATTCCCAAGGATGCAATACGATGATGCCATGCGATTGTACGGAAACGATAAGCCCGATATCCGCTTCGGAATGGAATTCGGTGAGCTTAATAGTGTCGCGCAACATAAAGATTTCTCTATTTTCAACAAAGCCGAACTCGTAGTAGGTATTGCCGTCCCGGGGGGAAATAGTTATACACGAAAAGAGATTGATAAACTAACCGATTGGGTGAAGCGCCCACAGGTAGGCGCCTTAGGAATGGTGTATTGCAGAGTGAATGAAGACGGAAGTTATAAGTCTTCGGTAGATAAATTCTACGACCAAGAAGATTTAGCGAAATGGGCCGAAGTAACTGGAGCAGAAAAGGGAGACCTTATCTGTGTGCTTTCTGGAGACACTAATAAGGTACGCGCACAACTCTCAGCATTGCGCATGGAGTTAGCCGAACGTATGGGACTGCGTAAAGCGGGCGAGTTTGCCCCATTGTGGGTAGTCGATTTCCCGCTGCTTGAGTTAGATGAAGAAACAGGCCATTATCACGCCATGCACCATCCGTTTACTTCACCAAAACCTGGACAACTGGAACTGTTAGATACCGACCCGGGAGCCGTAAAAGCAAATGCTTACGACCTTGTTTTAAACGGAAATGAAATCGGTGGAGGCTCCATTAGAATCCACGACAAGAAAACACAGGCCGTTATGTTAAAACACCTAGGTTTCTCAGAAGAAGAAGCCAAGGCACAGTTTGGTTTTTTAATGGATGCTTTTGAATACGGCGCACCACCACACGGCGGTATCGCTTTTGGCCTGGACAGGTTGGTTGCGATTTTGGGCGGACAAGAAACCATACGCGATTTTATTGCATTTCCGAAGAACAACAGTGGTCGCGATGTGATGATAGATGCGCCCTCACCATTAGATAAAGAGCAATTGGAAGAGTTGCACCTTAAAGTAGAACTGTAATACAACTCTCTAAATAAAACTTCTCAATCTATGAGAATCGTATTGATCATTCTTTTTCTATTAATTGCAGCTTCTGTTGCATTTGGCTTCTATATAAAGCCGGTAGATTACCGTACGGGCGAATTTTGTATCGGTATTGGGATTAGTGCTTTGTTCTTTTTGTGGATGCCACTTTTTATCTATCACCGATGGCGCAAACGCAACTTTAAAGACTACATGCTCACAAAAGAGAATATAGATAAAATGCGGCAAGAAGGAGACGACAAAAAGCTATAACCACTTCATTCATAAAGCATTCAAGCACTCAATTTTCAGAGATAAAATGTTGTTTTACAACTTCCTTTTTTCGAAAAAGTTACATTTAGATAACCTATGGCAGCATAAAAAATGTAACTTTGTGGCTTATTAATTATATTTTTTTATTACAATGGAAGGAACAGTAAAGTTTTTTAACGAATCAAAAGGTTACGGATTCATCACCAATGATGACACCGGAAAAGACATTTTCGTACACGTAACCGGACTTAATGGCGAAGCCCTTAACGAAGGTGACAAAGTAGAATATGTTGAAGAAGAAGGAAGAAAAGGAATGGTTGCGGGTCAAGTACGCGTAATTCACGACTAAGATATATATTCGTAAAACCAACCAACAAATCCCCTTGGACAGCAGTTCAAGGGGATTTTTTCTTTTATGGGCAACCGCCGGGCTGTCTGTTGTATTCCCGATAGCTATCGGGGGATGTTGCAAAAGCCATCAATTCAAGTTTCGTTTTTCAATAAAAAAGCGCTTCAATATCTCAGAGGCTTCAGTAGCCAAAACCCCTCCTTCCATTTTTGTTTTTGGATGCAATTTAGTTCCCATCGCAATACAACCCCGTTGTTCATCCCTAGCACCATAGACTACCCTCGAAATTTGGCTCCAAAACAAGGCTCCAGCACACATTTGACAAGGTTCGATAGTAACATACAATGTGCAATCGATAAGGTATTTTCCACCCAGATAATTGGCTGCCGCCGTAATAGCCTGCATTTCGGCATGTGCTGTGACGTCGTTTAATGTTTCTGTTAAATTATGTGCTCTAGCTATCACTTGATTTTTCACTACTACAATAGCTCCAATAGGAATTTCGCCTTTAGCATAGGCAGCTTCTGCCTCTTGTAGGGCTTTTTTCATGAAGTAGGTATCATCGAATGGCTGGATCATAAAGAGTTGAAAAGTTGAAAGTTGAGTAGTTAAGTTTATATTTTCTATTTTGAAATTTGTGATTTATAAAGACCATCTAGCATGGCGGTTATTTCGGCGATAGATGATCTTATTTTAAGATATGAACTATCGTCCAAAAATTCAAGATCTTTTGAAATTGTAGCTTGATTTAGTAATTCAAGTGCCGAACTATAAGCGATTTCTGTAAAGCGTGCTTTATCCTTTCTCGAATGTCTACCGGTTCCCTCTGCTATATTCGAAGACACTGAAATTGCTGCTCTACGCATCTGACTTGTAAGTCCGAACTTTTCATCTACAGGAAAAACTTTTGTTGTTTCATATATAAAAACTGAAAGCTCTTTAGCCTTTTGCCACACAATGAGTTTCTCAAATCCAAAAACCCTCATTTTCTACTCTTTTCGATTATCACTCAAAGCTAATCAATAAACTCCTAAACTTTTAAACTAAAAGCGAAGCTTTGTTTAAACGCCTCAACTAAAACACTATAAAAAAGATGATAAGTAGTTTTATAGCACTCTTGTGAGCTAAATTCCAATTTTGAATTCGCGAAAATGTCGCGAAGCCACGTATCTTTGCTTTAATGGCAACGAACCTGCTCCATACGATTACCTTTCCTTCAGACCTTCGGAAACTTTCTGAGCAAGAACTTCCGCAACTGACCCAAGAACTTCGTGATTTCATTATCAATGCCGTGGCCACAAAAGAAGGTCATTTGGGAGCCAGCCTTGGCGTTGCCGAATTGACCGTAGCCCTGCATTATGTTTTTAACACTCCAAATGATTTACTGGTGTGGGATGTGGGCCACCAAGCATACGGTCATAAGATTCTTACTGGCCGAAGAGCACAGTTCCATACCAACAGACAACTTGATGGGATTAGCGGATTCCCAAAAAGAAACGAAAGTGAATACGATACGTTTGGTGTGGGCCATAGCAGCACGGCAATCTCAGCTGCGCTGGGTATGGCAATTGCTTCGCAATTGACAGGTGATGCCGAACGGCAGCACATTGCCGTGGTGGGCGACGCCTCTATTGCCAGCGGAATGGCCTTTGAAGCCCTAAACCACGCTGGGGTTACAGACACTAATTTATTGGTTATTCTAAACGACAACGCCATCGGTATAGACCCCAGTGTGGGCGCCTTAAAAAAATACCTCACACAAGTTAATTTAGATCGAGCGCCAAAAACAGATAACATTTTTGAAGCCCTTAACTTTAACTATTCAGGCCCCATAGATGGCCATGACCTCAGCATATTGATTGCCGAACTAAGACGGCTGAAAGAAGTAAACGGACCAAAACTGTTGCACGTAATCACCAAAAAAGGAAAAGGATTACGCCAAGCCGAAGAAAACCAAGTCACCTACCACGCTCCAGGGAAATTTAATGCAAAAACTGGCGATTTGCTGCCAAAGTCGGAAACAATAACTCCTCCTAAATTTCAAGATGTTTTTGGAAAAACGTTGGTTGAACTCGCTTCAAAAAACACCAAGATTATCGGTATCACCCCAGCAATGCCCACTGGTAGCTCCCTAAAGTTTATGATGGACGCTTTCCCCGAGCGTGCGTTCGATGTGGGAATTGCAGAGCAGCACGCGGTTACTTTTGCGGCAGGGCTGGCTACGCAAGGTATGGTTGTTTATTGTAACATTTATTCCACTTTTTTACAACGCGCCTACGACCAGCTTATCCATGATGTTTGCCTGCAAAACCTGCCCGTTATCTTTTGCCTAGACCGGGCCGGACTCGTAGGAGAAGATGGAGCCACACATCATGGTATATTCGATTTGGCACATCTTAGGGCTATTCCAAATCTTATGATATGCGCCCCTCGTAACGAAATTGAACTACGAAATCTTTTGTACACCGCCCAGCTAGAATTAAACGGCCCAATGGCAATTCGGTATCCGAGAGGTCGAGGCTCCATAATAGATTGGGAGTTGCCATTTCAAAAAATACCTTTGGGAACATATCTTCAACTGAAAGATGGCAATCAAATTGCTTTGCTCACAATTGGCACTATGGCTACAAATGCTTCGGAAGCCATTAGCTCAATAGAGAAAATTTCCGAAGAAAAAATAGCCCACTATGATATCCGGTTCCTAAAGCCGCTTGACGAAAACTTCTTACAAGAAATTTTCAGCAAACACAATACTATTATCACCGTTGAAGATGGCGTTAAAAAAGGAGGCCTTGGCAGCGCCATCATAGAATTTGCTTCCGAACATAGGTATACCAATACAGTAAAAGTTCTCGGTATTCCAGACGTCTTTCCCGAACATGGCACCGTTGCCGAACTGCAACAGTTAGCAGGAATTTCAGCTTTAAAAATTAAAGAAGTAATTGAGAGTTTTATTGATTCTAAAAAAACCTAAGTACCTTAAGGCCTATATAAACTGTAATTTTCTAAAGATTCCCCTGAATTTTTTGAAACAATTGCAGGGCTTGTCCATCAGTAAGCATAGACACATGGTGACAACAATACATTAAATACTGATAGGGCTCAGTTGGCAAGGTATTGTCACCAAAATGCTTCAAGATAAGTTTGTCATAATGCCGAACAGACCCATTCGCATTATTCTCAAACGCAGACGTGTATCCATCTAGTAAAGTGCTTAGAATTTTATAACCTGCCAATTCCTTTTCCACTACTTCCGGACTCTGGTACACATTAGCAATACTCGTTTTAATAATATCTGAAATCTGAGCCTGGTACTTACTTTTTTCTAACAAGCTCACATTAAAATCGCCTTTTAGAATTTCGGTTTCATTTTCAATAAAAATCTGCACCGCTTCTGAAATTAGCGTATTAATGGCAAGCGCGCGTAGATAGGCCAGTCTGTCTTTTGATTGGGAAAGTTTCGCATACTTATCTTTGTTAAGGCTATCTTTAACCAAATTCACCAAATATTCTAAGGCAGTTTCTTCTGGAATCCACCCCAGGTTAATTCCGTCTTCAAAGTCGATGAGTGTATAGCAAATATCATCGGCAGCTTCTACCAAAAATGCTAAGGGATGCCTGTTGCAACTCATCGCATTCGCATCTCCTCTTGATTGCAATCCTAAGTTAGACGCGACCTCTTTAAAAAACGGTACGTCGTCCTGGAATACTCCGTATTTTTTATCTGCGATGTGTTGGGTTGGTTTCTTCGGAAGGCTTTCCTTTGGGTATTTCATAAAGGCTCCCAAGGTCGCAAACGTAAGTCGGATTCCGCCAGAAACCCCGTTTTTTGTTTCAGTCAATATTTTGAATCCGTTGGCATTTCCTTCAAAATCAATAAGGTCTTGATATTGCTTATCACTTAACACCGATTTAAACCGTTGCCCGTTTCCGTTTAAAAAATAAGCCCCGATAGCCTTTTCTCCACTATGCCCGAAGGGCGGATTGCCAATATCGTGCGCCAATGCGGCGGCGGCTACAATCGCTCCAAAATCGGTTGCCTGAAATCCGTGAACGGTTTGTAAATGCGGATGCTTTTCGAGAATCGCTTTGCCCACCTGCCTACCCAAGGAACGGCCCACAACGCTTACTTCCAAACTATGGGTAAGTCTGGTATGCACAAAAGAAGTTTTAGACAGAGGGATGACTTGGGTTTTATCTTGTAGGCTTCGGAAAGCGGAAGAAAAAATGACCCGGTCATAGTCTACCTCAAAACCGGTACGCGACTCATTTTCTTCTATCCGAAGTCGTTTTTTGGTATCTCCTTGCTTCTGAAGCGAAAGTAAATCTTCCCAATGCATCATTGTTGTGTTTTAAGCCAGCAAGATACCCAATTTTAAGAAGTTGGTACAACTAAAAAAGGTAGCGTTTTGGTAATTGTTTGGTAACACAAAAAAGCCTCATTGCCGCTTAGTTTTGAAGTATTAAAAGAAAGTTGGTAGATAACATTAAAGTAACATTAATCTTACTTAATGCTAAACCAAGCATAACATTGAGATAACCGTAAAAACTTCATTTGTCGATTCCTTTGCACCAAATGAATAAACTACTTTGATGAGCAAAATTTTTACAGCAGCAATGCTACTATTTACTACCTTAACTTTCGCACAGACCGGAACGATAGAAGGTACTTTAACAGACAAAGACGCGAATGGAGAACCACTCCCGTTTGCAAATGTCATAATTAAAGGAACTACCAAGGGAACCACTACAGATTTTGATGGAAAATACATCATCGAAAACGTACCCGTTGGTGACTATATTATTGAATTCAGTTTTGTTGGGTATGAAACACTTGAAATTCCTAATGTTTCTGTTGAAACCGACAAATTCACAAAAATTGATGCAGCCCTAGGCGCAAGTGCCGCGGCATTAGATGAAGTTTTTATTACCGTGCAAACAAGCCGTGAGCGCGAAACTGCATTATTACTCGAACAAAAAGATGCGGTTGCTGTGGTTGAAAGTATCGGCGCACAGCAAATGGGCAAATTAGGTGTTTCTGATGCCTCTGCCGCGACCACCAAAATCTCAGGGGTTTCTAAAACTGATGGTAGCGGTGATGTATTTGTACGCGGATTGGGTGACAGGTATTTAACTACAACCTTAAATGGCCTTCCTATTCCGTCTGACGATATTGAGCGTAAAAACATAGGACTAGAGCTTTTTAACACACGATTGATTCAAAGCATAGGCGTAAGTAAAACCATGTCTCCAAATCTTTCAGCAGATCAAGCCTCTGGAAATATCAATATCATTTCAAAGGAACTGAGCGGAAGTTCAGAATTGAGCGCTAGAGTAAGGTCTGGAATAAACACCAACGTTATACAAAACGGCGTATTCGATAATTATAAAGTTTCAGCAAACGATAACGACGTTACGGCTGGTATCTACGTAAAGGATATTTCAACAGGAAGAGCAATTACCGAACAAACTTGGGCGCCACAAACGGCAAATCTCCCGATAGACAACTCGGTTTCTTTCAGTATTGGAAAAAAATTGGGAGAACGGTTTAAAGTGTTGTTCACTGCCGGACAAAACTCTTCCTACGAATACAGAGATGGTGAATTCCGCCAATTTAGATCAAACTTTATCGACGATAGTATTCCTGACGCCATCACCTGGAACAAGGAAGTGACTACCTCGGGAATGTTTACCACCAAGTTTAAGGCAGACCACAACAATGACCTTAAGTTAACTGCTTTGGTAATCAATAAGGTTACAGACCAAGTTTTTGAAGGGGGACGTGAAGGAACTGCTTCTATTTTTGAAGAAACCGATGAAGGCGAAGCGTTTCAATTTATCCGTGACCAAAACCTAAAGAAAACATTGGTGTCTGTTACCCAATTATCTGGAGATCACGATATTTCTGAAATGAATACCCTTACATGGGCTGGAGGATACAATTTCCTAAGTGCAGACGAACCTAATCGAATTAGAAACGAAGTAAACTTCAATTTTACAGATCCAGACAGAGCAGGATTGGTTCAGTTAGGCCGTACCGGTGGTTTCCAACAACGGAAAAGTGTACAAAAAATTGAAGATATAGAATACAATGGCCGTATTGCCGATTTGATAAAAATCTACGATACAGATACGAATAAATTCAGCATAAATTTTGGTGGAGATTATCGTAAAAAGACCCGTGACTTTGCATCGCGTTTCTACGGAGTAGAAGAAACGGTTATCAATGCCGTAAACCCAGAATCTATCGATCAGATTTCTGAAATCTTTACCCAAGAAAATTTCGACAACAACTTGCTGAAACTAAACGTGCAAGATCCTGACTTCTACGACGGAACCTTACAGAGCGTTGCCGGATTTGCAAACTTTGCAGGACAACTAGGCAAGTTTAGTGTTGCAGCCGGACTTCGTTTTCAGAAAGACGATATCGACGTGAACTTTGACGTAGGAAACTTTGCAGGTAGAACAGGGTCTTCAATCAAAGACTACCGCAGATTATATCCATCTTTAAATTTAAAGTACGAGATTAATGACAAGCACAGCATTCGCTTTGCAAACAGTACCACACGTACACTACCTGAATTTAAAGAAATTGCCCCTTTTGAATATGTTTCGCCACAAGGTCAGATTACACGAGGAAATACAGAGGTTGAGGCGTCCACTAATTACAATTATGACCTAAAATGGGAGTTCTTTCCTTCTAATGATCAGTTAGTATCATTAACGGCATTCTATAAGGAAATCGAAGACCCCATCAACAAAGTACAGGACCGTGGTTCTGCTGGTATCTTCTCTTACTTTAACTCTGGTGAGCAGGCAGAAATATATGGTGTAGAAGTTGAAACGCGAGTAAACCTACTTTCTGGAGATGAGCAACCCAAACTTCGCTTAAACCTAAACGCTGCGCGTTTGTGGCACTCACAAGACTTGAAAGATGTATTTGATGAAGACGGAAATTTAGCGTTTAGTTTCAAATACAACAACAGAACCGAAGCTGACTTGCAAGGTGCATCAGACTGGATTGTGAACACATCACTTAATTACGAAACCAACCAAGAATTTCCACTAGATGCTTCCTTGGTTGCCAACTATGCTTCTGACCGGGTATTTGCTTTGGGAGCTGCTGAAATACAGAGTTCATCAGACATTAACTACAACGAAGAAATTATAGAGAACGGATTTGTAACACTTGATGCTATTATCAATAAAGAATTAAATGCAAATTGGTCTATTGGACTCAGAGCTAGAAATATCTTAAATCCAGAAATAAAAAGAACGCAACTGGTGCGCCCAAGTACAACGGGCATCGAACGCGAAGAAACGGTGTTGTCGTATACCAAAGGGGTACGATTAGGACTTAACATTAACTATTCATTCTAAATCTTAAAAACTCAACTATTCAATTTTAAACTATGAAAAATCTAAAAACAATTACTAGAATTTTTGCGATACTAAGTATCGTGCTTGCTGCAAGTTGTAGCAGTGATGACGACTTCCAAGTCGCTGAAGATGACACAGTACAGGAGGACACCAACCTTACTGGTGATATCGATTCTGACAGAATCTTAGATCCTACACAACAATACACCATCACAGGATCTGTATTTGTGAAAGATGGTGTTAAATTGACCATCCCTGCTGGTACAGAAATTGTTGCCGAGGTAGGTACAAACAACTTTCTTGCAGTGGAGCAAGGTGGAGAAATTGATATTCAAGGTACTGCAAGTCTACCCGTAATCATGCGTTCTGCGGGCAACAACCCTGGAGAATGGGGCGGATTATTACTATGTGGAAAAGCACCGACTACTGAAGGTACTGGCGTAATTGCCGAAGTTGCCGGTTTAGTGTACGGTGGAAATGAGCCAACAGATAGCTCAGGTAACATCGATTACCTAATCATTCGTAATGCTGGGGCACAAATTAACTCAGAATCACAATACAACGGTATAACCTTGTATTCTGTTGGTTCTGGAACAACTATAGACAATGTTGCTGTTGTAGACGGAGCTGATGACGGGGTTGAATTTTTTGGTGGAACGGTAAGCGTAACCAATTTTTATGCTGAAAATAACGAAGACGATTCTGTAGACTGGACCGAAGGTTGGAACGGTACCTTAACCAACACCTACGTATTACATACTCTTGCAGGCTTTTCTACTGCGGTTGAAGCCGATGGTGAAAACGCAAACCCTAAATTGGTGAACTTTACAGCAAACTCTACTGTAGGTGGAACCGCATTACAGTTTAAAAAAGAATCAGGTGCTACTATTACAAACTTAGCATTGATTGGTTATGAAACTTCATTAGACTTTAGAGACGATGGTGCACCTAGCAACGTTCAGATCGATGGTCAAGATTCAGATCCTAACAATCCTTATATTGCACCACCAACTGTAGATGTGAGCATGTTCTCTTGGGTAAGCTCAAACAACACTGGAGGTGAAGTTGTGATTCTTGGAGGTGACGTTACTGAAACCTTAACCCTTGACCCAGGAACTAGCTACTTACTAGACGCGGTTTTACTTGTTAAGAACGGTGGAAGATTAATTATTCCTGCAGGAACTAAGATAGCTGCACGCCCAGGTGGACAAGATGTGTATATTGCTTCTGAAATAGGAGGCCAAATTGAAGTAAACGGTACTGCTGAAAATCCAGTTGTAATGTCATCTGTGGCTGGACAACCTGGAGATTGGGGTGGATTGCTACTTTGTGGTGACGCCCCAACAACAGAAGGTACAAACGTGATTGCTGAAGTAGGTGGCCTTGTTTACGGAGGTACGAATCCTGCGTCAGATTCAGGTAAAATCAATTATTTGGTGATTGTTGGAGCTGGTGCTCAAATCAACTCTGAATCTCAGTTTAACGGGCTTACACTTTACGCAGTAGGAACAGGTACTGAAATCAGCAACGTTGCAACCATCAACGGTGCAGATGACGGTGTTGAATTCTTCGGTGGAACTGTTAGCATGACCAACTTCTATGCATTGAACAATGAAGATGATTCTGTAGACTGGACTGAAGGATGGAATGGTACACTAACAAATGCGTATGTACAAAATGATGTAGAAGGATTCTCTACGGCTGTTGAAGCAGATGGTGAAAACGCAAATCCTAAATTGGTGAACTTTACCGCTGCATCTACTGTGGGCGGAACCGCACTTCAGTTCAAAAAAGAATCTGGTGCAACATTTACTAATGCTTCTATCACCGGATATGACACTCGTGTAGACTTTAGAGATGATGGAGCGCCAAGCAACGTAATCGTAGACGGAGTTCCACTTACCACCCCAGAAGATGATGTATTTAACGGTACTCCGGTAGATATATCAGGATGGGCTTGGATATTGGCAAGATTATAATATTCTCATTATTATAATAATTAGCAGAAAAGGGCGATCAAAGTATTTTGATCGCCCTTTTAATTTGTTTTGTTTATAGTTTCTATTTGTACGAAACGACACGTGTGTCTTTCGCCTCCCAAGTACTTACCTTGGCAATTTTTGAATCGGCATACGTAACTTCTTTCATGGTATCGCCTTGGTAGAATTTCCAAGTTCCCACTTTTGCGCCATTTTCATATTGGGCTACAGCCAACTTCTTACCATTGGCATCGTAACTCACCCACTCTCCCTGCAGTTGGTTGTCTTTAGTGTAATACCCCGTTTGGGCTATTGCTCCATTGTCATGATACAAAGTAGCCTCAATCAGGTTATCAACAAGAACATATTTATCTTTTACCTCTTTTGAACAGGTCTTTTTACAAGTCTGTGCCATCGCTACATTCGCGACAAGACCTATTACTAAAATTGTGATTATCTTCTTCATATCATTACTTTTTTAAGTTCTATTCTATCAAAATTACGAAATTGGTAACAATTTTGAAAGCTTTTCATAACATTAGCGTAACATTAGAAACGCAACATTCTGTTTTTCAGTTGCTTATACATGAAGATTTAACATTGGAATTCGTTATTATGATCTAAAAATTAATACATCCTTAATATTTCGGTTACATAAAAGCTACATTAGTGTACGTAATTTGCTAGGTCGAAAGACATATACACATTCTGAAATGTTTAAGTTTTTGTCGACTACTTTCAACGTGTATATGGGCTACCCCTTTGGGTAGCCCTTTTTTTATGGTTTCCGAAAATACAAATTTAATTTTGGGGTAACATTCAGTTAACATTAGATGTAGTTCTTTGCAGCGACAAAAACTTAAACTATATCATGTTATTTCAGAGACTACTTGTGGTAGGTGCTTTTTTAGCGTCTTTCACCCTTTCAGCTCAAGAGATTAGCGACACTAAATTCGGTAAAGGTCTTATTAATTTCGTTGCAAAAGACAGCACATTTAGCGTTCGTTTCGCTCCGAGAATCCAAGGTAGATTCAACACCAATTGGAACTACAACGAAGACAGCTTTGATGCTGCCGAATATAATTTTTCAATCCGTAGGGCACGTCTTAAATTTGATGGTTTTGCCTATTCTCCAAAACTGAAATATAAAATTGAATTAGGCCTGTCTAACCGAGATGTTTCAGGGGCTTCTGCCTTTAATCGCAACACCCCGCGTATTATTCTCGACGCAGTTGTAATGTGGAATTTCTACGAAAATTTTGAACTGTGGGCAGGACAAACAAAGTTACCAGGCAACATAGAACGTGTGGTATCATCGGCTAATATGCAACTTATAGACCGCTCACTGCTAAACAGCAATTTTAATATCGACCGAGATATTGGTATTCAGCTTAGACATGAGACCCATTGGGGAAGTGATTTCTGGACCCGCGAAAAAGTGGCTTTGTCACAAGGTGAAGGAAGGAATATCACCCAAGGAAATGAAGGTGGCCTACAGTATACTGGGCGTATTGAATTCTTGCCTTTCGGAAAATTCGCCTCTAAAGGCGATTATTCACAAGGTGATTTAAAACGAGAACAGGCCCCAAAATTAATGGTCGGACTTACCTACGATATTAACGACGATGCGGTAAAAACGAGAAGCAACTTAGGGTCTTATATGTTTTTGGAAGATGGATCACTTTATATGACCACCATTAACACCTTTTTTGCCGATGCCATGTTTAAATACAAAGGGGTTGCCTTTATGGGGGAGTATGCAAACCGAACCGCAGACAAGCCCATTGCTGTTGAAGAAGATGGAACTGCCACTGGAGATATCGTTCGTGTAGGTGATGCTTTTAACTCGCAATTAAGTTATTTATTCAAAAGTAATTACGAACTTACTGGTCGGTTTACAACCACAAGTTTTGAAACTGTGACGGGAAGAGCCCCACAAGAGCAATATACCCTAGGTGTTTCAAAATACCTCGTAGGTCATAAATTGAAAGTGCAAAGTGATGTGAGTTATACAACGGTAGGTGGTGATACAGATAGCATCATGTTTAGAACAGGATTTGAATTACATTTTTAACACATAAGACATAACAATTTGGTAACAAATGGACTGCAATAATTTGTGACATTTGCGCCATGGAAACATTTTTTAGTATGGAGAATATCTATTTGTTTATGCTAGTAGCATTAGTAGTACTAGCGGTAATAGACATCGTAGTTGGGGTAAGTAACGATGCCATCAACTTCCTCAACTCAGCAATCGGTTCAAAGGCTATTTCTATGCGAACCATTATGATTGTGGCAAGCCTTGGGATTTTTATTGGTGCCGTTTTTTCCAGCGGACTTATGGAAGTAGCCAGAAAGGGTATTTTCGATCCCAGTCAGTTTTACTTCGACGAAATCATGGTCATTTTTATGGCCGTGATGATTACCGATATTTTATTGTTAGATTTTTTCAACACTTTGGGCCTTCCTACATCTACAACGGTTTCAATCGTTTTCAACTTATTGGGTGCTGCCGTAGTCATGTCGCTTATAAAAATTAGCAAGTCTGAAACCGAAACTCTGGCCAACCTCGCAGAGTATATTAATACAGACAAAGCAATAGAAATTATAAGCGGTATACTACTCTCCGTAGTGATTGCTTTCACAATTGGAGCTATTGTGCAATGGATTTCTAGATTGATATTTTCGTTCCATTTCCAAGAAAAAATGAAGTATTTCGGTGCCATCTTTGGAGGTGTCGCATTGTCTGCTATCGGATATTTTATCTTTATGAAAGGCCTAAAAGGAACTCCTTACTACAGCGATTTTAAGGAGGTTTTAGAAAGTAATGAAATTTTAATCGTTGCAGGTGGTTTTGTATTTTTCACGCTCTTCTCGTACTTATTTCAAAAAATTACCAAGAAAAGTATCTTGATCATTGTTATTGCTGTAGGGACCTTCGGATTAGCCCTGGCTTTTTCTGGAAACGACTTGGTAAACTTTATCGGTGTACCCATGGCAGCATACCACTCGTATGAGTTTTGGGCCGCTTCTGGTGTAGATGCAAGCTTATTCTCTATGGAAGTATTAGAGAAAAAAGTACCTGCAGAACCTCTGTTGTTGTTTATAGCCGGAGCCATCATGGTGGTTACATTATGGCTGTCGAAAAAAGCTAAAACAGTGGCCGAAACCGAGATTAGCTTATCAAGACAGGGTGAGTCTCATGAAAAATTTGAGCCGAATATGCTATCCCGTCTAGTGGTAAAAGGCACTACCTCTATTTCAGCTGGGCTTAGGCACATTATCCCAGCAAAAACGCAGGAGCGAATCAACAAAAGTTTCGAAAAACCCAATACTGCCTTGCTTACTAAAGACCAAAGCATGAACGCCCCAGCGTTCGATATGGTTAGAGCCTCGGTAAATTTAATGGTTGCTGGGGTTTTGATTTCTATCGCTACTACCATGAAACTGCCGCTTTCTACAACATACGTAACGTTTATGGTGGCTATGGGTACATCTTTAGCAGACAGAGCATGGGGACGGGAAAGTGCCGTATATCGTGTGGCAGGCGTGCTAAATGTGATTGGTGGTTGGTTCTTTACTGCCCTAGGCGCATTTATTGCCTGTGGTGTGGTTGTATTCCTAATTCATTGGAACAAAGAAATCATGACACCAATATTACTGTTGCTCACAGCATTATTATTGGTAAGAAACTACCTTTCGCACAAAAAGAAAAATACTACTACTATAGACCCAAGTAAGCTTAAAAAGAGCGAAAGTAGCACGGTACAAGGTATTATTTCTGAAAGTGCCGACAATATTTCTAACGTCATTGCACGCACCAACAAAATTTATTCTATTGTGCTGAAAGGCCTTGCAAAGGAAGATTCTAGCGGACTGAAAAAAGGACGAAAGCAAGTAGAAAAATTAGATGCTGAAATTGAAGAATTGCGTGATAATATTTTCTACCTCATTAAAAATCTAGACGAAACCAGCGTTCGCGGTAGCAACTTCTATATTATTATTTTAGGGCATCTTACCGACATGGCGCAATCGCTAGAATTTATTGCCAAGAAAAGTTATAAGCACATTAGCAATAACCATAAGAAACTTAAATTCAGCCAGATTAAAGACCTTCAAGAAATTGACCAAACCCTAAGTTCGGTTCTGGAAGAAATCACAGAAGTGTTCAACAGCAGAAAGTTTGAGCGTATCAGTTTTGTGCTCGCTAGAAAAACGGAAGTGGAAACCTTGCTATCTGATAAAATTGAAAAGCAAATAGATCGCACACGAAGTGAAGAATCGAGCCCTAAAAATACGACGCTTTATTTCAATATTCTGTTAGAAACAAAAGATCTCGCGTCTGGTATTATGAATTTGATGGAAGAATATTATTCTAGCTACAAACGCGAATAAAACCATCTTTTTCCTAAAATTATAAACCCGTATGAGCAGTGCTTGTGCGGGTTTTTGTTAGTACCCCGTCTCATAAAACTTCAAAAACACCTACTTAGGGGATTGCTGCGTATCTTTACCGTCTAAAAGAGCTACAGATGAAATTTTCTATCCTGCCATTGGTGTTCGTTTTATTAAACCTAAACCCCATTTTTGCACAGCAACCTACTGCTTCCGAAGTATTGGAGAAAGCGATTGCATACCACGATCCCAACGGAAACTGGGCTAATTTCAACCAAACGTTTCAAGTAACCATGACCACGCCCAACAATGCCGACCGGGTAAGTGATATTACGATAAACCTCCCCAAAGCATATTTCAGTGTAACAGCGACACGGGATCGATTGGAAACTACTTTTACCATCGACAAAGGAACCTGCATCACGAGCATCACAGACTCTATTGCACAAAAAGGTGCCCGCACCCCTTGCGAAACCGCCGCGCTCTACAAAAACTATTACACCTACCTCTATGGGCTACCCATGAAACTAAAAGATCCTGGGGCAAACTTGTCTCCCAAGGTTGAAAAGGTACGCTTTAAAGACAAAGACTATCTAAAACTGAAAGTCACCTACGACGAGACGGTAGGTAGCGATGTGTGGTTTTTCTACTTCAACCCAACTACGTACGCTATGGAGGTGTATCAGTTCTTTAAGGGTGACCCAAATGGAACAGGCAAAGATACCGGCGAATACATTCTCCTTTCCGAAGAAACCACAGTACAGGACATCAAAATGCCTAAAATCAGGGAGTGGTATTACAACAAAGACGACAAGTACCTCGGTACCGATACGATTTCACTATAGAATATTCATTTACACTAAGTTTTAGAAAGCCTATATATAAGAGATTTATATTTCTTGATTTCATCGTTAAGAATGCTGTCTTCATCATAAAATGCAACATTGTCTACCCCATCACTTCGAGTAAGTCCAAAATCCTTTCGCACTCTATCAATTACAGTATTCTTTATTAATTCCTTTCGTTTTCCAATCAAATACTTCTTTGTCAATTTTACTTCATCATCATATTTAATTCCTAAAAACCTTTTCTCTTCGATTCGTTTCAATATAATATGTTTTCTTTCTTCTGAATAGATTATCCCATTAGATTTGAGTACTTTTTTGAAATCACGAATCTTCATATAACGGCCTATATATAATTTTTTAGGGATAGAATTCCTTTTCAACCAATAACCAATATATTCAACATTCTCGTCATCATTCCAAAATTCTTGTTCATTCAGTCGAAAATCACCACAATATTCAAGTGAGTGTTCGATTAGCGTGTTTTTAGCTATATCAACAAGTAGTTTATATAATTCTGGCTCCCCTAAATCAGTTCTTAAAACGTAACCATTTGTATTAAGATGTTTTATTATACACAGCAATCCAGTACGCTTATTTCCATTGTGGAAAGCATGGTTTTTTATAATTCCATAAGCTAAAGTAGCACAATTGTCATAATACGTTGAGTACTTATAATATTTGTCAATGCCTGCAACTTGACGGTGTACAGCACTCTGCAACATATTATTATTTTTAACGCCAGGAGGACTTATAGGTTCCATATCATGAAACACCAAATAATTATCGGACAATAACTTATGCAATTCTTCGATGCATTCAGCATCAAGAATTTTCAATCTACCCTTTTCAGTAATTATATTTTCCATTCATAATATAATAAAGAAAGGAAGTCAGATAACCACGACTTCCTTTATGTAACACTTAAAAATAGTTCCTTTTCAGGAGGAGATGGATCTACGATCCACACATTAAACAATCTTCGTCGTCTTCTGCTTCTTTAGACTGTTGTAAGAGGGTTTTTAACTCTTGCGCAGTCAATGGTTTATCGTTTACTGCTTTGGTAGCTGTTACCGTTGCAGCTTCTGCTACAGCAGGTTCTGGCTGCTCTTTGTTGTCGTTTTTAAGGGTAAACTTAATGGCGTCTACCGCACTCTTGGTACGCAAGTAGTACATTCCTGTTTTTAGGCCGCTTTTCCATGCATAAAAATGCATCGACGTTAGTTTTGCCATGTTGGCGTTTTCCATAAACAAGTTCAGCGATTGCGACTGGTCTATAAAATATCCTCTGTGGCGCGACATGTCTATAATATCTTTCATGCTCAGTTCCCAAACCGTTTTGTACAGTTCTTTCAAATCTTGTGGAATCGCGTCTACGTCTTGTATAGAACCGTTGGCGCGCATGATTTCTTCTTTTAGGTCGTCGTTCCACAATCCTAATTCTACCAAGTCTTCTAACAGGTGCTTGTTTACCACAATAAATTCACCTGAAAGTACACGACGGGTATAAATATTAGAGGTGTATGGCTCAAATGCTTCGTTGTTTCCAAGGATTTGTGAAGTAGACGCTGTTGGCATCGGCGCTACTAACAAGGAGTTACGCACCCCATGTTTTTTCACGTCTTTTCTCAGTTTTCCCCAATCCCAACGACCGCTTAATTCTTCGTCTTTAATGTTCCATAGGTTGTGTTGAAACAGCCCTTCGGAAATCGGCGACCCTTTATACGTTTCGTACGGTCCGTCTACCTTGGCTTCTTCCATAGAGGCAGTTACCGCGGCAAAATAGAGGGTTTCAAAAATATCTTGGTTCAATGTTTTTGCTTCGTCACTGGTAAATGGCATACGCAACTTTATGAAGGTATCTGCCAACCCTTGAATTCCCAATCCAACCGGTCTGTGACGGAAGTTTGAGTTCTCCGCTTCTTTTACCGGATAGTAATTTCTGTCGATCACACAGTTCAGGTTCTTGGTCACTCGTTTGGTTACCTTAAACAGTTCTTTGTGGTCAAACTCTCCATTTTTCACGAACATTGGCAACGCGATCGATGCCAAATTACATACAGCTACTTCGTCTGGAGAGGTGTACTCCATAATTTCGGTACACAAGTTAGACGAACGAATGGTCCCTAAGTTTTTCTGGTTGCTCTTGCGGTTGGCCGCATCTTTATAGAGCATATACGGAGTTCCCGTTTCAATCTGTGATTCTAGGATTTTCTCCCACAACTCACGTGCTTTAATGGTCTTTCTCCCTTTGTCTTCGGCTTCGTATTTCAGGTACAATGCTTCAAACTCTTCAGAATGCACATCGCACAATCCTGGGCATTCGTTCGGGCACATCAACGTCCATTCTCCGTCTTCCTGTACACGTTTCATAAACAAATCAGAAATCCACATTGCATAAAATAAATCACGCGCGCGCATTTCTTCTTTTCCGTGGTTTTTCTTCAAGTCAAGGAAATCCATGATATCGGCATGCCAAGTTTCCATATAGATCGCAAACGATCCTTTACGCTTTCCACCTCCTTGGTCTACATAACGGGCGGTGTCGTTAAACACACGTAGCATGGGTACAATTCCGTTTGAAGTACCATTGGTACCGGCAATGTAAGAACCTGTGGCGCGAATGTTATGGATAGACAACCCGATACCTCCAGCAGATTGTGAAATTTTCGCGGTTTGTTTCAATGTATCGTAAATACCATCGATGCTATCGTCTTTCATGGTAAGCAAGAAACATGAAGACATTTGTGGTTTTGGGGTACCACTGTTGAAAAGCGTCGGGGTGGCATGTGTAAAATACTTTTTAGACATGAGCTCGTACGTTTCTTTTGCTGCTGCAAGATCGTTTAAGTGAATCCCCACTGAAACGCGCATCAACATATGCTGCGGACGCTCTACGATTTGTCCGTTCAGTTTCAGCAAGTACGAACGCTCCAACGTTTTAAATCCGAAGTAGTCGTAGCCAAAGTCACGGTTATAGATAATGGTCGAGTCTAGCTCATCGGCATTGTCCATTATCACTTTATACACCTCATCGCTTAACAATGGCGCCTTTTTACCTGTACGCGGATTCACATACTCGTACAAGTCTGTCATCACTTCAGAGAAGGTTTTCTTGGTGTTTTTATGTAGGTTAGAGACAGAGATACGTGCGGCCAAGCGTGCATAGTCTGGGTGTGAAGTGGTCATGGTAGCGGCAATCTCGGCTGCTAGGTTATCTAACTCACTGGTGGTTACGCCGTCGTATAATCCTTCAATTACGCGCATGGCAACCTTTACTGGGTCTACCAGCTCGTTAAGGCCGTAACATAATTTTCGTACCCGAGAGGTAATTTTGTCAAACATTATGGGCTCTTTTCGCCCGTCTCTTTTTACTACATTCATTGTTCTTGCTTTTTGAGGTTAATGTGTTGTTGCTATCGCTTCTTTAGCTGCTGCGCTTCTATTGTTTTAATTATTCCTGTCTCTTACTAATACTTGCAAAAAATTATTAATTTTTATGCCTAGCTTCTGAATTCGTTGATGAAAATCGCTGTAAGCCTTCTCATCCGTAAGTGATTTAGTTTCGTACAAAATTTCTAAATGATCTAACGTTTCATCGTTTGATGCCAAGGCATACACTATAAATTTAATGTAATCGCCTTTATACATTCTTCGTCCATATCCTTCGACTATATTCGATCTAACTGATTTAGACGATCTTCTTATTTGGCTTCCTTCCTCAAACTTTTCAAAGCTTGGCAACGAAAGCGACATTTCATGTATTTCTATTGAAAGCTCTCGAGCTAACTGCCATATTTGAAGTTGTTTATAACTCATTTTCTCTTAAAATACAAAGCAATAGTAGCCCAGAAGCCATAGCGACTATAGTTGCAATGTAATGAAAAGCCGCCCCTTGGGGGAAAGGCGGGACCTTTCTAAAAATCTGCGTCGAAACTTATTTTATTCGATTCTTTGTCTTTGTTGGTAACACCAGCCTTTTGATACTCAGAAACACGTTTTTCGAAGAAATTCGTTTTTCCTTGTAGGGAAATCATATCCATAAAGTCGAATGGATTACTGGTATTGTATTCTTTCTCACATTCCAGCTCTACCAAGAGTCTGTCTGTTACGAATTCTAGGTATTGAGTCATCAAGTTCGAATTCATCCCGATTAAGCTTGCAGGAAGTGATTCGGTAATAAATTCACGTTCGATGTCTAGTGCATTTACGATAATTTCGCGGATACGCTCTTTAGGCACTTTGTTTACTAAGTGGTGGTTGTGCAAATGAACGGCAAAATCGCAATGTACACCTTCGTCTCTAGAGATCAACTCGTTCGAGAAGGTAAGTCCTGGCATAAGCCCTCTTTTCTTCAACCAAAAGATAGAGCAAAATGCACCTGAAAAGAAAATCCCTTCAACGGCTGCAAATGCAATAAGTCGCTCAGCAAAACTCGGGCTGTCAATCCATTTTAATGCCCAATCTGCTTTCTTTTTGATTGCAGGGAAATTTTCAATAGCATTAAAAAGCTTGTCTTTTTCCTTATCGTCTTTAACATACGTGTCGATAAGTAGCGAGTAGGTTTCAGAGTGAATGTTTTCCATCATGATCTGGAAACCATAAAAGAATTTTGCTTCAGAATACTGTACTTCATTCACAAAATTTTCTGCTAAGTTTTCGTTTACGATCCCATCACTAGCTGCAAAAAAGGCAAGGATGTGTTTGATGAAATAACGCTCATCGTCGTTCAGTTTTTGGGTCCAATCGGTAAGATCTTGATGTAAATCAATTTCTTCTGCGGTCCAAAAACTTGCTTCAGATTTCTTGTACCAATCCCAAATATCATGGTGTTGGATTGGGAAAATTACAAATCTGTCCTTGTTTTCTGCTAAAATGGGTTCTACTGCGCTCATTGTCCTTCGTTTTTTGGTTTTGGGAAAAATTTCTCATTACTAGGGACTAACAAATATGAAAAAAATTGATCCGAAAATCGTCACAAAGCGCACTTGGTTTTCAACAAAGTTTTCAACACTAGCAATTTACAAGTGTTCTTATCTTTATGTTAAATTGAGGTGTTATATATTTGATTTACAGTATTTTATAATTTGTGAGGTGATTTATCAACAATTCTTATAATTGTCGTTGAAAACCCCCTTAGGCACATACTAGACCGTGGTTCAGATAGCTTTTACATAACGTTCTCATAACCTAAATTTTCAACAAAAATTTTCTTCTAATTTTTCAAAAAAAATAATATAAAGATGCTATTTCAGTAAAAATTGGCAGTAAAAAATAAAAAAAGAGTCGAAGTTTCCCCCGACCCTTTTCAAACATAGAATGAAAAAATTATACTATTGTTTTATCACCCGATAGGTTCCTACCTGGTTTCCTGTGTGTACTCTTAGAAGATACACTCCTGCAGTAAGAGACGCTGTATTTATAGTTGCTCTAGTCGCCACCCCTTCTGTTTGTTCTAGTACCTTCGCACCAGTAATACTATATAGCTCAACGCGCTCTATTGTTTGGTTGGCCTGCACATGAATCTCAATCTGCATTGGGTTCGGGTAATACGAAACTCCTTCTAGGGCATTCTCTGCCATATTAAGCACGATCACTGTTTTTGCATCAAAATAGAGTCCGAAGCCAAAAGTACCCCCGCCACTTGTTCCTGCAAATGCCATACACGGAAGGTCATCGTCTGTTTCAGCAACCGCTGGTGGAAATCCTTCAAACACATCTACATCAGTGTCGCTAATAGTTTCTCCTGTAGGAAAACCAGCGCCTTCGTACGTTCGAGAAGCTATAAAATTACTGCTCGAGGCATCTAAGATTTCAAAAACGTGGGCAATCTGAATATCATTGGTCCCAACATTTCCTTTTCGAATCCACATTTCTGGTTGTACCGAGCTTTGGTTGGCGAGTGGCACTCCGTCAAACAAAGTAGTAAACGCAGCTCCATTTTCGCGTGTGTACAATTTAAATCGATACCCATTTGTAGCCCCCGCATCTCTTTGAGAAGTTACTACCATCACCTCGTCTGTAGCCAGTTCTTTACGGGCTGCTTTTATGGTAGGATTGAGTGATTCTTCAACAGCTCCTGTAGTTAGCGTTTCGCGAGGGTCCCATGATGCCGGGTCATTATAATTACTATTTACATTTACATATAAGTTCCCCGTTGAAGCACCAGTATACGTAGTATAAACAGAACCGTTAAAACCGTAGGCCATTTCAGTCTGTGCACCACAAACGTTGTCTATACTTATCTCGTCTACCCAATCGAACCCGTAGCTGCCTGAGGTGCTGCGTGCTGAATGAACCTCATCACAAGTGGTATCTTTTTGATAGATGGCAAACACGCGTTGCCCATTGGTGTTCGTAGGAAAATTTCTGTCCACTCCAAAATCTGAAACATCTCCAGAGACCACCTGTGCATCAAAAGCACCTGTGCTTGTATTCCATCGCCATGCTTGGAAATTTCCTGAAGCTGTTGTAAGATATGCGAGCATATATTCGTCTCCCGTACCATGTATTGATACAAGCTGTAATTTTCTGACGGGAGCAGTAACGTTGGCAGCTTGCCATTGCTCAAATGACTGACCTCCGTCTAAAGACCGATAGATGTAAATGATGTCGAACATCCCGCCAAAATCGATATTATTCTGATAGGCAGCAATATAAATATGTCCTGAACCCGTCACATCCATATCTACACCATCTACAAATTCATCTAGAAGCAACCGGTCTGTATCCCAGTCTCTCGTGCCTTCAGAGCTTCGCGGCTCCTTAATTTCTTCTGGATAATAGATACCATTTATAGGTAAATTTTCCATAGTTTCAGGTAATAACGTACCTGTGTCGATAGGCTTATACAGCGCTGCGATTGCAGGGTCTACGGTTTCCCAAGCAGCCTTAATAGCCAGTCTGTTAGCTTCAATTTCAAAAGCGGTTCCTGTGTTCTCCAGCGCTCTGCTTTCTTCGTAAAGCGCCACAAGTTCTGCGGTCATTTGTCTATCAGTTGTAGCAACTGAAATAGCGGCATTGTCTACAACATCTGTTTGTGCAATCATGGCATGCATTCCGCATACCATTACAAATAAAGTAACTAATCGTTTCATAATATTCATTTTTGTTCTCCTACTCTTCATTGGGCTTTTCGGATTCCGCCCCAGTAAGCTTTGATTTAGGTTCCAAAAATAGAAAGTGTGTGTTGTGGAAAGCGCAGGTAGTAACTCCAAATATAACCCGTGTAACCCCTTTATTTTCTAGGGGTTATTCACCCCCGAACGACTTACTAATTCTTCACAATGTAAAAGTAGCGGGAGCTGTAAAAATGCAATGGTAGCTATGTATCAAACTATTGTAACAATGTAACATCACAAAAAAACCGAGAACTTTTGGGTTCTCGGTTTTTAGTTATTGTAAGCGGTATTTTACCCCAGATCGTCCAGATCGAGTTCGTCTATGGCATCCCAAGTTTCTTCTACATCCATATTGGTTGCATTTACTTGAAGGTAGAACCGTTTTCCATGCATTAGTTGAATACTTGTATTGTTGTTGTTCTTTTTATATTCTTCTAATGCACGTACGTTGTTGCGCGTCACAGTTCGTTTTGTCTTGTATTCATCTTCTTCTTCCATATCCATAGCTAGCATCATACGCGCTCCAGCAGTAGCAGATGCTCCCATTTCGCCAGCACCATCTATGATGTTTATTCTGAAGGTTTTGCTCTTGTCTTCATTTTTGTAGGTAGCTTCTATACTCGCTATTTTTATATAAGCCGTCTGTCCTGCCTTGTAGCCTGTTCGCTCCATCCCATTTATCTCTTCAGGAAGCCACTCTTTCATTTCTTCATTGGTAAGTGGCTCCATGGTTTGGAGCTCCTTGATATCGTCTCCCATTTTATTGATTTCTTTGGAAGCTTTGGTTACGTTTTTTACGTTTTGCTTGGTTTCTTTAATCTTTTTTGAAACCGGATTATCACATGAGATACAGGTGATAATAGCCAATACTACTATGACTAAATTTTTCATGAAATTACTTTTAATGGTTAATTGAATTTCAATATACTAATTTATCAGCGTACTGACAATCACCCGATTGGGTAATCTTTCAGAAAACATGCTCCAAGAATATACAGAGGTTTATTCGTAGCTGCGGAAATTTCCGCCTAGACAATTACAGAAGTGGATTAAGTCTGGTTTCTTAGATTCATTTGCGTATCAACCATTCGAATGCTGTCCAGCCACCTTCTCAAGCTCTGCGTACCAATGTTCGCCAAACCTTCTTACAAGTGCGTCTTTTACGAATTTATAGACCGGAACTTTCAGTTCTTTGCCCAACGTACAAGCGTCGTTACAAATGGGCCATTTATGATAGTTTACAGCAGCAAATTCGCTATAATCTTGCACACGCACTGGGTAGAGATGGCAGGATATTGGTTTTCTAAAAGACACTTCCCCCGCGTTATAAGCATCTTCAATACCGCAACTGGCAGTCCCGTTTGAGGTAAATGTTACATACGCACATTCGGCTCCGTTTACCAAAGGGGTTTCGAGTTCGTCCCGTTGCGAAACAATATGGGTGCCTTGGGCCTCGATGGCTGCAATACCTTCAGGTCGTAGAAATGGTTTCACCTTTGGATAGATTTCTTTGAGAATCGTAACCTCTTCTTCGGAAACAGGAGCTCCCGCTTCACCTTCAACACAACACGCCCCTTTACAGGCGCCTAAATTACAGACAAATTCTTTCTCGAGAATGTCTTCCGAAACGATGGTTTTTCCGAGTTGAAACATGGCGCAAATATAAACCGATTTTTAAAGGTAACTATCTATTTCCGCAGGAGAAAAACAGCTACATAAACTCGTGTCAGTTTCATACATAAACTCTTTAAAAACACTACTTTTGCAGTACCTAACCTTTTTTATTAATTAGTACTGCCGAAGTAACAATAGACAATGGACTTCAACTTTAAGGAAATAGCGACTGCAACCATGGTACTCTTTGCCGTGATCGACATTATTGGAAGTATTCCAATTATTATTTCCCTAAAAGAGAAGTCGGGAACGATAAAGAGCGGACGAGCCTCGATTATTTCAGGAATTGTACTCACGGTATTTTTATTTATCGGTGAAGAAATTTTAAAGCTTATTGGTATTAATGTGTACGAATTTGCCGTTGCCGGTGCTTTTATCCTATTTTTTATTGCGTTGGAAATGATCTTAGGCATTAAACTGTTTAAACAAAACGAAGGCAACTTAGAAATGGCGACAGTTTTTCCTATCGCATTTCCTATTGTTGCAGGACCGGGAAGTCTTACTTCGCTCTTGTCGTTGCGTGCCGAATACGAGCTTCAAAACATTATAGTTGCCATCGCCATTAACGTAGTGGTGGTGTTTATTGTATTACGTACTTCGGGAAGCTTGCAGCGCTTTTTGGGAAAAAATGGAATTGGTATAATCGAAAAAGTGTTTGGGGTCATCTTACTCGCAATTGCAGTGAAGCTTTTCACCTCGAACATACAAGAACTATTTAATTAAGATTAGAGACATGAAAATAGTTAGTTATATACTCATAGCACTGGCCCTAGGGTTGCTTATTTTTAATGCTACCAAAATAGATTTTGATGCCCCTTTTGAAGGAGATAGCACAGTAGCGGTAATCTGTATACTGGCGGCAGCTTGTGTTATAGTGTTGCTATTGATTTTACGAACCTCTTTAACGATTCAGCAGAAAAGCAAGCGGTAAATTAAGGGGTCTCGTCTACTGGTAACAATCCTTCTAAACGCAGCACCTTTTCTAACATTGGGTCGCCTTGGTTCAAAATATATTCAAACGCGTTAGAGCCATACAATTGTTGGGCAATGTTAGCTTTAATGGCCTTCTTTAAATCTTCGGTATACTCGCTCAGGTCGATTCGAGCTTCGCTCAAGCTGGCATAGGCGATAAATTCTTCGGCCAAGGTGGTGTCTACTTCATAATTGCGTTCAAATTCGAGGAAGGTGATTTTTTCAAAATCTTTTCTACGCTTTTCCAAAAACTCGAATACAAAGTATCCCATATACCCACTTCTTGAAACAAACTTTAATGTTTCACTGGCTATGCTGGTGTCTTTTGGCACAAACACATCGGGCGTGATTCCCCCGCCGCCATACACTACTTTGCCCTTTGGAGTTACAAACTTTAGAGAATCTGCCACCTTAATACTATCTGCATGGCGCAATTCTCCATTTTGGTAGCGTGTTTCATAATCGCTGTAGTACGCCTCATTTCCGTCTCCATACGGTTTTTGGATAGAGCGTCCGGTGGGTGTGTAATAGCGTGCAATAGTTAGCCGTACTGCGCTCCCATCTCCCAAGGCCATTTCGCGCTGCACGAGCCCCTTCCCAAAAGAGCGTCTGCCAATAATGGTTCCTTTATCGTTGTCTTGCAATGCTCCGGCTACAATTTCGCTTGCTGAGGCAGAATTTTCATTAATGAGTACATAGATTTTCCCATCCTGAAAATCACCTTTTCGCGTGGCGTAGGTCTTGCTTTCTTCACCACTTTTGTTTCGTGTAATGAGTAACAGCTTGTCTTTGCCCAAAAACTCGTCTAAAATTTGCTCTGCGGTGTAAATGTATCCCCCTGGATTATCGCGTAGGTCTAAAATCAACCTTGATATCCCTTCATCTTTCAGGGTTTCTAGCGCATCGTCAAATTCGTCGTGGGTAGTTTCAGCAAACCGATTGACTTTAATGTACCCAATAGCGTCTGTTACTTTATAGGCGGCATCAACACTTTTTAGCGGAATGTCTTTTCGTCTTACCGAAAAAGTGAGCAATTTTTTTTCGTCAGGTCTGTATACCTTCAGTTTTACTTTTGACCCTTTGTTTCCCTTTAGGTACGCAGCAATGCTATCGCGATTAAAGTGTTCGCCAAACAAAGGGGTGTCATCGGCATACAAAATACGGTCTCCACCTTTAATCCCTGCTTTTTCTGCAGGACCGCCTTCAATAGACCTGATGACCGCAATACTGTCTTTATGCGGATAGAAACTGATACCGATACCGACAAAATTTCCGCGCATATCATCTGCGTTTTCTTCGTACGCACTCGCAGGAATATACACCGAATGCGGATCTAGATTTTCTAAGATACCATTTACCGTAACATCAACAATACTATCGGTATTAACTTGGTCTACGTACTCATAATCTATATAATCGATAAGCCTGTTCAGCTTATCTTTTTTGCTATTGGTCGCAAAGATTTTCTCTGTAGTATCTTCAAAATTGAGTTTTGAACCAATAACAACCCCAGCCGCCAAGACGACCCCAAAAAGTAATGGGAGATAGGTTTTGTTTAAGCGCATGTTATAGATTCAAATCTTTGATATGTGTTATGTTAACGCCAGCTTTCTCTAAAAATTTTACGCCAGAGTTGTCTTTATATTCCTGAAAGTACACCAACCTTTTAATTCCAGCCTGGTGTATTAATTTGCTGCACTGTTGGCAAGGCGACATTGTTATATAAAGTGTTGCGCCTTTGCAGGATTGTGTAGACGATGCCACTTTTGAAATCGCATTGGCTTCTGCATGCAGCACGTACCATTTGGTATATCCTTCATCATCTTCGCAAATGTTCTCGAATCCGCTGGGAGTACCATTGTATCCGTCGCTGATAATCATTTTATCTCTTACAATAAGCGCGCCAACTTGCTTGCGCTTGCAATATGAAAGTTTACTCCATTCTTGCGCCATGCGTAGGTAAGCGATATCGTACTGTCTTTGCTTGCTTGCTTTCATTATCTTAAGCGAATGTATGGGGAACTTAGAACTTGGTAAAACATTGGTTGTTAAATATTACTGAAAGTTACAGTTGTTGTTAGAAAATCCTATTTTCAATCAACATGGGAATGGCCAAAATAAGTACCAACACCGAAATACCTATCACCCAATAGCGCTGTTTTAGAAACTGTTGTACAATATATCCCAAGAGCACTACGACAAGCGCAATGATGACTTGTGCGATTTCAATACCGAGTGCAAATTCCAGCAAATGTACCAGTACGTTCCCTTCGTTGATCATGTTGAAATACCCTGCAAATCCGAAACCGTGAATAATTCCGAAGAAAAAAGTTAGCACACTAAAATAGATGCTCGCGTTTTGAAGGTTTCCCCTAAGGGCATTTACAATAGAAAGCACAGCCGTAGCCAAGATGGTAACCGGAATCAAAAACTCGATATATTCACTGGGTACCGAAACCACTTTATAGGTTGCCAACGCCAAACTCACACTGTGACCGAGCGTAAAAAAAGTAACGTGCAACAACATACGCCGCCACGTTTTAAACGTGTGGCTAGCACACAGTGCAATGATAAACAGGGTGTGGTCGTAGGCGTTCCAGTCTAGCACATGCTCTAAGCCCAGTTTTATATACAGCCAAAAATCTGACATTGGAGGTTTTTTTTGTAAATTTAAAATAAATCAAATTTACAGGAGAGATGGTACAAAGATTACTTTTAGGGATGGCGTTACTTTTTTCGAGCGCACTAATGGCACAAGATCCAGACCTTATAGAAACCAATTGGTTTTTAGACAGGGTGGTGATTTCTGGAGAAGAACATTTTCCTCTGGTTAATGAAGAAGTTCCAAATGTTCCATTATTTTTTGAAGATAATGGTAACGGACTTTTGTTCTGGTCATTTGTGTGTGATGCTTTAGGTGGCGAACCTATCTTTTTTGGAACCGACTCTTTTGCCATTGAAGAGTTAGTCCAAACATTGGGGGGCTGTTTCAACAATGATAACCTACCTTTTCAATTGACTTATTTTGAGTTTTATTTTGCAAATGCTTCCATGACAGATCCATATCTTTATGACATTACTGACGATGGCAACGGTGGAAAGAGTATGACAATTACTAATGTAAATGGTGACACCGCCTACTACAACAATGCTTTACTTTCGGTTGAAGAAACAAATTTTGATTCAATTTCTATATACCCCAACCCTGCAACCGATAGGGTGACCATTCAAACTGAAATTTCAGTAGATCAAGTACAGCTCTACAACGTGCTGGGCAACCGATTACTATCTCAAAAAAACCAGACCAACACTATTGATATATCATCCTTAAGTGCCGGTGTTTACTTTGTGGAGGTTATTTCTGGGCAACAAAGAAGCATTCAAAAGTTGATTAAAAAGTAAAGATTTCTCTAATTTAAACGAAAAAAACTCCAGACATCAGTCTGGAGTTTTTTCTTTGAAGGCTATTCAAATAAGTAGGTTAATTTTTCTCAAAAGTCAGGAAATCGGTGCCTCCATTTCCACCACTAACATCGGTAAGTTCAATTTTATTCGCACTCACGGAGACAATATCCCAATCGTCATTTAAATCTTCAAAATCGTTGGTGTCTGGCACTGGGAATGTAATTATAAAATCATCATCGTCTGTAGAATTTCCGTCGTCATCACTAGAAGAGTTACTACTGTCATCCTGCACGGCCCAACTGCCAGTTACGGTATTGCTGCCATTCACTGCCGTTAGGGTTCCATCGCTTCCAAAGGTAAATACGTAGCCCGTAAAGTTTGATGTTTCCTCTTCGTCTGTATCAAAAAAGTAGGTGACTGTCCACGTTCCATCTACAGCAATTTCACGCACTTGGTCTGCGCTAGTTGTATTGTCATTAGCGTTGCTGTCATCGTCTTTAGAACAGGCCACAACGGCAAGGCTTATACAGAGAATGGTTGCTATTTTTAAAAAGGTATTTTTCATATGTATGTTTTATTTATTGTTTCTAAATTATGTGCTATTTGGCTATTGCCAGCCGCGTACAGCTTCCTGTTTCCTTTTCATAGTGCCGCTCTTTAACTCGTGGGGACTGTTAAGTCTCTGCAGCAAATTGATCTTTAGGAGCCATTTACGACTGGCATAACTAACCAACCAAATTATTGTTTTTCAAAGATTAAGACATCGGTGCCACCATTCCCGCCACTTACATCGCGAAGTTCAACTCTGGTTTCGGTAACCATGATCACATCCCAATCGTCTGTGAATTCATCGAACGGCACGCCCGTAAAGTTGAGGTCTAGTTTATTTCCGCTATTCAAGACTTGCCATGTACCGTTATTGGTATTGCTTCCGTTTGATGCAACTACCGTCCCGCTGTTCATAAAGTCAATATCATAGCCGTTATAGTCGCCCGTCTCATCATCTCCATCGTCTGTGTAGAGTGCTACAAACCAAGTTCCATCTTGTAAAATAGTTTCAAGATTTGCAGTACCTCCACCGCCACCTCCGCCAAAAGGTTCACGTTCAAAAGTGAGGAAATCTACAGAGCCGTCACCACCGCTTATATCTTTCAGTCGAATGATATCGTTGGTAACTTCAAGCACATCCCAATCTTCAGCCAACTCGTCTAGAGGATCGATTACACCGAAGTTAAGGTTCAGCTCTAATTCAGTTTCATCTCCTGCCGAAGTAGACCAAGTACCGTCTGTGATGTTTGCGCCATTGGTAGCAGTTGCCGTATTGTTGGTAGCAAAATTGAAGACATAGTCTGCAAAATCGCCCGTTTCATCTACATCGTCGAAAAAGTACGTCACGTACCAGTCTCCTGTGGTGAGCGCTGCCACCAATTGGGCATCATTCACTCCGCCACCACCAGAGCCGCCAGAGCAATCGCTTTCAAATCGCAAGCGGTCATCACCCAAGCGTAAATCTACTTTGCTTTCTCCGGGTTGTTGCTCAATTTCGTGTAGGTTCCAGGTATCATTAAAATCTGGTAAGCTTGGTACGTTAATAACAACATCAATATTGTTACCGCTTCCTGTGGCAGACCATGTTCCGTTCACATCTGTTCCGGCATTGGTCACCGTAAGGTTTCCGTTCGCATCGAAATTGAACGTATAACCTACATAAATATCTTCTAGATCGTTATCGTCCCGCTCTAATTTATCGACCATCCAATCGGTACATCCCGTAAGCACATCTTCTAACTGCTGGGTAGTACAATTGTTACAATCGTCATCATTGGGGTCGTTATTATCATCTTCATCACAAGAATCGGCTGCATCGTTAATAGCAGTGGCTAATTCTAGGAAGTTATTAATGGTAATGGTGGTACCGTCAAACAAGATGACAGTAATCGGGAAGTTAAAGGTGACCAAGGTGTTTGAATCTATATTTTCTAAAAAGTTATAGAGTTCTGCGTCGCTATTAATCACTACGGTTTCAATAAGTTCATTACTTTGGTTGAATACTGAAGCCGTAATAGGGTATTGAATATCGATACATTCAATATCATCATCTGCACCACTGCCACATTGCGCGGCTGCCGCGTTGAGCTCTCCTTGGCTATTGATTACCATTTCAGAATAATCTGCTTTTACAATGGTAATAGGAAATTGAAATTCTAGTGTATCGACATCGTCTGTAAATTCGTCGAAAATATCTTCTACAATTTGAATATCGTCTCTCGTTTCTATGAGAACTTCTATTCCATTGGCAAAAACGGTAATGGGCAGTTTTATGTTAAAACAGCTCGCTCCGTCTAAAATATTATCGTAAGAACCGTCGTTTGTTGTGGTTCGTAAAAGCAGGTCGGCTACATTAGATGCCAAAACCTCCTCTTCGGGAGTTTCAATTATTTCCATTTCTTCCTTCCGGCAGGAAAATAAGGTGAGGGTCACCATTAGGATGAGTAGTATTTTTTTGTTTAGTGATTTCATAGTTTTTTATTTTTCGGTTATTCACTTATAGAACAACTCATGTTGAAATTCTCCCGAAAAAAAATTGAATTATTTATTCGTAGCTTTGTTCGAAACAACCTCATCCTTGTCTGAAGATCTACATTCAAACGTATGCGAAAAGCATATATTTTCGAAGCTCTATGAAAAATATTCCCAGAGCCTTCACGATTTTTTATACTATAAATACGGTGCGGGTGCCAATGCCAACGACACCATGCAGGAAGCTTTTGTAAGCCTTTGGGAAGCTTGTAAAAAAGTGACCCCTACCAAAGCCAAGTCGTTTCTTTTTACCGTGGCAAACAACAAAATGTTGAATGAAATAAAACACCAAAAGGTGGTCCTGAAATACCAAAAGTTACCCACCAAAGGCTACACCCACGAATCGCCTGAGTTTTTACTCCAAAAAGATGAGTTTTTACAACAGTACCAAACTGCACTGCAAAATCTTACCGAAGAACAACGGGTAGCATTCAGCTTAAGCAAGATTGAAGGAAAAAAGCACCGTGAAATTGCCGAATTACTCGGGGTGACCCAAAAAGTGGTGGAATACCGAATTTACAGCGCCTTTGACGCATTAAAAAGCCAACTTAAAAATTTTAATATAAAATAGTCGGGAGTTTTACAACCTCGATTGTTATATAGGTGAAACCGTAGGTATGGAAAAAGACTACTTAATACAAAAATGGTTGAACAACGATTTAACCAAAGAAGAACAGCAAGCCTTCGAGCAGCTTGACGACGTGGCCCTGAACAAGGCTATTATCGACAATGCATCGCATTTTAAAGCTTCCCAATTTCAAGTATCCGCAAGTTTTGAATCGCTCGAAAAACGAATTGAGGCAAAACAGCATCCAGTTAGAAAAATTTCATGGAAACGTACGTTATTGCAAGTTGCGAGCGTTATCGTTCTAGGTTTTGCCGTGTATTATGGCTTCTTTTTTGATCAATCAACCACAGTACAGACTTTGGCAGCAGAAAAAACCACTTTTTCGTTACCTGATACTTCTGAAGTCACCTTAAATGCTGCTTCGGAAATTACCTATAACGAAGCTAATTGGAGTAAAAAACGAAGCCTTCAGCTTACCGGAGAAGCATATTTTAAAGCGGCAAAGGGCAAAAAATTTGATGTAGAAACCTCAGCAGGTACGGTTTCAGTTTTAGGAACGCAATTCAACGTTAAACAACGAAATAGTTATTTTGAAGTGAGTTGTTTTGAAGGCAGGGTACAAGTAACGGCAGATACCATTATCCGCACCCTTTTGGCAGGAGACAGCTTTCGGATACACAACGGAATGGTAGAAAGTTTAAAAATTGACAATTCCAACCCCAGTTGGACCAACAATAAGAGCTTGTTTAATGCTGCGTCATTACACCAAGTACTCAACGAATTAGAACGCCAATACGCCATCACTGTAACCTATGAAGGAGCGAAGAAAAATGATCTGTTCTCTGGCGGATTTACACATGATGATCTTGAAAGCGCCCTAAAAGCAATTACCACCCCCTTAGACCTACGCTATAATATTGAAAGTGATAACATCGTTATTTTATCAGACTAGTGAACGTATCTAAAAGTGTCTTACTTGTTTTAATACTCTTTTCTTGTGCCATTTCATCTATGGCACAAGAAGGGGTTGTTCCTTTAAAGCAAGTCCTAAATCAATTAGGAGCCAAGCACGGGTACACCTTTAATTATAGCGAAGCCACCGTTGCGCCCTATGAGGTAACCATACCTGACGAGGAGTTATCCCTTCAACAAGCACTTAACGGGTTAGAAACACAAACAGCACTCGAATTCACGATTTTATCTGGCAACTTTGTTTCGGTAGAGACTCGTGACTCACGTACCATTTGTGGGTATGTAAAAGATGCTTCAACCTTAGAAGGCATTCCGCTAGCCACTATTGAAGGGATTAAAACTTCTACTATCACCGATGAAAACGGCTATTTTTCTTTAACCGTTTCAGCAAAAAAGGAACTGATTACCCTACGTCATGTTTCTTATACCACCAGTATGGTTCTTGCGTCTCATTTTCTTGCTGAAACTTGTAACGAGTATTTACTGTACACTAAAGAGGAAGGGCTTTCTGAAGTATTGATCACTTCGTATCTGGTGCAAGGAATTAATAAATTAGACAATGGTGCGCTGCAAATCGATTTTGATAAATTCACAACACTGCCCGGGCTAATAGAAACCGATGTTTTACAAGCTGCTCAGGCACTTCCTGGGGTGCAAAGTATTAATGAAACCGTTTCGAACATCAATATTCGGGGCGGGACAAACGATCAGAATTTAGTGCGCTGGGATGGTATAAAAATGTATCAGACGGGACATTTCTTCGGCCTCATTTCTGCTTTCAATCCGCAAATCACCCAAACAGTAACAATCCAAAAAAACGGGACCGCTGCAACTACCACCGATGGCGTATCGGGCAGCATTACGATGCATACCGAAGACCGTGTAAACCAATCGCTTGAGGTAAGTGCCGGTGTAAACCTGATCGATGCCAATGTGTTTTTAGACCTACCGCTGGGGAGTGCATCGTCTATTCAGATAGGAGGTAGAAAATCGTTGAACGACGTCGTAACCACTCCTACCTATGAAACCTATTTCACACGAATTGCCCAGGATACCGAGGTAGAAGCCAATGCTGGGCCTGTGGTTAATTCAGATAGAACATTCGATTTTTACGATACATCGCTGCGGTGGTTATACGATATTAGCGAAACAGACCGTTTGCGGGTGAACTTTCTTTATATAAACAACAATCTTCAGTTTAACGAAAATGTTACTGTAGACGGGAATCCAACTTCTAGAGAAAGCAGTGTGGCGCAAAATAGTTTGGGTGCCGGCATTCGGTATGAGAAAGATTGGAATGACCGTTGGCGAAGTTCCTTTCAAATTTATGAGACAGATTACACATTGCGGGCTATAAATGCTAATATTCTAGACGAGCAACGCTTTTTACAGGAAAATATAGTTTCAGAAACGGGCTTAAAAACAAGTACAACCGTTGCCCTAAACACCAATCAAAGCCTTCTTTTTGGCTACGAACTTATTGAAACCAAAGTTACCAACCTCGATGATGTAGATGTACCGTTGGTACGCACGCTCATTTCCGAAGTAGTGCGAACCCACAGCGGTTATGGGCAATACCGTGTGCGGTCTAAAGATGAAAAGCGCACCTTCACCGCAGGCCTACGGTTCAATTATCTCGACAAATTTAAAAAGTCGATTGTAGAGCCACGTCTCAGTTTTGTACAAAAGTTTTTAGACCATTTTAGTTTAGAGGCAGCAGGCGAATTTAAGCATCAGATTTCGTCGCAAGTGGTAAATTTTCAGAATGATTTCTTAGGAATCGAAAAGCGTCGTTGGCAATTATCTAACGATGATACCATTCCTGTTTTAATGAGCCAACAGTTTTCAGCAGGCATCAATTTTAACAATAGTGGTTGGTTGGTAAGTGCCGAAATGTACTACAAATATGTAGACGGAATCACCACACAGGCACAAGGATTCCAAAATCAGTTCGAGTTTGTCAAAACCCAAGGGAGCTATACGTCTACGGGTGCCGATTTCCTACTTCGGAAAAACATACAGCAGTTTTCATGTTGGCTCAGTTATTCCCTCATGCAAAGCGAATACACTTTTGAAACTATTGCTCCAGAACCGTTTACCAGTAATTTCGACATTCCCCACAACCTCACGCTCGGGGCTAGTTATTTGTACGAAGGGTTAAAATTAGCCGCCGGACTCAATTGGCGCTCAGGAAATCCGACCACCGTACCTGTAACTGGTAACGAAATAGTAGATGGCAGTATCAACTTTGGGCCAACCAATGCAGAGCGTTTCGACGACTATCTTCGGGTGGATGCTTCGGTGGTCTACCAATTCAAGATTGGCGATGCCAAAGCAGAGGCAGGAGCTTCGGTTTGGAATATTCTTAACCAAACCAACACCATCGGAAGTTTTTACCGAATCAATGCCGAAAACGAAGTGGTAGAAAACAAACAAACCGCCCTAGGCATCACTCCCAACGCAAGTTTTAGAATTACCCTTTAATTTTTATGAACCACACCGGTTAGACTGACAAAAGTCATAAAATAAGAGGTTCTTGCTGCCTAATTTTGTCCTATCATTAATTAAAAATTACAGGTATGACACTCTTAGCAAACTTAGAAAAAGACTTCACTAAAAATATCATGGGCTATTCTACCATGGGCATTATTATTTCCACTTGCTTGGGCTCAATCGCTATTATGCAAACCCTCACATTTGGCAACGGATTTTTACAAATGGCCATCGTTATGCTCTGTGTGGCTATTTGCAGTGCGCACAATGCAGCCATCCTCACCTTACAAAATCCTAAACTGATTTTTAAATTATTAGGAGCAAGTGTAGTTCTAAACACCTTGGTCATTATAACAAGCATTATTTTGTAATGGGGCATCTTTCATTAGTTTCAAAATACAATGTCCCCGGACCGCGATATACTAGCTATCCAACGGTGCCTTATTGGGATGCCGATAGTTTTTCAATTGACCGTTGGACAGCGAGTATTCAAAAACACTTTACGGTGAGCAACACCCCTAAAAACAACCATATCAGCTTGTACATACACCTTCCCTTTTGTGAAAGTATGTGTACCTTTTGTGGTTGTACCAAACGAATTACCAAAAACCACCTGGTAGAGCGCCCTTACATCATGGCATTGCTAAAGGAATTGGCGATGTATACCGAAATATTGGGTCAAAAGCCTGTAATCCAACAATTGCATTTGGGTGGTGGTACGCCGACTTTTTTCTCTGCGGAAAATTTAGAGGAATTACTTATTGGGATCTTCACCCTGGCCGATAAAGCTGCTGACGCTGAATTCAGTTTTGAAGGCCACCCCAACAATACGACCAAAGAACATTTAAAGAAATTGCATCGCAATGGCTTTACCCGTGTTTGTTATGGTGTACAAGATTACAATGAGGCAGTTCAAAAAGCCATCAATCGTATACAACCATTCGAAAACGTAGCTCGTGCAACCAACGAAGCCCGAGCGGTTGGGTATACCTCGGTGGGGCATGATATTATTTTCGGTTTGCCCTTTCAAACCAACGAACACGTTATAGCCACCGTACATAAAACCATTCAATTGCGGCCAGACCGTATTGCGTTTTACAGCTATGCGCACGTGCCATGGATAAAAGGAAATGGCCAGCGAGGCTATAGTGAAGAAAATCTTCCATCGCCCGAATTGAAGCGATTACAGTACGAAACCGGAAAAGAATTGTTACTCCAAGCTGGCTATGTAGAAATTGGAATGGATCATTTTGCCCTCCCGTCAGACGATTTGTACAAAGCTCAGCAAGAACAGCGGCTTCACCGAAATTTTATGGGCTATACACCTTCTAAAACTGATATTATGATCGGTTTGGGTGTTTCGGCAATAGGCGATAGTTGGTATGGCTTTGCACAAAACGTAAAAACTTTAAAAGAATACTACGAACTATTGAGAAATGACATCCTTCCCGTAATGCGCGGCCATATTCTAAACCAAGAAGACCTCATCATTCGCAGACATATATTGAACTTGATGTGTCATTTTAAAACCTCCTGGAATTCTGAAAGCACTCAGTTTATCGAACTTCCTGCAGTACTTTCAAAATTAGAAGAAATGCAACAGGACGGCTTACTTACTATTTCAGAAAATACGCTTACGGTTACCGAAGCTGGAAAACCTTTTGTGCGAAATGTTTGTTTGCCATTCGACTTACGATTACAGCGAAAAATACCAACAACCAAATTATTTTCAATGACGGTATAACCTTGCTTCAAGTTATACCAATCCCAACCCGTTTGCGTGTATAACACAGACGGGTTTTTAATTGCCTATCTCGTTGTCACTACTATTATCGTTATTGGTTTTCGAGCCTCGTGAGAGGGAGTACACCACCGCGACCATAACGATACAAACTACGGCAAAAACACCAATAATAAAGGTGCCCATTCCCCAATCTACTAAAGGTAAAAAAAGTGTTTTCATACGATTTAATTTATATACTGATATTTAAGTGCTAATGACAAGAATGTGTTGCTGATACTTTTTCAACAGCGACCATTTCCGAAGGAGATACATACGGAATCCCCAACCCCAGGCCACGCAACACAAAAAGCATCCCTACAATTACTACAACTACCGGAATAGCTTTTAAAAGGCGTTGCCGCAGTCCTGCTTTTAAGAAGTTTCCCAAATAGGTAGCCGTGGTCATTAACGGGATGGTTCCCAACCCGAAAAACACCATATATAAACTACCTTCCCAAGCACCTCCAGCCGCGACGCTTCCAAACAACGCCATGTAGACCAATCCGCAGGGCAATAACCCATTCAAAAAGCCGATGGTAAAAAAGCGGTCTATCGATTTTCCTTTTAATGCATTTCCTAATGCAGATTTCAATTTTCCTACCCATTTGTACAGAAATTGAGTCCCCAAGTATGTACTTACCATCCGGTTTGGCAATAAAATGGCCAAGATCATAAGTACTCCAATGGCAATCGATAACTGTTGCTGTATACCAAATAGCTGCAAGCGACTCCCCAAAAACCCGAATAACAAGCCTATGGTTGCATAGGTAAAGAGCCGTCCCGCATGATAGCTTGCTATCTGCAAGACGCGTTTTACTGGGTTATTCCGGTCTACTGGCAATAAAAAAGCAATGGGACCGCACATGCCCACGCAGTGAAAACTGCCTAGTAATCCGAATATGAGTGCGGTGATAAGCATAACCCTATTTGTTTAATACGTAATTTCCTTTTTAAAGCGGTATTTCTTGCCTTCGTATTCCCAATCGATGGTAATGTTCCATCGGCCGTCCACCAAGCGGTTGTCAGGTATGAGCAAATTAGGATCGGTAAGCTCCAAGGGGAGTTCAAAATCCAGTTGCTTGTTAGACGGCCTGTATAGGAACACTGAGCCTTTAATTTTTTGCGGGTCGTACCCTTCAGGAAACTGAAGCAAATAGCCCATATCGTTCTTGATTCCCGTAATCTGAGTTTTCATAGCCGCCGTGTTTTGTTGTGCATAAATATCGTCCTGCAGTTCCATTTCTTTTTGGTAATATCCTTCTGTTACCAAATCATGGTCAAGATTGTTTTCTGTGGTCATTCGGTACACTAAAAAGAGAATAAAGCTTATAAATAAAGCCATCCCGATTACCAGTGCTGTTCCCCAATTTATTTTCATAATTCGTCGTCTGCTTGCGCAGTAGTTTTAGTTAAGCCTCATTTTTGGCCTGCTGTCTATTCGCTTCTATTTTTTGCAGCATTATCTTTGCCTGGCAACTCGGGTTTTTTCCTGGTTGCCCATTTTGGCATCCTTTACAGCAGTCGTCTTTTGGTTGCTCATTCATCTCGGGTTAGTTTTAATTTTTTATTCGTTGCTTCTGTTATTTTTGGCGGGCCTGCGCGCAATTTTTATTGCGCGCAGCCGGGCTTTCCGCTTCAATCTGTTTTGCAGTGCTACAAAACAGGATTTTTACTGCAATCCCTGCCCGGAGGGAAGGCGTATGCTTATTTATAGCTACGCGGACCCAAAAACGCGGTTCGTGTTGTTTCAATCTGTTCTTCACCGCTAAACACTCCAATCACCACTTTATCTTTATCACCACTCAAGGCACTTGCATTTACTTCAATAAAAAGAGTTCCTTCAGCCAATCCACCAGCAGGCACTGTAAATGTGTCGTGGCTCACAATGGAGATGGTTCCTTTATGAGATAGCAATTTAAAGGTTACGTCTTCGATAGCATTGTTTGTTTTATTCACCAATTTATAGGTATAGACATTGCTAATGATGTGCTCTCCCTTACGCTCATACAACTGTCCTGGAAGTCTTAAAATATCGGCTTCTACATCATTCCGCAGAAAAAGCATTCCTACCAATACCGAAATTAATATCCCGAGTACCACGGTGTATCCCTTTAAGCGGGGGGTAAATTCAAATTTTGTTTTCTTCTCAATATTTTCTTCGCTCGCATAGCGTATCAATCCCTTTGGAAGATTCACAGCTTCCATCATACTGTTACAAGCATCAATACAAGCCGTACAATTTACGCACTCAAGCTGGGTCCCGTTCCTAATGTCGATTCCGGTAGGGCAGACATGCACACACTGAAAACAATCGATACAATCGCCTTTCCCCGTGGCTGCCCTGTCTTCATTTTTCTTAAACTTGGCACGCCCTTCCTCTTTTTCACCACGTTTGTGATCATAGGCTACCACAACAGATTTATTGTCTAATAATACTCCTTGTAGTCTTCCGTACGGGCACACGATGATGCAGACCTGTTCCCGAAACCATGCAAACACAAAGTAAAATACCCCAGTAAAAATAATTAACGAGATAAGGGTGCTAAGATGTGCCATGGGGCCATCTGTAATATAGCGTATCAACCGGTCGCTACCGATAAGGTATGCCAAGAAGACATTTGCGATTAAAAAAGAAATCACAAAAAATACAAACCACTTCAAAGAACGTTTCAGAATTTTTTCACGGTTCCATGGCATTTTTGCCAAGCGTATTTGTTTCCCGCGATCTCCGTCAATCCAGTATTCAATTCGCCTAAATACCATTTCCATAAAAATGGTCTGTGGGCAAACCCAACCACAAAACAATCGACCAAATGCCACGGTGAACAAAATGACAAACACAACTCCGGTGAGCATCATGATCACAAAAATGTAAAAGTCTTGCGGCCAAAATGGAAACCCGAAAATATTGAATCGGCGTTCCAGTACATTAAACAGCAAAAACTGATGTCCATTTATCTTCACAAAAGGAGCGGCAAACAAGAACACCAACAATACGTAGCTTACATATTTACGGTATTCGTACCATTTTCCTACTGGCTTTTTTGGAAATACCCATGCGCGTTTTCCCTCTTCGTTGAGCGTCCCGATGGTATCCCTAAAATTATCTTTCCCTTGTTCTGCCATTATAAATGCTACAACTGTTTAGGTTTATACAAACTGTTTCGACTTAAGCTTTCTGTATGTTTCCAATTTTATAAAGCATTAAGCCTGCGATGTTGTGTCCGCGCTTTTTAGCGTCTTCTGCGATTTCACCTTTAAAATGTTCGTCTATAGTTTCGCACCACATGCCCAACCAGCTATCAAAATGTTTTTGTTCCATTTCAGTTTTCTTGCTCAGTTGTATGTGCGTCTCCATAGGATTGCCCTTAAAACTCATCTTCCCAAGCAATACGGTTTCCCAGAACTGATACATCTTTGGTAGGTGGGTATCCCAATTCACCGCAGCCACTTCTGTAAAAATGTAGCCTATAGTTTTATCTTCTCTCACCTTTTCATAGAAGCTGTTTACAAGTAGTTCTATATCGGTTCTGTTCTGGATGTCGTTCATTCATTTTCGTTTAAAAACAGTAAAAATATCGCATCGTCCCATGCTACTACACTGTGCTTTACATCCATAGGGATGTTGTAACTTTCATAACATGCAAACCGCTTACTCTCGGTTGCGGTATTAAAATCGATTTCACCTTGAACGACCAATAACTTCGCTTTACAAGGAGCGACGTGCTCGGCCAGTGTTACTCCCCGACCCAAGCCAATAGCGAGAATTTTTGTTCCGTTTTCATTGTGAATTTCCTTCACAACGGGCGCGTTACTTTTTTTTAGTTTTTCTGCAACTTCAGTCATCATAGTCTTTACAGTTTTCTAGCGCTTTTCGCCATTTAGGTATATTTAAACAGTATAATTTTTATTGAATGCTATCATTTACAACATCTCCGGTAACGGGTTGATCTTCTATTATAACTTCAACCATTGTACTATCTATCGTAACGTCTGCCTCTTCTACCGCAGCGTTTTCATCTACCCAAATTTCGCCTTCAGGATCTTTCGCATCTGCAGGATTGGTACCGTGCAAACTCAATACGTAACTCGCTACTTGCGCCATTTCAGAGGGTTTTAAATCAGATTTCCAGGCTACCATCCCTTTTCCGGCACGCCCTCCTTCAGAAATCGTATTAAACACATTTTTAATTCCGCCTCCTAAAATCCAATAGTCATCGGTTAGATTGGGACCAATTCCACCAGCTCCTGTCATCTTATGACAAGCAGCACAATTTCCTGAGAAAATAGCTTCACCTGCTTTAAGGTCGTTTGCTTCTGTAAGCAATTCTACGGTATTCACATCTACCAAATCTTTGGCAGTTCGTTTGTATTCTTCAACCTGCAATTTTGCTTCAGCAATGGCGATTTCATATTCTTGGTGTTGGTCTACTCCATCAAAAATGTGGTAGCGCGCCAAATATACCACGGCAAAAATAATAGTGGCATAAAAGCCGTACACCCACCATGGTGGCAACTTATTGTCCAACTCACGAATTCCGTCGTAGTTATGATCTAATACTATTTCTCCCTCTTCTTGAATAGGCTTACTACCCAATAATTTCTTATAGGTTTTCTTTACCCATGAAAATTGGTTTTCTTTTGCCGCAGCGGCCTCCAAATCGTATTTCGCTCGCGCTTCAGGATTCATGGTTTTGTACAGCACACTTCGAAGTGCTTCAATACAAATTTCTCCAGCCACGTAAATGAGAATGACTACGCCCAAAATAGCCCAAAGCCAAGGTTGTTCTTTAAAAATGGAAACCTCACCGGTGGTGCCTATCCAATCTAGGAATAGATATCCAAACCCAGCAAATACTAATATTCTTATAAATGCAGCTGTTCTCATTGTATTTCGTCATTTACGTTAGTTTCTAGCGGAATGTTACTCACTTCTTTTATGTGTGCTTTTTTGGCAGTAAATACCCACCAGAATAAAGCGACAAAAAACAAAAAGAAGATAAGTAGTGATATAATGGGATAGATTTCTACCCCGTCTATATTTTCTAGGTTGCCTTTAATATATTTCAACATAACTATTGGTTTTCGGTTGAGGTTACTTCTTCGGGAGTCTTAATCTTAATATCAGTTCCCAATCGTTGCAGGTACGCAATAAGGGCAACTACTTCACGGTCTCGCATCTCGACAAATTCTTCTCCGTTTTCCTGTGCATATTGTTTGTCTGCTTCATACGATTTTACAAAATCTGGATCTGCGTACAGGTTCTTTTCAATCTGTTCTCCCTGTTCGTCCATCCAATCTTGGGCGCGGGCTATTTCATCTTCGGTATACGGTACTCCTAATGCAACCATAGCCTCCATTTTTGCTTCCGTCTGGCTCTTGTCAAGCGGCCTGTTAATGAGCCATTTGTACGAAGGCATGATTGAACCTGAAGAGGTACTCTGCGGATCGTAGAAGTGGTTCAAGTGCCAGTTGTCACTATATTTTCCACCCACCCGGAACAAATCAGGTCCCGTACGTTTACTACCCCATAAAAAGGGGTGGTCGTACACATATTCACCCGATTTAGAGTATTCGCCATAGCGCTCTACTTCACTTCGGAAGGGACGCACCATTTGCGAATGGCACGAAACACACCCTTCTTTAATATAGAGGTCACGACCTTCCAATTCTAGCGGGGTGTATGGTTTTACCGTTGAAATAACCGGCACATAGTCGTCTACCATCAACGACGGAATAATCTGAACCATACCTCCAATAAGAATCGCAATTGTTGCGTAGATGGTTAGTTTTACAGGGCGACGTTCTAGCCAAGTGTGGTATCCTTCTTTAGCCGTACGCTTTTTGGTCACGCGTTGCAACGGAGCAGCTTCGGCCAACTCATCTGTAACTTGGCTTCCTTGGCGTACCGTTTTTACAACATTGTACAGCATGATGAACGCACCCAAGATAAAGAGGCTTCCCCCGATGGCCCGCATCCAGTACATTGGAATAATTTCGTTTAATGTTTCCAAGAAATTTCCGTAGGTAAGCGTACCGTCTGGATTAAATTGCTTCCACATAGAAGCTTGTACAAATCCAGCAACATACATGGGCAGCGCATACATAATGATTCCTAAGGTTCCTACCCAGAAATGAACATTTGCCAATTTGGTGCTCCACAGTTTTGTTTTAAACAATCTTGGCACCAGCCAGTAAATCATACCGAAGGTCAAGAATCCATTCCAGCCCAAGGCCCCTACGTGCACGTGTGCTATAATCCAATCGCTAAAGTGAGCAATAGCATTTACATTTTTAAGCGAAAGCATGGGACCTTCAAAAGTTGCCATACCGTAGCAGGTAATCGCTACCACCATAAATTTAAGAACTGGGTCTGTACGTACTTTATCCCAAGCTCCCCGAAGGGTAAGCAATCCGTTAATCATACCTCCCCAAGAAGGTGCAATAAGCATCACAGAAAACGCCACTCCTAAATTCTGTGCCCAATCTGGCAAGGCAGAGTACAGCAAGTGGTGCGGTCCTGCCCAGATATAGATAAAAATAAGCGACCAAAAGTGTACGATAGAAAGTCGATACGAATACACTGGTCTATTGGCCGCCTTGGGTACAAAATAATACATTAACCCAAGGAATGGCGTTGTCAAGAAAAATGCTACCGCGTTATGCCCATACCACCATTGCACCAAAGCATCTTGCACTCCTGCATATACCGAGTAACTCTTTAAGGCACTCACGGGAATTTCAATACTGTTTACAATGTGTAGTACGGCTACCGTGACAAATGTCCCTAAATAGAACCAGATCGCTACGTACAAATGCCGTTGTCTTCTTTTTAAGATGGTTCCTATTAAATTTGCTCCAAAGGCTACCCAGATTATTGCGATAGCAATATCGAAGGGCCACTCCAATTCGGCATATTCTTTTGAGGTAGTATATCCTAAGGGCAGTGTGATAGCAGCACCTACGATAATGGCTTGCCAACCCCAAAAATTAAGGTTGCTCAGCCAATCTTTCCACATACGTGCTTTAAGTAAACGCTGGGTAGAATAATAAACCCCCGCAAAAATGGCGTTCCCTACAAATGCAAAAATCACGGCATTGGTATGCAAGGGTCTCAATCGACCGAAACTCAACCATGAAATACCGTCTGTTACGTTAGGAAATAAAAACATAAAGGCGAGCAGTAGTCCTACGCTCATCCCGATAATGCCCCAAAAAATGGTGGCATTTACAAACTTTTTTACGATTTTATTATCGTAGTAGAATTGTTCTGTTTGCATAATTTATTGGTTACTGGTTTGAATGATTTCTTTGTTATCGCTTTTTTCATGCTCCTTTTTAGGCTTCACCAATTCATCTTCAAAAAGCATTCTAACAGATGGGGTATAGGTATCATCATACTGTCCTTTCTTTACCGAATACACAAACGCGATAAAGAAAACGATAGCAACAATCACACTTACAGTGATTAAAACATAAATAATACTCATACCTACCTGAATTATGGTGTAAAATTACTTTGATGCACTGGCTTAAAAGATGACTTTTGTCAGTTCAGAAAAATTATTTTCATAACTTCTTACACCATTAAATACAATCCTAAAACCCCTGCCGTTCTATGTGCCTCGGCTAGGCTACTCTCGTTATCAAGATCAGCACTGGCACAAAGCCTTTCGAGTGATTGCAATTTTAGTTTTAAGTGTTTATATTCACTTAATATGTAATCCCGCATGACGAGACAATTTGAACATTGGCTCAGTTCGTATTTCTTTTTCAACTGAAAAAAGAGCTGTGCTATCTGACTGATTTCCTGTTTCATTTTAATTCAATTTTAGTTTTCAGATTTCTTCCTATTATATATGTGCAGACTGTAGTAAACACCACAATGCTTATAGAACTTAGGGGCATTAAAATAGCTGCAACTACCGGTGCCAAGTTCCCTGTAACCGCGAAGCCCAAGCCAATAAGATTATAAAACAGGGAAAAAACAAACGCGAACTTAATGACACGAACCGATTGATGCGACCCCTTTAAAAACTGTGCGAGCTCTTGTAATTGGCTAGCGTCAATAATGCCATCAGACGCAGGTGAAAAAACATTGACGTCTTCAGATACTGCTATCCCAACATCGCTTTGGGCTAACGCACCAGCATCGTTTAGGCCATCTCCTACCATCATCACTTTTCTACCTTGATGCTGCAATTCTTTAATGAAATTAAGCTTGTCGTTGGGCTTTTGGTTAAATTTTAATTGCGCAGACGGCGGTAATTGGGCCTTTAGAATCTCTTTCTCACCATCATTATCGCCCGAAAGAATGACCAAATGCACTGTGTTTCCTAGCTCAGCAAATAAGTCTGTTATGCCTTCTCTATATGTATTTTGAAAAGAATAGGCCCCCTTATATTGGTTATTTGCACTCACGTGAACCTGGGTACGGTTGGAAGCTACTTGTAGTTGCTCGTTGCCCACAAACGTAGCGCTCCCCGTACGTACGCGAGTAGCTCCCGAAACTCCCGTAAGCCCATTACCCGCTTCTTCGCTGAAATCGTCTAAGGTGCAAATACCGTTGTCTTGCAATACGTCGTATAATGCACGGCTCAACGGGTGGTTAGAGGCCCGCAATGTACTGGTAAGTACCGTTTGTTCATTTTTTGAGAGTGGTACGCCGTGATATGTAATTTTATTTTTTTGATTGGATGTAAGCGTCCCTGTTTTATCGAACACTACCGTATCTATCTGCGCCATTTGTTCAATCACAAAACTTTCCTTTAGATACAATTTCCGTCGCCCAAAGATGCGGAGCATATTCCCTAACGTAAACGGTGCTGCAAGCGCAATTGCACAGGGACAGGCAACAATAAGAACGGCCGTAAACACTTGCAATGCAGTTGAGATATCGTAAAATAACCAAATAGCTGTAGCAATAATCGCTATCGCTAGTATAGCAATGGTAAATCGCCGGCTTATCTGGTCGGTCATGTTTTCGAACCTTGAAGCTTTATTCTTTCTGAAGATATCGTTGTTCCACAGCTGTGTCAGGTAACTCTGTGCCACGGCTTTGGTGATTTCAATTTCAATGATTCCTCCTTGTTGTCTTCCGCCAGCAAAAATAGATTCGCCCGATTGTTTGTTAACAGGCACGGCTTCTCCAGTCACAAAACTGTAATCGATACACCCTGCTCCTTTTATTAAAACCCCATCTGCAGGAATAAGTTCGTTATTACGTATTAGAATACGATCTCCCGGATTCAACTCGTAAACCTGGGTTTGTATTTCTTTAACGTCACTGCTGTTTTCTTCGGAAACAGTAGCAGATTCGGGTTTTATCAATTGGGTGACGGCGATAGGGAAATACGATTTGTAATCTCGCTCGAACGATAGAAAGCCATAGGTTTTCTGCTGGAAGAATTTTCCGAGCAACAAGAAAAACACCAACCCTGCCAAACTATCGAAAAATCCTGTTCCCCAATCCATGACGATTTCCGCAGTAGAGCGTAGAAATAATACCGAAATACCTAACGCAATGGGCACGTCAATATTTAAAACCTTCGCGTGCAACCCTCTATAGGCAGACACAAAATAGTCACGGGCAGAATAGAGCACTACCGGCACTGCAAAGGCAAACATGAGCCATCGAAAAACAAACTTGAATTTATCGAGCCAAAATTCGCTCACTTCAAAATACTCTGGAAACGAAAGGAACATAATATTTCCGAAGGCAAAACCTGCCACCCCGAGTTTATAAATTAGGCTGCGATCTACTTTTTTTTCTTTTTTATTGAAATCTTCTAACGATATCGTTGGTTCATAGCCAATTTTACAGAGCAGTAGCACTACTTCTTTCAATGAAAATTGCGTAGCGTTGTAGGTAATCCGAACTGTTTTCTTCGGAAAATCTACCTGTGTATTTAGAAAAGCTGGATGTAATTTATTCAAATTTTCGAGCACCCAGATACAAGAACTACAATGAATATGGGGAATCACAAATGAGACAATTTGGATGTCTTGCTCGTCAAACTCCAGTAGCTTCGCAACAATATCTTGGTTGTCTAAAAAATCGAATCGGCCTTCTATTGCAATAGGCGTCTTTCCAGGGGTAGCCTGTAAGTCGTAATAATAGGTAAGTTCATTTTCGTTGAGAATGTCGTATACCGTTTTGCAACCATTGCAACAGAACTTTTTCTCGTCGTGTATGATGGTGGTCGCTCTGCATGTATCGCCACAGTGATAACAATTGTCCATAATTTACTCTATACCTGTGGCAAATGTATTGCGCATGCGAAGCACATAAAATGACTTTTGTCAGTTCCCCAAAATTTTTAATAAACCCTTAATACAGCTCCAGTAGAAAAATGGTTATCTTGAAAATAAAAATGAAAATTTCAGCAATGACCCTATTGGGTCTCACTACGGTACTCTTATTAACCGTCATCATTTTTACATCGATGAATCTTCCATTTGGTTGGGTGTTCTACACTACCTGCTTGGGTCAACTGCTCTTGGTGTTCACTGTATATAAAGTATTGACAGACGACTACCACACCGATAAAACCTTTAAAGATTTTTATGAAGATCGGCCAGATTTAGGCAGATGATACACGAAAAATAAAGACCATTTTTTATTTGGCACTAAATAGCTGTAGTTTTGTAATTACCATGTCTGAACACACTCATTCCCGTTGCGAAAATTGTATTATTAGGCAAATGAACAGCTTTAAGGCTCTCAAGAAAGAGGAGTTGAAGCAAATGGCCGACCATAAAGAATCCAGAGTCATTAAAAAAGGTGAAGTAATCTTTAATGAAGGGGAACGACTTGGAGGTGTATTTTGTGTACGCAATGGAGTTTCTAAATTGTCTAAAATGAGCGATAATGGTCGCGACCAAATCGTGAAGCTTGCCACTAAAGGTGAGGTATTGGGACACCGCTCTGTGATTTCTTCAGAAGCTACTAATTTAAGTGCTACGGCACTTGAAGATATGGAAGTTTGCTTTATCCCTAAAACACATATAGAAGAGCCCTTACAAACCAATCCTGTTTTTACTAATGCCGTGCTAAAGCACATGGCGCAAGAATTAAAATTTGCAGACGATGTAATTGTAAATATGGCGCAAAAAAGTGTGCGCCAGCGGCTTGCCGAAGTACTGATGTATCTTGAAGACAATTTTGGGGTTGATCATGAAGGCTATTTATTCCTTCAACTTTCTAGAGCCGATGTTGCCGATGTAGTAGGAACCGCAACCGAACTGCTTATCAGAACCCTTACCAAGTTTAAAAAGGAAGGTCTTGTTTCTACGACCGGAAAACGTATAAAAATTGAAGATAAAAAAGCCCTCTACAACATAGTAGAAGGCATGTAAGTATTCTAAAACGTTAAACTCCCGAATCTTTCAAATGCAGCTTCTGAAAGATGTTCCCGAACATCTGGATGGGCTATTTCAATTAATGCCTTTGCCCTTTGTTTCAGGTTTTTACCAAACAGATTGGCAACGCCATACTCTGTCACAACATAATGTACGTGCGCCCTTGTAGTAGTTACACCTGCACCTTGGTTGAGAAACGGTGTTATTTTTGAAATTCCTTTTGCAGTCGTTGCAGTCATAGCAAAAATAGGCTTACCACCCTTCGAAAGTGATGCGCCACGAATAAAATCCATTTGACCACCTACGCCGCTATATTGTCTCCCGCCAATGGTATCTGCGCACACTTGCCCGGTTAGATCTATTTCAATAGCACTATTTATAGCTGTTACTTTGGGATTTTGGCGAATGATTGCCGTATCATTGGTGTACGCGGCTTCCTTGAAATGTACCAAGGGGTTGTCATTTACAAAATCATATAATTTTTGGCTGCCAACTGCAAAACAAGTGACTATTTTGCCTTGCTTTACAACCTTGTGTTCGCCTGTAATTATTCCTTTAGCTACTAACGGTAAAATACCATCAGAGAACATTTCGGTATGTATTCCTAAGCCTTTGTGATTGCCCAAATTATTTAAAACAGCATTCGGGATATTACCTATTCCCATTTGTAAGGTTGCACCATCTTCAATGAGGTTTGCCACGTTCTCGCCTATCTGTTTTTCAATTGCCGTAAGTGCAACGGTGTCTGTATTTTTTATGGGTTGGTCACAGTGAACCGCAATGTCAATTTTTGAGGAATGAATGATCCCATCGCCGTGTGTTCTGGGAACGTTTGGATTGACTTGGGCAATTATTGTTTTGGCAGTTTCAATCGCCGGTAATGTAATATCAACAGACGTCCCTAAAGAACAAAAACCGTGTGCATCCGGTTCTGAAACTTGGATAAAAGCCACATCGAGTGGTAAAATTCCTTGACGGAACAGATGGTGGATTTCGCTCAAAAAAATTGGAATATAGTCGCCATTGCCTTTATTCACAGACTTTCGCACATTACTACCTACAAAAAAGCTGTTAACTTTAAATGCTTCGTTATAGGGCGCTTGTGTGTATCGTGCATGACCTTCCGTATGTACTTGGCAAATTTCTACATCTTTAAGTTCTTGGTGCCTGTCGCAAAGTGCTTCAATTAAAAAATTAGGGGTCATCGCTGCTCCTTGAAAAAAGACACGATTCCCGGATGCAACTTGTTTAACTGCTTCTTGGGCAGCTACATATTTCATTTTCATAGTTTTTTATTTTATAAAATAATGAGTCTTTAAAGACCAATCATAATTTTTATTGAGTGTGTAGGTTTTATTTTCAACGTTATCATTTCTGTTGTTAATAAAACTAATTTTTGACGGCTTTACCAAATAGCCACCCCAAAACTTAGGTTTTGGCACTTCTTTGTTTTGAAATGCTTTGTCTGCTTTCGCAAAAGCAGCATCAAGTAATTTTCTTGATGCTATTGTTCGACTCTGTTGCGAGGCGTGTGCGCCCAGTTTGCTTTCCCTGGGGCGTACTTCAAAATAGTTTTCTGAGATATGTTCTGAAACTTTTTCTGCTGTTCCTTGAATGTGGATTTCAGTTTTAACGGCTTGCCACCGAAAAAGCAAATGCACTTTATTGTTTATGGCAATATCCTGCCCTTTATTACTATTGTAATTGGTAAAAAATATAAATCCATCCCAATCGTATTTTTTCAATAAAACCATCCGTGAACTTGGAAACTCATCCGCATCTATTGTGGTTAAGAGCATTGCATTTATTTCGGCACCGTTACTATTGTCATTAGCGTTGCAGAACAGCTTATGAAATTCTTGCAACGGGTTATGATTTATCATTTTTTAAATTTTTACCGTAAGAACAGGAAGCGTTGAGTGATTTGCAATGTCTTCACCTATACTACCGTTCAATAAATGGGACAAACCTTTACGACCGTGCGTGGCAATGGCGATAATATCTGCACCTGTAAGTGATGCAAAATTGAAAACACCTTCCTCTACACTGTAATCTGCAACACGTTTTACTGTTTTAATTGCTTTTACTGGATCTGAATGGCGTACTTTTTTGAAAAAACGAAGTAGTTTTTCATCCATTTCTATGGTGCTCATAAATTCTTTCCCAGGTAAATTAACGTAAAGCAGTTCTATATGAACAGATAAAAGTCCCGCTATCTCAACGATTTTAGAATAGGCATCACAGGTCTCTTCATCAAAATTGCTCGCAAAAATTAACCTTTCGGGCGCAAAAGCAAGTTCATTTTCTTTTACTACCAGCAAAGGAATTTCTGAACTTCGTACAACCTTTTCAGCATTACTTCCTTTAAAAATTTCATTTAGGCCACTACTGCCGCGAGATCCCATTACAATTAGCGATGCATCTATATCTTTTGCAAAAATATTGATACTTGAAAAATTCAATTTTTTTTGTAGAACAGGCTCTACAAGTATCCCTTCTAAAAAAGGTTGCTGTAATAAACCACTAAACTGTTTTTCTGCAAGCTTGCTATGGTATAGTGCTTCCTCAAAGTTAGTCTTCTTTGTTAAAACACCTTCCTCTATTCCGGCCATATGCGTAAGCACAATCTTGGCAGAAATCCTTTTTGCTATGCTTGCTCCAATTTCCAAAGCTTTACTACTGGTGCTACTAAAATCTATGGGGATTAAAATTGTTTTCATTGTATCTGGTTCTAAATATTACCACAAAGGTAAAGACCCTCTTTTGGCAAAAAGATGATTAAAGTCAGTATTGAAAATATTGGCAAAACTGACTTTAGTCATTAACGGTACACGTTGCCAGTTTTACATTTGCTACAAACAATAAGATTATGAAGGTTGAATTGATTTTACAGAATGTAAGCTGTGAAGCGTGCGCGAATACTATTCTAGATAAAGCAAGAAGTACTGACGGTATTTCCAACCCAAAAATTGAACTAATAAAGAATTCACTGACTATTGATTGTATTTCGCATAATGCCTTAATGGGACTTAAAATGGGCCTCAAGGAAATTGGGTATCCAGTAAAAAATGAGTGCCATATAGTTCTGAAAACATAGGCAATCGTACCAAAGATAAAGACCGCCCAAAAGGATGGAACGGTCTTTTATTTTATGATGCCAAAAAATTATAGGTAAACCATTTATAAAGAACAGCTGTTGGCGTTAGCAAATAATTTTTGTTCCAGCTTTAGTGCTTTAGGGAACAATATGTTATTTTCAAGGTGAATATGTACATGAAGATCTTTTTCAAATTCATCCAACATAGAAAAAGCCACGCGGTAGGTATTACACGCATCTTCTGGCGGTGTATAATTACTTGTAAGCCTAGCTAAATTCCTGAAAATTTCTCCAGCAGTATCGTGTTCGTGTTCCATCATAGCGATTGGATTTTGTACGGTACCAAAATGTGCAGGTTCTAACGGTTTATTTTCTTCCATACTATGCACCATTTTTTTGATACGGGGAAACAGTACTAATTCCTCTTTTTTCATATGTTGTGACAATTCGCCAGCTACTTCTTCGAATAACTCATTTATTTGAACGAGTTCTGGATGGCGTTCTCCGTGAACCTTGCACAGTTTAGCTAAAAATTGTTTCAGAACAGGGGTTTTGCTTTCCACATACTTGTGATGCGTTTTTTCAATATAGGTGGCAAGTAGATCTAATGGCCATGTATTGTAGGCCTGAGTATTCTCTACTTTTGTGGTTGAAATACTCAATTTTTCCAACACCTCTTCCAACGAAATATTATTTTTATTACATACTTCGTCTAGAGGTCTATTACCACGACAACAGAAATCGATCCCATATTCAGAAAAAACTGCTGCAGTTCTAAAATCTTCGGCTACAAATTGTCCTATCTCTTTTTTTTTAAGTGCTTCCATACTAAACTTATTTTATGAATTATAATTTAAATTTTTAATGCTTTAAGAATGATGTCCCGGCTTCAAGGTCAAAAGCTAGGGTTTGGAGCGTCGTATTTTCCAACATTGTTTTAAGTCCGTTTCTTACTTCTGCAAATTGAAAATGTAATGGGCAGGGTTTTTCTTCGTTACAGTCATTGAGCCCCAACCCACAGCCGCTATAAATTTTAGGCCCATCGATAATCGCTACTATATCTGCAAGTGTAGTCGTCTCCATACTTTCTGATGTAATTTCAAAACCACCATGAGGTCCTTTTATTGATTTTATCACACCGCCTCTTACAAGTTGTTGTAACACTTTCGCAGTAAAGGCTTCGGGCCCATCAATCTGTTTTGAAATGGCAGAGATATTGACCCGTTTCCCCTCGTTCGATTTCATTGCAATAAAAATCAAAGAACGGATACCATATTCACAGGCTTTTGAAAACATAGGATGAATTTTATTCCACAAAGATAAAAAAGATAAAATTGTCCGAAATATGACAAAAGTCATCTTTTAAAATTCTGAACCCATCTAATTTTGTAATGTCAAAAGGAAAGTCCTTCTGACCATTACTAAAAATAATGTCAACTGAATCAAACAATTAAACCAAAAACAATGAGAACATTAGTCAAATTCGCATTCCTTTTCACAGTTGGTATCCTCATAAGCTGTGGAGGGAAAGAAGAAAAAAAAGAGGAAGGTCTTAAAATTGGTCAAAAACCAAAAGTAGAACAAAAAGAAGACGAACCCGTATCCGATGAAATACCCGCTTCTCAAAGAATTACGCTAGACAACAAAGGGGTGGGGAAAATCAAAAATTTAGAATTACCTGCTACTATAGACGATGCAATGGTAGAAAGAGGTGCAGCTATATTTAAAACCAATTGTACGGCTTGTCATAAAATAGGGAAACGATTTATTGGGCCGTCACCCTCAGGCATTATGGAAAGAAGAAGTCCAGAATGGATTATGAATATGATTCTAGACCCACAACTGATGGTAGCTGAAGATAGATGTGCAAAAGATCTACTAATTGAATTTAACGGTGCTGCCATGGCCAATCAGAATATGACCGAAGCGCAAGCTCGAGACATTTTAGAATATTTCAGAACCTTAAAATAAATAAATCATGAAACCAAGCAATTTAAAATTTTTGATAGGATTATTTGTCTTTACCCTTACGCTTTATAGTTGTAAGAATGAAACAAGCGATACCACAATTTCCGATACCGAAGCAACATCAACTACATCCTCAAAAGAGCAAGGACAAGCTTTTATTGAAGGAGATGTATCAAAACCTAACGTGTTGCAAATAGCAATGAACTCACCAGACCACACCACGCTTGTGGCAGCAGTTCAAGCGGCAGACCTTGAAAATGCATTGGTAAATGCAGGACCCCTTATGGTGTTTGCTCCCACTAACGAAGCCTTTGAGGCATTGCCAGAAGGAACGGTTGAAGAACTTCTGAAACCCGAAAACAAGCAAAAACTAGCGACCATCTTGAAGCACCATGTGACTGCTGGAAATTATGATAAGGACTTTTTGAAAAATTTCAAAAAATTGGGTCAAGCAGATGACACCAATGCCACTGTAGAGGTAAAAGGAGATGATGTGTATGTTGGAGGCGCAAAAATCATTGCCTCTGTAAAAGCAGGAAATGGCATCGTACACGTAGTAGATAAAGTCATTTTACCTACTGCCAATTAATAAAAAACCACATAACATTAAAACCACAAAAAATGAAAACTTATAAAATTCATATACTATCAATTATTGGAGTATTAGCGCTTCTCACAAGTTGCGGGAATAATAACGGCAAAAATTCGTCTAACGGGGCACTTAACTCTAGTGCAGCAGAGAAAATGTATGTTGCGCCTGGCGAACAGGATGATTATTATGCATTTATGTCTGGAGGGTACAGCGGAAACCTAACGGTGTATGGCTTACCATCAGGTAGAATGTTTAAGGAAATTCCCGTTTTTTCACAATTCCCAACTTCTGGGTATGGATATTCTGAAGAAACAAAACCAATGCTCAACACATCGCACGGATTTGTACCTTGGGATGATTCTCACCACCCAGACATTTCGCAAACTAATGGAGAATTAGACGGAAGATGGATTTTCATAAACGGGAACAATACCCCAAGAATTGCGCGAATAAGCCTAAGTACTTTTGAGACCGAAGAAATCATAGAAGTACCTAATAGTGCTGGTAACCACAGTTCGTCGTTCATTACAGAAAATACAGAGTATGTAGTGGCAGGTACACGTTTTTCGGTACCAATTCCTCAACGTGATATGGCCATAAGTGATTATAAAGAAAACTTCAAAGGGTCGCTGTCTTTTATAAGTGTAGATCCAGAGCACGGCCATATGGATATTAAATTCCAGCTACTGATGCCTGGCTTTAACTATGACCTTTCACACCCAGGACGCGGAAAATCGCACGGTTGGTTTTTCTTTACTACGTATAATACCGAAGAAGCCCATACCCTTCAAGAAGTAAACTCATCTCAAAACGACAAAGATTTTATCGCAGCTGTGAACTGGAAAAAGATTGAAGAGTACGTAAACAATGGAGGTGGTACTAAAATGCCTGCAAATTATGCACATAATATCTATGATGAAAGTACGCACATGGCAACTACCACTATGAAAAAAGAAGTGCTTACCGTAGATCCGTTAAAAGTGCCAGGGGCCGTATATTTTTTACCAACGCCGAAATCTCCACACGGTTGCGATGTAGATCCTTCTGGAGAATACATTATTGGTAATGGTAAGCTTTCAGCAGACCTTACGGTACACTCTTTTGATAACATGATTGCTGCTATTGAAGCCGAAAAATTTGATGGTGAAGCGTATGGTATTCCGATTCTTAAATTTGAAGACGTATTAGCCGGAACGGTTAAAAGTGGTGGTTTGGGCCCTTTACATACAGAATTTGATGGTAAAGGCAATGCTTATACGACCTTCTTTATTTCTTCTGAAGTAGTAAAATGGAAATTGGGCACTTGGGAAGTTGTAGACAGAAAGCCTACCTATTATTCTGTAGGTCACATAATGATTCCTGGTGGAAATTCTAGAAAACCATTTGGTGGTTACGCAGTTGCGCTTAATAAGATTACAAAAGATAGGTATCTACCCGTAGGACCGGAGATGGAGCATTCGGCTCAGATCTACGACATATCTGGCGAGAAAATGGAACTTATCTATGATTTCCCAACCCACGGCGAACCGCACTATGCAGCAGGTTGTCCAGCAGAGTTATTGGCGCCAAAGGCCAAAAAGATTTATAGACTGGACGAAAACAAACACCCCTATGCAATAAACAACCCAGGCGAAGCAAAAGTGGTTCGTGAAGGAAATAATGTACACATCTATATGTCTACCATACGCAGTCACTTTACGCCCGACAATATTGAAGGTATTAAAGTGGGAGATAAAGTGTATTTCCACGTTACGAATCACGAGCAAGATTTTGATGTACCGCACGGTTTTGCCATGATCGGACAAAACACTTCAGAATTGTTGATAATGCCAGGGCAAACCAAAACATCAGTTTGGGAACCTAAGCAAGTAGGTGTTTGGCCATTTTATTGTACAGATTTTTGCTCTGCATTGCACCAAGAAATGCAGGGCTATGTTAGAGTTTCACCTGCAAATTCTAACATAGAATTGAGTTGGTCTCTAGGAGACTAATATTGGTTGGTTTTATGCAGGCAGTACGGCTATTTACTGCCTGCTTTTTAACTCATACGCTTTCTCAAAAAGTACTACACCATAAAAACGGCTAAGATGAAAAAGGCAAGTATCATAATGATTATAGGATCGTTGTTATTGCTGGGGCTCTTTATATATCCTTTATGGAATATACAGTTGGGTGCACCGCAATACCCTGAACCTTTAGGAATGAACATTTACATTAATGGCATAAAAGGACAGAGTGAGTTTGACATACAGAATATTGATGGGCTAAACCATTATATTGGCATGAAAACACTTCCAAAATCAAGTGATATGTGGGAATTTAGTGTTTTCCCAATTGTAATAGGCAGTATGGCAGCACTTGGTGTTATTATCGGTCTTTTAAGCTTTTTTAAAAAAGTAAGCCATCGGTGGTTCCTAGGTTGGTTTATTCTTATGACCGTCTTAGGGATATTGGGAATGTACGATTTCAACGCTTGGATGGTAGATTACGGTACCAATCTGGACCCCAATGCCATCATGAAACTTCAAAATCCGGATGGCACCCCTATGAGCTACAAACCTCCACTTTTGGGACACAAAAAACTATTGAATTTCGATGCCTATTCGTATCCTAGATTAGGCGGCTATTTAATGGGATTGGGAATGCTTTTAACTCTAACAGCCTTTTTCATTGGAAAACGCTCTAAAAAAAATGTATATGAAAAATAGCGTAACAATTTTACTTATTGCCCTATTGGCAGTATTGACTATTTCTTGTAATACGGGACCCCAAGCCATAGATTACGGGAACGATGGTTGCCATTTTTGCAAAATGACAATTGTAGATAAAATTCACGGTGCCGAATTTATAACAGGAAAAGGCAAAGTGTATAAATTTGATGCTACCGAATGTATGTTGAATTATGCTCAAGACGTACAAACTAAAGTCACAGGGATTTATTATACCAATCACTATGGAAACCCAACAGAACTCATTCCCTCTTCTGAAGCTACCTATCTAATATCAAAAGAATTGCCAAGCCCGATGGGTGCAAACCTAACCGCTTTCAAAGAAAAGAGTACTGCCGAGAAAATCCAATCAGATTTAGGCGGCACCCTTTATACTTGGAAAGAATTGAAGACATATTTAAACAACTAAGTACAGCCTTGAGAATTGCTTTTCTATACAAAATCGTTTTTTTTATTGCTTGTTTCAGTATTACAACTGGCTGGGCAAAAACGATTACCGTATGTAACACCTGCGAAATAACTTCACTCAAGAAAGCGATTGCTGTAGCTGAGGCAGAGGATACAATTTTTGTAAAGGAAGGAACCTATAACGAATTCAATATTATTGTCGATAAACCCTTGACCATTAAAGGCGAAAACTTCCCGGTTATTGATGGAGAGGACCAAGGGGAAATCATTCGTATTACTTCAGACAATGTAACTATAGATGGATTGTTCATTATAAACGTAGGTACAAGTTACACCAGTGACCATGCAGCCATTCGGGTGGTAAAAAGCGAAAATTTCTTGATTCAGAATGTAGTGTTAGAAAAGTTGTTCTTCGGAATTTATCTCGAAAAATCAAACAACGGTAAAGTGTATCACAATAAGATTATTGGTGATGCACAGGACGAATACAATTCGGGCAATGGTATACAGCTTTGGTATTGCAAAAATGTGGTTGTGAACCGAAATATTGTTCAAAAAACGAGGGATGGTATTTATTTGGAATTTTCAGATAACATAACCATCGATAACAACATAAGCACCGAGAATTTAAGGTATGGGCTGCACTTTATGTTTTCAAACGATGATGTGTACACCAATAATACCTTCGAGAATAACGGTGCAGGTGTGGCCGTAATGTTTTCAAAAAGGATTAAAATGCTTAACAACACATTCCATAAAAATTGGGGGACAGCTGCATTTGGCCTTCTGCTAAAAGAAATTAACGATGCTGAAATAAGCGGAAATACTTTTGAAGAAAACACCGTAGGCATAAACATTGAAGGCTCTAACCGAATCACGTACACCAGAAACAATTTCATTAGAAACGGATACGCCGTAAAAGTTTTAGGCGCGTGCTATACCAATGTGTTTAAGCACAATAATTTTCTGTATAACTCATTCGATGTTTCCTACAACAGCCGAATTAACGACAACGTATTTGTAAATAATTATTGGAGCAGTTACACAGGCTACGATTTAGACAGGGACGGCATAGGCGATATACCCTACCGCCCTGTAAAGCTATTTTCATATATCGTAAACAGGACTCCTGAAACCATTATTTTAATGCGTAGCCTTTTTATTGACATTATAGACTTTTCAGAAAAAGTTTCCCCAGTATTCACACCAGATAATTTAGTGGATGAAAATCCCCAGATGAAAAAAATTGAATGATACACATAGAGAACCTATATAAAAGTTTTGGCAAGAATAAAGTGCTTGAAGGCATCGATTTGTCTATTTCAGAAAAGGGAATTTTTGCAATTCTTGGGCCCAACGGATCGGGTAAAACCACCCTGATAAAATCTATTTTAGGGATGGTGATTCCTGATAATGGTACAATCTCAATCAATGGTAATTCTATAAAAAACAAATGGAATTACAGGAACGAGATAGACTACTTACCGCAAATAGCTAATTTTCCAGCCAATCTTACGGTACAAGAACTTATAAAAATGATTAAAGACCTCCGAAATTTGCGAGGTGACGACCAACAGCTTATCGACCTATTTAAGTTAAGCCCATTTCTCAATAAAAAACTGAGCAATCTCTCAGGTGGTACAAAACAGAAAGTAAACCTGTTGCTTACCTTAATGTTTGACAGTCCGCTAATTATACTTGATGAGCCCACTACGGGACTTGATCCCATAGCATTGCTGCACCTAAAAAATTTAATTCTTCAGGAAAAAGCAAAAGGGAAAACAATATTGATCACTTCTCACATAATGAGCTTTGTGGAAGAAATGGCAGACCAGATTGTATTTCTCCTAGAGGGCAAAGTATATTTTAAAGGAGATATAAAAGCCCTTTTGACCCAGACAGACGAACCAAATTTTGAGCATGCCATAGCCAACCTTTTAACCAAACAGAATGTTTAAAATTTTAAAATATAGTTTTTTCGATTTAGTACGTAGCCGCTGGAGTTACGTCTATTTGTTCTTTTATTTAGCATTAGGCTTTGTGCTCCTATTCCTGAACAACGATCTTTCCAAAGCTGTTATTACATTAATGAATGTAATCATAATTTTGGTGCCACTAATAGGAACCATTTTTGGCGTAATGTACTATTACGATTCCAAAGAATTTACAGAATTACTACTTGCCCAACCCATAAAACGTGCTGATATTTTCTTGGGGCAATACCTCGGTGTTGCCATATCGTTGTCGCTGAGCTTGCTTATTGGTCTGGGATTGCCCTTTATTCTGTACGGGCTTTTCCAATCAACTGCAATTTGGGATTTTGTGTTATTGTTGGTCACAGGAACTTTTTTAACGCTCATTTTTACTGCCTTGGCGTTCAATATTGCGCTTTACAACGAAAATAAAATTAAAGGCTTTAGCTATGCGATATTGCTCTGGCTTTTTATGGCTGTTATTTACGACGGATTGTTCTTAATGTCGTTAATACTATTAGAAGAATACCCATTAGATACTTTTTCAATAGGAGCTACACTCTTCAACCCAATAGATTTATCGCGTATTTTAATACTTTTGAAATTGGACATCTCTGCATTGCTGGGCTATACCGGTGCTGTTTTTCAGAAATTTTTTGGTACCGGACTTGGTTTTTCCATGGCGCTTTCGGCACTTGTAATGTGGGTTGTCTTGCCTTTGCTCAATATTTACAGAAAAAGTAGAAAAAAAGATTTTTAGTTTTTTCTACTTTTTCTGTTCAGAATCAATACGGGAAATTCTATGGCTCAAAACAAAGAGCAGTAAATAACGCTCTTACTACACCTAAACTCGCTACATCACTATCTTTTTATGAGCCATTTCAATCGTTTGTAAAAGATAAACATCTGCCGCGGAAAATTGTTCGATATTAGAATAAAAGTGACCTTAAAAGAACTTGCTTTCATTTGCTGCGCAACTGTTCAAAAAATATTCGAAATAATTACCAGTACGGCAGGCCGAGTACCTTTCTAAATAGGTTCACCGGACCTATTCTTAACGTTCGGCAATGCTTGAAAGCCAGGACCGAGCGGAATAAATTGGTCTTGTAGACCAATTTAGCGAGGGGCCAGAAGGCGAGAAGGCATGATAACTCACTACTTAAACTAAAAAAGCGAGCTTTCTTAGTTTAAGATTGCTCGCTCCTTACCATTTTTTTGACTTATTGTACCTTGGGCGGGTACTTTTCTAGAAGTCATCTGAAAGCATCGGAAAAAAAATGCAGTAAAATCAATACTTAACAGAGCATTAATTCATTTTCCTTTGCATTTAATTTCCTTTTATTACTTATTTTTGTTACCAGTTTGTTACCGATACTATGAGCATAAAACTTAGAGAAAAAAAATTAGCCAAAGGAGCTATTCGTTATTATTTAGATATATATATTGATGGAGAAAGGACTTACGAGTTCTTAGAAATTAAGGTAGATCCGAAAGATTCTAAAACCGTTAAGACAGAAAAAAAGAATATTGCTAATCTTATTCGCTCTAACAGAGAGCTTGAATATTTGACGAGAAACACAAACTATGTCCCCAAACATTTGCGCAATATAAATTTCTTTGATTTTGCAGAATCTTTTAAAAACGAATACAAGAAGAAAGATTTGAGAATGATAAATGCTACCGTACGGCAGTTTAAAAAGTATGTAAGTAATCCAAAACTTAAAATTTCTGAAATAACCCCTAGCTTGATGAAAGGTTATATGGATTATCTAAATGATGATGCAGGTCTTAGCGGTGAATCACCGCATAATTATTTTACCCGTTTTAAAAAGATTCTTAAAGATGCTGAGCAAAAAGGATTGATAACTGATAATCCTACGAAAAACATAAAGTTTAGAAGAAAAGCTCATCGAAATGAGTTTAGAAAACAAATATTAACTTCGGACGAACTAAAAATTCTAGCTCAAACACGGTGTGGAAATGAAGAGGTAAAAAAGGCTTTTCTATTTGGTTGTTTTTCAGGTTTAGGATATGCTGAAATAAAAAAACTCACTTGGAGAAATATTATTAAAAACAGATTGGTCACCAGAAGAGAAAAAACTAATCAGAAGGTTGATGTTAAATTAAAAGAGTCCGTACTTCATTTACTGGGCAAAAGAGGAGAAAAAGATGAGCCAATATTTAATATAAATAATGAAAAAGGGGTGCCTATATCTGATAATGGTGTTAATAAATGTCTCAAAAACTGGGTAAAACGAGCGAAAATAGACAAACATATTACTTTCTATTGCGCCCGTCATACCTATGCAACACAATTACTGCTTTATGGCGCTAATTTAAAGACAGTAGCTGATTCACTTGGCCATTCAAGCACCCAACACACAATTAAATATTTGAATTATAGACACCCTTGCCGATACTGCGGTTGACAATCTACCAGAACTTGATTTTTAATAAATGATTGACAAATACATAAAACTATATCAAGAAACAAAAACCGCCAAACAACCAGAAGCGGTTCAAGTAATTAAAGACATATTATTATCAAATAAAGCTGATAGAAGAAATTGGACTAAAACGATAAATGAGATTACACAACGTTTTGAAACTATTCAAAAAAATAATATAGTAAATAGTAAAGAATTTAGCTCACTTCTAAAAGCATACAGAGATGGTAGAAAAGATTATGAAGAAGGATGTACCTTACTAGCTATTCCTAATGAATTAAAAACTGCCTACGACAAATGCAAAAATATATCAATAAAATTCGAGGATTATGTTTTCAATTTAGCTACTGAAGCCGCATATTCATACATTAGATATTTATTTTATTATAATGGGGCATTTCAAGCAATGTATAAAATTGGCAGGTTTGATAATTATGAGCATTTCACCTTCTTCGATGTGAAAAATTTAACTGAAAAATTTAACTCACAAGAACTTCTTAAAGAAGTCAATATATTAGCATACAAAACTGCTGGTGCAGTTGAAACTTTTCCAAAAGCTCCAATTAAAAAGCCCTTTGAATTTCGCAGAGAATTTATAGTCACCATGAGAAGTGATTTGATATATAGCAGATTGGAGGGTGAATATTTCAATGATTTAACTACTGATTACAACACATATTTAAATGTTTTTTTTGACGATCCTAATCATCAAAATTCTAACATTAGTTTATCCTGTGAAACCCAGCTGTTTGCTAGACTATTATCAGAAATGAAAAATAAACTTTTCAAAAGGGTGAGTTATAAGGAAATTGAAAAAAACAATCTGTTTACAACAAGGGGAGGTAATATTTTAACTGCAAATAACATAACAAAATCTTCGAAGAGTGCAACAGCTACTGAAATTGAAATTGTAAATAATACTATTGCCTACATTCAACAAAATAGCTCAAAAGGTTAAAATCATTCATTTTCGCTTCACTTCTCCTTCACTTCTGAATAATCAGGTTTCTTTTTATTTCTGATGTTTCATATTCGCACTGTTAACAAACAAGAAAAAGCTTTTTCATTTTTTTTAATTTAAATTTTAAATAAGATGGAACATATAAAAGAAGTTCTGGATAAATTCTTAGATCAAATAAAACCTGTATTAACATTTGAAGAAGCCTGCAAATATTGCGGAGTTTCAGCTAGCAGTATGTACAAACATACTTCGTCAAACCGAATTGCATTTTACAAACCAGAGGGGAAACTCATTTATTTTAAACGAGAAGAACTTGATGAATGGATGTTGCGTAATCGTCAATCTACCGATGAAGAGTTAGCTCAAATAGCTACTTCATATACTGTTAAAACCCGAAAATCTTAAATTATGAAAAACACAACCATAAATTTAAGAATTGATCCATTTACAAAGGATCAGTTAGAGGTATTAAGTGAGAAGAAAAATGTAACTGTATCTAGTGTTATTCGTGAAGCAGTAAATCAATTTCTTGATAATGAAATTACACTCGAGCCAGAATTAGTAAAAACCAAAGAAGGCTTGCACATAGTCAGGTCTATCGGTTTTTCAGAATTTGTTTTTTGGTTGTATCACAAAGCTTTTGACCCATTTGAATCAGAAATAAAGGAATTATATCAACAATTTATTGATTTGATTGATGAATGCAAGAAATATCCAATTTTCAACCCAGAATTAATAGTGGAATTTGAAAAAGTATCAAGGGAGCTTAAAAAAGTTCTATACGATGACAGCTATAATAAAGCATATTTTGAGTTTTCTGGTCGTACAGAAAATTCATTTGACTATCAAGTATTAGCAAATTTCATGCAAACAATTAGATATGATAGTGATAATAATAAAGTAATCCATATTAAATAAAAAGGTATGGATTACAATAAACAAAGTCTTGAGGCGAATCTTCGCCTCTTGACTATAAACGATCAGACCGCATTAGAGGAGTCTTTAAATAGCATATTAGTATCACTTCCGAAGGAGTATTCTAAGCTAATTAATGAAGCATTCATTTATAAACGAATTCCGAAAGAGTATCTTCTTAGTTCTATATTATTTGCTGTAAGCAGCAGTATAGGTCGTACCTTTTATATAAAAGCCTTAGGTTATAAAAATTATGCCAACTGTTATTTTACAATTATTGGAAGCCGTGGTGACACTAAAACCGAAGCAAAAAATATTGCCACATATCCTTTAAAAGAAAAGGATCATGATGATTATGACAATTATTTAGAAGAAGTAAAGGATAGCCAGGAAGTTGAAACTAATGTAAAAAGGAAGCAAATTTTGATACAGAATGCTACAATTGAAGCCACGTATCAAATTCACGCTAACAATCCCAACTCGATTGGCATTTTCATGGATGAAATCCACACATTAATAGAGAAAATGACAAATTCAAATAGCAGAGATGGAGCTGCATGGAGAAGTTTCTTTTTAGAAAGTTATACCAATGGTCATATTGATATAGCAAGAAAGACAACAGACAGTTTTCGAATAAAAGAAACTTATGCAACCTTAATGGGTGGATTGCAAAAGGAATTTATACCCTTCTTATTCTCAAAGGGAAATTTAGAAAGTGGATTTATAGATAGGTTGTTTTTTACAACAAAAATTACCGTTAATAAGACGCTAACAAGAGGAGAGATAGACCCAAAACTTATAAATGACTATTGCGAGGGCTTGAAAAATATATTATCCTATAAACGACAAAGTGAGTTCGAGGAAGAAACTAAAAAGCAGTTTCAAGTAATATTAACCCAAGATGCAGAAAACAGGATTTTCACTTACACACAAGAACTTATCGATAGGCAACACAATGCTATTCCTATAATTAGGGAGTATATGGCTAAGATGCAGATATCGATTCAGAAATTAAGCCTGTTGGGGTTCATGATTAGGAATGCAATACAAAGAACATTTAAAGATAAACTTACAATCGCTGATGTTGAGTTGGCCATTGCATTAAACGAGTTTTATCTTTTGAACTTTGAGGTTATTCTTAAAGGAACGAGGGCGCAAAAAGAAGTACTACCCTCAATTGACAGCATTATCAGTTTAGCTAAAAAAAATGGTGCTTCACAAAAGGCTGTTGCAGAAATAACTGGAACCCATAAAGGAACTATTTCAAAAAAATGGAACAAAGCATCATAAAACTGGCAACTTGCAACTTTTTAGTTTTCTTAAATAAATAATTGTATATCAATTTGTTAAGATTAATATAAGAAAAGTTGCAAGTTGCCGATTATTAATATGGCGAAAAATGTATCAGAAAGAACGACAGGAACTAATTTTTAATAAAAAAAGAGATTTTACTCTTGTAACACCTTGCTGTAATAAACTAAATAAGGACGGCAAGTTTGTAAATTTCAAAGGGTATGGTACTATGTATGGTTATTGTCATTCATGCGGAACTACTTCAAAACCGCCAGCATTATATTCAGATGAAAAGGGGAACTACTATTGCTGGAATACGGTATTACAAAAATTTGAATCTGTATTACAAACACCCGTAGATAATGTAGTACAACCTATGACAGTATGTAATTCTTTGTACTACAACAAGCAGGCTATCTCAAACAAAATATTTAAACACATTGCTTTTGAGATAGTTGAAAAAAGCGTTGGAAGAAAATTTGAAAACAACTTACTACAGTACCTTCGTTTACACTATTCCAACACGCTCGTTGACAATGTAAAACATAAATACTTTTTAGGAACCTGTCAAGATAGAGGAACCGTTTTTTGGTTTGTGAATGTTCATGGTAAAGCTCAAAAAGCTAAAATATCCTATTATACCAAACAAGGAAGAAGGACAAATCAATTTAAGGTCCCGTTTAAAAATTCTGATGGGTATCATGCTTGCTTATATGGTGAACACCTTTTAGCGCAAAATACGAAACCAATCATTCTCGTTGAAAGTGAAAAGACCGCAATTGTAGCATCAATTGAGTTTCCCGACTACACATGGCTAGCTTACTCCGGCTTAAATGGATTGACCGATGCTAAATTGTATTCAATAAAGAACCGAAAGATTTTATTGATTCCCGATATGAGTAGGAATGCAGTAAAAACAATGTATAAAAAGCTCCCGAAGTTTAAAGAGTTGAATATCGATGCTACCATCTTCGATATGACCAAAGGGAAAAGTGATGAAGAATTAAAAAAAGATAACTTTTATAATTGTGATATAGAAGATTTGCTCAGACTTAACTTCTCTAAAAACAATAAGAGCAACTGATTTTGGCAGGCATTTCAAATAAATAGTTAGCCCATCGACATTGAATGGCGATGTTCGGTTTTAAATTCGACCCCAATAAGCGAATTACAAAACTTCATTACTATTAATTATGTCAAAACCTCTTCTACATTACCGCAAATCTTATGATCCAAGTATTTTTTCTAATAATCATGGTCAGCCATACTGTGAGAAAAAACTTTTTTTATCTCGATTTAATGTTCTCCCAAATCAGATAATTGCAAATGATATTGACGCTGAGAAATTCGGTGATTATTTCGAGTCAAAGCATAAAGATGATATAGAAGAAAAGTTTTATACCATTCGCAGTCAGAGAAATAATGAGAAGGAAATTATGGAGAAAAAAGATGATCGCTATTATCTTTTTAAAGAACCTTTATTGATATATACTGATCTCAGTAATAATTTGGTTAAAATTTTATTCGATATAAGTCTTGAATCCCATGCTTTAGCAATTCAAACTTCATTGAACAGATTCGAAAAGCAAAAAGAAGAAGGTTGCCCAGAGATGCATTTAATTACAAGTGGACCTCGCGGACTAGACGTTACAGCAATGAGACTTACAAAAATGGAAACGGATCTGTTTACTAATTACAACGATGATTTCATCGAGGTCCATGAAAGAATCATCCAACGACTAAAACAACCCAAAGACAAAGGTGTGGTAATTCTTCATGGTAATCCTGGAACAGGGAAAACAAGCTACATAAGACATCTGATAACTACTATCAATAAAAAAGTGATTTTCTTACCCCCGAACTTGGCAGGTAATATTACAGGGCCTGATCTCATCAATCTGCTTATTGAAAATCCAAATGCGATCTTAGTAATTGAAGATGCTGAAAATATAGTTGTCGATAGGGATAAGAAGGGCTCTTCTCCAGTAAGCGCAATTTTGAATGTAAGTGATGGATTGCTATCAGATTGTCTTCAAACACAAGTAATTTGTTCATTTAACACTTCTCTAGAGAATGTTGACAAAGCTTTATTGAGGAAGGGCAGATTGATTGCAAAATATGATTTTCAACCTCTCACAGTAGAAAAAGCAAATAAATTATCAAATAAGTTGGGTTTTAGTAGTCGTTTCCTTGAGGCTACTCCATTAACTGAAATATTTAACCAGCACGAAAAGGGCTGCCACGTACCAAAGCGGAAATCAATTGGTTTTTAATTTTTGAAAAATTAACTCATAAGATTATTGGACGTTTTTTCGAGATAAGAATATCCGGTATGAGGAAAACCGTATTAGGCACAATTCTTTTTTTGTAAATTCACTTCGACATGCTTTGGCGATATCGCATCTTATTTTTATAAAAAATTCCAAATGGCAACATATGAACTCTTTAAAAGACTAGAAATTCTAATTGATCTATTACAGAGATACCCAAATATTTCAAAAAAGAATATTTTGAGAAGATTGGCTGACGACTACGGCATTCACAAAGCTTCGCGAACAATTGAACGTGATTTCAGGTCGCTTGAAATTGAATTTGGAATCAATATAACTTATAATCACCAAGTAAAAGGTTACGAAATTGATACAGACAGCCAGAATAGGGTACAATCACTATTAAAATTTGTAGAACTAGTTCATGTGGGTGAAATTTTTAAGCAGGGGTTAGAAGATTTTGATGAGTTACGCGACATCATAGATCTTGATGACTCTTCAAATTTTAGAGGAATTGACAACCTTAAGAACATTTTGATTGCAATAAAGAAAAATCAGGAAATAATATTTGAACATGAAAATTATTATCGTGAAACTTCTAAACAGTACACTGTAACACCCATGCGAATAAAGGAATATTTAAATAGATGGTATGTAATAGGTGTCCCCAAGGGGCATCAAGAAATTAGAACCTTTGGTATTGATAGAATAACTAATCTAGAAATTGGAATTGTTTCAAAGATAAAGCAGAAGTCATTTGAGAAACAACTTGATCAATTTTTGAATGTTGTTGGCCTCACTTATGGAGATGTAACGAGTAAGCCAGAGCGTGTAGTCCTAAAGGTAGATAGCAATCAATTAAAATATCTTGATAGTTTACCACTGCATTTCACTCAAGAAATTGATCATGAGTCTAATGAAAATTTTGCATTGGTGTTCTACCGAATTATTCCCAATTATGAGTTTAAGATTGAAGTTTTAAAAATGAATAGTTCAGTAGAAGTGCTAGAACCAAATTGGTTGCGAGAAGAAATTAAGAATATGCTCAAAGAGAGCTTAGCAAATTATAAATAAGAAGATGGAAGAATTTAAAGCGCACTTTCCACTAAGAGATCGTTTACAAGAAAAACAAGACGAGCTTTTGAAAACATTAAATGCACAATTAAAATTAAGCAAAGAGATAAAAGATATATGTACAAAGATGAAATTATACGAAATGACAGCTTTCTACCGAGATTTGGAAAAAAAATTTAAGGATTTGTTGAAACTAATCGATGTCAAAACATCAGAATAAATCGAAATTATGCAAGAGAAGATATCAATCGAAAAAACAGCGCAATTACTAAAAAGGGCAAAGCAAATTATTCGCGACGAAGAAAGAATTAGAGAATTGAAAGGTGAAGACTTTAATATATTTTCAATTTTAGGTGCTGAATTTTATGAAAACAGCACCCATTCAGCATTTATTGCAGAACTATTAAATCCAAGAGGATCGCATCATAAAGGAAGTCAATTTCTTAGGTTATTCTTATCAAAAGTACTCAAAGAACACGGTATGCTTAAATTAAGAGATATCGAGTCCTCTGATTATACCAATGCCTTTTTGAACAACAAAGTATATGTATTCAAAGAAAAACATATTGGGCATATAGATGAGCAACTACAAACTGGCGGACGGATCGATATACTTTTGAAGTCTGGGATTCATAATATAACTATAGAAAATAAAATTAATGCTAAGGATCAAAAACATCAACTAGTGCGATATTTCAACTATGAAACCGAAAACAATTTAGTTTTTTATTTAACACTAGATGGCAAAAGTCCTGAGGACTATAGTAAAGGAGCTTTAAAGGAAAAAAACTTTAAATGCATCAGTTACAAGGATGATATAAGGACATGGATTGAAGAGTGCATTATGCACGCCTACAATGAACCAATACTTCGCGAATCTTTAAAGCAATATTTAATATTAATCAAGAAAATAACACATCAAATGGAGGATCAAGCACAGGAGAAAATGTATAATCTCATATCCGATAATTTAAAAACCGCTTCAGCAATTTACCACAATTATCTACACGCGAAAGACGAAATAAAGAAGCGTTTTAGAAAAAAAGTGTTTGAACTATTAGTTCCAGTTGCTGAAAAACACAACTTAGATATCAACTACGGAGCCCCAATCGATTCAAAATTTTCGCAAATTTGGTTACTACAAAAAAATCTTGAGAATCCAGCACTGCGATTTGCAGTTGAATCATTTAGCGGAAACCATAACGACAACGGCCAGGGCAGAATGTTTTACGGTTTAATCGTTCGAAATCCGGATGAAGGAATTGATGATTTTTTAGAACTTAAATATACTCAGGAAGAAAGCACTAAATATTGGCCATCGTTTGAGTGGATTATGACAAAGTCTGGAACTCATTTAGATCTAACGAATTTAGATATAATAGAGCTAATGACTAAAGATGATTTCGTTAACACTCAGGCCCATATCATTTCTGAAAATCTCGATGCATTCATAAGCGCTAACCTTGAGAACTTTAAAGAAATTAATGAAAGGTTTAAAATAGAATAAAAATGACCAAGCCCCGCTACCTAACAAAATCGAAGTTTAAGCTCGCTCTAGGCTGTCTATCTAGAATATTTTAAACGAGTACAAAGGAATATGTGGACATAGTTGAGAGGGAATTTTCTTAAGGCTTATTCAAGGCAGCTTCTAAGTGGAAGAGTTATTGCACATGTATTACCCTAGAGCAAATCATTTTTAGGAAATGATGTGATACTTATTTTAAGCCGCGTCTCCTGACCCATACATCGAATTATTCTGCACATTGGTTTCTTGACTACGCCATTCAGCTGTACCGGAATGAAGGATTTTAATTCCCGTAAAACCTAAAGTATTGCGCTCGTCTTCAATGGGATAATTACTGATTAAAATTCCGTACTTATATTGATTCTTTTTAAAGAAAATATTTCCAAAGTCATCCGCAACATTGCAGTTCCAATTCCGATAAACTCGATTGCTGCTTTGATTATAACTTGAAGCAAGACGAATAGTAACATCAGAGGCATTTAGTCGAACTCCTCGCGTTTTGCCGTTGTACACAGCTTCAGAAAAGAAATTTTTTAATCTTTCATATGCCTCATCGTCTAGAAAATTTAGTTCTATTCTTCCTGATGCATTGTTCAATTCGTCCACACTTAACGTCACTATTTGGGTGACAGGAGTAAATACTCCTTCTTTATAGCCGGCTCTAAATTTAGTTTGTGTACTCAGACCACGAATATTATTGTTGTAAAGTTCGTTTCGCCAATTAGTATCCATAAATATTTCTGGGTCCTGCTCAAATTGTGCGTAATGCTCTAAGAGTGGAAGACTGGCGAGTAACTTAAAATCACGGTTGTTATGATATCCACAAAATCGGCCTGTAATGCCTTGAGCTCCATTTGCCAATTGTCTATCTCGCGGCTCAATACCAAAGCGTACATGTTCTTTTAAAGATTTCAAATCTTTGCCTGCCGATAAAGCCTGAACTATAATAAGGATAACTTTACGACCTCGATTTTGCACTAGGGATCGAACTTCTGCTAATCCTTCGTTGATAGAAAAATCACATGAAGTATCGGAACCAATCACCAAACAATCCACATCGTTTGAACGTAGCTCTTTATTTAATAGATTTCTTAACTCGATTGCTCTATTGGTATTAGACTCTCGAATAATACCTAATCCATTGTCAAAATTGAGCAGATATTTAGCATATTCCAATGTTTTTGGATGTAGGTTAAATACAGTCTCTCCCTTTATTTCTTGTGGCTGAACAGGTCGGTAATTTTGTGGAATATCCTCAATAAGACCTTCATTGAGCATTTCAGTGATACCAAAATATCCTTCAGATCGAACCCCTTCAATCAATTCAACCTCTGTAGTTCCAGTAAAGTGTGCGTCCAGAATATCATATGGTGTAGCGCTTACCGCTAGAAGCTTAATGTCTGGTAATTCTTGTCGTAATTGAGAAAAAAATGCTAATTCGAAAGATGATTCCAATCCTGACCCGTACTGATCCTCATCTCGTACTACCAATTTAACCTTAAAGTCTTTTACAACCTTATGTGGATTTGGATGGTTAAAAAAATCACTCATCTTCATTACCTTGACGACCGATGGTTTGGAATCTTTTATAACGCAATCATAAGCATCCTTTTCCAGGTTTACTCTATTTTGCTCGTATAAATCACGATCTCTCATACTTGTTACGAACAGAATGTGTTCATACTCTGAAATTACTCCAATAGCTGGCAAGACATAATTGCACAGAAAGTAAACAGTTCCTGATTTACCACTTTGCATGGAAGCAACAAAAGCGATATTCTGATTATCGTTTTTTATTGCTACACCAATTCTTAAAGCATTAAGAACTTGATTTATATATATACCGGTACGACCTGAGTTTTGTATAGTGTCTACAATATTTTCGTGGAGTCCAATAGGATTTCCCAACTGGTCTAATAGCGTTTCAATTTCAACGTTCCAAAAATTTTGATAAGTAGTCATTCAAACAGTATTTAAGATTAATACTGCAATGATACGGCCTAACTATGCAGGATATTCGCATAGTTTATAACCAAAGGTACTAGTTTGCTTGATTGAATTCTTCCACTATTTTGAAGATCCTATCTGCTTGTTGAGTTGTAAAAACGCCGTCAATACCCATTGTGTGATAACTCTTAAATGGACTTTCATACAATTTACTAGGCTCTATCTTACCGTTTGAAGTGATAAATTTTTTAATCGTATCAAGGAATTCAATCTGGACGCTGTTCAGTTTATATTCGTTAATAAAATTAGCAAAAGCACTATTTACTTTTTCTGGATCTAAGCCAACTAGCGATACAATAAAACTTACAAGATTGAATTGGGTCCCTAATTCGTTTTCTAATTCTTTTTTATTGAGTCCATTTTGGAACAACATAGCTTCCAATGTGCTTAGTTCGGCTTCAGTTATTTTCTCTCCTTTACGGATACGGTTAATAGTAATGTGGTCTTTATTTTCTCGAATAATTTCTTCTAAACGATGTACATTATTCTGAAAAGGGGTAGCATAAGGTGCTGGAGAAACTTCTTGAGCATGGTTGCTATCTACAATATCACCTTCAATAATATAGTCAGCGAAGTCGGTAGTAACGTACCTTTGATCTACTGGGTCAATGTATTTTACAAGTTCACGAATACCAATTCTCAATTTTTCTAGATGAGCTATGCCATCAATTTTCCAAAATTCCTCTTCTAACGGAAGCTTAATGAGCGATTCTTTTGCTTTTACCTCTGGAATTGTAGTCTTTTTAAGTAATTTTTGAGAAGTTTTAGCAACCTTCGAGATGGGGTTTATAAAAGAACTTACATATACCTCGGAATTTGGTGTTTCAAGGCGCTTTTGTATGAGGCTATAAATAAGCTTGTCATAATAGCGTGCTAAGTCTGAATCACCCTTTTTTGATTTTATTAAAGGTGCAAGTTCTTGTTCTATCCTCCGTATGTCCTTTTTTGATAAATGATTCCACAGTTCTCTATTGTCGTTTCCGAATTCGTTCACGATCTTTAAATTCATCTTTACGTCAAACCTATTTACGTCTAAAGTGGCCATCTCATTATGGAGATCATCCAACAAAGAAGTCCTAAAATGTTGTAAATCGTAATTATCTTTAAATTGATCACTGCGCAGATATTCTGCCAATTGTAGTCGTAAAGAAACCAGTATTTCAGTAAGGCTCTTTTGTGCTGATGTCTCAATCCCTTCGGGATTTTCTTTGAAGAACTCAAAGTTACCGCAAAGGTCAAAAATTAAAAAATGTGTTTTGTCATTGCCAACTCCAAACAAGTCGGGGCGCAATCGAGAACCTCGTCCTATCATTTGCCAAAATTTGGTATAAGATTTCACGGGTTTATAAAAAACAAGATTAACACAACTAGGAGCATCAATACCCGTATCCATCATATCCACGGAGATCACAATTTGTGGAAGCCTATCTTTTTCCTCATCACAAAATCGTTCAATGAATTCCTGTGCTTTTGGTTCCCCGTGGGTAATTACTTTCACATAGTTATTTCCATACAATTCTTTGTCTAATTCCAAAAAAGTGTCTTTTAAGAACTGGGCATGTTTCTTGTTTTTTGCAAAGAATATTGTTTTTCCCAGTTCGTCTCCTCCGCGTTTTTTGATACCATTTTCTATAACAAATTGTAATGTTTTAATGGCAGTGGGCTTATTAAACAGCCAAGTGTTTAGCTCTGAAGAAGCAATCCATTCATTTCCTGTGGCCGGTTCCCCATCCAAAATTTCTTGTTCGAACTCATCCTTTTCTTCATCTGACAATTCATCATATTTAATACCTTCTCTTAAAAATTTTGTTGGAACTTCCAAGGACCTATAGGGCACCAAATGTTTATTATTTACAGCTTCCTCAAAGGTATAAGCGTCCGTTGGAGATTTATCTGCAAGCCCAAAAATGTGGTAGGTATTCTTATCAATACTATTTTTAGGAGTGGCAGTAAGCCCAAGAAACAGGGCGTCAAAATATTCAAAAATTGCCTGATATTTTTTGTAGATAGACCTGTGGGCTTCGTCAATAATTATCAGGTCAAAATGACCAACACCATAAAAACGCTCTTCATTATTTCTACTACCATCGATCAACCCCATCATTGTTTTATAGGTAGAAAATGCAATTCGCGCATCAGGATTGTCTTTTTCTTCCAATAGGTTTACACTAGAGTGGTCTGGTAAATGCTTTACAAAATTAGATTTCGCTTGTTTTACCAAACTAATTCGATCTGCTAAAAAAAGAATTCGCTTCGCCCAATTACATTCTAATATGACTTTAGAGAATGCTATAGAAGTTCTCGTTTTTCCTGTACCCGTTGCCAAAACCAATAGCGCTCCACGGTTTGTGCCTATTAACTTACCGCTTCTTTTATCCGTACCTGCAAAATGCTCGGCTATACTTTTAATGGCTCGCATTTGGTAGGTGCGGTCTGTAATCAAGGTGTCAATGGGTGCAGTGCGAATATCTTTTCGATGCTCCCTACGAAACATTACTGTCTGTAATTCTGCTTTGGTATAAAAACCATGAACCGGTCTAGACTGTTTGTAGAACTGATCGTCCCAAAGATAGGTTTCGTAGCCATTGCTATAGTACATTACAGGCCGTCTGCCATACATTTTCTCTAGACTATCTGCATATAATTGGGCTTGATTCTCTCCCTTTTGAACACTTTCCAGTGTTCTTTTAGCCTCCACTAATGCCAATGGTAAACCATCATCATCCCATAATACGTAATCTACATAACCGGTTTCTGAGACATTGGTAGATTTTGGCATATATGTGACCTTGTATTCCTTATCATTAACTCCGTTTAGATCCCATCCTGCTTCACGTAGCGAGACATCAATTAGATATTTCCGTGTTTCTGCCTCGTTACGCGGATGTTGTACTTCGTCTTCCACATTAGCTTTAACCTTGTTGGCTTCAATTTGTGCTTGAAGATCTTCTATTTGTTTTCTGAATAGTTCGTTTTCGTTTGCTAATTGTTGCCGTTCTTCTTCTTTGGCATTTAGTTTCTCCTGATACGCATCTAATTCTCTATCTAGCATTTGTTGGAGATTTTTTATCTCCTTGGGTGAAAGAGAACTTCCCCCCTTCTTTGGAATAGATTCAAAATCAAAAATTCCAATTTCTCCTACAGTTTCTTGTGAATACGACTTGATAAACCATTTCCCAAAATAAAATAGTGCTTCTATGGTATTATGGGAGTCAATATCGTTAACCGGTTTATTATGTACAGCTAGATTCCCGGCTTTTTTAATGATGAAAAGATCATTGTACAGTTTGTGATTAAATTGCTCTTTAAATGCTGGCTGTACCAAAAGATTGTGAAGTGATGTGTCGTGTTGCGGCTCTAATTCATCATCATTAATATACATCCAATTGATTGCTTCTTCAAGCGCCATACGACTATATACAAGAGATGTACGTGGGTCTGTAATGATCAGACTTTCAGCCTTCACGGCTCTATCGTGAAACACAGAAAATTCCTTTTTGAGAAATTCAAAATTTGATTTCATTCATCTAAGATACTAATGTGTTCTAAAACTATTCCATTTGGTTTTTAAAATTCCAGCAATTGCAACTTCTAAAAAATAAAGATCATAGTCTTTCTGAACAGGAATTAAAACTACTTTATAGTTTTGAATAATTTGTTTTTTGGGAATTAAATGCGTTTTATTATTTGTTGTTGCCCTAGTGAGTGTAGTGTCATCAAACCTCGCTTTAAGGTATGCTAAAGAGCACTCATTATGCTTCTTACCCCAGCCGTGTTGTCGTAATCTTCTATATACCGTTCTACTAATGCCAATGTACACCGGTATAATTTTACCACTAATTTCTTCTCCAAAAACATACAATCCTTTAAATTCATTCTTAGATTTTGATCTACCAGATATATTGTTTGGTCTATAACCGAGGTCATTAAAAAAATTTACGTTTCTTCTAATTGAAAACTCAGGTTTCGCTCCACAAGTTTTGTGAAGTTCAAAATATAAATCACCTAAAGCCGGGCAATCTGTACGGTTGAGGTTCCTAATAATTAATATTGCCAGATCCCCTGCGGTTTTCAACAACTCGTTCAAATCATTGGGATACGGCTCATTTGCATAATTCATTCTTTATCATTTTTAGCATACAAATGCTTTATTACAAAAATTAGTCATCCCCATTAATTAGTGTGCTTTTTTCGAAACCCATATCACCGAGACGCTGACTAAAGAATGTTACTGTTTGGGTAATACATGCAAAAAAATAACTGGCTCTCAAAATAGAGTCATTCTCATTATCTTTGTCTATATAATCTCTAAGCTCAGGATATGAGTAAGTGTTACCTGTACTCGCGGTTAGTTTAAAACCAGCTTTGAGAAGCCTATTGCTCCACACACCGTTCTTGTTAAACTTTACATTATCTGTATATTTTGTCGGATCTAGGTGAAAATAAAAAGACCTCAAATGTACTTCTACAGTAAGATTATGCTCGGTTAATACATATTGTCCATCAACTATTACACAATCCTTGTAATTAGCAAGCATCAAACCATCCATGACTTTGTAGAAATCCGGCCTTTTACCTCTGACTTCTAACATATTTGAAGTAACACTTCTTATCTCTTTATCGTTTTCTTGCATATAGTCTGTTTTATTAAAATAGCTCTATTGTTATTCCTTTTATTATCTCACTAGATAATGAGTGTATCTAAAAATTTGAATTTGATTGTTAGAAAATATATTTCTAATCTTACCATTGTTAACCAGTAGATTAATAATATCCTGATGTGGTAATTTATGTTTATTTCCTAAACCAAAATTAATTAACCATATTATCACATTTCCAAATTCTTGAAATACTTGAAAACTCATGTCGCCTCGTGACCCGTGATGCGGTACTTGACATATATCTACATTGTCAAAATATTTATTATTTGTCCATTTTTGTCTTAATTCCGTGAGAGTTGCAGCATCTAAACAAATATCCGCGCTTAGTAAGGTGCCAGTTCCACTATTTATTCGTCGTCTTATAAACCTAGGTAATGGCCATCTAATATAGCTACTAACAAACCGTTCGGGGGCCAAAGCTCCATGATAAACTACCAAGCTAGTCTGGTTGATTAATTGCTTTACCCCAAAATGATTTTCATAAATGGTTTTAAAAGATTTTTCAAATGTTTTAGGATGAGCAAGTATGTGATTAGCTATATTATCTTGAGTTGCATTTGTTGTGATTAAGGCTTCAATATCTTTTTTAAAAGCAGCTATAGCAACTGTACTTCTTGGTTTATTAAAAAATTTAAACTCCCAAAATGTATTTATTTTTAATTTTCCAGCATCAAAATAATGTTCAACATTAGAATTGGTTTCTTCCTGCTCCTTATTTGGCTCTAAACCATTAATTAATTTAAACCGAAAATCTTTGGATGAAGGGTCATCGTCTTTTTCAGGATTATCATCTTCAGCAGAGGTTGTAGAGTCGCTATCAGGGTGAATAAAAATGATACTATCTACTCTAAATTCCTTGAGGAATGCTGTTGGATTACTAAAAAAAAGCAGCAAGTTGGGATCTGGATTTCCATCATCATCAAGATAATTGCCGGAATTAACATAATCAGTATAAGCTAGTAATAATTCATCCGGATTTAAATATGGAAGTATAGCATATTTTGCCCCGTTAGTAGCCTTTAATAAATCTGCAATTTTATTAGTGTGATCTGCGTGTAAATGAGAAATGAAGAAAATGTCTAATTTATCATTAGATTCTTTATCGAGCTCAAGCTCATTGGTAAAATCGTTTATTTCATGATTTATATATTGCCTAGAAGAGTCCGTTCCACAATCATATACAATAGAAAATTGATTTCCACTTAAATGCGTAAAAATCCCAGAATAAAATAATCCTTGCCCTATAGGATGGAATTTAAAGTCTAAATGCATCATACGATTTCTATGAAATAATTTCTTTACTTTATGTTGTATGCTTTTCATACCAACTCCCCCTTAAACGCTTTCTGCAACAAGCAATTAAACAAATCTTCACTCTCTTGCAACTCCTGTTTTGCCAGCGCCTTTTGCTGTTCAATTAAGGCGATTTTTTCTGCGAATTGGTTTTGTAGCTTTACTGGAACATCAATAATATCATATTCTTTTATTGATTTTTGAGTAATCATTGGTTGTGCCGATCCACTATTTAAATCCACGACCTCCTTTTTTAGATTCTCACTCATCATTAAATGCAAAATAAAGAAGGGATTGTTTTTTCTAACAGCCCTTAATATGAGAACTACCGGATTGATTGTTGCTTCTCCAATATCAAAATTCACTATTCCTATTTTGCCTATAGTATTACCTCGCTGAACAAAAATCAAATCATTCCTTTCTATAAATATCTCAGGTGATTCTAGATACTTCTCTCTTGTAAGATGCACAGATTTAGCCGTATTCACATTTCCGAACTTATCAATATGAGTAGCTCCCAAAACAATTGGCCCTTCATCTCTTAAATCTGTTTTTTTATAGCCCTTCCAACCAACTCTTCCTTTAACATCATAAAAGTTTAAACCCTTTCTTTTACTCCACCCTTTTTGGTTTATTACAGGATCCCCAAACATCTCTAAAAAAATAGACTGCGCCAGCAAATCGTATTCTTCCAGCAATTGTGCTGTTTTATCGCGTAAGGCAGCTGCATCGTCTAAAATACCGGCGAGGCGTTGTTGGGTTTTTAAGGGTGGGAGGGGGATTTCTAATTTCTTCAATCTTCCCACAGAGAAACTAGCTTGATTCACCGATTTATTGGAAATCATAGCTAAACTTTGTTTGAAGAAAGTAGATTGAAAATAATAATTTGTATATTTTGAATTACAAATATCGATGTTCGTTCTCAAACATAATAGGTTCATCCCGTGAATCAAAAATTCAGGTTCACCATTATAAATAGCAGTTTTACCTAAGTGTTTAGGACTATTAATATGGGACATTAATATATCACCTTCTTGTAATAAATAGTCTTTAAATTTTCCTAACTCGTCTAATTCAATATCAGCATAACCCAGTCTTTCTTTATCTATTGTCCTATCAGCAATAGTTTCAATTCTTGTAATAGGAACGCCCGAGGATTCCGAGCTTTGTTTAACAGATTTTCCATTTCTAATAAATGAAAAAGCCTCTCCCAATGTTTTTTGATTAATCATCCTATATTGAACTTCTAAGTTTTATCGCTACCTGATTTCTTTCTCTCTCAATCCTTTCTATCCTATCTAATATTTCCGAAGGTGCATCATACTCCACCTCTTCGTATACAATCTCTTTGTATCGATTAATAGAAAGATCCCAATCGTTTTCTTTAATATCCTTAAGAGGCACTAGAAAAGATTGAGACGTCCGGTCTGCATAATTATGGGTACAGGTACCGTCTAAAAATTTGTCAAACCCTAAATTTTCAGGCGTATCTTTTACCTGTAAGAGTTGCCCTTCCTTGTCATGCATTTTACCCCAATAGTCGCTTTTTAAATACCGGTATTGATCTAGCACTTGAGGTAGGTTAAAGTTGTCGTGAGATTCAGCCAGTTCAGCTAGTTTCTCAGGTGTTAAATCTTCTGCAAAAGCAAATTGGTTAAAAATGGTTTCCTCGACCAATAAATTACGTTTGTCATCCAACGATTTACCATCTGCCAGCATATCATAAAACCAAACTTGATCTGTACCACCAGAGCCGGTTTTTGTGAAAATTATAATGGCTGTACTCACACCCGAGTAAGGCTTAAATACACCACTAGGCAGCGAGATAACGGCTTCCAATTTATTGTTCGCTATAATCTCTTCACGCACACTCTTATGTGCCTTTCCGCTGCCAAATAACACCCCATCTGGAACAATGACCGCTGCACGTCCCCCTTTTTTAAGTTGGCGTAACATTAAAGCTAAAAACAGTAGTTCGGTTTTTGTTGTGTTGGTCACATTTTTAAGCCCAGGGGAAATACTCTCTTTATCTATGGTCCCCTTAAAGGGTGGGTTCGCCAACACCAAGGTATAGGCATCGCTTATGGTGTTATCTTTACTAACGGCATCAACATCTATAATATTCGGTTCTTCTACACCATGCAGATACAGGTTCATAGAAGCAATGCGAAGCATAGTAGCATCGAACTCAGACCCATTGAACATTGTTTTATTAATATGGTCCTTGTGTTTGTCTAATGCTGTTACTTCATTATGCTTGTCTATGTATTCTTTTGCTGCAACCAAAAATCCGGCGGTACCAGCAGATGGGTCACTAATCGCGTCTTCTAAGGTAGGTTGCATTAATTCCACCATCAACTTAATAATATGGCGAGGGGTTCGAAACTGTCCTGCGGTTCCCTGTCCTTCGAGCTTAGACAATAGATATTCATAAATATCTCCTTTTGTATCCTGGTTAGACATATCTACGCGTTCCAGTTTTTCTATGACCTGATCAAGTACTGCCGGTTTGGAGATTCCAAATGTTGCCCCCTTCATATAGGTGCTAAAAAGGCTTTTTTCTTTTCCTAAGGAGCGAATAAAAGGAAAGATACCATCAACTGTGTTACTAAAGATAGCGTGGCGTTCATTTACATCCATTTCCTTTAAATTCTTCCATCTAAAGTCTTGCTGTTCTTCGCTAAATATAGGAGCAAACTCTTTATTAAGTCTTTTAGACATTCGCTCATTGCGCGTTTCTGTCTCATCCAGATCTTTAATAAAAATGAGATAGGTTAGCTGCTCAACAATGGTTATGGTATTAGAGATTCCACCGGTCCAGAAGGTATTCCAGATGGCATCTATTTGTGATTTTATTTCTCCTGTGATCATATAATGGTAGTTATGCTATAAGTAATTAATAAAGATATTGGTTCTGTATTGATTGTAGCTACGGTATCCCGTATTGGAAGTTAATGATTAAAAATACTTTCTAGTAATATACTTTTTAAGGTCACCTCCCAGCTTTTCCGTTATTTCCTGCCAAGTTAAAAAATTGAATCTAGACGAGAGGTCTTTATCTTTTATTGCCATTTTAACCTGGTAAAAACTTCTAATTAAATCAGTTCTTGTTTCATCTACGATGAGAAAAAAGTTGAACCCATATTGATTGGCTGTTAATAGGTTTCTTATAAGTTGATAATGCAAAATCTTATCTTCTTTTATTAGCGTTTCAAAATCTAACAATTCTTCTACATTAGCGTAAGCCAAAACAAAATGAATGTCTTTAGCTGAAAAATCTTTTTCTGTAAATTTAGCTTCGAAAATGGTGTTGCCAATTTTCATGTCAATTTCTGTTTTCGTCCTTTCATTTTCAAAAATGGGATTCCAACCAAATTCTATATTATCGTCTTTATTAATCCCTAAAAGGTCTCTTATCCCTTTTATTTTAAGGATATTAGGATTCGCAAAAATATTCATTAAAAGCGCATCAGAACTATTTGAAGATTGCATCTCTTTATAACCTTTAGCTTTAGGATGAGATTTATCCAAACGTTTTTTAAAATCTGGCTTGGCATTAATATTCGCATAGGTTTCGGGATCAAAATTCAAACTTATGGATGGAAAAAGTATACCTGTTTTTCTCTCTTCTCCTTTTTCGTGAATGCTTTTACAAATTTCAATAGCATTTTGCTTCAATCTATTTTTTAATCGTTTAGTATAGCTCATCGTATTAATTTTAATTATCGTTGAGTTCTTCAAATTTCTTGGTCATTGTTGGATTATTATATGTCAGTTTTTTAATGGTAAGATCTTCCGCTTTATCATTTGCCAAGCGAAGATTTCTTTCTGAAGAAGTCAATGCATCTTTAATTTTATTGAGGTGGCTAATACTTTTGTCGATCTCCTTTATTGCATTTCCAAACTGTCTGCTCGCAAGTTCATAATTACGTGCAAAGCCCGTTTTGAAAGTCTGAATCTTTTCTTCAAAATTAGTGATGTCAATATTCTGATTTCTAATGATATTTAATTCGGCCTTGTACTCCAGAGACTTCATTCCTGCATTTCTTAACAATGTAATCATGGGAATAAAAAACTGCGGCCGGATAACGTACATTTTTGGATATTTATAAGACACGTCTACAATACCGGTATTATAAAAATCATTGTCTGCTTCCAATAACGTAACTAAAACTGCATATTCGCAACCTTTATCCTTTCTGTCTTTATCTAGTTTGGCAAAAAAATCTTCATTTTTCTTCTTCGTAGCCGTTTGGTCATTTTCGTTCTTCATTTCGAACATGATAGAAACTATTTCGTTACCGGCCTGATCCATGTCCTTAAAAATATAATCACCCTTTGTACCACCCGACGCATCATTATCCTTCTCAAAGTAAGCGTTCTGAAAAGCAGTTGCCCTCAATTTATTAAATTCCGTTTCACAATGTTGCTCAAGGGTTTCACCCAACATCTTAGTGGACAGCTTCTGCTTATAATCTTTTAAACGCTCAATTTCTTCGTCCTTTAATTTCAAGTCTTTGGCAACATGGTCTAACTCTCTTCTAAAATCCTCTTTTAATGATTTTTCGAGGTTCTCTTTTTCAGCCTCTTTGAGTTTTACATCATTAACAAGTTGATTCTTTTGTTTTTCAAGCTCACTAATAGCATTAGCAAGTTCTAATTGCTTTTGAGATTCAGCATTTTCTAATTTGGATTGCAACGCCCTGATTTCGTCTTGTTTTATTGAAAGTTCATCGACTAACTCTGATTTACTTTTTAGTTTTAAAGCATCTATTTCTTTTTCCTTCTCTGAAAGTTGCTTTTGAAACCTATTGTTTAATTCCGATTCTTTCAATTGTAAGGCAGTTTGTTTTTCCTTTTCAGCCATGGCTAAACGGTTGTTCAAGTCGGACTGAAATTCTTTGTCACGCACCTGTTTTACAATATTGTCATATATAGCATCATCTACTTTAAAAACTTCTTTACATTCTGGACATTTTACGGTTGTATTGCTGCTCATAGCGTTCTCTTTTTATATTATGTTATAAATGTATGGTAGAAGTGTGCAGGGTAATTGCGCAGTTATAGCCTTTTTATATTTTGAGCTTGCGTTGATTTCTTGACGATAAATTCAATTTTGTCGTTAACTTTTAGGCCATGACGAGTTACATCGCCTTTGTATATACTTATACTTTGAGTCCCATTATTAATTGAGACAGAGGCCCACCCGTTACTTGCAATTTTTTCGATTTCAGATATTTCAATTTTATTTCCATCTCTATCATATTCAATATCTTGCCAGTATGATTTGTTGGTTGCGACATCGCTGTTTGACTTAACATAACCCTCGAACCAAATCAAAACGTCCATTAACTGAAATGCTAAAGAGTATAACAAATAAGGTGTATTTACTTCTTTACGATATGCTTGTATGTGAATATTTTGGGTCACATCCACAATAGAAGTGTGAGAAGCTGCTCCGGTGGTATGAATAATACTTTTCACGTTGTTTGCGATTATTTTAGGAAAATGTGTCACTGAACAATTCACTTTTAAGTGCATCGTATCATATCCAGAAAGAAATAAACAAGATTCTGTTAGATTCACCTTGTCGCCTCCCATTTGCACGCAATTATCATGTAAAATACCAACGGCATTAGCCCTTCTAAATAAAGTCTCAAGGATTTTTCTCAAAGGTGTAAAATATAAATTGTCTGCAAACCCAATATCTAAGCCCTTTATACCTTTTAAAATAGACATGAAAGTGTCTCTAGCCTCGTCTGGATAGTTTTCTAAAATTTCAAAGAGTAGATGATTCTCATGTTTAATTTGAAGATCAATTTGCGAATCTGCTTCAGTCTTTATTCTTTCTAAAAGCTCTTTCACATCATCCGGATTCTTTTTGTTATAACATCTTATTTGAAACGCTTCAAGAATAGGATTAGTAACTTCCGTGAAATGTGTTTGACCTGACAATACGAAATAAGGAAATGCTTTCTTATTGATCAGTTCATTTATCTTTTTTAGAGCCGAGCCCAAACCCGCTGGATTGGGGGTTTCTGAATTTTCATCCTCGAAGAATAGCGCATCTAATAAAATGACATCGTAGTAATTAATATTTGACTCTAAAGCATTAAACCCTTCTTTAAAGGAACCATAGCCTTCAAGTAATATTCCTTTTTGTTCCGCCTGTAAGATAAATGGAAGTAGTGCTTCGTCATTGTGTTCATCATCAATCCAAAGTATTTTATAAGTCTTGTTCTTGGTCATAATAGTGGAATTACAAAAGAAATTGTAGTAGTGTATTCTGAGTCTATTTTATTACTATTAATGTTTAGAGCATTTTTTCCTTCATTGTGAGTTTTGAGAATTTCATTCACTTCATAGCCTCCTAATCCTCTGTTTCTTTTTTTACCAGCTGCAAAATTTTTGCGAACATAATCTTTAAGAGTAAAGTCTTTAGGAAAAGAGGATCCGGTATTTGACACTTTTACCTCTATGTAAGATCTTTTACCATCAATATTATAGTTAAGGAAAGAGGCTTCCTTTTCATTGCTGCTAAATGGCAATATCTCAATATTTATTTTATTGACTTCGTCATTGTTTACAAATGCATGAGTTTTAGCATTATCTATTAGGTTAATTAAAACAATTCTAAGCTTTTGAGGATTACCTTTAACTAGCACTTGGTTATTCATTTGCTCTTTGATATCATGATGAATGTCAAGATGAAGACTAATTTTATTGTTGAGGCTCTTTTTTTCATTCTTAATAAATTCTGAAAGGAATTTAAGAAAATGTAATTCTGTAAGTTCGAAGTTTGAAACGCTCACGAGAGAGGTGTTTTCGTCTGCTAATTCTTGGATATACTTTACGTTTTTTGAGATAGAATCAAAGGCATCAGATAGAGTGAATTGTTTACTATAACTTATTAAATGATTTTTCCAGTTCGGATCTAACTTGTACAACGCATTTTGAATTATTTCCAAGGAGGATCCGATGCTTAATAAGGGTTTACCTAAAATATGGCTCAAGGATGTTGAGCTTTCAGTTTCTTCTTTTTTATAACCGCTTAATAAGTCTTCTTTATCAATTTTAAGTTTTCTTAGTTTCGTTGAAAGTTCAATAATGCCACTAACTTTCGCACGTTGCTCTTGCATTGATGGCAATTTAAAAATAATCTTTTCCAAATCTTTTTTTCTTAACATAGGCTGAACAGATCCAACTCTATAACTAAGAACCTGTTCTTGTACGTAATCTGCAGAAAATTCATTTATCAAAAATGTAGGGTCAACTATATCCTCGTTAAACTTTAACGCAACAACGGCTAGAGATATAACTATTGGCTCCCCAGTATATTTAAAGAATGTTGGCTTTAAAGTATTCCATCGCGTTGCTATTAATAGGCAAGACTCTTCAATGATCCTAAATGTTCCCCTTTTTATGACTTTACTTTCTAGTTCATCGCTTGTTAAGGTGCTATCAAATACATCATCTTTCAAGTCACGTATCTGAACTTGTTTCATACTTTTATGACCTGGCGCTTTTGGTCCCTTAATTATACTAGAAAAAGACAACAACTCGACCCCAATTATTTTTTGCAGAAAGTATCTTCCAACAGAAAGATCAAAATCATTTTCTCGGATAGTTTTTGTATCTATATATCGTATAAACTGATTTTCGGAATCATCTTTAAGTAACTCTAAAAGCTCTATATATTTTAAAGTCCTGCTTCTTATTCCATCTTTATTATAAAAACTAGAGGCATCAACAAACTTCACATATCCCGGTCTGGTAGCTATCTTTTTTAACACTACTATACAAACAGGAATACTTGTATTTGAGAATAACCCCGAAGGCAATGTGATTACGGAATCAATTAAGTCATTTTCTATTAGTCCTTTTTTAAATTTGGCTACACGCCCTCCATTAAAAAGAAAAGATAATGGCAAAACTACTATCAGTTTCCCATTATTTTTTAGTGAGTGAATTCCTCTATCTATTAAAAAAGTTTCAACGTTTTTATAATCTTCACCTGTTAAATGTGAACGATAATTTTTACGGATACGAAATCCAAATGGTGGTGTAGCAACAATTAAATCAAAGTTCTTGTGTTCAAACCAGTTTTCTATGGAATTTTGTAAATAATACCAAGGAGCAAAATTTCCATTATGCGCTTTCAACCTTAATTGCCCAATAGCCCAGGTAGATTCATTTATTTCTTGTGCGTAATATTCTTGATTTTTGCACAAATTTGTACCAAAAGATGCTAGACCAGCAAAAGGATTATAAATTTTAGCCTCGTCCTGCAAGTCAGCGAAATTCATAATTAATTGGCTAATCTCCTGTGGCTGAATCGAATCTGATGAACGCTTACCTTGATAGTCAAAGATTGATTTTAAAAGAGCTTCAAATATTTCTAAAAAATTACTTTCTAAAAAATTTGAATCAAAATCGTTTATTTCAATAATCAAATGTTTTAAAAGCTTTTCCGGTATTCTATTCAACTTTACCTTTAAAATATCAAATATTAATAAATATTCCACATGCCGATTTTCTCTACACCAGAATTCGAATTCAATTCCGAGCATTTGTGCATTATCACAGTCATGGAGCTCAAGTTCATAACCATCTTTTTTAATTGATATTAGAAATAATAACAACTGAAAATCTTCTGGATTTACTGCTCCTCGCAATATCTCAAATACGCTATCAACAAATACATCCGTTTTGCTCGTCATTTTGGACTCATTTACCATTTACTACTATTTCTAATATCAATTAATCAACTACGTACTAGACTATTTTTTTGTAGCCTTAATAACCCCATAAGCAATCACACAAATTCCACCACCAATTATCGCCGGTGTGGCAACTGCTACACCCGCTGCCGCTGCAACTGCGCCACCTGCTGTTGCACCTGCGGTAATAACTGGCCCCAACGATGAAATAATTTTGTCTATTCCCATAACTAAAAAAACTTAAACTTGCCTACTCAATTCAATATCTGGTCTTTCGGCTTACACCAGAGAACTAATCTATTTAATTCTGATGCAAAACTGCCACATTATTATGCAGAGTAAATGCGCAGTTAATTGTTATACTTATCTAATAAATTTGAAATGTGCTCGGTAATTATACTTCTAAGACCTAATGGCTCTATAACTTCCACGTCCTGACCATAACTTAATATTTGTTGGATTAATTCTAAATTAACAATAGAATTGAAAAATACTTGACCCCTTTTTTCTTCCTCAATAAATTCTTCCGCATCTGGATGGAATGGTTTGGATAGAAAATGTCCGATTCGAGAATCTGAAAATTTTAAGACAATGTATTCTTTTCTCCCTGGCTCCTTAGGATAGGTTTCGCTGCTCGTCCTAACCCCAACCATACTTCTAAAGAAAGAATCCCAATTCATCAAAGAACAAACCGCTACTTTATCATTATTTACATTGTGACTTAAAAACCTATCATCTAAAGGAATACTCCAAGGATAAATTTTAGAGGTTTCATTGAATCCAAAAACAAACCATCGTCTATTGTATTGTTTTAATACCTGTGGATGAAAATTAAAACTATAAATTTTATCCGATGAATAGTTTTTATACTCTACTTTAAGCACTTGATTTTTATCAATGGCGTGATATAATGGCTTTATTAAATTAATCCCTTTATATTCTTCATTATGATCATAATACAAAAGTTTTGATGTGTTCTCCTCTTCTTGAAATTTTATTAACGCCTCTGATAATTTCTCATATTTTGGATGATCATCAAAACGTGCTAACAACTTAACAGTAGCGTCAACTAGGTATTGTTCATATTCTAAGAGCGGTCTTTTTGCAATGGAAAAGTTTGTATCAGAATATGTATAGGTTCGTATATTTGGAGGTAAAGGCGCATTAAAACCTTTTTTGGAACGAAATAATCTAAGATCTGCGTCAAGCTGTCTTAATTGTATAGTTTCTCCATCATATTCTCGCTCTAGTCTATTGTTAACATATGTAAGTAGCTGATCCTTTCTCAAAGCTAACTTTCTAAAACAGAAGTCTAAAATATTATATCGAAAGTGTGCGTGTTTGCTATTTGCCATGCATGATAGAATTGTTTGAATTTAAATTTAATTCTTAGTTGACGAATTAAGAAGTCAATCGTCAAATTTTTGTCATTTAGACCAAAACATTGTTGCTCATTTGTTACCAATAAAAACAAAACCCCTGTCAATCAATAGATTAACAGGGGTTTGAAGTACCTTGGGTGGGAATCGAACCCACACGACCGAAGTCACTGGATTTTGAATCCAGCGCGTCTACCAATTCCGCCACCAAGGCTAAACGGGAGGCAAAAATAATAAATTCTGTTGATTCTCAACTTATTTTTCTTCAAAATTGGCGAACTAGTGCCTTTTGGTGACAAATTGTTAATTACTATTTTAGGAAGCATCATAGTATTCTTTATTTTTGTGTTTCCATTTAAACATGCATCCATGTCTACCGTTACTCCACAATCCAAAATTTTTGCCTGTAAACAATCGAAAGCCCTTGCCGAACAAATCGCAAAAGCGTACGGACAAGAATTGGGGAATGTCATAACATCCACTTATAGCGACGGGGAGTTTCAACCCTCTTTTGAAGAATCGGTTCGCGGGAGTCGGGTATTCATTATAGGGTCTACTCATCCCAATAGCGATCACTTAATGGAGATGCTATTGATGCTAGATGCAGCAAAACGTGCTTCCGCCAGACATATAACAGCGGTATTGCCTTATTTTGGATGGGCCAGACAAGATCGAAAAGATAAACCCAGAGTACCGATTGCCGCAAAATTAGTAGCCAAAATGTTGGAGACCGCGGGAGCCACGCGAATCATCACAATGGATTTGCATGCAGACCAGATTCAAGGATTTTTTGAAAAACCGGTAGACCACTTGTTTGCTTCTACCATTTTCTTACCCTACTTGAAAAGCTTAAAGCTAGACAATCTTACCATTGCCTCTCCTGATATGGGCGGTTCAAAAAGAGCCTATGCATATTCCAAGGCGTTGGAAAGCGATGTGGTAATCTGTTACAAGCAGCGTGAAAAGGCAAACGTCATTTCCCACATGGAACTCATCGGTAATGTGGAAGGAAAGAATGTCGTCCTCGTGGATGACATGGTAGACACGGCCGGAACATTGACAAAAGCAGCAGACCTAATGATGGAACGCGGTGCATTGAGTGTGCGCGCTATCTGTACCCATCCCATCCTATCAGGAAATGCCTTTGAAAAACTCGAGAATTCTAAATTGGAAGAACTCATCGTAACCGATTCCATTCCACAGACCAAAGATCACCCCAAACTTCGTGTTTTAAGTTGCGCCGAACTTTTTGCGGACGTTATGCTTCGTGTAAACGAAAATAAAAGCATCAGCTCTAAATTCTTGATGTAGTTTTTGTAGTTGGTAGACAGTAGTTGTTAGGACGCTTCACTGGTAGAAAATACGTTTTGCGTTAGGGATTAAGCGGCATGCTCGAGCTCTTTAGCGGTACCTGAGACCTTTCGACTGCACTCAAGGTAATAGCGCTAAAAGCGAGTAGCGAAAGCCCGACCGCGCTGCAAGCGTGGGAACGCCAAAAAAACAATAATACAGTTGATGTACGGAGTCAAAACCATACTTATTAAATCGAAGCTTTTTCAGAAATAATGACATCTAAGTGAAAGTGCGTTTCTCGAAGAGAAAATGAGCATGCAACGCAAGATGTCATGGTTTTACTTTAGGTAAAAATTTCCTCAAAAGCTTCTTGAATTTTTGGTTCATTTTGTTTCAAGACAAAATGAATGTAAAAAATGCGTTAGGGATTAAGCGGCATGCTCGAGCTCTTTAGCGATGCCTGAGACCTTTCGACTGCGCTCAAGGTGACAGCGCTAAAAGCGAGTAGCGAAAGCCCGACCGTGCTGCAAGCGTGGGAACGCCCAAAGAGACTTAGGACAATAGACATGAGATATGAGATATGAGACATGAGATATGAGATATGAGAAGTTAGGTATTAGAAAATAGGCTAAAGCTACTTCCAAGACATAATACACGACTCACCACTCATCCAACTCCAAGCCCTGAGCTTCCAACTTCCAACGTCTTACCTAAACTCGACTCGTCACCGCTCACTGCTCATTGTTCACCAAATTCTTTTCTTTACCCTTTTTCTTTGTTCTATTTCCTGAAAACGTTACATTTGCACCCCTCAAAACGAGGAAATTAAATTCATTATTAAAAAACACAAATGAAATCAATTACAATTAACGGATCTAAAAGAGAAAGCGTGGGTAAGGTTGCGACCAGAACCCTACGTAATGCTGGAAAGGTTCCTTGCGTAGTATACGGAGGGGATGAGCCTATTCACTTTTCAGCAGATGAACTGGCCTTCAACAAACTCGTGTACACACCAGACGTGCATACAGTTGTAGTTGAATTAGGCGATGGGAAGAAAGTGCAATGTATCTTACAGGACATTCAATTTCACCCAGTAACCGATAGAATACTTCATATCGATTTCTTCCAAATCTTTGACGATAAGGAAGTAATGATGGAAATTCCAGTACGTATTACCGGAAACTCCCGTGGGGTACGAAACGGTGGAGTACTACGTGTGGTAAACCGTAGACTTCGCGTAAAAGCAATTCCTGAGAATCTTCCTGATTTTATTGAAGTAGACATTACTGAAATGAAAATTGGAGACATTAGAACGGTTGCTTCTGTACTGAATGATGATTATAAAATCATGCATGAAGAAAACAGAACCATCTGCCAGGTTAGAACTTCACGTACGGCTATCGTAGACGTAGTAGATGAAGACGAAGATGAAGAAGGCGTAGCAGGTGAAGAAGGAGAGGTTACTGAAGGAGCTGAAGGAGCAACTGAAGAAACCGCTGCTGCACAAGAATAGACTTCAAAACATAAAGTTTCATAAAAGCATCCTGTACTTCGGGATGCTTTTTTTATTTTTACTGAAGTTTATACCGAACCATGTTTGCATTCCTTCGGAAGTTATTCAACCCCACAAAAACTGATGCTCCGCTGCTAGACGCGGAAGAGCCTATGAAAAAATTCTTGATTGCCGGTCTCGGAAATATCGGCCCGAAATACCACAATACCCGTCACAATATCGGCTTTAAAATGCTGGATCACCTTGCCGCTGAAAATGAGTTGACTTGGGAAACTGCAAAGTTGGGAGACATTAGCGTGCACAAGAAAAAAGGGCGGAGTTTTTTATTACTGAAACCAAGCACCTATATGAACCTTTCAGGAAAGGCCGTGCAGTATTGGCTGGACAAGGAAAAGATTCCGTTGGAAAATTTGTTGGTGGTCACAGACGATCTCAACCTACCGTTTGGAAGCATTCGATTAAAAACCAAAGGGAGTGATGGGGGCCATAATGGATTGAAAGACATACAGCATACCCTTCAAACCACAAAGTACGCACGCTTCCGGTTTGGAATAAGCGACGAATTCAGCAAGGGACGACAAGTAGATTATGTCTTGGGCGAATGGACGCCAGAAGAAGAAGCCAAACTACCCGAGCGGCTCGAAAAAGGCGCAAAACTTATTGAATCCTTTGGTTTGGCAGGTGTCAATATTACCATGAACACCTTTAATGGCACCTAAGATGCAAGAACACCGTCCAGCTTCGGCATATCAAAACGACACCGGTTCAGTGATCACCATTGGCACCTTTGACGGGGTACATATTGGGCACGCTACCATTTTGAATCGGGTGGTCGCCACTGCAGAAAAGGAAGGGCTGGATTCGGTATTGCTCACCTTTTTTCCGCACCCTAGAATGGTGCTTCAGAAAGATTCGAACATCAAACTGCTGAACACCTTGGCCGAGAAAAGAGACCTGGTAGCTGCTACCGGAATAGATCATTTGGTCATTCATCCGTTTACACGCCAATTTTCCAGAATGACCGCCGTAGAATATGTACGAGACCTGTTGGTAAATCGCCTACACGCCAAAAAAATCATTATTGGCTATGACCATAGGTTTGGGAGAAACAGAACGGCCAATATTACCGACCTAAAAGAAATGGGTGAAACCTATGGGTTTGACGTAGAAGAAATTAGCGTTCAAGAATTAGATGATGTGGCGGTGAGTTCCACAAAAATCAGAGCGGCGCTAAAAGAAGGCGATGTAGCCACCGCAAACAATTATTTGGGCTATGCCTATATGATTACAGGAACCGTGGTGAAAGGCAAAGGAATCGGTAAAACCTGGAATTACCCTACCGCGAACCTGCAACCCTCAGAATCATATAAACTCATTCCTATGAATGGGGTGTATATTACACGTGCCCAAATTGGAGACAAAACTGCCTTCGGAATAACGAGTATTGGCACCAATCCTACCGTCGGCGGAAAATCACGTACCATTGAAACCTATTTTTTAGATCTTGATATCGATTTGTATGATCAAGAACTACAACTTGAATTCTTGGAATTTATACGTCCCGAAGCTACTTTCGAATCGGTTGAGGCATTAAAAAAAGCCATACGCCAAGACGAAGCCATAGCCAGAAAACACATTGCCGAACATGGATAAGTTTTTATTCAAACATATCGACAACACGGGGCTCGTTTTATGGCGGGTCGTGTTTGGTGCCCTCATTACCATTGAAGCCTTTGGTGCCATTGCTACAGGTTGGGTTCAAGGTTTAAGGAAACTGAAAACCTTCAAAAAAAAGACAACACATTGGCCTATCGAAAATGTAACGTAGAATTTGAAGTGAAGGTACCGTGAAATTTTAGACTGTCTGAGCAAGATTCAACTCCATTCAATAAAAACAGCATTGCGAGTTCCTAAAATTTAGGTATCGAACAATAAATTCAGATACATTTTCGTAAGCCTAGCGTTTTTTGTTTCTTTTTTCTGCTTCCGACGAGTGACGAAGGAACGAGAGGAAAGCACATAAAAAATGAAAAAATGTAACTAGCTTTACGTCGTGGATAAATTTCTGTTCAAACATATCGACAACACAGGCCTTGTTTTATGGCGGGTCGTGTTTGGTGCCCTCATCACCGTCGAAGCCTTCGGTGCCATTGCTACAGGTTGGGTACGCAGAACCCTCGTAGAACCAGACTTCACCTTTAATTTTATCGGTTTCGATTTTTTACAACCCCTGCCGGGAGATGGAATGTATTATTATTTCGCGCTCATGGGTGTTTTCGGACTGCTGGTAATGGTTGGCTACAAATACAGGTTTAGTATGGCCTGCTATGCGCTTATGTGGACTTGTGTCTATCTCATGCAGAAATCGTCGTACAACAACCATTACTACCTCATGATGCTATTGTGCTGGCTCATGGTGTTTTTACCTGCCCATCGCTGGTTTTCGGTAGATGCTTGGCGAAATCCAATAGTAAAAATGCCTTCTGCGCCTCGTTGGACGTATCTAGTGGTTATTTTTCAGGTATGGATTGTGTACACCTATGCATCGGTGGCAAAGTGGTACCCAGATTGGCTGGACACGACCGTGGCCGAACTCTTTATGCGCGGCAAGAGTGATTATTGGCTCATCGGGCCCATGCTACAATTAGAATGGGTACATTGGTGCATTGCCTATGTGGGCATTTTATTCGACTTGCTCATTATACCATTATTGCTTTACAAACGTACTCGCCTCATTGGTTTTCTAATTTCTATCTTTTTCCACCTGTTTAACTCGTTTGTGTTTCAGATAGGTATTTTTCCCTACATGAGTATTGCATTCGCACTGTTCTTTTTCTCTTCGGAAACATTACAAAAACGATTCCTTCCGAAGAAAACACGCTATACCAAAGGTGAAGTTATAGTCCCAAAATACAAACCGCTTCTTTTAGGGGTGTTTACCATTTACTTTATATTTCAAATAAGCCTCCCACTTCGCCATTGGGCATTTACAGACGATGTGCTATGGACCGAAGAGGGACACCGCCTAAGCTGGCGTATGATGTTGCGTAGCAAGGGGTCACGGTTAATTGCCTATACCCAAGAAGAAGGTAGCCCAGAGAAAAAACCTTATGCGTATCGTAAATTACTCAGCCCGAAACAACAACGCGCTGCGAAGGCCAAGCCAGACATGTTGTGGCGACTAGCAAGAGAAATCAAAAAAGCCGAAGCCAAAGAAGGGCGTGATGTAAAAGTGTACATGGATGTGAAACTAAAAATTAACGGCGGCCCCTACCACCAATTTATCAAACCCGATGTGGCTATTTCGGAAGAACCCTGGCACCCCTTTAAACACCATACGTGGCTGGAGGAAAGTCCGCCAGATTACCACTCCAAACCCAATAAAAAAGAAGCCGAGTAATCACGCTACAAAATGTACAATTTCGCTAACTTTGCAGCTTCAAAACAGCTCAGCAAATGTTACAAGTACACGAAATACGCGCCCATAAAGATGCTTATATCAATGCCCTAAAAAAACGTGGCTTGGATGCTTCAGCAGACATTGAAGCGGTGTTAAGTGCAGACGAGACTCGCCGTGCAACGCAGGCCAAACTTGATGAAACCCTAGCGCAAAGCAATATATTTTCTAAGGAAATCGGTAAATTGTTCCAAAGCGGAGAGCAGCAAAAAGCCAATTTGCTGAAAGAGAAAACAACGCAGTTAAAAGAGACTTCAAAACAACTACAAGAAGAACTGAATACCGCAGTTGAAACGTTAGACAATTTACTATTCGCCTTACCGAACATCCCACACGAATCGGTACCTGCAGGTACCGACGAAAATGACAATGAAACTGTTTTTTCAGAAGGAGATATTCCAACCCTGAATACCGAAGCCCTTCCCCATTGGGAATTGGCCAAAAAATATGACCTCATCGACTTTGAATTGGGTGTAAAAGTAACTGGCGCTGGATTTCCGGTCTACAAAGGCAAAGGTGCGCGATTGCAACGAGCATTGATTAGTTATTTCCTCGATAAAAATACAGAAGCAGGCTACACCGAATACCAAGTACCGCATTTGGTAAACGAAACATCTGCGAGAGGGACCGGGCAATTACCCGACAAAGAAGGCCAGATGTACCATGTAACTGGTGACGATTTGTACCTCATCCCTACAGCAGAAGTGCCGGTCACCAATTTGTTTCGGGGCGATTTGCTACCCCATACCGAACTGCCTATAACTTGTACGGGCTATACCCCTTGTTTTAGGCGTGAAGCTGGAAGTTATGGCGCACACGTTAGAGGGTTAAACCGTCTGCACCAATTTGACAAAGTTGAAATCGTTCGCATCGAACATCCAGACAACAGCTACAATGCGCTCGATGGTATGGTAGAACATGTAAAATCGATCTTGCGGGATTTGAAATTACCCTATCGTATTTTACGACTTTGCGGCGGTGATCTCGGATTTACAGCTGCGTTGACCTACGATTTTGAAGTGTTTAGCACTGCCCAAGATCGCTGGTTGGAAATTTCTTCGGTTTCAAATTTTGAAACCTTTCAAGCCAATCGATTGAAATTGCGCTTTAAAGATGCCGATGGCAAAAACAATCTTGTACATACATTAAATGGTAGTGCCTTGGCACTTCCCCGCGTATTAGCAGGCATTCTTGAAAATTATCAAACCCCAGACGGAATTAAAATTCCAGAGGTGCTTGTGCCATATTGCGGGTTTGAGATGATTTCATAAACAGTTAATGTTTAGTGGTGGTGCCATTCGCACGTAGCGAAATTAACAAGGCGAACTTATTTTAAAGATCAGAAAACGTTTTGGCGCAATAGTTGTACCTTCAAAAAAAATTACAAAACCTTAGTAGCTAATCGCTCACATCTAAATTCTTATCTTTACCCTATGCGCGTACTTGTTTGCATTTTGTTTTGTTTAATTTCGTTGCCGAGCCTTGCCCAGAGCGAAGCTTTGGCAAATAATTATTTTGAGCAAGGTGAATACGAAAAGGCGCTTTCGGTGTATAAAAAATTAGCCGACAGCAATCCGGGTAGGCTCGATTACACCCTGGCAGTTGTAAAAACGTTACAACAATTAGAAGAATTTGACGAAGCAGAGGCGCTACTTCGAAAAAACCTGAATGCCCGCAGAAGGTTGCCACAACTTTATGTTGAATTGGGTTACAATTATTCCTTGCAAAGCAAAGATTCGCTTGCCACCCAAGCCAATCGCCAAGCTATTTCGTACCTAAATGAGAGTCCGAATTACGCCTATCCCATCGGGAAAACGTTTGAGAACTATAGCTTGTTAGATGAAGCGGTAGAAGTGTATGAAACAGCCATGCGGCTTGAGCCTGGCATGAATTTCAACAACCAATTGGCGCGTATTTATGGCGAATTGGGTCAGCTGGAAAAAATGTTCAACACCTATTTAAATTTGGTACAGTCTAACCTTTCCTACCGAAGTATCGCCCAGCGAAATTTCAGTATGTATGTAAGTGAAGACCCCTCAAATGAAGCGAATACAATTCTGCGGAAAACCCTATTAAAGCGACTTCAAGAAAATCCGGATGTGTTATACAACGAATTGCTAAGTTGGTTGTTCATTCAGCAGAAAGAATACAAAAAAGCATTTATTCAAGAAAAAGCGATTTATAAGCGAAATGGTGAAGATCTTATTGGTATAGTAGACCTCGGTTTTATAGCCATGAACGATGAAGATTACGACAATGCCAAGGATATTTTTACGTATGCCATTGAAAATGCAGCAACTCCCGAAGAAAAATTGAGGAACCACCAATACCTGCTACAAATTAAGTTAGAGACGGCAACCGAAGAAGCGTATGAAGCAATTTTGACCGAGTTCCAAACGTTGTTTGATACCTACGGAAGGGACCGCCAAACCTATTCTCTTCAGATAGATTACAACCACTTTCTCGCCTTTACCATGGGCCGAAAGGATGAAGCCATCAGTAATTTGAAAGAACTCGCCAAAAAGAACATGAGCAGCTACCAAGAAGCACGTGTAAAGATGGAACTGGCAGACATTTTGGTTTTCAGCGAACAATTTAACCAAGCACTCATCTATTATTCTCAAATTCAGAGCAAGGTTAAAAACGATGTGTTGGCACAAGAAGCCCGATTTAAAGTAGCAAAAACCAGCTATTACAAAGGTGATTTTGAATGGTCACAGGTTCAGCTAGATGTTTTAAAGAAATCTGCTTCGCAACTCATCGCAAATGACGCGATGGAGCTGAGCCTGATGATTCGTGACAATTCATTAGAAGATTCTACGCAGACCGCCCTGAAAAAGTTTGCAAGGGCAGACCTGTTGGCACTTCAGAATAAAAACTCAGCAGCCGTTTCTGCCCTAGACGAGATTTTGCTAAATCACAAAGGCGAAAAAATTGAAGATGAAGTACTCCTCAAGCAAGCTAAAATCTATGAAAAGATGGGTCGCTTTAACAATGCCGAAGCCAATTACTTAAAACTTATCGAGTTTTATAAAGAAGATATCTTGGCAGACGATGCCTATTTCCATTTAGCAAAACTTTACGAAACCAAATTGGCGCAGCCTGAGAAAGCAAAACAATTCTACGAACAGATTATCTACGATTTTGCAGACAGCATCTACTTTATAGAAGCCAGAAAACGTTTCCGGATGCTGCGTGGCGATGAAATAGAATAACCGACCATTAACCTATGGGCAAAACCAAAAAAATAGATTGGCTGAACCATTTCCTCGAATTTATAGTCGTGGTTGTTGGTATTCTGCTCGCGTTCCAATTAAATACGTGTCGCGAAGCTAAAAAAGAAACTTCGCTGGTCATGGGCCATGTCACGAACATCGTAGAAGAAACTGAGTTCAATCGGAAGCAATTAGAAACGGGCAAAAATAATTCTGAGCGCTTGCTTCAAAAGTTGGATACGCTTATAAAAATCACAGCAAAACCAGAATTAGACCGAAGCACAGCGCATTCACTCTCTATGGAGCTCATGTCTTTAGATTATTTGTACCTAAAAAAGAATGCCTATAATTCGTTGGTGGAAACGGGTGACATCCGATTTATGGAAAACTCGAACCTCCAAAAAGATATTATTAGTTTGTATGAGTACTATAGTTGGCTCGAAGGTTTGGATATTTCAACGAGAACCTCATACCTAGAGAACTATTTGCCGTACGCCACCGAAAATTTCGACTTGATAAATTTCCAATCCCAAGCAGACGAGATATATACCAATAAACTATTTCGAAATTACCTCGCCGTATATCGGTATTCGCTGCGGTATCGCCTTCAAAAACAAGAAGATTTGATAGCACTGATCGATGAATTTTTAGAAAAACACAGCTCAAAAAACTGATATGATTATATACAACGTAACAATAAATGTAGACAAAAGTGTGCATGACCAATGGTTAGAATGGATAAAGACGCACATTCCGCAGGTATTGTCTACAGGGCATTTTACCGAAGCCAAACTCACAAAAGTGTTGGTAGAAGAAGAAATGGGCGGTACTACTTACTCTGTTCAATACCGCGCCAAATCACGTGAAGCATTAGACCAATACTATAAAAATGATGCTGAACGCCTTCGGAAAGAGGGCATGCAATTGTTTGCAGACAAGATGCTCGCGTTTAGGACCGAGTTGGAAGTAGTAGATGAATATTCTGTAAATTTCGATTCGTAGTGTCTGTTCGAGCTAAAAAACATCTGGGGCAACATTTTCTGAAAGATGAGCGTATTGCTGAAAAGATAGCCGATACTCTTAGTTTAAGGGGCTATACCAATGTATTGGAAATCGGTCCCGGAATGGGCGTACTTACCAAATACCTTATTGAAAAACCCATCGATGTGGTTGCGATGGACTTAGATAGTGAATCTATCACCTATCTTTTAGACCATTATCCGAATGACAACCTTCAAGTTCTAGAAGCCGATTTTTTAAAATGTGACCTTACAGATTTGTTCGGAGACCAACCCGTTGCCATAACTGGAAACTTCCCGTACAATATCTCTTCACAAATTGTATTTAAGGCCATCGAGGCACGAGAGCAAGTTCCAGAATTTTCTGGCATGTTCCAGAAAGAAGTCGCACAGCGCATCTGCGCAAAGGAAGGAAACAAAACCTACGGAATTCTATCGGTGCTCACCCAAGCTTTTTATGAAGCCGAATATTTATTTACCGTAAAGCCCGGCGTTTTCAATCCGCCCCCAAAAGTAGACAGTGGCGTACTTCGGCTTACGCGGAAAACCAATTTCCATTTGCCTTGTGATGAGGGGCTATTTTTTAAAGTAGTAAAAACAGGATTCCAACAACGCCGAAAAACCCTTCGCAACAGCTTAAAATCGTTTAATCTTTCAGATAAACTAAAAGAAGATACTATCTTTGGGCAACGACCTGAGCAACTTTCAGTTTCTGAATTTATTACGCTCACCGAAAAGATAGCTAACGATGCAATTTCAACTCACAACTGATTTTATTGAGAATGTGGAACAGCTCATTGCCGTAAAAGATGGCAATGCGTTGCGTGAGCTATTGCAAGATTTCCACTTTGCCGACGTTGCCGAACTACTCGAAGAATTGAGCAGCGACGATGCAACCTATCTCATCAAATTGTTGGAGAGTGATATTACCTCTGAAGCGTTGATGGAATTGGACGATGATGTGCGTGAAAAAATCTTAGATCGTTTGTCGCCTTCTGAAATCGCCACAGAGTTGTCTGAAATGGATACCGATGATGCTGCCGACGTAGTGGCAGAATTAGACCAAGAGGTGCAACAACGGGTCATCGAAAAAATTGAAGACCAAGATCTGGCAGCCGATATTGTAGAGCTTCTTGCCTACGATGAAGACACTGCGGGTGCCTTGATGGCAAAAGAATTGGTACAGGTAAAAGAAACTTGGACGGTAGCTGGATGCGTTCGGGAGATGCGTCGCCAAGCAGAAAATGTAACGCGGGTGCATTCCATTTATGTAACCAACAAAGAAGGAAAACTCACCGGTAGACTCTCGCTAAAAGATTTACTAACGGCAGCCGAAAAAACGAAAATTTCCGAAGTATTTATTCCGAAAGTAGATTATGTGACCGTGCATACCGACAATGAGGAAGTAGCACGAATTATGCAGAAATACGACCTGGAAGCCATCCCAGTTGTGGACGAAGATGGTATTTTGATGGGGCGTATCACCATTGATGATATTGTAGATTTTATTAAAGACGAAGCCGAAAAAGATTACCAAATGGCGGCCGGTATCTCGCAAGATGTTGAAGCAGACGATAGCGTTTGGCAACTCACCCGTGCACGTTTGCCATGGTTGGTATTGGGCCTATTTGGCGGATTGGGAAGTGTCTATATAATGCAAGGTTTTGAAGAAGCCCTTAACTCCTTCCCTGTGCTGTTTTTCTTTACACCACTTATTGCCGCGATGGCAGGAAATGTGGGGGTACAGTCTAGTGCGATTATTGTACAGGGTCTTGCCAACGACAACGTAAAGGGAAGTTTGTTTAACAGATTGGTAAAAGAAGTAGGATTAGCGCTTATCAATGGGTGTGCACTCGGGCTGTTAGTGATTCTCTTCGGATTTATAGTAGGGCAAAATCAGTTGGTGAGCGTCACTATTGCGGTCTCAATGCTGTCTGTAATTATCGTTGCTGCACTTATTGGCACCTTTGTACCCATCATACTCGACAAAAGAGGAATTGACCCAGCAATCGCTACGGGGCCATTTATTACCACGAGTAATGATATCTTCGGAATTTTTCTGTTTTTCTATATCGCAAAATTAATTCTTGGGTTTTGATAACATTTTCAGAAAAACTGACGGTTCCTGCTTCGGCCATAGACGAAAATGGACACGTAAACAACATTACGTACTTGCAATGGTGTATTGATGTTGCTGAAAAGCATTGGTTTTCGAAAGCCCCGTCGACTTTTAAGGACAGTCATTTTTGGGTTGTGTTAGAACATACCATTTCGTATAAAAATCCGTCGTTTGAAGGAGAAGAACTTTTGGTAGAAACCTGGGTCACCACAGCCGAAGGTGTAAAAAGTGAACGCTCTTATAAAATAACGAGAATTTCAGACCAAAAAGTACTGGTAACGGCAAAAACGACTTGGTGTTTTGTTGAAATTAAAAGTCAGAAACCCGCACGGATCACGGATGAAATCAGAGATTTATTCCTTTAAATACTATCATGAAACCCATCAACATCAAAGAAAAACTGAATCAGTTTCACAAGCAATGGCATCCGCATCAAATTGCAACGGTAGACAATATGCAGGTTTTGCTGGCAAAGATTTCGGGCGAATTTGTGTGGCACAGTCATAAAGAAGAAGATGAACTGTTCTATGTTCAAAAAGGAACCTTGCAAATGCGGTTTCGGGATGCAGAAAACCCTTCTGAAGAATGGTCTGAAATCGTACATGAAGGTGAAATCATCGTAGTGCCTAAAGGGGTAGAACATTGCCCGACCACCCACGATGGTGAAGAAGTACATCTGTTGCTGTTTGAAAAACTAACTACGGCACACACGGGAGAAGTAAAGCATGAAAAAACGCAGACCGAGTATCCTAGAATTTAAGGTTGGCAGCCTTTTAAACAACACCTTTTAATTTATTCGTTTTTCAAATTTCATTTTTCTACTTTTAGAGAATGAAAGTCCTACACCTTGATAACAATCACCCTGCCCTTCTCCAGCAACTAGCTGAGGCCGGATTTTCGAACACCGAAAATTACACGGCTACCAAGGAAGAAGTAGAACAATTTATTGGTGATTACCACGGAATTGTGATTCGGAGTAGGTTTAAAATTGACAAATCATTTCTAGACGCTGCAAAAAACTTACGATTCATAGCACGCGTCGGTGCCGGACTAGAAAGTATCGACATTCCGTATGCAAAGAAAAAAGGCGTTCAATTATTCTCGGCGCCAGAAGGCAACCGAAATGCAGTGGGAGAACATACCTTGGGATTGCTTTTATCGCTTTTTAACAAGCTGAATATGGCAGACCAAAGTGTGAAAACGGGACATTGGAAACGAGAAGCCCATCGCGGACTCGAATTAGACGGTAAAACCGTTGGGATTATTGGGTATGGAAATATGGGGAAAAGCTTTGCCCAAAAACTAAAAGGATTTAATTGTACGGTCTTTTGCTACGACATCAAAGACGGTGTTGGTGACAAAAATGCAACTCAAGTTTCGCTAATCACCTTGCAGGAGATGGCAGATGTGGTGAGCCTTCACACACCTTGGACCCCAGAGACCGATAAAATGGTAAATGCCGATTTTATAACCAATTTTAAAAAGCCGTTTTGGCTGCTCAATACCGCACGTGGAAAGAGTGTGGTGACCAAAGATTTGGTTGCTGCCTTAGAAAATGGTAAAGTTTTAGGTGCTGGTTTAGATGTTCTAGAATATGAAAAACTATCGTTTGAGTCTCTTTTTTCTTCGGAAATGCCCTTAGAACTCAAAAAATTATTGGAATTCCCGAATGTATTGCTCACGCCACATGTTGCGGGATGGACGGTAGAGAGCAAGCGTAATTTAGCTGAAACGATTGTAGATAAGATTAAAGAAGCTTTTCCGAAGCCAGAGCCTTAGGGATTGTATCAGAATTGCTTCGGAAGAAATAATTGTAACTTATTGTTCAATTCTAATCACGTGAATCAAGAACAGACAACTGATAACTGACAACTGACAATAGACAACCGAGAACAGACTACCGACAACAACCAAATTATGCAATACCAAGCTAACACCGTAGAAGAATACATCGATCAGATTCCAGAAGACCGAAAGGCACCGATAAAAAAATTGCGCCAGACCATTAAAGAGAACCTCCCAAAAGGTTTTGAAGAAGGCATTTTATATAAAATGATTGGCTACTATGTGCCGCATTCACTATATCCCGACGGGTATCATTGCGACCCTCAAACACCATTGCCTTTCATCAATGTGGCATCCCAGAAAAACTTTGTGGCCTTGTACCACAGTGGTATTTACGCCAAAAAAGAACTGCTAGATTGGTTTGTTGCCGAGTACCCGAAACATTGTAAATACAAACTAGACATGGGGAAAAGCTGTGTTCGGTTTAAGAAAATGGACGATATCCCGTATGACTTGATTGCAGAACTGGCAACCAAAATGACCGCAGAAGAGTGGATCGATATCTATGAAAAAGCAATAAAAAAGAACTAATAAAACAATTATTTTTATGAAACTAGGCGCATTTTCAATCAGTCTTGCCGTTAAAGACATCCACAAATCGAAAGCATTTTACGAATCGTTAGGGTTCGGGAAATTTGCGGGTGACCTTGAGAAAAACTACCTCATCATGAAAAACGGGGACGCCTTAGTAGGGCTTTTCCAAGGGATGTTCGACAAGAATATCTTGACTTTTAATCCAGGTTGGGACCAAAATGCCAACTTAGTTGAAGGTTTTGATGATGTCCGAAATATTCAGAAACACTTAAAAAATGAAGGCATGACGCTTGTAACCGAGGCAGACGAAAGCACCAGTGGTCCCGCAAGTTGCGTAGTGGTAGATCCCGATGGCAACCCTATTTTAATAGACCAACACGTATAAATTAACAGAAAGATGAAAAAAAGAGTCACAGGTATTGGCGGATTATTTTTTAAAACCACAGACCCCAAGGCAACCAAAGACTGGTACAAAAAACACCTAGGGTTCAATACAGACGATTGGGGCTGTACCTTTTGGTGGAAAGATGAAAACGGCAACAAATGTTCTACCCAATGGAGCCCATTTCCGAAGGATACCGACTACTACGAACCAAGTAAGAAAGATTTTATGTTCAACTATCGGGTGGAAAATTTAGTGGAATTGCTAAAAGTGCTGAAAGATGAAGGCGTACAGGTAATCGGAGATATCCAAGAATTTGAATACGGCAAATTTGGATACATCATGGATCACGACGGAAACAAAATAGAACTTTGGGAACCTGTAGATAGTGCGTTCGAGTAAACAGTCATTTCGACAAAAGGAGAAATCACACAACAAATAATTTTTTAAAAATGTGCTGTTAATAATGATTACTCAAGTGACACGAATAGTGCTTTCGAGTAACATGTTGTTTTTGGGCGTTCCCACGCCAAAGCGTGGTCGGGCTATCCGGGCTACATGGTAGCTTACTCCTATCCCTAACGCATCACAGTCGTTCCTGTTTTTATTTTTAACCTAAGACTACCGACCAACGACTAACAACTACAAACTAACAACTATTTTACTACATTAGTTCCATGAAATTCTATCTGCTGTGCATTGTACTAGTTGCCTCACTGCTCTACAGTTGCACTCAGCCCAACACTTCACTATCTCTTAACGGAACCGATTGGAAGTTTTCTGAAGTCGGCAAAGAAAACTTTCAACCCGCTACAGTTCCAGGTACTGTACAAACAGATTTGCTGAAATTGGGGCAGATACCTCATCCTTTTTTGCTGAACAATGAAGATAGCATTCAGTGGATTTCAAAACTAGACTGGGTATACCGAAAGACCTTTTCAGTCCCTAAAAAACAGTTGATTAAAAAGCAGCATCTCCTCAAATTTGAAGGATTGGACACGTATGCCAACGTGTTTTTGAACGATAGTCTGCTTGTTGCTACCAGTAATGCGTTTAGAACGTTTGAAGTAGATGTTTCAACCTTGCTAAAAGAAGAAAATACCCTATACATCGTATTTCATTCAACAGATCAAAAAGAGAATGAAGCGAAAAGGCAACTAGACTACGAACTCCCAGAATCACCTAGAGTTTTTACCCGAAAACCACAATTTCAGTACGGTTGGGACTGGGGGCCCAAAATTAAAACGGTGGGTATTTGGCGTGATGTTTCACTGCTATCTTTCGATAACATCCGGCTAGAAGATGCTTTTCTAAAAACAGAGCACATCACCGACACGCTTGCCACCTTGTCTGCCATCATAAATTTACAAACGTCAGAATACGACAATTGCTTCATCGAAATCAGGAACAAAACCACCAATGAAACCTTTACCTTTTCGGCAGAAGTATACGGTCCAAGTAGTGAGTACTCTTTTGAAATTCCGATCAAGAATCCGAAGCTCTGGTGGACCCACAACTTGGGAGAGCCCTTTTTATACGACTTCAGTATTCGTGTGAAAAAAAATAATGTGATTATCGATTCCATGTCGAAGCGCGTAGGCATTCGAGACGTACAGCTAATGACGCCAAAAGATAGTGTTGGCGAGCGTTTCTATTTCAAACTAAACGGCATCCCCGTGTACATGAAAGGCGCCAATTACATTCCGCAGCACATTTTCTTGCCGGAAGTGAGCACGAAAGATCGCGAAACATTGCTTAACGCCGCTATAGAAGCGAATATGAATATGCTCCGTGTTTGGGGTGGCGGAGTGTATGAAGACGACGAATTCTACCAGCTTTGTGACGAAAAAGGCATGTTAATATGGCAAGATTTTATGTTTGCCTGTGCCATGTACCCTGGAGACACATCGTTTCTTGAAAACGTCAAAAAAGAAGCTATCGATAATGTAAAACGCCTCAGGCAACACCCAAGTATTGCGCTGTGGTGCGGCAATAACGAAAATAGCGAAGGGTGGCACCGTTGGGGCTGGCAAGCAGATAAAACCGAAGCCCAAAAAGAAGAAATCTGGAACAATTACCAAAAAGTGTTTAACGAAATACTTCCTACGGTTGTAGACAGTTTGCATCCTTCAATTTCCTACTGGGAAAGCTCACCAAAATACGGGCGTGGAGACCCGAGTTACCAATTTGAAGGCGATGCACACGATTGGTGGGTTTGGCACGATGGGTATCCGTTTGAACATTTTGAAGAGACAGTACCGCGTTTTATGAGTGAGTTCGGATTTCAATCGTTTCCAAGTTATGAAACGATGCAATATTTTACACAAGCAGACAGCATCAATATTTCGCATCCTAGTGTTGTTAGTCATCAAAAACATGTGCGCGGATTTCAACTTATTAACGAGTACATGGAGCGTGATTTTGTAGTTCCGCAGAAAGATAGCGACTATGTGTATGTGAGCCAATTGTTACAAGCCTACGGAATTTCGAAAGGAATTTTAGCCCATCGCCGTGCAAAACCCTATAATATGGGTACGTTGTACTGGCAACTCAACGATTGTTGGCCTGCCATCTCATGGTCTAGTATTGACGGGCTTGGAAACTGGAAGGCGTTGCATTATAAAGCAAAACGTGCGTTTGCAAATACGCTGATTGTTCCGAATCTGAAAAACGACACACTAGATATTTGGTTGGTGAATGATTCGATCACGCCTATAACCGAAACCCTCTCTGTGAAGATTAAAGATTTTAACGGAACCGTCTTGAAGGAAGTTTCAAAAGCCAATAGCACGGTCGGTACCACAGCAAGCGAATTAAAACTAAGGATGCCGTTAAATGAAATCGATGCGTTTAAAAATAATACGGTGGCTGAAATTTCCTTCGGAAAAGCACAGGCGTTATATTATTTTGTCAAACCGAAAGAGTTAAAGCTTACAAACGAAGCGATACAAGTAACTCAAATAGCGACCGACCGAAGTATTTCAATCACACTTTCAGCAGAAACATTGCAAAAGGATGTATTTTTAGTTGCTGATGTGGCTGGACATTTTAGCGATAATTTTTTCGATCTCTTGCCAGGCGAAGCGAAAACCGTTCAGTTTTTCCCAAAAGAGAAGATGCCAACAGTAACATATATCAATACGTTGAACCGAATAAATAATAACATTGAAGGGGAAGTGCCTTCGTATTCTATTTCACCCATAGATTAAACCATGAAAAAATTATCTGTTTTTTGGCTGTGCTTGCTAACGATACTTGTTAGTTCTTGTAAGGAAAACGAGCAAGAATTGGTTACGGTAAAGATAATTCCAGAACCAGAAACGATGGTGGTAGGACAAGGTAGTTTTGAAATCACATCTGCAAGTACGTTCTACGCACCACCTACATTTAAAATCGCGACCCATTTTCTACAAGATTATTTAGCCTCAGGAGCAGGCATTGGGCTTACTGAAGCTTCCGAAAGCGCTTCTGATATTGTATTTGCGCAAGATACCACGATTGCCGCAGAAGGATATTCGCTTTCTATTTCCGAAGAAAACATAAAAATAAAAGCGGCTGATGCAGCGGGAGCCTTTTATGCAGTACAAACAATTCGGCAATTGTTACCCCCTGATTTGGAACGGTTGAATTCTATGCCTAAAACTTCAGTTAACATTCCGCAGTTACAAATCACCGATGCTCCAAAGTTTGCCTATCGCGGTATGCATTTGGATGTATCACGACATTTCTTTCCGAAGGAATTTGTAAAAAAGTACATTTCGTATTTGGCGATGCTGAAAATGAATCGTTTTCATTGGCATCTCACAGACGATCAGGGATGGCGCATCGAAATTAAGGAATATCCGCTATTAACCGAACACGCTGCCTACAGAAATGAAACCTTGATTGGGCACTACAACACCCAACCACAACAGTTTGATGGCCAACGCTACGGAGGGTATTACACCCAAGAAGACGTACAAGAAATTGTGGCTTATGCAGAAACCTTAAACGTCACCATCATCCCAGAAATTGAAATGCCCGGCCATGCCCAAGCTGCCGTTAGTGCGTATCCAGAGTTGGGCTGCACAGGTACAGAAGTGCCTGTAGCAACCAAATGGGGTGTGTTTGAAAATATCTATTGCCCCAACCAAAAAACCTTCGCCTTTTTAAAAAACACCTTGGCGGAAGTGATGGCGTTATTTCCTGGCGAGTACATACACATTGGGGGTGATGAAGCCCCAAAAACACAATGGAAAACCTGTAGCCACTGTCAGCAACTTATCAGTAAACACAATTTAAAAGACGAACAGGGTCTGCAGAGTTGGTTTATAAAAGAAATTGAAACTTTTGTAAATAGCAAAGGCAAAAAAATCATCGGTTGGGACGAAATTTTAGAAGGCGGATTGGCACCTAATGCCACCGTAATGTCATGGCGTGGTACCGAAGGCGCTGTAGAAGCAGCCAACGCAGGGCATGATGTTATCTTAACCCCTACTTCGCATGCGTATTTCGATTATTACCAAGACGACCATCCTGACGAGCCCTTAGCCATTGGCGGATTTTTACCGTTAAAAAAGGTGTTTGAATTCAACCCAGTACCAACAGAGCTGACAGGAGACGCGAGAAATCATGTGTTGGGAGCACAAGGAAATATTTGGACAGAATATATAACCACTGAAGCGCAGGTTGAATATATGGCGTTTCCGCGCATGCTGGCAATGGCAGAAGTGGTTTGGAGCGGGCCCACAGAAAATAACGAAGAAGCGTATCCGATGTTCCTTTCAAAAGTCGTTCAGTTTATGGAGCGACTGGAGGTGCTAGGAGTGAACTATGCCAACCATTTGTACGATTTAAAGGGAGCGGTCGTAAAAGAGAACGGAACCATTTTTTACACCTTAACCTCTCCCGTTTCTGGAGATAAGATTTCGTATCGTATAAACGGTGCTGCGGAAAAAACCTACGAAACTCCCATCCCCATAACAACAACTACAACGCTGACTGCGCAAGTATTTAAGAACGGTAAAAAAGTAGGGCGGGCATTTTCAGAAAACATACAATTTCACAAAGGATTAAAAGCAACAATAACGATGAACGTTTCACCGCACGCTGCGTATAGTGCTGGAGGTGAAGCGGCACTACTTAACGGTATTTCGGGCAGTAATACCCGCTATGGAGACGGTGAGTGGCTTGGCTTTTGGGGTGACGACTTAGAAATCACCATTACACTGAACGAACCTACAACCATTACAGAAATCGGCACCCGGCTCTACCATGCTCCTGGGCAATGGATTCATGCGCCGAACAGGGCAAGTATCACAGCAAAAACAGCTCGAGGGTCGAGCCATACCAATTCCATTTATAAAGAAATTACAAATTCGGAAACACTGATACCCTTCAAGTTTAAGTTTCCCGAAACTGGATTAAGGGATGTGACCTCCATTACCTTGAAAATACCTAACGTGGGCATTATTCCTGAAGGGCAACAGGGCGCAGGAAACAAAGCCTGGACCTTTATTGACGAAATAGTTATAGAATGATCGTAGAAGTATGTGCCAATAGTTTTGAAAGTGCCAAGGCTGCCCAAGATGCGGGAGCAGACCGTATTGAGTTGTGTACAGAGCTTTCGGTGGGCGGACTCACACCCTCGTTTGGGTTACTGGAAAAAGTTTTGGTAGCGCTTACCATTCCGGTGCACGTGCTCATTAGGCCACGGAGTGGAGATTTTACCTATTCTGAAGCAGAAGTAGACGTAATGTTACGTGACATTGAAACCTGTAAAGAATTGGGGTGTGATGGAATTGTTAGCGGTGCCCTAACTAAAGATTTTGAAATCGATACGGGGATAACCGAACGGTTGATAGCAGCTACAGGCACAATGGAATTTACTTTTCACCGTGCATTCGATTGGTGTAGCAATGCCAACCGTTCGCTTCAGGTACTGAAAGCGTTGGGGGTGACCAGATTATTATCTTCTGGGCAACAACCTACAGCCCAAGAAGGGATGGAGCTTCTAACGACACTTCAGAAAGACGCTGGTGGTGTTCAGATCATGCCGGGAGGTGGAATTAATGCTACCAACTGTTTGAAGTTTAAGGACGCCGGATTTCAAATGGTTCACTTTTCAGCAACGAAGAAAATAAAGACACTGGCAACCATTCCGCACATTAAAATGCACAGTGCCAAGTTGTTTGAAGAAGGGGTTGTCACTAGATCTGATAAGGGTACTATTCGTGAAATTATAGAAAAACTTAAGGGGTAGTATTTCCATTTTCTAAAAATAGTTATACATTTAACCCTCAACCAAATACTCTCATCATGTCTGAAAACAATACGGGTGACTATGACAGCACCAAAAAAAACTTTGAAGAAACTGCCGACAACCTTGGCAATGAAGCAAACAAAGCTGCAAACGAATTTAAAGAAGGCTGGAATGAAGCCACCAATAATGGAGAAAACAAAAAAATGATTGCAGGAATCTTAGGAATCGTGATTGGTTCGCTAGGGATCCATAAATTTATTTTAGGCTACACCCAAGAAGGTATCATCCAGATTGTCATTACCATAGTTACATGTGGTCTAGGTGGTATCATCGGACTTATTGAAGGAATTATCTATCTAACCAAAACAGACGAAGAATTCTACCAGACCTATCAGGTAGGTAAAAAAGGCTGGTTCTAAAATCAATTTTATGGAAGAACAACAACCAAAAGAAGACTGGAACGAAACAAATACAACGCCACCCCCTCCTGCCGATAATAAAAAAATGTTAGCGGGATTGTTGGGAATTTTTCTTGGCGGATTTGGAGCTCATAAATTTGTACTAGGATACACCAAAGAAGGTCTCATATTACTGGGGATTTTATTAGTGTCGTTTCCACTCATGTGCATTGTTATTGGAGCTTTTACAATGTATATCCCTATTATTATAGGCTTAGTTGAAGGCATTATTTACCTCACGAAAAGTGATGAAGAATTTTACCAAACTTACCAAGTAAACAAAAAACCTTGGTTCTAAAATAAGTAAGAAGGCCTTCCTATTAGATCGGAAGGCTTTTTTATTCGATTTTAATATCGTAATATTGCAATATTACTATTTAATAACTCATGGGTATTACCAAAAGACATATACATCCGATGCAGGCCAATAAGTTGGCAGATTACGCAAAAGTGCTTAGCAATCCGGCACGCGTGGCTATTCTAAACTATATTGGCGATTGCGAAGGTTGTTTATGTAAGGATATTTCAGAAAAAATTAAGCTTTCGCAACCGACTACCTCCCAACATTTACAAGTGATTAAAAAAGTTGGTTTGCTGAAAAGTAAGATGGATGGAAATAGCCAATACTATCGAATTAATGTTGAAAAACTAAATGAATTGAAATCATTGTTCCACGAATTTTTTGAATCGACTGAAGCCAAGTGCTGCTACTAAAAATAAACTATTATGAAAACAATTGAATTTTTTGAAAAACTACAACCACACGCCGATAAAGCCTTGCTGTTTGAATACAGCCCCAACAAATTGGTGGGCGCCAATTACCACATTACCGAGGTAAAACATGTAAAAATAGATTCGGTAGATTGTGGAGCAGGGCAAGACGCATGGAATGAAACTGTAGTGCAACTTTGGGAGAGCCCTTCTGAAGCCGGAAAAACCGAATATATGCCTGTGTACAAAGCCTTGGCAATCCTAAATAAGGTTGGGCGCATGAGACCGTACGACATGAATGCTGAAATCAAGTTTGAATATAGCAACGCTTCATTCCATACGGCACAATTATACATTTCTGAACTTTCGGTAAAGGGCAACCAGTTAGTGGTGTCGTTAAGCATTCAGAAAACAGATTGTAAAGCAAAAGAACTTTGCGGAATACCAGAACCCACGCTTGAAACATCAACCAGTAACTATTGCTCGCCAGAAAGTGGCTGTTGCTAAATTTTATATATATGAAAAACATTTTAGTTCTCTGTACAGGAAATAGCTGCCGAAGTCAGATGGCAGAAGGCTACCTAAAGAAGTTTGCCAAAGATAAAGCAGTTGTTTACAGTGCTGGTATAGAAACCCACGGGCTAAACCCAGGCGCCGTGGCAACCATGCAGCGGGATGGCATTGACATTTCAAACCACACGTCTAACCACGTAGATGAATATCAAGATATCGATTGGGATTATATCATTACGGTCTGCGACCATGCATATGAAAATTGCCCCTTTATACCAGCCCCGAATGCCGAGAGATTTCATAATAATTTTTACGATCCTTCCAAATTTGAAGGCTCCCCTGCCGAAACAGAAGCAGCTTTCGATAAAGCCCGCGACGAAATAAAGGAATATAGTCGTAACTTCATCGAAACCAATCTATAAGCTATGCAAATCATCACGCAAGTGCTCATTGGCGTCATTGCCTTTTTACATATCTATTTTCTGTATTTTGAAATGTTCGCTTGGACCACCAAGGGTCCTAAAATTTTTAGGGGATTCCCTAAAGAGCTCTTTGAGCCAACAAAATCGATGGCGGCCAACCAAGGTCTCTACAACGGTTTCTTGGCAGCGGGACTCATTTGGACGTTCTTTATTGAAAATCCGCATTGGAATTTTAATATTTCGCTATTCTTTTTAGGATGTGTTTTTGTAGCTGGCGTCTATGGCGGCATCACAGTTTCTAAGAAAATAGCTGTGGTACAAGCGCTTCCAGCGGCAATTGCTATTATATTGTTACATTTTTAAAATGTAACCTATAAAAACGCCTCATGTTTCATGGCTAATTTTTCGTATCTTTTTACTGAAAAAGAAAGCTATGAAAACTACTGCGCGCTTTGAAGCTGCCGTAAACAAACTCTATACGGCTTATCACGCAAATACGCTACATCCCGAATACTGCCAGCAATGTGCTGTAGGAACTATCTTAGATGGCACCGATGCCTGGAAACATCTCTCAGACCATCACGGCTCACTACATCTCAATTATGTGGGTACAGTGCATCAACAGTTAGGCAAGCGTTTTAATGGATACACACCTTTAGAACTACTTCAAATTGAAGCAGCCTTCTTAAGGGGTTGCGGATATCAACTTCCTATTAAACACAACCACTTTAGTCCAACGAACCGCACAGATAAAACCATCCTTTTTGATGGGCTCTGTGCCACCGTACAATTATTATCTCAACTAGACGGATTACAGGATGCAATGGACGTTTCGGCCTTGCTCAACTCAAGAAGTACTATTTCAACACAAAAAAGTTCAAAACAAACCCTTCGCCATGGCATCAAATAAACCTGATTTTAGCACCCTTAAAGCGCTCTACATAAACTGTACTTTAAAACGAACCCCACGCATGAGCCACACAAAGGCGTTAATGGATGTGTCGATTAATATCATGCGTTCTGAAGGAGTGACTGTAGAATACCTTCGTTTTGTAAACCATCACGTTGCCTATGGTGTTTACCACGATATGACCGAACACGGGGCAGAAAAAGATGAGTGGCCCGAACTTTGGAAAAAGGTTCAGGATGCCGATATTCTTGTGATCGGTACTCCGATTTGGTTGGGCGAAAAGTCGTCTGTTGCCACAAAATTAATTGAACGGTTGTACGGCGAAAGTGGTAAACGAAACGAAAAAGGACAGTATTATTTCTACGGAAAAGTTGGTGGTTGTATCATCACCGGCAACGAAGACGGAATAAAACACGTTGCTATGGGAACACTGTATGCCTTACAACACATTGGATATAGCATTCCGCCACAAGCCGACTGTGGATGGATAGGAGAAGCAGGCCCTGGACCCAGTTATAATGACGAAGGTAGCACCGCAAAAGACAACGATTTTACCAATCGGAACACTACGTTTATGACCTATAATCTGTTACACTTGGCGAAAATGCTACAAGACCAAGGAGGATACCCTTCTTATGGGAACTCGAGAGCCGACTGGGATGATGGCACCCGATGGAATTTTGAAAACCCAGAATATAGGTAATCCATAATTTTACTACTGAAATGGCCAAATGGCTATTCGTCCATGACTACAAAAAAAGAAAAATTTGCCCGTTTCGGTTTTGCTACAAAAGGTGTTGTTCATCTCTTAATCGGAATTGCTGCTGCTATGACGGCTGTTGGCTTTAGGAACGATAAGCTGGACATGCAAGGTGTTATCCAATTTTTGGCCGACCAAATCTTCGGAAAGCTATTGCTACTCATACTCGTTGTTGGGTTGTGTTGCTACACTTTTTGGTTGTGGTACAAAACAGCCTATGCCAATTTCAAATCTGATAATAAGTTTGAAATACTTGTAACTCGTATAAGCTTATTCTTTGGGGGCATATTTTACCTCATCATCGCCTTTTCAGCCGCGCTCGTACTAATTGATGCCTCTCGCGCAGGACAAGGCAATAGCAAATTAATCAATTCAATTCTGGGATCAAAGCATGCCCAAATTATCGCTATCATCATTGGAGTTGGTCTACTTGTTAAGGCTGGATATCAATTATATTTTGCATACCAACAAATTTTTAAAGGCGATATCGAATCGAAAGACCAGCATGGAAATAAACGATATTGGCTTCATTTTTCGGGAAGAGTAGGCTATACCGCTCGTCGAATCGTTATTGGTGTGATGGCTTATCTTTTTTTAAGGAGCGGACTTACAAACGACGTTTTCAACGTAGAAGAAAGCGATGCATTTACTTGGTTGCGGGATGTGTTTGGAGTAGTACCAATGGGCATCATAGCTTTGGGGTTTGCCGTTTACGGATTCTTCTTTTTATCGAAATCTATGTACAGCGATTTAGATGCGGCCAACTAATACTATGCGTTTAAAATTTCAGCAACTTGTTTTACATTTTTATTCTCCAACCAACGAATACTTTTAATCGTCCATCGCAACCACCTGCTCTTTGTGGTGGTGAGCTTGGTAGCGAGCAAGGCAATTACCGTGTCGCGCCCACTCAGCGAAAAATCTCTATCTGGGGTTAGGTGATATTCGTTTGCAAAGAGCCAAGCACCATCTCTAGCCATATTTATGCTGAAGGAAACGATTTTATCTTCTCGGCCCTTCCCAACTTTTTCTAGCAGATAAAACAAGGGAGAAACCTTCCCAATTCCTGCTTGCACATCATCTACCATGTTTTCTAGAATTGCATTAATCGTATAAAAATCTTGCTGGAAATCGGCCAAATTACCATCAACCCCAACAGTTTCAGCTACGGCAATACCCAAATCGAGGTTGATATGAGCGTTAATACCCAGCAGCAGGTGTTGCATGATAAGTAACTTGTTATTGGAAGAAGCTTGAAACGCACCATTCCAGCTTTGGGAAATGGGCGCGTTCGATTTCATATTATAATACGCCTCGATATAGCGGTTGGCAAAAATAACATCGAGCATTTCCATGCGATGGTTGTTTTCAAATTCACCATTTTCTATGCCCACTTTAATGCGCTGTGTTACTTTTTTGTAAAGTATGGGAAAATACGCAAGATTGCTATCGGCATCAATTTCAAAACGAATAATAGTATCGAGATGCGTCAATACTTCATCTATAGAGCTAGCTAATTTCATTAAAATAAAAAATGACAAATAACATTAAACATATAGCAAGCTTAGATATTTCAACAGTTTCAATTTAACAGATGCTTTAAATTATTGATAAAGTTCTGCTAAATAATTTAAAATACTCCTATTCAGTTCTTAAATTTAAGAAAACCAACTAATTATGAGCGGGAAAAGAGAGAAATTTGCAAGTTTCGGAATTGCTACAAAAGGATTCGTCTATCTGATTATCGGAATACTAACTACGCTAGCAGCATTTGGCCTTGGCGGACAAAAATCAGGTTCAGGCACTGTGTTAGACTTTATTAAAGACCAAACCTTTGGTAATGTTTTATTAGTTCTTTTGGCGGTCGGGCTGCTAGGATATGTTTTCTATAGATGGTATCAAGTTTTTAGTAATGGAAATAACCAAAATGATGATGCGAAAGGATGGATAAAACGTGTTGCCTATTTTATCAGTGGTGCGCTCTATGGCGTACTGGCATATTCGGCACTGAATTTAGTGATGGGTTCTAGCGCTTCGAAAGGGTCATTAACGAAACTACTATTCAGCTCTGATTATGCGACAATTTTCGCAATTATAATTGGTGTCGCATTGGTTGGAAAGGGTGTTTATGAATTTTATCAAGCGTATTCAGGAAAGTTTAAAGAAGAAGTACAAGGTGCCGATATTCCACAGAAAGCACAATCATTAGTCATGCGCGCAGGAAAAGTTGGATACACGGCAAGAGGCATTGTAGCAGGTATTTTGGGTTATTTATTTCTCAAAGCTGGGGTTTCAGGCAGTGCGCAAAAACTTAGTAAAACTGATGTTTTCAGTTACTTGCAAGATGAGTTTGGAACTATCGTCATGGGATTAGTAGCCTTAGGATTAGCAGCCTACGGAATATTTAAAATCATTGAAGCGAAATACAGTAGCGTTACCCTAAACCAAAACTAACACCCTATTCTTCTTCTGAATTTTTAGTACCATTGCTGTACTTTTTCTCCAATTCGGCCTGAAATTCTTCCATCACAGGTTTTACGGTACTTTCGGGCAGATCTGCAATACGAATATACATCAACCCGTCTACCGCATTATTGAAAAGTGGATCAACGTTAAAGGCGACCACCTTGGCATTTTGCTTAATGTACTTTTTAATCAGCACAGGCAGTCGCAATGACCCAGGTTCTACCTCATCAATCAGCTTATCAAATTTATTTAAATCTGCTTCACTTTCATCAAAGATAAAATCTTTGTCGGCGTCTTTCAACTTTACCTTATACTCCTTTTTAGGGTTGATGTATTGCGCTACGTAGGGATCGTAGTAATTCGATTTCATAAACTCAATCATCAAACTTTTACTGAATTCAGAAAACTTATTGCTAATACTTACACCCCCAATGAGGAAACGGTGTTCAGGATATCTAAGGGTAGTGTGCACGATCCCTTTCCACAGTAAAAATAGTGGCATGGGTTTTTGCTGGTATTCTTTAATGATAAACGCACGCCCCATTTCAATACTCTTACTCATCATGTCGTACAATTCTGGCTCAAAACGAAACAAATCTTGAAGATAGAATCCGTCGATTCCGTAGGCTTCAAAAATTTTCGACCCCAAACCCATACGGTATGCACCCGCGATTTTTTTGGCTTCATTGTCCCATAAAAACATGTGGTGGTAATAGGCGTCAAACGGATCTAGGTCTAACGATTTATTAGTGCCCTCACCCACTTCCCGAAAGGTAATTTCACGCAATCGGCCAATTTCATGCAAAATATTGGGGATTTTTTCGGCAGGAGCCAGATACACTTCATAATTCTTGCTCACCAACAAACGCTTGTCTTCTTCCAAAAGCACGGCAATTTCTGCTTCCATGGTAGGAACCGAAATGGGCCCAGCGATTTTTTTCGGTTGCTTGGGTAGCTTAATGGATTTAGGAAGGGTATCTATTAATTTTTTCTTCTGAAACGGATTGGCCAATACATATGTTTTCTTCCGAAGAAACGCTGTATACGTATCTAAATTTTCATGCTCGAGTTGGTCTGCCACCGAAATCGGATTCCCAATACGAACTTTCAATGTTCGGTCTTTCTGTGTGAGGAGTTCACTGGGTAACTTGGCGGTACGCAGGGTATCACTCACTTTGGCCCATCTGTAAAAACTCTTGCTATTTCTTCCGTGGAAATAAATAGGAATTACCGGCACCTGCGCTTTCTTGATCAGTTTCATTGCAGCAGGTTCCCACGGTTTATCGATCATGATCTGGTGCTCTTTTTGGGTAGATACCTCGCCGGCAGGGAACACTCCCAACGGTTGCCCATCCCTGAGATGGGTAAGTGCAGCCTTAAAGCCAACCATACTATTCTGGACTTCCTTGTGGTCTTCAAACGGATTTACTGGCATCACATAAGGCTTGAGCGGCTCGATGCGGTGTAGTAAAAAATTGGCGATGATTTTATAATCTGGACGGCGTTCTAATACTAGTTTTAATAATAAAATTCCGTCTATTCCGCCCAACGGATGGTTGGAAATGGTAATAAAGGGTCCTGTTTTTGGGATTCGCTTCAGGTCTTCTTCTGGGATTTCGTAGGCTACTTCAAACTCATCTAAAAGGGCATCGATAAATTCTAATCCGTTTAGGTGTTTGTTCCTGTCGTAAATTTTATTACAGGTTGAAATATTGAGCGCTTTCATTAAAGACCACCCCATAAAAGTGCCTAAAAAGCCTAATTTATCGACTTTTATTGCCTTGGCAATTTCTTTGGAAGTAACTAATCCCATGGAGTTCTTGGTTGCGGTTGCTCACAAAGATAGCGAAACCCTTGCTATTCTTTCACTACCAATTGCACGGTTCCTCGGCTCTCCTGTTTCACAAGTAATGTCTTGTCTTTCAAAATTGCTTTTATCTGCTTCGAGTCTGCATGTCGAATGGTATACAGGGTAACGTTTTCGTTCCAGCTTACTTTAAAAGCACTTCGCAATTTCGCTAATAATGGCGCCAGATTATCGTACTTATTGTCTACGCATACTGAAAAACTAATGGCAGAATTTTGAATCAGTTCCACCTTCATCTTATAGGTGTGTAGCCATTTAAACACGTCCCCAATGTGGTGCTCCATCATAAAATTAAAATCGAGTGACGACAACGAGATCAGCACTTGGTTTTTCTTTAAAATAAAGCAGGAAACCATGGGGTCTAGCGTAACTCCTTTCCCTACGCAAGTGCCAGGATCTAACGGATTCACAAATGATTTTACAAATAGCGGAATCTCCTTTCTTTGTAAGGGTTGTAATGTTTTTGGGTGTATTACAGAGGCCCCATAAAACGCAAGCTCTATGGCTTCACGGTAGGAAATTTTGTTCAACAACGTGGTTTTACTGAAATACCTCGGATCTGCATTTAAAACTCCAGGCACATCTTTCCAAATAGTGACGCTTTCAGCATTCAAACAATACGCAAAGATAGCGGCGGTATAGTCACTTCCCTCTCTTCCGAGCGTGGTGGTAAAATTATTGGCACCTTCTGCGCCTAAAAATCCTTGGGTAATGGTAATTCCTTTTGCTGAAACTTTAGCTGAAATATGCTCTTGGGTAGCTTCCCAATCTACTTTTGCGTCTCGGTAATTACTGTCTGTTTCTATACATGAACGCACATCCAGCAAGGTATTTTCTATGTGTACTTCGGAAAGATACGCACTAACAATCTGTGTAGAAACCAATTCACCGTAGCCCACAATTTGGTCGTATACAAAGGGTCGGTTCTTCGAATTGTTATGCTCCAAAAAGTTGGAGAGCGACTGGTATCGCTTGCCCACTTCGTTAAATACAGGATGCGAGCTATTGGGAAACAAATCATTCAAGATACAATTGTGATATTCTTTGAATTCTTGAATACTCTCGGCAGTAGATTGGGTCTCGCTTAAATAAGCATCTACCACTTTTTCTAACTGGTTGGTCATCTTCCCCATAGCCGAAACGACTACCAGCAAGTCTTTTTCTCCGGTTTTTTGTAAAACCGAAGCTACATTTTTAACCCCAGCAGCATCTTTTACAGATGCGCCACCAAATTTAAACACCTTCATTCTAATATGTTTTTAGACGGTCTTCGCCCATTTCAACCAACCACCAATCTTTATGAAAAACAGCACCGCTCTTTTCATACATGCCAATGGCGCCTTTATTCCAATTTAATACAATCCATTCTGCCCTGCGCACGCCTTGTTCTTTGGCATAACCAATCACCCGGTCGTACAATAACGTTCCGATGCCTTTTCCTCGATATTGCTCTGTTACAATAAGGTCTTCTAGGTGCACGGTTCTTCCCTTCCATGTAGAAAATCTGAAGTACACCAACGCCATTCCCACAATTTGGGCGTTCACTTCAGCCACAAAACAAGTAAATAGCGGTTGTTCGCCAAAGCCTTCGCGTTCTAACTCGGCCACGGTAACTTCAACAGCATCAGGTTCTTTTTCAAAAATGGCCAACTCATTAATAAGCTGCAATACCTGCGGCATGTCTTCTTTTTTGGCCAATCGTACTATCGGTTCCATCTTTTGGTTTTGCAGAGCAAATATCGGTGGTATTTCTTAAAAATCCCGATATTTGCCTCAAATTAAGACCCAAGGCGCAACATGGCAAAGCAAAATCAGACGTTAGGTGAATTTATCATCGAAAACCAAGAAGAATTCAAATATTCGTCGGGGGAGTTGTCGCGACTCATCAACTCCATTCGCCTAGCGGCAAAAGTGGTGAACCATGAAGTAAACAAAGCAGGTCTTGTAGACATTTTAGGAGCTGCCGGCGACACCAACATACAGGGCGAAGACCAACAAAAGCTAGATGTTTACGCTAATGAAATTTTTATTAAAACCCTCACCAATCGTGAAATTGTTTGTGGTATTGCGAGCGAAGAAGAAGACGATTACATTACCATTCAGGGTCGAAATAAAAAGAATGACAATAAATATGTGGTCTTGATAGACCCGTTGGACGGCTCCTCAAATATTGATGTGAATGTTTCGGTAGGAACTATTTTCTCAATTTACAGAAGGGTTACCCCGGCAGGTTCTCCGGTTACGCTAGACGATTTCTTGCAACCTGGAAAAAATCAGGTAGCCGCAGGTTATATTGTTTATGGTACTTCTACCATGATTGTCTACTCAACGGGTCACGGCGTAAACGGCTTTACACTAAATCCCGCCATCGGAACGTATTACCTTTCCCACCCAAACATGCGCTACCCAGAAGATGGAAATATTTATTCGGTGAACGAGGGAAATTATGTTCATTTTCCGCAGGGTGTAAAAGATTACATCAAGTATTGCCAAAAGGAGGAAGGAAACAGACCATACAGCGCGAGATATATCGGTTCTTTGGTGTCAGATTTCCACAGAAACATGATTAAAGGCGGTATTTATATATATCCAAACACCTCTAAAGATCCAAATGGTAAATTACGGTTGCTCTACGAATGCAATCCCATGGCGTATTTGGCGGAACAAGCGGGCGGGAGTGCCAGTAATGGTTTTGAACGCATTTTAGATATTACCCCTACAGAATTGCACCAACGGGTTCCTTTTTTCTGCGGAAGTAAAAATATGGTGACAAAAGCCGAAGAATTTATGCAAAACGCATAACAAGCATTTGATTTTTCAGGAATAAAAAAACTCCTCGGTGGTACCCGAAGAGTTCTTCTTTATTAACACTTATAAATAGTTTACTTTTTATTCAGTAAATATCGATAATCTTCCATATCAAGTCCGCCACTATAAATTTCTATAGATCGCTTGATTAGTTTTTGAGCTAATTCGGCGGTATACCCCAACCCAATAGCATATTTTTCAATCAAAAACCGCTCATGGTCGTCAATTTCATGGTCTGCAAAAATCATCTTGAACAAATCATGCATACGCTCTAATCGGCGGTCTGCATCGTTTGGCGGATTTATAGGATATTTTCCTGGGTTTTTCAATACTGCTTCGTACTCACTTTCGTCTATATCCAACTTTTTCGCAAACCGACGTAACAATTTTTCCTCCTCATCATTTAAAGCGCCATTAATAGCAGCCATATTGGCAATGGAGGCAAAATGCCCTAAATTTCTTTTGTGTTCTCCACTTTCAAATAAATCTGTAAAAGACATAGTTCTAAATTAGACTACAAATATAGTTGAAGTCCAAAATATTTCCGAAGAAACCATCCATTCTTTTTTTACAGAAATTCCCGCTAAACTTTTCTTAATGAACCCACAGATGGGTATGGTTCTTCTTATTTTTAAAAAATGGATACTCCCTTACTCGTTTTTAATGATAACGGAATTTATTGCCAGCAGGCAGATGTGTATATTGATGCTTGGCGCCCAGTCGATAAATGTATCGTAACCCATGGGCATGCCGATCACAGCCGCTGGGGACATAAAAAATACATTACCCACCACAACAATGTGCCGATTATAAAACATCGCTTGGGCGATATCACTGTTTCAGGAAAAGCCTGGGGAGAAACTTTTACCATTAACGGTGTTACTTTTAGTTTGCACCCCGCTGGCCATATTGTGGCTTCTAGCCAAGTTCGCGTTGCCTACAAAGGAGAGGTTTGGGTGTTTACAGGCGATTTCAAAACAGAAGATGACGGCATTGCCGAACCTTTTGAACCCGTTACCTGCCAAACATTCATCACCGAATGCACCTTTGGCCTCCCTGCCTTTAAATGGGTGCCACAGGCCGAAGTTTTCAACGATATCAATTCATGGTGGGCTGCCAACCGTGACGAAAATAAAACTTCTATTCTCTTCGGATATTCCCTCGGAAAAGCACAACGGCTGTTGAAACACATAGACCCCAGCATCGGGAAGATATTCACCCACGGCGCCATCGAAAATATGACCGACGTATTGCGAAGTAACTACGATTTTCATCCTACTACCCGTATCACGAGAGACACAAAAAAAGAAGAGTTGTTGGGAAACATCGTGCTCGCTCCTCCCAGCGCCCACGGAGGCACTTGGATTCGTAAAATGGTGCCTTACGTGACCGCTAGTGCCAGTGGTTGGATGACGTTTCGTGGCGCAAGAAGAAGACGAGCCATAGATCGCGGATTCGTGCTGAGCGACCATGCAGATTGGGATGGACTTCTAAATACGGTAAAAGAAACAGGTGCAGAAAAAGTAATTGCAACCCATGGGTATACCGATATTTTTGCCCGATACCTGCGGGAAGAAATGGGGCTGGATGCTCGAACTGAAAAAACCCAATATGAAGAGGACGCATCGACGGCGCTTAGCGAACAAGATAAATTAGATGAAGAAAGCCAATGAAACAATTTGCCAACCTCATAAAAACCTTAGACAGCACCAATAAAACAAACGAAAAGGTGAATGCTCTAGCAGATTACTTTAAAAGTGCTCCAGAGAATGACAAATTATGGACCATTGCAATCTTGTCGCACCGAAGGCCAAAACGCCCTGTAAACACCACCTTGCTGCGACAATGGGCCACAGAAATCAGTAACATCCCAACATGGCTGTTTGAAGAAAGCTATCATATCGTGGGCGATCTGGCAGAAACCATTGCGCTCATTATCCCAAATAAAGATGAGGCAACCACAGACAAATCGCTTTCCACTTTTATTGCTGAAATCATTACACTACGCACCCTGCCAGACGAAGAAAAGAAAAGCTACCTACAAGAAAATTGGTTGCGTCTATCGTATTTTGAACGCTTCGTTTTTAATAAAATCATCACAGGCGGTTTCCGAATTGGAGTAAGTCAAAAACTGATGACACGTGCCCTTGCCAAAGCCACAGAAATCGATGAAGATATTTTAGCCTATAAACTGATGGGCGATTGGACTGGTGACAATACTACCTTCGAACAATTGATATTGCAAGAAAATCCAGAAGATTACCTGAGTAAACCGTATCCGTTTTATTTGGCCTACGCGGTTGAAGATGATTTTCAACAAGATCTGGGCGATATTTCTGAATGGAGTTTTGAGCATAAATGGGATGGCATTCGGAGCCAAGTAATTATTCGAAATGATGAGGTTTTTGTGTGGTCACGGGGCGAAGAGTTAGTCACAGATAAATATCCCGAGTTTCAGCGGTTTTTGTCAAAACTACCCAACGGAACGGTTTTAGATGGTGAGATTCTTCCCTTCGGAAATGGTCAAATTGGAAACTTTAACGACCTCCAAACACGTATTGGCAGAAAAAACCTCAGCAAAGCACTGTTAGAAAAAACACCCGTAATTTTAAACGCCTACGATTTATTGGAATGGAACGGAGAAGATATTCGGGAACGCCGATTTTCAGAACGCAGGGAAATTTTAGACAAACTCATCGCCAATTGCGATTGTGATGAAATTGGGCTTTATCTAAGCAATACCATGCACTTTGACACTTGGGAAGCAGCCGCCGAAGAACGGGCGCTTTCACGAGAAAAACGAAGTGAAGGCCTGATGATAAAACGAAAAGATTCTCCGTATCTGGTAGGCAGAAAAAAAGGCGATTGGTGGAAATGGAAAACCGACCCTTTTACCATAGACGGGGTGCTTACTTACGCCATGCGCGGTCATGGAAGACGGGCAAATTTGTATACAGATTATACCTTCGGACTATGGAACGATGGTGAATTGGTGACTTTTGCGAAGGCATATTCTGGATTAACCGATGCCGAATTTAGACAAGTAGACGCGTGGATTAAAAAAAACACCCTAGAACGTTTTGGTCCTGTGCGTAGCGTTACTCCGCACCATGTGTTTGAAATTGCTTTTGAAGGAATTGCCGAAAGTAGCCGTCACAAAAGCGGCATTGCAACCCGTTTTCCTAGAATTTTGAGATGGCGAAAAGACAAACCCATTGAAGAAGCCAATACCTTAGACGATTTGAGAGCCCTGATACCAAAATGAAACAGACCGAATTAATCAACATAGCTGAAACATGGTTTGATGAAAAGGGTTGGACTGCTTTCCCCTTTCAGAAAAAAACATGGAAAGCATTCTTGCAAGGCAAACACGGACTCCTAAATGCCCCAACAGGAAGTGGTAAAACCTATGCGCTATGGGTTCCGATTGTGCTAAATTATTTAAAAAACAACCCCAATTACAAAACCCAAAAACCCAAAGGGCTAAAAGCCATATGGATTACTCCGTTGCGGGCGCTTTCCGTAGAAATACAACAAGCCGCACAACGATTTGCAGACGAGTTAGAAACTGGGCTTACCGTAGGCATTCGTACAGGCGACACTTCACAAAATGAACGGGCCAAGCAAAAACGAAACATGCCAGATTTGCTAATCACAACTCCAGAAAGCTTGATGCTGCTTTTAGCAAGTAAAGGCTATAAAAAAATATTCCAGTCGTTAACCGCTGTTGTTGTTGACGAATGGCACGAATTATTGGGAAGCAAACGGGGTGTACAAATGGAGCTGGGCCTATCCCGATTGAAAACTATTGCTCCCGAGCTTCGTATTTGGGGGATTTCTGCAACCATTGGCAATCTACAGCAAGCGCAAGATGTTTTATTGGGAATGGATGAGACATTCCGGGCCAATGCTGTGTTGATTAAAGCCAACTTAAAAAAGAAAGTAAAAGTAAGTTCAATCATTCCTAAAAAAATGGAAACCTTCCCGTGGCGGGGCCATCTTGGGTTGCACCTGTTAGATCAACTGATCCCCATCATAAAAGGAAGCAAAACCACATTAATTTTTACCAATACGCGGGGTCAGTGCGAAATTTGGTTTCAGAAAATATTGGAGAAATATCCTGAGTTTGCCGGTGAGATTGCCATGCACCATGGCAGCATCAATAAAGAAACGAGGTTGTGGGTAGAACAAGCCATTAGAAACGAAAGTTTAACCGCTGTCGTGGCGACTTCTAGCCTTGATCTGGGAGTCGATTTTGCACCAGTTGAAACCATCGTTCAGATTGGCGGACCCAAGGGCATTGCGAAGTTTTTGCAACGGGCAGGCCGAAGTAACCACAGACCAGGCGAACCCTCAGTAATTCATTTTTTACCTACCCACGCTATCGAACTGATAGAAGCTTCGGCACTGCGGAAAGCGGTAAAAGAAGATGTGATGGAAGATCGCATTCCGTATCTGCTCAGTTTTGACGTGCTCATACAATATCTGGTAACCTTGGCGGTAAGCGACGGATTTCGACCGCAAGAAATTTTCCCCGAAATAAAAAACACATTTTGTTTTCAAGGAATTACCGAAGCACAATGGCAGTGGTGCCTCAATTTTATAACCCTGGGCAGCCAAAGCCTGCAAGCCTATGATGAGTACAAACGTGTCACCATCACCGAAGACGGACTGTTAAAAGTGGAAAGCAGACAAACCGCTATGATGCATCGACTCTCTATTGGTACCATAGTAAGCGATACCATGATACAAGTAAAATATGTGACTGGTGGCTTTATTGGTACCATTGAAGAGTATTTTATAGGAAAAATGAAACCTGGAGACACCTTTGTTTTTGCAGGTAGAACGCTAGAATTAGTACGACTTCGGAATATGGTGGCCCAAGTACGGCGCTCGAACAAACGCAGTAAAAACATTGTAAGTTTTATGGGTGGCAGAATGTCGCTTTCTTCCCAAATGTCTGAAATTCTGCGGAACGAACTGCAGGCCGCCCGCCTGCATATAGATAAAAATAAAGTCGGGCAGGAAGCCGACCATAAACGGAACACCCCCGAATTGAAGGCGTTGTCGCATATTTTTGAACGCCAAGAACAGGAAAGTACAGTTCCCAGAAACGATGAATTTCTTATTGAAACCTTTAAAACCCGGGAAGGCTACCACCATTTGTTCTATCCCTTCGAGGGCCGATTTGTACACCAAGCCATGGGCGGAGTGCTGGCCTATCGTATTAGCCTGCTGTCTCCCATTACTTTTTCATTGGCATACAACGACTACGGGTTTGAATTGCTGAGCGATCAGCCCATGGACATCCAAGAAGTTTTGGATAATAATTTGTTTAGTACGGATTATTTGTCTTCAGATTTGCAAAAAAGCTTAAATGCCACCGAATTGGCACGGCGGAAATTTCGTGATGTTGCGGTAATCAGCGGATTGGTTTTTACAGGCTACCCTAGCAAACAAATTAAGACCAAGCACCTGCAAAGTAATTCACAGTTGTTGTTTGATGTGTTTCGGGATTACGAGCCAGACAACCTGTTGTACCAACAAGCGTTTCGCGAAACATTTGAGCATCAATTAGAAGAAGGCCGATTGCGATTGGCCCTAGAACGTATCGCAACACAAACGGTAGTTTGGAGACCCTGTGAAAAACCTACGCCATTTAGCTTTCCGATTATCACAGACAGACTTCGGGAAAAGTTATCTTCAGAAAAATTGAAAGACCGCATTAAAAAAATGACGTTGCTGTTGAATAAATAGCACCCTATCTTTGTCTGGTGGAACAGCGCATTCAAATTAAATCCCAATGGTTTATCCTTCATCCCAGTGGTGCGATATTTTGGGAAGAACAGAACATGCTCTTGGTGGCCGATGTACACTTAGGTAAGGTGACACATTTCAGAAAACATGGAGCCGCCATTCCGCCAGATGCAGCCTTCAAAAACTTGGAGAAACTAACCGAAGTAAGCAACCATTTTCAGCCAAAGACGGTTTGTTTTTTAGGCGATCTTTTCCACAGTAAGTTAAATACAGAGTGGCATGATTTTGCCAAATGGGTCGAATATACGCCAGCTTCTGTAGTGCTTATTAATGGTAACCACGATATCATTCCTAAATACCTTTTTGAAGACCTTGGTGTACAAATTTTTGATTCACAAATCATCGATTCGTTCTTGCTAACCCACCACCCCACAGACCATGAAACCTATTTCAATTTTTGTGGTCACGTACACCCAGGGGTAAAGCTGAAGGGTTCGGGCAGGCAAATTATTAGACTTTCATGTTTCTTTAAAACCAAGCAGCAGCTTATTCTGCCTGCCTTCGGAAATTTTACGGGAAAATACACCTTGGCGCCTACCCAGGATGCAGAAATTTATGTGATTGCAGATGGCGAAGTGATGCACGTTTCAACATAAAAGAGGTTTTTTTTACATAAAAAGGCAATAAATTACTCAAAATGAACGCTTTTTAGTGTAACCACGACTGTTAAAAAACTATCTTACAAACGATACGTTAGCAGTAATTGATATATTTAACCGTCTCAAATCTTTACTTTCTTTGCAATGGAAACAACTACTTTGCCCTCCTGCAATACCGCAAGTCTCAATCCGTACACGCCCAATAGTGGCAATCCGTGGAACGTTTCAAAAGTACAACACACCTTTCGCCGTCTAGGTTTCGGTGCTAATTCCCTTGCCGTAGACAATGCCTTGTCACTTTCTCCTGGTGCATTTATAGACTCGTTGGTAGATAGTGCCGTGGCTTTACCCCCCACACCCGCTCCGTTTTGGGGCAACTACGCAATTTCAGATTTTACCGATTATACCGCAGATAACGATCAATACATCGCAGATTGGCAACTGCAAACGGGTAACGACATTGTGTCAGAAAACCTTCGCGGCCGCTTGGCCTTTTTCTGGATGAACCATTTTGTGACCGAATTGGAGACGGTGTTCTATTCGCCATTTATGTACCAATACTACAACAAGATGCAGACGTTTGCCCTCGGAAATTTTCGAGAATTTACGCGCGCTATCGGTACAGACAACATGATGATGCTATACTTGAATGGCTTTGAGAATACCAACAACACCCCAAACGAAAATTACGCACGCGAGCTTTTTGAACTCTTTACCATGGGGGAAGGCAATGGCTATACCCAACAAGATATTGTGGAAGCTTCGCGGGCACTTACGGGCTACAATCACTGGGCAGAACCTGGAGCAGATATATATTTTGACAGCAGCACCTTCGACAACAATCCGAAAACAATTTTTGGCCAAATGGGCAACTGGGATTACGACGATGTAATCGATATCCTATTTCAGCAAAGGGGAAACCTCATTGCCTCTTTTATCTGTGAAAAATTATACACCTTTTTTGTGAGCCCAAGTGTAGACGCTACCATTCGGCAAAACATTATTGAGCCGCTGGCACAAACCTTAATCGACAATGATTTTGAAATGGTGCCCATGTTGAAACAACTGTTTAAGAGTGAGCATTTTTATGATGAGCGCGCATTGGGGGTTGTGATAAAAAGCCCCATAGACGTCATTTTTAATTACGTAAACGAAGGGTCCTTCTTTTATGATGATACCCTGATGGAAGCATTTTTATATTACGCGGGCCTCATGGGCCAAGAACTTTATGATCCGCCCGATGTTAGCGGTTGGCAACGCGATGAAACATGGATTAATGGCTCGACGCTAGCCGGACGTTGGGGACTTATTGAGCTCTATATCGATTTTCTCTTCGGAAATGGTCACGAACAACTTTTGGTAGACCTTGCTAGGGAACTTTCGAACGATAGTACCGACCCGGCGTTTATTACCGAAGTGGTCATCAACCATTTTATGAGTAAAACACTGCATACCGCATCAGACTATGTAGTGGCGACAGATATTTTTAAATGGGAAGTTCCCCAAAACTATTACGATTCTGGAACATGGAACCTAAATTGGTCTTCAGCACCACTTCAAGTTTCACTATTGCTGAAACATATTGCCCAAATGCCCGAATTTCAATTAAAATAAAACCGCTTATGTGCCAACACGATCACATTCCGAAGAAAAAAAATACGCAAAAAAAGGAGCAAAATGTTCACGACCAAGAACATGCTACCTGGAACCGCCGCTCGTTTATACAAGCCTTAGGTTTGGTAGGTGGAGGCAGCATGATGTTAGGTCCAGCAGCCGTTTCGGCCTCGAAAGCTTCACCATTATCTGTCGCACTGTCGAAAGCCGAAAACGATAATATTTTGGTAATCGTTCGCTTAAAAGGAGGAAATGATGGTTTGAACACCGTCGTGCCTGTTTACGATTATAGTACCTACGCTAATTTACGCCCTACGATTAGGCACCAACAAAGTGAATTGCTGAATTTGAACGCCGATTTTGCCATTCCGAATTATATGAATAGCTTAGAGTCTATGTGGGGTGATGGACAAATGAAGGTAGTACACGGGGTTGGGTATCCGCAGCAAAACTTGTCGCATTTCACCTCTTCTGATATTTGGGCTAGCACATCTACCCCAAATTACGAACCCACAGGATGGTGGGGACGTTATTTTGAAGACCTCTATCCAGACTATCTTACCAATCCGCCAGCCGTACCTCCCGCAATTCAGATAGGAAGTATTGGCAACCTCATTTTTGAAGGTATGGAGAACAATTATGCCTTTTCGGTGGCCAATCCAGACCAATTAGCACTGGTAGCTGCCAACGGTGCCCTTCACGATGTGGTGAATTTACCAGATTGTGTGTATGGAGACAAGCTATTGTTTATGAGGGCTACCACCAATACTACTTTTACCTACGCACAGGTCATAAACGATGCGTACTTGGCATCTACCAACAACGCTAATTACGAAGAAGCAGAGCTCGCCAACCAATTGGCCATTGTGGCACGCATGATAAAAGGAGGCTTGGGAACCAAGGTATATATGGTGACGTTGAATGGTTTCGACACCCACGCCAACCAAGAAGAAGACCACAGGACCTTGCTTGAAGATCTTTCAAATAGTATGAAAGCGTTCTATGAAGATTTAGGGAGTATTGGCATGCAAAACGAAGTACTTGCCATGACCATTTCAGAATTTGGAAGAAGACCCTACGAAAATGGCTCGAACGGAACAGACCATGGTGCCGCCTCACCCGTAATGCTTTTTGGCCCCGGGTTAAATGGCAGCGGATTTGTTAGTGAGCATCCAGACCTGACCAACTGGGACAATAATGACAACCTGATTCCGACTACCGATTTTAGGGATGTTTATTCTAGTGTACTCACAGATTGGTTCTGTCTTGCGCCTAATGTGGTGAACGACATTTTACTAAATGAAACCTACCAAAACCTGAATCTTGGCTTCTCATGTGAGAGTCTTGCGGTACAAGATTTTAGTGACATCACGAGATTTAACCACGTGGCAACCTATAACAACAATACCACGAATATTGAATTTACCATGCCCAACACAGGCCATGTAGACATTAAATTGTACGATATTTTAGGGAAAGAAATTGCCACGCTCAAGAACGAAATCGTTTTTCCAGGGCAACATAAAGTAGATGTTAGGGCAGCCAGCAAAACACGTTTGGCGTATGGGCAATACATTTACCGTATTGCTGTTGGCGGCCAGTTTTACAGCCGTTCTATCCTCATTAAATAACAGCGTATTTCTGGTTTTTAAAACGGAAAGAGACAAACCAACACTTTTACCCTTTTTCGACCTAGGGGATGCGGTGTAATTGTTTATTTTTGCAGGCATCTTTCATTAACTGTATGTACAAATGAACCAAAATCCGAAACGCTACACGATAACCGCGGCTTTGCCATATACCAACGGTCCCGTTCATATTGGGCATCTCGCAGGTGTGTATGTTCCGTCAGATATTTATGCCCGTTTTCAACGGCTGCAAGGAAACGACGTAGCTTTTGTCTGCGGAAGCGACGAGCACGGTGTTCCCATTACCATCAAAGCCAAAAAGGAAGGAATCACTCCCCAACAAGTCGTAGACAAATACCACGCAATCATTAAGCAGAGTTTTGAAGACTTCGGAATTACCTTCGACAACTACTCAAGAACGTCTGCCAAAGTACACCACGACACGGCTTCTGAATTTTTTAAGAAGCTTTACGACGATGGCAAATTTGTAGAAGAAGTCACCGAACAATTGTATGACCCAGAAGCCAACCAGTTTTTGGCAGACCGTTTTATCGTGGGTACTTGCCCAAAATGTGGTTTTGAAGAAAGCTATGGCGACCAATGTGAAAATTGTGGTACCTCCCACAATGCTACCGACCTCATCAACCCTAAGAGCGCCATTTCTGGCAATACGCCAGAATTGAAAGAAACCAAACACTGGTTTTTGCCTTTAGACCAATACGAGCCATTTTTGAAGGAATGGATTTTAAAAAGTCATAAAAAAGACTGGAAAACCAACGTGTATGGCCAATGTAAATCATGGATAGACGATGGCTTGCGACCGCGAGCTGTGACCCGCGATCTGGATTGGGGTATTCCCGTGCCCGTTGAAGGAGCCGAAGGAAAAGTATTGTATGTTTGGTTTGATGCTCCCATTGGGTATATCTCTGCCACCAAAGAATGGGCAGCACGCGAAGGAAAAGATTGGGAGCCGTATTGGAAATCTGAAGACACCAAATTGCTCCATTTTATAGGAAAAGACAATATTGTTTTTCACTGTATTATTTTTCCGAGCATGTTAAAAGCAGATGGAAGCTACATCATGCCAGATAATGTGCCGGCTAACGAATTTCTGAATCTCGAAGGAAACAAAATATCGACCAGTAAAAATTGGGCGGTTTGGTTGCATGAGTATCTGGAAGAATTTCCAAACCAGCAAGATGTATTGCGCTATGTACTCACTGCAAACGCACCAGAAACGAAGGATAACGACTTTACTTGGGCCGATTTCCAGCAGCGAAACAATAGTGAGCTGGTAGCTATCTTCGGAAATTTTATCAATCGCGTTACCGTGCTTACCCATAAATATTACGATGGGGTGGTTCCAGCGCCTTCCTCTTTTTCTGAAGTAGACCAACAGACCCTGAAAGAACTGAAGGCGTATCCTGATGTAATTGCCAGCTCGATAGAGCGGTACCGTTTCCGCGAAGCGCAAGCTGAATTGATGAACGTAGCTCGATTGGGGAATAAATATTTGGCAGACGAAGAACCTTGGAAAACCATTAAAACTGATGAAGCCAGAACACAGACAGTGATGTATGTTGCACTTCAAATTGCTGCGGCCCTAGCCGTATTAAGCGAACCTTTTCTGCCGTTTACTTCAAGAAAATTGAAAGACATTCTGAATGTCACCTTGAGCGGAGTCGAAGGGTCTCTTTCTTGGAATAACATCAGTACCGATGACACCTTAGTACAAAATGGCCATACCATCAACAAAAGCGAGCTGCTTTTCAGCAAAATAGAAGACGAGCAAGTACAACACCAACTCGACAAGCTTGCAGCTAGCAAAAAGGCAAATGCTTCAGAAAATACAGCACAAGCTACTACAGTAACACCACAAAAAGATATGATTCAATTTGACGATTTTACCAAACTCGACATGCGGGTAGGCACCATTTTAGAGGCAGAAAAAATGCCGAAGACCAAAAAATTGTTGGTTTTAAAAGTAGATACCGGTATCGATGTGCGTACCATTGTTTCGGGGATTGCTGAAAGTTTCACCCCTGAAGAAATCGTTGGCAAACAAGTAACCGTGTTGGTGAACTTGGCTCCGCGAGCCTTACGTGGTGTAGAAAGCCAAGGCATGATATTGATGACAGAAAATGCCGATGGGAAGTTGGTTTTTGTGAATCCTGACACAAGTGGTGTTGGTAATGGGGCGACTATAAATTAAAGATATTTTAAAAACCATTTTTAGGTATTCACGATGAAAACGCTGTTAACAGTATTGACATGTATATGTTGGGTATTAAATATAAGCTGTCAAGAACAAGTTTTGAATATTGGCAATACATTACATGAAGGGTACAGGTTTGTAGACAATTCGTATACAGCTGTTGGCAAGAATTCTTTTTGTCTTTTTATTAATAACAATAAAGATATAACCGCTAGAATGTACTCGAAAGACCTAAATTTAATTGGTGAGTTTCTAGCCGATACATTTCCAAATAAATACCTTAACATATTAGGGTTTACAATCAAAGATCATCAGCTGCGATATTTTCTTCAGAAAAGGAATAAAAATAAGTTTGGCAGTATTGTTTTTGATTTTGATAGTCTTAAAACTGTTGAAAATGAATTCGATTTTAAACTTGAAAAAGAGGTTTATATTGAAAGCTTTGGCAGAGAAGACAAATTTTACCTTATAACTGTTGATAAAAATAGTAACCTACTTAATCTGTATATTTTTAATCATGATGGTAGTTATATTAAAACGCCTTATAATTTTTCAAATAAAACACTAAAAGACAGCAAGGGGAATAATCAAACTTTATACGATATCCTTACTCAAAGCTTGATTTTTATGAAATTTATAGAAGCTTCATACATAAAAGATGATGCAAAGCAATCTCTTGATGTCTCTAACAACACAAACAAACTATATCCTACTGAAAATGGCTTTATACTTACTGCAGACAAAAGTGATTTAGCAACGTATTTGTTTCTATATAACTCAGACGATAACACACTTACTTTTGATATGCTTATCAAGAATAAATTAGTGGGTGAATATAAACCCGGAGAAATTAGGACCAACTCATTCTTTTTAGATAACAAACTTTTTCAAATTGTAGTTTCTAAGGATGAAATGATAGCAAATGTTTCAAATATTACATCAAAACAAGAATTGAAGAGATGGACATTGAGCTCAAAAGATGAAAAGATCGGTTTTTCAAATTCTGCTATAATTATTGAAGGTGGTGCCTATAATCGAACGAGAATTAGAGAAATAGAAAAGCCCTCTAAATTTTTAAGAAAGGTTAATAATAAAAATGTAGGAATACTTAGCAAAAAAATTGGAGAAAATTATCAAGTAATTTTTGGAGCCTCAGTTACATCACAGGGGTATGTAGGGCCTGCTATGTTTACAATATCTACTGGCGCTGCTGGTCAAGTTGCTCCTTCTTACACATGGTTTGGTCATCATTATAATTATTTAAACTATAAGTATACAAAGTCTACACGTATAGAGGGTTTGTATAATTCTTCATTTGAACAACTAGACGATAGCATTCCAGAGCCTGTTTTTGAGAAAATCTCAAGTTTTGAAGATACCCTTAAATATAAAAAGGCAACAACTACATTTAAGTTTAATAATAATTACTATTACGGATATTATCATATCAAAAACAAAGAATATCTAATATATCAGTTTCCAGTTTCTGAATAATATTCTAAATGCTCAAAATAGCATACCATCCCATCTATAAATATACCCTTCCGGAAGGACACCGTTTCCCCATGGCTAAATATGAACTGCTGCCGAAGTTTTTATTGAAACATGGTATTTGTACTGAAACTAACTTTTTTAAACCCAAGAAAGTTTCAGCAGAAGTTATAAAACAAGTTCATACAGAAGCGTATTACAATAGGCTCATTAATTTGGAAATCGATAAAAAGGAAATCAGAAAAATGGGGTTTCCGCTACGTTCTGAATTGGTTGAAAGGGGGCATTACATTATAGATGGCACCATTACCGGTTGTGAATTTGCACTACAACACGGGGTAGCGATGAACATTGCTGGCGGCACCCACCACGCTTATGCAAACCACGGGGAAGCCTTTTGTTTGCTAAATGATCAGGCTGTAGCAGCCCAATATTTGTTAGATCGAAATCTCGCCAAGCAAATTCTGATCGTAGATTTAGACGTACACCAAGGCAATGGCACCGCGAAAATTTTTGAAGCTGAACCCCACGTATTTACGTTTTCGTTGCACGGTGCTAAAAATTATCCCTTTAAAAAAGAAAAAAGCGATCTTGACATTGGGTTAGAAGACGGGACAGAAGATGATGAATATCTTTCGGTATTAAAAAACACCTTGCCAATGCTGCTCAAGAAAGTACAACCCGATTTTATTTTTTATTTAAGCGGGGTAGATATCATACAGGGAGATAAGTTAGGTAGATTAGCATGCACAATAGAAGGCTGCCATGAGCGTGACCGTTTTGTATTGCAAACGTGCAGAGAAGCAGGAATACCTGTTCAAATTAGCATGGGAGGCGGGTATTCCCCAAATATAGACAATATCATTACGGCACATGCCAATACGTTTCGCACTGTACAGAATCTTTATTTTTAGTAGCACTCTTGTCGCTCTGTCCCCCAGCGTTAAAATTAAATTAAAAACTCTAAAGAATACCAATCGTTTTTATATGTTATGGTATGGGCAAGAAAAAAAAGGACAAGTCGGCACTCAAAAAGGAGTGCTGCGACAAATACCTCAAAAAAGGGGAGCACAAACGCTGCAATCGCTGCCCTTGCTTAGATATGACCCCCTTTCAAAGACGTTCTCGTTTTCTTGAAATGGGCATTCCCATCATAAAAAAAGCACCAGAAACTGTGTAGTTTCCGGTGCTTGCATCGCTTAGCTTGTACTACACACATGCGAAGTATTAAGCTTATTTGCTAACCGCAAAAAGGTCGGTAAGCTGTTGTACCATGCTACCGTTTCCTGAGACCGTAATCTCACCGATTTTCTCAGCGATCTTTTCTACGTATTCCATCTCCTTCAACTTAAATAGCATTTGGTTGTCTTCCATCAATTTGGCGGTATTCAACAAGCTTCGTGTAGAAGCAGTTTCTTCCCGTCTCGTGATGACGTTTGCTTGGGCTCTCTTTTGGGCCACCAAAACCTGGTTCATGATGTCTTTCATTTCACCAGTTAAAATCACATCTCGGATACCACAGTACAAAACTGTGACTCCCAATTTGTTCGCGGCTGTCTTTGTGTCTTCAAACACAGCGTTCGCAATTTGTGATTTGTTTTCCAAAAGTTCATCCAACGTATGCGTTCCAATAAAAGCCCGCAACGCCAACTGCATGGCAACATACAATTGCTTTTCATAGTTCTTGTTTCCCAAAAGTGCTTTTTCAATATCGGTAACTTTGTACTGTGCGTAAAAGTTGATACGAATAGCGGCCTTATCTTTGGTCAACAATTCTTGTCCAGCTACTTCCAATTGCAATTGTCGCAAATCTGCATGTATCATTTTTATAGAAGTTGCGTTCTTCCAGAATCTGTACGTACCACCGGTCAAGGTTTTCACATACACATCATCTACAAGCATCACTGCCTTTTCTGTTGCGGCTACATCGAACGTTCGAACGTGCTTGGCCAAATCGTACTTCGCGAAAAGTGATTTCTCGATCGCTTCTGTGATGTAAATCTTGCTAAGATCTACTCTCGTAAATCTATAATCTACCATCCCTTTCCAGAACACATACCTTCCCGCTGTAAGCACTTGACTGTACTGATCATTTTTATAAACAACCACCAATTCGGTGTCTAGCACGTCTATTTGGTGCCACATTGCCGTCAACTCCTCATCACGCTCTAATATTTCAAGGGCTACTGGTGCGCGTTCCATAGCTTCAGAAAGACTGTATTTCACAACTTTTTTTCCGAAAAACCAATACACGCCTTGGGTAACTACTCGCTGGTAATCTCCATTCTTGAAGACCAAGCCTACTGTTCCAGCATTAATTCTAACTCGTTTCATTTTTCAAGTTTTAGAAATTAAACATTCAATTCACAACACAATCTGTAACGGCAATTGTGTTTTATTTTCAATATTTTGGGCGTTCCCACACCCTTGGTGTGGTCGGGCCATTCGCTATATCCACCAATTATCTTGGCGGGATGTCGCTACTACCCCTAACGCGATTTTAAACACTAATAGCTAGGTGCCTATCTTCTTTTAGAAACGGAGCGACCTCACGATTCAAAGGTTCAAAAGCTGTTCTAAATATCGCGACAAGACGCAGCGGTTGTTCTGGTGTTCACTTTGTTCAAACTACCTTCCAACGTACATGGTGCTTCGAAAATTCCGAAGAACTCTTTTTCCATATAAATGGTGTTGACCGCCCAGGTTTCCATGAGAGTGTTTTATTTGCTTTTCAACAATATAAAACCGATCGGCACCCAACTATTTTTTGCCTATTATATGCCCGACAGGGCTGGTAGTCATTTGTAAAGTTGACTTTCTTTGTTTGACAGATTTTGAGTCTGTACCCTGCGTTATAAATGCAGTGCTCTACCGCTGAGCTATCCCGCCAGAAGTGGGAGTCGGAGTCGAACCGACGCTTTCTCTGTTGTTCTAACCAGACTGAACTACCTCGAATGAACCGAGAGTGGGATTCGAACCCACGTCTTACAGCGAACTATTTTTTGGCAAATAGTAAACCTTCAAGTCAAGTTGTACATATCGCTTCGATGCATTGCTGCAGTACGATACACAATGGTGCTATACCGAAACACCTAACTAGACCCGCTTGATATTGTCGTCCAATACATTGAACCAATTGTAGAACAGATAGGATTTGAACCTATATCGCCAGTGCTTCAAACTGGTGCATTGACCTACTTTGCTACTGTTCCATTAGCGCGCTTTCAAGGACCCGAACCCCGATCTGATCTTTTGGAGAGATCTGTGCTACCACTTACACCAAAAACGCCTTGAAAACCCACCGAGATTTGAACTCAGACTCCAAGAATCAAAATCTTGTGTGCTACCCTTACACTATGGGTTTATTTGTTGAGGCATTGGTCCCGATAGCAATCGGGAGAACCCTGCTCTCCTCATAGAAAGTGAGGTGCACTAACCGCTATGCTAAAGTGCCTTCCTCTCGTTCGTGCCTCTCTCGTCGGAGGCATGGCAGTACCGTTGGGACTTACTTCGACAAGCTCAGCATAAACTTCTCGCCCATTGCTACATGCTTCGCAGTACCGATGGGACTTACTTCGACAAGCTCAGCATAAACTTCTCGCCCATTGCTACATGCTTCGCAGTACCGATGGGACTTACTTCGACAAGCTCAGCATAAACTTCTCGCCCATTGCTACATGCTTCGCAGTACCGATGGGACTTACTTCGACAAGCTCAGCATAAACTTCTCGCCCATTGCTACATGCTTCGCAGTACCGATGGGACTCGAACCCATACCTTTCCGGGAGACAACCGGATGCTCTAGCCTTTGAACTACGGTACTAAGTGGGAGTGATAGGATTTGAACCTATTTGGTTGTTACACAACGGTTTTACAGACCGGCCCGACCCTCCAACTTCGGCGCACTCCCATAATCCGCACCCAAAATTGGGTGCGGAAATTCTCCTTTCTTTTAATTAATAAATCTGATTTAAAGCAAGCCGTTTAAACGGTTTCTCCAACTTTTTGAAACAGCTTGTTGAGGTTCAAGCTTTGTCTCTTCCTTTTTCTGCGTACGCTTTTGGCGTTCCCTTTTTTTGGTAACACGCTCTAATTCGCCTTCAACAAATTCTGCAAATTCGTTATTCATAGCGAGGTGTCGTGCCTCTTTTAAAAGGTTTTCAGCTGCTTCAAATTCTTGCAAATATTCTAGCAATTGACCCTCTAACAATGTTATAAGGGCTTTGTCAATTCCCTTTACTGTTTTTGCAAAATCGATTAGCTTTTGCGCTTCGTCAAAATCGTCATTTTGCATCAGCGTTCTTGCATAATCTGGGTAAATAATTATAGAACCTATATCGGCTGCAACTGCCTTTTCAAAATAGTTTTTAGCAGTTTCGAAATCGTTCAATTGCTCGGCGTATACCTTTGCCATCAAGCACAACGCCTTCACGTTTTCAGGCTCATAAGACAAAGCATATTGCAATGCTTCCACAGCTTTTTCCAATTCCCATGGATAGGCTTCAAGCGCCTTGAACAAGTATAAATTATGTGTATTAGTGTTCATTTTAGTGATCTTTATTTGGTTTTGAGCACCGTAACGAACTAGATAGGAACCTTCAGAAAAGGGCATAAAAAAATCCGAAACGGTTGTGTTGCTTCGGATGAATGATAGAAGAATTTATTCTATTTATAATCTCGAAGCCATCGATTTTCGATAAAATACGGTGCACTTTCTATGTGCATTTTACGCTGAAATAGCATGGCGTTGTTTTTTAAATTATATCAATTGGGTTGTTCACAATTGCGGTGCAAATATGAGAGGGATATTTTACTTATGCAAGAAAAACTTTGATTTATTTTATTGATTTTCAATTAGTTACGCCATTTTAAGCATGCGAATTCCCTGTCCGCTTTCTGCAGATATTCGGCCTTGTTTGCAAACTGTTGTCTCTCTGTTGCTTATACATCAATGCCTAAAATGGTATTCTTTTTTATCGTTGGTTTTTTTCCATAAAATAATTCCATAAAAAAAGCGTCCAAACCATTGGACGCTACATATATATTGTTTTTTTGAGTGTGATATTCTCTACATATACGTACATAACGCCCTAAATCGCCCTGTAGAATCTTTGATTCCGCGATATTCCAACTGAAAATTCAGCATGCTGGGTGGTATATGTACTACGCTTCTTCTCATTAAGCTGCAAATATGTGAATTTTTATGCACTTCTTCAAAATATTAATTTGTATAAGATTCATGTAGGGGTTGAAAATTTCTCTTCAACATGCTTATAATTTATGCTCATTTCAGTTTAAAAAAAATACCAAAGAAAGCTGCTATATTCACATTTCAAACTTAAAAGTTATTGATTTATAGCAATTTACGTATAAACCCTTATTTGACGTCACAGAAATTGTGTCTAATATTAATGTCTCAAATATTCCCAGAATAAAATAGGTACAACTCCCCCCAACCCATTCTATTCTTTTGATTTGTTTTATAACCAACCGTAAAATAAATGCAATTAGTAACGCATTCAACGAAGAAGATTCTTCAGCTATGTATTATACTCGCAATCTGCGGGTGCAATCTCTATGTAAATCCGTTGCAGGCCCAAAATGATAGTCTTTCAAAAGAGGCAAAAAAGGGCAAAACAGAATTGGAAAAGGTTGAAAAGTTGCTTTCTTTCAAAAACTTATTTCATCGCAGTGACTCATCAAAGTTGGCCAAAAGATACATTAGATGGCATAAAAAATTAACTCGTGACAACCCAGATTATCGTTTTACCATAAAAAAAGATGACCTTAAAGATTCCATAGGCTGGAAGCCCGACAACTCGAATGCTTTGACAAAAGAAATCTTTGGTTGGTATCCGTATTGGGACAAAAATTTGTACAAGTCTTTAAATTATTCACTGCTTAGCACCGTTGCATACTTTTCATATGAAGTAAATCCGAAAACGGGAGACACCCTTACTACCAATGGCTGGTTAACAGAACCCTCTGTAGATGTTATAACAAATAAAGACAAGCGTGTCCTGCTCACCATCACAAACTTCGGGTATAAAGAAAACAGGCAGTTCCTTAAAAACCCTTCGGCTGGCAATCTTCTTATACAACGGGCCATAGAACTAATTGAAGCGAAAGGGGCAAACGGAGTCTGTATCGATTTTGAAGGTATTCCGAAATCCCAAAAAAAGAATTTCAACAGTTTTATTGCACAATTTGGGCAAGAATTGCGGGAGGCCAATAAAGACTTTAAATTATACCTGACGATTCCTGCGTTAGACTACAACGAATATTTAGATTTTGAAACCTTAACACCCGTAGTCGATCAGTTTATTATCATGGGCTACGATTACTACGGAAAAACCAGTAAAGTGGCTGGTCCTGTAGCTCCATTACATAGCGGCACTCTTTGGAGCCCCATAAATCTGAACACTTCGGTAGCGCTCTACCTTAAAAAAGGGGTTCCTAGCGATCAATTGATATTGGCACTTCCGTTCTACGGACAAGTATGGAATACCAAAACAGGTGACAGGAAAGCCAAGGTAGACAAGTATGTTGGGGCGCGCACCTACGATTATATCCGCCATGAAATGAGCAAGGTGCCCATCATAAAAGCTAGATATGATTCAATAAGCCAATCGAATTACTATAGTTATATTCTTAAAGAGTCTGGAAGTAACAAACGACAGTTTCGGCAAATTTGGTTCGATAGCGACTCGACCATGGCAGCAAAGATGCGCTTGGTAAACACCAAACAACTAAATGGATTAGGAATTTGGGCACTGGGTTATAACAAAAAATACGATAATTATTGGAAGGTCATTGAAGATATTTTCGTTGCCAAACCAGCAGATTCGCTACAACCTGTGGTCATACAATATCCAGATTCTGTGGTGGTCATTTTTAAGGATGCCAGTGCGAGCATTGGTAGTGCCACACAAGGTATTCCTGGCGCACCCAACAGCTCGAACAATGCCGAAGTAATTACCGAAAAGCCAACTGCCTTTGAAAAATTTTGGAAAAAAGTAACCAATCTGAATGAAGTCTTAGATGGTTTAAATGACTTTAAAAAATTCTTGGTTTTGGCCTTGCTATTCGTGGTGTTTTTTGGAGGCGCCGGATTTATCATCGCGCTTTTTAAACCCGAGACGCGCATTTTTCTTTTCAGTAGTAGCGCGCTCACCCTTTATTATGTAGCATTTGTCTTGCTATTTGTCTTGGCAGTATTTCTGAATTGGAACACCCCTGTTTTTAATCAATCTATTGTGCTCATCATCGGTTTTATCGTGGGTGCGGTGAGCCTATACTTTATAAATAAAATCGTGCAAAAAAAATATAGCAATTTACCATGAGTGGAATCTTAGCAAAAGAAAAGGCAGCACTTGCCAAAGAAGAAGGAAAGCTTACAAAGTTTTTGAAGGCAGTCCAAAAATTTATGGCCAAAGAATTTTTATGGGTTCTATTAGCCGTCGTTTTGGCATTTCCATTGGCGTATCTAATCGATTATGTACTCCAAAATTATATGTATGAAGTTTATGGAGATCTCAAAATTTATATGAACGACAGGCCTGTTTTATTAGCAACCTACCTCATTGCCATCGCCGGAATCTATTTTGCCCGCGCTGTAGCGGGCTCAATTGCGCTAGCCTTAAAAAAATCTAAATCCTGATCTTATGATTCACAAAGCACTAGAATTTTTACAAGATTATTTAAACAAGGAGCTAAAAATGACATTGGCACTGAGCGAAGATTCGGTAGTAGCCAGTAGTCTTGTAAACCCTGATGGTTCAGTGGTAGAAAGTACACAAAACAAGGTTGTCATTTCCATCGTGAACATGGAGCACGAAACCTTTGTAAAATCGACCCAACAGTATAAAAGTGAAGGCGAACATTCCTACGGAAAAATAAATCCGCCCATTCACCTCAACCTTTATCTGTTACTCACTTCAAACCATTCTAACTATTTGGAAGCCTATAAAAGGCTTTCGGTAGTCATTACGAAATTTCAAGCAAATCCGTATTTCAACAAAAATGATTTTTCGCAGATGCCCGATCCGATCAAAAAATTAATTCTAGAAATTTTCAATATACCCATCACTGAGCTCAGTCATATCTGGAGTGGTATAGGCGCAAAATATGTCCCTTCCATTATTTATAAAATGCGCATGGTGACCCTCGAAGAAACAAAAATTAAAAAAGAGATTCCGGGAATCACGGGTCTCGGTAACACTGCTAAACCATCATAATTATGAACATTTCCTATCAAAAATGGTTTTCGATACAAATGCTCCATTCTTTCTTTACGAATGGATTGTGCCCTTATGTTGTGCTTCACCCTTTTGCTGAAACAGCCCAGGTAATGAAAAACCATCAATTATTACTTAAACGTGCAGAAGGGGTTTTCAGCATGTACGCCGGGTCTGAAAATGCAACGGAAGATCTATTTTCCAATTTGAATAGCCTAGAACCTCTCTACTTTCAATTACTCGTAGAAGATCCACACTTTTACAATTATACAGCACTACCACAAATTTCTGCTTCGGAAATGATACTCCTTACAAATACGTCTGACTGGAACTACCTTCACCAAAATGATGAAGTTTCGGCAGCAGATTTGGTAACAGTAAGACAAGAAGATCTCGTTTTAGAAACCCTTCAACAAAATGATGTATTAGAAATTACAGATGAAGCCGGTTCAGAAACCATTCAGAAAACAATATATGGCAATCCACAACCCGAAACAGAAAATGATGTCCCGTCTGTACATATTAGAAGTCTGCAGACGGGCCACTATCGGGCGTGGCATAATGATGCCGAAATTGGAGATTCTTTCTACCATTTCAATACAGAAATTGCCAACAACTGCGTAGGCATTTTAGCCATCGACCCTGCACTATTGCAACATCCAAATGACCAAGAAATTAAACTTTCGGCAGCATTTGAAGTTCGCAAAGTCTATAGGAAATATAAAATAATAGTTAGTCCCCAAAGTGCAATAAAAATAACGATTGGCGACATTCATGAGGCCATCGCATCTGGACAGCCGGAAGGCACACAACCTGCCTCCTATACAAATTTGGGAGAGGAACAATTTATGGGCGACCAAAAAGCCACTGTTTTTATAGCTCCAAAACCAGAAGCGCTTGCTCAATATATCGACAGTCGCCCTGTACTTACCTATTCGTATCCCGACCCTGTTTCGAATACCACGATTCGAACCGAAACGCTCAAATTACCGAACCCCGGCCCCGAAACTTTAGAAGAGTATATAACGCCAGCAGGTGAAAAAGCTTACAGCGTAACAATGATAATTTATGTTTAATTTAAATCAACTACTATGTCAAAACCAATGAAAACCCCTGGGGTCTACATCAAAGAATTAGATGCCTTTGGGAACTCTGTAGTACCGGTGCCCACGGCGGTCCCGGCCTTTATAGGGTACACAGAACAGACAAAATTTAATGGGACCGACCTATTAAATAAACCAATTAAGGTAGATTCATTAGCGAAGTTCAAGTCTATTTTTGAACCCGCCAATCCGGAACTTCGCCCGTCTATCTCTTTTAAGGTAGAAATGGAAAAACCTAGAAAACTGCCAGATGGTACCACAGAGTTTTACATCGGTACTTCAAAACCGGCATCTTATGTGGGAGAAACTGGTGATCGGTATTATGACATGACCAAAAATGTAATGTACGAGGCTAAAGTAGCGTATTCATGGACTAAGAATACTAATACTGCCTCTGGTGAAGGTGCCCCCGATGAAAATGCTGGTTCTGGAAAAACAAGTTACTTAGATCTCACTGATGGTACACTTTACGAACGTGCTGACGCAACTAAGAAATGGCCTAAAAAGGGAACCAACGTTGAACTAAAAACATCAGATACAACGGGAGCTCCAGGTATCGAAATTGGCGATCCCGGAAGTTACTACTATGATGGAACAGACGTGTATGGTCCAAAAGAAGGAGGCTGGCCTACCACTACCAATGCCGTTGTTGTTGGCACACTTGCCTCTGGGGCCACTGTACCAGCTGACACAGACGGAGCAGAAGGTGATTTCTTTGTAGATGAGGATAATAACATGCTCTATGGCCCCAAGGGGAGTGCCGATTGGGGTACAACAGCTGGTGTGAGTCTCTCCGAAGAAACCCCTACCTTTTCAAACAATGGAGTAGATTATTATGTGAGTCCGACTTCAAAAATACACAGACTCCATAGTGCCATGAAATTCTTCTACGCCAATGGTGGTGGAGATTGCTATATCGTGAGCATTGGAGATTACGATTCGGAGTTTAAAGCAGATGACTTCACTGCGGCTATCACGAGTTTAAAAAAGGAAATGGAACCTACCATGTTGGTGATTCCAGATGCAGTAGAGCTTGCCGACGCTAACTCGACAGAGCCTTTAGCTGACAAATACGCACAAACTTACGCCTTACAAGCAGCGATGATTAACCACTGTGGGGATATGATGAACCGCGTGGCCATTCTCGATATTCCGGGCGGGTATGATGAACCTATCACAGAACCTACCGCAAGTGTAAAAGCCTTTCGTAACGCAGTGACTCCGCTAAATGCGAAGTTTAACAGTTATGCAGCTGCATACTATCCTTGGTTGCATACTTCGGTATACGGTCCGTCAGACATCACGTACAAAAACATCGATAGCGCCTCTTACAGTACTGTACATGACATTCTCAGTGCAGAATTTAGTGGGGTAGATACGTATACAACTGATGATGGCGACCTCATACCAGAGATTGTTCAGGTGCTTTCATTTTTTACAGAAACTCCAGACGGCGGCGCTACCAACATGACCATGGAAACGGCAGATTCAATCTTGAAGAATATAAGCGCTATGTACCCTTTTATTCTCGAAAAAATTGAGGAAAAACTAAACCTTATGCCGCCAAGTGCTGCGATGGCTGGAATTTATACCGCCACAGACAATTCTGACGGTGTTTGGAAAGCCCCAGCAAATGTGGGCGTGCAAAGTATGATTGCTCCCGCTGTAAAAATTGACCACGAGATGCAACAAGATCTGAATGTTCCGTTAAGTGGAAAATCGGTATGTGCCATCAGGGCCTTTACTGGTAGAGGAAATTTGGTTTGGGGTGCGAGAACCTTAGACGGAAACTCAAACGATTGGCGCTACATCAATGTGCGTAGAACCCTCATTTTTATCGAGCAATCTGTAAAAGATGCGGCCAAAGCCTACGTGTTTGCACCAAACGATGCAAGTACTTGGGTAAATGTGCAAAGTATGATCAGTAATTTCTTAACAGGGGTTTGGAACCAGGGCGGACTTGTTGGCCCGAAACCAGCAGATGCGTTTTCGGTAACGGTCGGACTGGGAAGTACCATGACCAACGATGACATCCAAAACGGAATTATGCGAGTAATGGTGAAAGTTGCCGTTTCGCACCCAGCTGAATTCATCGAAATCACCTTTCAGCAGCAAATGCAGAAAGCATAAATCAATTATTAATTCTAATTAAAAACAAAATATCATGGCAGGAGAAGCTCAAGATAATGTATGGCCCTTACCAAAGTTTTATTTTAAGGTAAGTCTAGGCTCACAGGATAATACGGTTGCATTCCAGGAAGTTTCTGGATTAGACACCGAAACACAGCCTATTGAATACAGGCATAGTGACAGCAAGCAATTTTCGACAATAAAAATGCCGGGAATCGTAAAGTCTGGCAACGTTACACTGAAAAAAGGAATTTTTGTAAACGATAATAATTTCTGGAAGTGGTACGACGCTATTAAAATGAACACTATTAAACGGGAAACCGTAGTGATTCAGTTATTGGACGAAAAAGGGAGTCCTACAATGACCTGGACCATCGCCAATGCATGGCCAACCAAAATCACTGGTACAGACATGAAGTCTGATGCCAATGAAGTGGCGGTAGAAACCCTAGAATTGGCACACGAAGGTCTCACTATTGCAAACGGCGGATAATGGCACATGAATATCCCCCAGCAGCCTTTTATTTCCAACTCAGCTTCAGCGGAATTTCTGGAACTGTAGATGCTTCTTTTAAGGAGGTGTCTGGTATTAGTATGGAAATGGGTATAGAGGAAATTACAGAAGGTGGGAACAACGCGTTTAAACATCGCGTTCCTACCTCTGTAAAATTCTCAAATCTTGTATTAAAACGCGGATTGGTACCCAAAGATTCTGAAGTGATCGCTTGGTGCAAAAGCACACTAGAAGGAGGCCTTGCAGAAGTAATTGAAACCAAAAACATCACAGTTCATTTACTGAATGAAAACGGAGACCCCTTAAACTCATGGAGTTTTATGAATGCTTGGCCCGTAAAATGGGCTGCAGCAGACTTACATTCGATGAATAACGAAGTAATGATTGAAACCCTTGAATTTGCCTACAGCAATTTCACCGAAATGACCAGTCCAGCAAGTACATCAGACGATGACGATGGCGACTTCGGTTTCGATCTTTTTAATTGATGAACCATGCCTATAGAAATTAGAGAACTACTTATAAAAGTGCGTATCGAAGAAGAAACAGCGACGGTTTCAGAAAGCATCGATATAGCCGGTCTCAAGCAGACCCTACTCAAAGAATGTAAAAAAGAAATTGCAAAACAGTGCAACAACTTAAGACACCGATAGTATGGCAACTGATAAAATGAGCATCGTAGCATACAAAACCAACAAGTATACTGGAAAAAGTATCGGGAAAGTGGGCGTAAAGATTAATCCTGCGTCCTACTCGCACAAACATCAAGTGAACTATTGTAGTACCATACCAACCGGGGCAGCCAATACACCGCTTAAGTTTTCGTCAATGCCGCCTGAAACTATCTCTTTCGACATTCATTTTGACGCAACAGGAGCAATCCCCAACAATACCGTTCTAGTTGAAACCCAACTCAAACAGTTTAAGAAAGTATGTTTCAACTTTAATGGCCAGATACATGAACCCAACTACTTGATAGTTTCTTGGGGCTCACTGGTTTTTAAATGCAAGCTGACTTCGCTGAGTGTGAATTACACTTTGTTTAAAAAAGATGGCACCCCATTAAGGGCCAAGGCATCTGTGTCATTTCAGGAAGCGATAGACGAGACGATGATCAATAAAATAGCAAACAAACGCTCTCCAGACCTAACCCACTATGTTGTAGTAAAAGCAGGAGATACCCTACCGCTACTGTGCCATGAAATTTATGGCGACCAATTTTACTATATGGAAGTAGCCAAACACAACAACATCGCTAATTTCAGAAACCTAACCCCGGGCACTAAATTATATATGCCCCCTTTAAAATAATTATATGGCAAGTTCACCACTTATTGAAGAGTCTAATCTCCCTTCCTTTACCATTTTATCGAATGGGAAAGAAATTCCGGGCACCTACGAAGTGATAAGCATTAAAACCGTACAACAACTGAATAGAATTGCTGCGGCCGAAATCGTATTGCGAGACGGTAATGCACCCACCCAAAATTTTGATATTGCCGAATCTGAAACCTTCAAGCCCGGAAATGAGATAGAAATTAAACTAGGCTATCACAGTAAAGATGATAGCGTCTTTAAGGGTCTTGTCATAAAACAACACCTAAAGATCAGTCACGGGGATGGGTCACGATTGCATATTATTTGTAAAGATAAAGCGCTAAAAATGACGGTGGCTCGAAACAGCAACATCTACACAGAAACAACCGATAGTAGCATTCTGGAAACGCTCATTAGCAATGCTGGACTCAGTGCTTCGGTTACTTCAACAAGTGCGCAACATAAAGAAGTAGTGCAATACTACACCACCGACTGGGATTTTCTGGTAACCCGAGCCGAAATAAACGGTATGGTGGTACGTACCGATAGTGGAAAACTCATTGTGGCAAAACCAGAAATGTCTAGTGCTCCAGAACTCAAGGTAACTTTTGGACAGGATATTCTGGATTTTGATGGTGAACTCGATGCAACCTTTCAGTATAAAGATGCAAAAGGAAGCGCTTGGGACATGAGTAGCCAGGCAATAATTGACGGTACCTCAAGCGAGCCTTCTGTGAACAAACAAGGCAATCTAACCGGTGCGACGCTTTCAGAAGTACTAGATGCAGGTACCCAACAATTACAAACCACTACAGGACTCACAAATGAAGACATGACCATGTGGGCTAATGCAACCGTTTTAAAATCAAGACTTTCACGATTTAAAGGAACGGTAACATTTCAAGGATCTGCCAAAGCTGAAGCTAACAGCCTCATCGAACTTGCGGGTTTAAGTGATCGGTTTAACGGAAACGCATTTATTTCTGGCGTTACCCATATGGTTGAAGAAGGCAATTGGCTCACAGAAGTGACCCTCGGTTTAGCCGCAGAATGGTTTGTAGAAACACACCCTGTGGCAGCTCCTATCGCTTCAGGTTTGATACCGGGAGTGCGCGGGTTGCAAACGGGCGTAGTTAAAAAAATGTACGAAGATCCTGATAATCAATTCAGAGTACAGGTTGAAATCCCAATGCTAGGTGCAGAAAACGAAGCGGTATGGGCGAGGTTGGCTACCTTTTATGCCAGCAACTCATTCGGGGCCTATTTTATGCCAGAAGTTGGAGACGAAGTGGTGTTGGGATTCATGAATGAAGATCCGAGATTTCCTATTATTCTAGGAAGTGTGTATAGCAGTAAACTGGCATCACCAGAAACGCCTGACGAAAACAACACTATAAAAACCTTGGTGACCAAAAGCAAGCTTCAATTGAAATTTGATGAAGAGAAAAAGAGTATTACGGTGCTTACCCCCGGTGGAAATACCATGGTATTTAGCGACGAAGATGAAGCGATCACCATTACAGACCAAAACAACAATAAAATTGAAATGAACAGCAGCGGAATTTCTATGGAAAGTCCGTCGAGCATCAACATTAAAGCAACCGAAGAAGTGAGCATACAAGGCGCCACGATAAGCATTAATGGCGACCAATCTATAAGTGCTTCTGGTGGCACTGTAGATATTAGCGCAGACATGTCTGCAAGCTTGAAAGGTAGTGCAGAGTGCGCTATTTCAAGCGATGGAAATTTAACGGCCAAAGGCCTTATGGTAATGATTAACTAATGGAATACGAAGACTTAAAAAATCGTTCTTTTCTAGGGAGAGGTTGGGCATTCCCGCCCACCTTTTCAGATGCGCCCAATGTGGGTGTTGAAATGGTCGAGAACGAAAAAGACATCAAAGAATCGCTAGAGATTCTCATGAATACCAATGTGGGTGAACGTGCCATGCTGCCCGAATATGGTTGCAAGGTGCTTCAGTTTTTGTTTGAAACCATCTCGAATTCAAAAATGCATTTTTTGAAAGAACTCATCAGAACGGCAATCATTCAATATGAACCACGGGTTGAGCTAAATGATATTGCGATAGACCACTCAGATTACCAACAAGGTATTATTAGAGTGGGTATCGATTATTCGGTGATCACCACAAACACTCGGTTCAATCTCGTTTTTCCATATTATAAACTGGAAGGCACAGATCTTCCAAAATTATATCACAAACAAATAAAACATACCCTGATAGCACCTATATAATGAGCATTAAAAAGAACGGAACCATACGAACACAGCGCTTGCCCAAAGATCTTTTGGACAACCCCTTCCAGATAGACGCTCGGTCTTCTTGGGATTTGCTGGGTTATATGGTGGCGTATCTGGAAAAGCTGAATTACTACAACTTAGACAATGAAATAGAAGGGAACTGGAAAAAATTGGTAGAGAACGATCCGGTTATTTATGCCGTAATCATAATAAATACCCCAACCACAGCCATCACAAAATTGCTTGACAAAAGCCGTACAAACAAGGATTTTATTTTCAATAAAGAGGAAATGCTAACCCTGCTAACCGACTGGTACAAGCAAATTGTACGTTGGCAGTACGACCTACTTAACTGTGGCGAAAAACATTTAGGCGAAAAGCTAAAGAAATTAATTCGGGATGTATTAGAAGATGAAAAAAGCAAGGTTGAAAAAACATTGGGAAGTCCAGAAGAAGAAAAAGAACTCTTGGATGCTGCAGATACCTTGTATAAAATCATTCTTCACATAAAAGATTTTACCAAGTCACATCTAACCGAAAGCATGTTTCGCAAGCATACACATTTGCCCCATAATGCCATGTATATTGCGTTTGTGCGCCTTTACAAAATAGTTCAGGACAAACTAAATAGCATCTCGCGGCGCCATTTAGATTTCTATTATAAAGACATTCTTCAACAAAACCCTTTAGAAGGTAGAAATACCCGCGCCACCCTCGTGTTCGAGTTACTTCCAGCCGAGACACAAACGTTGATAGACAAGGGCACACTGGTTACTGCAGGAAAAATGTTCGGTTCTCGCAACGAGGTTCACTTTAAAACAGACAAACCGCTTCGGGTTCATCAAATTGAAATTTCTGAAATGCAGACGTTGTTTTTTAATACGAACCCGTATTTGAACATTGGCACAGACCAGCCTGTAATTTCTTCAGTACAAAAAAGCGCATTGCTTAGCGACGGAAAAATGGTTGAAGACAAACACGATTGGTTTGTTTTTGGCGCCAATAAAGAGACCTTGCAAAACACAGTAATAGATCCCAAGAAATCGGCACAGCTCGGTTTTATCATTGGCTCGCCCGTGTTAGCATTAGAAGAAGGCAATCGAAGTATCTCAGTTCATTTAAACCTAACTGAGATGAGCGCGAAAGAAAGCTTGTTGAAATTGGTACAACAAATTCAGAAGAACAAAAAAATTACCTTAGAACATGCCTTCGCCGAGGTTTTTGACAACGCTTTTAACACCTTTTATACTACTGAAAAAGGATGGGTTCCGTTTTCAAATTATAGTGCAACTTTTGCAAATAACACTCTTTCCGTTCATTTTGAGCTCCAAAAAATAGCCCCTGCTGTCACCTTGGCAAAAAACCTTTCGCCAACCTTACAATGGCCTTCCATAAAAATTGTACTGAATGAATATGCCCCCATATTTGCATATCCTTTTTTGCAAAATATCGCTTTGGAAACCATCCGTATTGATGTAAATGTGAGAGACATGCGCAACTTGGCTTTATACAACAATGTGGGTAAAATGCCCTTAGGGAAATCGTTTGAAGTTTTTGGCCCAACTCCGTCCAAAGGAAATTTCTTGCTCATAGGAAAGAATGAACTTTTCAGAAAAAACTTGGAAACGGTAGCATTTAATTTACACTGGGAGACCATACCAGACACCTACGGCGGATTCACAACGTATTACGATGGTTACTCAAAAGAAGTCAATAATGAGTCGTTTATCGTGCAACTTCAGGCACTCAACAATAGTTATTGGGTCCCGTTAGAAGAAAAGACCATTCCGACGGCCCATTTATTTTCTACGGAAAAATGTACTACTCCCGAAGGCTATGAAAGTGAAATTCTATGCTCGACTACCACGCTTACCATTCCCAATTTTGAATCTTTTGATACGTCATTAGATTTTAACGGGAAAGAACCTCTTAAATACGAAGTGAATTCACAATCAGGATTCTTTAAAATAACATTGGCAGCGCCGTCCTTCGGCTTCGGAAGCGATATTTACCAACAAGAATTTACTGAAATTGCCACTTACAATGCAAAAAACAAACGGCAGGTCTCTTTTCCGAACAAACCCTTTGTGCCAAAACTGAAAGGGGTAACCGTGAATTACTCGGCTTCAGATACGTTGTACTTCGATTCGAATCCGCCAGACGGAGTAAAATCTGAAAAAAACTTAGGTGAATTTATCCATATTCGACCTTTTGGTTACGACGTCGTTATAGCACAGCAAAAAGTAAAACAAAACCTTCTGTTGCCACGTTACGATGCGCAAGGATACTTTTTTATGGGTCTGAAAAAGGTAACCGGCCCAATGACCGTAACCTTATTCTTTCATTTTCTGCGCTCAGGCACCACCGTTAAAATAGAAAAGAACAGCTTGGTTTGGGAGTATTTTCATATAGATGGTTGGAAAACATTTACGCCAGAACAAATCATAAACGACGGTACGGGCGGATTAACTAAAACAGGGATTATAGAATTGGTGTTGCCAGCACCCGAACAAACTATAGAAACGGTTGACGATTCGTTATTCTGGATTCGAATTGCCACCAAAAAAGCTGGGCAACACTACCCTAAGATTAAGGGGGTATACCTTAACGCAGTACAAGCCCGTTGCATCAGCCAAGAAGTTCAGGTATTGGGGGCTACGTTACCTCCCAACAGCATCGATACCCTTGTTCAAAAAAATGCAGCCATAAAACGGGTGTTTCAGCCAGCCAACACCTATGCTGGGACTATGGCCGAAAAGGAATCTACTTTTTATAGCCGTGTGAGTGAGCGCTTACGCCATAAATCGAGAGCCGTTGCTGCATGGGACTATGAGCGATTGATTTTAAAACATTTCGACATGGTGAAAGTAGTGAAATGCACCAATCTTGGTGCCAATTTCCACCCTGAACCAGGCAAGGTAAAGATTGCGGTATTGAGTAAATTTTGGACCAATGATGAGCGGTATTATTTCAAAAAGGGAACCTTAGAAGCCATGCAAAATTTCTTGCAACAACGGTCGAATCCTTTTACATCGATACAGGTAATCAACCCAACAGCAGAATATCTGTTGGTAAATATTGTCGTGGTTTTTAAGGCAGAAGACAGAGGTGGCTTTTACATAGACGAACTAAACGACGCCATTACTGAATATCTTTCACCCATAAAAAACATAGAACATGGTATGGGCGGTATTGGTGGCAGTGTGGTCCCAAATATGGTATTGAGCTATGTAGAAACATTGCCCTATGTAAAGTTTGTACGTATGCTATCCATAGAGCACATTGTGGGGAAAACGAACCGAACGTATACCTATGATGACTATGCTGGGGGTGCGGCCATTAACGCTACTATGCCTTGGTCTATCCTTTCTCCAGTTAAATGTCACCATATTATTGCTGCGGAAGAAACAACCCCTATCGCTACAAATACCCTTCAGGTTGGAATCAGGAATATGGAGATTGGTCTCGATTTTATTTTGAAAGACGATCCCGTTGTGTTTCCATCAATGATGATGCAAGCACCTAAAAAGAAAGCAAAAGATGCCATTTTTTCCCTAAAGCCTAAAAAAGAAAAGAAATGAGCAATAAACCATACGATAGAACCAGTTTAAAAAGCCTCTTTGCAGATGGCAACAGACCAAATGCACAAAACTTCGGAAGCCTTATCGACTCTATGGTAAACAAAGTTGATGATGGCATCTCGAAAACCATGAAAGACGGACTCATACTTGCGCCAGAAGGCACCGAATCTGATCGGGTATTGTGTTTTAAAGAAAAAATTCAAGACGATCTCCCAAAATGGAGTTTTGAGCTTAAACAAGAAGCAAACCAAGGATTGGCCCTTGTGCAACCCATTTCTTCTAACGTTTCAGAAACACGGCTATTTTTTACCAAAAAAGGAGCTATTGGTGTAGGTACAGAAACCCCAAAAACAAATTTTGAGGTACAAGGTGTCTCTGGGTTTGAAAGCAGAATGGGCACTTACCAAATGGGAAGTATCCCTGCAGATCGCCAATGGCACGACATTACACCAGAGTTGAACGGCTGCAAAGCTTTTGAAATCATTGCCCAAGTAGGGAAACAAGGCCAAGGGCGATACGCGTTATTGCATGCGCATGCGCTGAGTACATTTGGCAAATCTTGGCCAAAAATTAGAAAGACACAAGCACGCTACGACTGGCGATGGTGGAACAGAATTTCGTTACGGTTTGCCGGCAGCACCTACAAATACCGATTGCAAATGCGAACCCGATCAAATTTTGGCGATGGGGTGAATGTAAAATACCACATTTCAAAACTTTGGGATGACGATATCATGAACACGATTTCAGCACAAGAATAACCATGGAACCCGTTTTACCGAAAGGACATATCGACAAAAGAACAGAAGGCGCTAGCGATTATGAGCGTATCTACAGAGAAGGCATAGATATACTTCAAATTCTTTCTGGTGCTAATTGGACCGACTATAATGAGCATGATCCCGGGGTGACGGTCCTTGAGAATATTTCGTACGCGCTAACCAATCTTTCGTACAAGGCAGACCTTCCTATGAAAGACATTTTGAGAAGTGCTAAGGGCGATACCATTTCTTCGGGTGACAACGCATTTTTTGTGCCTTCGGAAATTCTCACCACAGCACCCATTACGACCATTGACTACCGCAAACTTTTTATAGACAATATTCGGAATTTTAAAAATGCCTTTATTAAAGTAAGGCGGGAGAACAGCTTGTTGGGGCTGTACGACATTTATGTTGAAATGTACCGTTATTCGGAAGACGCCCAAGAGCTTCAACAAGAAAAAGAACGGGTGCAAAAGGAGGTCGCACAGCTTTTTCATGCACACCGTAACTTATGCGAAGATTTGTACCGCGTGACCATTTTAGAGCCGTATCACTTGGCGCTTACCTTAAAGGTGACCTTAGCTGAAAACGCAAATGGAGAAGAAACCTTCGCTAAAATCTATTTTGCCATTAACGATCATCTCACCCACGAAGTTCGGTTTGCCTCGCTCGCAGACCTTCAGCAACAGCAAGTTTCTATAAACTCGATTTTTGAAGGCCCTATGCTCGAAAACGGATTTATTCAGGATGCTGAGTTACAATCGAAGAAAAAGGCCGTATACCCAGATGAACTTATGAAACTTGCGAGCAAGATAGAAGGTGTTATTAGCATCGATTATTTCAGGTTGGACCATGTTTCCAGCAGTGGTGAAACTATACGATTGATGCAACCTACTGTACACTTGCTTCCCCATCAGTTTCCGATTTTAAAAAACCCAGATGAAGAAACCATACTTCAGTTTAAGCAAGAAGACGTTCGGTTTACCGCTTCCAACACCATTATCAATAAGCAGCTATCGTATATGGATATGCTTTATTACGGCGAGTTTAAGTCGGTTTCGAAAGCAGTGAACAATGTTGAGATACCAAAAGGAACGGCTCTTGAAATCGATTCGTATTTCCCTATTCGGGAGCAATTTCCGCTGGTGTATGGAATTGGAGAACACGGCTTGGAAAAACGGCTGTCTAAAAAACGGTATGCCCAAGCCAACCAGTTAAAGGCATTTTTACTGCCATTCGATCAGCTCATGGTTAATTTTTTGGCGCAATTAGACAATGTTTACTATTTGTATAATACCGATGAAAAGATAGACCGCACTTATTTTACGGGTATGATAGAAGACATGCACCGTTTAATTCCGCTGATAAAAAAGGAAAAAGAGAAGCTTTCCCCAAAAATACTAGAACGATGGTCTGAAGAAATGACGGCACTAGGAGATTCTTTCGATACCAATTCGCTGAAACGTATGCACCAGATTGCCGATATGTTGTTGGCTCGATTCAGCGAAACGTATCCTACCAATGCCTTAGAAAAAATTAATGAAATCACTTTTGGTGCTTATTCAGACCACCATGCATTCGACAAAAAAATATTACAGTGGAAACGCGAACTGTTGAAAAACTACCAAACGATTTCTTACAACCGAAGCAAAGGAGTTGACTACACCAAAATAGCCGAAACAGTCCAAAAGCCTACTTCTGAAACGTTTTTACATAGTTCAGTTCCTGGGCTGGTACAAAAGGTGTCGCTATTGCTTGGTATTGAAAATTACAAAACAAGGCCGCTTAGTGATGTTGTTGAACAATCGGGCATTAAGATGTACTTGCAAAAAGATGGAGTAGATTTCCTATCGGAAATAGTAGAAGTGGTGAATACCGAAGATGAAACCAACATTATTGAAGTAGACGAGGCCATCATCATCAACGATTTGGAAGAAGACCTTAAAAATGCGTTTTACTTTTTAGGGAGTTCAGATGGTTTGTTTGAAGAAATTCTTCGCGAAGGAATTAAAAAAGAACACTACCGTTATAAAACCAACGGGGCTTCAGAAAAAAGCACACAACATGTATTTTACAAAACCAAAAGGGCAGCACCCCAACTAATCCACACAGCAACATCAGCCCATGAAGCACGCACTGCAATAGATAGAATGATTGCGGCATTGAAGCAAATAAACCGTAAAAGTGAAGGTTTCCATCTTATCGAACACCTGTTAGTGGTGCCAGATTTTACCAAAGAGCATTTTAGTTGTTCGTTTATCATGCAAGTAGACGATTGTACGGCTATCAAATTTTCACAACAGCAGCCTATGCCCTTAGAAAAACGCCAAAAATTTCTGGCTACCTTGCAAGATCAAAACAGTTCTAAAGAGTCGATGGTCTTTTGCATAGAACCTTCGGTGCAAGAGCACACAATATGCATACAACAAGATGGTGAAACGCTAGCCACTTCTGAAACGTTCGCTACCGAAACTGACGCACAGCAAGCATTAGACGCAATTCTCTGTACGTTCGAGGAAGGTGGAATACCCTATAGTATACATAGTATTGAAAATGTTGTGCACTTCGGAAATAACCAAGTAGAAGAATCTTTTTTCTCCTTACAAATGAGCCTAATTCTACCTTCATGGCCTGCTCGTTTCCAAAATGAAAATTTCAGAACAAAGTTTAACCATACCATGGCTGAAAATGCCCCAGCACATATCGGATTCCATACTTTTTATCCGCCCTACAACGACATGGTGCAATTTGAAAAGGTATATTTTAAATGGCTGGAATTACTTCCGAACAAACACAATGAAAGCAGTTATGCAGACACTGCTTTCGAGCTCATCACGCTACTGAAATACTATCACGAAACCTATTGTCACGATTGAGTAATCCAGCACCACATATCATCAAGGCACAAGAATTTCAGGTAGTACTAGACAACCAAGAAAATGCATACAACATACAATCGGGTATCAGCGCTTTACAAAACGAACGCCTGCAACACCTTATCAATTCTATTTTAGACAGCTACGCGGCAGAAGACAGTGTGTATCAATTTGAAACCATCACATTAGAGCTGGGCAGCATTCCGTTAATAAATTACGAACAGGAACTCACACATAGAATTGAAACACAACTACACGCCTTCTTTTCACATCATATTTCAAAAAATGGAATCTTACGAACGGGGAAAAAACGAACACTGGCCCCATTTAAAATAGAGCAGCTAGGACACTATTTATCGCATGGCTACACCCAATGGAATTCATTCTCCTCTTATGCCCCCATGCAATTAATCACCGAATTGTTGGCAGATCAAAAAGATGGCTTACGGAAATTACTACGGGAACTCGGACAAAAAGAAATGGTGCGAAAACGATTGGTGTTTCAATTTTCAGATGCTATTCTAGCGCAAATCACCGAATTGGTGGTTCCTGAAGAAAGTGCTTATATCATTTCCTATAAAACCGAAATGACCAAAAAACAGCAAGAACAGCCCATGGTTAAATTGGCATCGTCTGAATTTAGAAATGCTATTTGGGAAGTATTGCTTGCTTATATTTTTGTAGACTCGGCAGGATATTTCAACAAAAAGTCCTTTTTAGCCTACGCCATCAAAAAAACAGCTTTAAAATTTAATCAAACCTATGCTTCACTGTTACAATTGCTAACTGCAAACGTTTCCGTTTTACAACAACAGCAGGTGAGAATGACCGAATTCCAAAAGATTTTAGTCGATTTAGAGCTGGAGTCGCGACATACTTCGCACGAAGAACTTGAGGTGCCGCAGCAGGGTGAAGATATAGCTGAAATGCTACAAACTCTCGACCAATTTCTAAAACATGGAGCAATTCCATTTCATAAAACTGGGTGGTCAAAACGCGCTGTTAAGCTAAAGATTGAATCCCTCATCCGTTCAAAAGACCCTACGGCAAAAGCAAAAATTGGCGAATGGCTATTCGATTTTGGCGCTAAAAAAAGGATATTGGAAGTCGCAGACCATTCGCTGTTGCGGTCTTTACTTCCTTTTTGCCCTCAAAACTACCAAGAGGTTCTATTTACATTTTTTTCCGAATTAAATAAATTGGCCCCGTCACTATCAACAACCGAACGCAAGCTATTGTTGGTATTGAGTAAAAACGAAGTGTCGATACTTTTAGCAAGTGTAAAAGGCAAGAATCTTTCAGAAGCAAAGATACTGGAGAAGATTTTTCAAAAAATCCTTCAAGTGCCAGGTGTTGATGGTAGGTTATTTGGCAACATATTGACTTCAGCAAAAGACAAATTACCGGCGCGATTTCACAAGCCAGTGCAACAATTTTTAGCGAGCTCCCACCAAAAAAATACTGCAGCAATGGTGGTTAATTATCTGGAAGAAATGCTCGCTTTTGTTACTAAAGAACCGGCGTTTATTTGGAAATATTGGTTCCATAAAAAACTAATTGGATGGTCACAGAAAACAGGATTGTCGGCATCACAACTGCGGAAACTTTTGTTGAAACAAACCACTTCCCTACCTAAAAATCCTAGTATTCAATTAATAAAACAAGTACTTGCGGAAGAAAATGTACAAGAGTCCTTCGCAATTCAAAGCAAACTCAATGCGGCGCAACAAAAGGCAATACTTAAATATGTGATCTCAAACGGATTGTTACCATGGTGGATGCCAGATTATACCATTTTGCGTTTTCACAAAGATTTAAAAGAAATGTGGCGCCAAACAGCAAGTAGGGCCGAACTAAAAATTCTGTTTGAAACTGAGAAAATCCACCCTTATTTTATTCGTCTTTACAGCGTTGAAGGAAGTTCGATGGTGTGGGAGTTGTTAGACCCTTCTTCTACTTTAAAATACGCCAAATTTATTACTGCTTTAGAGGTGGTGGCCCACTGCACATTTTTTCCTGCGGGTAGTTTTACACGTGTGCAATTTAATGTGTTGAGAAGTAATTTGGTACAATTACTTCAGAAAAAAACAGTTTCCGAGAAGGCGTTTTTTAGCGTACTTACAACTTGGTTATCCCAGCAACGGTTAGTAAAAAACAAAGCGTTTTTAACACATTTGGCACATGAAATGCAAGCAGTAGTAGGTGCGAAATTTTCAACTACATTTCAGCAAACCATGGCAAAACAATGGACTAAAGGCGCCATCGGTTTAGATAAAAAATCGATACTTGAAGAAACAAATGCACTTACCGAGTCTTTCCCGCTTTTTAATGCTAAAACTACAGCTAGCGTTGCAACGGGTAATCTTCAGGTCTTAAAGCGAGAATTAGAGGTGTTTTTACAAAACAAACCTGAAAAAATAAAACTGTGGTTAGGCCAACCAGAAACCAGAATTCGGTTGTTAGAAATATTAGATCATGAGTTATTGGATGTATTTGTAGAAACAAACCTAACCGAAAAGCAATCAAACCATTATAAAAATATAAAGCTCTTTTTTGAAGCATACCAATCGGTGTTGTCTGTTCAAGAATATACTGCCCTCCAAAATCATTTTTACCATTTGATTTTGATAACTTGGAGCTTGAATGGTTTCGGCACTTGGAACAAAAAACAATGGGCGCAGTTGGCACTTCGATGTTTTGTGGAAGTTTTGGGGCATAAAAAAAGTGGAAGGGTTTTATGGAATGAAGGCGCAGCACGTTTGGAAGCACCAAAAAATGTACAAAAAACGCTGGCAGTACTTTTTCAAATTTTACAAGAAAAGGGTGAAAGAACACTACAAATCGAAACGCAACAAGAAGACCTTCGTGCTAAAAATGCCACACCAAGTGAAGACAAACCCTATAAAAAACTAGGAGAAAAAATGGAAAGACAGTTTTTAGATCCGTTATTCATCAAAAATGCTGGCCTCATACTTACAGCTCCCTATTTGGGAATGCTTTTTTCTAGGCTTGAGTTAATGCAACACGATGTATTTGTAAATGGAGAAGCGCAAGAACGAGCAGTGCATTTATTAGGTTATGTAGCTACTGGCGCCGAAGATTTACCCGAATATGACTTAGTGCTTCAGAAAATTTTATGTGGCATGCTTGTTTCTGAACCCTTAAAGACCCATACACCACTAACTAACACTGAAAAGGAAATGGCAGATGAAATGTTAGAGGCCATCAAACAACATTGGAAGCCGTTAAATAATACATCGATAGAAGCGTTTCGAGAATCGTTTCTAATTCGCGAGGGCAAGTTAGAAGATGACGAAACGGCTTTTTATTTATTGGTGGAGCAGAACACGATAGATATTTTATTAGATCAAATTCCGTGGAACATCAGCAAAATCAAATTAAGTTGGATGCAAAAAATACTTGAAGTACAATGGAGGTAATCACAGCACTTGCAAAAACCCTAGATAAGGAACTCAGGTGGTTTCAAACCATCGTAAATGCGCGTATGAAGACCTATTTTGAAAATCCTGATGCCAAGCAGGACACCGTAGACGCCGCTCCAGACCTTTCAAAAGACACTTCAGAATATGCGGTTTCCATTAAAAAGCACGCGTTGGGCAACGAAGAACGATTGGCACTCATATTAGCACTCGCTCCTTCATTACAACCAAGTGTATTGGACGTATTTCTAATAAGAAACCAGAGTCTCAACACAGAATTTTCAGAATTTGGAGGTATAAAAAATGCTACGAAACATGGTTTTGTACCTACGCTAGAAACAGCCCTTTTTATCTTGGGAGGAACGAAATTGGAGGTGCGATTGCAATTATTGAATTTGTTCTCGACCAGCAATCCGCTTTTCCGAAGTGGTATTCTGAAACTACCGAACGACCAAGACAACTTGCTTCAGTCTCCGCTGCAACCCACCCATGAATACCTTAGTTTGTTTACCACAGGCAAAAAAGCCCTGCCCGAATACAGCACCTCGTTCCCAGCCAAGAGAATTTCGACACCCCTAGATGAAAAGGCACTTATTGTACAACCACAAGTACGTAACTCACTAGATGAAATTGAACAATGGATGTTTCATGCTGACAAGATTTTGAATGAATGGGATCTTGAAAAAAACCTAAAACCAGGGTATCGCGCCTTGTTTTATGGTCCGCCAGGCACGGGAAAAACATTAGCGGCCACACTATTGGGGAAAGCGACCAAACAGCCGGTATTTCGAATTGATCTCTCTATGGTCGTTTCAAAATACATTGGGGAGACTGAAAAAAACTTGGGGAAGCTTTTTGATGAAGCAGAAAATAAAAAATGGATTTTATTTTTTGATGAAGCAGATGCCCTCTTCGGAAAGCGCACACAAACCAAGGGAGCTAACGATAGGTACGCCAATCAGGAAGTTGCTTATTTGTTGCAACGTATTGAAGATTTTTCAGGATTGGTTATTCTTGCTACCAACATACAGAGCAATATAGATGATGCTTTTTCAAGACGGTTTCAGGCCATGATTCATTTTGCAAAACCAACAGTAGCAGAGCGAATACTACTTTGGAAACAGCTATTTGGGGAATCTTTTAAACTTTCAGAAGAAATTGATCTTGATACGCTCGCCAGCAATTACGAACTCACGGGGGGAGAAATGATTAATGTATTGCGATACTGTGCGCTAGAGGCTGCCAAACGGAATGAAAAAAAGATTATTCTTACAGATATTATTACAGGAATACGTAGAGAATACAGCAAACAAAATAAAACGTTATAACTATGCCACAGCAAGTATGTATGGGAGCAATGATGACTTGTTCTTTCGGGGTAGCACCTTCGTCATTAATGGTATTGCCACAAAATAGGGTACTTACCAGTAATATGCCAGCAGCCAATATTATGGACAATAAACCCATGGTGAATATTCTGCCCTTTGGAATGTGTTCGTCTTTGGCCAACCCTACTGTAGCGGCTGCTACCACAGCAGCATTGGGAGTATTAACGCCGATGCCATGTATTCCTGCAACTGTTGCCCCATGGGCACCTGGTAGCCCCACAGTTTTGATTGCAAATATGCCTGCGCTCAATAATACCTGTATGCTAAATTGTATGTGGGGTGGGGTGATTACAATCAGTCAGGCCGGCCAAGTAACCCACGATGTGGCTTGATGAGGTATGTACAGAAAAAAGGCCACCATATGGCAGCCTTTTTATTTATAATCTGAGTCGTGATTATTTCGACAACATGAGCAATTCGTTACACAGTACTTCTGTGATATAGTGCTTGCCTCCGTCTTTATCTTCCCAAGAGCGGTTGGTAAGTTTTCCTTCTACGGCGATTTCTTGCCCTTTGGTTACATAATTTTCAACCACTTTTACGAGGCCACCCTTTACTACTACATTGTGCCAGTAAGCTCGTTCTACCTTGTTCCCGTCTGAGTCTTTGTAGCTGTCGTCTGTGGCCATCGAGAATTTGGCCATTTTGTTCCCATCTTTAAAGGTTACAATTTCTGGGTCTTGCCCCAATCTTCCAATCAACTGTACTTTGTTTCTAAGTGCGTTCATAATATTAAATTTTAATAGTTAAACAGTTAAGTCATTTTCCAGAGTCGGTCTGGTAGCCGTTGTTGATTTCGTTCAACAGTGCAAATATGGGATGGCTTCCAAAAACGATTCGGCTGGTACGCGCTTACTTTCGTTTATAAATGTTTGTAAACGTTTGTTTCGCCTTACAACGGCTACAACAATACATTTATTCAGAAATAGTTTTTAAGCAAAAGATGTATTATTCTTTCTCTATCTTTGAAAGGAAATTTAATTTTTCAAAAAAGAGCAACATGCAATTAATAAAATTGAAACCCAGAAATACGAATTCGGCCGACAAAAAGTTGAACGAGCGTTATGAAAAGTTGCAATTATTGCTTGAAGAATTATACAAACGGGAACTTCCGCAGAAAGTCACTACTGAAATTAATACAGAAATTGAAAAGGTGAATACCATCCAAGATTCCGCCTATAAAAAACAACTCCTAAAGTCAAGAACCAAAATATTGCGAATTCTTGAAAAAGAACTGAAGTTGGTTCCTAAAAACTACTATAGAAATTTATGGCTGGCATTGGGCATGTCGGTATTCGGTATCCCAATGGGCGCTGCGTTCGGGGTAGCGCTTGATAATATGGGGCTGTTGGGTATAGGGCTTCCTATTGGAATGGTCATTGGAATGGCCGTAGGATCTGGTATGGATAAAAAAGCAACGAAGGAAAACAGACAATTAAACCTCGATTCATAGCGAACTAACATTCCACATTTTTTGAGAGTATTGTAGCCACATAAAAATGTCCTTTTAATTAAATTCAACCCGCTACTTTTCCAAAATCACTATCTTCACAAGGTCAATCTCATACTAACATGACCAAAAAAACCTCTCAACCCTATATCTTAGGTACTGATGCCCAAGAATTACACAGATTGGGCATACAACATCAGATCTGGGCCACTGAAGCTCAAAAAGGCTGGAAATTGGCAGATTTTTCTGCCGGACAAACTCTCTTAGACTTGGGGTGCGGACCTGGATTTTGCAGCAAGGAGCTTGCCTATATTGTAGGCGATAGTGGCAAGGTGATTGGTGTCGATCTAGATGAAGGGTACATCCAACACCTCACACAAGTAGCAGATTTATACCACTTAAATATTGACGGAATTTGTTCAGATTTTAATAATTTAAAGCTGCCCGCTAATTCTATAGACGGAATGTACTGCCGTTGGGCAATGGCTTGGATTCCAAATCCTGATGAAATTCTTAAAAAAACCTATGACGCGCTAAAACCCGGTGGGAAAATGGTGTTGCATGAATACTACGATTGGAGTACCCACCAAACCGAACCACAGCTACCCGGCCTAAATAAAGCCATTGCTGCCTGCCTTAAAAGCTTTAAAGAACAAAAAGGTGAAATTGATATCGGCAGAAAACTTCCCGAAATCTTAACCGAGCTGGGCATGACCATAACCCATCTTAGGTTAATGCCAAAATTAGCCACTCCCGAAAATTTAATTTGGCAATGGCCCAAAACCTTTTACCATAGTTACTTTCCGAGGTTAGTTTCGATGGGTTACTTAACAGAAGCCGAAGCAAAACAGGCTTTTGCAGACCACACCCAACTAGAACAATCTACCAACGCAACGCTGTTCTGCCCCATGATGATAGAAGTGATTGCCGAAAAATAATAGTTGTACCACTACTCAAAAAGCCAGCGATAGATATCGTTCCCGTTTGCGAAGAGCACCAAACCAATCAACAAGAAGAAACCTACCATTTGGGCATATTCCATAAACTTATCGTTAGGCTTACGTCCCGATACCATTTCGTATAATAAAAACATCACGTGGCCCCCATCTAATGCTGGTATGGGCAAAATGTTCATAAACGCTAGAATTATTGAAATCAGTGCCGTGGTGTGCCAAAAGCTACTCCAGTCCCACGTATCAGGAAACAACCCGCCTATAGCTCCAAATCCGCCAATCTGGGTGGCTCCTTCCGCAGTAAAAACATACTTAAATTGGTACACGTAGTCTTTCAACACATTGTACCCATATTCAATTCCGCCACCAATACTTTCTCCAAAACTGTAGTTTACTTGCTCAAAACTATTGTCGTATTCCCTTGCCAGATTATTAATTCCTAACTGACCTTTATCGTTGGGTGTCACTGTAAACTCAAGCGTTTCTCCGTTTCTCAAAACGGTAAGAGATACTGGTTTCTCAGGATTCGCTCTTACTAGTTCACTCATGTTTCTGAAAGTCGTTACTTCGGTTCCGTTTATCTGTAATACACGATCCCCAACTCTTAAATCAGATGGTCCGGCAGGCAAGTCTGGGTATATGGTATCGATTATTGTAGTACGCATTGGTGTGAAAGGTTCACGTACGCCAGCTTTAAACATCGTCATACCAATATCTTCTGGCAACTCGATTGTTTCTTGGTTGCCATTGGGATGCAGTACGGTGAGCGTTTCTACATCTCTCAACATTAAATAACGGTTCAGGTTATTCAGGTTTTCAAAGTCTTTACCGTTTAATTGCAGCACACGATCCCCGTCTTCAAAACCAAGCGCCTTAAATTCTTGGGCTACCGAAAAACCATTCGGTAAATTTTCATTGGTCACAATGCGTTGGCCGTTATTGTAGAATAGGAAAATATAGATAACCATACCCACAATAACATTTACTGTTACTCCACCTAGCATGATGATAAGACGCTGCCAAGCCGGCTTACTCCTAAACTCCCATGGTTGGGCTGGTTGTGCCATTTGTTCTTTATCCATACTCTCATCAATCATCCCCGAAATCTTCACATAACCGCCCAAAGGAAGCCAACCAATTCCGTAGGTAGTTTCTCCAATCTTCTTTTTAAGCAGAGCAAATTTCACGTCAAAAAAGAGAAAGAACTTTTCAACCCTGGTTTTAAAGAGTTTGGCCGGAATAAAATGACCTAGTTCATGGAGAATAATCAATATAGATAAGCTAAGTAGTAGCTGGATTGCTTTAACGGCAAATGGACTCATAATCGTTCGTCTTGTTTTACAGCCTTTGCTGCAATTTTGAAGCCACAAAAGTAACCTTTTGCCGCTTCATTTAAAAATAAATAAATACTGCTCGATCAGACGCTAAAAACTATTGCTAGTTACACTTTTAGATGTAAGCTTTGGGTTGTAATTTTGCTGAAAATTTAGTGGATACGTATGCTTCAGTTTTTTTCAAAGTACAAATTCTTTTTAGTGGTATTGGCAGTTCTCTCTGTAATCATTATTTCTGCAATCTATTCGGTGCTGAAACCGAAAGAGATATTACCCGTTTATCAACCTTCCGAAGTGAACGCAGAGCTGGTAGACAGTACATTGCATTACAAGAAAAAATACCACACCATAGCCGATTTCAGTTTAAAAAATCAAAATGGCGAAACTATTACACAGGCAGATTACAATGATAAAATCTATGTAGCCGACTTCTTTTTTACAACCTGCCAGACAATTTGCCCCGTTATGACAGGGCATATGGTTGAAATTCAAGAGGCATTAAAAAACGATAGCGACGTTTTATTGCTTTCACATACCGTGCAACCTGAAGTGGACACCGTTGCCCAACTAAAAAAATATGCGCTCGAAAAAGGCGTAGACGACCGCAAATGGAACTTGGTTACTGGTGATAAAAAACAAATCTACGACCTTGCCAGAAAAAGCTATCTGGCGGCAAAAGATGCTCCGTACAGCCCCTACGAACTGATACATACCGAAAATTTTGTGCTGGTAGATACAGAAAAGCGTATTCGTGGATTTTATGACGGTACGCTTCCTGAAGATATCGAACGATTATTACACGATATTGCCGTGCTAAAAAAGGAAACTCCCAACTAACAATCGCTCTTTTTTAACGATCCCAGAACTATTGCTTAACTCTCTTGCTAGACATTAGTAAAACCCTTACTTTTGCCTTGTTTAAAATCAATCTAAATAAACTTTATGCCCACCATTGCAGATCTCAAACGCGGAGAACGCGCCATCATCAAGTCTTTTGAGGTCGAAAGTGTGCCGTTAAAGCTCCTAGAAATGGGTTGTTTGCCGGGTAATGAAGTAATGATTGTACAACAAGCCCCTTTTCGAGACCCTTTGTACCTCAACATAAACGGAAGTCATTTGGCTATCAGAAAAGAAACCGCGGCTCTTATAGAAATTGAACGCTTATAACCTATGGCCCGACAGATTAACGTAGCTCTTATTGGTAACCCGAATACAGGAAAGACTTCTGTGTTCAACAAACTCACGGGGCTAAATCAAAAAGTAGGGAACTATCCAGGAATCACCGTCGAAAAAAAGCAGGGTATCTGCAAGTTAGACCGCGGGGTAAAAGCACATATCATTGACCTACCGGGCACCTATAGTCTCAATGCTTCTTCGCTAGATGAAAACGTAGTTATCGAGTTGCTGCTGAACAAAAATGATAAAGACTTTCCTGATGTAGCCGTTGTGGTGGCAGACGTAGAAAATCTAAAGCGGAACCTGCTGCTCTTTACACAGATTAAAGACCTTGGCATCCCAACCATTCTGGCCATCAATATGGCAGACCGAATGAAGCGCAAAGCAATTTCAATAGATATTGAGGCACTTGAAGAACAGCTAGAGACCAAAATTGCACTCATCAGTTCTAGAAAAAACGAAGGCTTTGAAACCTTAAAAGAATACATTACCAATCACGCAACACTCTCAACCAAACCGTGCGTAAATGCCTCGGTTATCGCACCAGAATACTTCGAACGGTTGCGAAAAGCGTTCCCGAAACAGGATCTGTACAAACTATGGTTGGTGATTACACAAGACGTAAACTTCGGAAAGCTGGAACGTGGCGAACTAAATACCATTGCCACCTTCCAAACGGAGAGTAAAAGCAACCTGAAACGTCTTCAGCAAAAAGAAACCATTGCCCGTTACCAATTTATAAACGGGGTGCTAAAAGAAACATTGACCATAGACACTGCCAACGCTAAAGATTTCCGCAGTAGGTTAGACCGTATCCTCACACACAAGGTTTGGGGCTACCTTATTTTCTTCGGAATTTTACTGTTGATTTTCCAAGCTATATTCGATTGGAGTAGTTACCCAATGGACTTCATAGATGCTTCGTTTGCACAACTCAGTGAATGGACCAAGAATACATTGCCCGCGGGCGATTTCACCAACCTGCTGGCCGAAGGTATCATTTCAGGGCTTGGCGGTATCATTATTTTTATACCACAGATTGCCTTTCTGTTTTTGTTTATTGCCATACTCGAAGAAACAGGTTATATGAGTCGCGTGGTATTTTTAATGGACCGTATCATGCGTCGATTTGGCCTAAGCGGAAAAAGTGTCGTCCCACTGGTTTCCGGTACCGCATGTGCCATTCCTGCAATTATGGCCACCCGAAATATTGAAAGTTGGAAAGAACGGCTCATAACCATTTTAGTAACTCCGTTTACCACCTGTTCGGCTCGGTTACCTGTGTACTTAATCATTATTGCACTCGTCATTCCAGAACAGCGTGTATTGGGCATATTCAGCCTACAAGGGCTTACCTTAATGTTCTTGTATCTACTAGGGTTTGGCGCTGCCATCTTTTCGGCTTGGTTGCTCAACAAAGTACTCAAAATACGCAGCAAGACCTTTTTTGTGGTTGAAATGCCCAACTATAAAGTGCCACTCTTTAAAAATGTAGCTATTACCGTCATCGAAAAAACAAAGTCATTTGTGTTGGGTGCCGGTAAAATCATTTTGGCCATTTCTATCATTCTTTGGGTATTGGCGAGTTATGGGCCAGGCGATTTCAATAATGCTTCGGAAATCGTCACACAGCAGACACAAGGAACAACTATTTCCGAAGAAGAAATGGAGACCAAGATTGCATCGTTTAAATTAGAACATAGCTACATCGGAATCCTCGGAAAAGGAATAGAGCCCGCCGTACAGCCATTGGGCTACGATTGGAAAATTGGGATTGCCATCGTGAGTTCGTTTGCAGCCCGCGAGGTATTTGTTGGGACGCTCGCCACCATTTACAGCGTGGGTAGCGAAGAAGAAGAAACCATCAAAAACCGTATGGCAGCCGAAGTAAACCCAGTTTTGGGCACACCGCGATTTAATTTTGCCAGTGGAATTTCATTGTTGCTTTTCTATGCTTTTGCCATGCAATGCATGAGTACTCTGGCCGTTGTTAGAAGAGAAACCAATAGCTGGAAATGGCCCATGTGGCAATTGTTTGCGATGAGCGCCATCGCTTATGTAGTTGCCTTAGGTGCGTATCAGTTTTTAAAATAATCTGTCATTCCGACGGAACGCAATGCGTGACGAGGAATCTTACCCGTTTGTAGATTCTTCATTTCACTTCGTTTCATTTCTGAATGACAAAAAAATTGTAACTTTAGTCTATGCAGACCGTTTTAGTACTTATCACATTTACCATTGCCTTGGGGTATATCCTCAAGAAATTTATTTGGACCCCAGTTTTTGAGAGCCGCAACCAAAATTTAGGCACGCTAGACGGAAATAAAACCAAATGTGGTAAGAAAGATTGTGGTTGCGGATAAATTGCCCGCAATATTTACTTCTCTGGATAGAGTATTTTGTCTATCCTCGCAATAGCATCTTCGTAATGATATTTTGTAACCGTATTGATGTTTCGGTTCTTAGCCGATTTCAAGCTGCGCTGCAACGCTACTAATTCGCCTCGCACCAACGGACGGACATCACTTGTGTTCACATCAAAAACAAGGGTACCTTCAAAGCCGTTTCTCGAACCGCGTCGGGTAGGCCCCTTATCGGTCATTAAGTACTCCATTCTATCCAAATACGAACGTTGTAAATTTCTTCTGTAAATATCAACATTGCCTCCACTACGTGCCTCACTCCAAATTCCTTCGCGTAAGTCCTGAAACATTTCCAAAGCCGAATAATATTCAGCTTGTGTCGTTTCGGCATCTATTAAACGTCCAATCCTGTCAAAACTCAACAAATTATTTAAGTGGCGCGATTGTAATCTTCGCATCCGCTCAAAATACCCGGCATGGTCTATATTCTGTAATATGGAAGGGTCTAACAACCAAGTGGGAGTTTCAAAAGCATTGTCGTGCAACCATTGCATCGATTGCCGTTGTTCCTCTTCACCCAAGTGGGTATAGATAGTTCCTCCTTGTTTGGGGGTTTTAATGTTTTCATACACCCCGCCCACATTGGTTACCACGTGGCCCACGTAGCGGCTCCAAACACCTAACAACTCTCCATAGAGTTCTTCAAGGTCGTTGTAATCGTTTGTACGGTCGCTGGTCCATTTTGGAAGGTTTGCCGCAACATATTTTAGGTTTTTAATTCCATAATCGCTTGCTTCCATGGGGTTGTCTCCAATGCCTTCGGTTTGTGACTGCGGATCGAATCGGCTGGACTGGCGTCCAAATCGATAGATCGGGTCGTCTCCCTTGGCTTCAATCCAACTGTTCAATGTTGTCTTCTCAGCTTCAGCAGAATTTGCGCCTGGAATGACACGGTATCCCCAATTGGTGGCATAATGGTCATACGGCCCCATTTGGCGAATAAATCGGATGTTTTCATCTCCCGGTTGGGCGATATAGTTATAACGCGCATAGTCCATTAAGCTGGCTGCAATGCCATTTTTCTGGGTAAAATCTCCGTCTCTATACTTTTCAACATCATAGGCATAACTGGCTGCCATATTGTGCGGAAATCCGAGCGCATGACCTACTTCGTGTGCAATTACCATACGCATCATCTCCCCTATTTCTTCATCTGGGGTATCTAGTGTTCTCGCCGATGGATTAGCCGCTCCTGTTTCTAACAAATATCTGTTACGATAGCTACGCAAATGATTGTGATACCAAATAATATCACTTTCAATAATTTCGCCACTTCGCGGATCGGAAACACTGGGTCCTACCGCATTTCGGGTGGTGCTGGCCACATAGCGAACCACCGAATACCGAATGTCTTCCGGACTAAATTCTGGATCTTCTTCCGGGGTTGGGGCATCTTTTGCAATGATCGCATTTTTAAAACCTGCCGTTTCAAAAGGCTTTTGCCAATCTTCAATACCTTGTTTGATATATTTCTGAAGGTTTTCTGGAGTTCCAGGGTCTAGGTAGTACACAATTGGTTTTACCGGCTCAACCAATTCACCCCGTGCATAGGCAGCGGGATCTTTAGGTTCTAAACGCCAGCGACGGATGTATGTTTTTTGATCTGCTTTGAGGGCATCGCTTCCAAAGTCGTATTGGCTTACCGTAAAAAAGCCTACTCGTGGATCGAACAATCTAGGCTGCATCGGCTCTTCTGGCAGTAAAATCATCGATTGGTTCATCTGTAAACTGATACTCTCAGTGGCCGAATTTGAAGGAGGCTCAGAAGCATCATACGTCATGTCTTGTTTTACCTCAATATTCAGCGGGAAGCTTTTTACGCTATTGATAAAAGTGCGTGAACCGTCTAATTTTTTCACCTTGTACTGTTTCCGAAGGCGCGCACCCAAACCGCTAATTGCCTTTACATCACTGGTAAAAAATTTGGTGACGTCTATCACCACAGCACTGCTGTCTTTGCTAATTGCTTTTATATCGAACGCATGCAAGGTGGGTTCATAATTGTTTACAGAAACAGATTTGCTGATTGCCTTGGTGCTGTCTGCAATGTTGGTATAGCTTTTCACTTTCAACAATAATTTATCCTGAAAGCGCTCCCAATGTACCACTTGCTCGTTGGTTTTAGAGCCTGCATTTACGTAGCCGCCGCCCAAACCTGCAGGGATTTGCGCAATTCGGCTCACCCAAAGCATGTCTTTTTTATAAAGATCTTTAGGAATCTCATAAAAATACTTGTCTTTTACCTTATGCACCTTAAAGAGTCCATCATCGCTCACCGCCTCTTTGGTGATCACTTTATCGTAGGGTTGTATGCCGTTTTTGTCAGTCTTCTTTTTGGCCGCAGCCGTCGATTTTTCGGGCGTTTCTTTCTTTTTTGAAAAAGTCCCGCATGAAAAGGTTAGTGTAGAAATTAATAGGAGGGTCAGTAGTTTTTTCATTGCAACAAGTTTTGCTGAACAAATTACGCATAACCCTTCAAAATACCAACGGGAGCATCTAATTCTGAAACTCGCTTATTCGGTAGCTACCATAACAACCAATTTGTACGCCAAGCCCGTGGTGCCAGTTTCGGCAGTAGGATACGGATTGATAGCTTTAGCCGTGATGGTTGTAGTACCGTCTTTATAAAATGTATGGTTGTGGCTTTCACCAGGTTTTAACTTTCCGAAAATAATTTCCTGCTGTTCAACGGTCATCCCATCGCCACTCATTTCAACCAACAAACGTGCCCGACCTTCCCAAAAACACTGGGTGCCAGTAGGGCAACGGGAATCTTCTAACACTTCAGAAAATGCTATCACCATACCCCCCAAATTGGTTTCTTCTCCCAAGGCGAGTGTACGTTCTCCATTCGTAATCGGTGTAGAAGTTTCCGAAGTGCCTGTAGTGGTGGTAGAAACATTATTTTGGGTTCCGCACGATGCAGATACCAGAAAGATTAATAAAACAAATTTGTACATACCATGTATTTTGTTATCCGTAAAGATAAAAGATTAGCACGCCAAAAGTGTTATAGTTTCTTTAAATCGATGCGTTGCCTAGTACAACCATCGTAACTTTAAACCATAGACGTGTTACTATGAAACTTTTATTCATCTCTTTAGCGATTTTTATGATGCCTGCCAATACCATTTTATTCAACTTTACGAAAGATGTCAACCTCAACAATTGGCGGGTCGTGAATGATGGGGTGATGGGCGGACTCTCACAAGGTTTTTTTGAATTGAATGAGCAAGGGTATGGTGTTTTCTACGGAAATGTTAGATTGGAAAACAACGGCGGATTTTCATCGGTGCGCTATGGTTTTGAGGCTACCGACGTGCGGAAATACTCGAAAGTTTGCATTAGATTGAAGGGCGACGGAAAACCATATCAGTTTCAGATAAAAGATCGGAGCGACCGATACTTTTCGTATATCTACCCATTTGAAACTTCAGGTGATTGGGAAACGGTGGAAATTAAGCTTAGCGATATGTATCCTTCGTTTCGCGGACGAAAACTCGACTTGCCTAATTTTTCCGAAGCACAAATTGAAGAAGTTGTGTTCCTGATCGGAAACAAGAAAAAAGAAAGTTTTCAACTTTTACTAGACCGTATTGAATTGAAGTGATCCTGCGTGAGGGATAGCCGCGTAAAGCCCGCAGCGAGCCTTTCGCGAGGACTTGAAGCAAATAGCCCGACCGTTTGCATTGCCAAAGGCAGCTGCAAAGGGTCACGCCCAAAAACTACCCTCGAAACAGAAAGAAATCGTCTTTCATGGGTTCAATCTTTTCATCTTTATTGGTGATAATATATTCGATGGCCAGATCGGTAAACTCCTTGCCTTTGTCTGTTAGCGACACCAAATCGTCCTGAATTTCGATCATGTTGTTTTTTAGTGCCAGATTTAGCACCGTTCTCGAACGTACCCGTTGCCAATTTATGTGCTCCTGCAAATGATTGATATGGCGTTCTTCTGCTTCAGAATGGTTGTTAAGATGTAATAAAAAGGTTAGTAGTGATACTTCGGTACGTTGTTGTTTTTGACGATACAATACCGCAATTAATCCCTTCCGCGGAGCGAAAAGATACACACCTAAAAACACAATGCCGAGCATGGTCGTCATGCTCCCAGAAATAGAAGCATCTAATAAATTGGCCATCCAATATCCCGCTATGGCTGAAAATACACCGATAAATACCGACAGTAATAGCATCTTTTTTAAATCTGAAGTCAGCAAATATGCCGTGGCCGCAGGGGCAATCATCAGGGCAACCACCAAAATAGCACCAACGGCGTCAAATGCACCCACGATGGTCACAGAACTCACAGACATTAAACCGTAGTGCATGATTACGGGCGAAATTCCCAATGCCGATGACAGGCCAATATCGAAGGTGCTCACTTTTAGTTCTTTGTAAAAAAGCAATAAAAGTGCGATGATAGCCACTAAAATAATGCCCATAATCCAAAGTGATTTGGGACCCATATCGATCCCTCCCAACAACAACCGATCGAAGGGTGCAAACGCTAATTCTCCCAACAACACTGCATCTACATCTAAATGCACATCGTTGGCGTTTTTTGCAATAAGAATCACCCCAATACTAAATAACGCCGGAAACACCAAGCCAATGGCGGTGTCTTCTTTTACCAACCCGGTTTTTTGGATGGCTTCCACTAAAATAACTGTGATGACGCCAGATAGGGCAGCCAACAAGATGAGCAATGGTGAGTTTAGATCGTGGGTGATAAAAAAGCCCAACACAATTCCTGGTAAAATAGAATGGCTTATCGCATCGCTAATGAGAGCCATTTTCCGAAGCACTAAAAACACGCCAGGGATGGCACATGCGATGGCCACAATGGCAGCGATGAGTTGTATTTCGATTTGCGGACTAGTCATTGGATGACGATTGGTTATACAAATTTTTTGCTTTCTGAAAGCCTTCTTCGGTCAAGGACCATTGGGAACCTGAAAGGATAATCCATTGTTTTTCTTCCAGTTTTTGAAGGGTTTTTTTGGTAAACCCATGAAAATTATTCAAAATACGAATGGCGTGCGGGTGTGAAATGTCTTCGTGGGTTTTGGCAATTCCGTACATGAATTGTAAGGTTTTTTGCAACTCTAGATCTCTTCGGTTTTGCTGGAATCGAATCTGTCGGAAAAGGAGTCCGCGTCCAGGCGAAAACACAAACGAAACCGCTACAAAAACAGCGGCTACGAGCACAATCACCGGGCCCGTAGAAAGGTTGTTTTGTGATGCGCTAATGGCCGTTCCGAACACGCCTGAAAACGCGCCAAAAATAGCGGCTAGAAAAATCATTGTGCTCAACTTGTTGGTCCATTGTCGTGCCGCAGCAGCTGGTGCCAAAAGCATCGCGCTCATGAGCACCACACCAACGGTTTGCAAGCCCAAAACAATGGCTAACACAATAAAGAAAGTAATGAGCACATCTATAAACTTGGTGTTAAATCCAAGTGTTTTGGTATAGTCTGCATCGAACAGGAGTATTTTAAATTCTTTCCAAAAGAGCAGGAGCACAAAAAGGGCAATTCCCGTAACGATCACCATAAGTCTTACATCACTTTCAACTAAGGTCGCGGCTTGCCCGAACAAATATTTATCGAGTCCCGCTTGATTGGCGTTGGGTTGTTTTTGAATGAATGTAAGCAATAGCATTCCGAAGCCAAAAAACAACGAAAGTATGAGTCCGAGTGCCGTATCGGTCTTAAGGTGGGTTTTATTGATAATTCCCCGAATCCAAAAAGTACCTAGGAGTCCGCTAACCAAAGCACCCAGCAATAGTGTATTTGTGTCTTTAGCACCTGTAATTAAAAATGCAATGGCAATTCCGGGAAGTGCCGCATGACTAATAGCATCTCCCAACAAACTTTGTTTTCGCAAGACTGCAAAGCTTCCCAACATTCCGCAGATAGCCCCCAGAACGGCTGTGCCCAACGTAATGGTACGGAGGGTGTAGTCGGTCCAGATTAGGTTGAAATATTCGGTAATAGTCATAGTTTGAGGTGGTAGCTGGTAGCGAAATTATTTTTTTAGTCTCCTTTTGAGTCCGCTAATCATTTTTGCAAGTTCTTCTAGTTTAGTTCGAGTTTCTATGTTCGTTTCTTCGGAAATAAAATTTCTCCTTTTTGCTATAGTTGAACACGTTACACATTCTTTAATCGAATCCCAAGCGATACTCAAATACCTATTGAATTGCGGATTTGTGTCTCCATGACCTTCACTTATATTTAGAGCTATAGAAATCGCTGCTCTTCTATACTGTGAAGTCAATCCGTAGCGTTCGTCATTAGGAAAAGTCTTTGTTGTGTTATATACAAAATCAATAAAATCTAAAGATTTTTGATACACCTTCAACTTTTCAAAATTAAATATCACTTCTTTCATTCCCTTCTAATTCAAATTCAACGTGTGAACTACCAGCGAAGCGTCCTACCCACTAATGTGAGCACAGCGAACGCTCCACCAACTAACGACTACTTATTCACCGCCACCTTATAATTAATGCCATAGGTTTTTGTTAGGTTGTCGTCATTGAATATTTCTTTTACAGGACCCGTTGCAATTTTCTTAACGTTCAGGAATGTTACCCAGTCGAAATATTCTGGCACTGTCTGAAGGTCGTGATGCACCACCACCACTGTTTTTCCTGCTTTTCTGAGTTCTTTTAGGATATTGATGATTGCAATCTCTGTGGTAGCGTCTACGCCTTGAAAAGGTTCGTCCATAAAATAAATGGCTGCGTTCTGCACAAGGGCCCGGGCCAAAAACACCCGCTGTTGTTGCCCACCACTCAGCTGACTGATTTGTCTATTTTTAAAAGCCAACATCCCTACCTTTTCTAATGCTTCTAATGACGCTTTCTTCTCCTTCCCACCGGGGCGTTTAATCCAACCTAATTGCCCATACGTACCCATCATCACCACATCGAGCGCCGTCGTGGGGAAATCCCAGTCTACGCTTCCTTTTTGGGGAACGTAAGCTACTTTTTTACGTTGCTTTTCGTAGGGTTCTCCGTAAATAGTGACACTTCCTGCAATGGGTTTTAAAATTCCGAGAATGGCTTTGATCAAGGTAGATTTACCAGCGCCATTAGGCCCTACAATCGCCATGAGTACGCCTTCGGGAACATGCAGATCGATATCCCACAAAACAGGCTTGTAGTTGTATGCTACTGTGAGGTCGTCTACTTGTATGGCGTAGTTTAAGTTATTCATTGCATCCGGTTCATTTTAAATAGGTTTCGACTGCCCGCCGGAATGACTCGTTCGGGCTGGCACTCAACCTGACATACTTTATTTTAATGAGTTTACGATGGTTTCTACATTATAGGAAAACATCCCAATATAGGTACCTTCATCAGTATTCGGACTGCCCAAAGCATCGCTGTAAAGCGAACCTCCGATGGTTACTTCCTGTCCTTTCGACAAGACCGATTGTTGCAAGGCTTCTATGGTGCGTCGTGGCACAGAGCTTTCCACAAAAATTGCCTTTACGTTGTTGTCTATAATGAATTGCGACAAGCGCTGTACATCCTGCACGCCTGCTTCGGTAGCCGTAGATAGCCCCTGAAGCCCAACGACTTCAAAATCGTAGGCTTTTCCGAAGTAATTAAACGCATCATGTGCCGTGACTAAAATTCTTTTTTCCTTCGGAAGCGTTGCGATTGTTTCTTTTACCAATACCTCTAATGCATCTAATTGCTGAAGGTATTGCTGTTCATTTTCGGCATACGCACTGGCATTTTCAGGATCATTTTCAGCTAGCGTTTTTGCTACCTGCTTTGTAAACTGTTTGAAATAGGAAATATCGAACCACACATGGGGATCATAATTAGAGGCAAAATAATCGGAACCTATCAACCCTTTTTTATCTAAACTTTCGGCTAAAGCAATTTGCTTTTTTCCCCGGCCTTCCATCTTTTCGAACACCTCCACCAATTTTCCTTCTAGATGCAAGCCATTATAAATTACAATGTCTGCGTTATAGAGTTTATTTACATCACCTTCGCTAGCTTTGTAGAGGTGCGGATCTACCCCTGCGCCCATCAAACCGTTCACTTCTACCAAATCGCCGCCAATATTTTTCACGAGGTCGGTAATCATGGTAGTGGTAGTTACAACATTCAACTTGCCAGAAGCTTCTTTTTCGTTTTTACATGCAAGCAGCAATAGGGTTACAAAGAGTAAAATGATTGTTTTTTTCATGGTGTTTTTAATTTGGAAATCTAAAGCTCGCGCCCGCACTCAATAAAATGTCTTGACCTTCGGTAATACTGCTGCCTACCGTGGCATCTAACTGAAGGTTGGGTTTTAACATATAGGTAAGTCCTGCATCCCACAAATGGTTAGCGCGGCTGTCTTCTGGGAAGTCGCCGTATAGTTCGGCGTATATTCCGAACTGGTCCGTAATTGCAAATCCGTACGCCAAGGTGTACACATAGGCGATTTCTGGCGAATCATTGCCCCATTGGCCATTGGCCCCAAGGTTATACGATAGGCTTGAGCGATCACTTAATGTGTTGGCAAACGAAAAACGAAAGTCGGCTCCCGTGGTTTCAGGTCTGTAATCGCTTCCCGCGGTAAACGGAAGATATAAATGGCCCAACAATCCTATTTGGGGTTTCCAACCAGATTCGTCTGCAATTTGCACTTTCATTCCGGCCAGTAACGGTGAAAACCCACTCAAAACATTCGTTGCTTCCATGCCGTTTGTACTAAAGCGGGTCTCTTCAAAATTCCAACCCAACCGAAATTCAAAGTTATCTAAGAAGCCGTACCGTATCAGGGTTGTATTATAGGCATAGGTTTCGGTTTTAAATGCATTTTCTTCAAAAGAGGTGTAGAATCCGCCAGCTTCAATTTGCACATATCCTTTGGGAACTGTGAGTGGTGATTCTGTTGCATCGGGTCTGTCGGTTACCATGTCAGGAACCGCATTATCTTCTTGTGCTACGGCTATTCCGAAGCAAAATAGGGTTATTATATACAGTCTTTTTTTCATATTCTCAATTGGTTTGTATGTATAAATTTTCAGCAATCTTTTTTGAAATAAAGAATTGGTCCCTGCCCACTTGAATCACCATAGAGCCATCAAAAAACTCTTTTCCCAGCACACTTATTTTGGTGCCGATGGTGATGTTTTTCTTATCTAAATACTGCAGGAAATCGCTGTTACTTTCTTTAACACCAACACATACGCCGTGTTGCTTTTTGTTCAATTCTGAAAGTAGTTTTTTCTCGGTTGGTTTTACGTTGCCGTTTTTATCAGGAATTGGGTCTCCGTGGGGATCGAAATCGGGAAATCCTAAAAATTTATCGAGCCTTGCTATCAGTTCTTCACTGTGCACATGTTCTAACTGTTCTGCGATATCGTGAACTTCGTCCCAGTGAAATTTCAGTTTATCTACCAAAAAAACTTCCCACAAACGATGCTTCCGAATTACATTAGCGGCTGTTTTTCGGCCCTCATCTGTTAACGAAGTACCTTTGTACTTCACATAAGATAACACCTTTTTATCTGCCAATTTCTGTACCATATCGGTTACCGAAGACGGCTTGGTATCCATTACTTCAGCAATGGCATTAGTGCTTACCGCACCTTTGTGTTTGCTCTCTAAATGATAGATCGCTTTTAAATAATTCTCTTCTGCTAATGAAAACATACGGCAAAGGTAATTTATTTTTTGGACTTATATAGTTTTTATTTTTAGCCTTGTCTAAAATTAAGATTCTTTCTGTCATCTCGAACGCAGTGAGAGATCTCACAATGATAACTGCCTGTAACAACTTTTTAGTTTAAATGCCCCTACAAGCAACCCGAAGCCTTTGGTCGCTTGCTAGAAGTTGTTAGATAGCGTAAAAAATCGTGTGGCAGACTTAGAAGAAGTTGAAAATCTGTCAGCTCTTTTTTTATATGGTTATAAGATTTCTCGCCTTGCTCGAAATGACAAAATATTGTACAAAAACGCTATCGCAACGGAAATCCTTTGGCGGCCCACCAAGGATGCATTTCTATCACCAAACGTCCCGCTTGTACCATAGGGTCCATATTCGCGAGGCTATCGGCTATTTTTAAGGTAGGAACATTGTAAATAGTAACGCCGCGAATCTCACCTTCGTCCCCAAACGGCCCAGAAATATCTGCAAATCCGTTGGCATACATATTTCCTAAGTGCTCTAAGTGAAGTTTTTGCAAACTATCTGCTTCTTTTGGGCTCTGGCTGCGGTTGGGGCCCGCCTTTAGAAAAGCCATATAATACTGTTGCATCACCACGGTGTCACCAGAATCTGGATCTATATAATCGAAAATTTGGTATCCGTCTTTGGTAAGTTGCGCTTTTAATGCAGCAATAGATGGTTTTTCATCTTCTGGACAAGGCTCCATGATGTATTCACGATGGACTTCAGGTTTGCAATTGGTAAGCAGTAACACTGCCAACAGCATAAATACTATTTTTTTTACTTCCATGATATAAATGGTTTTTTCGTCAAATTAGAATTATAATAACGCACATCGCCCGTCACTTCTGCTCCCAACCACATGGGTTTTTCAAATGCTTCGTCTTCTTTAGACAGTTCTATTTCAGCAACAATCAATCCTTCGTTATCTCCATAAAATTGGTCTACTTCAAAAATATGGTTTCCAACCTGTACCTCAAAACGCGTTTTTGAAATTTCCCCGGGTTCACAAAGCTGTAACAATGCCTCAGCCTCATGGACTTCAATCTCACGCTCCCATTCAAACCTCGTGGTGCCTTCGGCATTCGATTTTCCTTTAACAGTTAAAAAAGCTCGGTCTCCATGAATTCGAACGCGTACCGTACGCTCTGGATCGGTATTTAAAAATGCTTGCACAATGCGTGTTTCTGAAATTGCTTCTGCCTTAAACGCATCTGAGGTAACTAAATATTTTCGTTCTATTTCAAGCGCCATGGCGGATTTTTTCGATGGGTTCCTGCGTGATATATGATAATGGTATTTCCGTCAGGGTCTTTCAACCTTGCTTCGGTCCAGCCCCAAGTTTGTTGGGTTGGCTCTGTTTCAAAGTCGGTCCCTATTTCTTTTAATTCTGAAACTTTCTGGGTAACATCACCTACTTCAAAATAAACAATCGTTCCGGAGCCTTTTGGCAATGTTTCTACTTGGTGTATTGAAAAGGTTGCATCCCCTTCAGGACATTCAAATCGGGCATACGCATCATGGGTGTGGACGATGAGTTGCAATCCTATTTTTTGATAAAAGAGAATGGCTTTTGGAACATTCAACGAAGGTACAGTGACTTGGTTTAAGTTCATGAAGCAGCTATTTCTTTGATTTCGTCTGAAGGAATTCGTTGGGTGCGATATCCGTTTTCCGCAGTGATACACATTGCCGAAGCAATGGTTTCTGGTTCAATGATTTTATATTTCTTTGGAATCAAGAAGGCGAACACCCCCATAAAAAATTGAGCCATACGTTCCCCAAACCGCTTTTCATCACGGTCTCCGCCTATTAATGACGGTTGAAAGATATAGGTGTTTTTAATGCCGACGTTTAGCACATCTTGCTCCATTTCGCCTTTCACCCTATTGTAAAAAGTGGAACTTTTCCGGTCTGCCCCCATGGCAGAAATCACCTGAAACATCGGAATATCGTTTTTCTTGACAAGTTTGGCAGCGTCTACAGGAATTCCGTAATCAATTTTTTTATAGGTTTCTTTATCTGGAGTTTTCGCTTTGGTTGTTCCAATACAGCAAAAAACAACGTCTGCCGTAAATTTTTCTTCAAATTCTTCTATGTTGAATAAATTGCCTAAATGTTCTTCAATCTTAGGGTGGTTCTTACCACAGGAACTTCTACTGAATAATTTTACAGTTTGATACGAATCATCTTCTAGTAGTTGCTGAAGTAATTTTCCTCCTACCAACCCTGTTGCGCCTAAAATTATCGCTGTTTTTGACATACTATGAATTAAAGTCCTTTGCAAGTTTAAGAATCCATTGCGTTCCGTATACGTTAAAGGTATTAAATTTACTTCATGGACACTGTGCTTCCCATCCGAAAAATAATTCATGTAGACATGGATGCGTTCTATGCGTCGGTAGCGCAGTTAGACGACCCTTCACTACGTGGAAAACCAATTGCCGTTGGCGGGGGTGGCACTCGGGGTGTTGTGAGTGCTGCAAGTTATGAAGCCCGCAAATTCGGGGTGCGGTCTGCGATGAGTGGGGTCTTGGCCAAAAAATTATGTCCTGAACTTATTTTTGTGCGCACTAATTTTGAGCGGTACAAAGAAATTTCAGAGCGGGTAAGAGCTGTTTTTTTTGAATATACCGACCTGGTAGAGCCACTTTCGTTAGATGAAGCCTATTTGGATGTCACCGAAAACAAAAAGGGAAATCCCAGTGCATCTCTTATAGCAGAAGAAATAAGGCAGAAGATAAAAGAGAAAACAGGCCTGAATGCTTCGGCAGGCATTAGTATCAATAAATTTATTGCCAAAGTGGCAAGTGATATTAACAAGCCTAACGGGCAAAAAACCGTCCCACCTGAAGAAGTGTTAGATTTCTTGGAGCAATTAGATATCAAAAAATTCTATGGGGTTGGAAAGGTCATGAAAGAGAAAATGTACCGCCATGGCATTTACACGGGTGCCGACCTAAAAACAAAATCGATTGAATACCTACAAGAACACTTCGGAAAAAGCGGCAGCTACTATTTCAATATCGTTCGGGGCATCCACACCAGCAAAGTAAAACCAAAACGAACGCGCAAATCGCTTGCCGCCGAACGCACCTTCAGCAAGAATATTTCCTCAGAAATTTTTATGCTCGAACGCCTCGAAGACATTGCTGCTGAAGTAGCCCGAAGGCTCGAAAAAAGTAACGTGGCGGGGAGAACCATCACCCTAAAAATTAAGTATCGCGATTTTACACTTCAAACACGAAGTAAGACCTTGCCGCTCTACATCGCTTCTAAAGAATTAATTATGGAGAACGTTAAAGATTTGTTATACCAAGACGAAATGAGGGACTCGGTACGTTTATTGGGTATAAGCATGTCGAACCTGAACAACGAAAGCGCTAAGAAAAAGGAGGATATTTCAGCAAAAACAATCGACGTGCAACTAAAACTTGACTTTTAACCCCCTACTCCTAAAAGAAGGAGGAACATAAAAACAAATAATATGTGAAGAAACTACTTTTTTGAATCTAAATAGTAATCTAAAACCCTACCATTATGAAAAAAGTAGCTTTCACCCTAATCGCACTAAGTATTGCAACCGTTTTTACAGCTTGTAAAAATGAAAGTAGCGAACCCGACACACTGCCAGAAACCAAAGATTTGGCCTTAGCAGACACCACTCCCACTACCGAAACTGATTTTCTGTACGTTACAGCTCCTAGCGGACTCACCCTGCGTGAATTCAATAATTTGAACAGCGAAAAATTAGCCGTAATGCCCTACGGAACAAAATTGAAAATTTTAAAAAATGAGCAGAACGCTACCATGACCGTGGGCGGAATCGTTGGCGGCATGAACGAAGTTGAATATAACAACAAGACGGGCTATGCCTTTAACGGCTTTCTCTCGAAGTTTTTCCCTCCTGAAAAAGACACCAATGCCAAAGCATACATAGCAGATCTTAAAAACACCTTCCCCAAGGCATCTTTTACTGAATCAGTTGGTGGCACGGCAAGCAAGCCAACCAATACTGAAACCGTTTTATTACCCACAAGCCAATGGCACGAAGCCTTTTATATTGCCCAAAAATTGTACGATCTGCCCATGGCGTTTAACTTTCCGAATCCTAAAGGGAAAAATGCTGAAACAATAAAAAACAGTAAAAAACCTGAGCAGCTATTGGTTAGTGAACTCGCTATAGAACGAGAAGAAAATCAATTACAGAAAATTACCTTTAGCCAAGCTGCCGAAGGTTTTGGTAGCAGTGTTACCATAACCAAGAATGGCGATTTTATGAAGATTGCGTATACCGCGGTGGTTGATTAATGCTTCTTGCAGAGAAAATTCCAAACCTTTGGGGTCTTAATGTCCTCAAAGGTTTTTTTATTTTACATGGCTCACTCTGAGCGTATTTACCATTCCTTTATCTGCAATGGGCATGGCGGCAAGATTAATCAAGTAATCTCCTTTTTCAACAAAACCACGCTCGTGCGCGATACGGTTTACGTCGTCTACGGTTTCGTCTGTACTCACAAACTTGTCATAGTAAAACGACTTTACACCCCAGAGTAGGTTTAGGCGTGATAAAATTCTTCGGTTGCTGGTGTACACCAAAATGTGTGCGTCGGGTCTCCATGCTGAAATTTGAAATGCTGTATAGCCACTATTGGTGAGTGTACAGATTGCTTTAGCCGAAATTTCATTCGCCATAATGGCGGCGTGGTAACACACCGATTTCGTAATGTATCTATTGGTTCTAATGTGCGGAGGCTCATGCGGAACATTAATAAGACTAGAATTCTCGACACTTTTACAGATATTCGCCATGGTCCTGATCACTTCTACCGGATACTTCCCAACTGAAGTTTCTCCCGAAAGCATCACCGCATCGGCACCATCCATCACACTGTTGGCCACGTCGTTTACTTCTGCACGGGTGGGCGTTAAGGATGTAATCATGGTCTCCATCATTTGGGTGGCAATAATCACCGGAATCCTAGCTCGTTTTGCGGTTAACACCAATTCTTTTTGAATGAGCGGTACTTCTTGGGCGGGGACCTCAACCCCTAGGTCGCCCCTTGCTACCATGAGTCCATCGCAATAGGCAACGATCTTATCAATATTTTGAACCGCTTCGGGCTTTTCAATCTTTGCGATTATCGGAATCTTATATTCGCTATGCGCCTCAATAAGTGCTTGCAGTTCTTTAAGGTCGTCGGCATGTCTTACAAACGAAAGTGCAATCCAATCTACTTGTTGCGAAATAGCAAAAATGGCGTCTTCTTTGTCTTTTGTAGTCAGCGCTGGCAGGGAAATGTTTGTGTTTGGTAAGTTCACTCCTTTTCTGGAACGAAGCGGCCCTCCTTGTATCACTTTGGCTTTAACCGTATCTTTTTTGTTCGTTTCTAATACTTCAAACATTAACTTTCCGTCGTCTAATAAAATACGTTCTCCCGGGTTTACATCTTTCGGAAAATTATCATAGTTCATATATACCTTTTTGGCGGTGCCTTCAAATTCGTCACCTGTACAAAAGCTAATTTTATCTCCTGGCTGAACGATTACCTCCTCTTTCATAATGCCCACCCGCAATTTCGGACCTTGAAGATCGCCAAGAATTGCCGTGGTGGTGTTCATTTCCTTCCCCAAGGCACGAATCATTTTAATTCGGGCTTTTACATCGTCATAATTGGCATGCGAGAAATTGATTCGAAACACATCTACCCCTTCATTAATCATTGCGCGAAGCGTTTTTTTGTCTGAAGTTGCAGGGCCGAGGGTTGCTACTATTTTGGTTCTTTTTTGGTTTGGCATTAGTCAAAAATTAAATTGTCTTTCGATTTTATTTGCTGCTGTTCTAGCGTATATGCTGAAATTACTTGGTCAATTTCATTGAGTTGCATCAGTAATTTTCGGATGGGGGGCGTTTCGTATTCCGAAGCAATTTTCAGAAAAAAGTCAACTTTCTTGAATTCTGGTATCAGAAATTTTGTGATTACTTCCTTAGAAGCTTCATCATCAAACAATCCGCCACTCGCTATGGTATTCGTATTAGAGGTTTTACACTTATTTGCCACCAGATAGTAGGTGGTGTACTGATCTTGGTCTTCAAAATCGAAGAGCGCAAAGTTCACGTCCAGTCCTTCTTTCACAAATTCTAGATCTGTTCGTCTACGATGTAATCGCAAGCCTATTTTCTGGTTCAATAGGAACGCCATTTTATAATCTTCTTCACTGCAATGAATGGCTACAAGCGAAAAATCGTCTTTTACATCATCTTCCAAAACCAATTTATAGTGCGCCATACCCTAGAAATACTCTATGTAAAAATCCTTTTTATGCACTGCTATTTAGTGCTAAAAGGTATTGTTTAAAAATACGAACCTTTTGTAAAACAGTGTAAAGATTAGTTTAAATCTTTCTCTATGGCAGACTGGAGTTTGTAATAAGCTCGCTTTGAGGCTCTTTCTTCTGCCTTTTTTTTGGAAGTAGCACGCGCTTTGGCAACGGTATTATTATCTAATTGTAACCGAACGGCAAAGTGTTTGAGTTCGTCATTTCCAGTGTCGTCGTAGACCACATATTTAAATGACTTTTTATGTTTTTGGCACCATTCAATAAACAGACTTTTATAACTGATTACCTTTCCTTCAAGTCGCTCTATGTCTACATAGGGCTTTATCACCCGTTTATGGATAAATTTTTCGCAATACTTAAAGCCACGATCTAAGTAAATTGCGCCAACCAATGCTTCAAAGATATTTCCGTGGATATTTCCCCCGAACTGTTTGGTAGGGATGTTGGTCTTCAACAATTTTATTAAGTTCAGATCGCGTCCTAATTCATTAAGGTGTTCGCGACTCACAACTTTAGAGCGCATTTTGGTAAGATATCCTTCATCGCCGCCAGGTACTTCTAAAAAAAGGTGTGAGGCAATTACCGATCCTAACATAGCATCGCCCAAAAACTCTAAGCGTTCATAGTTTTGGGGTTGGCCTTCTCTATTTTTTTCATTTAAAGAGCGGTGGGTAAAGGCTTCTTCGTAAATGGTGATGTCTTTTGGTTTAAATCCCAAAATTTTCTTTACTGCCAAAAAAAAATCCCCTTCTTGGCCAGAACGGGAACTAAATATTTTTGGTACTAGCGCCATTCAAGATAATTAAGCGTCCAGTTTTTTGAACAGAACACAGGCATTATGCCCGCCAAAACCAAAGGTGTTACTCATGGCAACTTTAATTTCGCGAGGTTCGGCTTTGTTCAATGTAAGATTAAGCGACGGATCGATATTTTCATCTACCGTAGTATGGTTAATCGTAGGAGGCACCATACTATGTTCCATTGCCAAGATAGATGCAATAGCTTCAATAGCGCCAGCAGCACCCAAAAGGTGGCCTGTCATCGATTTGGTAGAATTTATATGAATGTCTTTTGCGTGTTCACCAAATACTTTGGTAATCGCTTTTAGTTCGGCTACATCTCCCAATGGGGTCGATGTTCCGTGTGTGTTAATGTGATCTACTTGGTTCGGGCTCATTCCCGCATCGCGCAAGCAGTTTAGCATCACACGTTCTACGCCAATTCCGTCCGGGTGTGGTGCCGTCATGTGATACGCATCACTAGACATCCCTCCACCAACAACTTCGGCGTATATTTTAGCGCCGCGTTTTTTAGCGTGCTCGTATTCTTCTAAGATTAAGGCTCCTGCTCCTTCTCCCAATACAAATCCGTCACGGGTTGCATCAAAAGGTCTAGAGGCTGTTTCGGGGCTTTCATTTCTAGTAGAAAGTGCATGCATGGCATTAAAACCACCCATACCTGCCAAGGTAACCGCAGCTTCACTACCGCCCGTAACAATTACATCACAATGTCCTAAACGAATGTAGTTAAGGGCATCGATCATTGCGTTTGCTGAAGAAGCACATGCAGAGACCGTAGTATAGTTAGGCCCCATAAAACCATGTTTGATAGAAATATTACCTGGGGCAATATCGGCTATCATTTTAGGAATAAAGAAGGGGTTGAAACGTGGTGTTCCATCCCCTTCTGCAAAATTTATGACTTCATTCTGAAAGGTTTCCAACCCGCCAATACCAGCTCCCCAGATCACACCAACACGAAATTTATCAACTTCGTCTAAGTTAATTCCTGCGTCTGCAATGGCTTGGTCTGAAGAAACCAGCGCATATTGGGCAAATCTGTCCAATTTACGGGCTTCTTTCCTATCAAAATGTTCTTGAGGGTCGTAATTTTTGAGTTCACAAGCGAATTTCGTCTTGAACTTTTCAGCATCAAAATAGGTAATAGGAGCGCATCCGCTTTTGCCATTTTTAAGACCTTCCCAATATTCTGAGATGGTGTTTCCAATGGGTGTAAGGGCTCCTAAACCAGTGACTACTACTCGCTTCAGTTCCATAAGGAGTGTTTATTTAGCTTCCTCTATGTATGAAACCGCTTGTCCAACCGTAGCGATGTTCTCTGCTTGGTCGTCTGGTATCTGGATGTCGAATTCTTTTTCGAATTCCATGATCAATTCAACCGTGTCAAGGCTATCTGCCCCTAGGTCGTTAGTGAAGCTAGCTTCGTTTACAACTTCGTTTTCGTCAACGCCTAATTTGTCTACGATGATTGCTTTTACTCTTGATGCAATGTCTGACATAATGTTTTGTTTTAAAATTTAATTAAGTGGCAAAAATAAAATATTTTAATTGAAATCGCTATTTATGTCACAAAATGTGAATCCCAATTTAACAATTTTTAGGAGAAGTAAAACCTGATTGCCTACTTTTGTTATTATTTATTTGAATACTTCAGTGAAAACCATGTCACCAGAGAAAGAGAAGAGGATTGTTATTTTTGCTTCAGGCAGCGGTACCAATGCCCGAAATGTAATTCAATACTTTCAGCAATCTAAAGTTGCCGAGGTTGTTCATGTGCTCAGTAACAAGAAGGATGCCAAAGTGTTAGAACGTGCAAAGTCTTATAATATTAAGGCTTCCAGCTTTAGCAAACAAGAGCTCGTTTCCGAAGAAGGTGTGCTCCATCTTTTAAAAAAAATAGCTCCAGACGTAATTGTTCTTGCAGGTTTTCTGCTGAAATTTCCTGAAATCATTTTACAGGAGTTTCCAAATAAGGTGATCAATATTCATCCTGCATTGCTTCCGAAATACGGCGGAAAAGGAATGTATGGCCGTTATGTTCACGAAGCAGTGATTGCAAATGGTGAAAAAGAAACAGGGATTACCATACATTATGTGAACGAAAATTACGATGAAGGGGCGATTATCCTTCAGAAAAAAATTGAAGTGCTGCCCAATGATACCCCACTTCATGTTGCCGAAAAAGTACACATTTTGGAATACGAATGGCTACCGCGGGTGATTGAAGATATTCTGAGTGAGTAGTGGGTAGAATTATACTGAAAGTGTTTTAATGGCAAAAAAGAAAGAAAAATTTTACGTAGTATGGTACGGCAATCCGGCCGGTATTTTTGGTAGCTGGAAAGAGTGCCAATTATCAATTAAAGGAGTGAGCGGCGCCCAGTACAAATCGTTTAACACCTTTGCCGAAGCCAAAACGGCATACAATAAAGAATACGCAGATTATAAGGGGAAGAACACCAAGAAAAAAACTCTTACCAAAGAACAGTTGGCTAAAATAGGTGAGCCCAACCTATATAGCATTGCTGTAGATGCGGCTTCAAGTGGAAACCCAGGCAAGATGGAATATCGAGGGGTAGATACCCAAACGCACAAACAGCTTTTTCATCAGGGACCCTTTCAGCAGGGAACCAATAATGTAGGAGAGTTTTTAGCGCTTGTTCATGGTATTGCCTATCTACAACAACAGAAAAGTGACCGCATTATCTACAGTGATTCGCGTATTGCCATGGGTTGGGTAAAAAAGAAAAAATGCAATACCAAACTGAAAAAATCGGCAAAGAATGCCAAGCTATTCGAGCTCATTACCCGTGCCGAACATTGGTTAAAAACCAACACTTACCAAACAAAAGTAGTAAAATGGGAGACCAAGGCGTGGGGTGAAATCCCAGCCGATTTCGGTAGGAAGTAAGCTGCTTGTTTCTTTTTAGTGTCCCAAGATTAATCTTCTCTTTTTTCTAAGGAAAATTGTATCTTTGCGCCTTCGTAATCCATGGCTTGTAAAAGCGACGGACTACTTCATTTTAAACACTTTTATGAGCAAACTTGTAATCGTCGGGACTGTTGCCTTCGACGCCATTGAAACTCCTTTCGGAAAAACCGATAAAATACTCGGCGGTGCCGCTACCTATATTGGTTTGGCAGCATCTACCTTTAACACAGACGGAGCTATTGTTTCGGTGGTTGGCGGTGATTTTCCAAAGGAAGACATTACGTTGCTGCAAAACAAAGGATTGAATGTTGAGGGACTAGAAATTGTTGAAAACGGCAAAACGTTCTTTTGGAGCGGTCGCTATCACAACGACATGAACAGTCGCGATACGTTGGCTACAGAACTAAATGTTTTAGAAACCTTCTCTCCCGTAGTACCAGAGGGGTATAAAAATGCTGAAGTGGTCATGCTAGGAAACTTGCACCCCATGGTGCAAATGAGCGTGATCGAACAAATGGCCTCCCCGAAACTGGTTGTGCTCGATACCATGAATTTCTGGATGGATATCGCGCTAGACGATCTAAAAAAGGTGATTGCCAAAGTAGATGTTATTACTATTAATGATGAAGAAGCGAGACAACTCTCTGGCGAGTACTCTTTAGTAAATGCTGCGAAAAAAATCTTTACGATGGGGCCTACATACGTTGTGATTAAAAAAGGAGAGCACGGCGCCCTTATTTTTTACAAAGACAAAATGTTCTTTGCACCCGCACTTCCATTGGCAGAAGTTTTTGACCCAACAGGAGCAGGAGATACGTTTGCGGGCGGATTTACAGGGTATTTGGCCAAAACGGGCGATTACAGTTTCGAAAATATGAAACGGGCCGTCATCCATGGTTCGTGCCTAGCATCGTTTTGCGTAGAAAAGTTTGGTACAGAGCGCATGCAAAATTTAGACAGAGAAGAAGTGAACAAGCGCTTGCATCAGTTTAAGAGCTTAACACAATACGACATACAAATATCATAACCACACGCCCTGAAAATTCGGGGCGTTTTTGACTGAACACAGTAATGAGCGACGCACTAAAACACGAATGTGGAATTGCCCTAGTACGGCTCCTAAAACCCCTTTCGTACTACAAAGAAAAGTACGGAACTGCCTTTTACGGAGTGAACAAAATGTATCTCATGATGGAGAAACAGCACAACCGTGGGCAAGATGGTGCAGGTTTTGCTAGTATTAAACTAGACGTAAAACCTGGCGACCGATACATCAGCCGAATTCGTTCTAACCAGGCACAGCCCATACAGGATATCTTTGGGCAAATAAATGCCCGTATCAACGAAGAATTTAAAGCCATGCCAGGCTTAAAAGATGATGTGGAAGCACAAAAACGTCATATCCCTTATATAGGTGAGTTGTTCTTGGGTCATGTGCGCTACGGAACTTTCGGCGGAAATAGCGTGGAAACCGTGCACCCTTTCCTTCGAACCAACAATTGGATGCACCGAAACCTTATTATTGCAGGTAATTTCAATATGACCAATACCACCGAACTGTTTGAGAACCTCATCCAATTGGGAATGCATCCTAAAGAAAAAGCCGACACCATTACGGTAATGGAAAAGATTGGCCATTTTTTAGACGATGCCGTGCGCAAACTCTACAAAAAAGCCAAAGCTAAGGGCATGAGCAAAATTGAAGCCTCGCCGTATATAGCTGAAAATTTAAATCTTGCCAAAATATTGCGTAAATCTGCCAAAAATTGGGACGGTGGATATGCCATGGCGGGATTGTTGGGCCATGGTGATGCCTTTGTTCTTAGAGACCCCGCCGGAATTCGCCCCGCGTATTATTATCAAGATGATGAAGTGATCGTGGTTGCTTCAGAACGACCCGTTATACAGACCGTTTTTAACGTACCGTTTGAACGTGTTCAGGAAATTGAACCTGGACATGCATTGCTCATGAAAAAAGATGGTTCTATGAGTACTTCGGAAATTTTAGCCCCTTTAGAGCGTAAGTCCTGTTCATTTGAGCGTATCTATTTTTCCCGTGGAAGCGATGCTGAAATATACCAAGAGCGAAAAGAATTAGGGAGATTGATTATGCCGAAGGTTTTGGAGAATATCGATTACGACACCGAGAATACGGTTTTTTCGTTTATTCCGAATACAGCTGAAACTTCCTTCTACGGAATGCTAGACGCAGCACAAAATGAGCTGAACAAACAAAAAAATGAAGCGATACTAAAAGAAGCTGAAAACCTTACCGAAGCGCGTCTTCTTGAAATCCAATCGCATAAAATCCGTACCGAAAAAATCGCCATTAAAGATGTGAAATTGCGCACTTTTATTACAGACGACAGTTCTCGAGACGATTTGGTGGCACATGTGTACGATGTAACCTATGGGGTTGTAAAGCCCAACGACAATTTGGTGATCATTGATGATAGTATTGTACGTGGTACTACCTTAAAAAAGAGCATCTTAAAAATGCTGGACCGACTGCAACCTAAGCAAATCGTGGTGGTGTCTTCTGCACCGCAAATACGATATCCAGATTGTTATGGAATCGATATGGCACGACTTGAACATTTGGTGGCATTTAATGCGGCTTTAGAGTTGCATAAAGAGCGCGGCACGGCTTCAGTAATTGAAGAAATTTATGAAAAGTGCAAAAAACAGCTGCAACTAAACGATAGTGATGTTGTAAATCACGTAAAGGATCTCTATGCGCCATTTACCGACGAGGAGATTTCAGATAAGATTGCAGAGATCATTTCCGAAGAAAACATCAACGCCAAGGTAAAATTGATTTTCCAATCGGTAGAAGACCTACATAAAGCCTGTCCTAAAAACTTGGGTGACTGGTACTTTACGGGAAATTATCCAACCGCAGGGGGAAACCGTGTGGTAAACAAAGCGTATATAAATTTCTTCGAGGGCAACCCAGAACGCGCCTATTAAATGTTAAAATTTGACGTAAAAGGGTTTTTCACCGAATAAAACACCCTTTGGTCTAAAAGTAGGAAAACACTTATAACCCATAACGAAATATAATCTATATTTGAACCATACCATAGCATAAGTAGGTTAAGTTCATGGTAGATTTGGGGCAAAAAAGGTGAACACTTGTTTACCTTTTTTTTATGCCCCAAACTCAACGGGGTGGCGCACTTCGACAAGCTCAGTGACCAAAAAAGCGGCCCATAGCGTAAGCGGTGGCAGCGAGGCGTTTCACTCTCTCAAGAACACTTGTTTACCTTTTTTTATGCCCCAATCTTAACGGGGTGGCGCACTTCGACAAGCTCAGTGACCAAAAAAGCGGCCCATAGCGTTAGCGTTGGCAGCGAGGCGTTTCACCTTCTTAGAACGTTTTCTTGTCGCGCAGTCAAACAAACCATAGCGCTGACGAAAGTAGGTCATTTCAAGACTTGCATCCTTCTACTTATAAACCCCGAAAGTGAGAGACTTTCTTTTGTGCAGAATACTATTTGTTCCATATTTATAATTTCACTAGAGCAGCGATCGATGTGATTTCTAAATTGGAGATAGCCCATTTTTCCGTCAGAATAGCCCTTCATTTGCACATTTTTTACTCAGATAACATAAATAATCAGCACTTTAACGAATAATCCTACTTTTAGTCTAAAAGTTGAGATTCGTACAAATAGAATCTTATATATTTGAATTATACCATAGCATAAGTAGGTTAAGTTCATGGTAGATTTGGGGCAAAAAAAGGTGAACATCTGTTCGCCTTTTTTTATGGACCAAATCGAAGGGGGTGGCGAGCGGCCCATAGCGATAGCGGTGGCAGCGAGGCGTTTCTTTCTCTCAGAACGTATTTTGGCGTGCCTGCATATACCAATAACCAAATCGAACGGGGTGGCGAGCGGCCCATAGCGATAGCGGTGGCAGCGAGGCGTTTTTTCCCTCTGGACGATATGAGCCGTTTTTAAAGTCTTATTGCATGGTATGTCTCTTGAGAAACTGAATACCATCCCGAAGAGGCGTTTCTTTCACTCAGAACGTATTATTGTCGTACCTGCATAAACCAATGACCAAGTCGTCTGCAGCGAGGCCTTACGTTTCCTCTATTAAGCTTGTTCGCCTTTTTTTCCGCCCCCTATGGGTCGAGACTCCTATGAACCAAATCGAAGGGGGTGCCACACTTCGACACCTGCCTTGAATCGCTTCAAGCGAGGCTGGAGCTCAGTGAGCAAAATGCCACAAAGAGCGCAAGCACCTTTGGCGCAGCTCATAAAAAAAGCCGCTCTTTCGAGCGGCTTTTTTTATTTTTTACAGAATTCTTCTATTTATTTTCAGCATAACGCTTCGAAACTTCATCCCAATCGATTACATTGAAAAATGTTTCTACATAATCAGGACGTCTGTTCTGATAGTTCAAATAATACGCATGCTCCCAAACATCAAGACCTAAAATAGGTGTTCCGCCACAACCAATTCCTGGCATTAGTGGGTTATCTTGATTAGGGGTACTGCAAACTTCAACTTTTCCGCCGTCATGAACGCAAAGCCAAGCCCAGCCAGAACCGAATTGTCCTTTTGCTGCTTCTGAAAACTTCTCTTTAAAATCTGCAAAGCTTCCATACGCACTGTTAATTGCACTTTGTAAGTCGCCAGAAGGTTCACCACCGCCGTTAGGAGACATTACCTCCCAAAACAAACTATGGTTGTAAAATCCGCCGCCGTTATTGCGAACTGCTTTATTTTCCATATCAAGATTCATCAAAATGTTCTCGATGGTCTTTCCTTCCATGTCGGTGCCTTTTATGGCATCGTTCAATTTATTTGTATATCCCTGATGGTGCTTCCCGTGGTGAATTTTCATGGTTTGTTCATCAATACTAGGAGCCAACGCATCGTGGGCATATTTTAATTTTGGTAATTCGAATGACATAATTATTGTTTTTTTTGTTATGGTTCTTATTTTGAGCTATAAAGGTACATATAACAAGGTCTAAATAATGTTATAGAACTTATAAGATTTTTATGCCTGTATAGACAGAACAAATACTTCTAGTTTCGCCATTAAAAATTGTATTTTTATAAAAAATACTCGTGAAAACAGAAGCACCTATCACCATTTATAATGCATCAGCCGGAAGTGGAAAAACATTTACCCTGGTGAAACGCTTCCTAAAAAAGTTGTTAAGCGCACCCCATCCTGATAGTTATAAGAGTTATTTGGCCATCACCTTTACCAATAAGGCTGTTGCCGAAATGAAAGAACGAATCATTAGTACATTGGTCTCCTTTTCAGATGAAAAGAGCTTAGCATCGCCACCTATAATGTTACAAAACATTGCGAGCGAAACTGAAATTCCGATACAAAAGTTGCATGCCAACGCTAAAAAGTCGCTCAAGCACCTCCTTTACAACTACGCCCAGTTAAGTGTTGAAACCATAGACCATTTTAACCATCGCCTTATTCGAACCTTTGCGCGTGATTTAAAATTGCCCGCCCATTTTGAAGTGAGCCTCGACGTTCCGCAGCTCATTTCAGAAGCTGTCGATAATCTTGTTGCCAAAGCAGGTGAGGACGATGAAATCACCAAGGTGCTTGTTCAATTTGCGTTGCAAAAAACAGATGAGGATAAGTCTTGGGATATTTCTTACGACATATCGAATACAGCCGCTTTATTGCTGAACGAAACCGATGCAGAACATCTAAAAAAACTAAAAGATCGATCCCTTCAGGATTTCCAGCAGTTTAAATCGACACTCACCAAAAAAAGATCAGTGACGCTTTCAGCATTAAAAACATTGGCGCAGCAAACTTTACAAACCATTGCGGAGGCCGGTCTTGAAAAAACAGATTTTAACGGAGGCAGCCGAGCCTATTTTCCAAACTACTTAGAAAAATTGGCAGAAGAAAATCTAGCGGTTTCGTATGGCGCAGCTTGGCAAGAAACCATGGGTGATAAACCTATGTACCCCAAAACGAAGACTACCGATTTTATAGCAAGTACCATAGACGCCTTAACCCAAGATTTTATTGCTGTTTTTTCAGAAACGAAACGTTTGGTTGCCACCATTTGGATGTACGACAATATTCTAAAAAACCTTACCCCGCTTTCAGTTATTAACTTGGTGCAACAAGAAATAGAACTGCTGAAAGAGCAACAGAATATTTTACCGATTTCAGAATTTAACGCCCTCATTCACGAAGAGATAAAAGACCAACCAGCGCCCTTTATTTATGAGCGCCTCGGCGACCGGTACCGGCATTTTTTTATTGACGAATTCCAAGACACTTCGCTACTACAGTGGCAAAACTTGGTTCCGCTGGTAGACAATGCTGTTTCACAAGAGCAGGACGGAACTTCGGGAAGTGTACTACTCGTTGGCGATGCGAAACAGGCTATTTATCGTTGGCGGGGCGGACTCCCAGAACAATTCATGGAATTGTACAGTGGCACCAATCCGTTTTCGAATCCAAAGCTAACCATCGAGAATCTTGAAACAAATTGGCGTAGCTGCGAAACAATTATCGATTTCAACAACGCCTTCTTTAGCTACGTTTCAGACCATTTTGGAGATTCGGTTCATGAACATTTATACGCCATAGGAAACCAGCAAAAAACCACTTCAAAAAGTGAGGGTTTTGTTCAGGTTGAATTTATCAATCCTGAAAATAAAGAAGAGAGCCATTTGTTGTATGCCGAACGGGTTTTGGAGACCATTTCGAATCTAACCAAGACCAACTACCAGCCGAACGATATTTGCATCTTAACACGCACCAAAAAGGATGGTATCGCACTTAGCACCTATCTTATCACCAACGAAATAGACGTAGTGTCTTCGGAAACATTACTACTCGATTTTTCACCCTTAATTCATTGTTTGATAGCAGGCCTCACCGTCTCCTTGTTTCCAGAAAATGAAGTCGCTAAAGTAGGCTTGCTAACGTTTTTACACGATCATTTCACTATAGAAACTGCCAAACATGAATTTCTCAAAGATTGTCTCACTTCGCGGGGAGACGCTTTCGCTTCTAAACTCGAAACCTACGGAATCTCTATAGACATTACCTCGATTTCTGAAAAATCATTGTATCAAGCTTGTGAATATATGATACACCATTTTGAGTTAAACCGAGTGGCAGATGCCTATTTATTTGCCTTTATGGATCTTGTACTCGATTTTGAAAGTAGGCCCGAAGCGGGAAAATTGAATTTTCTAGAATTTTGGGAAACAAAAAAAGCCAGTGCGAGTGTGCCTGCCAACAACCAGCAAAATGCCGTCACTGTAATGACCATTCATAAAAGTAAAGGTCTAGAATTTCCCGTGGTGATTTATCCGTACGCCAATACAAAACTCTACGCAGAACAACAGGCCAAAGCCTGGTTTCCGATAGATGATGAACTATTTGACGAAGCACTCATTAATTTTAACAGTGAGGTTGAAAATTACGGTCCCCACGGAGAACAATTATTTATAGAGCGCCGAAATACCTTAGAGCTCGACAACATCAATCTATTGTACGTAACCCTTACCCGTGCCATAGAACAATTGTATGTCTTTTCGGAAGTTCCATCAAAATTAAAACTAGAAAATCCGGACGATTTCAATCAATTGCTCATTGGGTATCTCTCACAGCAAGGTTTGTGGAACCCAGACCAAATGGTGTATTCCTTCGGAAGTGCAGAAAAAACTGCGAACCTACCTTCCGAAGAAAAAGAAAAGCCAGTGAACCAAACCGTGGCACCAAAATACATTTCATCTACCCCAGAAGCACACCAGCTTGTGGTGGCCAGTGCAGAAGCTTCTCTTTGGCAAACTAAAGCCGAAGTAGCCATAAACATCGGGAATTTGCTCCACGACACCATGGAACGTATACGCACCAAAGATGACATCACAATGGTCATAGAAAAATACCGTGAGCAAAAGCTGTACCCAGAGAAAACGCTAGAACGTCTAGAGCGGGTGCTTCAGAAAATTGTAGCTCACCCAGAAATTGAACACTTGTTCTCAAACCAATTGGAGTACGACACTATATTTAACGAACGGGACATCGTTACCTCAAAACAACAACTCTTGCGGCCCGATCGCCTCAATTTTTTTGACAATCAAAAGGTATCTATTACCGACTATAAAACGGGGACACCCAACGAAACACACCAAATACAAGTAAACCTGTATGCTGAAACACTTGTCGGGATGGGATTTGAGGTACTGGATAAATTTCTAATTTATAGCAATGGCGACGAGATTTCAGTAAATAAAATTTAAATTTGAACACTCTAAAAAGCAACTTTCGATGTACGGAAAAATAAAAGAACATTTACAAGAAGAACTCCAACAGATAAAAGACAACGGTCTGTTTAAAAAAGAACGCATTATCACATCTCCACAAGATGCTGTTATAAAAATTTCGACAGGAGAAGAAGTAATAAATTTTTGCGCTAATAATTATTTAGGGCTTTCTTCAAATAAAGAAGTAATCCAGGCGGCTAAAGATACGATGGACACCCACGGATTTGGCATGTCATCAGTCCGTTTTATCTGCGGAACACAAGACATACACAAAACCTTGGAGGCCAAAATCGCTGAATACTACCAAACTGAAGACACCATTTTATATGCCGCGGCATTTGATGCTAACGGAGGTGTTTTTGAACCGTTACTATCTGCCGAAGATGCTATCATTTCAGACTCGCTGAACCATGCGTCTATTATTGATGGCGTTCGCTTGTGCAAGGCAGCACGCTACCGCTATGAAAATAGCAATATGGAAGACCTAGAAAAACAGCTTATTGCTGCAAATGAAAATGGCGCCCGATTTAAAATTATTGTAACCGACGGTGTGTTTTCTATGGACGGAATTGTTGCACCTTTAGACGCCATTTGCGATTTAGCCGACAAGTACGATGCGTTGGTCATGATAGACGAGTGCCACGCAACAGGGTTTATAGGTGAAACAGGACGCGGAACTCTAGAAGAAAAAGGGGTAATGGGCAGAATAGATATCATCACCGGTACCTTAGGAAAGGCAATGGGCGGTGCTATGGGAGGATATACCACCGGAAAAAAAGAAATTATTGAAATGCTTCGCCAACGTTCACGGCCGTATTTGTTTTCAAATTCATTAGCTCCTGCACTAGTAGGCGCTTCTATTAAGGTATTTGAAATGTTATCGAATGATACCACATTGCGCGATAAACTTGAAGCCAATACAAACTATTTCAAAAAGGAAATGAAGTCGGCAGGTTTCGATATTATCGATGGCGATTCGGCCATCGTTCCTGTGATGTTGTACGATGCGAAATTGTCGCAAGAAATGGCAGATTTATTACTGAAAGAAGGAATTTATGTCATCGGATTTTTCTATCCTGTAGTACCTAAAGGTAAGGCAAGAATACGGGTTCAATTATCTGCTGCACACACCAAAGCACATCTAGATAAGGCTATTGCTGCATTTACCAAAGTAGGTTTGAATTTAGGGGTGATTAGCCAATAGCAAGGTATCTAATAAGAAGCAAGGCTATTGCATTTGTGAAAAATTTAGTAGATTTGCTTTTGTTTATAAGTTTTAACAACTTACTTTTGTTCCATTAACACTTAAAAATTAAACAATCGAATATGAAACATCTTAACAGTATTTTAGTTGCTGCGCTCCTTATTATCGGGGTTGGTGCAGCTAACGCACAGGACGAAAACAATCCTTGGGCAGTTGGTGCCGGTATGAACGCAGTTGACGTTTTTCCAGTAGGAATTGAAGACGAAGGCAGGTTTCCAGCAAGAAGCGCAGACTTCCAAGAAATTAAAGGAGAATTTGGTGACGAGTACTTCAACGCAAATGACCACTGGAATATCTTACCATCAGTTTCTAGAGTATCTGTAGGTAGATATATTGGTAGCGGCTTCTCTTTCACTGGAGTTGGTACTATCAACAAAATTAACAAACTTGGTGATGTAAGAATTCAGGACGTAACGTATTACGGTCTTGATGGTGAAATTAAATATAGCTTAAGAGATCTTCTTAACGGCCCAGGCGGATGGTTTGATCCATCTATTGGTGTTGGTGGTGGATACACTTGGGTAGATGATATCGGATTCGGTACTGCTAACGGTATTGCGAATGTTCGTTTTTGGTTAGGTGAAAACTTCGCGTTTGATGTTCAGTCTACTTACAAGCACGCATTCGAAGATACTTATGGAATTAAGCACTTCCAGCACTCTGCAGGATTTATGTTTAAGTTCGGTGGAAAAGATACTGATGGTGACGGTATCTACGATGTTGATGATGAATGTCCTGAAACTCCTGGTCTTCCAGAATTTAACGGATGTCCTGATACTGACGGTGACGGAATTGAAGACAGAAACGATGCTTGTCCAAATACTCCAGGTTTAGCTGAGTTTAACGGATGTCCTGATACTGACGGTGACGGAATTCCAGATCCTCAAGATGCTTGTCCTACTGTAGCTGGTCTTGCTTCTTTGAACGGTTGTCCTGATGCTGATGGTGATGGTATCACTGATGCTGAAGATGCTTGTCCTAACGAAGCTGGTCCTAAAGCAAACAACGGTTGTCCTTACGAAGATCGTGATGGTGACGGTGTATTAGACAAAGATGATGAGTGTCCAGATGTTCCTGGTACTGTTGCAAACAACGGTTGTCCAGAAGTAACTATCGAAATTATCAACCAATTGAACGAGTACTCTAAAACTATCTTGTTCGATTACGATAAAGCAACCATCCGTCAAGAGTCTTACTCTGCATTACAGAGCATCTCTGACATTATGAAAGAATACCCAACTGCAAACTTCCATATTGAAGGTCACACAGACAGCAGAGGTAGCGATTCTTACAACATGAAGCTTTCTAAAGAAAGAGCAGCTTCTGTACGTGAGTATCTTACAACTAAAGGTATCCCGTCTTCTAGATTAACTTCTGAAGGTTACGGTGAAAGCCGTCCAATTGCTACAAACAAAACTGCAGCAGGAAGACAACAGAACAGACGTGTTGAAATTTCTTTGAAGAAATAATAAAACATGCTAAATAAATAATACGGAAACGCCTCCTTTTTAAGGGGGCGTTTCTTATTTTTAGGGTATGCTTACCTTCCTCCAAGAAACCCTAAACCATATACAGAAAACCGATAGCAACCTGTCGGAAGCTACGTTTGTTTTACCCAGTAAAAGGGCTGGTGGATTTTTAAAAAATTACCTTCGGAAATCGGCAACTAGCAGTCAGTTCCTTCCAAAAATCATAAGCATAGAAGACCTCATCCAAGAACTCTCCGGTCTCGAAATCATAGACACTACCGAATTATTGTTTAAGAGTTATGAAGTGTATACCACTACAGACGCTTTCAAAGAAAAAGAAACCTTCGATCAATATTCGGGTTGGGCTACTACGCTGCTCAATGATTTTAATGAGGTAGATAGGCATCTTATTAACACACAGCATTTCTTCGATTATTTGGGCAGTATAAAGGCCCTAGAGCGATGGAATGTTAGCACACAAAAAACGGAGTTCCTAGAAAGCTACGTTGCCTTTTGGAAAAGCCTCCCTGAATTCTACGAAAATATAAAGTCACAACTACTAGGAGATGGTGTTGCATATCAGGGATTGGTGTATCGAGAAGCTGTTGCGGCACTAGAGTATTATTTACAGTCACATCCTGATAACCTGCACTATTTTATTGGGTTCAATGCCCTAAATACTGCCGAACAACATATTATTCAAGCTTTCCTGGAAATGGGCAATGCCCACGTATTTTGGGATGCCGAACAGACATTCGTAAATGATACAGCGCACAGTGCATCCCTGTTTTTTAGAAAATACATGGCAACGTGGAATTACTTTCAGAAACATTCACCCCAATTTGTGTCTAACCATTTTGCAGAGCCGAAAAAGATCAACATAGTTGCCTGTCAAAAAAATATGGCCCAGGTAAAATACGTAGGTGATCTGTTAACCACTTATTCTGAAGAAAAATTAAACAATACCGCCATTGTTTTAGCAGATGAAGTGTTGCTCATGCCGCTATTACATTCGCTTCCAAAAAATGTCATCCAGGTAAATGTAACTATGGGTGCCGCCATCAAAAGTTTTCCGACGACCGTTTTTCTAGAAACTTGGTTGTCCATTCAGCAAAAAAATACCTCACGCCATTACTACAAAGATATCCTTAGACTACTAGGGCATCCAATAGCTTCTAAACTATTAGACGCCCATGCGTTAATTCAAGCTATTTCAAAGGAAAATAGAAGCCACTATACCGTTGCCGAATTGCAGGCACTGATTCCCAATGAAAACAACTCTGTCATCAATCTGCTGTTTACACCAAACAACAATGATGTAGCTGCTGTACTTGGGGCTTGTGTAGAAATTCTTCAGTGTTTAAAACAGGTCTCTGTCAACCAAACCATCTCGAAGGTAGTGTTATTTGAATTATACGGCATTATTGAAAAATTGCAGGCACTGCATTCCAAATTCGAGCATATAACCTCCGTAGGGGCGCTTCAGCAGCTATTTCTAGAATTGATAGCGGGAACTACCATCGACTTTAAGGGAGATGCTTACGAAGGGCTTCAGATAATGGGCGTGCTAGAAACTCGGGTTTTAGATTTTGAGAACGTCATCGTACTTTCAGTGAACGAAGGAATACTTCCGTCAGGAAAATCGAATGCCTCTTTTATCACTTACGACCTTAAAAAACAGTTCGAGCTACCTTTATTCACTGAGAAAGATGCAATTTATACCTATCACTTCTATCACCTTTTACATCGTGCCTCAGAGATAACATTGTGCTACACCAATTTTACCGAAGGCCTTAACAGTGGGGAAAAGAGTAGGTTTGTGTTACAGTTAGAAATTGAGGGTTTACCGCAACACCAACTTACGCATGTTCATGTGGCGCCAGGTCTTTCCCTTTCTCCTAAAACGCTTGAGCGTATCAACAAAACAGCAAGTGTGATGGAGCGTCTACGCGAAATTGCCGCCAAAGGGTTTTCACCTTCGGCATTAACAAGCTATGTCAGGAACCCCATAGATTTCTACTACCAGAAAATAATAAAGGTTCAGGAGTTAGAAGAGGTTGAAGAAACAGTAGCTTATAATACGTTGGGAACTGTTGTTCACGATACGTTACAGGTGCTTTATGAGCCGTATGTGGGTGCCGATCTCACACTAGATACACTTCAAAAAATGCGTGGTACTATCGCGAAAGTGGTGGCGACTCAATTTGCTGAAAGCTTTTATGGCGGCGATCTTTCAAAAGGGAAAAACCTCATCATTTTTGAAATTGCCAAACGCTATGTTGAAAATGCCGTTGCGCTAGACATTTCCGAAGTAAAAAAAGGCAGCTCGTTAAAATTACTCCATATTGAAAGTGACCTTCGATTAGAACTCAGCATCCCGTCGCTTGATTTCCCGGTAGCAATACACGGAAAAGTAGATAGGGTCGATCTTTTAAATGGCCAAGTTCGGATTATAGATTATAAAACCGGTACGGTACAACAAAGAGACCTGGAGATTATAGATTGGGAACTATTAGCAACCGACTATAAGTTTAGCAAAGCATTTCAGGTACTAACATACGCATTGATGATGCAAGGTGAAGAACCCATAGAAAATGCAGAAGCAGGTATCATATCATTCAAAAACATGAATAGCGGTTTTATGAAATTTGCAACTAAAGAGAGTGCTAGAGGCCAGAAAAACACACAGATTACGCAAGAAGTATTACAACTCTTTACCGAACAACTCACGCAATTGATTTTAGAGATTTGTAATCCTGAAATACCCTTTGTTGAAAAAGAAATTGAATAGCATGAACATTGTAAAGAATCAAGTTTTAGAAACATCTGGGGTAAAACCAATTGTATACGACCTGTATTTTGAAGCGAACCAAAAACAGAAACCAGTCGTCATTTTTTGTCATGGTTACAAAGGCTTTAAAGGTTGGGGTGCTTGGCATCTTGTGGCCGAAGCTTTTGCAGAAGCAGGTTTTTTCTTTTTGAAATTTAATTTCTCACATAATGGCGGCACCGTACAACAACCTATCGACTTTCCAGATCTGGAGGCGTTTGCACAAAATAATTACAGCAAAGAAGTAAACGATTTACAACACGTTATCACATTCTTAAAATCTTCAACAGAGCACCAAAATGAAATCGACCTCACTAACATTAACCTGATAGGTCATAGTCGTGGCGGCGGAATTGTACTCATAACTGCGGAAGAAGATCCGGATATTTCAAGAGTAATCACTTGGGCCGGCGTTAGCGATTATAAAATTCGGTTTAACGAGGGTTCAGACAGTTTTCTAAGGTGGAAAAAAACAGGTAGAATGTATGTTGAAAACGGCCGCACCAAACAACAGATGCCACACGATTGGCAATTCTACGAAGATTTTGTGGCCAATGAAGAGCGGCTTACCATTAAAAGAGCTGTTTCAGAACTTACAAAGCCCTATCTTGTTGTACATGGTAGTAACGACCCCACTGTGCCCATTGCAGAAGCGAAACGGCTTAAAAGCTGGAATGAAAAAGCACGATTAAAAATAATAGATGGTGCAGATCATGTTTTTGGCGCCAAGCACCCTTGGGATCTAAAAATGCTTCCAGAACAGTTAAAAGAAGTCGTTCGAGCTTCGATTAACTTCCTAAAGAAATAAAAAAGCACTCCGTCGCTTAAAAATTTAAGAGTATCGTTTTTCTTACAAACAACAAACCCGTACCAAATGGTACGGGCTTTCTGCTTGATGTGGAGAATATCGGAGTAGCTTCGCTCAACCTCTGTTCTTCACTACTGCAAATAGAAACCCTCGCATCTCTAGATGCGGGTTTGTTGTTTGTTTTAAAACTATACGAGTCTGTTTTTCTTACAAACAATAAACCCGTACCAAATGGTACGGGCTTTCTGCTTGATGTGGAGAATATCGGAGTCGAACCGATGACCTTTTGGCTGCCAGCCAAACGCTCTAGCCAGCTGAGCTAATCCCCCGTTTAAGCTACGAATATAGTAAATTTTTTATTCCTGAACGCGCAAAACTAACAAAGGCTTTTTGGTGTGGAATTCTTTTTTTAAGACTACATTTTTCTCCCATAGTTTCTTGAAAAAACCACGCTTTCTACGCACCACACACAGCATATCTGGATTGTGGCTCTGGAAATGTTCTAACACCGCTTGAAACGTAGTTGCGTTTTCAGTTTTAGTGTAAGAGGTCCCAATTTTTTTAAGCGAATCGCTCACCTGCTCCATTTCTTCAGAAGTTTCTGGTGTTTCAACGTGTAATAAATTAACTTCTGTCCCGAAATGTTTCGTAAATTTCCGCAGTGGGTCTAACAATTTTTTCGAGGAAAAAGTTCCATTTTTAAAAGCCATCAAAATAGTTCTAGGTTGTTTAAAAACGGCTCCTTCAGGAACAACAAGTATAGGAATATTGGTTTGTTTTAGGATTTTCCCAGAGGTATTTCCTAAAAAGACTTCCTCACGAATAGAATTACTCCTAGGAGATAATACCATTAAATCTACGGGTACATGCCTGTGAAACCTATTGATGGTCTCTACCACGCCTCCCTTTATCGGGTGGGCAATTACAGTTACATCTTTTTTGTTCACCTTTGCAAGCACTTCGTCTAATCTACTTTCAGCATCATCCTTAATAATGGTATTCACCTTCGTTAAACCTCCTACCTTGCTAAATTCCTGAAAAACAGAAATAACGTATACATACGCATCTACTTCATGTGCCAAATCTATAGCATATTGTAAATTGCTTACTGCATTTGCACTCGAACCAATAGGAACCAATATATTTTTCATTGTAATAGGGTATCTTTATCGTTCTGCAAAATTAATCGTTCTATATGATTCGGACAGCGAAACGTTCAGAAATTAGTAAACTTATAACAATCACAAGGGCTTGCGCTGCTAAAATGGCTTCGGAAGGAATCTTTCAATGGGATGATTCCTACCCCAATATAGCGGCTTTTGAAAAGGACGAACAGCGAGGTGAATTGTACGTACTAACCGAAAATGAAAACCCTATTGGGTGTATTACCATTTCTACCTTTAAAGATGAAGAATACAACAGTATTGAATGGCTTACCCCCGATGGTCTCAACTTTTATATCCACCGCCTAGCCATTGCTCCTGAGGCACAGCACCAGGGAAATGCTAAAAAATTAATGGGTTTTGCCGAAAATCATGCGCGTCAGCAAAACGCCCTTTCGGTGCGGCTCGATACTTTCAGTCAAAACCACCGTAACCAACGTTTTTATGAAACTCGGGGATATCAAAAATTGGGAGATGTCTATTTTCCGAGGCAAGCAGAATTTCCATTTCATTGCTATGAATTAGTCCTTTCTTGAAAATGCTTCATTATGAACTAGAATACCGCTAGTTTTGCACCTTAATGACAGCCACCAACATTTCATTTAAACGCATACAACAGCTCGCCATTCCTGCTATTATTGCTGGTATTGCAGAGCCAGTACTATCTAGTACCGATGCTGCCGTGGTGGGAAACATTGCAGAATTTGGTACCGAAAGTTTAGCCGCCGTGGGTATTGTAGGCACTTTTCTTTCGGCACTCATCTGGATTTTAGGGCAGACGCGAAGTGCTATTTCGGCTATCATTTCACAAAACTTAGGCGCGGGTAAAATTGAAGATCTAAAGAGTTTTCCGGCGCAGGCTATATTCTTCAACATTGCGCTGAGCATTATCGTGTTAGGAAGCACGTATTTTTTTGTAGAAGAAATTTTCACCTTACTGAACGCCGAAGGGATGGTACTCGATTTCAGTATCGATTATTACAACATTCGCGTTTGGGGATTCCCCCTCACCCTATTCACCTTTGCTGTGTTTGGGATTTTTCGCGGACTGCAAAACACGTTTTGGCCCATGATTATTGCCGCTATCGGCGCTTCGCTTAATATTGCTTTAGACTTTATCTTGGTCTATGGAGTATCGGGCTATATAGATGCTATGGGCGTGGTAGGCGCTGCTTGGGCAAGCTTAATAGCGCAAATCGTAATGGCAATTCTTTCTTTTACCCTATTACTCAAGAAAACCAACGTTTCTTTGCGACTTACCCTACCTCTACATCCTGAAATTTCAAGATTGGTGCGTATGAGCCTCAACCTGTTTTTACGTTCTGTAGCACTCAATACGGCACTAATTCTATCAACGCGAGAAGCTGCAGCATTGGGTAAAGAATATATTGCCGCGTACACCATTGCCTTCAATATTTGGATTTTTACGGCCTTCTTTTTAGATGGTTACGGCGCCGCCGGAAATATTCTAGGAGGAAAACTGTTAGGGGAACGAAACTTCACTTCGTTGTGGAAACTCACCAAAAAGGTAAATTTATACAATGTTGGTGTAGCCACCATCTTGGCGCTTTTGGGCCTGCTCTTTTACGAACCTCTAGGAGTTTTATTTAATAAAGACCCAGAAGTATTAAGGTTATTCTATGGTATGTTTTTTATGGTACTTATTTGCTTGCCATTTAACGCCGTTGCCTTTACCCTCGATTCTATTTTTAAAGGCTTGGGCGAAATGGGCTTCCTGAGAAATGTCCTGTTAGGAGCAACAATCTTAGGATTTATACCAGTACTTTATTTCTCTAAATTCATGGGCTGGGGACTCGTTGGTATTTGGGCGGCTTTGGTAGTTTGGGTAGCTTTTAGGGCTATTGCTTTGTTGGTGAAATACAATAACAAATATCTTCCTTTAGCAAAACGATAATATGAACCGCAAAGGCCTTTTAATTGATTAACTTTGTGCACTATGACTGAAATCTTTAATTATCTGAATGGGCAGGGCGGACTCTACGTTCTTGGCCTTATCGTAGTTACTGTTTTTCTTGTGAAAAAAATTCGCACACAAATCTATTTTAAGAGTGTACACAAGAAGCAAAAAAATAAAAAGAAATAATCATTCAAACTCGATACTGCATGTATTCGGCTCTCGCCTTTTTATGTACTTTTGTGCCACAATAATTTGATTATGGATGTACTTCAATTTTTTAGCGGTAATGGTCTGTTTTTACTTCTAGGGCTGCTACTCATCATAATTGTGGTAGTGAATAAACTAAGACGCAAACGATGAGCAACATACGCATCACCAAACAGTTTTCTTTTGAAACAGGACATGCGCTGTATGGCTACGACGGCAAATGCCGAAACGTACACGGGCACAGTTACAAACTGTCTGTAACCGTAATAGGCACACCAATTAACGATACTGACCACGTAAAATATGGTATGGTTATCGATTTTGGTGATTTAAAGAAAATTGTAAAAGAAGAAATTGTAGATGTGTTTGACCACGCTACCGTTTTCAATAAAAATACTCCGCACGTAGAACTGGCCAAAGAACTAAGCGATCGGGGCCATAACGTACTTTTGGTAAATTACCAACCCACTAGTGAAATGATGGTTATCGACTTTGCTGAAAAAATCAAGCTGCGGCTTCCCGAAAACATTCAACTACATTCGTTAAAGCTTCAAGAGACTGCAACCAGCTATGCTGAATGGTTTGCCAGTGATAATTAATTGTGTTTGATGATCGTTATAAATACGCTTAGTTACAGTTGAGCCCCATAAACTGAATACAAGAATCCGTATCTTTATCGCATGCAAATCCCTTCAGGAAAAAAAATTTACTTTTCGAGCGACAACCACCTGGGGGCACCCAACCCTGAAGAAAGCCTTCCGCGTGAGAAAAAATTTGTGCGCTGGCTCGATGAAATTAAAGGCGATGCGGCGGCTATTTTTTTACTAGGCGACTTATTCGATTTTTGGTTCGAGTACAAAACCGTAGTTCCCAAAGGATTTGTTCGCGTTCTCGGGAAATTAGCTGAACTTACCGATAGCGGAATCCCAATCCACTTTTTTGTGGGCAACCACGACCTATGGATGCGCGACTATTTTGAAAAAGAACTGAATATCCCTACCTATCGAGAACCCAAAGAGTTTGTTTTTAACAACAAGACTTTTTTTATTGGCCATGGCGACGGGAAAGGCCCTGGAGATATCGGCTATAAACGCATGAAAAAGGTGTTTGAAAATCGAATTTTTAATTGGTTGTTCCATTGGTTTCATCCGGCTTTGGGAATGAAAATCGCCCAATATCTTTCCGTAAAGAACAAACTTATTTCTGGCGAAGAAGACAAAACCTTTCTAGGGGAAGAAAACGAATGGTTGGCACTGTATGCCAAACGAAAATTAGAGACAAAGCACTACGATTATTTTGTGTTTGGGCACCGCCATTTATCTATGGAAATACAGGTGGGAGAAAATGCTACCTATTTCAATTTAGGTGATTGGATTACGCAATACACCTACGGCGTTTTTGATGGGGAAAAATTTGAACTAAAAAAATTTGAAGGATAACTCAAGGCTTAATATCCTTTAATCGCAATTGTAAACTTACATTTCCTTGCCATTCATTTTCGTCTACCACGTACGCTGCTTTAAACAACTGTCCGGTGCAAGCTATGTCGTGTTTTTGCCCCAAACCGAAGCCAATTGCAGTAAACTGCGAAGAGTTTCCTTGGTTCATCACTAATCGCAAATGGGTTTTGTCATCTCCAACACATTTTCCATACCCCACATCTTTCAATCCTTGGGTCATAAAAACAGGGGTCATATTTCCCGGACCGAAAGGCGCAAACTGCCTTAGAATTCGATAAAATTTCGGCGTGATATCTCGCAAATCAATTTCTAAATCGATTGTTATTTCTGGCTGTAGCAACCTTCTGTCTATACTTTCAGAAACAACTCTTTCAAACGCCTCTTTAAACTTCTCGTAGTCGTTTTCAAACAAGGTAAGCCCAGCCGCATATTTATGTCCGCCAAATTGTTCTATATGCTCACTACAACTTTCTAGTGCATTGTACACATCAAACCCTTTAACAGAACGTGCCGAAGCCGCTAATTTTTCGCCGCTTTTTGTAAACACCAACGTAGGGCGGTAGTACGTCTCGGTAAGTCGTGATGCCACAATGCCAATCACACCTTTGTGCCAATTTTGGTCGTACACTACAGTGGTAAGGCGTTCTTGTTCTTCGTTTTCTGAAATTTGAACCAACGCCTCTTCGGTAATACGCTTGTCGGCATCGCGTCTGTCTGTGTTAAACTGTTCAATTTCTGCGGCCCATTCCACTGCCTTTTCAATATCAGTCTCAACGAGCAACGTAACTGCATGGTTGCCATGCTTCATCCGACCCGCAGCATTAATACGTGGCGCAATAAGAAAAACCACATCGGTAATCGTGAGTTGTTGCTTCTTTACTTGTTGCAGTATGGCCTGAAACCCAACTCGCGGATTCCCATTAATGACTTTTAAACCGTAGTGGGCGAGAATACGGTTTTCTCCCGTGATGGGTACAATATCTGCTCCAATAGCGGTGGCTACAAGATCTAAGTATAATAACAGGTCTGTAATGGTCTGTCCCCTATTTGCTGCAAGCGCCTGCACTAATTTGAAGCCGACCCCACAACCACAGAGTTCTTTAAACGGATATGGACAATCATCTCGTTTTGGATCTAAAACCGCAACGGCTTTTGGCAATTCAGGACCTGGTCTGTGGTGATCGCAAATTATAAAATCGATTCCTTTTTCCGAAGCATAGGCAACTTTATCGATAGCTTTCACTCCACAATCGAGCGCTATAATCAAACTAAAACCGTTGTCTTCTGCAAAATCGATGCCCTGGTAAGACACCCCGTATCCTTCGTTGTAGCGATCGGGGATATAGGTCGCGACATTCGGATAGAACGTTTTCAGATAGGATGAAAGCAGGGCAACGCTGGTAGTGCCATCTACGTCGTAATCGCCGTATACCAGAATGTTTTCTTTATGCGAAATTGCTTTTTCAATTCGTTCCACGGCTTTATCCATATCTTTCATGAGATAGGGGTCGTGGAGTTCGTCTAACGACGGTCTAAAAAAGGCCTTTGCCTCTTCAAAGGTTTCGATACCGCGTTGTAGCAAAAGGGTTGCAATGATTTTATTGACGCCCAATGCGGAAGCAAGGGTTTTAATTTGTTCTTCGGAAGGTTTCGGTTTAAGGGTCCAGCGCATGTTTTTAGTTCCTTATTTTCAGTTGAAGGATTCAATAGAAAAATATAGACAGGAATGATTTAATTGGGAAGTCTTTGTAAAAATAACTATTTTGAACGGAAAGAAAGATGCTATTTTTTTGAAATCGTATTTCTGAAAAAAAGAACCCATACCATTAGTAACACCACTTTCCACAGACTACGATTCAAGTACCCAAGAGATTGCCAAATTCTTTAATGAAACCCTCGTTTTTGCTAGTTTTCGAACTTTGTAAAGTCTATTGCTGCCACCAATGTGACATCCAGCGTCTCGCCCTCTGTAATTGAAACCGAAACAAAATTATTTGTAGCAACTCCTGCGATGCTAGAAAACGTAGAAAAGTAAATCGTTTCTGTGTTCGTGTTTTGAAAGAAATTGTCAGTGTCGATTGTAATAGCGGAAGTTCCAGAACTATCAACAAACCCTATTTGATTTGCAAATGATAAATTTGTCTCAAAATCTTCGTATGACTCAATATCTATTAAAACATTTTGCCATGAAGAATTATCAAACATTGGCACTTCAGTTCCATCTTTAAAAAAGTCCCCCTGAATATCACTAAATGTGAGTCCGTTTTCATCTTCAATTCTCACATTAACTTTTGTAACCAAAGGTTCCTGTTCTTGTTCTGGTTCAGGTTTTTCATCATCAGAACAAGAAAATATTGTAACTAACACAAATAAAATAAGTAGTTTTTTCATAAATAGCTATCTTCACACCTAGAACAAAAATATAGATTAAAATAGAGTTCGCAATCCTTTTAAAAACTATTAATGCCATTAGTAACTCCACTTTCCGCAGACCACGATAAAGACACTCAAGAACTAGCCGAATTTTTCAACGAAACCCTCGGTTTTTGTCCTAACAGTGTACTCACTATGCAACGCAGACCCGCCATTAGCCGCGCATTTATCAATTTAAACAAAGCCGTAATGGCGAACGACGGGCGAGTGACTTCAGCTTTAAAACGGATGATCGCTTGGGTGAGCAGCAACGCAACTGGGTGCCGCTATTGCCAGGCACACGCCATACGAGCTGCCGAACGGTACGGAGCAGAACAGGAGCAACTCGACAATATTTGGGAATACCGAACCCACCCCGCTTTTTCTGAAGCCGAACGTGCAGCACTCGATTTTTCGCTTGCTGCCAGCCAAGTGCCGAATGCAGTAGACGAAACAATTAAAAAAGGCCTTTACGAACACTGGAACGAAGGTGAAATTGTTGAAATGCTGGGGGTTATTTCCCTGTTCGGATACCTCAACCGCTGGAACGACTCAATGGGCACCTCTATTGAAGAAGGTGCTGTAGAGAGTGGTAACAAGTACTTAGGCAAGCACGGTTGGGAAGAAGACAAACATAGATAAGCCCATTGATAATGGTGGTTGTTTTAAAAATTTCCGTTCACCCCCCACGCAAGAAGCCGCTGTAAAAAGCGTTAGATTTCGCCTTAGAAAACACTTATTTTATACAATTGAGATTAAAAAACACCCCATGAGATTCTTACTTTTTATTTTAGCTTCTAGCTTGCTACTCTCTTGTAACAATATTCCAGAGGCAATCCTCTTAGCCAATACTGAAAAGGTAGACACATTAGACGTGAATGAATATACCCATGTAATCGACAAAAAAAACCGCCGGGGCTATGTAACGGCAGAAAACGAAGTAATGAACGGGCGTTATGTGATTACACGTGAAGGAACCATGACCCAAGAGTTTACAATCGAAGGCGGATTCTTACATGGCACACTCATACAATACTACGATACTGGCTCGCCAGAACGGATTGAAACCTATAAAAAAAGCGTACAGCACGGCCCCGTAACCAGTTTTTACAGAAATGGCGCCATTCGGTCTGAATCGTCATACGTGAATGGAGAAGAAGCCGATGAACGCGTCGAGTACACAGAAGATGGTACAGTATCACGCAAAATTGAAATAAAAGATGGCATTCGGTATGACCACCAATACATAAATGGAAACAGAGCAGGTTCCATGTTCGAAAAAACGATTGAGGGCGTTACCTACGACCTGATTGTAAAATATGACGCTTTTGGCACCGTACAACTAATCATGGGAAAGATAAAATCTGATACCAGCCCCATCCTCTATATTTTTGATGAAACTTTTACTGAAATTGAACACTTTAATGTTGAAGAAAACCCGTTAAAAGCGAGACAATACTTTGCCCTTATCCAAGGCTAATCCAGAATAGAATGTGTCTTTTTCTGTAACAGCGGAACGATGCTTTCTTCAAACCACGGATTTCTAGCTCTCCAAAACCGATTTACGGGCGAAGGGTGTGGCAATGGCCAATACTGCGGAAGGTAGGCTTCAAAATGTTCCACTTTTTCGGTTAAGTTTCTTCGGTCCTTCGGAAAATAATACTTGGTGGCATAACTTCCAATTAATAGAACGAGCTGCACGTTTTTCAGCTTAGAAAGCACCGAATCGTGCCAAAGTGGTGCACATTCCTTTCTGGGCGGAAGGTCTCCCGTTTTTCCCTTCCCTGGATAACAAAATCCCATGGGCAAGATGGCAAAATTCGCAGTGTTGTAAAAGGTAGCTTCATCTACGCCCAGCCATTCGCGAAGCTTTTTCCCACTTTGGTCTGCCCAAGCCGTACCACTCTCATGAACAATACGTCCGGGTGCCTGACTTATCAAAACTATTTTAGAATGGGCTGCCGCTTCTACGATAGGTCGTGGCCCCAACGGCAAATGTTCTGAACAAACTTCACATCCCCTAATTTTATGTAGCAAGGGTTTCATGAAGAAGCACCTCCCAACACAACCACCAGCTCTCCTTTTGGAGGTTTTTTTTCAAAATGCGATGCTACTTCGGCCAAAGTGCCCCGTACCGTTTCTTCATGAAGCTTCGTAATTTCGCGTGATACCGATACTGGTCGTTCTTCGCCAAAATGCTCGGCAAACTGTTTGAGTGACTTTATCAATTTGTGGGGAGATTCGTAAAAAATCATGGTGCGTTTTTCTTCAGCAAGCAGTTCCAGACGGGTTTGTCGCCCCTTTTTTACCGGAAGAAACCCTTCAAACACAAACTTGTCGTTGGGCAAGCCACTGTTTACCAAAGCCGGCACAAAAGCGGTTGCACCTGGCAAGCAGTCTACTTCAATCCCAGCAGCCACGCACGCGCGCGTGAGTAGAAACCCGGGGTCACTAATCGCAGGGGTGCCAGCGTCACTGATAAGCGCTGCGGTTTCCCCTTGTAGAATTCGTTGTACGATGCCTTCGGTGGTTTTATGTTCGTTGTGCATGTGGTGCGAGTGCATCGGGGTTGAAATCTCAAAATGCTTTAAGAGCTTCCCGCTGGTTCGCGTGTCTTCAGCTAAAATAAAATCTACTTCCTGCAATACTTCCAACGCCCGTAAGGTGATGTCCTTAAGGTTTCCGATAGGCGTAGGTACTAGATAGAGTTTTGGCATTATTTGGTCGGGCTTAGGCAACAATGCCTGTTTCAGCTAAATTTTCTTTCCACGGCAGCCATAAATCGTTCGGCATACATATCTTTTTGTAGCCAAAAATTATAGTCGGGTTTTACCCTAGATTTAATGAACGTCTCCGCTTCGGCAAATGTTTCAAAGGTGTTGAGCTGTGAAAGCACTCGGGTATAATCGTCTGCACTACCTCCAAACAAATGTTTGATATAGGCTAAACGGTCGTTCAAGTCGATACGCATCCCGTCTCCAACAGCATCATTAATAGATTTTGGTTTTTCAGACATTCCAAGATCATCTACCAATTTCTTTGTCGGTTTCGGAGCCTCCACTCCTTTGACTGGTTTTCGCTCCTCCAAAATGGGCGCGTCTTTAGGTTGGGTAGTCGTTTTACGCTCAAACGTTGGTGTTTGTTGATAGTTACTGGCAAATTCTTCCAGGTCATTCTTCATGTATTGTTTCTGCGGAAGTACTTCCTCTAAAAATTTATCTACCTGTTGCGATTCTGGTGGCATTTGTGCCACGAGATCTTTAATTTTTTCCATGAGCGGTTCTACCAAATCTTCTTTGTGTTCTGGCTGCGGAATGGGTTCTGGCTCTGTAAACCAATTTTTCTCCCGAAAACTTTTGCTGTCGAAAGACTCTTCATTCTTCGCCGCATCATCTCCATCAATCTGGCCTTCTAAATATGCCAACACACTCACCTTTTGGTACAGTACTGCAACCTTCTGCTGTAGGGCTTTTGTGCTCATGGCTTGGTTCTCACTTATAATTTCTCTCGCTAGATCCTTTAGGTCTTGCTGCAATTGCTTTTTCATCGATACTTTTTTAAACTTTTTTGGGCTGCTTACACAAGGGTCAACTTTGTTTTGTTAAATTTACGCATCCTATATGTAAACGTCAAGCGTTTGCGTTTTATTCTAAAACCCTTGTTATGTTTCTCGAAAATACCGTAAATCAAAAAGAGCAATTTGGCTGGATCGAAGTGATCTGCGGCTCGATGTTTTCGGGGAAAACAGAAGAACTCATCAGGAGATTAAAGCGCGCGCAGTTTGCCCGCCAAAAAGTGGAAATCTTTAAACCCAAGGTAGACACCCGCTACGACGATGACCAGGTAGTATCACATGACAGCAACCAAATTCGTTCTACCCCAGTTCCTGCAGCTGCCAATATTCCTATTCTCGCAGACAATTGTGATGTGGTAGGAATAGACGAAGCCCAGTTTTTTGATGATGAAATTGTAAAAGTGTGTAACGATCTTGCCAACCGTGGGGTACGTGTGATCGTAGCCGGGTTAGACATGGATTACAAAGGCAACCCATTTGGGCCAATGCCCGCGTTAATGGCAACGGCAGAATATGTCACCAAAGTACATGCTGTTTGCCCGCGTACAGGGAATCTCGCGCACTACAGTTTCCGAAAATCACAGAGTGAAGATCTCGTGCTACTAGGCGAAACTGAAGAATACGAACCGCTTAGCCGTGCGGCCTACTACAAGGCGGTGCTACGTGATAAAGTTAAAAAAATGGACGTGAAAGATGCCGAGGAAATTTCCGCAGCAGAAGTACAGCAAAGCAAAAAGCAAGCCTAGATGAGCAACTTTAAAGAAACAGTGCTCGAAATAAACCTAAGCGCACTTGCCCACAATTACCGCTATCTTACGGCTAAAACTAACACAGCGACTAAAATTTTGGCGGTGGTAAAAGCCTTTGGGTACGGCAGCGAAAGTGTGGCGGTTGCTAAAGAACTGGAAACCTTGGGTGTCGATTATTTTGCGGTTGCTTATGTAGCAGAAGGTGTTGCGCTGAGAGATGCCGGCATACGCACCCCGATTTTGGTATTGCACCCACAGCCTATAAATTTTGGAACGCTAATAGACCGCTGTCTGGAACCGTCGCTTTACAGCATGCGCATTCTCAATGAATTTGTTGCGGTGGCCGAAGCTAAAAAACAACAGGACTATCCCGTACATATTAAGTTTAATACTGGGCTAAACCGTTTGGGCTTTCGGGAATCAGAGGTTTCCCACATTCTTACGGCACTTCGGAAAACGGACGCCATTAAAACACGGTCGTTGTTTTCGCATTTGGTAGCCAGCGAAGATCTTTCAGAAAAGGAATTTACACTAGGTCAGATTGAAAGTTTCAACAACATAGCGACAGCCATGGAAGAAGGTCTTGGTTATAACCCTTTGTTACACCAAAGCAATACATCGGGAATCCTGAATTATCCACAAGCGCATTTTGATATGGTACGAACGGGTATCGGGCTCTATGGCTTCGGAAATTCTAAAGCCGAAAATGAACAGCTAAAACCTGTGGCTACCCTAAAATCGGTTATTTCGCAAATCCACACTATTCAACCCGGCGAATCGGTTGGTTATAACAGAGCGTACAAAGCAACTGGTGAAGAAAAAACAGCCACGATCCCCATTGGGCACGCAGACGGTATTTCTCGCGCCTTCGGAAAAGGGGTTGGTTGGGTGACCATCGCGGGGAAAAAAGCACCTATTGTTGGAAATGTTTGTATGGATATGCTCATGGTGAATGTTACTGATATCGCCTGTGAAGAAGGTGACGAAGTCATCATTTTTGGCGAAAATCCTTCGGCCGAAGCATTAGCTACTGCGATAGGCTCTATCCCTTATGAGCTCTTAACAGCAGTCTCTCAACGCGTAAAACGTGTCGTTTGTCGAAATTAGCGTTGCCACGCTCTTAATAATTTGTGAAAGCACATTGATTTTAGCTACCTTAGTCCCGTATTAACCAAAACCAAACAAACTATGCTTAAAGAATTTAAAGATTTTATTATGACCGGGAATGTCATCGATTTGGCAGTTGCGGTAATTTTGGCTGGCGCCGTGGGAATAGTGGTCAGCGGATTTGTATCTGACATCATGATGCCAATTATTGGTCATTTTGCTGGAGGTGTAGACTTTGCAGATATGAAAGTAGTACTTTCAGAAGCAGTTGTAGCTGCAGATGGCACGGTAGAAAAACCTGAAAACGCCGTGATGTACGGAAAGTGGGTTAATGCCATCATAAACCTCATCATTGTTGGTTTTGTGTTATTTATGATTGTAAAATCGTACGCAAAGGTTCGCAAGAAAAAAGAAGAAGCCCCGGCTCCAGACCCAGGACCGTCTGAAAAAGATATCCTTATGGAGATTCGCGACGAGCTTCGCAAAAAATAGAAAGATTAAATAAATCAGCGCAACACCGCTGCATTACTCAATTTTTAACCAAACCCTCTGTTTAAAAGCAGAGGGTTCTTTTTTGGGCGTTCCCACGCAGAGGGCGTGGTCGGGCTTTCCACTGTATCTTTTTTGGCACTTCGGTACAATTGCTTTGCAATTACTCAGTTGCCAAAAAAGGATGCCGTTACAATCCCTAACGCAATTTTTATGTTCATTTTCTTTGCTGTGCTTTCCTCTCACAAGCTCGTCGGAAGCAAGAGAAAACGAACCAACCAGCCTGTACCGAAAAGGTACGTTCGGGCGGGAAGAAAAAACACTTTTCCAAGGAATTTTTCAGCTAAAGCTGAAAACCGTTCGCAAAACTTCGCTGCACTTCGTTCCTGAATCTCGAAGCTTTTGGTCACTATTCTGTGGAAAAGGAGAAAACAGGATATAAAAAAATGAACTTGCGCTTTCAGCACTAGCATTTTTCAAGAGGCTTTCAATTTGCCAATGTTAAGAAGAGCGCTTTAACTAGTAATCATGCTTGGTAATGTGCATACGATTCGACTTCGGGACCCGAATGACGAAGCCATGCAGCAAGCAAGCACTGTTTGAGCAACGTAATGTTGCGAGTTGTGCGGCGAGCATGAGCAAGTCTAATTTCGGGTGAACAAGAATCGTAAGCCCTAGACCTTTTTGGTACTTTTTACGGCAATGGTAAAAAGTACATAACAGAAAAAGTTTTGGCATCATCAATCGTATTTTTATGAATATGCCAAGTAGTGTCAAAAAACTCCTGTTTTAATAAGCAACATAGAGGCTTATTTCTTCACAAACCGTACTATTTGGCGTTGCCCTGTTTCAGCAACAACTTGTATAAAATAGACTCCAGCGGGTAGGTTGCTAACATCAACCGTGTTGTTGGTTTTAATTTCTGAAAACGAAGCTACTTCGATTCCTGCTACAGAAATAATAGTCACTTCTGAAATCGCCTCCCCTGTTATATCCAGCATTAATAAATTATTTGTAGGATTTGGATAAATGATTACTGGCAAAGCAGTATTGTCTGAAACACTCAACATTTCATTGCCGTAGAGTACACTATCGCCTAGCCTATTAGTTATAAGTAACGACTTAGAGCTTCCAGATGATGTTATTTCATATTCAAATATTTCTCCAGAAGGTGAAAAATCTACAGTAATTACATTTGCTAATAATGATGTAAAGTCTAGATTAGCTTGTTCCAAACAGGTGTCTTTTAATTCTACAACTCCTTGTATTAAGAACTCATCAGAAATTATATATTCGATATTGGCAACATATAAATTACAATGACCTGTTTCCATACTTATGAATGTGTCATCTATAAATCGTGTTTCTTCAAATGGAATCGGCTCTGATGACTGCGGTATAGGGGTTTCAAGACCATTAAAAGTGATCTTGTGTATAAACCATGTAGTATCAAATAACGCTGGATCTTGGGCTGCCATCGACAACGTAGTTAAGGCAATAATCATAAGGCTGACAATGCGTTTCATTGAAAGGAATAGTTAACTATAGGGGGAGAATACTAAAGATAGTGAAATGAATTGAAAGTACTCACCATACGCTTCGATATTCATATTTTCTTTCACGTCAAACGCTGAAATACTGCCACGAATCTCGTATTTTTGACACAAAATAAATCACTATGAAAATAGCTGTTATTGGTGCCACGGGCATGGTGGGCACGGTCATGACAAAACTCCTGGAAGAACGCAACTTTCCATTAACAGAGCTCATTCCGGTTGCTTCAGAACGCTCTGTGGGAAAAACCATCAGTTTTAAAGAAACCGAATACACCATCGTTACCATGGAACATGCCATTGCCATGCAACCCGATATTGCTATTTTTTCGGCTGGAGGCGACACCTCGCTACAATGGGCACCTAAATTTGCTGAAGTTGGTACCACCGTGATAGACAATTCGTCTGCCTGGCGCATGGACCCCACAAAAAAGTTAATCGTTCCTGAAATAAACGCTTCCAAATTAACTTCCGAAGATAAAATTATTGCCAACCCCAATTGCTCTACCATACAATTGGTCATGGCACTCGCACCCTTGCACAAAGCTTATAAAATGAAACGCGTTATTGTTTCTACCTACCAATCGGTTTCGGGAACGGGTGTAAAGGCCGTACAACAGTTAGAAAACGAAGCCCAAGGTGTAGGCGGTGAAATGGCGTATCCGTATCAAATCTATAAAAACGCCCTGCCCCATTGCGATGTTTTTGAGGCCAATGGTTACACTAAAGAAGAAATGAAACTCGCCCGCGAGCCACAAAAAATTCTGGACGATCGCACTTTTTCGATTTCGGCTACCGCAGTGCGTATTCCCACAGCGGGAGGCCACAGCGAGTCGGTGAATGTCGAATTCCATGACGATTTTACACTGGCCGATGTGCGCCGTATGCTGCATGAAACCCCAGGAATTGTGGTACAAGACAATCCAGATACCAATACCTACCCCATGCCCATCTATGCCCACGGAAAAGATGACGTGTTTGTAGGCCGTATACGGCGTGATGAAACACAACCCAACACGTTACAACTTTGGATTGTGAGCGATAACCTGCGAAAAGGAGCAGCGACCAACGCCATACAAATCGCAGAATATTTGGTTGAAAACGCGCTGTTGTAAGCATTTCTGAAATTTTCGTCTAATTTTTGGCAACCACCTAAAACCAAAAGATGAAAATTTTCCATTTAATTCTCCGTGTCGGGTTGGGTTTGATGCTCTTGGCGTTCGGACTCAACAAATTTTTCTGGTTTATGCCAGATTTCGACTTTACCGGATATCCGGAAGCCGAACACCTTTTTAATGCCCTACGCTTTTCTGGAGAAGACCCAGAAGCAGGAAAAGGCTATATCATGGATCTTGTTGGTGCTACCGAAGCTATCGTTGGCCTATTATTGATCCTTAAAAAGTGGGTGCCATTTGCCTTGGTGATGCTGGTGCCAATTTCAATTAACTTGGTCATGTTCCATATCATGGTGAACCTTCCAAATATCGGTCCCGCTGTTTTAGTGGCTGCAGTAAACGCCTATCTTATCTATCTTCATTGGGATTCGTACCGCGGATTGTTTAAATAAATTTGCTATGGAAATTAAGCGTATCTCCCTGAGTGGCAGATTCTTTTATTTTAGTATCTTTAAAAGTACATAACCATCTCAACTTTACGTATGAACGCTACATTTACTACCATCCTACGCGTCATTTTAGGTGCGGCCTTGTTATTATTTGGAATTAACAAGTTCTTCAATTTTATCCCCATGTTTGAAATGCCTCCCGCGGCTGCCAACTTTTTAGAATCGCTCGCCGCTACAGGATATGCATTTTACGTGGTAGCAGCCCTAGAGATTCTCATTGGGAGTTTGTTGTTGCTCAAAAAATGGGTGCCATTTGCCTTGGTTTTGCTTGCGCCGCTTTCTGTAAATATTTTATTATTCCATTTGTTTTTGGATATTTCAGATATAGCCGTTGCCATCGTCATCTTCACCCTAAACGTTTTATTGATGTATAAATACTGGAAAGCGTACCGCCCTCTTTTCCAATTGTAAACGGCTAGGGAAATTCAGAACAACTTTCTATTTGCAACTATAGTATTTTCAGTATTTTAGTGCTCTAATAATTGTACTATGAAAAAACTGATCGTACCCATGCTATGTGCACTTGCCATTGTAAGTTGTAAAGAAGAAAAAATGTCCGAAGAACCTGTCGCAATTACCTATCCCGAAACCAAAAAAGTTGATACCGTAACCAATTATTTCGGAACTGACGTAAAAGATCCCTATCGCTGGCTCGAGGATGATATGAGCGAAGAAACTGGAGATTGGGTAGCGCGCCAAAACAAAACAACCTTTGGTTATTTAGATAATATTCCATTCCGTGAAGAATTAAAGGTTCGCCTTACCAAATTATGGAACTACGAAAAAGTAGGCTCTCCTTTTAAAGAAGGCGATTATACCTATTTCTATAAAAACGACGGTCTGCAAAACCAATATGTTATCTATCGTTATAAAACAGGTGATGACCCGAGTACTGCGGAAATTTTCTTAGATCCGAATGGGTTTAAAGAAGATGGAACCATCTCGCTTGGCGGACTTAGTTTCTCAAAAGACGGAAAAACGGCAGCTTATAGCATTTCAGAAGGTGGAAGCGATTGGCGAAAAGTGCTCGTCATGAACACCGAAAACAAAGAAATTGTTGAAGACACACTGATTGATGTAAAATTCAGTGGGATTTCTTGGAAAGGAAATGATGGTTTCTACTATTCTAGCTATGACAAACCAGAAGGCAGTGAGCTTTCAGCCAAAACAGATCAGCATAAATTATACTATCACAAACTAGGCACACCACAAAAAGAAGATCAACTCATATTTGGCGGTACCGAAGCACAAAAGCATCGCTACGTTGGAGGTAATGTTTCTGAAGATGATCGTTGGTTACAAATTTCAGCAAGCACCTCAACTTCCGGCAATAAACTATTCATCATAGATCTTAGCAAACCAGATGGCAAACTGATTCCTGTGATTAACAATACAGATTCTGACACTTATATTATAGAAAATGTGGGTACGAAACTGTTCCTAGTAACCAATCTAAATGCTCCTAACAGAAAAATAGTAACGGTAGACGCAAGCAATCCTTCTCCAGAAAACTGGAAAGATTTTATCCCAGAAACTGAAAATGTATTGAGTCCTGGTACAGGAGGTGGCTATTTCTTCACCGAATATATGGTAGATGCCGTGAGCAAGGTATTACAATATGATTATGATGGTAAAATGGTTCGGGAAATCGAATTGCCAGGCGTAGGAAGCGCTGGCGGATTTGGTGCTAAAAAAGAAGACACAGAGCTTTATTACAGTTTTGCCAACTATGTTACTCCAGGTAGCATCTACAAATACAATATTGAAAAAGGGACAAGCGAGTTGTACGTAAAACCAGAAATAGATTTCAACCCTGACAACTACGAGAGCAAGCAGGTTTTTTATACGTCTAAAGATGGTACCAAAATTCCAATGATCATTACCCATAAAAAAGGTATAGAACTCAATGGTAAAAATCCGACCATTCTTTACGGTTACGGTGGTTTCAACATTAGCTTAACGCCTAGTTTTAGTATTGCAAACGCAGTTTGGATGGAACAAGGTGGTGTGTATGCTGTTCCGAATCTTCGTGGTGGCGGGGAGTACGGAAAAAAATGGCACGACGCAGGAACCCAGATGAAAAAACAAAATGTGTTCGACGACTTTATTGCTGCGGCAGAATTTCTTATTGAAAATAAGTATACTTCTAAAGACTACCTTGCTGTTCGAGGAGGCTCTAACGGCGGGCTCTTGGTAGGTGCGGTAATGACCCAGCGTCCCGATTTGATGAAAGTGGCTTTACCCGCAGTAGGTGTGCTCGATATGTTGCGCTACCATACGTTTACCGCAGGTGCAGGTTGGGCATACGACTACGGAACGGCAGAAGATAGCAAAGAAATGTTTGAATATTTAAAAGGATATTCTCCCGTGCACAATGTAAAAGAAGGTGTTGAATATCCTGCAACCTTAGTAACTACTGGAGACCATGATGACCGCGTGGTTCCTGCGCACAGCTTTAAGTTTGCAGCAGAGCTACAAGACAAACAGTCGGGTAGCAATCCTACCCTTATTCGAATAGAAACCGATGCTGGTCACGGTGCCGGTACGCCTGTTTCAAAAACCATTGAGCAATATGCCGATATCTACGGATTTACACTTTACAACATGGGGTACGAGGTGTTGCCAGAAAAAACAACCACTAAGGTAAAAGAATAGCCCTGTTTTTTTCGAGCGCCAGCCCACCTAAAGCTGGCGCTCGAAAAGACTTTGCAAGAAATGCTCTACGTTACTATCACATCTTTTCAGTACCCTACTTCTAACAAGGAGATTCTGTCGAACGTCAATTTTAAACTCGAGCAGGGCAAACAACTCGCCATCTTGGGCGAAAGTGGCTGTGGTAAATCTACCTTACTGCACCTTATTTTTGGTCTTTTGAACCTAGACAATGGTGAAATTTACTACGGAAAGCAGCAATTGTTCGGTCCTAGTCACAACCTGATTCCAGGCCATGATTTTATGAAGTTGGTATCACAAGATTTAGATTTGATGCCATTCACTTCAGTTGCTGAAAATGTGGGTGAACACTTATCTAGGATAGACACTTCAGAAGATACTAAGAAAATTGATGAAGTGCTTTCGGTTGTGGGCCTCTTGCCATTTAAAAACCGAAAAGTAAATACCCTGAGCGGTGGTCAGAAACAACGCGTAGCTCTCGCAAAAGCACTTGCGAACGAACCTAAGATGCTTCTTCTGGATGAACCCTTCAGCAGTATTGATGCTTTTCTAAAGAACAAACTTAGACGCGAATTGTATCACTACCTTCAACAACATAAAATTAGCTGTATTACTGCCACCCACGACGCCGACGAGGCTTTGGCTTTTTCAGATAGATTATTGGTTCTAAAAGAGGGGCAGATACTTCAAATTGGACCGCCAGAAAATGTCTACGCAGCCGCAACTTCAGTCTATGAAAAAGGCTTTTACGGAGAAGTTTCAATCATCCCTGCTGGAATCTTAGCTGAAAATGAATTGAACTTACTTCCGCACGAGCTGAAAATTTCCGAAGAACAAACACCGCTTCAAGTGACGGTGACTGCCTCCTATTTTAAGGGTCGCTCCTACCTCATTGCTTGCAAATGGAATGCAATAACATTGTTTTTTGAACATTCAGAAAAAATTCAAAATGGTTCACAAGTTTATTTGTCATTGGCCAAAGCTAATTAGTGCTGACTTTAAATAAGTTTGTTGAAGTTTTAAAATCGTTAACAAACATGCTATCAACCCGTTAAATCCTTCCCAAACCCAAATTAAAAGCCTGTTTCAGTGCTGTTTCCCCGTATCTTTATGTAAAATAAAAAAACTATGGATATAAAGAACAAAACAGTAATCATTACGGGGGCATCTAGTGGAATTGGCGAGGCAACTGCCCTTAAACTTTCAAAAGAAGGGGCAAACGTAGTCCTTACAGCAAGACGTGAAGAGAGGCTCCAAGAGCTAAAATCTAAAATTGAAAAAGAAGGTGGCAAAGCAATTGTTGTGGCTGGAGATGTCACCAACAAAAACGATTGGCAACACCTGCAGAAAGAAGCAAAAGACACTTTTGGTTCTATAGATGTCTTGGTAAATAACGCCGGACTCATGCCGCTGTCGTATGTAAAAAATCTGCATACAGATGAGTGGGATACCATGGTAGATGTGAATATTAAGGGTGTACTGAACGGAGTTTCAGCTGTTTTGCCAACCATGATCGAACAAAAACAAGGGCATATTATTAATATTTCTTCGGTGGCTGCTTACAAATACTTCCCAGGTGGCGCAATATACTGTGCAACCAAATCGGCTGTTAAAATGTTTTCTGAAGGACTACGCCAAGAATTAGCGCCAAACTACGGTATTAACGTAACCTCTATTGAGCCTGGTGCTGTAGATACCGAACTCATGGAAACCATCACCGACAAAGAACTGATGAACGATATGAAAGATGTGATGGGCGACGTAAAACCCTTGGAGGCAATCGATATTGCAGACGCGATTTTCTACGCTCTGTCGCAACCAGGGCGCACCAATATCAACGACGTGTATATCATGCCAACCACACAGAAGCAATAACAAAAGCTCTGTTGCAAATCAGACTACACAAAAAAGGGGACGAAATTAATTCGCCCCCTTTTTTTATAGCAAATTATATGTGGTTATGCCTTAACCACCATCTTCCCTTTATTCTTACCGTCAAACAAGTCTATAAATGCTTGCGGAATTTCATCAAAGCCTTCTACAATGGTTTCCTCATACGTAAGTTTGCCTTTATCGAGCCATGTAGCTAGTTGTTCTGTGCCTTCCTGAAATTGATCTTGATAATCTCGTACAATAAAGCCTTGCATTTTTAAACTCTTTTTTACCAATGTTGGTTCTAGTCTTGGCCCAGTGGGCTGTACTGTCTCGTTATACAATGAAATCGCCCCACAGTTCACCACGCGTCCGTAACGGTTCATGTTCTTTAAGGTCGCATCTAGAATATCACCCCCTACATTGTCGAAATATACATCTACACCATCCGGACAAGCTCCTTCTATAGCCTGTTTCATGTTCTGGGTTGTTTTGTAATTAATCCCTGCATCAAACCCAAATTTCTCTTTCAGGAGTCGTACCTTTTCATCACTGCCCGCAATCCCTACGGCGCGACATCCTTTGATCTTCGCAATTTGGCCAACCACACTTCCTACGGCGCCCGAGGCACCAGAAACTAATACGGTTTCACCTTCCTTTGGCTCACCAATATTTAATAGTCCGACATATGCTGTAAGTCCGGTGAGGCCTAAAATACCGAGATAGGCACTTAACGGCGCTTTGGTTTCATCCACTTTCTGAAGACCCTTCCCACTATGTGTTTGCCATTGCTTCCATTGTAGCATTCCGTTTACATAATCACCTTTCTTGAAATCGGCATGCTTAGACTCCATTACCTCGGCGATAATGCCACTTTCAATAGGCGCATCAATTTGAAAAGGTGGGATATATGATTTCTCGTCACGCATTCTGCCGCGTAAATAAGGGTCTACAGAAACATATTTTGTTTTAAGTAGAACCTCACCTTCGGCAGGGGTTGGTTTCTCCTGTTCAGAAAATTTAAAATTATCTAGGGTTGGTGTTCCTTTTGGTCTGCTTTTTAGTAGTATTGCTTTATTCATTACTCAATTATTTTAGCTTAAAGATACTGTGTTATGTGCCGAATTAAAAGGAATTAGTAGCTCCTTAGGCTACTTTTGAGAAAAGATTAACTCCTGCATGTATCAATCAGAAATTTGTATCTTTCTCTTCTATTTCAAACGACACCAAAATACCATGGCAAAAAGTTATTCCGAAGTAATTCAGCTGAATGATTCATTCGAAATTGCAAAACAAAAAGTTGAGGAGGCACTGGTAAAATCATGCTTTAAAGGCAGCCGATGGGTAGAACAACAACAAGCCTATTATTCAGAAACTGCCGTCACACTGTGGTCTTGGGGTGAAGATATTTTGGTGCGAATACAGAAAAAAGATGAAGGTACCGAAGTTCAATTTTCTTCAACTTGTAAACTCGCTACGCAGATAATTGACTGGGGGAAAAACAAGAAGAATGCTACCATCTTTGTAAGCTCCCTTCATGGATCTTAGTTCCAAATTAAAATACCTAATGCCTATTGCGCCCCTAAAAATTGTCTTCTCAGTGGTATTGGCAATTTTGTCGTTCTATTTGCTCTACTCGGGCACACTGTTCGGACTTATCCTTTTAGGTGCCGCATTAAAACTAGCGCTACGTGAAGGCATTGAAATTTCTTTAGAAGGAAAAGCATACCGAACCATCTATTCGGTATTTGGCATCACCGTGGGAAAATGGAAATTACTCCCAGAAATCGACTATGTTTCTGTATTTCGAACCCGAAAGAAAAGTCGGGCCCGTGTCATTGCCGCACAAGCCGATCTTGGTTTTGAAATTTTCAGATTAAATTTATTTTATGAAGGCAATAAACATATCGTAGCTTACGAAACTGAGACCAAAGAAGAAGCTTTTAAAGTAGCCGAGCATATTGCGATGGTTTTAAATACGACCACACACGACGCGACATAGTTAGCGTACATTTTTAGGCTACGCTTTTTATAGTGATCTCTTTTCCGTTGAAAGTAAACGAATCTCCTTTTTTCTTTCCAGACAATTGTTGCCCGATGGGTGATTGCAAGGCAACGCAATAATAATTGGTTTTACCTACGGTAACCTGACCGATTGAAATACCAATAAAATAAGTGCCATTAGTAGTATATACCAAACTGCCCAAGCGCACATAGTCTGACACCGATTTAATATCTATTTTGTGTACGAGTAATTGTAAGCTTTCAATTTCTTGCAACTGTTTTCCTGCGTTTTCACGATCAATTTGAAGCATCGCCCTACCTGTTTCATGTTTGTCTCCAGCGCTGCTCTTAGATTCCTCTACCAACGACTCTTCAATATCTGAAATGGTCTGCTTTATTTTTGCATAGCGTTTCGCTACCGTTTCTTTACAGTGATCGAGCAACGCAATCTTAAGTTCTTTATCGGTCATTTTCTTCCGTTTCGTCTAACGTAAATGTACCATAAAAACGCATTTGTCTTACAATCCATTCCTTTCTTTTTTGAATGTATGCTGAAGGCGGATTGGCTCGATAACGTCTCGGATTTGGAAGTATGGCTGCAATGGCTGCGGCTTCATATCGCTGTAAATTTTTTGCCTGTTTATGAAACCAATAATCTGATGCTGCCGCTGCACCAAATACACCTTCACCCATTTCAATGCTGTTTAAGTACACTTCCAAAATTCGCTCCTTGCTCCAGAACAGTTCAATTAAAAAAGTGAAATAGGTTTCCAGCCCTTTTCTTAGCCAACTTCGTTCTGGCCATAAAAAAACATTCTTCGCTGTTTGTTGGGAGATTGAACTTCCTCCACGTAGTTTTTCGCCATTTTTGTTGCTTTTATAGGCTTTTTCAATCGATTTTAGGTCAAAACCGTTGTGTTTTATGAAATTTTGGTCTTCAGCACATATGACGGCTAGTTGTAATTCTTCTGAAATTTCAGACAATGGAACCCATTCATGTTTAATATCTAGCTGTTCATTTGTTTGATAAGCACGTATGCCCATGAGCGGAGTATAATGCACAGGAATGTACTTATAAAGGAGCACCCATAGCACGCTTAAAACAAGAAACCACAACAGTGTCTTGAAAAGAAATTTGAAGGCTTTTTTAATCATATAGATTCAATAGCTGCGGCCAGCTCATTGCCAACAGAGCTGCCAATCGCGATTCCCATTCCTCCCAAACGAACGCCGCAATACACATTGGGTTGCACTTCGTGTATGATGGGCTTTTTTTGCTTGCCAACACCCATGATACCGCTCCACCGGGAGTCTATTGTAAACGCTGTTTCGGGTAAAATTGTTGTTTTTAGGAGTCGTTCCAGTTCGTTTTGTACCGTTTCTGTAAGGCCCATTTGTGTAGTTTGTTCTGCGGAAAAGTCAAGATTTCTTCCTCCGCCAAACAAAATCCTATCGTGGATATTTCTAAAATAATAGTATCCCCTATCCAGATGAAAAGTTCCTTTTACTTTTAAATTTGGAATAGGATGGGTAATCAGAACTTGAGCACGGGCGGGTTGCAAATCAGCTTCTAAAAATTGTTTTGCAAAGCCGTTAGTGGCAATTCCTACCTTTTTTGCTGAAAAAGTGACAGAATTGTTCAAATTGAGTGAAATTTGGTCGTTTTCTGCTGAAATCGACATGATTTCGGCATTATTTAGCACTAAAACACCTTTTTCTGAACATTTCCGAAGTAGTGCTTTCATCATTTTACCCGTATCGAGTTGCCCCTCAAAACGATTAAAAATGACTTGTTTTTGGACGTTTTTGAAGTAAAATGGTTGCTTTTTAATAGAAAATACTTCTTTTTGGCCAGAAAACACGTTTTTAAGCAACTTGTTCACCATGGGTACGTTGTCGATACATTCTTCCGCTAATTCGGTATCGTTTTCCGTAAAGATTTCATACCCACCATGCTGTTGATAATCAATTTCAGTATCTCCTAAGGTGGTTCGCAATAGTTGCAATCCGTTTACTCGTGCTTGAAACAAATTCAAAACCTCATCTTCAGTATGGGTATTTAAATCGTCTAAAATTTCAGAAATACTTCCGAAGCAGGCAAAACCCGCATTTTTAGTGCTCGCACCACTAGGGAGCATTCCTTTTTCAAAAACAACTATTTTGAGTTTAGGATTACGCTGCTTTAGAGTTAAGGCACAGCTTAGCCCGACAATACCGCTGCCAATAATAGCAACGTCTATGTTTGTGAGCCATGTGTGTTTTTCCCAATAAGATAGGTTCATAGTTTAAAATAAAAAAATCCCACTTTCCAAAGGTACAGTTTTTGGAAAATGGGATTTGAATTTTAATGAATTTTACCGCCTATTCTTCTTCAGGTGGTGCCATCTGCCAATCGTTCATAAAGGCTGTAGTATAATTACCCGCGACATAATCGGGGTGATCCATCAACTGTCTATGGAAAGGAATGGTGGTTTTTATACCTTCAATCACGAATTCATCGAGCGCCCGTTTCATCTTATTAATTGCTTCGTCTCTGGTTTGAGCCGTTGTAATCAGTTTGGCGATCATCGAGTCATAATTTGGCGGAATCACATATCCTGCATAAACGTGAGTGTCTAAGCGTATTCCGTGCCCGCCTGGAGCGTGTAGGGTAGTAATCCTTCCAGGAGAAGGTCTGAAGTCGTTATAAGGGTCTTCAGCATTAATTCTACACTCGATAGAATGGAGGTTTGGCGTATAGTGTTTTCCTGAAATAGGAACTCCTGCCGCTACTAAAATTTGTTCACGTATCAAGTCGAAGTCGATTACCTGCTCTGTAATCGGGTGTTCCACCTGTATACGGGTATTCATTTCCATAAAGTAGAAATTACGGTGTTTGTCTACCAAAAATTCTACGGTACCTGCGCCTTCGTACTTTATATATTCTGCTGCTTTTACTGCTGCCATTCCCATATCATTCCGAAGTTTTTTCGTCATAAAAGGGCTTGGGGTTTCTTCGGTAAGTTTTTGGTGGCGTCGTTGAATAGAGCAGTCCCGTTCACTTAAATGGCACGCTTTACCTGTACTATCACCAACAATTTGTATTTCGATATGGCGAGGCTCTTCAATGAGCTTTTCCATATACATATCGTCGTTACCAAAGGCAGCTTTACTTTCTTGTCTGGCAGATTCCCATGCATCTTGAAGGTTTTCTTCTTTCCAAACGGCACGCATTCCTTTTCCACCACCACCTGCGCTTGCTTTCAACATTACAGGATATCCAGTTTCTTTGGCAACTTTCTTACAAGTAGAAAAATCTGGGATAACACCTTCACTACCTGGCACACATGGAACACCGGCCGCTTTCATCGTAGCCTTTGCCATGGCCTTATCTCCCATTTTCTCGATCATTTCTGGAGAAGCACCAATAAATTTAATATTGTGCTCTTCACAAATACGCGAAAATTTTGCATTTTCTGAAAGAAATCCGTAGCCTGGGTGGATGGCATCTGCATTGGTAATTTCGGCAGCAGCAATGATGTTACTCATCTTTAAATAGCTCTCGCTACTTGGCGGCGGACCAATACATACTGCTTCGTCTGCAAACTTCACGTGTAGGCTTTCTTCGTCAGCTTTTGAATATACAGCCACCGTTTTAATACCCATCTCTTTGCAGGTTCTAATTACACGTAGTGCAATTTCCCCTCTATTTGCTATTAATATTTTTTTAAACATGTTTTTGAGTTTTAAAACCCCATAATCACACTCCTAAAGGGAGTTTGGGTTAGAGATTTGGTCCTGAAAACTTTCGGGTTTTAACTTATGAAGGGTCTACCAAGAAAAGTGGTTGATCGAACTCTACTGGCGAGGCGTCGTCTACCAACATCTTTACGATCTTACCTGAAACCTCACTTTCTATTTCGTTAAAAAGTTTCATTGCTTCGATAACGCACAATACGTCACCAGGATTGATGGTGTCTCCTACTTCAACAAAAACAGGTTTGTCTGGAGCTGGTTTACGGTAAAAAGTACCAATAATTGGCGATTTTACAGTAATGTATTTTGAATCTTCATCTGCAGCTGGTGCAGGGGCCGCTTGGGCTGGCGCAGCTGCAGCTGGTGCCGGAGCTGCAGCGGTAGGAGCTGCTGCCATGGCTGGAACTTGCTGAATATAGGTTGTTTCACCTTTGTTACCGGCTTCGCCAGTTCGGATGGTAATTTTTACATCTTCCATCTCTAATTTTACTTCACTTGCACCAGATTTGGCCACAAATTTAATTAGGCTTTGTATTTCTTTTATATCCATGTTGGTTGATTTTTATCGTTAGTTGGGGTCGTATGCCCATGTAAGGTACACGGCTCCCCAGGTAAATCCGCCCCCGAAGGAAGCAAATACCAAATTATCTCCTTTTTTTAATTGTTGTTCGTAATCTACCAGGCACAGTGGCAACGTAGCCGATGTGGTGTTCCCGTATTTGTGTATGTTTTTCATCACCTTCCCATCAGGAAGGTTCATTCGTTTTGCAGTAGCGTCTATAATTCGCATGTTTGCTTGGTGTGGTACCAGCCAATCTACATCATCACCCGAAAGATTATTTCGCGCCATAATTTTTTCGCTTACATCTGCCATGTTTGAAACAGCAAATTTAAAAACCGTTTTACCATCTTGGAACACAAAGTGTTGTTTGTTGGCAACGGTTTCTGCGGTAGGTGGCATTAAAGAACCTCCAGCATCAATCTTTAGGCTTTGTCTTCCTATTCCATCAGTTCGCAGATACTCATCTTGTACGCCGTATCCTTCAGTATTAGGTTCAAATAAAACAGCTCCGCCCCCATCTCCGAAGATAATGCAGGTAGCACGGTCTTCATAGTCGATGATGGATGACATCTTATCGGCCCCTAAGAGTAATACTTTTTTGTAGCGTCCAGATTCGATGTATTTTGCTGCGGTAGAAATTCCATAGAGAAAGCTGGAGCAGGCAGCCACTAAATCAAATGAAAAAGCGTTTACGGCTCCTATCTGGGTTGCTACGTAAACGCCTGTTGCTGCTACTGGCATATCTGGTGTGGCTGTGGCCATAATCACCATGTCAATGTCTTCTGGGTTGGTATTGCTTTTGGCCAACAAGTCTTTTGCAGCCTCAATCGCTAAATACGAAGTCCCTTTGTCTTTATCTTTTAAAATTCTACGCTCTTTAATTCCAGTTCGGGTGGTGATCCATTCGTCATTAGTATCGACCATGGTCTCCAAAATTTGGTTTGTGAGTACGTAGTCTGGCACATAGCCGCCTACAGCTGTGATTGCTGCTGATATTTTGCTCATAGAGTTATCTTACTTTCACGCCAAAAGACAAAAAAGTCTTTAAAAGGTGTGAAAATTACTAAAAAAACCTCAAAAAAGGGTAGTAAAAAGCTTTTTTTGAATAAATATAACAGGAAACAAAAAAACTCTCGTAGGAGTATACGAGAGTCTATTTCTTATATAAAAACGAGGGTTATGCCTCTACTTCTTCGGTAGCGTCAATTACCACTTGGCCTCTGTAATATAATTTACCTTCGTGCCAGTGCGCTCTGTGGAACAAATGCGTCTCTCCTGTTGTAGGATCTGTAGCTAATGTTGGCTTTACCGCTTTGTAATGAGTTCTTCTTTTATCTCTTCTAGTTTTCGAGATTTTTCTTTTAGGATGTGCCATTACTTCTTATTATTTATCCGTTAATAGTTTTTTTAATTCGTCCCATCTGGGATCTACTTCGCCAGTAGCATTTTCAGACTCTGAAAGTTGCTTCGGACTTAATTCTTCAAGTTTATCGAGTATGTCGCTCTTTAATGTTCCGTCTTCGATACCTGGATGAATTAATCTGGTAGGCAACGCAAGAACAATAGATTCGTAGACGTATTGCTGAATATTTACTTCATAACTTCCGTGTGGAATAATAAGTAAATCTTCATTTTCGTCGTTGAACTCATCTCCAAACTTTACTACAAAATGGTAGTCGCCTTCGATTCTTTGATCGAAAGGTTCGTTTGTAAGATCGCACTGCACATTTACAGTCCCTTCAAAAGAAAGTGTAAATTCAAGCAACGTGCTCTTCTTGTCCAACAATACGGTGAGTTTAATAGCTGCTGCATTAAACTCTTCATACTCAAAATGCTCAAAGAACGTATTCGTAATCTCAAAATGAAACGAGTGTTGACCTAATTTCAACCCAACAAATGGGATGGTAAATTCTTTCAATTCTCTCATATCCGCACCAATTATCATTTTCCACCTTCGTCAAAAGGCGGGTGCAAAGATAAACAATTATTTGAATAGGACTAATCTTCGTTAGCTCTTTTTCGAAAAAGCTTTCTTACGATTTACTTGTAGCGGATTTGCTGAAATTTCTTCGTATTCTGCTCTAGAATTGTGGATGTCTATCGCAGTATAAACTGCTTGTTGGAAACTTTCAGGATTTGCCACATTTTTTCCAGCTACATCAAACGCTGTACCGTGATCTGGCGATGTGCGTATGCGATTGAGCCCTGCGGTAAAGTTAACTCCGGTGCCAAAAGACAATGTCTTAAACGGAATGAGCCCTTGGTCATGATAGGAAGCAATAATAACGTCGAAGTTTTTATAGTTTCCAGAGCCAAAAAAACTATCGGCTGCATACGGCCCGAACACCAACTTACCATTGTTTCGAATGTTGGTGAGCGTTGGTATTAATACCGTATCGTCTTCGTTGCCAATAACACCGTTATCGCCGTTATGCGGATTTATACCTAGAACTGCAATTTTCGGTTTTGGAATCCCAAAATCTTGAATGAGTGTTTTGTGGATGGTGTTTATCTTTTTTTCAATCAGTTCGCGGGTAATGGTTGCTGAAACATCCTTTACTGCTACATGGTCTGTAAGCAAACCAACCCTCAGGCTATTAGATACCATGAGCATCAGGCTTTCGCCTTCTAATTCTTTGGCGAGATAATCTGTGTGCCCAGGAAAATTAAAAGATTCAGACTGCACATTCGATTTGTTGATGGGCGCTGTGACCAACACATCAATTTCTTCCTTCTTTAACGCTGCAACAGCCGCTTCTAACGATTGGATTGCATAGGCGCCAATAGCTTTGTTTTCTTCACCAAACGAAATATCTACTTGTTCTTTCCATACATTCAGCACATTCACCTTTTTATGGGCAATCTTATTTAAAGAGTCTATTCCATACACAGGAACATCCAGTTCGAAGGTTTTTTTGACAAATGATATGGTTTTTACTGAAGCAAAAATAACTGGCGTACAAAATTCGAGCATGCGTGTGTCTTGAAATGTTTTCAAAACAATTTCGCTGCCTATTCCGTTTAGGTCGCCAATCGAAATTCCCACTATTATTTTATCCTTTTTGCTCATGCTGAAGTAGTAATCGTTGTATTTTTGCAGTACAAATGTAACCAATTACCATCATGTTCACAGGAATAATTGAAACCCTTGGCAAAATAAAGAAGTTAACCCCCGATGGTGAAAATCTGCATATTGTTGTAGAAAGCTCTCTAGCCCCAGAACTTCAAGTAGATCAAAGCGTATCTCATAATGGCGTATGTCTCACCGTGGTAGCACTTTCAGAAAACACCTATACCGTTACAGCGATAAAAGAAACCTTAGACAAAACCAATCTGTCTAAATTAAGCGTCGGTTCGGTGGTAAATTTAGAGCGTGCCATGAAAATGGACGCGCGACTCGATGGCCATATTGTGCAGGGGCATGTAGATCAAGTTGGAGTATGCGGCGCAATTAAAGAAGTTAATGGAAGTTGGTACTTTACATTTACATATGATTCTGAAAACGGAAACATCACCATAGAAAAAGGCTCCATTACGGTAAATGGTGTAAGCCTTACCGTGGTACAATCAGAAGACCACGCATTCAGTGTGGCTATAATTCCCTATACATATGAGCATACAAATTTTAACCAATTTCAGGTGGGAACAAATGTAAATCTAGAATTTGATGTGATTGGGAAGTATGTGAAACGGCTTATCGAGATGCGCGGGTAGCCACATGTCTTCTATAAGCTACGTATATTCCAAAAATAAGGGCAACAGCAACTAAAAAATAAATATTTGAATCTATAGGAAGTTCCACGGTTCGCTCCATGGTAGGTGGTGGGGGTTCGCTAGTACCCTGTTGCGGGGCAGCAAATAAAGATGTACTAGCACATAGGCAAAGTACGCAGGTGAATATTTTTACGATTTGGGGTCGCATATTTAGGGTCTAAATGTAATGAAATTTTTGAAACAAGCAATATTTTTCAACATTATTGAAAAGTTATTAACCAAGTTCCAAAGTACTTAACTTCAAAATTCGTAAAAAATTGTGGTCCCACTTGGGCTCGAACCAAGGACCACCTGATTATGAGTCAGGTGCTCTAACCAACTGAGCTATGGGACCGGTTATATTTTTCTTTAATCCACTGTTTTCCAAAACCAGACTTCAAGTACTTTTCTCGTTTTCTTGCTTCTATCCGATTTGAATACGCTTCGAATAAGAAAAGTTTCCAAGGAATAAATCCTTTTGTACTTTTTGTCCTTCCTTTATTATGTTCTGAAAGCCTTCTTTCAACGTCTTCAGTCATTCCAACATAAAATCTCCCATCCTTCTGACTTCTAATTACGTAAACAAAAATCTTCATCACATTACGATCCTAGTGCTCCCTGCCTGCCGTTACCGCCAGGTAGGCAGGTAACCAACTGAGCCCTGCCTGACTTGCCGTCGGGCAGGCAGGTATGGGACCGGTTGTATTTTGAGTTCAAAACCCGAGGGCATTAGGCTCAAAAACAGTTCGCAAAGATAATAACTTTATGTTTTTTGCAAACTATTTGTCGTTAATATTAGGTGTCGTAGTTTATTCCTCTATTTCTTGGCACAATTCTACAAGTACTCCATTGCTGCTTTTTGGATGTAAAAACGCAACCCACTTATTATCAGCACCTTTTTTTGGCTCTTCATTCAGCAGAATAAACCCTTCTTTTTTCAACCGTTCCATCTCAGCTACTATATTATCTACGGAAAATGCAATGTGATGGATTCCCTCGCCGCGCTTTTCTATAAATTTGGCAATGGGACTGTCTACAGCGGTTGCCTCTAACAACTCCACTTTGCTTTCACCACATATAAAGAATGAAGTCTGTACGCCTTCGCTGGCAACTGCTTCGGTTTTATAAGGCGCATATCCTAAAAGTTTGGTGTATATTTCGTTTGCGGCGGCTATATCTTTTACCGCAATGCCAATATGTTCGATTTTGTTCATAACCTTAATAGTAAGTCTATTTCAAAAATAACAAATCTTATTGTGCTATTTTTGTGTCATGGTAGAAAGTAACAGACAAAAAAAGATTGCAGGAGTACTGCAAAATGATATCGCAAAGGTAATACAAGAAATGTTGCGCGAAGCTGGCCAATCTGGAATTATCGTAGCCGTTTCAAAAGTAAGTGTGACCACAGACCTCTCTATCGCGAAGGTGTACTTAAGTATTTTTCCTTCCGAAAAGGCACTCCCATTGTTAGAAGAAATTAAAAAATTCACCCCGAAAATCAAACACCAAATTGCACAACTCACTAAAAAACAGTTGCGTAAAATGCCCGATCTCTCCTTTTTTAACGATGATTCGTTAGATTATATCGAGGGAATAGAACAAGCTGTGAAAGGAGAAGAAAATCCGTTAGAAAATCCTGAGCAACTTCCGAAGCGCAAAAAGAAATAACTTGAATTTCCCGCTCTACATCGCAAAGCGATATTTGTTTTCAAAGAGCAGCAACAATGCGATAAATATTATCACAAGCATTGCTGCGATAGGCATCGTTGTGGGTGCCATGGCATTATTTATTGTGCTCTCCGGATTTTCTGGGCTGAAAGATTTTAGTCTTCAATTCACTAATGTATTCGATAGCGACCTTAAAATTGAACCTGAAAGTGGTAAAACCATTCAGTTTAGCGCTGCTGCACAACGGTTGCTCGATCAAGAGCAAGACATCATTGCCTATTCAAAAGTTATAGAAGAACGAATATTTCTTCAATTTGAAGGGAAGAACCATATCGCATATATTAAAGGTGTAGATGAAAACTACGGAAATGTTACGGTTATCGACAGCATCCTTTTTTTGGGCAGGTGGTTTGTGGACGGACAGCAAGAAGCCGTAATTGGCTACAATATCGCCCATAAACTCTCGCTCGGCACAATGGATTTTACAAGCCTCCCAGAAATTTTAGTGCCCAAACCCGGAACCGGCCAAATTTTGGTCACCGATTTGGCGAGTGCCTTTAACAAACAAGATTTTATTGCCTCCGGAATTTATGATGTAAACGAAGACGTAAACGGAAAGTATGTGTTTACAGACCTCCCCTACGCCCGAGACTTGTTGCAGCTTGATAGCACCACTGTGTCTTCGGTTGCGCTCAAATTAAAACCCGATGTAGACGAAGGAAATGTACGGGAAGCACTGACCAAAATTTTCAGCGATCAGCCTATTGTAATAAAAAACCGCATTCAACAAAACGACGCACTGTATAAAATGCTCAACACCGAGAATGTGGCCGTGTACCTCATCTTTACGCTAGTGCTCATCATTGCGCTTTTCAACGTAATCGGATCTATTATTATGATGATTCTGGACAAGCGAAAAAACATTAAAACTTTATACAACCTAGGTGCAACCATACAAGAAATACGAAAGGTTTTCTTTTTACAAGGGGCGCTCATGACGGTGCTCGGAGGCGCTTTGGGCATCACTTTGGGCGTATTGGTGGTTTGGGGGCAAATGCAATTCAAGTTTATCTACATTACCGCTTCCCTGCCTTATCCCGTAGAGTTAAAACTTATTAATGTGGTAATTGTATTTGTTACGCTAACTGTATTAGGCCTCTTAGCTTCCAAAATTGCGGCGAGCAGGGTGCGCGGCAGTCTTTTAAATTAAATATTATGAAACTTTCCTATTCCATACAGATTCTACTAACCATATTAGTTCTTGCCGCTTGCAGTGGTGACGACACGCCAAATGACGATACTAGCGATATGGCTTTTAGTATCATTACAACCACACCAACTGAAGTTACGCAAATAAAGGCCACGATAGGAGGAACTATTACCGGAGCAACCTTGGGTGATGTTAATGAAGTTGGTGTAGTGTATGGCTTGAGCGCTAACCCTACAACTAACGATATGGTAATAAAGGCTCCTTCGGAAACATTAGATTTTTCAGTTCAGCTAACAGACCTTGATGTAAACACCCAATATTTTGCCAGGTCGTATGTAATGCTGCAGAATGAAATTTTTTATGGAGATGAAATCAATTTTGCTACACTTGAGCATTATTCCTTTGATGGGGCACCAATTCTAACTTCACAAGAAGACGTAGATTCTTTTTTCTCAATAGGTTTTACGCAAGTTGGAGGTTTTATCATTCAAGAGGATGAGCCAGGCAACATAACTGATTTATCTGCGCTATCAACCTTATTGGAAATTAACTCATCTTTTTCTGTCCCTTATGGGATTAAAATTACTGGAAATGTAGCCCTAAATAGCCTTGAAGGTCTTGAAAATTTAAGAGTTTTAAATGGTAATGTCGCCATTGGTGGGAATAATTTATCTAACATTAGCCAATTATCAAAAATTGAAGTTGTGGAAGGAGATTTTTTCCTATCTAGCGAACCGCTTATTAATTCTTTAGAAGACTTATCGAACCTAAAGGCCGTTGACGGTCAATTGGGAATTAGTGGTTTGGAAAATTTGGAAAGTCTTGCTGGATTAGAGAATATAGAAATTGTAAGTGGCGAACTTTATATTGTAAATAATGCTAATCTCACCGACTTCTGTAGCCTACAAAAGTTGATCGACAACGGCTTTTCTAACTATTATACAGTTTTTTTAAATAAATACAATCCAACCTTGGAAGATTTACAGGCTGGCAATTGTTCGCAGTAACTAGACGAATTCAAAATCACCAAACTTCTCCAGCACCTCATCAAAGGCGGCAAAAACATCGGCACTGTCATCACTCGTCACCATTTTCATACGGTATTCCTTAAAGTGCGGAATGCCTCGAAAATAGTTGGTATAATGCCTTCTGGTTTCAAAAACACCTAACTTTTCACCTTTCCAATCGATGGCCATTTGTAAATGCCTTCTTGCGGCTTCCACACGTTCTGGCATGGTGGGTGGCGCACAATGGGTGCCTGTTTTTATAAAGTGCTTTACTTCCTTAAAAAACCAAGGATAGCCGATACTGGCACGACCAATCATGGCACCGTCCAAACCGTATTTGTCGCGCATTTCTACGGCACGTTCTGGTGTATTCACATCGCCATTTCCAAAAACTGGAATGTGCATTCTAGGGTTGTTTTTTACTTCGGAAATCGGCGCCCAATCGGCATCGCCCTTATACATTTGTGCCCGAGTTCTTCCGTGGATAGCAATAGCCTTGCAGCCTACATCTTGCAAACGTTCGGCCACTTCCACAATTTTGATCGAGTCGTGGTCCCAACCCAATCTAGTTTTTACAGTAACGGGCAATTTGGTATGTTTTACCATGGCCTCTGTAAGCGAAACCATGAGATCAATATCTTTTAAAATACCCGCACCCGCACCTTTGCTCACCACTTTTTTTACTGGACACCCGAAGTTGATGTCGATGATATCTGGGCCACTGGCCTCTACAATTTCAACACTTTGTAGCATCGAATCGAGGTTAGCACCAAAAATCTGTATGCCCACGGGGCGCTCTTTTTCATAAATGTCGAGTTTCATGACGCTTTTGGCAGCATCGCGTATCAACCCTTCCGAAGAAATAAATTCGGTATACACCACATCAGCCCCCTGCTCTTTACAAAGCGCACGAAATGGCGGATCGCTCACATCTTCCATAGGTGCGAGCAACAGCGGAAATTCTCCAACGTCAATATCTCCAATTTTTGCCATCTTACTTATCTTCTTCCTGAGTAACCTCCGTGCGTTTAATGCGCGGCAAAGTCAGTATTTTTCTTAAATTATTTCTAAATCTGTTGCAAAAATAGTCAATCTGTTAGGATTGTCGCTTTCCGCATTAGAAAACTAGGTTTTTAAAGTATATTTGCACAGCCTTTATGCCTTGTTTAACAGGTATAACGTGAAATTAATTGCTAGCCTGTTATGCAGGAGAAAAGTTACCCGCTCTGCGGGCATTACTATGAAGAACATCCGAAATTTTTGCATCATTGCCCATATTGACCACGGTAAAAGTACCTTGGCAGATCGATTGTTAAGCGCTACCGGTTCGGTTACCGCCCGAGAAGAACAGGCGCAGTTACTCGATAATATGGACTTGGAGCGCGAGCGTGGTATTACCATTAAAAGCCATGCCATACAAATGGAATACAAATACAAGGGCGAAGATTATATCCTCAACCTTATCGATACCCCAGGTCACGTAGATTTCTCCTACGAAGTTTCTAGAAGTATTGCTGCTTGCGAAGGTGCCTTACTTGTCGTAGATGCGGCACAGAGCATTCAGGCACAGACCATTTCGAACCTGTACCTTGCATTAGAAAATGACTTAGAAATTATTCCTGTACTTAATAAAGTGGATTTGCCTTCAGCAAGTCCTGAGGAAGTAACCGACGATATCGTAGATCTTTTGGGTTGCGACCCAGAGGAAGTAATCCCAGCCAGTGCGAAAACCGGTATAGGAATCGAAGAAATTCTATCGGCCATCATCGAGCGTATTCCAGCCCCAAAAGGCAACCCGGAAGAATCGCTACAAGCGCTAATTTTCGATTCGGTTTATAATCCTTTTCGGGGCGTTGAAACCTATTTTCGAGTATTAAACGGCGAAATTAAAAAAGGACAGCATATAAAGTTTATGGCAACGGGTAAAACCTATTACGCCGATGAAGTAGGCACACTGAAACTAAAGCAACAGCCTAAACAAGTTATTAAAACGGGTGATGTAGGGTATCTGATTACAGGTATAAAAGAGGCCGTAGAAGTAAAAGTGGGTGATACCATTACTGATGCAAAATCGCCTACCACCAACATGATTGAGGGGTTTGAGGACGTAAAGCCTATGGTTTTTGCAGGAATCTATCCTGTAGACACCGAAGATTACGAAGAGCTTCGTGCTTCTATGGAAAAATTACAACTCAACGATGCGTCCTTGGTATTTCAGCCAGAAAGTTCAGCGGCATTAGGCTTTGGTTTCCGATGTGGATTCTTGGGAATGTTGCACTTAGAAATCATCCAGGAACGGTTGGAACGTGAGTTTGATATGACGGTGATTACTACGGTTCCTAACGTGTCTTACCACGCGTATACCAACCGTGAGCCAGATACGGTAGTGTTGGTAAACAACCCAAGCGATTTGCCAGATCCGTCGAAGTTAAACCGAATGGAGGAGCCTTACATTAAAGCAACCATTATTACCAAGTCAGATTTTGTGGGCTCGGTGATGTCATTGTGTATTGAAAAGCGCGGACAGATTACCAACCAGACGTATTTAACTACAGAGCGGGTCGAGTTAACATTCGATATGCCCTTAGCTGAAATTGTATTTGATTTTTACGATCGTCTTAAAACTGTGTCTAAAGGATATGCTTCTTTTGACTACTCGCCTATAGGTATGCGCGAATCGAAATTGGTAAAAGTTGATGTGTTACTTAACGGGAATGTTGTAGACGCCCTATCGGCGCTATTGCACCAAGACAATGCTTACGATATCGGGAAAAAGATGTGCGAAAAACTACGGCAACTCATCCCAAGACAGCAATTTGACATCCCAATACAGGCGGCCATTGGCGCAAAAATCATTGCGCGTGAAACAGTAAAAGCCTTACGTAAAGACGTAACCGCTAAGTGTTATGGTGGTGATATTTCGCGGAAGCGTAAACTGTTAGAAAAGCAGAAAAAAGGGAAAAAAAGAATGCGCCAAGTGGGTAATGTGGAGATTCCGCAAGAAGCATTTATGGCAGTGTTAAAGTTGAATGATTAAGTACTGTGTAGGGCCTTCTCACGGAACGATGATTCCTACTTTTTTACAAGCTTTACAGTGAAACATCGATATTAGCTACCCGTTTATCTAACGTAACAACCACAATTCTAATCTGTTGGGCATTTTTTTGTACTTTGTAGTATGAAAAATAGTGTCTGCGTATTTTTCGTTTGCTCATTAGCACTTTCGGTATTTGGCCAAAGCGACACCGCTTTGATAGAAAATTATCTGGAGCAGGCCAGCCTTCACAGTACCCAACATCAAGACAGTGCGCTCTACTATTCTAACAAGGCGTACCAACATGCACGTACTACAAAAGACACCGCTCTTATGGGCCGTGCGGCATACTACCATTCGTATTATTTGATCACTAACGGCAATTACGCCGAAGCAGAAAATCTATTAAATTTCAATCGTAGCCACGCCCATGCGCTGAGCGACGCGGTTTTGGGTGGCACCTATTACAATTATGGTACTCGGTATTATTTAGATGAAGTATACGACCAAGCCCTCGAAAATTATTTGCTAAGCTTGCGTTATTACAAAGAAGCCGAAAACAAACGGGGCCTAATGACTGCTAACCTGCAATTGGGGGTGGTGTACAGCAAATTGGGAAAAACAGAATTGGCCGGATATTTTTACGACCAATCCCTTCAGTACAGTGAAAAAGCCAAAAAAAAGCATACACAGACCATTTCCTACGGAAAAGAGAGCTCGGTGAATAAAATTGCGGTTTCCATAGCCATGTTGCAAGAATTGGATCAGGAGCCCAACAACCGAATTAAAGCCAATATATTGTATAATTTAGGGTTGAGTTATTTAGAGAATGAGCAATGGGAAGATGCGATTGCTTCGTTTAAAAAGTCGGTCGATTTAAAAAGACAGATGGGGGTTGCTGACCTGCTAGACCAAAACCTTTTTTATATTGGTCAGGCCTATCTCGAACAAGGAGAAACGGCATCGGCCATTGATTATCTTTTACAAGCACGTACTATTTCAGAAAAAAGAGGCAGAAGGGCAGCCATCGAGCTGGTATTACAACGTGCTTACGAACAAAAAGGAGACTATCAAACCGCTTTGCAATTTGCAAAACGCTATGGGCAACTAAAAGATTCGCTAAATGCACTTCAGGAAAATGACCGCATTGCCGAAATTACCTCCCAGTTTGAAACTGAAAAACAAGCCGCAGAAATAGCGTTGTTAGAAAGTGAAAATAGCCTTCAGGCTTCGAAACTGGCAAACCAAAAAACATTGTTGTGGGCAAGCATCATTGGGGTTGTATTGCTATTAATCGCCTTATTTTTTGGTTATAAACGTTATCAAACAAAACAAAAATTACAGTTTTCTGAACTTACCCGAAAGTTATTGCAAATGCAGCTGAATCCGCATTTTTTATTCAATGCCCTAAACGGAATTCAATATTTTATCAAGCAAAACGACACCCAGAAATCGAGCAAATACATTCGAAACTTTAGTGGGTTGATGCGGAATATTCTCGAAAATTCTGTGGAGAAATTTATTTCGGTGGAAGAGGATGCTGAAACGATTACCGATTTCCTAGCGTTGCAACAATTGGTACATAACAATTCATTTTCATATCGTGTCCAGATAGATGAATCGTTAGATGCCGAAAACCTGTCTATTCCGCCCATGTTCACACAGCCTTTTGTTGAAAACGCCATCATTCATGGGGTACAGCACATGGAAAATGGAGAAATTACTGTGCATTATCAAGATACAGGATCGACCATTTCCGTAGCCATCAAAGACAACGGAAAGGGGGTTGCGGCCACTTCCCAAAATGCCAATTCGCTACACAAATCGATGGGGACTTCTATTACTAAACAACGGATGGAAAATCTATTAAAATCTGAAAACTACCCCGTTACCTTAGAAGTGATTTCAAAAAATGAACCCCATGAACCCCAAGGAACCACCGTAATGCTTACCTTTCTGAAGAAATATTTGTGATATGAGCTTGAGCTGCCTTGTGATTGAAGACGACCTGCGTATGCAGCAGCATATCGTGGCTACAGTTGGTGCGCAGATAAAAGAGATTTCTACCCTACAAACGGCAAGCACCTTAGAGGAAGCTTCGCAACAATTAACACACCAAATACCTGATTTGGTCATTTCAGACATCAACTTGCATGATGAAGAAGTGTTTTCGCTGTTCAAGACATTCAGCTCCATTCCATTTAAGATAATTTTTATCACTTCGTATAGCAAATACGCGGTTGAGGCCTTTAAGTTTAGCGCACTCGATTTTTTAGAAAAACCGTTTGATGATAGCGACCTTATTAGTTCGGTAAACAATGCGATAGCACAAATTAACTTGGATCAGTACAACAAGCAACTAGAAGTGTTTTTCTACAATTTCAATAGTCTTCAGAAAAACAAGAAGCTTGTTTTAAAAAATGTAGAAGCAGTGCATATTGTTCCGGTGGCAGAGATTTTGTATTTAAAGTCAGATAACAACTACACCGAGTTTCATACGGTAGATGCACGAAAAATTGTGGTTTCCAAACCGTTAAAGCAATACCACGAACAGCTAAAAAACTACTCCTTTTTCCGAAGCCACCAAAGCTATTTGGTAAACCTCAACTTTGCAAAAACGTTTCACAAGACAGATAGTATGCTCGCACTCACCACAGGGCAACAGATTCCTGTTGCGGGCTCGAAAAGTCAGGCGTTGTTGCACAAACTCGCCCAGATAGACTAAATTCTAGTTCTTTAAGCTACAATTCTCATTGGTGCATTTATGCCATGTTTAATTTATCATATTTGGTATTCACACATAGTATATAGTCATGAAAACCAATGTTTCATTACTCCTGTCAATCCTTGTCATGCTAGTCGTTGCGCCTAACATGAACGCACAGAAAAAGAAACCTAGCAAAAAGGGCATATATACTGCTTGGTATTTGCACAAAGAAATGAGTAAAATGATTGACAGTGCAAAACTACGAGGAAAAGCAACTGGGCCTTGTGACCCATTAATCTATATCAAAAGTTTAGGTAAAAAAGGGATCATACCAAGCCCGAAAAAAGAGCTGGGAGTTGCTATGGATAGTTTAGGGGCTTTATTGACTAATCCAAGATCAATGGAAACGTATGGTTTTGATTATTGGCCGTTATCTGAATTCAATAAGTCTAAAACATATGGAGAATTTGTAAATAACTTTTACAACAAAGATATTGGTCAATTAAATAAAACTAAATTCAAAGCGTCTAACGAATACTATCGAGAGCTCAAAAAGATTAAAAAGGAAGGGGTCACCATCTACAAAAGAACTGTTACCAAAAAAAATTGCACCTACTCCATAGAAACCAAATTTAATTTTACCAAATGGGATGGAGCACGAGACACTGATAACCAATGGATTATCTACAGGGCGATATTTTCGGGAAAATTAGAAACTAACATCAAAATTAATTGCAAATGCAAAGGAAAATCTACGAACGACCTAAAAAAAGCACATTTCCGCTATGAGATGCCAACCTCGTTTGTAATAGATTTCTCAAAGAAAGGCAATAAACAATTGTGGAGGCCAGTAAAAAAGAGGGCGTCTAATCTAGACCTTGTAAACACAGAGTGCTGTACAGCAAATGACATTAGCTACGAAGATCCCTCACTTGAAATCGCTCCTACAGAGAACATCTCACTTCCCAACCAAACCATTGGTGCCTTTGGGGGTGTTGGCTTTGGGCAAGACTTTGAAGAATCCAGCATCTGTTTGGGGGCAGAGTATCTCTACAATGCTACCAAACTCGGGAATAGCGCATTGTTTGTTGGAGCCAATGTTGAGTTAGAAACCAGCAGCTTTATGGAGAACACTAATACTTGGGTGGGATTTGGGCCCACCGCGCAATTGTTCAGTCCTATTTCTCCCAGGGGCGATGTACATGTTACTAACGGATTATCTGCCAATGTAATCTTCGGAAGTAACGACAATAATGGCATTAGAGATGACATCTCCGGCTTTGGAATCACCCTCAATACTGGGCTGAATGTGCCGTTGGGTAACAATATTTCGGTTGCGCTTATCTTACCAGTATTAAATTATCAAAACCTCACTTTCGAGTCGGAAGAAGGTGAATCATCTTTTGAGCAGCAAAATACTTCGTTGTTTATAGGAAAAGGGAGTACTACAAAATTAGGCGTGCGATTTAAGTTTTAGAAGTTTTGATTTCAAGCCGTAAAGCCGCCCTAGGGTGGCTTTTTTTATCCGCCGCAATTCGCACCCGCTTCGATCAAATCGTTTAAATACGCTTCGTAGTTTGTGCCCGTGTCCTCACCGTTTACCGAAGCGTTCCCATTCGATTCTCGGCAAAGTTCAAACTCTGGGGTTTGGTCTGAGCTGCAAAAGCGGCAGGTGCGCTCGTCATCATTTCCGCAGGAAAGAAAGGTAAGGCAACATAGTAATAGAAGGGTAAGGTGTTTCATGCTTGAAAGTTTCAGAAGTAAAACGATAAAATTAACTGTTTATTTTAGACATCATTAGGGTGTACCTACAATATCTAACACGGTTCAAAAAAATCTACTCAGAAGCAGATTTAGAATTAAAGTAATCTAGCACCCGAAGACTGGTGAGTCCGTGAATGATAATACTGAACAATATCACGTAGCTTACAATACCATAAAGTTCTTGATATTCTGTGAAATTTCCGTGAAGCAAACCGTAACTAAGGTAAAAAACGCTTCCAATTCCCTTAATACCGAAAAAACCGATAGCCCATTTTTTCTTGGTTGAGTACTTCTTGATAGGAATAAGCGCTACATAACCGAACAAAGGTCTTATTAATAACACGATACATAAACTGATAATTATTCCTGTGGTGTCGGTATAGCTTAATATGCCTGAGCAGACGGCCCCACCAAAGAAAATAGTCCAAACTACTACCAAGATCTTTTCTATTTCTTCAATAAATGGAACCATAAAATCGTCTACCGATTTGCTTTTATCCTTCGGACGGTGACGCTGCACCAAAAGCCCCGTCACGAACACACAGATAAAACCATAAGTGCTTAGCACCTCTGCTAATCCGTATGAAAAAAAAGTGAGTGCTACGGCTATAAAACCGTTCAGTACATACTTTTTCTTTGCGTCAGAATGCAAGGCAATTAATTTACTGTACAAATACCCTATGCACGCGCCCAATACTATCGCTCCCAAAATTTTATAAAGCATGTAAAATCCGAAAAAATGAGCCCAATTAATTGCTTCAAAACCTGTTGCTTCAGACCAAATAATGGCTAAAAAAACAAAAGGGAAAGCGAACCCGTCATTGATTCCAGCTTCTGCGGTGAGCGTAAACTGTATACCGGTTTCTTTGGTATTGGCGTGTTGTTCTTCTTTAAGTTGCATTTCTGAAGCTAGCACAGGGTCTGTGGGTGCAAGTACTGCTGCCAGCAACAACGATACAGGGCCATTCAGTCCTAAAACAAAATTTGAGAGCAAGAAAATAACCACCATGAACAGCGGCATGGTAATGGCGATGAGGGAAAATGGCGGGCGCCATTCTTTTAACTTATAAGTGGTTCCTATTTTGAGCCCAGCCGTCATTAAACTAATAATAACGATAACCTCGGTAATTACTTTACTGTAATTGAGGTTGAATAGCGGGTCTGGCCAAGGTAGGGGTGCGTTTATTAAGTACAGTAAAATCCCGAGGAACAATAAGGGAATAATGTAGGTGATTTTTATTTTCTTCGTGTATAGTGGCAGGAATGCAACCAGTGTAAGTGCAAACCCTAGATAGGCAATGGCCACAAAATAAGGTTTCATATTTATTACATCCTCCATGGCATTTAGTGTTTCGGAATGCTTAATTTCAACTTGATCGTTTTCCTCTAATCATCATTACACATTTGGATTCTCGGCAGTCGGTAATTTTTCATCGTCATTAGTCGCAATCACTACATCTTCAAAATCGATAGGTTTTCCTAAATAAGCAATAACACTTCCTCGTTCTACATCAACTTCAGAGAGCGTGTCGATTAATTTTAAATGGCCTTCAGAATCTTTGATGAACAAGGGTATCGCATCTTTGTTTTCGCGTATGGCTTCCAACACATTCAGAAATTTCGAATTATCATCTACCTCAATTTCTTGTATCGAGGGATAATCCCTCGCAACTTCAGTAAATCGGATATAATCATGGGTATTGCTAAAAACATCATCTTGGTTAAATTCTTTGTTGTTTAGCACTTCTTCGGAAGTCATTAATCTAAAGGTTCCATTTTCTCCAAACTGTTCTCCGAAGCGTTGCATTGCCTGGCGGTTGATTTCGTCGTTCCCTGTCATTGCAAGTAGGTATCCTACATCGCTCAATTCGATATTATCGGTAAGGTCGTCACTATAAATGTTAGCATTGATAGCATCTAGGCCAAGTTCTTTTGCTTTTTGCACGTTCGATCGGTTCGAATCGACCAGAACGACATGGCGATTATTTTTCTGAAGATATGAGGCGATAAGTCGAGACACCCTCGATCCTCCCACAATCATAATTCCTTCAGATTTTTTCAAGAAAACCCCTAAAAGTGAAGCCACCAATCTAGCGGTAGTTGCATTTAACAGCACTGTTACCAAAACTAATCCGAACACCAACGGAGTAATATATTCTGCTCCCGGCACGCCTAGCTCAACCAATTTCGTTCCGAAGAGAGAAGCAATACCTGCTGCCACAATACCACGCGGACCCACCCAGCTGATAAATAGTTTTTCGTTTATCTTGAGATTAGATCCAAGGGTACTTAGCAGTACACCCACAGGGCGCACCACAAAAATCACCAAAGCAAAAAGAATGGCCGTTTTCCAATTGTATATCAACATCAAATCCTCGATACTAATGTTAGCGGCCAATAAGATAAAGAGAATTGATATGAGCAGTACACTCAACGATTCTTTAAAGTAGAGTAGTTCTTTCAAATTAGGAAGATCGGTATTCCCCAAATACATTCCCATAACCACGACGGCCAAAAGTCCAGATTCATGGGCAAACAAATCACTTAATACAAAAATGAGCAACACCATAGAAAGTGAAGCCACGTTCAATAAATAGTGTGGTATCACCTTTCTTTTAACTGCATGATACATAGCGAATCCCCCAGCGAGACCAAAAGCAAAACCAATAACAATAATTTTGGCAAACTCTATCAGCGCATGTTTGGTATACGCACCCCCGTGGCTATAATTATTTGTAGCATCAGTGGCTACCTCTTCCAACCCAGTTGGAACATTTACCGTTATAAATCCGAACACCAAAACAGCCACAAGTGCGCCTATGGGATCAATTAAAATACCTTCCCATTTCAATACTGCGGAAACATCCTTTTTTAAAGGAATGTTTCTTAAAATTGGTGTAATTACAGTTGGTCCCGTAACTATAATTAGTGCTGCAAAGAGAAACGAAATTTCCCAATTGAGACCAAAAATATAGTGCGCTGCTACCCCACCTCCAAAAAATGTGATGATAGAACCTAGACTAATCAGTTTTCCAATAACACCACCAACCTTTTTTACTTCACCCAATTTTAATGTGAGCCCGCCTTCAAAAAGAATGATACCAATGGCCAAAGAAACAAAGTAGAACAAGCTTTCGCCTGGAAAGAAACCTTTTTCTGTATTCCAGATAGGCTGTATCCATTGGGTTCCATCTTCTGATATAAATGTAGAAATCGGCCCAACAAAGAGTCCGATTAATATAAGGGGGAGAATCGCAGGGATTTTGAATTTCCAAGCTACCCATTGGGCTAATATTCCTAAAACAATAATTCCAGCCAGTTCTAACATAGATTAATTTTTGGGTTGAAAAATATAAAGATACAGGAACCTGTCGAAATTTTTGGGAAAAGATTAGTAGCAACACTCTTTGGTGTCTACCGTTATTATCCCTTTTTGGTATGGAATATTAATTTTCAAAGTGGTCATGTATCAAAAATCTATTCGAAATTAGAAAAGGATATTAAAGTATTCTTTCAAAAACCACAACTCCCTACCGATCAAAGCAATGGTAATTACAAATGGCAATCTTAAAAAACCCTTAACGATTTCTTGCAATCGCTTGCCTTTTTGTATTTTGCACGATCTATGCAAATTTACCCAATAGAAGCCGGAAATTTTAAGTTAGATGGCGGTGCCATGTTTGGTGTCGTTCCCAAATCGTTATGGTCGCGAACCAATCCCGCAGACCACAACAACATGATCGATATTGCAGCACGCTGTATGCTCATTGAAGAGGAGAATCGACTGATTTTGATAGACACAGGTATGGGAGACAAACAGTCTGAAAAATTTTTTGGGTACTATTTTCCTTGGGGCGAACACAGTTTAGATGCCTCATTAAAAAAAGCAGGATTTCATCGTGACGACATTACCGATGTTTTTATGACGCATCTTCATTTTGACCATTGTGGTGGTAGCGTACAATGGAACAAAGACCGCACAGGATACGAGCCTGCTTTTAAAAATGCAACTTTTTGGAGCAACGAAGCACATTGGCAATGGGCCACACAGCCAAACCGTAGAGAAAAAGCTTCTTTTTTGAAGGAGAATATCCTTCCTATGGAAGAAAGTGGAAGGCTGCGTTATGTCGATGGGCCAAAGCGCTCTTTTTCTTCTGAAAACGATACGATTGACTACGCTGAAAATTCCCCGCTCAATTTCGGCATTTTCTTTGCAGATGGTCATACCGACAAACAAATGATTCCGTTGCTAACATTTCAGAATAAAACAATCGCCTTTATGGCCGATTTACTGCCAACTGCAGGGCATCTCCCATTGCCTTTTGTGATGGGATATGATACCCGGCCGCTCCTTACCCTTCCGGAAAAGGAAAAATTTTTGAATGCCGCGGCAGATCATCATTATTACCTCTGGTTAGAGCATGATGCCCACAACCCAATTATTACCGTAAAACATACTGAGAAAGGCGTTCGTCTTGATCAGACCTATACTTTTAATGAACTCTTTAAATAAAAAATGAACGAATGAATATTTTGAAAACTTCCTTTTTTGCCATTTCAGGTGCAATTGTATTGGCAAGCTGTGGTGGCTCTGTAGCTCCCGTAGTTTCTACGCCCATTGCAAACATTGATGCCATTCCTTTAAAAACGGCACCCTTAAATGATGTACAGTATAAAAACTGGGGCGCAGCAGATTTAATTACCGATACCATCCCGGGGATGAGTGTTGATAAGGCATACGCCGAAATCATTAAGAAACAAAAAGGTGAAACCGTAATTGTTGGAGTGATAGATAGCGGTGTAGATATTGAGCACGAAGACTTAAAAAACGTGATCTGGACCAACGAAGACGAAATCCCTAACAATGGGAAAGACGATGATAAAAATGGTTATGTTGACGATGTTCACGGCTGGAATTTCCTCGGAAACATCGTGGGAGAGAATATGGAGTACGTTCGAATTGTAAAAAAATTAAACCCAAAATTCGAAGGGAAGTCTGAGTCGGCCATCAGCGCTGCAGACCGTGAAGAATACGATTTGTACAAAAAAGCCATGGCCGAGTACGAAAAAGAAAAGCAACAGGCGCTTGCCCAAAAAGCACAGTACGAGCAAATTCTTGCTACAGTAAAGCCTGCACATGCCGCCATGACAAAAAAATTCGGAAAGGAAGACTATTCGAAAGAAGATTTGGCTGGTATTGCAAACCCATCTGCAGAACAGCAGCAACAAATTGGCGTGTTAACCCAGATGTTGAGCTTTGGCGAAACGGTTCCCTCGGTTGTGGAACAACTTGAAGGCGGTATCGATTACTTCGGAGGCCGATTGGAGACGCATTTCAACATGGATAAAGATTTCAGAAAAGAAATGTTGGGAGACGATGAAGATAATCCGGCAACCAAATACTACGGAAACAACGACGTAGACGGGCCAGACCCGAAAGAAGAAGATGCTAAGCACGGTACCCACGTTGCAGGAATTATTGCTGGAGAGCGCAACAATGGCATCGGACTGAACGGTGTTGCTAACAATGTGAAAATTATGGTGGTACGTGCTGTTCCTGATGGCGATGAGTATGACAAAGACATTGCAAATGCTATCAGATATGCTACCGATAACGGTGCAAAAGTATTGAACACAAGCTTCGGTAAATATTACTCAACCCACCCAGAATGGGTCATGGACGCCATTAAATACGCCGAAAGTAAAGACGTATTAATCGTGAATGCTGCTGGAAACGAAGGCTTGAACTTAGATGAAACTATTGTGTACCCGAACGACCAGACCATGACGGGAGCAGAATATGCTGATAATGTACTCACTGTGGGCGCTCTAAATTATGCCTACGGAAGCGGCCTTATTGCTAACTTTTCAAACTACGGAAAAACCAATGTTGATGTATTTGCCCCAGGAGTGAAAATTTGGTCTACGGTACAAAAAGATGGATATGAGTACTTACAAGGTACTTCTATGGCGGCTCCAGCGGTTGCTGGCGTGGCGGCTGTAATTCGTTCAATGTATCCAAATCTTTCGGCACAGCAAGTGAAGAAGGTAATCATGGATAGTGGCTTGGCTTCAACAGCAGATGTAGTGTTGGGCGGCGAAGCGTCTAACACAGACAATTTTCAGAATATTTCAAAATCTGGAAAAATGGTGAACCTATATAACGCCCTGATCATGGCAGATAAAATGGCCCGATAAACGTTCGATTTCAACACAAACTAAAGATAATAGTATGAAGAGAGTTCTTTTTAATAGCCTTTGGGCGCTTTTTCTGATTGTTTCAGTAAATGCCCAAAACAATATGCCGTATTGGCAACAGAAAGTTGATTATACAATGGACATCGATGTAGATGCCGATAAGTTTCAGTACAAAGGAAAACAGACTTTGGTCTATACCAATAATTCTCCCGATGTACTCGATCGCGTCTTTTACCACCTGTATTTTAATGCCTTCCAGCCAGGAAGTGAAATGGACGTGCGCTCTAGAACGATTGCAGACCCAGATGGGCGTGTAAAAGATCGTATTTCTAAATTGACGCCAGACGAAATTGGCTACATTAAGCCTACACTCCTTACCCAAGACGGGGTAAAGATTCAATACGAAGTGGTGGGTACGGTAATGGAAGTACAATTGAACAAACCCATACAGCCAGGCCAAAGCACAACCTTTACTATGGAATGGGATGCGCAAGTGCCTGTCCAAATCAGAAGAAGTGGGCGAAATAACAGTGAAGGCGTAGCGTACTCGATGACACAATGGTTCCCGAAAATGGCAGAATACGATTTCCAAGGTTGGCATGCAGACCCTTATATTGCACGTGAGTTTCACGGTGTTTGGGGCGATTTTGACGTGACCATCCATATCGATAAAGCCTATACTGTAGGGGGCACGGGTTATAGCGCATCAAATGTAAAAGGTGGCAACTACCCTAAAGTTAAAACCGGTAAAGGCGGGAAGCGTTCTTGGCAGTTTTTAGCTCCCAATGTACACGATTTTACATGGGCTGCAGACAAAGATTATATTCATGACCAATACGATGGGCCAAACGGTGTGACCTTGAATTTTTATTATAAAAACAATCCGGAGATTAAAGACAACTGGAAAAAACTGCAGCCTTTAACAGCAGATTTACTAGCGTATTTCAATGAGCATATTGGCGATTATCCTTATAAGCAGTATTCGGTGATCCAAGGGGGCGATGGTGGTATGGAATATGCCATGAGCACCTTGATTACGGGCGAACGCAAATTTGGAAGCCTTTTTGGTGTGACCGCCCATGAATTGGCACATACTTGGTTCCAGTTTTTGTTGGCAACCAACGAAGCAAAGCACGAGTGGATGGACGAAGGGTTTACCAGTTATATTTCGGCCCTAGCCGAGAACGAGATTATGGATGAAAAAAATCCAAATCCGTTGGCCAACTCATACGGTGGGTATGTGTACCTCGCAAAAAGCGGAAAAGAGCAACCTGCAACTACCCATGCCGATCGTTATACGTATAACCAAGCGTATGGAATCACCGCATACAGCAAAGGCGCCGTTTTTATGGCGCAGTTGGGGTATATCATCGGGAAAGAGAACTTAGACGAAACTATTAAAAGGTATTACGACGAGTGGAAATTTAAGCATCCGACGCCCAACGATTTTATCCGCGTGGCAGAGAAAGTGTCTGGATTTGAGCTAGATTGGTATTTAATGGATTTTATGCAGACTACCAACACCATCGATTATGCAATTAAGGGTGTTGAGCCAAATGAGACTGGCGGAACAACCATTACCTTAGAGCGTGTTGGCGAAATGCCAATGCCCATAGATTTGAGTGTTCAGTACGAAGATGGTAGTGAAGAAACGTTCTATATTCCGTTGCAAATGGCAAGAGCCGAAAAAGAGAATCCGTATAGCGATGTAAAATGGACGGTATTGAAAGACTGGGCGTGGGCCTACCCAACCTATAGTTTTGATATCCCAGCCGGTAAAAAGGTGTCGACCATGAACATTGATGCTAGTGCGCTCATGGCAGATATTAATCGCGATAACAATAGCTACGGAAGGAAGTAATCTTTTGTAGGCATTTAAACTGAAAAGACCTTTTAGGCGTACTGTCCTGAAAGGTCTTTTTATATCTTTACCCTATGGCGAATACCTTCGGAAAAGAGCAAAAATTAAAATCTAAGAAGCAAATTACCCAACTTTTTGATGAGGGTAAGACGGTTACTAAGTTTCCTATAAAGGTGTTTTATATCCCCTTGGCAAGTGCTGAAGTATCGAAGGCGGCCTTTGCAGTGCCCAAAAGAAATTTTAAAAGTGCCGTTACCAGAAATCGAATTAAACGACAACTCAGAGAAGCGTATCGACTTCAAAAAGAGGTGCTCAACAAAAATAATGGCATCCATTTTGCATTGCTATTTTTGTATATTAGTAAAGACAAACCGCAATACGGCAAACTTTCCTCCTCCATGGCCGCATTGCTGAAAAAAATCACACCATGACAAAATTATTTTTTTTAGGGCTGTTTGGGTTTATCCTAGGCTGCTCGAACGGAGGAAGTCCTGAATCACTTTTAAAAGCATCTAACGAATCGTACGCCTATGAAGATGAGCTCGCGTATGAAGAGTCTATAGACAACCTTGAACCCGAGCAAAAAATGCCACGGGAAGCAAAAATTATTAAGACAGCTACCCTTTCTTTTGAAAGCGCCCAACCCGAAGAAACACACCAGAAAATTTTAGCATTGGTCGCACAACACAACGGATTTGTTTCTAGTGACAATGCAGGGAAAGAATACAACCGAATCTATAGAAATATGGTAGTGCGCGTCCCCACCGAAAATTTTCAGGCCCTGGTTAACGGTATTTCTGAAGGGGTTCCCTACTTCGACCAAAAAACCATTTCACGGCAAGACGTGACCGAAGAGTTTGTAGATTTGGAAGCAAGGCTCAACGCCAAACGAGAGCTAGAAAGCAGGTATCTGGAATTGCTAAAACAAGCCAAGAATGTTAAAGAAATGCTTGAAATTGAGCGCGAACTTTCTACCATTCGCGAAGAGATTGAAGCAAAACAAGGAAGGCTCAATTACCTACAAGATAGAGTTTCAATGAGCACCGTGAGTATTGAATTTTATAAGAATACTTCAGAAACGGGCGTTACCTTATCGTACGGCCAAAAAATGAAGAACGCACTCAAAGGCGGCTGGGATGGTATTTCAGTATTCTTCTTGGGGCTGCTTTATTTGTGGCCACTTTTTGTCGTCTTTTTGGGTGTCGGTCTTTTTGTTCGTTGGCTTATTAGACGAAAAAAGAAGTCTTAATGCATAGCAACGCTTAACATTTCCGCAGTTATGAATCATTCTGAAGCTTTGGCAAAACAATACCATGACCTGATAGAAGGCGGAAATATCGCCGGCGTTGGCTTTAAGGAAGTGCTTCAGGACGTAACCTGGCAAGAAGCCACCACCCAAATTGGCGATTGCAATACGATAAATACCTTGGTTTACCATGTGCAATACTATGTAAAAGTGGTCACCAAAATGTTAGAAGAAGGTCAGCTGGAAGGAAATGATGCCGCAAGTTTTGTGCATGAACCCGTCACTTCAAAAGAAGCGTGGGAAACATTGTTAGACAATACTTGGCATGAGGCAAAGGTCTTTACCAAATTAGTAGCGCAGTTGCCAGAAAAGCGGCTTTCGGAACCTTTTAAAGTGTATGGTACATACTACAGAAATTTACACGGCCTGATAGAACACACCTATTACCATTTGGGACAGATGCGGTTGCTAAAAAAATTGATTCGCGCGAACGGTTGATTCTTTCGTGTTTCCGAAGAAAAATACTATATTGAAATATACGCCAGAACCCTTTCTTACGTTCTAGAACTAAGCTTATTATTATGAAAAAGAAATTCATTCTCCCTATTGTCGCTGCCTTGGTGTTTTTTACAACGGTAAGTTTCAAGAGCGATTTTTTTGAAATCGCCAAACAAATTGAAATTTTCACCACCATGTACAAAGAGTTGAACATGAATTATGTAGACGAGGTTACCCCCGCAACCCTGATGGATAAAGCCATTAAGGGTATGTTGGAAGACCTTGACCCCTACACCGTATATTGGAACGAGCAAGAGGTTGAAGATGCCCGCATCCAGAATTCGGGTACCTATACCGGCATTGGGGCATCGGTAAAGACCTTAAAAGATCGAATTATCGTGATGGAGCCGTTTAAAGAATATCCGGCAGACAAAGCGGGCTTAAAAGCAGGTGACGAAATTATAAAAGTGGGGAACACAACGCTGGCCGATTTTGATGATGATGCGGGCGAATTGCTAAAAGGTGCCGCTGGCTCGACCGTAGCACTTACCTTCAAACGACAGGGAAAAACACAAACTACCACGCTTACGCGCCAAAAAGTAGATGTAAAAGCAGTGCCCTATTTTAAGTTACTCGACAATAATATTGGCTATATCGTATTGCAGAAATTCAATAGGAAAACAACCATAGAAACAAAAGCCGCTTTACTCGATCTTAAAAGTCAAGGGGCGGATAAAATTATATTAGACCTACGCGGAAACCCTGGCGGACTCCTAAACGAAGCGATTAGTATTGTAAATCTTTTTGTGCCTAAAGGCGAAGTGATTACGACCACAAAATCTACCATTGCCAAATACAACAAAACATACAAAACAACCACAGAACCCGTAGATACCGAAATTCCGTTGGTGGTTCTGGTAAATGGTAGGAGTGCTTCGGCAAGTGAGATCGTATCGGGAGGATTACAAGACCTAGACCGCGCCGTGATCGTTGGTGCGCGGAGCTTCGGAAAAGGATTGGTACAACGCCCTAAAAAGCTTACTTACGGAACACAGTTAAAGGTGACCATCTCCCGCTATTACACGCCTAGTGGAAGATGTATACAGGCCCTAGATTATTGGAACCGTGATGAAAACGGCGATCCGGTTCGGGTAGACGCCAAAGAATACAACAAGTTTACTACAAAAGGAGGGCGTACCGTATATGACGGCGGTGGTATTTTACCAGATATTGAAGTAGAAACCGCTGTTTTTAGTCCGATTACCACAGCCCTTTTAAAAGACCAGGCCATCTTCGATTTTGCTACCGAATACCACTACAAAAATAATATGACCGACTGGAAAGGATTTGAGATTACTAACTCCGATTTCCAAGATTTTTTAGATTTTCTGAAACGGAAAAACTTTGTGTATGAAACGGAAACTGAAAAAGAATTTGCCGAAGCACTACGCCGTGCAGAAGATGACGACATTAAAGACGATATAGCCGCGAGTTATGCAGAAATGATGAAAGCGATAGACAAGGCAAAAGAGAAAAAAATTGTAGCTAAGAAAGCCGAAATTAAGTCGTTGCTTACTGATGAAATTCTAAAAAGATATTTCTATAAAGAAGGGTTGTACGATTATCAAGTGGTAAACAACCCTGAAATATTAGCTGGAATTGACGTATTGACAAACGAAAGCAAGTATAACAAAATATTGAAAAAATAGGTTTTCCTACCCTTTAATTAGGGAGGAGTCTGTGAGGCGGAGGGGTTGCATTAGGAAAAGTTTTTACTAAATCATGAACGAGTTCCTTCTTTTTTTTGAAACAATGCCCACTTGGATGAAAGCACTGTGGGTGTTTTTCACCTTGGCATTTTTTTGGATTCTTGAGGGCTATTATAGTTTGGTGGTGCTGAAATATAAAAAATGGCGCCACGCAAAAGTGAATCTTATTTTGCTGTTATTCGTGATGATCATCAATGCGATCTTCGGAATCGTGACCGTAGGGGTTTTTAGCTGGTTACAAACTTCTGAGTTTGGCCTGCTCCATCTCTTTGAAGCACCTGTCTGGATAGAGCTGCTCATCGCCATTGCCATCCTCGATTTAATAGCGCAGTATTTTGTGCATTATTGTCTTCACAAGGTACCGGCAATGTGGCGATTGCACTTAGTACACCACAGCGACAAAAATGTAGATGCCACCACGGGAACACGACATCACCCGTTCGACTTTATAATTAGGGAGACTTTCGCATTAATAGCGGTAATCATTACAGGTATGCCTATTTCGTTTTACCTATTTTACCGAATCTTGAGCGTAGCATTTACGTATTTTACACATGCCAATATTGCCTTGCCACTATGGCTCGATAAAGGGTTGAGTTATGTTATCGTAACCCCCAACATGCATAAGTTTCATCATCACTATCAGTTGCCCTGGACCGATAGTAACTACGGCAATATGCTTTCGGTTTGGGACCGTTTGTTCGGTACGTTTGTGTATGGCAACACTGCCGATATTACCTACGGCGTAGACATTGCAGACCACACCAACGATGAGAGTATTGCTGTGCAGCTTGGCATTCCTTTCAATAAAAACGTGCGCTCTAAGTCATCTTCATAGCACCTTAACAAAACTTTAATTGCTTTGCGTTGCTATTTTCCGTATTATGTTGGTTATGGTACAGATAGACAAACAGGAAAATACAGAGACGCTCGAAGAGTCGGTAGCGTATTTAGAGAACAAAGGTTTTGAAAACATCAAAGCAGACCTTGAGGGGTACGAAACTCCAAAATCGTATTCAAAAAAAGGAAGTGATATTGTGATCACTCCAGACATCGTAGCAGAGCGCGGGGGAATTAAGCATTATTTTGAAGTAAGCCTTAAAAGTGAAAAGCCAAATTTGTTAAAGTCGAAATGGCGCTTTTTAGATGTGCTAACTCGAATGAAAAACCACCGTTTTAAGATTATTACACGTAGAGGGCATTATAAGTTCACCAACGAAATGCTTCAAGATCTGAATCTCGAGAAGAATCTGATTAAGCTGTAACCATTGCAATATGCGGTATACCATCTTCTAGGTATCCAGCACCCGTGGTTATAAATCCGTGTGATTCATAAAATTTAATTAAATAAATCTGCGCCGAAAGTTTTATCTTTTTGGTGCAGAACTTTTTTTCTATGGCATCCATTGAAGCCTTCATAATGTCATGGCCGTAACCAAATTTCCGAAGCTTTTCAGAAACCACTACTCTACCAATAGCTGCTTCGTCAAAATAGTATCCCGGCGGGAAACAGCGTGTATACGCCACCATTTTACCATCTTTTAGTCCGATAACATGTAGTGCCTTCTCGTCTTTCCCATCGATGTCTTGGTACACACAATCTTGCTCTACCACAAATACTTCGCTACGCAGCTGAAGAATGTCATATAATTCTTGGGTGTTGAGTTCTTCAAAACGTTTTACGCTAATTTCCATTTTATAAAAATACAGATTGCCTGTTAATCCTGCACAATAACATCTTTCGGGTCGTCTTTTTTAAACTCTGGTTGAATATTGACGTGGTTAATTCCGAAGTCGTGAAAAAGCCGCTCCTCTACCCTATCCAAAATCACATCAAATTGCGACAAGGTGATATCTTCAAAAAAATCGATGTGCGCTTCCAAATGCGTTTCTTTTTCATTGAGTTGCCAAATGTGCATGTGGTGCACATTCTTAATTTCGGGTGCTTCGGAAATAGCTTCGCGTAATTCTTCTAATTGAATATCGTCTGGGGTAAAGAGCATTAAAATCTTAAAGCTGCTTTTCAGCAAATCGTAACCCATAAAAATCAAATAAACAGCAATCATCACAGTGAGCAGGGCATCTACCCAAAACCAACCGAAATATTTCATCAGCAAACCACCCACCAAAACAGCCACACTGGCAGACATATCGGTTAACAAATGAAGGTAGGCAGAACGCATGTTCATGTTTTCACGTGAATTCTTCCGCAGCAACAACACACTAAAACCATTTGCAAGAATACCAAGTAGGGCCAACCAAATTACCAATCCGCTCTCAATTTCTTGGGGATCTAAAAAGCGAAGTACAGCTTCGTAGATTAAATAAATGGCAACTATTAATAAGGTAGCTGCATTCACAAAAGCCGCAATTATTTCAGCACGTTTATAACCAAAAGTTTTATCGAATGAAGCGGCTTTTTTAGCATATCTATCGGCAATATAACTAACAATTAAAGAGATTACATCGCTAAAATTGTGCAAGGCATCGCTAAGCAACGACAGACTACCGGAGATGAGTCCGCCAATAATTTGGGCAACGGTAATAAGTATATTAAGGCCAATAGAGAGTAGTAAGTTTCTACCCCTTATATGATCGTGATTATGTGAGTGAGGATGGTTATGACCCATACCTTAAAGGTACGAGATATCTTTTAAAATGTTACCATCTTACAGGTTCTCAGAACCACTAAAATTACATACAGCCTATTTTCTCAACACGGTTCTGGTGGCGTCCACCTTCAAAATCAGTATCTAAAAAAGTCTCAACCATACCCACCGCTTGTTGTAGTGATGTAAAACGGGCTGGTATGCAGATTATATTTGCATTATTATGTCTTCGCGTGAGTGATGTAATTTCCTTGGTCCAGCAAACTCCAGCGCGAACTTTTGGGTATTTATTAGCGGTCATGGCCACCCCGTTGGCACTTCCGCAGATAAGAATCCCGAAATCTGCCTCCCCATCATTCACTGCTTTTGAAACAGGATTTGCAAAATCTGGGTAATCGACACTGTCTTGGGTATCTGTTCCGTAGTTTTTCACTTCAATGCCGCGATTCTCCAAAAGCGCTACGATAGCAAATTTATATTCTGGTCCGGCGTGGTCGTTTCCGATGGCGATTTTCATGGTAGGTATCTTTTGTACAAAGATACTATCTATTTCAATTTTATAAATACTTTACTGATAAAGTATTGAAATACAATGATTCCCTTTTCTTAACCTTTGGTTGATGTTTTAGTTAATAACATTGTTGATATTTGTTAGTTGGAATTCGACAAAAAAAGTTGCGAGGTAACAAAGTATTTCCAATATGCTTTTTAAGTTGGAACCTACAAGAAATAAGTCTTCCATTTTTGAGTGAGTTATCCTCTAAAAAAAGTTGTTTTCAAACAATAATTTTTCAAAATACTATTAAAAATTGGTTGTCAACATCGGTTGTGAACAGTTGTTCATAGTGAATACTAAATACTTCATTTTAAAAGGAACACCCTTCTTAAAAGTATGTTAACAACCCGTATAGAAAAGGTAGTAAATTGAAAACAAAATAAAACTTCAAAAAGTTATACCCTTTGTTAACACCCTATCATAATCATCATTTTATTTTTAAAAATTTAGAAAAAAAGAAATGATGTATATATAATTGTTGAAAAGTGGGATAACTAAAATTTCAAAAGAAAAATCAAACAATTCTCAACGACGAAGGATTGTTCAGGTTATTGAGAATCTCAGTCGCTTCTGCCACATCTTCCCGATGCACCAATAATCGAATTCCGCCTATGGCATTGCTGTGGAAAGGGAGCACACTAATCATAGTTTCATTCTGAAAAACAAAGCGAATTTCTGCCTGTTGTAATAAATGGCGAAGCACCGTATATTCACTGGCATACGTGAAAATTGCAATAAGTTGATAATTGTTCATAGCACTAACACACTAGGATATAACAAGGTACTAAATCTTTCACAATGAAAACTACATCTTGTTTTATTAATAGTACTTTTACCTAATCTAAGAGAAAACCATGCCGAAACGTAAAAAACGTAGAAGAAATAACAATAAAATAGAAGGACTTTCAAACAGTATTTTAGCAATACTGCGTAAAGACCATTCAAAACCTTTTAATTACAAACAAATTGCCGCAAAGTTGGGTGTTGACGATCCCAGTAGCCGTAACCAAATCATAAAAAATTTAAAAGCGCTGCAGTCGAAAGGAGAAATTCAAGAAATTGAACGCGGTAAATATATCCTTACGCCTTCCAAAAATTACCATACCGGAATCATGGACATTACAGGACGTGGTCGCGGATTTGTAATTGTAGATGGACTTGAAGACGATATAAAAGTTTCAAACAAAAACTTAAATAAGGCGCTGAACGGAGATACTGTAGAAGTGTATGTATTTAAGCGGAAGCGCGGCGGAAGAATGGAAGGGGAAGTTACCAAAATCATTCAGCGGAAACGAACCGAATTTGTCGGTACCATCCAGATTTCAGATAAATTTGCTTTTGTAGAATGCCAAGGCTATAGCATGTATACCGATATTTTTGTTCCGAAGAGTAAAATTGGAGCTGCCGAAAATGGTGATAAAGTACTGGTTAAAATGGAAGGTTGGGAAGCGCATTCTGAATCTCCTTTAGGAAGTGTGATAAAAGTATTGGGTAAACCTGGTGAGCACAATACCGAAATACATGCCATCCTAGCGCAGTACGGCCTTCCGTACGAATTTCCACATGAAGTAGAAGCCTATGCAAACGATTTAGATACGAGCATCCAAGCAGATGAAATCAAAAACAGGCGCGATATGCGTAAAACACTTACGTTTACGATTGATCCGAAAGATGCTAAAGATTTTGACGATGCGCTGAGTTTTGAGGTTTTGGAAAACGGAAACTACGAAATAGGAATCCATATTGCAGATGTTAGCCATTATGTAAAACCCGGTACGCTCTTAGACGATGAAGCGTATGAGCGTGCTACTTCAGTGTATTTGGTAGATCGCGTAGTACCTATGTTGCCAGAAATTTTATCGAATAACGCTTGTTCATTACGTCCACATGAAGAGAAATATACCTTTTCTGCGGTGTTTGAAATGAATAAAAAAGCAGAGGTCATTAAAAAATGGTTCGGTAGAACAGTTACCTATTCTGATGCCCGATTTGCCTATGAAGAGGCCCAACAAATTATTGAACTTAATGAAGGTAAGGCGTCTGAGGCTCTCAACGACACCGCTAACAGAACCATTCCCGCTAACATATCGATCACGGGTAAAGAATACCAAGTAGACCAACCCATTGCCGAAGCTATTTTGGAAATGGACCGTATGGCGAAAATTCTTCGTAAAAAACGAATGCATGCAGGAGCTATTTCATTCGATAAGGTGGAAGTAAAATTTATCTTAGACGACAATAGCAATCCGGAGGGCGTGTATTTCAAGGAAAGTAAAGATGCCAACAAACTTATTGAAGAATTTATGTTGTTGGCCAATAGAAGTGTTGCCGAATTTATCGGAAAGCAAAATCCGAAAAAGACGTTTGTGTATCGAGTTCATGACGAACCCGACGATGAAAAGATTGCTGCACTCGAAAATATTATCCGCCAGTTCGGTTACAAAATGGATACCCGCGACAGGAAAACAACAGCGGCTTCTATGAATAAGCTATTGAAAGATGTGCAAGGTAAAAAAGAACAGAATATGATCGATACCATCGCCATCCGAACCATGAGCAAGGCACAATACACCGTGCATAATATTGGGCATTATGGTTTGGCATTCGATTACTATACACATTTTACCTCACCCATTAGAAGGTATCCTGATGTGATGGTTCACCGACTCTTACAACGCTATCTCGATAAAAAAGACAGTGCAAAAGATGAAGTGTATGAAGAAAAATGTGGCCACAGTACCGAAATGGAAATACTTGCCACCAATGCTGAAAGGGATAGCATCAAGTACATGCAGGTAAAATACATGCAAGACCATAAAGATGAAGAATTTGTCGGGGTGATCTCTGGAGTTACTGAATGGGGTATTTATGTTGAAATCATCTCGAATAAATGCGAAGGAATGGTGCGTCTACAAGACCTAAACGACGACCATTACGAATTTGATAAAGAAAACTACGCCGTAGTGGGGCAACGCACAAAGAATGCATATGTATTAGGCGATGAAGTAAACGTTAAGGTGAAGAATGCAGATTTAGTAAAAAAACACTTAGATTTTATTATGTTGGGTCACCATGACGCATAAAAAACAATAAACGAAGCAGCGCAACAACCAATCAATTCTTCGTACTTTTACATTTATGTTCGATGGTATTGGATATGCGGCTTTCTATGGTTTTCTACTTGCTTTTGCAGTAGGACCAGTTTTCTTTACACTTATAGAAACAAGCATCACCAAAGGCTTTAAAGCTGGCGTTTTCTTCGATCTTGGAGCCATGACGGCAGATATCATCTTTATTGTCATCGCTTATTTCAGTACCAGTAAAATTTTAGAACGCGTTAAAGATGATCCGGGGTTGCTCATCTTCGGTGGCGTTGTGTTGATAGCCTATGGCGTGATATCTTACATTAGAACCTCCAAAAATTGGATAAAAATCGTACGTGAACACTATGCGGTTAAGGTGAAAAAGAATCTGGGCGGACTTTTTCTAAAAGGCTTTCTACTCAATTTCGTAAACTTTGGAGTACTTGCAGGATGGATTGCAACCATTATCATGGCAAATGCACTCACCTCCTCAGAAAATGGGGTGATTCTTTTTTTAAGTACCGTACTCATTGTGTTTTTTGCCACAGATTTGTTGAAAATTGCCTTGGCAAAAAAATTGAAAAGTAAAATGACCCCAAGGTTCATCTTCCGTACCAAGAAATGGGTAAGTGTTTTAATTGCGGTTTTCGGACTCTTTTTGTTGGTGGAAGGAATTTTCCCGGATCAAGTACAGCGCGGACTCGAAAAGATACCAAGCAATCAATTACCAATAGACAAACCCATACCCCCTGTTGAAGAAGAAGTAATTGACTTACAATAATTTCTGAAAGAGTTATAAAAATAAAAAACCCAACCTTTTTAAGGTTGGGTTTTTTTGAGGCATCAAGCGGATTCGAACCGCTGTAGAAGGTTTTGCAGACCTCTGCCTAGCCACTCGGCCATGATGCCAATACTGAAGGGCAAATATAGAAATTTAATACAATAGGGAGCAATTAATTTAAGCAGTCTTTTAGCTTGCTTCTCGCGTTCCGCTCATGGTCACTTCTACTTCCGCTACATCACCACCAATAGGTGGGTTTAACTTTGAAATGGCAACTTCAGCTTGTGTTACCAAGGAAATTTCAGAAAAAATACGATCGATAATACGTTGCCCTACATGTTCTAGGAGCTTGCTTCGCATGGCCATCTCAGATTTTACAATATGTTGCAAGTGCACATAATCTACTGTATCTTTTAAATGATCGCTTGTTGCAGCAGCAGCTAAATTGGCTTCTACCTTTAAATTTACCAAATAATCGCTACCTATTTTTTCTTCTTCAATCAAACATCCGTGATTGGTGAATATGCGAATGTTTTTAAGTCGTATTGTGCCCATAGAGTCGCTTTTTACAAAGATACTTTTTTTACCTTTGCGGTCTTATAGAAATGCTATGGCAGAAGATACCACATCGCTTAATTTTATTGAACACATCATCGAAGATGATTTAAAAGAGGGCTACTCGAAAGAAGACCTTCGGTTTCGGTTTCCACCAGAACCGAATGGCTATTTACATATTGGCCATGCTTCGGCCATTTGCTTGAACTTTGGTCTGGGATTGCGTTATAATGCGCCTGTAAACCTTCGGTTTGACGATACCAATCCTGCAAAAGAAGAACAGGAATTTGTAGATGCCATAAAGCGTGATATTTCTTGGCTTGGCTTTGAATGGGACCAAGAGTGTTATGCTTCAGATTATTTTCAGCAGTTATACGATTGGGCAGTTCAACTTATAAAAGACGGTCATGCCTACGTAGATTCACAAACTTCTGAACAGATTGCCCTTCAGAAGGGTACTCCCAACGAACCCGGTGTGCCCAGTCCGTTCCGCGACAGACCAGTTGAAGAAAGTTTAGAACTCTTCGAAAAAATGAAAAATGGTGAAGTGGGTGAAGGCGAGCACGTACTGCGAGCCAAAATTGACATGGCCTCTGGAAATATGCTCATGAGAGACCCAGTGATGTACCGCGTATTGCACAAACACCACCATAGAACCGGCACCGATTGGAAAATTTTCCCGATGTACGACTGGACCCATGGTGAAAGTGATTACATGGAGCAGGTTTCACACAGTTTCTGTACGCTCGAATTTCTGCCGCATAGAGAGCTTTACGATTGGTTTCTAGATAAAGTACACGAAAGTGATAAATTACGCCCTAAGCAACGTGAATTTGCACGTAGAAACTTAAGTCATACGGTGGTGAGCAAGCGGAAATTGGCGAAACTGGTAGAAGAAGGGGTTGTAACTGGCTGGGATGATCCGCGTATGCCTACGATTTCAGGACTGCGTCGTCGTGGATATACACCAGATTCCATTCGGAATTTTGCTGATAGCGTGGGGGTAGGAAAACGCGAAAACCTAATCGACGTTTCACATCTGGAATACAATGTTCGGGAAGACCTGAACAAAAAGGCCGATCGGGTCATGGCAGTGTTAGACCCTTTAAAAGTCGTGATTACAAATTATCCAGAGGGTGAAGAAGAGTGGCTTGATGCAGAGAACAATCCGGGCGATGAAGCTGCGGGAAGCAGAAAAGTACCGTTTAGTCGAGAAATTTATATTGAAAAAGACGACTTTAAAGAAGAGGCGAACCGAAAGTTTTTCCGTCTAAAATTGGGTGGCGAAGTACGATTAAAAAACGCGTATATCATCAAGGCAGAAAAGGCCATAAAAGATGACGATGGAAACATCGTGGAAGTACATTGTACGTATGATACCGACAGCCGTAGCGGCAGTGGAACAGAGGCTTCCCTCAGAAAAGTAAAGGGCACCCTGCATTGGGTTTCAGTAACTCATGCGTTACCCATTGAGGTCCGTTTGTATGATCGTTTGTTTACAGAGGCATCGCCAGATGGAGACAAAGACAGAGACTTTATAGATCTAATAAATCCATCATCGCTCGAAGTAATTACCGGCTATGCAGAACCTAGCCTGGCAGAACGGGAAGTAGAAGAAACAGTACAGTTTCAGCGATTGGGCTATTTTACGGTAGATCGTGACTCAACGGCTACCCATAAAGTATTTAACCGTACGGTACCGCTGCGGGATTCTTGGGCTAAGATTGAAGAATAACCCATTTAATTTTAAGAGTTTACTTGCTAATTTTTTGTTTTTTTTAATGAAAATTGGCAGTAAAACAGTCTTTTTAAGAAACCTTTACCATTTGTGTTTTCGGTATTAACCGGTTGTTAACAAGCATCCGTTATTTCTTGCATTATCTTTGTTAGGAAACGTAATAATTTAAAAACAACTAAATAAAATAAACACATGGCATCTAACACAGGACAAACCATACTTGCTTTACTAACTGGCGCAGCTATTGGCGCTGGAATTGGTATTTTGTACGCACCAGACAAAGGGTCAAAAACTCGTAATAAAATTGACAAAGAACGCAAAAAAGCACAGAAGCGTATGAAGAAACAGATTCAGACTACAACATCTAATCTGAGCGAGAAAGCACAACAAGCCCGCACTAGTTTTGAACAAAAATTAGAAGACACCTTATCGTCTGCAAGCTACAAAGCAGATGACATTCTTTTAGCGATGGAAGATAAATTGGAAGCATTGCGTAAACAGAACGCAAAATTGCAGAAAGAACCAACCACTACGACCAAGAAAACAACAGCGTAAGATGCCATTAAGCAACCTTACAGACCATCTCGGCGAGACAGGAAACAAAATTCAAGAGTATATTAAAAGCACGGCGGAGTATTATAAGCTCCGCCTTTTTAAGAATGCTATGAAGTTTGCCACTTCCCTAATCAACATGTTGATTTTGGGCGGCATTTTCATGATGTTTTTAATTTTTATATCATTTGGAGTGGCTATGTGGCTAGGCAAGATATTCGAAAGTATGCTTACAGGCTTTTTTATAGTAGGTGTGTTTTATCTAGTGATATTTTTGTTGATTCTTTTCTTCGGAAAAAGTCACATCGACAAAAGCATTCTTTCTAAATTTTCAGAATTAGTGGTAGAAGATGAAGAAGAAAAAGCCTCTGAAGCCGAAACAGAGTTCTTGTACAATGACGAAAATGTTTCTCCCGAAGATATTTCCTTAAATAAAGCTGCCAACCATGAATAAAAAATACACTTCTTTTGATGAGCTCGATAAAGACATAAAACGCGCGTGGTTGCAGTCTGAAATAGATCGCGAAGAGCTTAAATTGAGTCTGCACGAAACTAAAGAGAGCATTACTCCAGGAAAAATAGCAACGGCTATAGTTGGAGGTGTTGCTACCAGTGCCGTGCTTATAAAACTGTTAACCCCAATCGCTTCATTTGCGATAGGCAGATTATTACAAAAATACAAAGATCAATAGTCCACAACACAGTATTAAAAAAGCCCGATTCTAAAGAAAGAATCGGGCTTTTTAATTTCCTTAAACCTAGTACTGATCTTCTTCATCTCTAGGAGGTGGAGGTGTGCGCTTCTTCTTGGGCTTGGGGGTAATTCCTTTGGCCGCGTTGGTCTTTTTCATTTGCTCACCAATTTGGTTACTGGCCACAAAAGAAGCGATCATATCATTTAACATATTGCTTCCCGCTTGTGGAGAGTTAGGCAACAAAATAAGGTTGGTATTTGTCTCTTCCCCGATAGACTGGAGCGTATCGTAGTGTTGGGTTACTACAATAAGCGCTGAGGCTTCTTGGCTATTAATACCTACGTTGTTCAGCACGTCTACACTCTCTTCGAGTCCACGTGCGATTTCACGTCGCTGATCTGCAATACCCTGCCCCTGTAAGCGCTTGCTTTCTGCTTCTGCACGTGCTTTGGCAACGATTTTGATACGTTCTGCTTCTGCTTCGTATTCGGCAGCCACTTTTTCACGTTCTGCTGCGTTTATTCGGTTCATCGCTGCTTTTACCTGCACATCTGGGTCGATATCGGTAACAAGCGTTTTAATGATGTCGTATCCATAATCGCTCATGGCTTCGTTTAACTCTGCCTTCACCGCAATCGCAATATCGTCTTTGCGTTCAAAAACATCGTCTAATTTCATTTTAGGAACTTCAGCTCGTACCACGTCAAAAACGTAAGAAGTAATCTGGTCATGCGGATTCTGGAGCTTGTAAAACGCATCATATACTTTATCTCTAATGACTTGAAATTGTACTGAAATTTTCAACCGTACAAATACGTCATCCTTTGTTTTGGTTTCAACCAAAACATCTAGTTGCTGTATTTTTAAGTTTACGCGTCCAGCTATACGCTGTACGACGGGTATCTTAAATTGAAGTCCGGAGTTTCTGATGCTACTGAACCTTCCGAAGTTTTCAATCAAGGCTGCGGTTTGCTGTTTCACAACAAAGAAAGAGGAGAGAATTAAAAAGAATACGATAATCCCAATGGGAACCAATAAAATAAGTGCTACGTTCATTGTGCTGAAATATTAGTGAATATATTGCGTTTAAGGTACGAAAATAAAGCTATTTTTGGCCTCAAATCTTCAACCTCATGATTCGTCTCAAAAACGTCCTTTTTGTTACCCTGTTTTTTAGTTTTTCCTTTAGCAGCTACGCACAACGCAATTTTGATGAATACAACCGCCTTGGGTTACAAGGTGGGATTTCGCTTTTCGATATCAACACATCCAACTTTATCACAGAGCAACAAACAGGCTTTACAGCTGGTTTTACAACACGTGGATCGTTCCGCGGAAATTTCGACCTGATTTACGGATTGTCATTTTTCAGTAATAAAGTAGGTGTTTTTGGTGCACCACTTACAACTTCACCATTAGACAAACAATTTATAGATTATACCATTCCTGGAGTACAAGTAAACTTTTTAGGAAGTTATAATATTGTGAAACACCATTTCAGTCTCGAATTTGGTCCCGTATTGAACGTAAATGGTAAGATGAAGGTGAATAGCGAGCAGCTCGAGAATTATGTCTTAGAAGGGTACACCACCCTCCGTGCAAAAGACATTGAAGACATTAGCCCCATCAATTTTCACGTAATGGGAGGCGCAACGGTTGGTTTGGAGAGTTTTAGACTGAGCGCACAATACCAATACGGAGTTACCAATATGTTTTCGAAGCTAGACGACAAAAACCTAGAAGGCGGTAGTTTTGAAGGCAACGCCTCTATGATTGTCTTGCTCGCAGTAGTTTATTTTTAGATAGTTTGAATGGCTCGTTCTATTCTAGAAACAGCTTCTTCTTTTCCTAAGATTGCGATAATATCGAACACATCAGGACCTTTCATTTCACCCACCAGCGCAAGCCGTAGCGGCATCATCACTTTTCCAAAGCCAATATCGTTACTTGTAATCCATCCTTTTATGGTTGCTGAAATGGTTGCTGCTGAAAAATCGTCTGTATCGTTCAACAACGAAACAACGGTTTGTAAGATGTCTGCGGTTCCTTCCTTAAACGCTTTTTTTGAAGCCTTTTCGTCGTAGGTGGAAGGCGCTTCAAAAAAGAAACTGCCTTGCTCCCAAAGGTCTGAAACAAAGGTCGCACGTTCTTTTAACAAGCCCACAATTGTCACGAAGTCTAACGAACTTGTGATTCCTTTGGTTTGAAGCAACGAGTCAAATTGTTTTGCAAGAACGGTGTCTTCTTGTTGTTGCAAATAGTGGTGCTGAAACCATTTCGTTTTATCTGGATCAAATTTAGCACCTGCCTTATTCACTCTAGATAATTCGAATGCCTGAATGAGTTCTTCAAGACTAAAAATTTCTTGTTCCGTACCGGGATTCCAACCTAAAAATGCAAGCATATTTACGACAGCTTCTGGAAGGTATCCATCTTCACGATAACCCGAAAAGATATCACCGTCGGCTGTTTTCCATTCCAATGGAAATACCGGAAAGCCCATTTTATCACCATCGCGCTTGCTCAACTTCCCTTTTCCTACGGGCTTCATCAATAGCGGTAAGTGTGCAAATTCTGGCGTTTTCCAACCAAAAGCACGATATAATAATACGTGCAGGGCTAATGAAGGAAGCCATTCTTCACCGCGAATCACATGGGTGATTTCCATAAGGTGATCGTCTACAATATTCGCTAAATGATAAGTAGGCATGCCGTCACTTTTAAACAGCACTTTATCATCTAACACGTTGGTGTCTATTTGCATGTCGCCACGCACGATATCCTGAAGTTCGATGGTCTCGTCTTGTGGCACCTTAAAACGGATCACATAGTCTTCACCTGCTTCTAATTTTGCCTTTACTTCTGTTTCAGAAAGAGAAAGTGAGTTGTCTAACTTTAAACGGTTGTGCCAATTGTAGATAAAGGTTTTTCCTTCGGCTTCGTGCTGCTTTCGGTGTGCATCTAAAGCTTCCGAAGTGTCAAAGGCATAATATGCATGGCCACTTTCCAAAAGTTGGTCTGCATAGCTTTGGTACAAATCTTTGCGCTCACTTTGACGGTACGGCCCAAAGTTGCCGCCGGTGGTGGGGCCTTCGTCAGTAGGAATGTTCAACCAATTTAGGGCTTCGATGATGTATGCTTCTGCACCAGCAACATAGCGAGTTTGGTCGGTATCTTCGATACGTAACACAAAGTCGCCACCGTGTTTTTTTGCGAACAAATAATTGAACAGGGCGGTTCGTACCCCACCAATATGAAGGGGTCCTGTAGGACTAGGAGCAAAACGAACGCGAACTTTTTGTGACATAGCTTCTCTTTATTTTAGATGCGGTTGCAAAGGTACAGAAACTGCAATAGCTATTCAATGAATTTGTTATCTTCGCCGAAAATTAAAAGGATGCAAAAAAGGTTACTTTTAGGAGCATTTATAATGTTTTCTACTTTCAGTTTTGGCCAAACGAAAGAGCAAGACCGATGGCAATTTGTTTCTTCTGAAGTGGTACAAGCTAAAACTTTGATTGCCATGAATGACATGGAAAGTAGCACTTTGTTATCTCTTAGAAAAGATAACCAAGAGGAAGCCTCTCTAAACACTTTTCAGCCTATTGCCTCACAATTCAAGCTATACCCCAACCCTAACAATGGGGTTTTCAATATCGATTTCCCCGATGCGCAAGAACTGGTAGCAGTAAACATCATCGATCTTCTTGGGAAACAGGTAGTGAAAATAGAATATTTCAACACTAAAAAGGTTGAAGTGAATGAAAACTTAAAGGCGGGTGTTTATTTGGTTGAAATTTCCGCAGCAAACACCTCTGAAACTATTAGAATTGTAGTAGAATAAACGGCTTTAAGTTCAAACAAATTCTTATCTACAAAAAAAATTAAATAGCGGGCTTCATCTCATCGGGAATCCGCTTGTTCATGATCGAAAACCACAAGGGCGGAACCAATGACAACAGCATGGAAGTTGGATACCCAAAAGGCATTTGCGGACTCACATCATGATAATCGAGTATCTGGTATTTTTTAGACGTTTTGTAGTGGTGGTCGCTGTGGCGGGTCAATTCGTATAAAATAACACGGCCCATTACGTGGTTGCTATTCCAAGAATGCACTTCTCGCACACGCTCATAGCGCCCACTCTCCAATCTGTTTCGGCTTAGGCCGTAATGTTCAATATAGTTGATGGTCTCTAGCAATACAGCACTTGTTAGTCCGATAGCAACAGCAATGCCTGCGGCTACCATTCCGAAGAAATAGAAAATAATCCCGATATACGCTAGTTGTAACAGGGAGTAGTAGAGCATATCATTTTTTGTGCTGAAGAACGAACGGTTTTCACGTTTAAGCAAATCGAGTTGAATTTTCCAAGCGCTTGTGTACTGTCTAAAAATTGATGTGACCCAAAACGAATAAACGGTCTGATTGTATTTTGCACTTGCAGGATCTTCGGCTGTGGCAGCTTTTAGGTGGTGCCCAAAATTATGTTCGATATAAAAATGCATATACAATGCCGGCAACAGTAATATTTTAGCCAGTGTTTTTTCCCAACGAGTACTTCTATGCCCCAACTCGTGTGCTACATTAATTCCATTGCTTCCCACGGCAATTCCAACCGAAAAGGTGAGCCCGATGAGTTCTGCGGTGTTATAGGACGCCCAACTAAGGCTCCATAAAAACCATCCTACCATCCCGTAAACAATAGGCACGTTTAAATATAGAAGGATATCGAATAGGGGGTTTTTTAATTTTTCGGCTGCTTCGTCATTGCTTAAATTTTCAGTATGTACGGGCAGTAATAATTCTAGGAAAGGAATGAGGACAAAGGCAAAAATAGGGGTGAAAAAAGCCCAATTTCCACCTAATGTGAGTCCGATAATAGCCGCAAGCGGAATAGAATATGCCGCTAAATATTTTAAGTCTTTCATCTAAGCGTGTTTTTGGACTTATTTTTGATAGGTTTATGTATGAAATAAAGTTGTATTTTCGAAGTTTAAGAGGTAGTTACCTGTATCTATATGAGCACATTTAGCATTATTCAGCAAAAGCTGGAACAATTTATAAAAAAATATTACACCAATGAGTTGATCAAGGGGAGTATTCTATTTTTTGCAATTGGTGTTCTCTATTTACTAATTACCCTTTTGGTAGAATATTTTTTATGGCTAAGCCCAATGGGGCGAACCTTTCTATTCTGGATGTTCGTCGCTGTAGAATTAGGGTTGTTTCTACGATTTATAGCCATCCCGCTGGCAAAGCTGTTCAAGTTACAACAAGGAATTTCACAAGAGCAGGCGGCAAAGATTATCGGGAGTCATTTTCCGCAGGTAAGTGATAAACTGCTGAATGTGATTCAGCTAAACCAAAATTATCGGGAGAGTGAGTTGTTGGCCGCGAGTATCGACCAAAAAGCAGACGAGTTGCAACCGGTTCCTTTTAAAAGTGCAGTTAATTTTAAAAAGAATGCCAAATACTTAAAATACGCCGCCATACCAATCATAATATTCGTCCTCATTAGTGTTTTAGGGGAGAAAGGCACTTTTAGCAGTAGTTATGAACGTGTGGTGAATTATGATACCGCCTACGAACCTCCTGCGCCCTTTTCGTTCTATGTGGTGAATGATAATTTAACGGCAGTAGAAAACAAGGCGTTTACAGTACAGGTACGAACAGAAGGAAAGGCCATTCCAGAGAATGCCAGTATTGTTTATAATGGTGATTCTTATTATTTGAAGCAAACTGCTCCGGGGGTGTTTGAGCATACCTTCGACCAACCTACCGAAGCCACCAATTTTAGACTAAGTGCAAACAAGGTCATTAGCAAAGAATATGTGCTGGAGGTAGTAAAAACGCCATCACTAGTTGCTTTTGAAATGGAACTCGATTACCCTGGATATACCGGGAAGCGTGATGAGGTTTTAAAAAGTACGGGTAATGCAACCATTCCTGAGGGTACCCGGGTTACTTGGCGTGTACAAACGAAGAACACCGATGAGGTGGCACTGAAAACTAGAGACACTACCTACCTTTTTGAACAAAGCAACCAAGATTTTAATTATAACAAGGCGGTATATCAGAAACTGGATTACAGCATCAACACTTCGAATGTTAATTTGCGCGATTATGAAAATTTGTCGTTTACACTTGGTGTGGTTCGGGACGCTTACCCAGAAATTGATGTTTCAGCCAAAAAGGACAGCACAAACAGCCAACTAACCTACTTCTTGGGCCGTGTGAGCGACGATTATGGCTTGAGCAACCTGCGCCTTGTATATTATCCGATAGGCGAAGAGACCCAGCGAAAAACAGAGGTGTTGCCAGTTAATAAAACTACGGTAGACCAGTTTGTGTACACCTTTCCGGGGAATTTGATGCTTGAAGAAGGAGTTGCGTATGAGTATTATTTTGAGGTATTCGATAACGATGCTATCCACAATTATAAATCGAGCAAGTCTGGGGTGTACTCGTTCAAGAAGTTTACCCAAGATGAAGTGGAAAAGGAACAACTTCAAAATCAGGATAAATCGATTAAGGGGATGGACAAGACCTTAAAAGATTTAAAAGATCAGGAGAAAGCACTGGAAGAACTCTCTAAAATTCAGAAGGAGAAGAAAGAACTGAATTGGAATGATAAAAAGAAGCTGGAAAACTTCATCAAGCGCCAAAAGCAGCAAGAGGAAATGATGAAGAAATTTTCCGAAGAGCTAAAAGAGAACTTAGAAAACTTTCAACCAGAAAATGAAGAAAAAGACCCCTTTAAAGAGCAATTGGAAAAGCGCTTAGATGAAAATGAAGAGCGGCTAGAAGAAAATGAAAAGCTGTTGGAAGAGCTCGAAAAGCTTCAAGAAAAGATTCAAAAAGAAGAGCTTACCGAAAAACTTGAAAAGCTCGCAAAGCAGAACAAGAATCAAGAGAAAAATTTAGAACAACTGCTAGAATTGACCAAGCGGTATTATGTGACCAAAAAAGCAGAAAAATTAGCAGAAGAAATATTCAAGTTGGGGGAGGAGCAAGAAAAACTTTCTGAAGCCCCCGAAGATGAAAACACCAAAGAAAAGCAAGAAGACCTAAACGAGAAGTTTGAAGAGTATCAAAAAGAGATGCAAGAACTTCAAAAAGAAAATGAAGGCTTACAAGAACCGATGGACATCCCCCAGGACAAATCGACTGAGCAGGAAGTGGAAGAAGAACAGCAAAAAGCTACAGACAACTTAGGGCAGCAAAAGAAACAGGATGCCCAGAAGAATCAGAAGAAGGCTGGAGAGAAAATGAAACAAATGGGTTCTCAGATGCAAGCTGCCATGCAGGCTGCACAAGGAGATAGTATGGAAGAGGATGCCGAAATGTTGCGACAGATTTTAGATAATTTGGTTGTATTTTCTTTCGAGCAGGAAGCCGTTATGGAAGATTTTAAACGTATTGATTATGGCAATCCGGTGTTTGGAAAAAAACTAAACGAGCAAAACGATTTAAAACTCAACTTTCAACATATAGACGACAGTATTTTTTCCCTTTCGCTCCGCAATCCCATGATTAGCGAGCAGGTAAATGCTTCGCTTACCGAAGTAAGTTATAATATGGACAAGTCGTTAGAGCGGTTGGCAGAAAACCAGATGCGTCAGGGCATCAGTAGCCAACAGTACACGGTAACGGGGGCCAATGAGTTGGCGATTCTATTGAGCGACGTACTCAATAATATGCAAAACCAGATGCAAGGTATGGGTCAGGGAAAAGGCCAAGGAAAAGGAAAGGGCAAAGGCATGGGTGAAGGAGAAGGTGAGGGAGAAGGCTTTCAGCTTCCAGACATTATTAAAAAGCAAGAAAGCTTGAATGAATCGATGAAAGAAGGAGTAGGCAAGCAAGGAAAGAAAGGAGAACAAGGATCTGGTGAAGGCGGTGAAGGAGAAAATGGACAAGGCCAGAACGGTGAAGGACAATCTGGCGAAGGCAATGGTTCTGATGGGCAGAATGGTAGAAACGGTAAAGGTGGTAAGAACGGTGACGGAAATGGCGGTAATGATGGCGACGGAGAAGATGGCGACGAATATAATGAAGATTTGAACGGGGAGTTATATGAAATTTTCAAACAACAACAGCAATTAAGACAACAGCTACAGGACAAACTAAGCAAGGAGGGGTTAGATGGCAATGGCGGTAATTTATTGCGGCAAATGGAACAGGTGGAGCAGCAATTATTAGACAAAGGATTTAATGAACGCACCTTAGAAAAAATGCTGAATCTTCAGTATGAACTTTTAAAATTGGACAAGGCTGATTTTGAACAAGGGCAAGAAAGCCGTCGAGAATCTACTACGAACAACAAGAACTATCTAAACACGCTGCGCTTAACTCCCGAAGAGGTTAAGAAGTATTTCAATACTACGGAAATTTTAAACCGGGAAGCACTTCCGTTGAAACCAGCATACAAAGAAAAAGTTCAAGAGTATTTTAAGGAAGATAATGATTGAGTTTTATTCTGAAAACGATTTTGAGTTGGACCATCAGGTAGCTGTTGCACAATGGATCACGACCATCATTGAAGTCAATGGGTTTGAATTAGGCGATATCACCTATGTTTTTTGTGATGACGATTACCTTCACAAGTTGAATGTTCAGTTTTTACAACACGATACATTAACTGATATTATCACTTTTGATAATTCGTTGGGTTCACAAATTCATGCTGAAATCTATATTTCTACGGAACGGGTTACAGACAATGCCAAGCAGTTCAACACATCATTTGTTGACGAACTACACCGTGTGATGATACACGGAATACTTCATTGCTGTGGTCTAAAAGATAAATCTGACCAGGAAGCACAAGCTATGAGAACTGCAGAAGACAAGGCACTGGAAGCACGCACCTTTATATAGTAAGCTGACTATCAGCTTGTTGTGCTTTTAACTTACTGATAATAAGATATTTACGTATATTTGCAGCCGAAAAATTAATAGGAATGTTTCACGTGGAACAATTTTGATTTTATGTTTGAAAAAGAATATGATGTTATTGTAGTGGGTGGTGGCCATGCTGGTTCTGAAGCGGCGGCCGCAGCGGCTAATTTGGGCTCAAAAACCCTACTAATCACAATGAACCTTCAGAATATTGCACAAATGTCTTGTAATCCGGCTATGGGTGGAATAGCAAAAGGACAGATTGTTCGAGAAATCGATGCGATGGGGGGCTATAGCGGAATCGTGTCAGACCGATCAGCCATTCAGTTTAAGATGCTGAATATGTCTAAGGGTCCTGCAATGTGGAGCCCGAGAGTACAAAGCGATCGTATGCGTTTTGCTGAAGAATGGAGGAATATGCTAGAAGGAACCAAAAACTTAGACTTTTATCAAGAAATGGTTTCTGGAATAATTACAGAAGGAGACCGTGTAGTAGGTGTGCGAACATCATTGGGCTTAGAGGTGCGAGCAAAAAGTGTAGTGCTTACTAATGGAACTTTTTTAAATGGATTGATTCATATAGGCGAAAAGCAATTTGGAGGGGGTCGTGCAGGTGAACGAGCTGCCACGGGAATCACAAAAGATTTGGTAGATCTAGGGTTTGAATCTGGCAGAATGAAAACGGGAACACCCCCAAGAGTTGATGGTAGGTCTTTGGATTTTTCAAAAATGATTCTACAGCCAGGAGATGACGACCCACAGAAATTTTCATACTTAGATAGTACAAAACCGCTTACCGAACAACGGGCGTGCCATATGTCGTACACAAGCAATCGAGTGCACGACCTCCTAAAGGAAGGTTTCGACAGATCGCCCATGTTTAATGGTGCTATAAAAAGTATCGGCCCCAGATATTGTCCGTCTATTGAAGATAAGATTAACCGATTTGCAGATAAGGACAGGCATCAGTTGTTTGTTGAACCTGAAGGGTGGAATACCGTAGAATATTATATCAATGGTTTTTCCACATCGCTTCCAGAAGATGTTCAGTTTCGAGCGTTAAAAGAGTGTGACGGATTTCAAAATGTGAAATTTTTTAGACCTGGTTACGCTATCGAATATGATTATTTTCCGCCTACTCAATTAGCACATACTTTAGAAACAAAATTAGTTAGCGGATTGTATTTTGCTGGTCAGATTAACGGTACCACAGGATATGAAGAAGCTGCTTCACAAGGATTGATGGCTGGAATTAATGCACATTTAAAAGTACACGAACAAGATTCTTTTATCTTAAAACGAAACGAAGCTTACATAGGTGTTTTGATAGACGATTTGATTACAAAAGGTACAGAAGAGCCGTATCGTATGTTTACTTCACGGGCAGAATATAGAACATTACTGCGTCAAGATAACGCAGATTTTAGGCTTACCCCAAAAGCATTTGAGCTTGGCCTGGCTAGTGAAGAACGTCTCAAACAAATGGAAAAGAAACAAAAACAATCGAGCAATTTTGTTCAGTTCTTTAAAGATACGAGTGTAGGTCCAAATGAAATCAACCCGATTCTTAAATCGAAAGATTCTGCTACGGTTGGCCAAAGCGATAAAATGTTTAAGGTGTTTTCTAGACCAGAAATTACCATGGAAGATATGCGAAAGATTGAAGCCGTTTCAGAATATGTTGAAGAAAATAAACTCAATCGTGAAGAGTTACAACAAGCCGAAATCCAAGTGAAATATTCGGGCTATATCGCTAAGGAAAAAAATAATGCTGATAAATTGAATCGATTGGAAGGTATCAAGATCCCTAAAAATTTCGACTACTCAAAATTGAAATCACTGTCGTACGAAGCAAGAGAAAAGCTAAAAGCGATTCAGCCCACAACAGTATCACAAGCAAGCCGGATAAGCGGTGTTTCTCCAAATGATATTTCGGTCATGTTAGTGTATATGGGGCGTTAGAACGTTGTTTCACGTGGAACACCCATGCAATTCATTAAAACTTAATCTAATTTATACGTGTCAGTTTTAGAAAAACCAGTCTACCTTTCAACTAAAGATTTCCTTGTTTCGGGAGAAACATTTCAACTCCTGTATGACGAGAAAACCGATATGCTCGTTACAAGTCCGCAACCAAAAGCAACGGAACTTTCGAAATATTATGAAAGTGACGAGTACATTTCGCACACCGACAAAAAAGATGGGGTAATGGCTTTTCTATACCAAAGTGTAAAAAATTATTCGCTGCGGAAGAAAATTTCATTTATAAATTCGATACAAAAAACAAAAGGGTCGCTCTTAGATGTTGGTGCAGGCACTGGAGATTTTTTAAACAAAGCAAAAAATAATGGCTGGAGTGTCGATGGTGTAGAAGTACATGCTGCAGCGCGAGAATTGGCGTCACAAAAAGGACTAAAACTATTTGATACGTTACATGCCCTCCCAAAAAAAACATATCAAGTTATTACCCTTTGGCATGTGCTCGAACACATACCGAATTTAGAAGAGACCATAACCATTTTGGATTCACTATTAGCGCCAGACGGAATTTTAATAATAGCGGTTCCAAATTATAAAAGTTATGACGCTAACTATTATAAAGAATTTTGGGCAGCCTATGATGTGCCAAGACACCTTTGGCACTTTTCTAGAAAATCGCTCCCAAAAATACTTCAGCCATTTTTTAAATTAGAAAGTACCCGGCCGATGTTATTCGATTCATTTTATGTAAGTCTTTTGTCCGAACGTTATAAAACAGAAAATAATTTTTCAATGAAGGCATTTTGGATCGGTTTACAATCGAACATACGTGCATGGCGATCAAAAGAGTATTCTTCAGTCTTATACTGCTTCAAAAAGGCTTAAAAACAAGCCTGGGCGCGTTTAAGGCGCATATTAGCAGTAATCTATGCGATAGGCTTGCTCTTACAAGAAACGCTCTAAATCGCTCTAATTTTGAGGTGTCAACAATAATCAGGGTTGATTGTATTTAAAATAAGTATAGATATTACTTATTTTGGGAGCTGCGGTGGATGTATCGTGTTAGTTGGATGCTCATATCTGAAAAAATTAATTTAGCATTTCCATTTCGCTCGATGTGGTAAATCGCATTTTCGATCGCTTCCGTGATTTCAAAAATGTTATTCTGATGTACAAATGGTGCAAACTTTTCAATCGCAAAATCGCCATTGGCACTTTCAAAAAGTAGAAGTGGTTCAGCCTTATAATTTTTCAGAAGTGCTTGTCTGAAAAGGTCAATACAATACTGTAAAAACTTTTTTTGCGTTTCACGACCTTCTTTCGCCAAATTTTCACTCCAGGCGAGTAATTCATGAATTGCTTTTTTATTTCCTTTGGCCTTAAAAGCGGCACGTACCCATGCCACAAACCAAGTCTCAAAATGCGACATATCTCCATCGTCTTCCAAGATCATGAGTGCCCGTTGGTAGTCGCCTGCCGCCCGCTGTGCGATACTATTGGCTTTAGCTGGAACCGCTCCGTTATCACTCGCAAGCTTTGCGGCAATATCAGCTTCGGCAAGTTTTGGAAAGTGTAAGGTTTGGCAGCGAGACCGAATGGTGGTTAATATTTGCTCTTCCTGTTCAGTAAGCAGCAGCAGCACCGTCTTTTCTGGAGGTTCTTCTACCAGTTTCAAAATTTTATTTGCACATGCCGTGTTCATTCGGTCGGCCATCCATACAATAACAACTTTATAACCACCTTCGTAAGCTTTAAGCGATAAAGATTTTAGCAAATCGGCAGCCTCGTCTACATTTATATTCCCTTGCTTATTTTCTATTCCTAGTTGTCGCAACCACTGAAATAGCGAACCGTAGGGCTCATTTTGCACAAATAGCCGCCATTCGTCTAAGAAAAGAGAAGAAACAGGATGTTTCTTTACAGTATCGTTGGTATTTACTGGGAAAACAAAATGTAAATCGGGATGTGCCAATTGGCTTACATTTTCTTTGCAGCGAATTTCGGCAGGACTTCCTTCTTCGTGAGACTGACACAAAATCAGGCTAGCATACGCAATGGCGATAGGCAACAAACCGCTTCCCGAAGCACCCACAAATAGCTGGGCATGGGGGATTCTCCCGTTTTTCACTGTGGTTGTAAGGTGCGATTTAATATGTTTTTGGCCAATGATTTCGTTGAAATCCATACGCAAAACTACGCAAATAAGCTTTATCTACAACCTGTTCAAATCAATCGAAAAATGGTATCTTTAGTCCCTGAAAAAATAGCGATGAAAACAGTAAAAGACGTCGATTTTAAAGACAAAAAGGCACTGATTCGGGTAGATTTTAACGTCCCTTTGAACGAAGATTTGGAGGTGACAGACATTACGCGTATTGAAGCTGCAAAACCAACCATTATCCATATTTTAGAAGAAGGAGGCAGTTGCATTTTAGTTTCACACCTCGGTAGACCGAAGCAACGGGAAGACAAATTTTCTCTTCGACATATCGTGAATAGCGCAACCGAAATCTTCGGGGTAACCGTAACGTTTGTGCAGGATTGTATCGGTCCAGCTGCCGAAGAAGCCGCCGCAAACTTACGCCCTGGTGAGATTTTACTGCTAGAAAATGTACGGTATTACCAGGAAGAAACCGATGGGGACCGTGATTTTGCTGAAAAGCTCTCTAAATTGGCCGATTATTATGTAAATGATGCCTTCGGAACCGCACATAGAGCACATGCCTCTACTACCGTAGTGGCCGATTTTTTTGGAGATCGAAAATGTTTTGGACTTTTATTGGCTTCGGAAATTGAAAATGTAAAGAAAGTGTTGTCTGACGGAAAGTCTCCAGTTACCGCAATCATAGGAGGTGCGAAAGTTTCTTCTAAAATCACCGTAATTGAAAATATTTTAGACACCATAGACCACTTAATTATTGGTGGCGGAATGGCTTTCACTTTTATCAAGGCCCAAGGAGGAAATATTGGAGGTTCGCTGGTAGAAGAAGACAAACAAGAAGTTGCCTTGGAAATCTTAGACCTCGCCAAGAAGAAAAATGTTCACGTACACCTACCGGTAGATGTGATTGCAGCAGATAGCTTTTCAGAATATGCCAACACTACTACTGAGCCTGCAGATAATATCCCTGAAGGCTGGCTAGGACTGGATGCAGGACCACGAACCAATGAGCAATTTGCTGAAGTTGTAGCAAAATCGAATACCATTCTATGGAATGGACCCGTTGGCGTTTTCGAGATCGAAAAGTTTTCTCATGGAACAATCGCGCTAGGAAATGCTATTGTCTCAGCTACTGAAAATGGTACATTTTCGTTGGTTGGAGGAGGGGATTCTGTTGCGGCCGTTAAGCAATTTGGATTGACCAATAAAGTAAGCTATGTGTCTACAGGTGGAGGCGCTATGTTAGAAATGTTAGAAGGAAAAACCCTTCCGGGAATCAAGGCAATTCTCGATTAGCAAAACAGACGCAGGCAGCCCGGAATGTTAAAAATTTGTGCATTTCAGGCGTTTGAGTACTTTTAACCATACTAATTTTAAAACCACTCCGTTCGACAGTATATGAAGTATTTCCTCAGCTTACTCAGTATTTTTGCCTCTCTCGGGCTTTTTGCGCAAGAAGGTAAAGCCATCGACTCTATTAAAAAGGTAAAACTGCAAGTGGTAGACTCAATTGCCGTAACATCTTTTACCAAAGAGTTTCCGACGACAGTCGTTTCAGCAAAGATAAAAGACACCATGGTGTTTACGCTCGAAGATATGAAACGCGCCCGGAGCATCGACAGCTTATGGTTAAAAGAACTGTTTGATACCGGTAGATTTGAAGAAATGTACGGAAGCGTCTTAAACCAAGATTATGAGCCAATTCCGTATGAAGAATTACCTACTGAGGTTTTAAAACAACGCCTTGAAGAATTAAATGCCAGAACACCTTTTAATGTTGAATACAACCCTTCGCTAGAAAGTGTGATACGCGGTTATCTTAAAAACCGCAGGCGTACCATGGCTAATCTCATGGCGTTAAGCGATTATTACTTCCCGATGTTTGAAGAACTATTAGACAAGCACGGGCTTCCACTCGAGATGAAATATCTTGCTATCGTAGAATCTGCGCTTGTGCCGAGGGCAACTTCACGTGTTGGCGCACAAGGATTATGGCAGTTTATGTACAGTACCGGAAAAATGTTCGGGCTCGAGGTAAGCAGCTACGTAGATGAGCGAAACGACCCCATTATGGCCACAGAAGCGGCCTGTAAATATCTAAAAAGCTTAGAAAAAAGCTTGGGCGATTGGGACTTGGCGCTTGCAGCCTATAATTCTGGTCCAGGAAATGTCGCGAAGGCCTTACGACGTTCTGGAGGGTACACGAACTATTGGAACATAAGACAGCACCTTCCACGTGAAACAGCTGGATATCTACCTGCTTTTTTGGCTACCATGTATATTTTTGAATATGCCGAAGAACATGGGTTTAAGAGTGCGGGGCCACAATTTCCTTACGTTGCCACCGATACAATAAAAATCAAGAAAATGGTTACGCTACAACAAGTGGCAGAAGTAACCAACTTGGATATTGATGAAGTTCGGTTTTTGAATCCGTCGTATAAAAAAGATATTATCCCTGTTGTAAAAGATGAAAATTACGTGTTGCGACTGCCTTTAGATGCAGTTGGCAAATTTTTGACCAACGAACAAGCGATTTACGCCTATGCTGAAAAAGAGTTCAATGAACGGGAAAAACCATTGCCCCAGTTTTTTGAACAAAACGACAAAGTGCGTTATCGTGTGCGGAGCGGGGATTATTTAGGGAAGATTGCCGAAAAATACGGAGTTTCAGTTTCAAAAATTAAACGTTGGAATGGGCTTAGGAGCAACCGATTGCGGGTAGGTCAACGCCTTACTATTTATCCATCGCGACCAACTTCAACCAAAAGTAGCTCTAATAGCACTGCTAGCAGTGCTTCCGCAGGCAATGTGCGTACCTATACCGTACGAAGTGGCGACTCCCTTTGGAGCATTTCACAGAAATTCCCAGGGGTTTCGGTAGAGAATATTAAAAAATGGAACGATATTAGTGGTAACAAACTCAAACCGGGAATGAAACTTAAAATCCAAAAAGGATAAACGTTCCTCTTCAATAACATACTATGAAACCAATCTTTGCAGTACTGCTAGGGCTTTTTTTTATAGCCACATCTTGCGGTGATGGCAGCAACACTATCGATAGTTACAGGCCTGATTCAGTAGGAAACATTAATTCGTTACAGATTGTAACCCCTGAAGACCTTTGGAATGGCGAGGTGGGCGAAGCCATTCGAAATCATTTTGCAGCACCAGCAGATGGGCTTCCGCAGGATGAACCGCTGTATTCTATGGTTCAGATGAAAACGACCAGCTTTACAGATTTTGCGCAACGGTATCGCATTTTTCTTCACGCTACCCTCAGCGACTCTACCAATTTCAGCTTAAAAAAGAACAGCTTTGCCAAACCACAAACGGGGGCATTTCTTACCGCTCCAACCGCAGAAGAGTTGGTCGCGTTAATCAATAAACACCAAGAAGAGATCAAGGCAGCGTTTTATGCTTCCGAAATTAAAGAAAAACAAAAGCGAATTCGATTGTCACTAAAAAAACTGGACACACTCCAGCAGGACTTTGGCGTATCGCTGAAAGTGCCTACGGCCTACCGTGTGGCTCATAGCGGCGAAGATTATTACTGGCTACGGAAGGCGCTAGAATCTGGGACGACCAACATTTTTATCTATGAAGTTCCGTTAAACACCATTGGAAAAGACAGCACGATTGCAGATATTATCAACATGCGGAACACTATTGGCGCCGGTTTACTACCTGTAGAAGACGACAGTAAATTTATTACAGAAGCGGCGTATTCGCCCTTCTTGTTTTCTTCGGAATTGGATGGAAAACCTACCTACATCACCAAAGGAACATGGGAGATTACCGACGCATGGATGGCGGGTCCGTTTGTGAACTACGCCGTTCGGGATGAAGCGAACGATAGGTGGTTAATTCTGGAAGGCTTTACCTATGCTCCTTCAGACGACAAAAGAGATTTACAATTTGAACTGGAAGCTATTTTGAAAACGGCTACCATCGAATAGGGTATCTTTTTCAAACAGAAAAATCCCGCTAAGTATCGTACTCAGCGGGATTTTTAATGTAATGTGATATAGGCGATTGCCTATTTTTTCTCTTCTATCTTGTCTGATTTGTCTTCTTTAGAGGCATCTTTAAATTCTTTGATACCACTACCCAATCCGCGCATCATCTCCGGAATTTTTCGTCCGCCAAACAACAACAAAACAACCACTACAATCAGTACAATTTGTGGCCATCCAATAACCATGGGTATAAAAAGTGCTTCCATAAATTTTGTATTTAAAGTACAAAGGTAACAAGTTTTTGCTAGATACAACGTTTTGAAGGAAAGATACACAGCAAACCGCTGTCATTTATTTTATATTTGTAGCTACTATGGCGAAGAAAGAAAAGCGCGCACGTAAGATTAAAAAAAAACTGCTGCACAAGTACCGTTTGGTCGTGTTGAACGAAGATACGTTTGAAGAGCGCTTCTCGTTTAAACTGAATAGGCTAAACGTGTTTGTTTTCAGTACTATTTTTGCGTTTTTCCTTATTGCTGTCACCACCATCATTATAGCCTTTACCCCCTTGCGAGAGTACATTCCGGGCTATTCCTCTACTTCCTTAAAACAGAAGGCAACAGACTTAGCCTACAAAACAGACTCACTACAGCAAGAACTGGCCATAAATGAGCAATACCTTGCCTCTATACGGAAAGTGCTTACAGGAGACGTAAAAACGGTCGATTTCAATAAAGATTCTATCATTGCAGCGGCTCAAGTTGATGCGTCAAATGTAAATCTAACTCCTTCAAAGCAGGATTCATTGCTTCGCGAAAAAGTGGCGCGTGAAGATAAGTACAACCCGCTAACCGACAGTGGAGATCTAAATGTGGTCTTTTTTGCGCCTGTAAAAGGTACAATCTCCCAGGCCTATGATGTAAAAGAAAAGCACTATGCCGTAGATATTGTGACCGTGAAAGATGCTCCCGTAAAAGCTGTTGCCGAAGGCACGGTGATTTTTGCGGGCTGGACACCAGACACCGGCTACGTAATCATTATTGAACACGTAAACAATATAATTTCTGCCTACAAGCACAATGCCTCGTTAAACAAAGAACAAGGGGAGCTGGTAGGCGCAGGAGAGGTAATCGCTACCGTAGGAAACACGGGAGAACTGACTACAGGTCCGCACCTGCACTTCGAATTGTGGAGTGACGGCCACCCCATAGACCCAACTAATTTTATCGATTTTGAATAGCCCATGTCGTTAAAATCTATTGCAGCTAAAATCTTTGCGAAATTCGTTGTAAACCGAATGAATAAGTGGGTGAATAACCCTATTGAAACGCAAGAAAAGGTGTTTCGAACGCTTATTGCTACTGCTGCGGAAACTTCCTTCGGAAAAGACCACAGATTCCATGAAATTAAATCGACAGCAGACTTTGCAGCTCTTGTTCCCATTAGAGATTACGAGGCGTTAAAACCCTATGTAGAGCGTGTAGTTGCTGGTGAAGAAGATGTGCTATGGCCGGGAAAACCATTGTATTTTGCGAAAACTTCTGGAACTACTTCTGGTGCTAAATACATCCCGCTTACAAAAGAATCGATGCCCACCCATACAAAGGCGGCGCGCAATGCCATATTGTGCTATATTCACGAAACGGGAAAGGCCAATTTTGTAAACGGGAAAATGATCTTTCTTCAGGGAAGCCCTGAAATGACCGAAAAAAATGGCATTAACATAGGAAGGCTGTCAGGAATTGTAGCGCATTACGTTCCGGCGTACCTGCAAAGAAACCGCTTACCTTCTTGGGAAACCAACTGTATTGACGATTGGGAAACTAAAGTAGACGCAATTGTTGCTGAAACTAAAGATGAAAACATGGCACTGATTAGTGGGATTCCGTCGTGGGTGCAGATGTATTTTGAACGGCTGAAAGCGGCCACACAAAAGCCAGTGGGAGAGTTGTTCAAAAATTTTGAGTTGTTTATTTATGGAGGGGTAAACTACGAACCGTATCGAGCCAAATTTGAAGCCTTAATCGGCCGTAAAGTACCAAGTATCGAACTTTTTCCTGCTTCGGAAGGCTTTTTTGCCTTTCAAGATAGCCAGAAAGAAAAAGGAATGTTGCTACAGCTAGATTCAGGAATGTTCTACGAATTTATAGAAGCATCCCGTTTTTTTGACGAAAATCCGAAACGTCTCACATTAGCCGATGTACAAACGGGTGTTAACTATGTGCTCATAGTTTCAACCTCTGCCGGGCTGTGGGCGTATAACGTGGGGGATACCGTTCAATTTACATCGATAAACCCCTATCGCGTCATCGTTTCAGGACGTATCAAACATTTTATTTCGGCCTTTGGGGAACACGTAATTGGCAAAGAAGTAGAACAAGCCATGCAAGACGCAATGGAACAGCACGAATTTACCATTTCAGAATTTACAGTGGCACCTCAAACGGAAACTTCAGCAGGCGAGTTACCCTATCATGAGTGGTTAATTGAGTTTGAAACCGAGCCAGAGAATCTTCAGCAAGTAGCAAAAACGTTAGACGCTGCCATGCAAGAACAGAACAGCTACTATTTCGATTTGATTAAGGGAAAAGTACTGCAACCGCTTAAAATAAAGGCGTTGCCAAAAAACAGCTTTCAGCGGTACATGAAATCTCAAGGAAAACTCGGAGGACAAAATAAGGTGCCCAGACTTTCAAATGACAGGAAAATAGCCGATTTTTTTAACTGAATTTGAAAAGCAGGGTATTTCCGTTAGAAGCAATCTGCCGAAAATAATTTACAAACTAACGAAACCGTTATCTTTGCAAGCAAAATGTCATTGATTAACACACATACACGTACACGCGCCCAAGAAAGTACTGGAGCCATCGAACGATTGTACATTACCATGCGCCATCTTTTTAACCGTGGATTTTACAAACCCATGGGCGTTTCTGGCGAAACCTTACGCGAGGCACTCCTCATTTTACGGCCTGAAATTTACGGCTCTATTGCTGAAGATAAAATTGAACTCCAAGGGCTGTTGTACGTAATGGACCGCCTACCTAAAGGGATAGAAGAATGCCGCTTTATTAATCTTACGAGCGACGAAGGCTATGCGAATTCACATTTTGAGCCCATTATTCCGGCAAAACGCCGTAGAAACTGCTATCGTATTGACGAAGAGCAGATGAACATTGAGATAACCCGCGGGCGATCAGAAATTTATGACATTCTCACTCACCTCACCTTTTTGTACGTAGAGTCCCATAAAATCATGAAACAAGTGTTGATTGATGAGGACGGTACTGTGATACGAGACTGGAAAAAACTTGAGGTTGCTGTTCAGAAAAAAGACACCCTCACCCAAGAGGAGAAAGAGATTGCCCTTACCCATACCGCGAACTTTTTAGGACGTACGTTCGAAGAAGTGAGTCGGGTGTTTCCGCTATTTGGAAACAAGGAGAACCCAAACAGATTCTTCAACATCATTTATTATCTGGGTAAATTGGCCATTCAGGAAGCAACAGGTGAGGAAAAACGCATCATCACCTTTAGTCCGGTGTTGCGAGAACGCCTTGGGCACCACATTCATGGTGAACGCTGGGCAACCCACATTAAGAAAAAAATGGCTGAGAAGCAGTTGTTACAGCGACCCATACATATTATTAGTGCTAATATGCATAGTGTGATGAACAGCTTGTTTGCCGAAACCGCCCTTCCTACAGAAGCCAAGAAGTTTAAAAGATTGCAACTTTTTGAGATGTTGAGCGATGCTAAACACCTCAAATTAAGGGACAAGGTGGTAAAGAAAGCTTCGCAAAACGGGATGCTATTTATTCCAGATAGTAGTGGGACCAATATCGATGTTCAGGTATTTGATAGCGATATGTTTCCTGAACATATTTGTGCAAATGAAGGAAAAACTATTGAAGATAAACCTGTTTTGGTGGTCATGGACTATGCTTTTGGCGAACAGGCCTACGAAACGATGGATGAGTTGTTAAAACCATTTACAGACGCACAAGGGCATCAGCATTTCTTGAACGTAGTATCTGTGTCTATCATGGGGAAAGCGGGCATTTTGGAAGGAGGCAAAGGGGATGTGATGATACCTTCGGCACACGTTTTTGAAGGCACGGCAGATAATTACCCTTTTAAAAATCGATTGAAGAAGTCACATTTTGAAGATGACGACATCAATGTTTGTACGGGCTCTATGATTACGGTGTTGGGCACCTCCCTTCAAAATAGGGATGTACTAAAGTTTTTCCATGAATCTACTTGGAATGTTATTGGACTGGAAATGGAAGGAGCACACTACCAGAAGGCCATTCAGGCAGCAGCGAAAATTCGCGGAAGTATTAGTAGTAATGTGAAAGTGCGTTATGCGTACTACGCGTCAGATAATCCGTTGGAAACTGGAAGTACATTAGCTTCTGGTGGCTTGGGAACAAGTGGGGTAAAGCCCACCTATGCTATCACCGAAAAAATGTTAAAACAGATTTTAGAATAACCTAAAAATATATTTTGAAACATAACAAAGTATTGATAACAGGGGGCGCAGGGTTTATTGGCTCTAATTATGTTCGACACGTTCTTGAAACTAGTCAAGACGAAATATTCGTGCTAGACAAGCTTACCTATGCAGGCGATTTAAAGAATTTAGAGGGGTGTCTTGATGAAAATGGAGCCCATTTTATTGAAGGCGATATTTGCGATGACGCGTTGGTGAAACGTCTTTTTGAAGAACATTTATTTAATCGGGTGGTTCACTTTGCTGCCGAAAGCCATGTTGATAATTCCATAACGGGCCCAGCTGCATTTATTGAAACAAATATTGTGGGTACTTTTAACTTACTACAGAATGCCTACAAAACATGGATGAACGGTCCACAAGATCTTAAAGATGATTTCCAGAACGCACGTTTCTTGCATGTTTCTACAGACGAAGTATATGGAACATTAGGTGAAACGGGTCTTTTTACTGAAGATACCCCGTACGCACCTAACAGTCCGTATAGTGCTTCAAAAGCATCTTCAGACTTTATTGTACGCAGTTACTTTCACACCTATGGTTTACCCGTAGTGACAACCAACTGTTCGAATAATTATGGTCCCAATCAGCATAAAGAAAAGCTAATCCCAACCATTATCAGAAAAGCGATTTCTGGAGAACCTATCCCCATTTATGGTGATGGAACCAATGTGCGGGATTGGTTGTACGTATTAGACCATTGTAAAGGAATTGAACTGGCTTTAGAAAAAGGCAGGTTGGGAGAAACGTATAATATTGGTGGCCGCAATGAGCGACAGAACCTCTATATTGCCCATACCATTTGTGATATTTTAGATGAAGAACAGCCAAGGGAAACTTCCTATCGGGAACAGATTGCTTTTGTTACAGACCGACCTGGCCACGATTTTAGGTATGCCATAGATGCCACAAAAATGGAAAATGAATTGGGTTGGCGAGCCGATGAGAATTTCGAAAGCGGGATTAAAAAAACCATTCGTTGGTACTTAAACCATAAAGACAGATTGTTATGAAAGGAATTGTTTTGGCAGGAGGATCTGGCACGAGATTGCACCCCATTACCTTGGCGGTGAGCAAACAATTGATGCCGGTGTACGACAAACCGATGATTTATTACCCATTGTCTACGTTGATGTATGCAGGAATCAATGAAATTTTGATCATCTCTACCCCACAAGACCTTCCACTTTTTCAAAAATTGTTGGGAGATGGCACTAAATACGGTTGCCGTTTCGAGTATGCAGAGCAGCCACAACCCAATGGGCTGGCAGAGGCTTTTATTATTGGAAAAGACTTCATTGGTAGCGATAAAGTGGCTTTAATTTTGGGAGACAATATTTTTTACGGTTCAGGGTTGAAAGAACTGCTGCAACAGAATAATGATCCCGAGGGCGGTGTAATTTACGCCTATCACGTACATGACCCTGAAAGATATGGCGTAGTAGCCTTTGATGAAGAAGGGAAAGCACTTTCAATAGAAGAAAAACCCAAGCATCCGAAATCGAATTACGCCGTACCCGGAATTTATTTTTATGACAATAGCGTGGTAGCAATCGCTGAAAATATAAAACCGAGCGAACGGGGAGAACTCGAGATTACTGATGTTAACAATGAATACCTTGCCCAAGAAAAGCTGCGGGTGAGCATTCTTGACAAAGGGACCGCTTGGCTCGACACGGGAACTTTCGCCTCTTTAATGCAGGCGGCTCAGTTTGTTGAGGTAATTGAAGAGCGCCAAGGATTAAAAATTGGTGCTATTGAAGAAGCTGCATACGAAATGGGATATATCGACAAGCAGCAATTAACCGCTTTGGCCGAACCGTTATTAAAAAGCGGATATGGCAAACCACTATTAGATCTATAGGTATTTTGGAAATTATACAAACTTCATTATCGGGCTGTTTTATTGTAATTCCACGTGTTTTTAAAGACGATCGGGGCGTGTTTTCTGAAACATACAATCAAAGAGACTTTCAGCAAGTTACGGGACAAAAGGTAGCATTTGTGCAAGACAACCAATCTACTTCAAAAAAGGGAGTACTTAGAGGGTTGCATTTTCAGAAAGGAAATCAAGCACAAGCTAAGTTAGTACGTGCTATTAAGGGACGCGTGCTAGACATTGTGGTAGACTTGAGAAAAGACTCTGAAACATTCGGTCAATCTTTTTCAGTAGAATTAAACGACGATAACCGAAAACAACTTTTTGTGCCAAAAGGTTTTGCACATGGGTTTGTCACCTTGTCTGAAACAGCAATTTTTGGATATAAATGTGATGCATATTACGATGCCGCAACTGAAGGGGGAATCATTTACAATGACGCAACCTTACAACTGGATTGGCATCTTCCCGAAAACGAATTGATTCTTTCAGAAAAAGACCTTCAACTTCCGACTTTTAAGGAAGCCACTGCATGAAGCAACTATTGGTAACAGGCGCAAACGGACAATTGGCGAAATGTATTCAGGATGCAGTTTCATCAAGCTCCGATATGAATTTTATATTCACAACCCGCGAACAGTTGGATGTTACTAACAAAGCTTCGATCCAAGAAATTTTCAGTAAAAATAACATCACGCACTGCATTAATACTGCAGCATACACCAATGTAGAAAAAGCTGAATCTGAACCTGAAAAAGCATTTGCGATCAATGCCGAAGGTGCCAAAAATCTTGCTGAGGTATGTGCCGAAAATGGCACAATATTGATACACGTTTCTACAGATTATGTTTTTAATGGCAGCAAAACAAGCACCTATCTTGAAACAGACCAACCCAACCCTATCAATGTTTATGGTGCTTCAAAATTAGCGGGCGAAGCACACGTGCAGCGTATTTGCAAAAAACATTTTATACTAAGAACCTCATGGTTGTACAGCCAATACGGCCATAACTTTCTGAATACCATCAGAAAACATGGCAAGGCAGGAACACAACTGAAGGTGACTACAGAACAAACTGGCACTCCCACGAACGCTAACGATTTGGCCGCGGTATTGCTATTGCTGGTCGAAAACGAGCACATAGACTTTGGTTTGTATCATTTCAGTAATGCAGGCACTGCTACTTGGTATGACTTTGCAAAAGAGATTTTAACAAGGTCTAGTGAATTAAACCTGTCAAACCTTGCAAAAACCGAGCATTACCGTACTTTTGCAAAAAGACCGGAATACAGTGTGTTGAGCACAAATAAGATTGAAAAGATGCTGAATATCAAAACATTAGATTGGAAAAAAAGTTTAGCATCTGTAATAGATATTTTGGAAACAACGTAATACGAATATAGTTATGGCACAAGAACATCACGACGAAGTAGATTTGGTGTACGTCATCAATAAGATCAAAACAATCATTAAAGGGTGGATTGTCCTACTCTTTAAGGCCATTGGTTTTGCAATAAAGTTTTGGTTTATCATCGTTGCTCTTATTCTCATCGGTTTCGGATTTGGATACTACAAAGTGAAAGACCAAATTCCTTCGAGAAGAGCTACGGTAATCGTTAAAATTAATTACGACTTACAACCCTACGTGAAAACAGCGATGGAACTCTACAATTCGAAGGCAAAAGCGTATGATTCTGTTTTCTTGCCGAAACAAGGCTTTAGTTATTGGAGCCCAGAGGTGAAAGAAGTAATGATGGAACCGGTGGTTGATTTTAAAGATATTGTAGAGCAGTATCAAATAAATGAACGTGGTTTAGACATGTTGCTTAGCAGAATGGATTTTGATGAAGAAAAACCATTGAACGATTTACTTGAAAAGGAATACGACTATTTTAAAATGGATTTTTCGCTGAATGGAGTTGCCACACCAGCCGATGTTCAGAAGTTTTTCGACTATCTGAATAATGATCCAAGGTTAGTGGTCTACAAGGCTGAAGCTGAAAAAAATATAGAAGCACAAATTGCACATAACAATAAAAGCCTGGCACTTATAGATGGTGTTTTTGAAAGCTATCTGAGTACTGAAAATGGAGGTACAGATATTGGTCCACGAGATAAAGGATTTGATTTGAACGAGCTCATGGATTCTAAATTGATCATCCAAGATAGAAACCAAATACTGAAAACCGAGTTGACACTTTCTAAAGATATTGCAGTGCCCGTGCATGAAATACAAACCCGCGATGCAGAAGGTAGACTCTTAAACAAAAAACACATTGTATATCCAATTCTTTTAGTGTTCTTATTCTTCTTACTGGCGTATATAAGGTATGTCTACCTGTATTTACGAAATGTGGCTAGAGAAAACGGCTAAAAGATGTAACGCTTATGAAAAAGAAGAATTTAATAGTGTTTGGCACGCGTCCCGAAGCCATTAAGATGGCTCCTTTGGTGAAAGCGTTTTTGAATGAGGATTGTTTTGATACCAAGGTGTGCGTTACTGCCCAGCATCGAGAAATGCTGGATCAGGTGTTAGATTTTTTCGAGATCATACCAGACTATGATCTAGATGTCATGAAGCCGAACCAAAATCTGTATAGCCTTACAGCCACCATCATTGAAGGCATGAAACCAGTACTTGAAGAAGTACAACCCGATTATGTATATGTGCATGGAGACACTACCACCTCTATGGCGGTTGGTATTGCTGGGTTTTATGCAGGGGCAAAAGTCTGTCACGTAGAAGCAGGCTTGCGTACGTATGATAGGCAGTATCCATTTCCGGAAGAATTCAACAGGCAGTTAACGGGGCGAATTGCAGATTATCATTTTGCACCCACAAAAGGTTCAAAAGAAAACTTATTGCAAGAACGCACAGATGAAAAAAGTATCTTGGTTACGGGGAATACAGTAATTGATGCGTTGTTATTTGGTATTGATAAAGTTACTTCTACTGGTTATAGTGATGCTGAAATTGATATGCTTACATCTAAAGTAGATCTTTCAAAAAAAATCATCTTAGTAACGGGCCATCGCCGTGAAAACCATGGTGAAGGTCTTATGAATATCTGTACCGCACTTAAAAATGTGGCAGAAGCGTATCCAAACACCCAAATAATTTATCCAGTGCACTTAAATCCCAATGTAAAAGGGCCGGTTCATGAGTTATTGGCAGGAGTTACCAATATTTTGTTGGTTCCGCCATTGGCATACCCAGCGTTTATTTGGTTAATGGAAAAAAGCTACTTAATTATTACCGATAGCGGCGGAATTCAAGAGGAAGCTCCGAGCTTGGGAAAACCCGTATTGGTTACCAGAACTACTACAGAGCGTCCTGAAGCCGTTGCCGAAGGAACGGTACTGCTTGTGGGAACCGATATCGAGGAAATTACCTCAAAAACAAAACAGTTATTAGACGATGAGACGTATTACGCATCTATGAGCGAATTACACAACCCATACGGAGATGGGAAGTCGGTTGCGCGAATTGTCGATTTCATAAAAGCGTTATAATAATGGAACATAAACCAACAGTAGTAATGATGGGATTAGGTTATATTGGCCTTCCCACAGCTGCGTTGATTTCGAGTAGAGGATTGCAAGTAACGGGTGTTGATATTCGTGAAGAAGTGGTTGAAACAATCAACCAAGGAAGAATTCACATTGTAGAACCAGACCTTGATGGGTTGGTACATCACGTGGTTAATAAAGGGTATTTAAAAGCGGCTACAGCACCTATTGAAGCAGATGTATATCTTATTGCCGTACCTACACCGTTTAAGGGAGACCATGTGCCAGACACTTCGTATGTGGGTGCTGCGGCAAGGAATATTATTCCTACTTTAAAGGAAGGTGCCTTGGTAATTTTAGAATCTACAAGCCCCGTAGGAACTACAGAGCGTATGCAAGACTTGATTTTTGAAGAGCGCCCTGAGTTGAAAGGCAAGATTTATATTGCTTATTGTCCTGAACGCGTACTACCAGGAAATATTCTTCACGAATTAAAACACAACGAACGTGCCATTGGTGGTATTGACGAAGCTTCTACACAAAAAGCCATCTCGTTTTACAAGCATTTTGTAGTGGGAGAATTACACCCAACAAACGCAAAGACTGCTGAAATGGTAAAATTGGTTGAAAATGCTTCGCGTGACAACCAAATAGCTTTTGCGAACGAACTTTCCATGATTTGCGACAAAGCAGGAATTAATGTTTGGGAAATGATTGCCTTGGCCAACAAACACCCAAGAGTGAATATCCTTAATCCTGGAACTGGCGTGGGGGGACACTGTATTGCGGTAGACCCATGGTTTATTGTTTCTGAATTTCCTGAGGAAAGTCAAGTAATCCGAAAGGCGCGCGAGGTAAACAATTACAAAACCGAATGGGCCTTAGAAAAGGTAAAGAACGCGGCACTGCGGTTTAAGGTTGATAACGACCGTGAAGCGAAGATTGCCTGTATGGGCCTTGCTTTTAAGCCCGATATTGATGACTTGCGAGAATCTCCAGCCTTGTATTTAACCGAGCAACTTGAGAAGGAAAATTTCAATGTCCTGAGGGTAGAACCCAATATTGAAAGCGAAGGAGCTATGAAGCTGCACACCATACCCGATGCGCTCGAGAAGGCAGACATCATCGTGTTTTTGGTAGCACATAATGAATTTAAGAATTTAACTATTCCTACAAATAAAAAAATTATCGATTTTGTAGGATTAAAAAAATAAGTAAGATATGAGGCATCTAGCGTGGTTATTTATACTAATGATTTTTGTTGCTTGTGGTGAGAAGAAAAAGATTGATCAACCTACTTCTTCCGCAAAATACCAAAAGGTATACAAAGATGACTTTACAGATACCATTCAGTCTTTTTGGAGAACGAATCAAATTACGCATCCTGACCGATTGCAAATTGTAACAGATCCGTTAAATCCCGATAACGACGTTATGAAAATTTCGTTGGAAAAGGGAGATAGAATTGCCAAAGGATATAGAAATGAAATTGTAGTGAACCCCAAAGACTCATTTGGATATCTTAATAAATACTCGTACCGGTTTATGTTTCCTGAATCCTTTTTTCAGAAGGAAGAAAAAAAGGGTATTATTGTACTAAATCAATGGCACGACGAGCCGTACCCTGGTTTTACCTGGGCTACCAAAAAGATAAAAGCACGACCTCCTTTTGCAATGTATGTTGAACATACTCCTGAAGGAGAATTTTATATGATTTTACATTCGGGTATTAGAATGGGGAATGTTGATGAAATGAAAATTTCAAGATGGCCCGGAAAATTAGAACCCAATAAATGGTACACTTTTGAAGCCGATATTTTTTGGAGTATTTATGAAGATGGCTACGTAAAACCAAAAATAAATGAGGTGTGTTTTGAGTTTGAAAATGTATCTCAGTGTACATTTCAGGCAACCAATATGTATCATAAAATCCCTAATTACTTTAAATGGGGTTTGTATTGGTCGGGAACTCAAGAACATAATAGGTATATTTATTATGACGATTTCGAAATGAAAACGAAACGGATAGGATATTTTCCTCCAGAAAAGTTGAATTAAAATCAGCTAAATGCTATTCAATTCATTCGATTTTGCGGTGTTCTTCCCGATCTTTTTCGTGTTGTATTGGGTAGTACACAAGCACCTCACCATACGCAACGTATTTTTATTATTCTCTAGCTATCTGTTTTATGCCTGGTGGGATTGGCGGTTTCTATTTCTAATAATTTTTAGCTCGATTGTAGATTTTGTGGTGGGTGGACAAATTGTGAAAGCCAAAACGAAATCGGCTAAACGAACTCTACTCATTATAAGCTTGCTGACCAACCTAGGGTTGTTGGCATACTTTAAATACGCGAACTTTTTTATAGACTCATTTATAAATTCCTTCAATTTTTTGGGAGGAAATTTAGATTTATTTGCCCTGCAAATCATTTTACCAGTAGGGATTAGCTTTTATACGTTTCAGACACTTAGCTATACCATCGATATTTATAGAGGAAGGTTACAGCCCGTAAAAGAATGGTTGCCATTTTTTACGTTTGTTGCCTTTTTTCCGCAGTTGGTAGCAGGACCGATAGAAAGAGCATCACACTTACTTCCGCAGTTTTACAAAAAATATGAATTTGATTATCAACGTGTAAAGAGTGGTTTGTTGCTCGCATTGTTTGGACTATTTAAAAAAATGGTCATTGCAGATAGGCTTGCAGTCTTGGTGAATCAGGTGTATAATAATCCAACTGATTATTCAGGCTATGAATTGATTATTGCTACGGTGTTTTTTGCGTTTCAGATTTATTGTGATTTTTCAGGATATAGTGATATTGCTATCGGGATTTCACGAACCTTTGGCTTCGATTTGATGAAAAACTTCAAAAGCCCTTACTTTTCTAGATCAATCACAGAGTTTTGGCGCCGTTGGCATATCTCGCTCTCTACATGGTTTCGAGACTATGTGTATATCCCATTGGGTGGAAGTAGAAAAGGAAACTACAGAACCTACGCCAACTTATTCATCGTTTTTTTAGTGAGTGGTTTATGGCACGGGGCCGCTATTACCTTTATTATTTGGGGTGCAGTTCATGGGACTTTTATCGTAGCAGAAAAAATATTGAAAGAACAATCATGGACACAAGATGGTGCTGTGGCCAAATTTAATAGTTCATATTTCGGTCAGGCATGGTGGATGCTGTTTACTTTTGTTGTAGTGACGTTTGCTTGGATTTTCTTTCGTGCCAATAGTTTTTCAGATGCGCTAACGGTGATTTCAGGTAGTTTTGAAATGAAAGCAATTACCAAAGAAGGATTGTTTGGGCTTGGCTTGGTTGAAGCAGAATTGAAGGTTGCACTAGTAGCGATATTACTGTTGTTGTTGTTTGAAGCATTCCATAACAGATTTGGAGCCTTGCACGTTTTTAATAAACAATTTATTCTAATTCGGTGGATGTTTTACATCATTGCGATATTTGTCATTATTATTTTTGGAATATATGGTGAAAATGCACCAAAAGAATTTATTTATTTTCAATTTTAATTTATATGGTTCAGTTTGCTATTAAGACTTTTGTGTTTATTGTTTTAATGCTATGCCTAATATTGTGTCTTACAGATGTTTTCTTTAGAGGAGTCTCATCGTATGATGAACAGCGAGAAGGAGACAACGCTATTAGCGAAGTAGATATTGCTATATTTGGAAGTTCACATGCAAAAAGCAGCTACGACCCTCGTATTTTAGAACTGTCATTACAGCGGACTTCGTATAATTTTGGAGACTTTGCACAACGGCTAGTTACTACCAAAAGTGTAATTGACATGCTATTGGAGAGTGAAACCCCAGAAATTGCCATAATTGATGTGTTCTCGGTCTCGTTGAATGAGAATAGAAATAGCATTTTTTTAGGTCAGCAAAGCAAGTCGTTTGAGCGCATTCCGATTAGTTTAAAAAAAATAAAACAGGCCCCAAAAATTTTTGGTTTCGAAAATAGTATTTGGGCGCTTTCTCCAACAATTAGAAATCATAGTAAATGGAATACTTTTTTATCTTCCAAAAGAAATTCGCTTATAGGTCAGAAACACCTAACCCTAGAACTTTACAAAGGTTTTCGCACCAATTGGTCACAGTTTAATGAAAGCACATGGAAGCGTTTCAAAACTAAATATGAGGCAAGAAATCTTAAGGATATTCCGGTAAAAGCTCTTACAATTGTTCAAAAGTCTCGAATCGATGATGTAATCTCTGCCCTGCAAGAAAAGGACATTCTTGTTTTATTTGTAAACGCCCCATCTTATATCACCGATTTTGAAAATAATTACAGAATTGAGTCAAAGCTCATTAAAGAATATATAGAAGGTAAAGGGCTTTCACTTATAGATTACAACCTGTTGCGAGATGAATTAAAATTAAAAAGAGAGCATTTTACTGACCCCAATCACTTAAACGCAGAAGGTGCAAAAATTGTCTCGCAACACTTAGCACAATTCTTGCGAGATTCTTTAAAGATTGAAATAGGAAAAGAAAAAGTGTTTAAGCAAAACCGATATTATCATATTACTACAAACTATAAACACGTTTTGTTCAACAAAAAAATAGATAGTGTTAGCCAACATTCTTTGATGGGGCTTAAAGAGGCAAATATGTACAATATAGGGCATCATAGGTATGAAATTATATTTCCCTTGCTTTCAGACTCTATAGGCAAACAACCGCTTCGGTTTGAATATGATGTAACTCCAGAAAAAACTAATCAATTTGACAAGTCCCAAACATCTTTCAACAAAGAGCTCGATAAAGCCTATACTTGGGGAACGTTTAAAAAAGAAAACGTTGAACACTTCAATGGCACATATAATGTTACCTTTCGTTTTAATTGCCCCTTAGACACCATTAGGAATGTAAAATTTTATGGAGGTGATCAAAGAAAGACACTCGTTTTTGAAGCTTCGGAAATTGTCTTTGAATAAAATTTAGCAGTACCTTTAACTTTTAAAAAACATAAAAATTGGAGATAATAGCCGAAAGCGCTTTTAACCATAACGGAAGCCTACCATACACCTTAGACCTGGCAAAAGCTGCCAAAGAGGCTGGAGCCGATTATTTCACGGTCCAGATAATGGATGTGGCTGCTTTCTGTGTGGAAGATTACAGCAAATACGAAATCTACGAAAACAACACCCTCTCGTTCGAGAATTGGCGTAAGGTTTTTTCTCTTTGTAGAGAACTAGAACTTGAAGTTATACCATGCGTGTTAGATATTCCATCCTTCGATTTTTGTTATGCGGAAGGATTTCGGTTTTTGAAGCTGCATGCCACCGACATCACCAACAAAACCATGTTGGAAAAGATGGCGACCTACAGCGATGTTACCTTCATTTTGGAAACTCAATGCGCTACCAATCTCGAAATTAAATATGCGTTGGGAATCATTGGAGATCAAGTAACATGCTTAATGCACGGCTTCAGTAATTATCCAACCGAAGTAGAAGATTTAAACCTTAATAGCTTAGATTATTTAAAACAAGAATTTCCGCAGTATACCACGGGGCTGGCAGACCATTCTTTAGACACTACAAACATTCCGCTTATGGTATTGGCAAAGGGATGCGAATATCTTGAAAAACACATCACCCTAACCCGTAATAATCGAAAGTTCGACTACCAAGTGTCGTTGTATCCACATGAATTTGCTGTTATGGTTCAGCAACTGAAACATTATAGCATAGCACTTGGAGCTCACAAAAAGCATCCTACCAAAACTGAATTACCCTATCGCAATGTGATGTATAAAAAAGCGCTAGGTGGGGGCGATTTTAAAAGAGCTGATGCAGGGGTCGATTTTATTGCGCACCAATTCAATTCGTTTCAGAGAGCTGATGTTGGCGTCGCGCTAATTGCACGCTTAAAGTCGAAGCGCTTGCCTTTAAAAGTATTGAAACCGTTTGGAGGAACTTCCATCATTGATTTCTTATACAGTCGATTAAAAACTGCGGAAAAAGTAAAAGACGTGTTTTTAGCTACCTCAATTTTGGCCGAAGACACGCCACTGGCTGAGGTTGGGCATCAAAACGGACATAAAGTTTACCGAGGCCACGCAATTTCAGTACTAGATAGAATGCTAGAATTGTCGTTTCAGGAACAATGGGGAGCGGTGTTTAGAGTGACTGGCGACAATCCGTTTACAGACCCAGAATTGATTGATGAAATGATTGCGTTGATGCTTGCGAACGATTTGGATTATGTGAGAGCGAATAACGTACCGTTTGGTGTTTCTGCGGAATTGTTCAGCACCAAATATCTATGGAATCTGTATTTAAATATGGAAAACCCCATGCATTCAGAATATCTCACCTTGTTTATATTGAATGATGAAAAAGCGAGAAAAGGATGTGTTGATATAGTTTCCGATGTAAATGATTTGAAATACATCAACCTTTCAGTAGACTATCAAGAAGATTATGATCGCGCGCTGCAACTTTCAGAAGCATTAGAAAGTTCAAAATTGAAAGAGTGTAATTTAAGCGATATGGTAGCGGTAATCGATAATTTCAAAAGAGAAGATAAAACAAAGCTTATTAAATTGCCAGAAGGAGAAGATGTACCTTTTTCAGAATTCTTAGCACGCCTAGAGAACCAGAAGTATGTTATCCGAAAGAAAATGAATCTTTAAAATAAATTGCCCCCCTATGAAAAACCTCATATTATTTATGATTTTGTGCATGTTTGCAACCGTGCTATATGCCAATGAAATAGTATGGAACCCTGCCGAACCGTTTACTTCGCAAAATATTCTCAATAAAGTAGGGAAAAGTCCCGCAACCATTAAAATTTCACACTCTTTAGACATCGAAGGAAATGTAGAAGTTCCAATGAATGTGACGTTAGACTTTATGGAAGGAGGTATGTTACGTGTTAAAAATGAGGCTTCAACCTTAGTGATAAGGGGTCCTATACAGGCAGAGCAACAACAAATATTTGATGTTTCGGCAACAGGTGTTACCTCGTATAAATTTGAATCGGTTTCAAATATAACAATGAGTCAAAACAAGGTGTATTACCCAGAATGGTGGGGAGTTTTTCCTAATGTAATTCCCAGTAAAGATGGAAATACACTTCACAAAGGAAGTCACCACCATTTTCTAAAAGAAATGATGTTGGATATTGCAGCGTCTGGTGGTGGAGAATTAATTTTTTCAGAAGGGATTTACCATATCCGCGATTTAATTGTTGATTTCGATAATATAGAAATAAGTGGGCAAGGCGTAAGTAAAACAGTACTTCGTTTTGACACACATAATTATGGTTTTTCGACAAGAAGAGGCACAATAGTGATGATTCAGGGACCTACATTAGAGAAGTTTTATAGTAAAATGGTGCCTGAAGGAATTCCTATTGCCGGGAATTTTAGTTTTACCAATGAACAGCGCACTATTGAAAATGTTATTATTAGAGATCTTACGGTAGAATGGGATGCAGAAGCGGCGAAGGCTGATCCATCAATGAACGGTATTGCAGTGATGAATGCAAGAAATGTATTAATAGAAGGAGTTCATGTAGATTTACACGGCGCAAACCGTGCCTTTTTCTTAGGAAATGCATTTGAGGGTGATGTAACCGAAAACATTACAGTAGCTAATTCTTCCTGTGTGAACAGCCGAACAGGAGTTTTTATATTATCGGGCTATGCGAAAGATGAGAACCCTAGAAACAAGATGGTTTTAGACAACATCAATATCATAAATAACCATTTAATAGTGTTGCCGATGCAAGAAATTGATGTGAAAAATGAACATCTTGTACTGCGATATCTGGATGAATACGCATCTGGCGTATTTTTTATAGGAAATGAATTTACAACATCTTTTACGCAAAGTGATGGCACGCTTATCGATCGTACTACAGGTCGTTTTCTAATTGAAGGAAACATCATTGAAAATGCTGACTTCGGGATACGCTCTTGGTACGGTAATGCCGATGAACATAAAGGATATGTGCACGATGTAACAATTTCAAATAATTATTTTAAAGATTTCCGATTAATTGGTGCAATGGCACCTTTTAAAACATCAAAAATTTTAAACAATATTTTTTCAGTAAACACTTTAACACCCATTCCAGCCTGGGTCGAGGATGATCGTGGTGAAGATTATGAAGCGTCTGCGATTTTTGCTGCTAAAGCTCCTTTTGGGAAATACCAATCTTACCATGGTCCTAAGGACGTTCAGATTCAAAACAACCATTTTCTTGGCTGTTTTAATAGAACTAATCCTGTTGTGGTGCGGCCTACAGAAAATGCTAACATTTTATTGCGGGATAATACGTTTATGTATTATAACGATTGTAGCGCGCCAAAAAATGATATTGTAATAACTACGAACAAATTAATTTATGGTTCAGAACGAGCAACTGTTGAAATAGTCGGAAATAGCAGAACGTCAGCCATGAAACCAAAAGAAAATATAAATTTAGAGATTGATGCTCGAAAGAAAAACATCACAATATTTACTACACAAGAGTAGTAGGATGAAATTAAAATTAGTTCTTTTTTTGATCTTTATTGGCATTGTATCAAGCTGTAAAGAAAGCTATACTCACACAGGCAGCATAATTGAGGTAGCTGAACACTACAATGGTGCAGACGCAACCGTACTACAGGTGACCGACCAATATTTCCCCCCGTATAATAGTAACGTGAGAAAAAATAGCAGTAAATATGGTGCCGTTTGGGCCGAGTTTTTGGCCTTTAAATACGATATACCTCTTCACGTTTTTGAACAGAATATAAAAGGCAATGTGTTTAAGGCATTTTTACAAACTGGGCGAGGCGGGGCTTCAGTCTATTACCCAAGTTGTATAGAATCATATAGAAAAACTAAATTAGATTCTATGTTACAAGAAATCGGAGAGGCATATGGCCGTCAACCTACAACCATCTCTTATGGATGTGATAAAACTGAATATGCAGATAGCCTTCCACCTTATATATTAGGGGGAAGAAATTCCAGCTTTTTAAGGGCCGAATTAGGATTGAATTCGGAAACCTGGTATGGACAAGGTACTGGAACTAATTATCATAAAAATTTTTCTAACAGAGAAAATATGCTATCAAGATCTGCAGGAGGAAGGTATTATGCTGATATTACAAATGATAATATTAGTGCTGAAAAAAGCGCAAATTTTGTAAAGAAGCAGGTGTCTATTACCGCTAACTCTCACGGATTTTATACAAATTTTATGCATTGGCACGACTATTATAAGAATACCAACGATAGCATCATAGAAGGAGTTGCTGTTATGGAACCATTATTTGATGCCATGAATAAAGGTTTACAAGGCTCTAGAAACTCTTCTTTAGATTACAATGAAGCCATTGAATATTTATATGCCAAGGAAGCTGTAGACTCACTAGAGGTTGTGGGAATTACTGACGAAGCTTTGAAAATTAAGATTAAACATTCGAGAAAAAGTTCTGCAGATTATTCAGTCATTGCCACACCGATTACTATAAAAGTGCCAAAATACCTTATCGAGGATTACACTATGGAGCATACGAAGAAGAGTCCAAATATTGCTTCTATTTTTGAAGACGAGCATAATTATTTTGTAAACGTTCTATTAAATTACGAGCAACCTGAAACAGTAATTTCTTTATTAAAGGGAAATAAAAGATATTCTATCTTGCATATTGACAAACCTCTAGAGCTAAAACGGGGGTGGATACTAAACACGGTAAGAGCCAATGTTCCTGCTAAATATGTTCTATTTAAAAGAAAAAAGGGTGCTAAAGTGCATGAAATAGAGTTTGTCCATAGAATGCTCAGTTTTTCAGAAAAATACAATCTTCCCAATTTAGAAGAAGGATATGATTACTTTTGTGGAGCAATAACCGAGACTCGAAAGAGTGCCTTGATTAATATTGAAAACTAGATGTTTAAAATTTAACAACGTATAGCTATGTCGATGACACTTATTGAAAAAGTACAACGTAGAATCAGGAATCTTAGACCGTACCATAACTATCTCAAAAAGAAGTATTACAGGCCTGATGAGCGTTTTAATAATATTGAATTATCAGAAACTGCCCAAAAGTGGTATGAGGAGCTTTCAGAGAATGGGATTTTAAAGATTGAAAATACTTTTGAATGGGTAAGCGATATCTACAAAAAAGAATATTTCAACCAAGATAAAAATGAACATTTCTTACTAGACTTGGTAGATGATAGATCCCAAAAAACAGGACGTGTTTTCGCTAAAGCGGTGTCCCTAGACGATCCTAAGTTGCGTGATTGGTATTTTAATGAAGATTTGTTTTCAGTTCTGGCTAAAATGTATCATAGACAGCCTTTTTATAGAAACCAACCCATGGTTCAAACCTATGCTGTAAGTGATGATAATGAAAAGGATATTGCTGGGAAATGGCATATAGATGGAGGCTTAAATCAAATTACATTTATGTTGTTGGTAAATGATATTGACACATCAGGAACACATATGCAATATGCCCTGAAGTCTACCCATGAAACTTACAAAGAACTAGATCGATGGAATATTCAGGACGCACAAATTGAAGAAAAGTATGAAATTGCCCATTGTATTGGTAAGGCGGGAACACTTTATGTATTTCAAGGGGGGCTGGGATACCACCGAGCAGTCTATAAACCAAATTCAACTCGTAGTGTATACCATGCAAATTTTACCACAGGGCATGATGTAAAAAATAAGCACTTAGAACGCAAGTCAGTTGCGGCTAGCAGTAAAAAAGAACCGTTCTATTTGGCCAAACTGGCAAACAAAATTATTTAATTGAATACTAAAGAGAGTAATTATAACTAACTATGACGTATCTCATCGGAGAAATTGGGCAGAACCATAATGGTTCGGTAGATGTTGCCAAGGCTATTATTGACGTGGTCGCGAGGCCTGTGTATGATAAGCTTTTTGATACAGAATTATCCCGAATGAATGCTGTCAAGTTAACAAAGAGAGATTTGCAACAAGAGTTGTCGGCTTCTGCTATGGCCAAAGAATATAAATCGCCGCATGCTTTCGGTAAAACATATGGAGAGCACCGCGCGTATTTAGAATTAGACGATGACCAACACTTCGATATTTATCAATATGCCAAGAAAAAGGGGTTAGATTTTGTAGAGACCCTATGCGCAATCAACTGTTTGAGTTTGTTGCGTAAATTTACTCCTGATCGCTTAAAAGTGGCTTCTAGAGACCTTACTAATTTACCGTTGTTAGAGGCTCTAGCAGAGACAGAAATCCCCATTATTATATCAACTGGAATGGGAGGAGAGAATGAATTGAATGAGGCATTGAATGTAATTTCAAAATATCATGATTCGATTTCAATCTTGCATTGTGTTTCACAATATCCAACCCAATATGAAAATGTCAACCTGAATACAATTCCCTACCTTATTGAGAAATATCCTGAGTATACTATCGGATATTCAGACCATACTGTTGGAATTGCAACCCCAGTTGCAGCTGTTGCCATGGGTGCAAAAATTATTGAAAAACACATCACACTAGATCGACAAATGAAAGGTACTGACCAAGCTGGCTCACTTGAGATAGATGGTATTTTTAGAATGACGAGAGACATACGGAATTTAGAATTATCATTTGGCAAAAAAGAAATGAGAATTGAAGCCTCGGTGAAAGAAGCACGCGAAAAGTTAGAACGCTCTATTGCCTCAAATAAGAAGTTGCCGAAAGGACATATAATTACCGAAGAAGATATACATCTACTCAGCCCAGGTGACGGTTTTCAGTGGGTAGACAGAGGTTTGGTTATAGGAAAACGACTAAACCAAATGATTCCCAAAAACGAAATTATCTACAAACAAAATTTTCAATAATGAAATTACCCAAATTGGTCATAACTGATATTGACGGTGTATGGACCGATGGAGGTATGTATTACGATGATTCTAACCTAGAATTTAAAAAGTTCAATACCAGCGATAGTGTTGGGGTTTTGTTTCTTAGGTATTTAGACATACCGCTAGTAATTATGACCGGTGAAAATACAAACATCGTAAAGCGGCGCGCCGAGAAATTGAAAATTGATCATGTATATTTGGGTGTTCAGGATAAACTTACCTTAGCGATAAATATTTGCGATGCCCAAAACATTTCTCTCCAAGAGGTAGCCTTTATTGGTGATGATATTAATGACCTTGAATTACTTCAAAATGTAGGTATTAGCGCTGTACCAAACAATGCACCTTCTTATGTAAAAGATAAGGTAGATATCATACTTCAGAAAAATGGTGGTGATGGTGCCTTCCGAGAATTTATAGAACATTTGGTAGAAAAACACGGATGTTTCGAGGCGTTACTTCAACGCTATTTTGAAGAACGGAAATTAAATCAATAAAATAATAGCCTATAGCATAGGTGACCTATGGAACAAAAGCAACAAAAATTAGCTAGAAATGCTGCTATTTATAGTTTTTTTACGCTTTTACAAAGAGGTTTAGGGTTTTTCTTATTACCCGTTTATACCACAGTTTTAGCAACAGAACAGCTTGGAATAATTAGTACTTCTACGGCAATAATTTCGTTTTTGGTACTGTTTTTTGGCTTATCGCTTAGGGGGTCAATTGCCTACTACTTCTACGAATATAAAGATTCAAATTTAAAATATCTTAAGAAAATTTATGGAACCAATGTAGTGTTCATCCTTATTTTCTCAATTGGTTGTATCGCGTTTCTAATATTAACTAGAGATTCAATATTGGCGCTTCTTTTTGAAAACATCCCCTACAAACCGTATATATTATTATCATTGGCCAGCATTTTTTTGCAGCCATTGTATTTCTATTACCAATCTATATTAAAAGCAAAACAGCAGGCTAGAAAAGCTTCTGTCTTGGATTTTGTTTATTTCGGTGTGATGATCGGTCTCGCTTTAATCTTGATTTTGGGATTTCAATTCGAGGCAGAAGGTGCGCTGTTGGCAAATGCTATAGCAAGTTTATTGGTGTTTATTATTAGCTTGATTGGGTTGCAAAAGGAAATAATTTGGTGCTTTGTGCCGGCACTTCTTAAAAAGTCTTTAAGATACTCCCTCCCGCTGTTACCACATAATATTTCAGGGTGGGCCATGAATATGATTGATAAGGTTATGTTGAATGCAATCGATTCATTAAGTGTGGTTGCCTTATTTGATGTAGGTTCCCAGATAGGAAAAGTAGTCAATATGATTTCATTGGGCGTGAATTCTGCATACGCTCCATGGTTCTTCGACCAGGTAAAAAACAATGAGCATAGTAAAATCAATATTGCCAGAATAACATTAAAAATGGTGATTTTGTATGCCGTAGTTGGTATAGCTGTGAGTTGGATTGCACCAGAATTCATTCAGATTATAAGCAAACCTGCATATCATGAAACTTGGAAGATAGTCCCCATCATTACTACTGCTTTTGTTATTAATGGCTTCTATTTTACGTTTAGCTATGTATTCTTTTTGGATAAAACAAAATATTTGCCCGTACTAACCGTAATTGGCGCGGGGGTAAACATCGCACTCAATTATTTTTTAATACATGAATATGGTTACGTTGGTGCCGCCGTTGCAAGCTTACTCACGAAAATATTCTTTGCTTCCTTGGTATACTACTTCAGCCAGAAGCTGTATAGTATTCCATATAAATTAGGCTACATCGCGATCATAATCTTTCTGGGGTTTATATTCTCGCTCTTACCACTGCTCGTACAAGACTATTTGCAAAAATTTAATATCTGGTGGGTCTTTAGTCTTAAGGTGATTATTCTGAGTATTTTTGGAGGATATTTCGTGGTACATAACATAAAAATGATCAGAGAATTTATCAAACCAAAGAATGGAAGATAAAAACATACTAGAACTTATTGAAAGCAAGTATGATGTAGGGGCAATCGTAACTACAGACGGTACACCAGTATGGCCATTAATTAGGCAAGCGGTCTACTTCAAGACCATGCAAAAAAAGGTTCAGTATAGCAATAAACTCCGTACGCGTAGCAAGTTGCAATTGCTTAAAAACTTTTTCTACGGAATCGGCAACTTGCTCAGGCTTACACGGTTTGAATATATCTTTTTCAATAATACAGACAAACGTACCGAGCTTGGAGATAAGATGTTCGATATTTATTACGATGCTTGGGCCGATGCGCTGAATGCTGACAAAAGTTTGTTTATAGAATGGGCTATAGATCACCACTTACCAAAAAATAAGGTGCATTCGAAAAATGTGGTCTCAGATCTTCCCCTAAAACTATGGGCAGGATTTCATTCAACATTTACAAAAGTTACCATAAGAAATGAGGAGTTGCTTTGGCAGATTTTGAAAGAACAAGGCATTCAGCTAAACGTCAAAAAAGAACTAAAGGCGAAGTTGGGGATTTACAAGGCATACAGGTCACTGTTCAAAAAGGCACAACCAAAAGCCGTTTTTGTGCTGAGCAGTTTTACAAAGGTAGGTGAGGTGATGGCGGCAAAGGAGCTTTCAATTCCAGTATATGAGGCACAACATGGGTATATAGGCCACACCCATCCTTTTTACCATGCCCAAAAGAAATTCCCCACGTTTTACCCCGATTATCTTATAAGTTTTGGTGCTTCTGAAAAATTAGAAGAACAATCGTCCCTCATCTTCAATAGCCAATCCTTAATTCCTGTAGGGAGCCTACAACTCGATTTGGTAAAACAAAGAACGTTGCCGCGACAATTGGCAGCCTTTAAAGAAAACTACGCAAAATTATTTTGTGTGACCCTACAAGCTATAAAAGATGAAACCATACTAGAATGGGTAAAAAGTCAAGCGGAAACGAATCCGACTTGGCTATTTATTGTCCGTCCAAAGCAACCAAACACCACATTTGAACTCTACACTAAAGCAAACAATGTATTGATATTGCCAGAACTTTCTACATACGATGTGCTTAAGGCGTGCGATTATAACATCACTATTTTTTCAACCACAGTAGTTGAGGGAATTTATTTGGATGCGAGTCCGATTTTATTCAATATTGATGATTTGCCTTACAAATACTTTGATCTTAAAAATTCAGATATTGCAATTATTAAGGACGGTGAACCGCTTTCTGAAGTACATTTAGCGAAGGGAGGCACCTTTAAAACACCGTATTTTGTCGAAAATTATTTCGATAATGTAGAAAAAGCTGCGCTATGCATCTAAGGAATTTACTTTTCATACTACTCATTTTACAGCCGTTTATAGACAAATTGGCTAAAAAAGCGGGGTGGAGTATTAATATTTTTAATGAGCTATTGAGTGTTTCTGTTTTTTTAGCCTTTATGGTAGTCTTGTTTCATAGAAAAAAATTGAACAGTCTTGCGTTGCTCATGTTCGGTTTTATTGGCTATTGTTCATTATTGGTTTTGTACCGGGGTATTTATCCGTTAGGGTTTTTTCAAGTGGTGATCTACAGTCAGTTTTTCTTCTACTTTTTCTATTTTATGACGCTTTCCGAAGAGGCAAAAAGAAAAACCATGATTTCGTTTAAAAGAATAATGGCGGTGTTTGTCTATGTAATAGCTGTTCTGGCTTTTTTCGAAGCGTACAATCATACGATTTTCAGAAATTATATGGGCGTGCACAGTGTTAGAAGGGGGATCAATTATTTTTACCTAATTTCATTTTTTGGGTCCGGCCCCAGTCTGGCCATTTTTATCACATTATTTGTGGCTATATGGCATTATTGCCATTATGCCTTAAAGGAAACAATTCAGAAAAAACATGTTTTTAATCTGGTACTTGCTATCATACTGGGGGTGCTTAGTTTTTCAAGAAAGGAAGTGTTTTTCATGTTTGTCTTCCTTGTATTTTTCCCTTACCCATCTAAAAATTTGTTGAACCGTTGGTTAAAGCGACTTATCTTTTTTACAACCGTTTTTGCAGGTTTGGTGGTATATTATATTGCATTCTTTGGAAAAGCCAACGCCGTTGCTTTAGATAAAGATTATATACGGTGGAAAATTGTTCGGAAAGCCTCCGAAATTTATATAGACCATTTTCCCTTCGGTTCTGGCCCAGGAACTTTTGGCTCTAGAGTTTCACTTTGGATGACCGATATTTACGACAGATACAATGTTGGGCAAGATATGCTTGGGTGGAAGGTTTTGGGCGGCAACGGGCCTATTTATGATGCGTTCTTGTTCACACTTTTTACTGAAATAGGAATAGGAATCTTTATACTGTTCTTTTTTATCTATAAATTGTTCGAGGCAAAGACGATAGAACGCAATGGCCCGAGCAGATTCGTAAAAAACTTTTTGCTATTGTTTACAGTTGCGCTGGGCATGTTCACCCCCATGTTCCTGAACAACTTTGGGTTTATGATCATGATGTTTGTAGGAATGATCATTGCGCATGTCTCGCTATTTAAATTCAGAAATTGGTATGCATAAGCTTAAACTGGTTATTTATTACTTGTTCATTCAGAAACTTCCACACTCAAGACTGTGGAGTGGTTTTAACAGTGTACGAAGGTGGTATATGGCAAAGGTTTTAAAGTTGATGCCCAACGATTCCAATTCAAAATTTGAAAACGGGATATATATATCGGATGCCAAAAACTTAAAAATTGGCACCTACGTTCGGATAAATGAGCATGTTTTTCTGCAAGGAAAGATTACCGTGGGCAACCATGTAATGATGGCACCCTATGTGGCTATTTACACAAACACACACGAACATGCAAACATCGATATCCCCATGGCCATGGCAGGCGATACTGAAACAAAACCAGTAACTATTGAAAACAATGTGTGGCTGGGGCGAAATGTAGTGGTGCTCCCCGGAATTACTGTGGGCGAAGGTTCTATTGTGGGGGCCAATGCAGTAGTGACTAAAAATGTAGCACCATTTACTGTTGTAGGGGGTATACCGGCAAAGGAAATTAGAAAAAGAACATAATTAACATGGGAAGCAAATGGAGCCGTAGTATAGGATATAGCCTGTTGGCCGTTCTATTGCTGAATGTATTCCATGCCTTTTTCTTGTATCAAAAGGAATACAAGCCAATAACAGTTCAATACACAGCTTCATCAAACTTTGAAACCTTCACATGGTTTGTTTATACGCCAAAACATAGCGAAGATCAACTTAGAACCAAATCGGTTCAGGTTCTTCCCGGTATTCCTAAAACTATTACAACCGAAATTGATACCCCAAATGGCTTGCAATTTTTAGGATGTTATTACAGCTGGAGTGATCGCGGCACTTTCGGAATTTCAGATATTCAGATTTCCGCAGGAGACACAACTTGGTATTTTGATGACCTAAATAAACTTATAGCATACTCTAGTGAGAATATCACTCCGGCTATTAACAAAGAATCAGTATCGGCAACTTCCACCCGTGATGCAAACGGCTGGTTGATGTTAGATGTTTTGGAATTTGAAAAGTTGGGCCGCACCAAAGTATTTAAACCATTGCATTGGTTGATTTCACTCGGGCTTTTTTTAGTCTTTATTCTCTTCGGAAAAATCTACACTGAGAAAATCAGGACGTTTGTAACAGAATTAAAGATTGAAGGACCCTTCATCTACAAGGCTAGAATGTATTTACTCTACCTATGGATGGTGCTTTTACCTTTTTGGCCCATCATCTCACATGTGTTAATGGCAGTCTCTGTAGCGTTAGCCATTGTTCATTTTGTGACAAAGCGTGGTGACTTTAACCTAAAACCCCTTCGAAAATTTATTCCACTCTTTGTGCTGTTCGTTGTAATTACGTTGGTAAACCTTGTTGCGAATTCTACTCGATTTGGTGCTGAGTTTGGAGATTATATCTATTTTATACTAGCACCATTTGTGTTTGTTGGGATTACAAAAAAAGAGCTTTCAGCCTGTATGGAGGTTTTTAAAATCACTGTTTTTTCGTATCTCATCTTGCTTAGTATCGCCATTGTTTCCAGATACTTTCAACTAACTACTACGTATAATTTTGGGGATTTCTTCTTTGAAACGGTAGAACAGTATTGGCACTCCAGTTATTTGGCCGGATTTGTCATTGCAGCCTTACTTTTTCAATATGCTCGAAAGAGACCCACCTGGGGCATGTTTGCGTTTACAGTGTTTGCCTTTGTGTTTATGTATTTGTCACAGGCAAGACTCCCATTGTTGATGGGCTTGGTACTACTATCAGTTCTCACCGTACTAAAATTTCCGAAGAAAATAAGAACCTATTACATTTCAATAGGTGCCGTTTTACTCGTAGGAGGCATCATCTGGGTTTCACAATCTCAAGCACTACAAGAAGATATAAAAAATACCCTCTTCACCAATGAAACCCAAAAGCTTGACGCGAGACCAGCCTTGTGGCAACAAGCGATAGCAATAGGCAAAGAAAATTGGGCAACGGGTATCGGACCCCAAAATATACGTACTGCATTGGCAAACCGGATTGATGTAGACTCGCAGATAAAATACAGGCGTTACAACGCGCACAACCAATACTTAGAGTTTTTATTGGGGTTCGGAGTGTTGGTGGTACTACTATTTTTAATAGTTTTAGGAACTCCCTTAGCGCTACGTTACCCCAAAGCCACGCTGTTTGCACTTTATATGGGCATTGCAATGTTGGTAGAATCGTATCTTTCGAGACAATCGGGCGTGGTGTTGTTTAGCGTGTGGTATTCATTTTTTATATGGTATGATAGCAAGAATAGTGAACATAGGTAAAAAGGTGCTGGGGAACCAGTTGGTACTTTTGTTTGTACTATTAGTGGTTACCGAATTTATCTACAAAATATGCTTAAAAGAGTATTGGCACTTCTTTAAGATTTCGGCAGCGTTAAAGTTGTTGCTACAGGTATTTTTTGTCATTCAGATTGCCCGAAACAGTCTACTGAAATTATGGCCTGTTGTGCTGTTGACTGTCATATTTATGCTGGGACAATTGGGTTGGGTTCCATTCGATTTGCTGAAAAAGAACGCTTTGTTTCTAGATAGGTACCTCTATGTAATTTTAGCTTTGATTTATGTTACCACCATTACCAATGTAAAGAAATATTACCCTTTCTTTTTCAAGGTTTTTGAGGTGTTTATGATTGTAAACTCCATACTAATTTTTGTCGGTTTTATTTTTGAGCTCAACCTATTTAACACCTATTACGGCTACGGTAAAAGGTTTGGGGTTAACGGCCTCATCTTACGTTCTGGCGCGGGCACTTATATTTATTGGATTGCACTATTTTACTATGCTACGGAATGCTTTCTACTGAAAAAGAACAAATGGATGGCCTTCGTCATCGTGTTTCTTGCTTCGTTGCTATTAGGCACCAAAGCGATGTTTTTGGGCATCGTTTTTATCGCCATGTATATTTGGATACTCAAAAAAGGGTACAAAAACAAGTGGCACTGGTTATTAATCACTTGTGTGGCTGTATTAAGTATCCTATTCTTTACCGATATTTTAGTCTGGGCAATGTCGAAGTCGGATGCATTGAACGCGGTGTATCAAGAACGCGGATTATTCTCTGCGATGGTCTCTTTGCGCGACCAGCATTTGTTGGAAGAACTCTTACCATTGGTAGAAGAAAAATGGACGTGGCGTAATTATCTCTTCGGAGGCGGGTACGATATGCATTATCGCAGCCAATTTGGGGTTTTGGACCTTTTGTACTTCTTCGGAATACTAGGAACAGCCGTCTATTTCTTTATATTTTGGAAATTATTCGTAACTTTTAAAATAAATACCGTTACAACAATCTTTTTGATAGGCACTTTTATACTGATGGCATTTAGCGCCAACTTCTTTTACGAAACCATGATGGCGTTTTATTTGGTGTTGATAAAAGGGTATTTTGAGAATAAAATTGACAACAATGAAATTTAATATAATAGCACTCACAATAGCTTTTTGTCTTGTATTCGCCTGTAGCTCAGACGACTCTCAAGTACAGCAACAAGATGACATGGAAGACCCAACAGATGATTCCGGGGGCGGACAAAATGAACCCGACCCCACCGCATTTGTAGTCACAAGTTTTTCCCCTACACAAGCATATACCGGTGAAACCGTAACGATTGTTGGAGATTCAATCGATTTGGAAACCGAATATATTGTAACCTTCAACGATATTGTATCGCCGCGCGTAACAGTTTCTGAAACCAAATTGGAAGCCGTAATCCCAAATGGCGAAGCAGGAGGCATTATCAAAGTACAGCACGACACCTTTGATGTTGAGGTTGGATCTATTGAGGTTATTGTTGAGAATGCACGGATTTTTGGTCGAGACGCTGCTTCAAATATGAACGTTATTATTACTCCTAATAGCGGTATAACCAACAGCACTGGAATAAAAAGAACATACACAGACCCGGCTGGGGCTACCGTTTGGAGTGAACAAGTTCCCGTTGGGCAAGGTTTCGACGTCTATTATTACTATTATAACTACCGAACTGAAACAAGTGAGCCGTACGATTCTGGCTACATTTTTCATACCTATGGTAGTTCGTCTAATGGACAATTGTTCGGTACTTTTTCGTATGAAGATTATAATGGTGCTCAGATTCGCCGATTGTATAAATCTAACGTGGCCGTACCTTCTAGTTATGATGTTTTATTTGACTATCCTGAAGGTTATAATCTCAGTCCGTACCCAGTATTTATAGAAGCTACCCAAACCTTATATCATCAAGCTACTGTTACAGGTCAATCTGGAATATTTGTTTGGAAGTTCAATACAGATACTTTAAATAGCGAACTTATCCCTTATTCCAATACTTTTTCACAACTAACCCGGTCGCCAGACGATCGCTTGGTGACTATTGATAACGTGAACAACACGATTGTCGTTTTAGATGAAAACACCTTGGAAAGTACAGCGATACTTTATTCTGACATACCACAAGAATACATCGAAAGTCCGGTAATGTTTTCTTTCAGCACAGACAGGATTTTTTTAGCAACGAACACAAGCATTTATATTATTGACCCCATTACGAATGCCAGAAGCGAAGTTTCCATAGAGACGACTATGGCCATCGTGTTTGGTATCGTAAACCTGTAGTGCCCTTATTAATTAACCCATTGAAGAAAATGAAATACAATATATATTTAGTTATACTAATCATCTTACTCTCTGCATGTTCAAGTGATAATTCTGTTGAAGAAGGCGGGATGGAACAAGAAACGAATCTTGAGGTTTTAGACTACAACCCTAAAGAATCATATACTTCAGAGGAAGTTACCATTGTAACCACCGGTATACACAGCACAGTTGCTCTTGAAGCTTTTATCTCAGGAGTTAATGCCCAAATTGTTAAAATCGCTAATGATGATATTATCGTGAGGGTACCTTCTCAAGCAGTTTCGGGCGAATTAATGTTGAAAGCAGGGCAGACTGAAATAAATGTGGGAGAAGTACAAATAAAGAAAGAAGAAGATGTGCTTTATGGAGAATATATAGGAGAAAATCAATATGGTGAGGACACTTGGATGGCCTATGAAATTGATTTAGATAATGCTACCGCAGCCAATTTAATATATGAAGCCAAAGGATACGATCAAGTAGGAAGTCTTTATTTTTCAAATAAAACGAACACCTTCTTTAATGGCTATTGTGTTCAATGTGGCTCAATAGGAGGGGGTTGTCATTGTTCCTATGTGTTTACTAACTTAGACAATGATTTAAATTCATCTGTGACAATTTGTACAGACTTAGAATGTAATGAGAGTTTTAGGCTCAAATCTTATAATAATGGAAAAGCGATTTACGAGTATTATAGATCAGATTATTATAGTGACTCACACTCGTTAAAATCATTAGATTTTTCTACCATGCAAACTACCACACTACGTGATTATATCCAAAACCCAGTAGTTCCTATACCATCTTCATCACTTTATATTCAAGAAAGAAATGAATTGGTAGCTTTTGACAACGCTTATAAAGTAATAAGCCTCAATGATTTTTCAACTGAGAATTTTGAGTATCCTGGGGTTAATCTAACAAGTCTTTACTTAGATACGACCGGAAGGATGTTTGCTGTTAATAATATGAATACTATTGTTGAAATTGACTCTAACAATGGTGAAATTTTAGAAGAGATTTATACTTGGAATGAGAATTTAGAATTTCTTCAGTATTCTGAATCTACAGGTAGATTTTTCTGGGTAGACCATACAACAGGAGTAACGATCGTAAATATTTTTAACCCTGAAAACCAAATACGTACTGAAATTATAATGGATGAATACATTAGAAAGCTGTTTATTGACAATTAATCCTACCTTTGCCCAAAATTTTTAAGGGCTTGCATCAATTACCTAAAATAAACATCTTAAACACCGCTATCCACAATCTTTCCATGAAAGAAACCTTGGAGTTGGTGTCTGAGGCTATTTCTGCAAAAAAGCAAATCCATCATGTGGTGGTAAATGCCGGGAAAATCGTTGCCATGCAAAAAGATGCTTCCCTTCGGAAAAGCGTCAACGAAAGTGACATCATCAATGCAGACGGCCAAGCCGTGGTGTGGGCCTCTAAAGTGCTTGGCAAACCGCTAAAAGAACGGGTGGCGGGAATCGATTTGATGGAAAATCTGGTAGCAATGGCACACCAGCAAAACCACACTGTTTTTCTGTTGGGTGCCAAAGAAGAAGTGGTTCAGAAAGTTTCAGAAATCTACCGAGAAAAATACAATCCAAACATCATTGCGGGTTATCGCAACGGGTACTTCAACAGAGAAGACGAACCCGAAATCGCCCAACAAATTGCCGATAGTGGCGCACAAATGTTGTTTGTGGCCATCACCTCACCCATCAAAGAAAATTTCCTCTACAACCATCGTGATATTTTAAAAACTGTACCCTTTGTGATGGGTGTGGGCGGTAGCTTCGATGTAGTTTCTGGACTCACCAAACGCGCCCCAGTCTGGATGCAAAATGCCGGGCTAGAATGGTTTTACCGTTTTCTACAAGAACCCAAACGCATGTGGAAACGTTACCTCGTTGGAAACAGCAAATTCATTTGGCTGGTTTTTAAAGAAAAATTGAAAGGGAACAAATAGTAAACGTTGCTTTATGGCAAACAAAGCATGATAATAAAAATAGTTTGTTTGTTCTGGCTTACCGAAAGGTTGTCGTGAAATTTGAAGAGAAGACACCGTAAAATTTTATACTGTGTGTGCATGTCCAATTTTTCATAGATAAACTCGCTACGATGCGAGTTTATAAAATTTAGGTGGCAAGCAATAAATTTAGAAAAGCTTTCGTCGGCCTAGCGTTTTTTGTTTATCTCACATTTTTGTATTTCTGAAAAGGAGTTCGTGAATCTCCTGCGTCGATTTCTTTTTTGGGCAATGCAAAAAAGAAAGAGAATACAATCTGTACCAGATAAAGTAACGGAAACCCTATCTGGCTGGTTTTTAAAGAAAATAATAATCAAAGAAGTTACTGAGTGATTTTGCGAGGCACGAGCAAAATTGTATCGAAGTACCCAATTTTTCTCACTATCTTTCCATTCTCAATAAAAACCTGCAGCCAACAGTTATGAGAATCTTGCTCTCTTCTATTTATCCCTACGTTTTTTTACTGTTGTACCTCACCATCCCTTTCGACAATTATATGCGGGCATTACCGAATATCTTGTTGGTTGTTTTGGCTGTTTCATTTCCTTTTGTGGTTACCAAAGCCGATTTTCAGAAGCTAAAACGGTTACCCACTTTACTGTTTATAGTCTTTGTGCTATTTCTATTTATTTTGGCGCTTATTACAGGTAGATTAGCCGTAGATAGCCCCGTGATAGAAAAAGTCGCCCTCGCCATGGGCCTCGTCCTTTTATATGTACCCATTCAGGGATTCAAAAAAATAAAGAAAGCAATTATCTTTTCCTCGGTAGCGGCCATTATATTTTCATTGGCGAAAATTATCATTGGCGTCTATCAGGGCACCGAATTCGAATTTTTAAATTCTGGCAATTTAATAGAGGCGATGCTCGTAGACAGAATTTACCTTGGCCTGTTGTGTGTGCTCAGTATCATAGCTTCGTATAGCCTGTTACAGCGAACCTATAGACCCGCCAACAAATATTACGTCGCCGCCATCATTCTGAACGTCATTTTTATACTGCTTATCGTATCCCGAATTGCCATTATCGCCCTTATCGTACTGTTTGTGCTCGGTTTGTTTTATAGGCGAAGCAAAGGCGCACAAGTGCTTTTTGTAGTTGCCACCCTTATTATGGGGCTGGCGCTCACATTTATTCTCAATAACGATTTCAGAAAAAAAATACTGTATACTCCCACCAATACTGAAAGTCAAGGGTTAGTCGCCAATACGTTGGAAATGGAGCCACGAACGATTATTTGGAACTGTGCCCTAAAAATTTCTGAACTGAACGACACCTTCGTGAAAGGTCTCGGTTTTGCCAATACTAACGAAGAGCTCGTAAACTGCTACCAAGATACAATAGATGATGAAGACAAAAGGGCTTGGTTGGTCGCAACAAAATACAATACCCACAATCAATTTTTAGATATTTTCTTGGCAACCGGCCTCTTGGGAACCATTTTGTTTGTTGGGTTTATTGTGTTTGTTTTCCTTCGGAATAAAAGACAGTTCTTCCCCACGGCATTGCTAGGATCGTTTGTACTGTTTTTATTGGTCGAGAATTTATTCCATCGCCAAATAGGAGCATATTATGTGGGGTTTGTACTTATCTTATTATTAATAAAGGAATCGACCCCCCAAAAGGATGAAGTAGACATAAAATAAAAGCATAACAAATTGTACTTTTGCCGCTCGAAATGCAATGGGTATTACTGAAATAACAAAAAAATGAAGATTACCGTAATAGGAACAGGATATGTAGGACTCGTAACCGGAACCTGCCTGGCAGAAACTGGCAACGAAGTGGTATGTGTAGACATTGATGCAGCAAAGGTCCAGAAAATGAAAGATGGTGTTGTGCCTATCTATGAGCCACACCTCGATGTGCTGTTTGAACGAAATATTAGCGCAAACAGGCTCACGTTTACTACTTCCCTAGAAGAAGGTTTGGCGCATGGACAAATTATTTTCTTGGCGCTTCCTACTCCCGAAGATGAAGATGGCTCTGCAGATTTGAGCTATGTGCTGAATGTTTCTGAAGAAATTGGGAAGAAAATACAAGAGTATAAAGTCATTGTAGACAAAAGTACCGTACCCGTAGGTACTGCCGAAAAAGTGCAGGCGATGATTGCAAAAAATGCAGCATGCGAGTTCGATGTGGTTTCTAACCCAGAGTTTTTACGCGAAGGTTTTGCAGTAGACGATTTCCTGAAACCAGAACGCATTGTTGTTGGCTCGAGTAGTGAACGTGCTACAGCACTAATGAAGCGTCTGTATGCTCCTTTTGTTCGTTCGGGCAACCCAATCATTATAATGGATGAAAAGTCGGCAGAACTCACCAAATACGCGGCCAATTCTTTTTTAGCGGCGAAGATTACCTTTATGAATGAAATCGCAAACTACTGCGAAAAAGTGGGGGCCGATGTAGATAAAGTGCGCGTAGGAATGGGTACCGACAGCCGTATCGGAAAGCGTTTTCTGTTTCCAGGAATCGGGTATGGCGGATCGTGCTTTCCAAAAGATGTAAAAGCACTACAAAAAGCAGGAAGAGACGAAGGGTTCGAGTTTAAGATTTTAGATGCGGTGATCAACGTGAACAAAAAACAAAAAACCATCTTACTGCCAAAAATCGAAGACCATTTCAACCAAAATCTTTCAGGAAAGAAAATAGCCATATGGGGGCTTGCATTTAAACCAGAAACAGACGATATCCGTGAAGCACCCTCCATAGATGTGATGAACGCATTATTGGAAAGAGGCGCACAACTTTCAGTGTTTGATCCTGAAGCCATGCCAAACATCAAAAAACAGTTTGGCGACAAGTTGCAGTACGCAAATGCTATGTACGATGCTCTAGAAGGGGCCGATGCGCTTGTAATTTGTACCGAGTGGAGTATTTTTAGAACACCCAATTATCAAAAATTAAAGCAACTGTTGAAGCATCCCGTCATCTTTGATGGTAGAAACCTCTACAATGTTGAAGACATGGAGGCAGAAGGCTTTTCATACTATTCCATAGGAAGAAAAACAACAACTTAAAATGAAAAAAAGGGTTCTCATTACCGGAGCGGCAGGATTTCTAGGATCCCATCTTTGCGATAAATTTATGGCAGAGGGGTATCGTGTAGTGGGTATGGATAACTTGATTACAGGCGATTTAAAAAATATTGAGCACCTTTTTGAAAAGGAGGACTTCGAATTTTATCACCACGACGTGACCAAATTTGTTCACGTGCCAGGCAATGTAGATTACATCCTTCATTTTGCGTCTCCCGCCAGCCCGATAGATTATCTAAAAATACCTATTCAAACCCTAAAAGTGGGCTCGTTGGGTACCCACAACCTTTTGGGACTGGCTAAAGAGAAAAATGCTAGAATCCTTATTGCTTCTACTTCCGAAGTATATGGCGACCCGTTGGTGCATCCACAAAGTGAATCGTACTACGGAAATGTAAACACCATTGGCCCTCGCGGCGTATACGACGAAGCCAAGCGTTTTCAAGAAAGCATTACCATGGCATACCACCGATTTCATGGCTTGGAAACTCGAATTGCCAGAATTTTTAATACCTACGGTCCAAGAATGCGATTAAACGATGGTCGCGTGATTCCCGCATTTATAGGGCAAGCCCTTCGTGGTGAAGATTTAACCGTTTTTGGCGACGGCCAACAAACACGGTCATTTTGTTATGTAGACGACCAGATTGACGGTTTGTACAAGCTGCTTTTAAGCGACTATTCGCTACCCGTGAATATCGGAAACCCTGACGAAATTACCATCCTCGAGTTTGCCGAAGAAATTATTAAGCTTACCGGCACACAACAAAAAGTAGTATTTCAAGAGTTGCCCAAAGACGATCCGTTACAGCGCCAACCCAACATAGACAAAGCAAAAGAAATACTTGGCTGGCAACCACGTGTGTCGCGTAGTGAAGGTATGAAGACTACATTTGAGTATTTCAAAAGCCTTTCAAAAGAAGAGCTTTTTAAAAGCGAGCATAAAGATTTTTCTAAACACAATAGGGCCTAATGATATTTCAACGCGGAAGATATTCGGGGTTTTTAAGACCTATTTCCTACCTGCTGGACCTCACCATTATCTTCTTGTTGGCTTATTACTTTTTTGGCGAAAAACTCCTGTATTTTCAATACATCGTATTTATTATGGTGGGGTGGATCATCCTGTCGTTAAAGTCTGATTTTTATGATATCTACCGTTTTACACATGTTTCCAAAATCATGTCGCTTATCGGCAAACAGGGTATCATCTTTTTTCTGATTGTCTTCTCCTTTTTCGGATTTTACAACGAATTAGACATCAACGCGTGGCAAATAGTACTATACGTTTTATGGGTGCTCATTGCTATTACCGTTTTAAAATTTACTATTTTCTTTATTCTAAAACGCTACCGCTCCCGTTTCGGTGGAAATTCTAGAAAGGTGGTGATTATTGGTCTAAACAAGAAAACAGACCAATTGCGAAAGTTTTTTGAGAAGAATCCTGAATACGGCTACCGTTTGCAAGAAACATTCGATATTAAGAATTCTGATCAGGATTTAGAGGGCTGTTTGGAATACATCAGCAAAAATCATGTTGATGAAATTTATAGTTCTATCGGGCAACTTAGCAATAAACAGCTTACCAAGCTCATCGATTTTGCAGACAACAACCTGAAAGTGCTCAAATTTCTTCCAGATAACAAAGATATTTACAGCAAAAAACTCGATTTCGATTATTATGGGGTACTTCCTATTCTTTCCATGCGAAAGATCCCCATAGATGAACCTTTTAACCAATTCATAAAGCGTAGCTTTGATATTGTATTGTCTGTTTTTGTAATCGTGGGCATCCTATCATGGCTTACTCCCATTCTCGCAGTACTCATAAAATTAGAGTCGAAAGGCCCTGTGTTCTTTAAACAAAAGCGAAATGGACTGGATTATAAAGAGTTCAACTGTTACAAATATCGTTCGATGCGTCCCAACCCGATGGCAGATTTACACCAAATCAGTAAAAATGATCCAAGGGTGACCAAAGTGGGTAGAATCATCAGAAAAACAAGTATCGATGAATTGCCGCAGTTTATCAATGTACTAAAAGGAGAAATGTCGGTAGTTGGTCCGCGCCCGCACATGGTGAGCCATACCCATATGTATGCAGAGCGCATCGACAAATTCATGGTACGACACTTTATTAAACCAGGAATTACAGGGCTAGCCCAAGTGAGTGGGTATAGAGGTGAAGTTGAAGACGACAACCACATTATCAACCGAGTGAAATACGATATTTTCTATTTGGAAAACTGGTCGTTGTTCTTAGATCTAAAAATTGTATTCCAAACCATCTACAATGCACTGAGAGGGGAAGAAAGAGCCTACTAAAGGGTTTCCAGTTCTTTTAAAAACAAGCTGAATTGCCGTTCAAAATCGAATGCTGCAATTGCTCGTTGTTGTATTTCTTGCTTCGGAAATGCTTCAACTTGCTCAAGGGTAAGTTGTTTTAAAAACTGTTGGAGTGCGTCAAAATCTTGTACAGGTACCACCCAGCCTAACTTATTTTCAGAAACTAATGCACCACCTTCGCCACCGGCCATATACAGCACAGGTAAGCCAAGGCGCGTAAATTCGAAGATTTTGGAAGGAACCGATCCGTAAATTCTATTTATCAGCGGGATAAATGCAAGGTCGTATTTTGTTATTTCTTGGTGTAGTGTTTCCCTAGAAACCGCACCGTTGTAAATCACCTGCACATTTTTGGGTTGTGCCAAGGTTTCAGCATCGGGCCCATCTCCATAAATATGTATTTCAACATGGGGTGGAAGTTCGATGGCAGCTAGTATTTTTGAAAGTCCCTGCGCCATACCAAGCAATCCGGCATACACGATTTTTATAGGGAGTTTTTTAGGGGTTTCATTTACTGAAGGTGGCGCGAAGGCCGGAAGGTTGCGATATAAAAATCGGCGTGATTGAAAGCCCTGTTTCACGATGTGGGAAAGGATTTCTTCCGATTGTCCCAAAATAAGATGTGACTTTCTATAGCAAAACTGTTCCATTTTTTCTAACAAAGTGTAGTACCATCCTTTTTGCAAAATGCCCATTTCTAACCCAGCCAAAGGCCATAAATCGGATACATTAAGAATGGTTTTCTTCCGTAGCAACCAACACCACCAAACTGCGGTAAATCCAACAAAAACAGGAGAATATTGAACGATGACCTGTGACGGGATCCGTTTCAGCAGAAAAAACCATTTTAAACTAAACGAAAAAGAGAGCATGCTCAGCAAACGTACTAGCTTGCTAGTAGACTTGCTAGGCCATAACCACAAGCGGTGTACCTCGATATCGTTCTCCATCGTTTTGGAATATACTTTCCCTTTAAACGCAGCGTAAACCGTACCCGTTGGATAATTGGGCAATGGGCACACTACTTGTACGCAATAGCCGGCTTTTTGGAGTGCTTGTGCCATGATGTGAATTCTATTGGGAGCCGCCCCGCGCTCTGGCGGATAATAATTGCTAACCAATAAAATAGATTTCGGCCTCATTTATAGTTCTGAAATAAATTGTTTTAGCTTCCCTCGATTGCTTCTATCTAAGAATTCGGCACGCTCATAAGTGATGGCTATTGGCGTGTTTAAATATCTCAAAAACGCCTCTTCTAAGGCACTTTTTTCATCTGTATTCAGTTCTCGTGAGGCTACATACGTAAGGGTAAAATCGCTTTTAGTATGCTGTGTAATTACAAATTCTTGCACCACGGTATCTGTTCCCATTCCGCTTTTTGCAACATAATAAAAAGTATGTCCCGGTACTGTCGTTCCGTTGGCCAATACGGCATTATCATTAGCGCGGCCCAACAACTCTTTTAGAATCGGTTTTTTAGGCGTTGAGGTTTCATCTAACACACCAATGTCGCCCACTTCATAGCGAATAAAAGGATGTGCCTTGTTATAGAGCATGGTCACCAAAATAGTACCTGGTGTTCCGTTGGGGACTTGTACTCCTTGGTCGTCTACAACTTCTAAAAACAGATTTTCACTGTTTATCTGAAATTTCCCGTCGGGATTGGTAAACGCTAACAAGTCGAGTTCGCTCGCACCGTATTCATTTATAACTGGAACACCCAATTGCAACTCCAGCAATTGTTTATCGTCTGGAAATAACATTTCGCTGGTTACGATACAATGCGTCAACGTTGGGCAAACGGAGGTTAGTTTGATGTTTTTCTTTTGTAAAAATTTTGCGAATAGCACAATGGAACTCGTATGGCCGTTGATGTAGTCGAATTTCTTTCTTCTGAAAACGTCTAAAAATTGAGATAGCTTTTTTTCGGAAAGGTCGAAAATTGGAAAGCGATACCTACTGCTTAAACGGTCTTTTAACCGTTCTTTTCGGTAGGGCACAAACTCCAAGGGGATTCCGTAGAAACGAGCTTGGTACGAGTTGTTGAAATCGAGCCCATACCATCCAAATCGATCGATGATACCTGCCCAAGTTAGCGCATGGCAAAACAAATCTTTGGCATAGTGCAATGGTGTGCCGCTGCTGCCTGAAGTCTTTCCCGTATGTACTTTTTTTATGGTAAACGAGTCGCTAAGCCTTTCTTCTAAAGGCATTTGCAGGTCTTTCTTTGTCATCACAGGCAGCTGCTGCCAATCGTTTGTATTTGCTGATCCGACAAATTTTTTATAGAATGGATTGTGTTGCAAATGGTAGGCAAGAATATCAGCTCTGGACTTTTCTATATATCCTTTATAGTTAGTTTCGGAGATTTGTTGAATTTCAGCCAAGCGCGATCTTGCCTCCTGTAGGGGGAAGCCTTTAAGGCGCATACTAAGATTGAACAAATCCAACTTGAAAATGACATTTTTGTCCTACAAATGTAGCGAAACTGTATATTGAAATCGTTATTTTTGCATCTTTATGCGTCTGGAAATCTGTTGCTAGACGCTGCAAACCGTACCAACAAACAACACCATGAATATACTCATTTTGGGCTCTGGAGGCCGTGAACATACTTTTGCATACCAAATTGCCAAGAGCAAATTGTGTGACCAACTTTTTGTGGCCCCAGGAAATGCCGGTACCGCTGCTATTGCCACCAATTTAAAGGTTGATCTAACCGATTTTGAAGCGATACAAGCCAGTGTAATTGTAAACCAGATAGACATGGTTGTGGTTGGTCCAGAAGACCCTTTGGTAAATGGTATAGCCAATTATTTTGCTGAAGAGGAGGCGCTACAAAACGTGATGCTTATCGGTCCGTCAAAACGGGGAGCGTTGCTTGAAGGCAGTAAAGAACGCGCCAAAGAGTTTATGTTACAGCACAACATTCCAACGGCAGCTTATGCAAGTTTTACTTCGGAAAGTTTAGCCGCTGGAAAAGAGTTTCTCGAAACAATGAAAGCTCCTTATGTGTTGAAAGCCGACGGACTCGCAGCTGGAAAGGGAGTACTCATCTTAAACGACATTGAAGAAGCCAAAAATGAATTGGAAGCCATGTTGGGCGGAAAATTTGGCGATGCAAGTACGACCGTAGTCATTGAAGAATTCTTAGATGGTATCGAATTAAGCGTGTTTGTGCTCACCGATGGCAAAAACTATAAAGTGTTACCCACGGCAAAAGATTACAAGCGCATTGGCGAAGGAGACGAAGGGTTGAATACCGGTGGAATGGGCGCCATATCACCTGTGCCGTTTGCAGATGCTTCTTTTATGGAGAAAATTGAAAAACGCATTGTAAAACCTACCGTTCAGGGGCTACAAGATGAGCAAATTGATTATAAAGGCTTTGTTTTTATCGGACTCATAAAAGTAGGCGACGAACCCTACGTAATTGAATACAACGTGCGTATGGGAGACCCAGAGACAGAGGTGGTATTGCCGCGTATCAAAACAGATTTGGTAGCCTTGCTTGAAGCCACATACCATCAAAAGTTAGACACCACTACATTAGAGATTGATAATCGTGCTGCGACTACGGTAATGGTGGTTTCAGGTGGATATCCTGAAGCGTACGAAAAAGGAATAGAAATTACAGGGGCAGATCAAATAGAAGACTCGATTGTTTTTCACGCGGGAACTGCAGAGAAGGAAGGAAAATTGGTCACGAACGGAGGGCGTGTTATTGCAATAACTTCAATGGATGAAGATTTCAGAAAAGCACTAAAAAAATCCTATAAAAATATAGAAAAACTACATTTTGATAGGATGTATTATAGAACCGATATTGGTTTCGACCTGTAAAATTAATTCTCAGGTACGTCTCCCAAATAGCCATGCGATGTTTGGCTGCGGTCTTCTTCGTTGTTTTCGTTAAATTTTTTCAACTGACCCATCCAATAGATAAAGGCCACAAAGCCAATAATCATTAGTATCCAGTTTAAAACATTACTTATAGCCCAGCTGTCTGTTCCTAGGCGTAGCGCGTCGTAAGGAGCAAATAGAATATTTTCTGTAAATGCCTGTATTCCTTCAAAAACTTCTTTCCAAGTCATAATTCTATATTTATCTTGCAAAAGTAGAAAACAGCACCCATGCTCACAAACTTTTTTGGTAAATCTAACCCTATCAATGTTATTATTTGTGGCATTTACCTTCTTTTTGGCATGGTAGCGTCTTATTATTACACAACGGTAGAGAATGTATCTGGGCTTTTAGTGTTGAATAAAGCTGGAATGTGGTTGCTGTTACTCTTTACACTTTTATTGCTAGATTTTGTAATCAGGAAGAATTCGCTGACCCAAATTAATACCTATGCCATTTTTCTGTTTGCCACTTCTGTAGCCTTATTTCCTATTATTTTCGAACAACGGGATGTCATTGCATCTAATGTTTTTGTCGTATTAGGGTTGCGTCGGCTTGCTAGTTTGCCGTCAGAACGAAATATTGAAAAAAAACTGTTTGACGCCTCCCTTTATTTTGCCTTGGCTTCTTTGTTCCATTTTTGGAGTTTATTGTTTTTTATTCCACTGTTTTGGGCTATTCTTAAAATACCATCCAATCACTTTAGAATGTTATTTATCCCATTCATGGGAGTTTTAGCGGTCGCATTACTGGCGATCGCGTATCATTTGGTACGTCACGATTCGTTGTCCTGGTTTGCAACATGGCGCCCCCAGTTAGCATATGATTTTTCTGCCTATAACCGCTCGGTTCTTCTCATTCCCGCAACAATCCTCGGGACATTAATTGTATGGATTGTGACCGTTAGATTAATCAGAGTGTCAGCTTTAGCCAGAAAACTACAGCGCAATTACCGTTTACTAACCTTGATGCTCGTGGTTGGTTTTGGTGTCGCAATATTCAGTGAGGTAAAAACAGGTGCTGAAACCCTATTTCTAATGGCACCATTGGCCGTGGTTACTACCAATTATATTGAAAAAACAAAGGATTTTTGGTTTCAAGAAGTATTACTATGGGTGTTTATGGTGCTTCCCATTGTGCTTTTCTTTTTATTCGGCCTGTAATCGACACTGGCAACTTCAAAAGTTAAAGTGGTTTAAACAGAAGCTGCGGAAATTTTCAAATTCTCTACCTTTGCAGAAATACAAAACAATAGAACCTTTTCTATTTATAGGAAACAGAAAAAATTTACGGTATGATGTTCAGCGAAAAAGCAAATAAGATATTTTTAGAGGCCATTGTAAAATATCACAAGGCAGACGATGTAAACCAGCCTTTTAAGAATCCTTACGACGAAAATGACGATTTGCTAGAACACTTATTATATCGCAAGTGCTGGATTGATACTGTGCAATGGCATTATGAAGACATTATTCGCGATCCCGCCATAGATCCTGTTTCGGCATTGGCGCTTAAGCGAAAAATTGATGCATCTAACCAAGATCGCACCGATATGGTGGAATACCTAGACAGTTACTTTCTTAAAAAATACGAAGACGTTACTCCAAACCCAAGCGCCACGATCAATACTGAAAGTCCGGCGTGGGGAATAGACAGACTCTCCATTTTGGCACTAAAGATTTATCATATGAATGAAGAGGCCACCCGAGAATCGGCTTCTCCAGAACACCGCGCGGTGTGTCAGAAAAAATTGGACGTATTGTTAGAGCAACGCACAGACTTGAGTACTGCCATAGACCAATTGCTCGATGATATTTCAGAAGGGCGTAAGTACATGAAAGTTTACAAGCAAATGAAAATGTACAACGACGACGAGCTAAACCCAGTTTTAAGAGGGGGAATTAAATAAAAAGACCAACCAATTATCTTTGAAAAGGCCCAAACACATCCTCGTGATTAGACTCTCTGCTATGGGTGATGTGGCCATGACAATTCCTGTGCTGCGGGTGTTTCGGCATACATATCCTGAAGTAGAACTAACGGTAGTTTCAAAACCAGGGCTGCAACCATTATTCCAAGATTTAGAGAATACCACGTTTTTACCAGCAGAAGTGTATGGAAAACACAAAGGGTTGGGATTGCTTCAATTGGCAAAGGAGGCAAAAAAGCTGGGCGTAGATGCCGTGGCCGATCTGCACGGGGTAATTCGTTCAAAAATAATCACCAGCTATTTTTCGCTACAAGGGGTGTCTACTGCGGCTATCGACAAAGGCCGATCTGAAAAAAAAGCGCTTACCAACCATCCAAAAACACTACAAAGATTACCATCTACCCACCAACGCTATGCCGATGTGTTTGCCAAACTTGGTTTGCCACTTCAGTTAAAAGAACACCAATACCCTAACAAAGAAAAACTCGATACAACCCTTTATGGTCTTATTGGGAAACATACCCTAAAAATGATTGGGATTGCTCCATTTGCAGCGTATGAAAGCAAAATGTATCCTCTAGATTTGATGAAAGAGGTTGTTTTTAACCTAAGTGAAGAAGGACGTTATAAAATCTATCTTTTTGGCGCAGGCAAAAAGGAGGTAACTATATTGAAAGAGTGGGAGCATCAGTTTGAAAATGTAATCAATATTGCGGGCAATGTGCCATTAGCGCAAGAATTGGCAATTATGTCGCACCTAGATCTTATGGTTGCGATGGACAGCAGCAATGGGCATTTGGCGGCGCTTTACAACATTCCCGTACTAACATTGTGGGGCGTTACGCATCCCTATGCTGGGTTTACGCCTTTTAATCAGCCCAACGAGCACCAATTGGTTTCAAATCGAGAAGAATACCCGCTGATCCCAACCTCGGTGTATGGCAACAAATTTCCAAAAGGATATGAAAACGCGATGCGTTCGATTTCGGTGGAAACAGTTTTGAATAAAATTAATGAGCTTATCTAAAGTTCTGTCGGCAGTCGAAACAATAATAACTACGTTTCGAAAAAAGAATAGGAAATCCTAACAACAAAACTGAAATGGCAAATGCCTTGCCTGAAACCTTGTTTTTATAGGGATTGTCGCTGTTGCAAAGGGTACATGTTTTCCGAAGGCTTATTTCACAAAAAGCACCAATAAAATTACACCAATCACCACGAGAATGGCGGCGCCTACAATGATTTGAATTGCCAGTTTTAGATATTTAAAGCGTGCCGATTCGCTGAATTCAATTTCTGACGCCAGGGTGTTTTCAGATTGGAGTGAAAGATGTGTTTCAAAATTGTGTTCCCTCAAAATAGATTCAGCTTGTGCAACGTCTTCGGGTTTTACAGACAAGGTAATACCACCAATAGCATTCGAATAGAAATTATGAACCTGTACGGTTAGTTCGTCTTTCACCAAGCACTCTATTTGGTACGATTCTAATAACGATTGTACTACCGCAAGTTCATGCGGAAGGGTAAATGTGGCAAGCGCTGTAAATTGTGTCATAGTTTGTGAGCCATTAACAGCCACAATATAATCTCATTAAACGTCGTCATAATCAATTGTGAGCGTCGCACTGGTTGGGTGTGCTTGGCAGGTAAGTATCAAACCTTCTGCTATTTCGGCATCAGTTAAAATTTGGTTCTTCCGCATTTCTGCTTTTCCTTCGGTGATTCGTGCAATACAGGTGCTGCAGATTCCGCCCTGACAACTATACGGGGCATCCATACCTTTGTCTAATGCCGCTTCTAATACCGAACTACTTTTTGGCATGCTGAAAGTTTCTGTTTCATCATCTACCGTTATGGTTATGGTAGTATCGCCTTCGTGTGGCTCTTTTAGCAACCCTTCTTCTGAAGTTTTAAACAGCTCAAAATGAATTATTTTTTCATTCACCCCTTGCTCTTTTAGGGTAGATGAAACTTCGTCGATCATGGGTTCGGGTCCGCAGAGAAAGAAAGCATCAAAGGTGGTAAACTCAAACTTGTTTTTGAGGTAGTAATTTACCATACTGCGCTCTATACGTCCAAAACGGGCGTCTTCTTCCCGGCTTCGGCTGTACATTAATTCTAAAGACAATCGGTTAGGGTATTCTTTTGCGAGCGCCCGTAACTGGCTGAGAAACATGGCCTCTAAAGGGTTTTGGTTTCCGTAAACAAGCAAAAATTTACTGTCGGGTTCTTCTTTAAGTACTGTTTCGACAATAGAAATAACAGGTGTAATACCACTACCTGCTGCAAATGCGGCATAGTAATTAGCATGGGACGCGTCGGGTGTAATGCAAAATTTTCCATCTGGCGGCATAACCTCTAATGAATCGCCCGCCTTTAGTTTGGTGTTGGCGTAAACTGAGAAGATGCCGTCTTCCACCTTTTTCACACCAATCTTTAACAACTCACTCTCTGGAGTACTGTGTATAGAATACGCACGGCGCAATTCTTGGTCGCCAACAGTGTGTTTTATGGTTACATATTGTCCCGCCTTGTGGGCAAAGGTAAGTTTAAGGGAGTCGGGTATCTCGAAGGCAATGGAAACCGAATTTGGGGTTTCTTTTTCGATCGCTGCAATCTGAAGCGTATGGAATTCGCTCATAAACGTGTCAATTTTTCAACAAAAATACGGAAACGAAATGGTTTAAACTTTCCGTAGCACTACCTAAAAACACCCAATTTTGCCCGTAAAAGCATTCCATTCTCAAAAAGAAGCGTATTTTTACGTTTCCATTCGTTCATACATACTAAAAGCGAAGTATTTAAGTTACAATACGTATACAAACAAAATACAGATGAAATGCCCGCCGCGTATCATAAACAATAAGCTGAACGAATAGGGCATGACATCATAGCGATAAGAACAATTATTAAATTTTGATGAAAGGCATATATAAAATTACCATCTTACTGTTAGCCATCCTAATGCTGGCAGCCTGTTCTAGAAAGAAAAACACATTTATGAGCCGCAATTTTCATGCGGTGACTGCAGAATATAACACCTTGTATAACGGCGACTTGGCTTTTGACGCCGGTAAGGAAGAATTAGCGTTAACCTACCGTGACAATTTCTGGGAAATTTTACCTGTAGAGCGTGTAGATCTGAAAGAGGACATTGACATGCCAGGCGAAACAGGAGACCCTAACTTTAATAGGGCTGAAGAAAAAGCGGCGAAGGCAATACAGAAACATTCTATCTATATAGACGGTCAAGAATACAACCCACAAATAGACGAAGCTTATATGCTATTGGGTAAAGCGAGGTATTTTGACGAGCGCTTTATTCCAGCACAAGATGCTTTTAATTTTATTCTGAATAGATACCCTACCAGTAACAATATTAATAGAGCGAAAGTGTGGAAAGCCAAAACCAACATTCGCTTAAACAACGAAGATGTGGCTCTTGAAAATCTTCAAGAGATGATGGAGACTGCAGATTTGGAAGAAGAAGAATTGGCAGAGGCTTCGGCAATCATGGCGCAAGCATATATCAACCTAGATTCGTTGCCAGAAGCTCTTCCTTACATTAAGTTAGCTTCAGATTACGAAAATAACAAAGAGTTAAAGGGGCGTTATGCTTTTATAAAAGGCCAAATTTACGACCGTTTAGAGCTAAAAGACAGTGCTAATATGGCATATGAAGAGGTGATTGAAATGAATCGCAAATCACCACGGGTGTACATGATTAACGCATATATCGCAAAGGCTAAAAATTTCGATTACGACAAAGAAGATAGAGTGGCTTTCTTGGAACTCTTGACCGAATTGGAAGAAAATCGTGAGAACCGACCTTTCCTAGATAAAATATATAATCAGATTGGAGATTATTACCGAAATAGCGACAGCCTAGACCGTGCGGTTGAGTATTACAACAAGTCTATTAAGAACTACAAAAATGACGATTACCTGCAGTCTATGAACTATCGTACGTTGGCTGAATTTAGTTTTGATGATGCCGAGTATAAAACGGCGGGCGCTTATTACGACAGTACCATTACGAATCTTGCAGCAAACTCGAGAGAGTGGAGACGTTTTAAGAAAAAGCGCGAGAATCTAGACGACGTGATCAAATACGAAGACATCGCTACCAACAACGACAGTATTTTAAGGTTGGTGAACATGAGCGAGCCAGAACGTTTGGCTGTATTTACTGCACATGTGGAACGTTTAAAAGAACAGGCGAGATTAGATAGTCTTGCTCAGGTAAAAGAAGAAGAAGCCATTGCAAACAATGAATTTTTCAACAAGAATAAGAATAAGGGTCCCGATAAAGGAGGGCCAAACAGCACCTTCTATTTTTATAATTCTACTACTGTTGCCTACGGAAGGCAGGAATTTCAAAAAGTATGGGGTAACCGAAAGTTAGAAGACAATTGGAGACTTTCTAGCAAGAATTCTTCTGGAATTGCAGATGAAGAAACTGTTGAAACCACAGTTAATGTGGCCGAAAGCGGTCGTTTTAATCCGGAGACCTACATGGCAGCCCTCCCAACAGACCAAGTTGTGATAGATAGTTTGGCAAAAGATCGAAATTTTGCTTATTACCAATTGGGGCTTATTTATAAGGAGAAGTTCAGGGAATATGATTTGGCGAGCAATCGTTTGGAAAAATTATTGACATTAGACCCAGAAGAACGCCTCATTTTACCAGCGAAATACAATCTGTATAAAATCTACGATTTACAAGAAAATGTAGCGTTGGCAGATAAATACAAGAATGACATAATTAACAACCACGCCGACTCGCGCTATGCTGAAATATTATTGAACCCGAACACGCAATTGGCTACCGATGAATCGAGTCCGGAGTTTAAATACAACGCTTTGTTTCGCGAGTTCGAAAAGGCGCGATATAGTTATGTGATTGATACGGCAGACGAATATATCACCATTTACAACGGAACCGAGATGGTGCCGAAATTGGAAATGTTGAAAGCCACGGCATTGGCAAGACGGGATGGTTTTGAAGCCTATAAAAAAGCTCTCAATTACATCGCGTTGAACTATCCGAATGCAGACGAAGGTAAAGAAGCTGAAAATACGTTCAAGTTTGTACTTCCGAAGTTAGAGAACAAAGATTTTGTAGCCGATGAAGAAAGTGATAAGTGGAAGGTAGTGTACCAGTTTGACGCAACTGAGCGCGAAGCGGCAGAAGCATTACAGACAAAATTAAACGAGGCAATTGAGTGGTACAATTACACCAATATGAGCACCTCGGTAGATTATTACGACCCAAATAGCCTTTTTGTGATTATCCATGGCTTAAATACGCGTATGGGAGGAAGAGGTTTTGCTGAAGTATTGAAAGAAAACAAAAAATATAAAGTGAAGAAGCCCTTTTTCGAGATTGCCTCACCAAATTATAAAATTATCCAGATACACAAAAACCTAGACAGCTACAAAACACAAGGAACCGCGAAATAGAAAACACATCCCCATAAAACTAACAATTATGTTTTCAGATAAAAAAGACAAACAGAGCATGGAACCATCAGCAAGTCAGAACAGAATCAATGAAGGAACCGAGTTAAAAGGAGATATCGTCTCTAGCGGGTTTTTCAGAATCGACGGAAAAGTAGAGGGCAGCATCAGCAAGCCTTCTAAAGTTGTAATTGGCAAAACAGGCACGGTTAACGGTAAGCTTATCTGCGAGAATGCAGATATTGAAGGCACCTTTAACGGAGACCTCGACGTAACGGGAACCCTTACCTTAAAAGCTACCGCCCACATCGAAGGGGAAGTAGTGGTAGGAAAATTGGCCGTTGAACCTGGAGCTACCTTTAATGCTTCATGTAGCATGCAAGGCGCAAAGAAATCCACCCCATCATCAGACAACCAGGCTGCTGAAGACAAAACGCATCCATACGACCGTAAGCAGCGGTTAAAAAAGGCTTCTGAGCCACTAAAATAGTGGCAGACAACTCTCCTTCGGGAATCAAACGTTGGCTAATTCTTACCGCAATTGGTCTAGAAATGGGTGCCATCATCTATCTTTTTGTACAGTTGGGAAAATGGTTAGATGCTTCATACGGCGATGAGGGGAGTAAGTTATACCTTATAATAGGAACACTATTAGGAGTCGCTATCTCACTTTTTTTGGTTGTAAAACAAACCAATAGATTGAACAAATAGTACGCTTACATGGGAAAGACCCTACAATTTCTTGCTGTCTTAATTTTAGCGCTTATCGCTACCTTCGGAATTCATATTTTGGTGCTTTTTTTAGTAGATGAGCCCTTATTTTCGAATCAGATTGGGCTGTGTTATGCCGTCAATTTTTTATTGGCCGCCTTCATTTATGTCGTTATTCAACAAACTTTTAAAAACAACAGTACCATTGCGGGCTTTGTTTTTATGGCTGGCAGTTTTGTAAAATTCATAGTTTTCTTCTTAGTTTTTTACCCTATTTTTCAGCAGGATGAAATGATGCAAACTAGCGAATTTGCTGCATTTTTTGTGCCCTACGCTGTCTGTTTGGCTATTGAGGTTGTGGTGCTTTCCAAACAGCTTAATAATCAGACCTATTCTGCTGAAAATTCCGAAGAACCACCCACCGAGAATTCATAGGAAAAAAAGAAACAAAATAGTTTTTTGTTTCTGTAAAAGAACAGTATTTTTGCACCGATTTTAAGGACATAGTTTAATCGGTTCAAAATGCAGAAAAACACATTGGTTAGGGTATTGGGAATTTTCATCTTGGCAGTTAGCTTTTCAGCAACCGCGGCTCCTTTGAAAGAACAAGGAGATAGCCCAAAAGACACCAAAACAGAGATTAAGGAATATATTGCGCATCACTTACAAGATTCGCACGATTTCAATATTTTTTCTTCAACAGACGAAGCTACCGGCGAAGTACACCATTATGGTTTTCCGCTTCCAGTCATTTTTTGGGACGATGGGAATCTCCACACATTTATGTCTTCTGAATTTCACCACGGCGAAACTGCTGTTGAATCTCAAGGAAATCATTACAAATTATATCACAGTAAAATATATAGAGTAGGTGCAGATGGAGCGTTGAACTACGACGCCGAACACGGCGACCATCCTACGGGCAAAGTTATGCTAGACCTTTCGATCACTAAAAGTGTAGTGATGATGTTGGTTACTGGCTTGTTGCTCATTTGGTTGTTCAGAAGCTTGGCAAAAAGCTATGGTAAAAACGGAAGTATCCCAAAAGGAATCGGTCGTTTTTTCGAGCCTATTGTACTTTATATTCGTGACGATATCGCTAGAGCAAACATTGGCGAGCACAAGTACAAGCGTTATATGCCGTTCTTGTTAACTGTATTTTTCTTTATTTGGTTCTTAAACATGTTCGGTCTTACACCGCTAGGGGTGAATGTAACTGGAAACATTGCTGTTACAGCTGCATTGGCAATCATCGTATTCATTTTAACCAACTTTACAGGTACAAAGGATTACTGGAAACACATATTCGACCCGCTAGGCGACGGAATGCCTTGGTTCGGAAAAGCAATTATTTACATCATCTTAATCCCTATTGAGATTTTAGGATTGTTCATCAAGCCGTTTGCGCTTATGATTCGTTTGTATGCGAACATGACTGCGGGCCACGTAGTATTGATGAGTTTGATTGGGTTGATATTTATTTTCAAGAGTTGGGTTGGAGGTCCGTTAAGTTTCGGTCTTTCTTTCGCCATCTCATTAATTGAATTATTTGTAGCACTCTTGCAGGCATACATCTTTACGATGTTGGCTGCCTTGTATTTCGGATTTGCGTCTGAAACACATGAACATGCTGAAGAGCATGACGGAGAGGTTGCACATTTATAAACAAGAGTGTTTAATTTTTAAATATATATATTATGGAAATCCCAAGTGTAGTAGGTGCAGGTTTAGCGGTAATCGGTGCAGGTATCGGTATCGGTATGATCGGTGGTAAAGCAATGGAAGCAATTGCTCGTCAGCCAGAAGCTTACGGAAAGATTCAAACAGCGATGTTGATTGCAGCGGCGCTTATTGAAGGTATTGGTTTCGCCGCGATTTTCGCAGGGTAATCAAACAAGATAACACATTGCCGCAACGGTTGGTTGCGGGAATGTGTTTCTATTTCAAATTAAACAAAACATTCAATCTTAATAGAGCTCAGGGCTCAGTAGTGATATGGAAAAATTAATAAACGACTTTTCATTCGGACTTTTTATCTGGCAGATCATTTTGTTCCTTTTGTTGTTGTTCCTTTTGCGCAAGTTCGCATGGAAACCCATCTTAAAGGCAGTTGAAGATCGCGAAACTGGTATTAAAGACGCATTAGATTCAGCAGAAAAAGCAAAGTTGGAAATGGCCAATTTGCAAGCTGATAACGAAAAGTTATTACAAGAAGCCCGTGCAGAACGTGATACAATGCTAAAAGAGGCTCGCGAAATGAAAACGAAGATGATTGCTGATGCGAAGGAAGAAGCACAAGCTGAAGCCAACAAGACCATCGCAAATGCACAAGTAGCTATTGAAGGTGAAAAGAAAGCAGCAATTGCCGAATTAAAGCAAACTGTAGCTACGCTTTCTGTAGAAATCGCTGAAAAAGTAGTAAAGCAAGAACTATCTGACAAGTCTAAGCAATTAGAATTGGTAGATACGATGTTGAAAGACGCCAACTTAAACTAAGAGTACCATGAGCAGTAGAGCAGCCATTCGATATGCAAAAGCAGTCTTGGAACAGGCCAACGAAGCCAAATTGGGCAACGTTGTCTTTGGCGATATGAAGTCGGTAGCCGCCACTATTGAAAACAGTAAAGAGTTACGTGCGGTATTAAATAGCCCTGTAATTAAGGGGGAAGACAAAAAGAAAGCACTGATGGCAATTTTCGAAGGAAACTCGGAAGTAACCAAAGGTGTCATCGATATTTTGGATTCTAACAAACGTATCAACTTATTGGGTGCAGTTGCCGAAAGTTATGTTTCATTGTACAATGAAGCGCAAGGTGTAAAGGTTGCACATGTAACTACCGCAGTGCCATTGTCTTCAGAATTGGAAACAAAGGTATTGGCGAAAGTGAAAGAAATGACCGGAAGTGACTCGGTAACTATAGAAAACACAATCGATGAGTCTATCATCGGCGGATTTATCCTCCGTGTGGGCGACTTGCAATACAACGCAAGTATCGCAAACCAATTGGATAGCATTAAAAGAGAATTTACTAAATCATTATAATTATAACGACTTCGGAAATTTTCCGACGTCACCCTGAGCGCAGTCGAAGGGTAAAATCTTATAAAAATGGCAGAAGTTAAACCAGCTGAAGTTTCAGCAATCTTAAAACAACAACTTACAGGCTTTGAAGCAACTGCTTCATTAGACGAGGTAGGAACTGTATTAACCGTAGGTGATGGTATTGCTCGTATATACGGACTTGCAAATGCACAATACGGAGAATTGGTAGCGTTTGAAAACGGTATGGAAGGTATCGTTTTGAACCTTGAAGAAGATAACGTAGGGGTTGTATTGTTAGGCCCATCTAGAGGTATTTCTGAAGGAGCTACTGTGAAGCGTACCCAACGTATCGCATCTATTAACGTAGGTGAAGGTATTGTAGGACGTGTGGTAAACACTTTAGGACAGCCTATTGATGGTAAAGGAGCAATTGAAGGTGAGACGTACGAGATGCCATTGGAGCGTAAAGCACCTGGTGTAATCTACCGTCAGCCGGTAAATGAGCCATTACAAACAGGAATTAAATCGATTGACGCCATGATCCCGGTAGGACGTGGACAGCGTGAATTGGTGATTGGTGACCGTCAGACAGGGAAATCTACGGTGTGTATCGATACCATCCTGAACCAAAAAGAATTTTACGATGCAGGTGAGCCTGTGTATTGTATTTATGTTGCCATTGGGCAAAAAGCTTCAACCGTAGCGAACATTGCTAAGGTATTAGAAGATGCTGGCGCCTTGGCCTATACAACTATTGTAGCCGCTAACGCATCAGATCCTGCTCCTATGCAGGTGTATGCTCCTTTCGCAGGTGCAGCTATTGGAGAGTATTTCCGTGACACGGGAAGACCAGCCTTGATCGTGTATGATGATTTATCGAAACAAGCTGTAGCGTATCGTGAGGTATCCTTGTTATTACGTCGCCCACCGGGACGTGAGGCATATCCTGGAGACGTTTTCTTCTTACACTCAAGATTGTTAGAGCGTGCTGCAAAAGTGATTGCAGATGATGATATTGCAAAAGAAATGAACGACCTTCCAGAATCATTGAAAGGAATCGTAAAAGGAGGTGGGTCATTAACGGCACTTCCAATTATTGAAACACAAGCGGGTGATGTATCTGCTTATATCCCGACCAACGTAATTTCGATTACGGATGGTCAGATTTTCCTAGATGGTGATTTATTCAACTCTGGGGTGCGTCCTGCGATTAACGTAGGTATTTCTGTATCACGTGTGGGTGGTAACGCTCAAATCAAGTCGATGAAGAAAGTATCAGGTACGTTGAAACTGGATCAAGCAGCTTTCCGTGAATTGGAAGCGTTTGCGAAATTCGGTTCAGATCTTGATTCTGCTACTTTGAATGTAATTGAAAAAGGAAAGCGTAACGTAGAGATTCTAAAGCAGGCGGAAAATACACCGTATACGGTAGAGGATCAAATTTCGATTATCTATGCAGGTTCAAAGAACTTGTTGCGTAATGTGCCAGTTGATAAAGTAAAGGAATTTGAAACTGATTATCTTGAACTATTGAACGCAAAGCACAGAGATGTTCTAGATACGTTGAAAGCAGGAAAGCTAACGGATGAGGTAACAGATACCTTAACGGCTGTTGCAGCAGACCTTTCAGCGAAGTATAAAAAATAATTTAACCGAACCTATTCCCCCCTTAAGGGGGGCTAAGGGGGGTGTTTAGCCTAATTGTTATTAAATATAACTAAACAGCATGGCAAACTTAAAGGAAATTAGAAACAGAATATCGTCGGTAAGTTCAACGATGCAGATTACCAGTGCCATGAAAATGGTATCTGCTGCCAAGTTGAAGAAAGCCCAAGATGCTATTACAGCAATGCGACCGTATTCTGAAAAGTTAACGGAGTTGTTACAAAACCTTAGTGCGACCTTAGATGCAGACAGCGGAAGCACCTATTCTGAACAAAGAGAGGTGAACAAAGTGTTGGTGGTAGCCATTACATCTAACCGTGGTTTGGCAGGTGCCTTTAATACAAATGTAATTAAGGCAACACAAGCATTGGCAAATGAAACCTATGCCGGAAAGCAAGTAGATTTTCTTACCATCGGGAAAAAAGGAAACGATATCTTAAAGAAAAGCGGGAACGTAATAAAATTTAATTCTGGAATCTTCGATGACCTTACCTACGATAACGTAGCTGAAATTGCAGACGAATTAATGGCTAGTTTTGCTGAAGGGAACTACGATAAAATTATTTTGACGTATAACCACTTTAAGAATGCGGCCACGCAAGAAGTGATGCGAGAGCAATTCTTGCCTATTTTACCGCGTAAGCAAGAAGAAGGAGTAGAGAACACATCGATTCCTAACTATATTTTCGAACCTGGAAAGGAAGAAATTGTAGAAGGATTAATTCCGAAAAGCTTAAAGACACAACTGTTCAAGGCAATTCGTGACAGTGTTGCAAGTGAGCACGGCGCACGTATGACGGCTATGCACAAGGCAACAGACAATGCAACCGAGCTACGTGATGCGTTGAAACTTCAGTACAACAAAGCACGTCAGGCAGCTATTACCAACGAAATCTTAGAGATTGTTGGTGGAGCAGAAGCACTCGCAGGGTAATCTGACGAGATCTGAATCCCTGACTGTAAAAAGTTTAATTTTTTAGTGAATTGAAAACCTCCCAATATAATTATTGGGAGGTTTTTTTATGCGTACCTTTAAGGTTCAGAGTTTAAAAAGTAAACACAGCGTCTATCATGAACGTCTTAAAAACCTATAGTATCCTTTTCGGAATGTCTCTTTTATTTTTCAGTTTTTCTAACTGCGGAAGTAGTCAGTCAACGTCAAATGGAATACAAGAAAATCAACCCCCTTTTGTAGTAGCCAATAGCTATTACCAAGAGTGGGTAGCGGGTGTACAAGAAGGAGGTAAAGGAATCAAGGTCTATTTTGAGCTTGAATCTGTAGAACCAGGGGTCACGTTCAATACCATATATTTCCGTGGGAATGCCGCTGACATCACATATCTACCCCAATCTAAATTCAAGTTTATGGCAGATATTAGAACCGATACTAAGCGCCCAGATGTGATCATGGATTCAGATGCTGCCAATGAAGCTGCCAATAAACCGCCTGTTAAGATGCCTCTGGAAATTCCAGATACCCATGCTGCACTTTCGTATACGTATAAAGGGAATACCAAGGTGTATGTATTAAAAAACATTGAAGAAAAGGAAGCGATTGCATATCCCTCGAACAATCCGAAAGGAGACAATTAATTTCAATACTTTTACCATAAATAAATTGGGTATTGGGCGTCTTTAAAAAACTCTTTCAACAAACATTTATCTACGGCTTGGCCACGGTGCTCCCGCGTGCTTTGGCAATTGTTTTGGTGCCACTGTACACAGCAGTCATGGCTCCCTCAGAATTTGGGGTGTATGCCACATTGATGTCGTATATTATTTTGGGCAATGTGTTGCTTTCTTATGGGATGGAAACGGCTTTTTTCCGATTTATCAACAAACATTCAGATCAAAAAAAGACCGTCGAGGCAACCGTACTATCTTCACTTTCGATAACCGCCATTTTATTTCTTACCATTACCTTGTTACTGCGGCAACAGATTGCAAGCGTCATCGAATTTAGAGTAGAATATGTTACCTACGCCTTGCTCATATTGACTTTAGATGCCTTGGTAATTTTACCTTTTGCGTGGTTTCGTGCCAACGAACGTCCCATGCGATATGCAGTGGTTAAAATATTGAATGTCTGTTTCAACTTGGGCTTTAACCTGTTCTTTTTTCTTTGGTTGCCGAAACTTGCTACGGAAACCAATTCGTTTTGGGAAACCATTTACACCGAAGAAAACAAAGTGGTTTACGTGTTCATTTCAAACGTAATTGCGAGCGCATTAACGTTGTTGATGCTGTTGCCACTTTACCTTAAAATTGGGTTCCGAATAGATGCAAAGTTATGGAAACAGATGTTGAAGTATGCATTCCCAGTGCTCATTGCAGGTATCGCTTTCAGTATAAATGAAGCATTCGACAAGATTCTTTTAAAGTACCTTTTAGACCCTGATGTGGCCGAAGCCGAAGTGGGCGTATATGCGGCGTGTTATAAATTAGGTGTGTTTATGACGTTGTTTGCGACTGCTTTCAGACTAGGTATTGAGCCTTTTTTCTTTAACCATGCAAAGGCTGAAAATGCCAAAACAACCTACGCTACCATCACCAAATATTTTTCCATTTTCGGCGGGGCGATTCTCTTGGGGGTTATTGTGTATATTGATGTGTTTAAGCGTATCCTGATTAAAGATCCAGACTATTGGGTGGCCTTGTCTATCGTCCCCATTATATTGTTGGCGAACCTTTTCTTGGGGATTTACCACAACCTCTCGGTATGGTATAAAGTGACAGATCGTACAAGGTTTGGTGCGTATATTTCCATAGTTGGCGCAGTGATTACCCTGTCGCTCAACTTTATGTTGATTCCTGTGATGAGCTATATGGGCTCTGCCATTGCAACCTTGGCGGCTTATGGCACCATGATGGTCTTGTCGTATTTCTTCGGAAGGAAATATTACACAGTACCGTACAATCTCAAAAAAATAGGAGGGTATCTGATGCTTTCAATTGTTTTTTCGGCAATTTCGTTTTACGGTTTTGAAGGCAATCTCGTAATTGGAACTGCTTTATTATTGGTATTTTTGTTGCTCGTATTCCTTTCAGAAAAAAAGGAACTTATAAGGATATTTAATAAGTAAGATTGCAGTCATTTGAGCTGAATTCTTTTAGAATGTTCACATATCCATAGAACTATCATGATATTAAATGAATTGAACGTATGACCAAAATTAAAATCATCAATACATCCGAACATGCGTTGCCAAGCTATGAAACCATTGCCAGTGCGGGAATGGATTTACGTGCGGTTGTTGCAGAACCTTCAACATTAAAACCGTTGCAACGGGCTATTGTAAAAACAGGTCTCTTTATAGAACTCCCTATTGGTTTTGAAGCACAAGTGCGACCACGAAGTGGCTTGGCTGCCAAAAAAGGAATTACCGTATTAAATGCCCCAGGGACCATTGATGCAGACTATCGTGGCGAGATTGGGGTAATTTTGGTAAATCTATCGAATGAAGAATTTACGATCGAAAACGGAGAACGAATCGCCCAATTGGTCATCGCTAAACATGAGCGTGCCGTCTGGGAAACTGTGGAAGAATTGAGTGAAACATCCAGAGGTGCTGGCGGATTTGGTTCAACGGGAGTAAAATAAAAAATTAGAATTATGAAAATTATTGTCCCAATGGCAGGCCGCGGAAGTAGGCTACGCCCACATACCTTAACCGTTCCAAAACCGCTTATTCCCGTTGCCGGAAAACCGATTGTACATCGCTTGGTGGCCGATATTGCGGCGGTACTAAATGAAGAAATTGATGAGATTGCTTTTATTCTTGGAGACCCCGCCTTTTTTGGAGACGACGTTGTGGAAAGTCTAAAGGAATTGGCAAACGAATTGGGTGCTACTCCTAGCATTTATCGGCAACTAGACCCAAAGGGTACAGGCCATGCCATCATGTGTGCAGAACCATCGCTTAGCGGTCCTGCGGTAATTGCGTATGCCGATACCTTGATACGCGCCGATTTCGACTTAGATAAAGAGGCAGATGCGGTAATTTGGACTAAAAAGGTGGAAAACCCAGAAGCGTATGGTGTAGTAAACCTGAACGAAAACGATGAAATCATCGAGTTGGTAGAAAAACCTGAAACCTTTGTAAGCGATCAGGCGGTTATCGGAATTTATTATTTCAAGGATGTGGCAGTTTTGAAAAAGGAACTGCAGTACGTGTTAGACAACAATATCATCAATGGGGGCGAATATCAAATAAATGACGGTATTAAACGAATGATGGCCAGCGGAAAAATCTTTAAGACAGGTACTGTTTCTGAGTGGATGGACTGCGGAAATAAAGAAGTAACCGTCGAAACGAATCGGCGAATGCTCGGCTTTTTGTCCGAAGCCAACGTGCCTTTAATTTCAGAGGAAATTTCCGAAGAAAATTCAAAAATCATCGAGCCTTGCTTTATCGGCGAGGGGGTTCAATTAAAAAATAGCACGGTTGGCCCACATGTTTCTATAGGCAAAGGCACAATAATTGAGGATAGTACCGTTAAAAATAGTATAATCCAGACGCATTCAGTAGTAAAAAATGCTACTTTAGACAACGCGATGATCGGAAATCACGCTCACTTTGATGGCGATTTTACAAATGTAAGCATAGGCGATTATTCGCAATTAAAATAAAAACCCAGAATGGTTCCTTCCCTTCAAAGGGAAGGTGGATTATTTGTCTTTAGGCAAATAAGACGGAAGGGTTGAAACAATATGACCACAAAATTCAAATTTCTAAAAATACTTATTCTCGGAATCTTACTTTCCGCCCCGGCCATCTATGCCCAAGACGAAAAAGATCTGGAGAACGATAGCGCTACGGTTAACGAAGACCTTGGTACCGTAACAGATTCTTTTCAAGAAAATTTCTTTGAAGCGTTAAAGCAAAAAGGAATTGAGAATTACGAATTGGCGCTAGACGCACTCACGCTTGCAAAAAGAGCTGCCAACGGAGATGTAGAAAATATTGCCGTAGTAGATTTTGAAAGAGGTAAAAATCTTGCTGCCCTAAAACGTTATGAAGAAGCCGAACTAAGCTTTCAGGATGTTTTAAAAACTCAACCGGCCAATCTAGATGTACAAGTAGCACTATACGATGTGTATTTTGAAATGCGGGATTACGACAAGGCGATTCCGTTGGTTAAAAATCTAATTAAACAAGATGAAGATTATAAAGAAGATTTGGTAAACCTCTACAACCGCACTAAACAATACGATTTAGCACTGACGTTGCTAGACGAATTGGACGAGACATGGGGTGAAAGTGTTTATAGAAATGCCTTGCGTAGAAATATTTATAAGGTTACCGGAAATACAGAAGGAGCCATTACCAACTTAGAAGAAAAAATAGACAAGAATCCAGAAAAGGAACAGGATTACTTGAATTTGATTTTTTTATATAGCGAGCAGGGAGATACTGAAAAAGCGTTTACCACCGCTAAAGAATTGCTTAAAAACCAACCCAAGAGTGAACTGGTGCATTTCGCATTGTATAAGTTTTATCTAGAAGAAGGCAACACCGAAGCCGCGCTTAACTCGATGAATATCGTCTTTGATGCTACGGAAATACCCAAGGAAAGTAAGTATAAAGTGCTGGCAGATTTTATCAATTTTGTAAATGAGAATCCGCAGTACGAAACAAACTTAGAAAAGGTAGTCACTTCGTTTACCGACGATAATTCAGGGCAAGTGTACGAGTCGTTAGGTCAATATTATGCTTCCAAAGGGAAAAAGGAAGTAGCACTGAGCTTTTATGAAAAAGGGGCTGCCTTAGATATCGATAACTATAGCCTGCTAAAAAACACCTTGTTGCTGCAAATCGATTTGCAGAAATATGACGAGGCAATTACGTTAAGCGAGGAAGCTTTAGGAACTTTTCCTGCCCAAGCCATGTTGTATTTGCTCAACGGCGTTGCCAACAACCGTTTGGGAAATAGTGATACCGCTATTGAAAGCCTAGAGAGCGGACTCGATTTTCTGCTTGATGACCCTAGGGTTGAACGTGATTTCTACGATCAATTACGAATTGCCTATGAAGCAAAAGGCGAACCAAACAAAGCAGCTTCTTTTAAAGTAAAGGCAGCTCAAATCAAGCTGGATAATTAATATGAAATACTACACCTTAGCGCTACTCTGCACGATTCTATTTACTGCCTGTAAAGGAACCAAGGGAATCACCGGCGAGACCAAAAATCTGACAGCGAAGAATATTGTAGCGGCACACCTAAAGGCAGCTCCAGAATTTAATACGATGGCCGCCCGGGTCTTGGTACAATATGAAGATGATAAGAAACAGCAGAGCATTACCATTAGCCTACGGATGGAGAAAGACAGGGTTATTTGGATGAAGGCTTCCATTTTAGGCATAACCTTAGCGAAGGCGATGATAACATCAGATAGAGTCCAGTACTATGAAACAGTTGGAAATACCTATTTTGATGGAGACTTCAGTTTGCTGAGTGATTGGTTGGGAACCGAAATCGATTTTCAAAAGGCACAAAGCATTCTATTGGGACAAAGTATTTTCAACCTTGAAAATGGAAAATATACGGCTGAAGTATTGGGCGACAAATACAAACTTCAACCCAACGAGCAGCCTTTCAATTTTATCCACTCCCTATTGTTGTTTTCGGATACTTTCAAAATAGCATCAGAAACGTTATCACAGCCTGATAACGGCCGAATTTTGAATATTAGGTATGATACCTATCAAGTAGTTGAAGGGAGCCTATATCCTTCAGAAATACACGTGCTCGCTTCAGAAAATGATAGCGCGACAAAAATAAATTTGACCTATCGGAAAATTGAACCCAATGTTTCTATCGGTTTTCCGTTTACCATACCAGAAGGCTATTCTGAAATTCAATTGTAATGCGAAACTACCTGCCATTATTTATGTTGCTGCTATGTGCATTTTTTCTTTCTACGGAAACATATGCGCAATCTGATAAGCAAAAAGAATTGGAAGCACAGCGCCAAGCGTTGCTACAGGAAATAAAGCAGATAAACACTTTACTTTTTAAAACCCGTGGAGAGAAAAAATCGATTCTCACCCAAGTGGAAGATCTTGACCAACGTATTCGAACCACCGAAAATCTGATTAAAATTACCAACAGACAAGCCAACCTACTCACGCGTGAAATTAACGACAACTTAACGAAAATAGACAATTTAAGAACTGAACTCACCGAACTGAAGGAAGACTATGCCGCCATGATTCAGAAATCGTACAAGAGCAAGTCTGAACAGAGCAGGGTGATGTTTTTGTTGTCTTCGGAAGGGTTTCTCCAAGCCTACAAGCGATTGCAATACATGAAACAGTATACCAAGTACAGAAAGGAGCAAGGGGAGGCGATAAAGCAAAAAACAGAATTACTGAAAATATTGAACAAAGATTTGCTGGAGCAAAAGGAGAAGAAACAGCAACTGATTGCAGAAAATAATAAAACAAAAGCGCAATTAACCAAAGAGCGTAAAAACCAAGAAGGCCTTATCGCTTCACTTAAAAAAGACGAAGGTAAATTTGCTGGCCAGATAAAATCGAAACAACGGGAAGCAGCAGAAATAGATCGTAAAATCGACAAAATTATAGCCGATGCGATAGCAGCATCCAATAAAGCGGCCAATGCGAACAATACAACCAAAACAACAACTAAAAGAAGCAGCACCTTCGCTATGAATGCGGAAGCTACCGCACTTGCTGCAAACTTTACTGCGAACAAAGGGAAATTACCCTGGCCCATAAATAAGGGCGGAATTGTTGTAGAACGCTACGGAAGACATCGTCATCCGCAATTTCCGAATGTAGAAATATATAATAGTGGAGTGCGAATTGCGACCGAAACAGGTGCTATGGCGCGATCTGTTTTTAACGGTACCGTACTAGAAATTCAACAGGTAAAAGGGGCCAATGTGAATGTAATGGTGCAGCATGGTAATTATATTTCGGTATATAATAACCTTACCAACATATTGGTTAAAAAAGGCGATAAAGTGTCTACAAAACAGGAGTTGGGAACGGTTTATACCAATCCATCTACCGGAAAAACAACCTTTAAATTTGTCATCTTTCAAAATACCAAGCGTCTCAATCCAGCCGATTGGATTTATAAAATGTAGCAGCGTAGGGCTTTGCTAATCCCTAGCGCAAACGCAGGCCATATTTAGCACCCTAACCAGCTTTCGTTAAAGTTATATTATAGGAAATTCAGTTCTTCTTCATGGGTTCGTCTTATTGTTTGATACACCCTCCTCTATGGCAGTTGCCAGCGTGTTTATCTTTCATCATCAGTTACTTTGGGGTAATTCCTAAAATGGTATAGGCTATAAAAACAAAAAGCCCAAGCAAACTGCTTGGGCTTTTTTATAGTTTAAACTAAATCTTCTTATCTCACGACAAGTTTCTTAGTTGCTTCTTGTCCGTCTGCGGTAATGGTAACAAAGTAGATACCTGTACCGAAGTTCGAAACATTAATAGACGTTTCCGTACTGTTCACGCTATTGTTGTTTACAGTTTGGATAGTTTGTCCGAGGCTATTAGTAACTCTAATAGTAGCGTTGCTCACGTTCGTAGTTCCAAAATCGATAAACACACGGTCGTCTGCAGGATTAGGGTACATGGTAATGTTGCTTAACAATACATCATCAACACCTAAGATACAATCTAATGGTCCTCCTTCATACTGACGTCCTAATCTTCTTCTGGTTTCCCAACCTTCAGTATCATTACGTGCAGATACAGAATACCAGAAATCATATTCTCCAGCATCTTCAACTACGGGAATCGTTGCGGTTAAATCTGTTGTCGTTTCAACTACTTCCATATATTTTTCTCCTAGGAGATAAACATCATAAAATTCTGCTCCAGCTACTTCGGCCCATTCAAAGGTTGCTTCACCTTCACAAACTTTCGTTGCAATCATTGAGGCAGGCTGATCTGCAACAGAGAAATTATCGTCACTTGTATCAGAAAAAGCACCACTTGTTACGCGAACCAATCCTTCTCCAGTAAATGTACTAGGAGGAGTCCATTCGTATAAATCAGTAGTAGCTCCTACACTTGTAATATTAGACCAAGTTGCACCGTTGTCATCAGAATATTCTAACACAAAACCTGCTGTAGTGTTGATAGCATCCCAATGGATTGGAATAGGCTCAGAAAATTCTAACTTCTCACCTCCGTTAGGAAATGTTAATGTTAGGTTCTCTTCGATAATTTCATAAACAATGAAATAATCTTGTGGCCCTTGTGGCACATTAAATCCAGTTACATCAACATCGTAAGAACCGGCAGCAGGATTATTGATAAGCACCTGCTCTACATTATTTAATCTATCTACACCATTTGTTGCAGGCGTGTCTAGAGCTGTTGCATTAGGCGTTGAATCTAATACCCATGGTAAAAGTGTTGTACTTGAAGGGTCTGTTACCTCTAAATCAAGATCGTTCACTAAAGCAGTCGTAGCCCCAGGAGTTGCTGCTGGATCTTCCCAGTAAAGCATTACTCTAAGCTGAACGGTACCTGATGGTACGTTTATAGTATGAGTATTTGTATTTCCTTGTGAAACATTATCACTTAAATGACGCCCGTCTTCAATTAGCATACCAGCTCTAAGCGCATTTACGATACCCCAACCAAATTTGAAATCTGGTCCTACGTTACCAGCGTCGTTTGCAGTATTTAAAAGCGTAGCTTTAATCAAACCTGAGTTTGGCATATTACCACTATTCTCTTCCATATACGCTTGGTATAATTGTGCAGAGATACCGGCGATACCAGGAGCAGCACCAGAAGTACCTCCAAAACTAAGATATCCGTGATTAGGAGCAGTAGAAATCTGATTTTGTCCATTTGCTGCAATATCTGGCTTAATACGACCATCATGTGCAGGTCCACGGCTACTTGAGCTTACCAAAGATCCATCAAAAAATACGTTGGCAGTAGCAATTACATTTTTTCCTTGCTTGTGTCCACCAGTAATATTTCCCCACTGGTTTCCAGCACCATATCCACAATTTTGATTGTTTGAGTTTCCTGCTGAAAATACATGTAATAAAGAAGGATTGTCAATGGTTTGCTCATCTACTGTTTCTGTGATAGAAGTATATCCAGCATTACATCCATTACTGTATGATGAATTCGTAATCTGTACATCACCTGAATTAATAAGGCTTGTTGTTGCGTTATCTAAGAAGTTAGGAACATAGTTTACCACATGAAGGTCTGAACCGGCAGCCATACCTCTAAAACGAGGGTCTTTGTTACCTGCTCCTGCCATAATTCCAGAAACTCCATCACCGTGGGTGTTACCACCATTATTTCCATTAAGACCAGAAATACGTCCTTGGAAATCTACGTGTGGTCCTACAGCACCATCGTCTCTACATAAAACTCCAACGCCTGAACCGTCATAATTTCTTCCGGCTCCTGTTTGCGTGTCTAATGCACTAGCTCTGTGAAGTGCTCTTCCGCGCAAGTCATCAGGAATTGAAGGGGCTACAATTACTTCTACCCACTTAACGTATGGAAGTTCTGCAAGACTTTCCAAGCAGTTGTTAGGAATTAAAAGATCGATATTGTTCGAATTGTCATAGCGTTGTGCTACAGCAATTTGCTTCTGAGCTAATTCTAGAATCACTCTATCTGTAGAAATATTATCATAGTGTTGAAGGGTTACACGGTAGTTATCCCCGCTAATTGCCCAATCACCAATGTTTCCATTTTTAAGATCTTGTGACAATTTGAAACGTCCCTCAACAGGAACGATAGAACGTACTCCGTTCGCTTTCAGCATATCTACCGAAGTACTAGCTGGGAAGTAAAACAAATACGCGTGATTTGAAATATAATTGATTAATTCTAACCTGTTGGCTTCGAATAAATCTTGAACATCCTGGGTTGGGGTGCTGTAAAACTGTACCCAACCTACATAACCATTTTCCATTTGTGCGGATTCTGGCATATCGGCCCAATCGAAGGTTCCGATATTTTCTGGCATTTCGATGGTTTCATCTTGAAACTGAATCGTGTACGTGCTCTGTGCAAATGATGCGAATGCAACCATTAAAAACACACCGAGAACAGTACTTTTGATTCTCATTTTTGAGAAGAAAGTAAAACTTTTCATAGGTTTCTTTTTTTAATATTAAAATAGGTGAAATCCTGATAAAAGTTAATTTTATCAGAAAATGATTTCAAATATATTCAATACGAATGAATTAGTCTGATAATAATCCAAAAAAAGAGCCGAAAAAGTGTTAAATCGAACGATTTTCACATAAATAGCTACCTATTAGACAAACAGCGCTTTCAATTCTGTGGCTTCGGAAGGAGCAAGCTTTCCTGCAAGTACCAAACTTAATTGTCGCCTACGGAGTGCTGCGGTAAATCGCTCTTCTTCAATTTCAGTCTCTGGGACAATAGGAGGTACCGGCACAGGGTTTCCCGTTTCGTCTACTGCGACAAAAGTGTAAATGCCTTCGTTTGCCTTACTCTTCATGCCGTTTTCGCGGTCTTCAATCCAAACATCCATATAGACTTCCATAGAGCTTTTGAACGATCGTGAAACTTGTGCTTCAACAGTCACAACACTACCTGACGGAATCATTTTATTGAAAGCGACATGGTTTACTGAGGCAGTAACCACAATCCTTCTACTGTGTCTTCGGGCTGCAATACTGGCCGCCCGATCCATTCGGGCCAATAATTCACCACCGAACATATTCCCGATAGGGTTGGTTTCTCCAGGTAGTACCAAATCGGTTATTACCGTGCGCGATTGCTTTGGGGTTTTAGGTTCCATTGTGCTATTTTTTGCAAAGGTAATCATTACCCAATTTGGGCACTATTATTTTAAAGAAAGGATGGTAGAAAAAAGGTGTTTTTATTCTGAAATATCTTTAACCAATAACCAAGCGTCTTTGTTTTCGGTAGCTTTAATGGTTCGCAATGCTTGTAAGGCTTCGATTCTGTCTTCGTGGCTACTAAAAACAACTTGGTGTAAGCCGTATTTGTTGGTCCCCAAAAGTCTTGGCGTAAAACCACGCTGGGTTAATTGTGCCATTTTCTTTTCAGCATTGGCTTCAATTCTAAATGCGCCAGCAATAACATGGTATTTTCCCTTTTGCTTCGGAACGGTAACGTTCATAGCTTTCAACGGGTTCTCAATCACAAAGGTTGCTTGCTGGATTTGAGAATCTAATTTTGTTTCAGCTTTTTGCTTTTCAGCAAAATTATAATCTTGTACTTGCCCTTCATAAAGTTTCATACCGCCAAATCCTGCAACCGTTATAGCAATCAGGCCTATGGCTGCATATTTCAAATAAGGAGATGCGGTTCTTTTCTCTGGAGTAAATAAAATAGGCGACTTTTCTTCTAGTGCCTCAACCGATTCTTTGTAAACCTCTCGAGAGACTTTAGGCGCTCCAACGGCAGCCAAGCCAAATGAAGCAGTACTGAAATTTCCGTCTGCTGAAGGCTTAAATTGAACCGTTTGTTCTTCGTTTAGAGAAAATGTACCTACGTTGTCTAGGGTCACTGTTTTTCCTTCGCTGAGCGCTAACGAAAGCTTGCCCGTAAAATTTCTGATGGTTTGTAGGGCTAAAGTGTAGCTTTGTCCTTCAACATTCGCAACATAATTGGCTAAGATACCATCGTTGGTTTGTAGTTGTCGGTTAAACATGACCGACTTGCCTGGCGGATGGAATGTTTCGGTAGCAGCATCAATTCTTGCCGACTCATACCGTGTAATGAAAGCACCAAAACCTGGAACAATCACACATTCATACCTGTAGAGCAAATCACTTATGTAGGTGGCCAATTGCATGTAAACAAACATAGATTTTTTTTCTTCGCTTTTCAACTGAAATGCGGCAAATTTATCAACAACTCAAAAAATTGTACTTTTGAAACACTCCCCAGCAATACCATTTGTATGCTCTCACAAAATGAATTGCTGTATACCCTAGCGCTGCAACGCGTTAAAAATCTTGGCGATGCTTCCGCTAAAAAATTACTGCGAACTGTTGGCTCTGCGGAAGGGATTTTCAAAGAAAAAAAGGCGCACCTGCTAAAAATCGATGGCATTGGACGGCAGAAATTGAAAGAACTGTCTGCCGCAATACAACTGCCTATTGCTGAAGATGAACTGCAGTTTATTACTGAACGGCACATCACTTGCCATTATTTTTTAGATGCTACCTATCCTGAAAACTTAAAACACTGTATCGACGGGCCATTATTGCTTTTTGAACGCGGCACTGTAAATCTTCGGAATCGAAAAATCATCAGTATTGTAGGAACCAGAAAAGTCACTTCATACGGTGCCGATTTCTGTAGAAACCTGGTCGAAGAACTCGCTCCTCTGAACCCGGTGATTATCTCAGGATTTGCCTACGGTGTGGATATTTCAGCACACAAAGCAGCCCTAAACAACAATTTACAGACCGTAGCTTGTCTGGCACATGGCTTAAACCAAATGTATCCCAAAACACATAGTAGGTATGTTGCCCCGCTCGAACAAAACGGAGGGTTCCTCACCGAATTTTGGAGCAATGATGCCTTTGACCGTACCAATTTTTTAAAACGGAACCGCGTCATTGCCGGAATTAGCCAAGCAACCATCGTGATAGAATCTGCCGAAAAAGGAGGGAGCCTTGTCACGGCAGATATTGCAAATAGCTATAACCGTGATGTATTTGCCGTACCCGGGCGTGCTACAGACAGACAAAGTCTTGGCTGCAATAACCTGATAAAATCGAACCAAGCACAGATGTTAACCTGTGCTGCAGACTTAGTGTATCTATTGGGATGGGATTTAGATGAACAACCGATTCAGGGAACGCAAACCAAGCTTTTTTCCGAATTAACAGCAGAAGAACAAACCATTTACCAATACTTACAATCGAATGGAAAACAACAACTCGATCTCATATCATTGGCTTGCCATTTTCCTACGTATAAAGCAGCGACATTGCTGCTCAATCTCGAGTTACAAGGATTGGTGCGACCATTACCGGGAAAATTATTCGAAGCTATTTAGTATCCAACTTTCTCACGAACTCGCTGTAAAACGGCATCGGCCACTTTTGTTGCTTTTTTAGCACCAACCGTCAATGCATCTTCTATTTCGGCATAATTTGCCATATAGTGCTCGTATCGCTTTCGCGGAAGTTCAAACGTTGCCAGGATTAGCTCATATAATGCTTGCTTGGCATGCCCGTAGCCATAATTGCCTCCTGTATAATTTGCGCGCATCGCTTCAACTTGAGCTTCTGAAGCTACTAATTTATAGATTGCAAAAACATTGCAGGTATCTGGATTTTTTGGCTCCTCTAATGGTGTGCTATCGGTTTCAATACCCATTATCTGTTTCCGCAGCTTCTTCTCAGGCAGAAAGATGTTGATGATATTGTTTTTGCTCTTGCTCATCTTGGTGCCATCTGTTCCAGGAATCAACATAGTGTTGTCTTGCACTTTTGCTTCGGGCATTACAAAAGTCTCGCCCATTTGTGCATGGAATCTTGAAGCCACATCGCGTGTAATTTCTAAATGCTGTAACTGATCTTTACCAACGGGAACAACTTGGGTGTCGTATAATAAAATATCGGCAGCCATGAGCATTGGATAGTTAAAAAGCCCTGCATTTACATCTTCCAGGCGGTCTGCCTTGTCTTTAAAACTATGTGCTAAGGTGAGGCGTTGATAAGGAAAAAAACAGCTTAAATACCAAGAAAGCTCAGCTACCTGCGGAATATCACTTTGGCGATAAAAAACAGTTTTATCTACATCCAACCCAAAAGCTAACCATGTAGCAGCCACACTATAGGTGTTCTGTTTAAGAACAGCAGCGTCTTTAATTTGCGTAAGCGAGTGCATGTCTGCAATAAAAAGAAATGAGTCGTTTTTAGGATTGTTTGCCATTTCAATAGCAGGAACAATAGCTCCTAAAATATTCCCTAAATGAGGGGTTCCTGTACTTTGTATTCCGGTGAGTATTCTTGCCATAATTTGGTCCGCTTGGGCGGGGAACTTTTTAAAGGGGTGCTTATTTTCAGCAAAGGTACTTTTTTTACCGTTTTTGTACGGTAGATATTCCTATTTTTGGCTCAGCTTGAAATTTCTAAAAAACATAGCGCGAATTTTCTACAGGATCTGGTTCTACATTTTGTTGGGAGTTCCTATCGTGGTGATGTCGCCCGTGCTTATCATCAGTATTCTTCGCCAAGAATGGTACCCCTATTTTTTTAAGTTGGCCCGAATATGGGCCACTTTAATATTGTTCGGGATGGGTTTTAGGCCTATTATTAAAAGGGAAGAACAATGGAAAAAAGGGCAGAGCTATATGTTTGTGGCCAACCATACGTCGATGACCGATATCATGCTCATGTTGTACGTCACCAAAAATCCGTTTGTGTTTGTAGGGAAGAAAGAACTGGCTAAAATTCCGGTCTTCGGATTTTTCTACAAACGAACGTGTATTTTGGTAGATCGAAACAATCCGAAGAGTCGTAGGGAAGTCTTTGCAAGGGCTCAGAGCAAATTAAGCCAAGGGCTGAGTGTGTGTATTTTTCCCGAAGGAGGTGTACCCGACGATGAAAGCGTGCTGCTAGATTCATTCAAGGATGGGGCGTTCCGACTGGCAATCGATCACCAAATACCTATTGCGCCCATGACTTTTCATGACAATAAGGCTAGATTTTCATATACGTTTTTAAGCGGAAGCCCAGGGAAGATGCGTGTACAGGTACACAAAACAATTCCTACTGAAAATTTAGGGTTAGACGATAAGCGTATGCTGAATAAGAAGGTGAGAAACGTGATCTTATCTGAACTTGAAAATCCGAGCCATTAAAAAACCGCCTCTATGGCGAGAGACGGTTTCCTTAACTTTTGGAGGGGTTTTCCCTGCCAACTAAAAACTAACCTAAAATTTAAAACTCAATCCACTATACACACCTAAATAGTAGGGTCTGAAATCTATACTTGTGTCTGTATAGGGATTGAGTTGGTATTTGAACATCGGTTCAATATTAAACTTTAATTTCTTGCTCAGTTGGTAATTAAATCCGAGCCCGATGTTCGTTGTAAAGCTTATAGAATTCAAATTATTTGCTTCTCCCAAAACGGTTCTAAAATCACCGTCGTTTACTACAATTTCATTATTGCCTAAAAAGAGGGTGCTCATGCCACCAATCACATTAATCCCGAAACGGTTGTCTAGAAGGTCGTACTTTAATTCGAGAGGCACTTCGTAATAACTAAGTTGCTGACTGATTTCTGCGTTGCCCCCAGTCGATTTCGGCACAATGTTTCCAAATCCGCCACCTTCAGGAGCATTTGGAAGCATGCCGCGATCAAAAACGGTGGTTACGGCACCTCGATTGTTATAATCTACAGTTTTAAGGCCAAAAGCTTGCGGGGCCGAAGCTACTTGCACATCTCCTGTTGCATAGCTCAAGTTCACATTGTTTACACCAGAGCGTACCGAAAATTTATCTGAAATGTCATAAGCAACCTGTACTCCGTAACTTAAATTAATATCGCCACTTTGTGTATTGTCTGCAAACATAGGGTCTATAGAAGAGCCTCCATTTAGCGAGCCGTAATATACTGGGCCCACATTGGGAGCCACAGCCCAACGGTTAGAAGGGCCTTCTTTCTTTAAAAGGGGTTCTTCTAGTTGCTTGTTTTCTTCAATCGCATCAAAAATTGATTTTTTCTTTTTTTCAGCTTTTTCAGTAGCGGCAACGTCTGTCTCTGTACTGATGATGGCATCAGATTTGTCGATTTTAATAGCTTCAGAACCAAGATTCTCTTGTTTGGTTTCTGTATTCGCTACCGCCTCTTTTTCTGAAACTACCTTGGTAGCATCCTTCACCAAAGGATGCAAACTGGTTTCAGATTTTTTCTGAGTGTTGTTTGTAGCATTGGTAGCCTTGGCTACAGCTTCTGTTTCTGTGTTATAGGTAGTTGAAGCATCTTTCTTTAATGGGTTTTGAAGCGCTTCTTTGTTGAAATTTTTCTGGGTCGAATTTTTTGAGTTTTCCGAAGCCTCTGCAACACCATCTTCGGTAGCATTAGTAATGGCTGAACGGGTCTCTTCGGAAAGGGTCGATTTTGTATTATCGGTAGTCGTATTGTTGTTTTCTGCTGAACCGTCTAAAGTATTATCATTTTCGGAAGCCACTTGAGTACCTTCTGAGTTGATCACACCATCAATTTTTGGGGTAGTATCGTTCTTGTCTAGGTTCTCGATTGCATCTTTTTCGTTGACGATTTCGTTAGAAAGATCTGTAGGTCCGTCAAATAACGTAATGCCTACGGTGAGCAACAAGGCGAGCAAAGCTGCCACTCCGGCAACACGCCACCACAACGGAATAACACGGCGCTTCTCCTTTTTCTGTTGGAGTTTCGCTTCGATGGCGTCCCAAACAACAGGCGAAGGTGCAGCTTCAAAATTTTGAAACTGGTCTTTGAAGAGTTCGTCTATGTTATTTTTTTCTTTCATTTAAAGTCTACAAATGGGGGATGACTTATATTTCAGTATTCAGTATTCAGTATTCAGTATTCAGTATTCAGTATTCAGGATAACTATTTTAATTTTTTACTCACAACTTTGTCACCCTGAGCTGTCAAAGGGTACAACTCACAACTCACAACTCATCACTCCGATACGCTTCCACCTTCTTTTTTAGGATTCCTCTGGCACGCGCTAGATTCGATTTAGACGTACCGTCGCTAATTCCTAACATTTCAGCAATCTCTTTGTGCGCATAACCATCTAGCACATACATCGAAAACACCAATCGGTACCGGTCTGGCAGCTCTTGTATGATTTTGAGCAGGTACTTTAACGGCACATCGCTTTCAATCACATCATCGTCATCTTCTGGCTGTTCAATATTGGCTTCTTCCTTAATATTGAAAACTTTTTGCTTTCTATATTTCTGAAGTACGGTGTTTACCGTAACCCGTTTCATCCAGCCTTCAAAAGAACCTTTGTCTTTAAATTGCCCAACCTTCTCAAAAATGGTCATAAACGCATCTTGGAGATTGTCTTCCGCCTCGGTATAGTTGGGCGAATAACGCAAACAGATAGAAAATAAAACCCCAGAATATTGTTGGTACAATGCTCCCTGAGCTTTTATATCTTGCTGCTTACATTTTTGTATGAGCTCATCTAATGTCAAATGTAGTTGCCGTGGTTAGTTGGTTGTTCACTATTGCGTTGCGACAAAACAGCTACCGTTAAGGTTTCTACACTGCGTAGATACCCAAAAAAAGGTAGGGTTGCGTTAAAATATTGTAAATTATTCGTTTAGCGCTGCAATAGAGTCTTTTATCTTCTTTTCCAGCTCTTCCATTAACTCAGGATTGTCTAACAATAATGTTTTTACCGCGTCGCGACCTTGGCCCAATTTAGTGTCGTCATAACTAAACCAAGAGCCCGCTTTTTTGATGATTTCAAAGTCAACACCTAAGTCAATGATCTCACCCACTTTTGAAATTCCTTGTCCGTACATAATATCGAACTCGGCTGTTTTAAAAGGAGGCGCTACCTTATTCTTAACTACTTTAACGCGTGTTTTATTTCCTTGTACCGCACTATTGCTGTCTTTAATTTGTGTAGAACGGCGAATGTCCAAACGTACCGAGCAATAAAACTTTAGTGCATTACCACCCGTAGTGGTTTCAGGATTTCCGAACATCACCCCAATTTTTTCACGTAATTGGTTAATAAAGATTACGGTACAGTTGGTTTTGCTGATAGATCCGGTAAGCTTTCTGAGGGCTTGCGACATCAATCGGGCGTGAAGCCCCATTTTGCTATCGCCCATCTCACCTTCAATTTCGCTTTTGGGTGTTAAGGCTGCCACGGAATCGATTACAATAATATCTATCGCACCACTTCTAATTAGGTTGTCGGTAATTTCGAGTGCTTGTTCTCCGTTGTCGGGTTGTGAAATGATGAGGTTTTCAATATCAACCCCTAATTTTTCAGCATAATACCTATCGAATGCATGTTCTGCATCGATAAAGGCGGCAATTCCTCCTTTTTTCTGTGCCTCAGCAATGGCGTGCAAAGTGAGGGTGGTTTTACCAGAAGATTCCGGACCGTAGATTTCGATCACACGGCCACGCGGATAGCCACCTACGCCCAATGCCACATCAAGCCCTAGAGAGCCCGTTGAAATTACATCTACTTCTTGTACGGCGCTATCGCCCATTTTCATGACCGTTCCTTTTCCGTAGGTCTTGTCTAATTTGTCTAAGGTAAGTTTTAATGCCTTTAGTTTTGCGTCTTTCTCGTTGCTCATGGGTTCTGTTAAATTAATAGAGGAGTCAAGAAGTAAAAATACTATTTCTTTAGGTTTACAGCAACCTACAGAACGGGAGAATGGCAGATTTTGTTAACAGTAGGCAGACGGTTAAAAGAATGACGGGTTAAACGGAAATTCTAGGCTTATTTCTTTACAAATTTTGCAGTTAACTGTTGTCCGGTATCGCTTTCGGCTTTTAGGAAATAGACCCCAGTTTTTAAGGTTTCGGTATTGATTGTTGGGTTTTCTGGCTGAAATTGGGTGGCGTACACTTTCCTTCCTTGAATGTCATAAACATGAATGGACCGAATTGGAGCTTCCGAAGCAATGTTTAAATTGTCAAATACAGGATTTGGATACAACCGTACCGATTGCGATTGGAAATCTGGAGTGCTCAATGGCTGGTTGCTATAATATGCAGTATTGCCTACACTATTGGTAATTGACAATAAAATTTCACTACCGTTCGTAGTGAATTCGTAAGCAAACGGATTTAAAAAGTTACCAACATCATCCAAGAAAACATTAAAGTACTTCGGCTGAAATATCGATTCTTGTTTTGTTTCACAAGTACCTATTAAGAAAACAACACTTCCAGATAATTCGAATGAAGTGTCGGTTGCAACATAGGTCGCCCCCCCCCAAACTATCACAAAAAAAACGCAAAAAACTCCTTAGTATTTTCAAGAAAAGTAACATGAGTTAAATCACTGTTTATTGGGGATATTGGAGGTGTTGGATAGTTGTTTCCGTCCAGATCGATGCTTGTGACGTACCAGTCGATGTCAAATAGTTGTGGTTCTTGCGCGAAAACGCCAGAGGTCGTGCAGAGTAACACCAAAAGGATGAACAGTTTCTTCATGAGATTATTTCTTTACAAATTTTGCAGTTAGTTGTTGCCCAGTATCACTTTCAGCTATTAGAAAATAGACTCCAGTTTTTAAGGCTTCGGTATTGATTGTTGGGTTTCCTGGTTGGAATTGCGTGGCGTACACTTCCCTTCCTTGAATGTCATAAATACGGATGGACTGCAAGAGTGCCTCTGAAGCGATATTTACGTTGTTGGTGACGGGATTGGGGAATACTGATAGTGTTGTGTTGCTCTCAAAATCATCAACTCCCAATATAGATTTCCCGCCATAAAATGCTTGGTTCCCATCTTCATTGGTTATGATCATTTCCAAATCATTATATCCAACATACTCTATCGTATACGTAAACACATGACCAGGGTCATCAATTTTAAAGAAATCTTCAAAATAAGCTTTTTCAAAAGCAAGTGTCTCGGGCAAATTACATTCGTTGGAATTAATTTCAAATTCTGTCGTTGAGAACGAGCTGTCATCTACAGTAAGCAATTCAGTTGTTATTCCATTGCAAACCCAAGCGCCCATCCAATAAATGGTGCCGTCTGTATCAAAACCTATTCCCACCGAATTTATTTCAGAATTAAATGAATAGCCAACAATTTCGCCGTCAATCTTTAAGTACCCGAGCAACCAATTGTTTTGGTAAAGTTCCTTAATTGGGTCTTGCGCAAATACATTCAGCGAAATTAGGACTGTAATTAAGAGTGCGGTTGCTTTTTTCATAACTAATTTATTGAATTGGAATATGCTTCAATATAGCAATTTTCCGCAAAACGCGTATCTTTGCCGCTCAAATCAATTCTTTACACCCAAAAAATTAGTATAGCATGCAACTGTACAATAAAATGAGTGCGAAAGAAAGGGCCGCCATGCTGGAAGAAGCTGGTGAAGATCGCTTGACCCTTTCCTTTTACAAATACGCCAAGATTGGCAATCCGCAACTTTTTAGAAACCACCTCTTTGTAGCTTGGGATGCGCTGCAGGTGCTTGGGCGCATTTATGTCGCCAAGGAAGGCATAAATGCGCAACTCTCTGTGCCTGCCAATAACTTCGGAAAGTTTAAAGCATTCCTAGATGGGATCTATTTTTTGGAAAACGTCCGTCTTAACATCGCTATAGAACACGATTTGAAGTCGTTTCTCAAGCTAAAAGTGAAAGTGCGCCACAAAATTGTGGCAGATGGCCTCAACGATGAAACATTCGATGTCACAAATAAGGGTGTTCACGTAGATGCGGTGAAATTCAACCAACTCATCGAAGATCCCGACACCGTCCTCGTAGACATGCGCAACCACTACGAAAGTGAAATCGGTCATTTTAAAGGCGCCGTAACTCCCGATGTAGATACCTTTCGTGATAGCTTAGACATTATCGAAGAAGATTTGAAAGATCATAAAGAAGATAAAAAACTAGTGATGTACTGTACCGGGGGTATTCGCTGTGAAAAAGCCAGTGCTTATTACAAACACAAGGGGTTTCAGCAAGTGTATCAGCTGGAAGGCGGTATTATAGAATACGCCAGACAGGTTGAAAACAAAGGGCTCGAGAACAAGTTCCTCGGAAAGAATTTTGTGTTCGACCACCGTCGTGGCGAACGTATTTCAGACGACGTGATTGCACAATGTCACCAATGTGGTGCGCCTTGCGACACCCACGTAAACTGTGCAAACGAAGCCTGCCATTTGCTGTTTATTCAATGTGAAAGTTGCCGTGAAGCCATGCAGGAATGCTGTTCTGTCGAATGTCAAGAAATCATTCAATTGCCCTATGAAGAGCAGAAAAAACTGCGAAGTGGCCTCCATAACAGCAATAAGATTTTTAAGAAAGGGCGTTCCGAAAAATTAAAGTATAAGAAGTAGGGTTGCCATAATAATTGCTACCTTTACTTCTTAAGAATTTGTTTAATTTCCGAGAGGTTTAACGCTATAAAACCAAGAAAGATGTCAGGTTGAGCGCCCGCCAGAATGAAAGAACATTCTTTCGGGCTGGCAGTCGAGAACTTCATGAGGCTTACTATTTAAAAAGCAGTTTGAAACTTCGACAAGCTAAATACAAGAAAACTCAATGTGACAATCTAGCTTTAAGCCTCCACTATATATAAACTAATATGGGCTGTACCAGCTGTGCCAGTGGCGCCAACGGTCAGCCAAAGGGTTGCAAGAACAATGGTACTTGTGGCACCGATGGCTGCAACAAATTAACGGTGTTCGATTGGCTTTCAAATATGTCGCTCCCCGGCAACCAAGAACCCTTTAACGGGGTAGAGGTGCGTTTTAAGAACGGACGCAAACATTTTTACCAAAATCAGGATAATCTTTCGCTTTCCATAGGCGACACCGTCGCTACAGAGGCTTCGCCAGGCCATGATATTGGTATGGTTACCCTTACGGGGGAATTGGTACGGGTGCAGATGAAAAAGAAGAAGCAACCAATTGACGTTGCGGCCCTTCCGAAGATTTACAGAAAAGCAACCCAAAAAGACATCGATATTTGGCAGAAATGCCGCGATAGAGAGGCCGATATCCAAAAACGGTCACGTGAAATTGCGATCCGATTAGGACTTCAGATGAAATTGAGCGATATCGAATTTCAGGGAGACGGTTCTAAAGCTATTTTCTACTATACTGCCGAAGAACGTGTCGATTTTAGACAACTCATCAAAGAATTCGCCAGAACCTTCAATACGCGTATCGAAATGAAACAAGTGGGGCTGCGCCAAGAAGCAGCTCGACTAGGGGGCATCGGTTCCTGCGGAAGGGAGTTGTGTTGTTCTACGTGGCTTACCGATTTCCGATCTGTGAACACTTCCGCAGCGCGTTATCAGCAACTAAGTTTGAATCCGCAAAAACTAGCTGGACAATGCGGAAAGTTGAAATGTTGCCTGAACTACGAGTTAGATACATATATGGAAGCGCTAGAAGTATTTCCGCGTAGCGATGTAAAGCTGAAAACCGACAAAGGCATGGCACAGTGCCAAAAAATTGATATTTTTAAAGGGTTGATGTGGTTCAGTTACGAAAAGGAGGGCATGAACTGGCATACCCTAAAAGTTGAAAAGGTGAACGAAATCATCGCTATCAACAAAAAAGGAAATACGGTTGCTAGCCTCGAAGAATTTATTGAAGACATTGTGGTACCAGACGAAAAATTGTTCAACAACGTGGTGGGCCAAGACAGTTTAACACGTTTCGACAAACCAAAGCAAAGCAAAACAAATCGCAGGAAACGCAACAATAGAAACAAAAAACAAGGAGGTAACCGCAAAAAAGGTAATGCTGCCAGCAAAGGCAATGCTCAAAAAGGCGGAAAGCCACAGAATAAGAAAAGAAGACATAAGCCAAAACCCAAAAACAATGCGTAAGGTTGTTGCCTTTTTTATCATACTAATTATATGTGTAGCCTGCGACACACAAACGGTTTGGAGCGAAACTAAATCGTTGGGCGTGTGGGACAAAGACAATCCGGTTACCTTTAGTATTCCGCAGTTAGATTCTTTAAAGAGCTACCACATGTTTATCAATATTCGGAATACAAACGAGTATCCGTTCAATAATTTGTTTCTTGTTGCAGACATCGAGTTCCCACACGGAAAGACCATTACCGACACCTTGGAATACAAAATGGCATATCCAAATGGGGAATGGATGGGCGAAGGGATCGGAAGTTTGAAAGAAAGCAAATTGTGGTTTAAAGAAAATATCCGCTTTACGGAAGAAGGAAATTATAACATAACTATAACACAAGCTGTGCGCAATAACGGCGAAGTAGACGGCGTTAGCCAATTACCGGGCATCTCAGATGTTGGAATCAGTATTGAAGAAGCGACACAAACTCCATAGCCATGGCAACAAAAAAAGCAAAACCTAAAAAGAAAGCACAAGACGGAAATAGAAAATACCGAAATTGGGTTTATAAAATAGTTGGAGCAGGTGTGCTTTTGGTGGTGTTTCTCTTTCTGTTAGCGTCTTGGGGCGTTTTTGGAAGTTTACCCGATGAAACCAGTTTAGAAAACCCCGAAAAGGATCTAGCCACACAGATTGTGTCTTCAGATGGTCGCGTGATCGGAAAATTCTTTAAGGACAACAGAACTCCCGTACAGTTTGACGATTTACCAGACCACCTTGTAAATGCATTGATAGCAACCGAAGATGTTCGGTTTTACGACCATGCCGGGATTGATGCACGAGGAACGATTCGTGCTGCGGTATTTATGGGTTCAAAAGGAGGTGCAAGTACCATTACACAACAGCTAGCTAGACAGTTTTTTGTTGGAGAAGCTTCAAAAAACACAATCCAGCGAATTGTTCAAAAGGCCAAAGAATGGGTGATCGCAACCCGATTGGAACGCCGCTATACCAAAGAAGAAATCATTACCATGTATTTTAATACATACGATTTCTTGAATCTTGCCATTGGAATTGAGTCTGCAGCTAACATTTATTTCGATAAACCGCCTACTGAACTGACTACCGTAGAGTCTGCCATGTTGGTTGGGATGTTTAAAAATTCATCGTTGTACAATCCGGTCCGTAACCCGGTTGGCGTTAAAAACAGAAGAAACGTAGTGTTGGCACAAATGGCCAAATACGATTTTATTTCAGAGCAGGTGAAAGATTCGCTGCAAGCCCTGCCTTTGGGTGTTAAATTTACACCCCAAGACCACGATGAAGGAATTGCTACGTACTTCAGGGAATATGTTCGAGGCTATATGAAGCAATGGGCGAAGGACAATCCGAAGCCAGACGGGACATTCTACGATATTGATAGTGACGGAATGAAGGTGTTCGTGACGCTAGATTCCAAAATGCAAGAATATGCAGAGCAAGCGATGACGGCACATATGGTGAACCTACAGAAAGAATTTGACGAGCAGAATGAAAAAAATAAAACGTTTCCATTCAGGGATATTTCCGAAGAAGAAATAGACGGCATTATGAATTCGGCCATGAAACGTTCAGACAGATGGCGCGAACTCGAGAAACAGGGCAAATCGGAGAAAGAGATAAGAGCCAGTTTCAAAAAGAAAACCAAGATGCGTGTGTTTACTTGGGCGAATAAAGATCGTTATATCGATACCACGATGACACCGTTAGATTCCATACGTTATTACAAATCGATTCTACAAGCAGGCCTGATGTCTATGGACCCCCAAACTGGTGAAGTGAAAGCTTGGGTGGGCGGTATAGACTACAAAAATTTTAAATACGATATGGTGCGTACGGGTCAACGCCAGATAGGTTCTACTTTTAAGCCTTTTGTATATGCTACGGCCATAGACCAAATGCATATGTCACCCTGCGATACCTTACCCAACACCCCATATACCATAGAAGCTGGAAAATATGGATTGTTGAAACCTTGGAGCCCTAAAAATGCTGGTGGAGATTATGGCGAGATGATGACACTAAAAAGAGCCTTGGCACAATCGGTAAATACGATTACGGCTAGACTGATTGACCGTGTGGGCCCAAAACCTGTAATCGACTTGGTTGAAAAAATGGGGGTAGATATTTCAGACATACCTGAGGCGCCTTCTATTGCGTTGGGTACGCCAGATGTAACCTTATACGAAATGGTAGGTGCATACAGTACCTTTGCCAATCAGGGCGTGTACATTACACCAAATCTTATTTCAAGAATAGAAGATAAAAACGGGACAGTTTTATATCAGAATGTTCCAGAAACACGTGATGTGATTAGCGAAGAAACAGCGTACGTAACCCTTAGTTTAATGGAAGGGGTTACCCAATCTGGTTCTGGATCGCGACTGCGCGGAACATGGCGTAGTTCAAAAATGTACAAAGAGGTGATTACTGGCTATCCGTACGATTTTAAAAATCCGATTGCAGGAAAAACCGGAACCACACAAAATAATAGTGACGGCTGGTTTATGGGTATCGTGCCCAATCTTGTCACGGGCGTTTGGGTTGGTGGAGAAGACAGGGCTACCCATTTTAGGTCTACGGCCTACGGTCAAGGAGCCACCATGGCGCTACCGATATGGGGTGTCTATATGAAAAGTTGCTATGCAGATGAAGATTTGAATGTTTCGGACGGATCTTTTAAACGCCCGTCTAAAATTTCTATCGTGACAGACTGCAGTGAATATAAAAATGGAGGAGATGGCGATGAGATTCCAGACGAATTCGATTTTTAACAATACAATACTATGATCAACAAAAAAGTAGCGAATGTAACCGAAGCCTGTAAAGGTGTAGCCGATGGAATGACGTTTATGTTAGGAGGGTTCGGGCTTAGTGGTATACCCGAGAATGCGATAGCTGAACTTGTTCGGTTAAATGTAAATGATGTCACCTGTATTTCGAATAATGCAGGGGTAGACGATTTTGGCTTGGGGCTATTGCTTCAGAAAAAACAAATAAAGAAAATGATTTCGTCGTACGTTGGTGAAAATGCAGAGTTTGAGCGACAAATGTTGAGTGGTGAGCTGGAAGTAGAGCTCATCCCACAAGGCACCTTGGCACAGCGGGCTAGAGCTGCACAAAGTGGTATTCCCGCTTTTTATACGCCTGCTGGTTATGGAACTGAAGTGGCAGAAGGAAAAGAAGCTAGAGAATTTAATGGTAAAATGCACATTTTGGAGCATGCGTTCGAGGCAGACTTCGCTTTTGTGAAAGCATGGAAAGGCGATACAGCTGGAAACCTCATATTTAAGGGATCGGCACGAAATTTTAATCCGAATATGTGTGGGGCAGCAACAATTACTGTAGCTGAGGTAGAAGAATTATTGCCGGTAGGGAGCCTAGACCCGAACGAAGTACATATCCCCGGAATATTTGTACAACGCATTTTTCAAGGGGAGCGATATGAAAAACGTATTGAACAACGAACTGTAAGAAAAAAATAATGGTAGCCAGTTTGTCTGTCCTCACGCTTTATAGGGATGTACATAACTCTCCATAGAAATAATAACGGTGTCTGGTTAAGCACCCGCCAGAATGAAAGAACATTCTTTCGGGCTGGCAGTCGAAAGCTTTTAGAAGTTTCAAAATGCAACCCTGTCACCTAAATAAATTAATTTTAAAATGGCACTTTCAAAAGAACAAATTGCACAACGTATTGCAAAAGAAGTAAAGGATGGCTATTATGTAAACCTAGGAATAGGTATCCCCACGCTAGTTGCAAATTTCGTTAGAGACGACATCGAAGTAGAATTCCAAAGTGAGAATGGCGTTTTGGGGATGGGCCCATTTCCCTTCGAGGGAGAAGAAGACCCAGACCTTATTAATGCAGGGAAACAAACCATTACCGCATTACCCGGCGCCTCTTTTTTCGATTCGGCCCTTAGCTTTTCTATGATACGCGGGCAACATGTAGATCTAACCATCTTGGGTGCTATGGAAGTAGCTCAGAATGGTGATATTGCCAATTGGAAAATCCCTGGAAAAATGGTAAAAGGTATGGGAGGAGCTATGGATTTGGTTGCTTCCGCAGAAAATATTATTGTTGCCATGATGCATACCAATAGGGCTGGAGCTTCTAAATTATTAAAGCAATGCTCGCTACCGCTTACGGGGGTACAATGCGTTAAGAAAATTGTGACCAACTTGGCGGTACTCGAGGTACGGGATGGTGCCTTCCATTTATTGGAAAGAGCACCTGGGGTTTCTGTCGAAGAAATTAAAAAAGCCACCGAAGGTGACCTTGTGGTTCCAGAAAATGTGCCTGAAATGACCTTCTAGAAGTAGAAATAGTTGCGAAACACCCCATCTATTGATGGGGTTTTTTGATTTAAAAAAGTAAGAAAATACTTAATATAATAGCGCAAAAGTTAAAAATATATGCTTTTAATCGATTTTATATGTATTTAATCGTTTTATTTAATTTTTCAGCGCATATTAGCAATCCCAAGTTTAACCGACTAAAAACCTACTTATGTTATCGATTGTAAAAAGTGTGAAACGTACCTTCCATTTAATTAAAAGTGTAGTGTACGTCGCAAAAAAAGTGTTTTTGTTGATGTAACTGTTCGGTTATGTAACAGTTCCAGAGTATTACCCCCGAATCTATCATAGATTCACATAGTAAGTCCCGTTCTTTGTGAGGTTAGAACGGGATTTTTTTTGTTTATTTTTCAACCTTTTGGAATGGCATCAATTAATTTTTTGGTGTATTCTTTGGTCGGATTCGCATAAATTTCGTCTGCATCGCCCAATTCTTCTATCTTTCCTTGGTTCATCACCAATAACTGATCTGACATAAATTTAACTACAGCCAAATCGTGTGAGATGAAAATATAAGTAAAACCAAAATCTTCCTTTAATTCATTCAAAAGATTTAGTACCTGTGCTTGTACCGAAATATCCAAGGCCGAAACCGATTCGTCACATATTACCAATTTAGGCTCCATGGCAATGGTTCTGGCAATCCCAACACGTTGTCGTTGCCCGCCAGAGAGTTCATGCGGATATCTATGGTAATATGTATCGTCTAAGCCTACTTTTTCCAAAAGTGCCAATGCTCGTCGCTTTCTTTCACGAGCCGATGATGCAATAGAATGCACCAACATAGGCTCAGTAAGTGCTTCGCCGATTGGGATGCGCGGATTTAAAGACGAGTACGGATCCTGAAAAATAAGCTGAATTTCTTTCCGCAGTGATCGGATCTCTCGCTTCGAGAGTTTGGTGATGTCCTTACCTCGATACCAAATGGCTCCTTGGGTTGCATGTTCAAGTTGAAGAATGGTCTTCCCCAACGTAGATTTTCCGCAGCCAGATTCACCTACCAATCCGAGTGTTTCTCCCTCAAATAAGGTGAATGAAACTCCATCTACCGCCCGTACCGACCTTTTTTTCTGAAACAGACCCACATTGCTGAAATATTCTTTCGATACATTTTCAACACGTAGTAACGGAGGTTGTGTGTATAATTTTTTATGCCGGAGCGCCCGCTGCTGCGGAGTAACTTCAATAGGTTTAAACGTGTTATTTGCCAATGATGCGATGGTAGGCAACTGTTCTAATCGTTTTTCTAGTGTAGGACGAGAATTAAGTAAAGCTTTGGTATACGTAGCCTTGGGCATTTTAAAAATCTGGTGCGAGGTGCCCACTTCAACAATATCTCCTTGGTACATCACCGCAACACGATCGGCTATTTCCGAAACCAAACTAAGATCGTGCGAGATAAAAACCATACTCATGCCAGTTTCTTTTTGGAGCGCTTTCAACAACTCTAAAATTTCTTTCTGAACGGTAACATCTAATGCTGTCGTGGGTTCGTCTGCAATCAGCAATTTAGGTTTACAGGCAATTGCCATGGCAATCATGACCCGCTGCATCTGTCCGCCGCTTATCTGGTGTGGGTAGCTATTGTAGATGTCTTTCGGCCTAGGGAGTTTTACTTTTTCGAACAGCTGGAGTGTTTCTCTTTTTACTTCGGAAGAAGATAATTTTGTGTGTTGCTTTAAAATTTCATCCACTTGAAACCCACAGCGAAGTGATGGGTTCAGCGCGCTCATTGGTTCTTGAAAGATCATGGAAATGTCGTTTCCGCGCAATGCCTGGAATTGTTTTTCAGAAAGGTTGGTAACTTCTTTTCCTTCAAATGTAATCGTACCTGAGAGAGTACTACTTTTTTTAGGAAGCAATCCCATTAAGGCCAAAGAAGTAACCGATTTTCCCGATCCAGACTCGCCTACAATACCGACAATTTCATTGGGTGAAATGGTAAGGGATATGCCGTGTATTACCTCAACAGCATTTTTTCTTGTTCCGAACGTAATACACAAATCTTTAATTTCTAATAAAAAATCTTGCTGCATGGTTTCAAATATACAATATCTAATTCGCCCTTTTCTTTATTAAAAACCATTTCTATAAAAATCTAATACTGCGCATATTCTGTAGAAATTGCTGCAATACCCTATGAATCCTGTAGGAATTCAATTGTAAGAATAGTATTGTTAATAAAAACACAATGCATTTCATCGAATAAAATTTTATTATTCGTAAAAAAAGTTTTTATTTGTTGCTCTTTGTTCAAAATAATAGCTAATATGTTATTAAATTAGCAATGAAAACGCATTTTTTATATTTTTCCAAATATATGAAAACGAGCAAATTAGCCCTTAAAAATCAACTTTTAACACACTAATCAACTCCAATATGACCTGACTTTACATGCTACAGGAATTTTTTCCCCTCAATAACGAACCGAACTTTACCACATCATCTCTCCATTAAGATGTGGATGACCTCCCCCTTAAAAAGTAAACTAATTCAATTTAATTTTTCAATTATGAAGAAAATTTATCTCTTGGCTGTACTGCTGTGCTTTTTTGGCTCCAGTGCATTTGCCCAGACTTCGGTTGAAGCCGCGGTACAAAATTATTTTAATATCTTAAAAGGTGAATCTCACTTCGAGAAAGCCGATCTACAACAAATTCGAATCACTGATGTGGTTCCCTCTGCCAATCCAGACATTACCCATGTATACGTACAGCAACTCGTGAATAATATCCCTATTCAGTATGCATCGTATAAACTCACGGTAAAAAATGGTGCTGTTACCTTTATGATCGATCAATTTATTACCAATATCGAAGCTAAACTCTCCAACACAACTGCCAGCATCACTGCGCAGGGAGCAGTTATGAAAACTGTACAAAACCACAATCTTACTAGACCAACGCTAAATGGTAGCAGGAATGCAGATGGTGTGTATGTATTTGAAGACGAACGTGCCGCAGGAGCTCCTATTAAAGTGAGCCCTATGTTTCAATTGTATAACGACCAATTGCGTTTGGTGTGGAACGTTAGCTTTTACCAAAAAGACGGCCAACACTGGTGGAACGAAAACATTGATGCCGCCAATGGCCAAGTACTTCGTACTGAAGATTGGGTGATTTCCTGTAATTGGGGAGATGCCCATGAAAATCACAACCATGACAAATCGGCTAATTCACTAGAGGAAATTACACGCGTAGAAGGACCGGCAAATTTTGTAGCTGGCGAAAGCTATAACGTGTATGCAATGCCAAAAGAGAGTCCGTTAGACGGTGGCCGAACCATTGTGAACGATCCTCAAGATTTAAATGCCTCTCCTTTTGGATGGCATGATACCAACGGGGCAAATGGTGCCGAATATACCATCACCCGTGGAAACAACTGCTGGGCTATGGAAGATGCCAACGGTAACAACGGAACCGGATATTCGCCAAACGGAAGTGCGGGTCTCGACTTTGATTTCCCTGTAAACTTCAACAACCAACCTAGTACGTATCGCGATGCAGCGATTACCAACTTGTTCTATTGGAATAATATCATGCACGATGTTTGGTACCAGTACGGATTTGATGAAGCTTCTGGAAATTTCCAAGAAAATAACTACGGAAATGGCGGAGCAGGGAGCGATAGCGTTATTGCAGATGCACAAGACGGTAGCGGAACCAACAACGCAAACTTCGGAACGCCTCCAGACGGCTCGAATCCTAGAATGCAAATGTTTTTGTGGACTACAACAAATCCACAAACAGATGGCGATTTTGACAATGGAATCATTGCCCATGAGTATGGCCACGGAATTTCTACCAGATTGGTGGGTGGACCAGGAACGAACGCTTTGGGCGGTTCTGAGCAAATGGGAGAAGGATGGAGCGACTGGTTCGGACTCATGCTTACTATGAAGACCGGCGATAGCGGAGGAGATTCTAGAGGTATCGGAAATTTTGCACTTGGTGAAACTTCAAACGGTGGCGGGATTAGACCTACACCATATTCAACTAACACCTCTATAAATGGAACTACCTATGCCGATATTAATGGCCTAGCTGTTCCACACGGAGTAGGATATGCGTGGGCTACCATTTTATGGGATATGACCTGGGCCTTAGTTGCACAGGAAGGATTTGATACCGACTTTTACAACGGTACCGGTGGTAATAATATCGCCATGGCCTTGGTAATTGAAGGACTAAAAAACACTGCCAATAACCCAGGATTTGTATCAGGACGAGATGGAATCTTACAGGCTGACCAAGATCTTTATGGCGGGCAGTATAACTGCTTGATATGGGATGTATTTGCCGCAAGGGGAGTTGGACTTAATGCCAACGAAAATACTAACGGCGGAACCAATACCAATACTGACCAAACCACATCGTTTGTTAGCGGTTGTACGGGACCTCCAACCCCAGAAGCATGTTCTGGAACAGTTTCTAGCTATCCAGATGCTGAAAGTTTTGAATCAAATTTTGGAGATTGGTCACAATCTACACAAGACGATTTAGACTGGACACGTGATTCGGCTGGTACGCCTTCAAGTAACACAGGTCCATCTAGTGGAGCTGCAGGAAGTTTCTACGTATATGTAGAGGCATCTTCGCCAAATTACCCGAACAAACGTGCGATTTTATATTCTCCTTGTTACGACTTGAGTGCACAGAATGATGCGACTTTCAACTTTAGCTACCACATGTACGGTGCAGCAGATATGGGAAGCATCGATCTTGAAGTAAGTACTGATGACGGAACAACTTGGACTTCAATCTGGAACCAAACCGGAAACAAAGGAAACCAATGGAATTCTGAAAGTATCGCCTTGGGAAGCTATGCAGGAGAGAGTAATTTCCGTATGAGATTTAACCGAGTTACCGGAAGTACTTGGCAAGCAGATATTGCTTTAGATGCTTTTGAAATGGAAGGTGGAACAACAGCAGACACCCAGGCACCAACGGTACCAACTAATTTGGCAGCTTCAAACATAGCCAACACATCACTTACCCTAAACTGGAACGCTTCTAACGATAATGTTGCCGTAACTGGATATGAAGTGTTTATGGATGGTGGTTCTCTTGGAACAGTAGCAGCCAATACGGCAAACGTTACTGGTTTAACGGCAGGAACTACCTATAGTTTCCAAGTGCGTGCTTATGATGCTGCTGGAAATAATTCTGCTTTGAGTAATACTGTAAACGCAACTACCACTGGTGGTGGCGGAGGCGGAGGCTGTACCAATGGCGTTTCAACGGGCTACTCTGAGAGTTTTGAAAGTTCTATTGGAGCGTGGACACAGAGTACCGCAGACGATATCAATTGGACGCGTGATTCGAACGGAACCCCATCAAACAATACAGGACCGAGTAGCGGTTCTCCAGGATCGTTCTACATGTATGTGGAAGCTTCCGGAAATGGAACCGGCTACCCAAATAAACAAGCTATTTTGAATTCTCCATGTGTAGACCTTTCAGGAGAAACAGATGCTACCTTCAGTTTTAATTATCACATGTACGGAGCTTCAGACATGGGTAGTATTGCTTTAGAAGCAAGCACCGATGGTACAAACTGGACTTCTATCTGGAGCCAAACAGGTAACCAAGGAAACCAATGGAATAGCGTAAGTGTTGGGCTGGGTGCCTATGCAGGCGGAACGGTTGAGCTGCGTTTTAACAGAGTAACGGGCAGTACTTGGCAAGCCGATATTGCAATAGATGGTATTTCGTTAACCGCTGGTGGCGGTGGTGGAAATCCTCCAACCGGCTACTGTGCTTCAAACGGAAACAATACCAGCGATGAATATATCCAACGCGTGCAAATAGGAAGCATCAATAATGCTTCTGGAGCTTCGCCAGGAGGGTACGGAGATTTTACAAGTCTTTCTACTACCTTGAGCAGTTCTAACTCAATTACCATTACGCCCTTATGGACAGGTACTGTGTATCCAGAAGCGTATGCTGTATTTGTAGATTGGAACCGAGATGGAGACTTTACAGATGCTGGAGAACTGGCTTATAGCCGTAGTGCAACTACAGCGACACCTATTACTGGTTCGTTTAGCGTGCCAAGTGGTGCAGCTGCAGGAGCGACGAGAATGCGTGTTTCGATGAAGTACAACGGAATTCCTACCGCCTGTGAGTCGTTTACGTATGGTGAAGTTGAAGACTACACCGTGGTAATTCCGGCGAGCTTCGGTCCTGGTGGAAGCACTTCCATTAACAACAACAATGTGACGGTTTCTGGATTTAGATTGTATCCGAATCCTGTAAACAGAGGCACGTTGAATATTGAAATCTCTGATGCAGAACCTACCGATTATATTATTTTCAATATGATTGGGCAACGGGTACGCTCAGGAGCGTTTAATTCGAAAATAGATGTGTCTGGTCTTCAGAGCGGCATGTATATGATTGAAATAAGTGCAGAAGACGGCAAGAAATTTATAGACCGTTTTATAAAAGAGTAACCACTAATTATGTTTTGTTGAAACCCCCTGTTCTATTATTAGAGCAGGGGGTTTTTATTATTATTCAATTGTGATGTACGTACCTTTTTTCCATTGCTTAAATTCTTCTCCGTAGTAAAGGTAGACAGATGAAGCAGGAGCCGTGTAATTGCCGGCTACTTCAGCTTTTAGATCAAGTTCGATGCTACGGTGTTCATATGGTTTAAATTCTCGCCAGTACAGCACTAAATTATTGTCGAATACTTCGTAGTACGCCACTTTTTCAGTCTCTATTAATTCTTTTAATTGCCAAGGCTGTAGACTTGCCCCAGAGGGGAGACCTAAAATTGCTGTTACCATCCCAAGCCCATTACCTGTAGTATTGGCAATTTCTGCTGAATAACGAATGGTACTTCCTACAGATTTTACAGTCTCGTCTTCAACAAATAGGGTTAGATTTAAGGGGCATTTAACCGAAGTTTCTGGGACTGTACTCATCCAAGACAGTTTCATCTCATATGGAAAGGTGTCTGCTTGTTCACCAAAATTTATTGAAATAGTGTTATTGCCTCTCTTCAAGTAATGTTCTAGCTTTCTTACTGACACTTTACCGTTGGAATTAGAAACGACTTTATTTTTTAATACGGCCCCGTTTACAACCAACTCAAAGGACGAATCATTTGCTAGTAACTTCTGTTTCTGCGTTTTTGAATATTCAATTAAAGCCTTTAGAGCCATACACGTTGCCTGAGTAGCACCAAACCTACCATGCTTTCTATTGTCTAACAGCGCTTCAATAAGTTTTGCAATCAAAACTTGATTGGCATTGGGCTGTTTTAGCAATGCTAATAAAGTGAAGGCAATAGTCTCTATTTGCTTGTCCTTCCCGTAAGAGCGGGTAATAGTGTTTTTTACTGGAAGTTCTAATAGTTCGTGTGTTTGGGTGTTCTTAATTAGCTTATCGAGCAGTGTTTTGGCATCTTCTTTTTTATTTAAGTTGTATGCCGTACATGCCAACAACGCAAGTTTGTAGCTATCGTTGGATGTTAGCGCGTCATTCAGGGCGGTTGTGTATTCTTTTTCTAATGGCTCCTTGTTGTCAGACTCGCTAAGAGCGTATATAATATATGCATTGGCAACATCTGCAGGGGCTTTCGCAAAACTATCGAACCCTTTTTTACTTTTATGGAATCCGCCATTCCCATCACGTCGACTCAGCAACCAATCTACTGTACGGTCTATCATTTTTTGGTCTACGCCTGAATATACCTCTTTCATTTCAGTAAATTCTAACACTCCAAAAGCCGTTAATGTTTCATGTGGAGGTGTTTTCCCAAACCACTCAAACCCGCCTTGTCTGGTCTCAAAACTGATGAGCCGCTTGTACCCTTCCTTAATGTAATCGAGAGCTTTGGTTTCAATTTCAGGGTTAGATTTCCCTGTTTCTCTGAGGTACTTTAATACCATTACATTAGGATATGTGCTGGATGAAGTTTGCTCAAAGCACCCATAGGGCTTTCGAATCATACCTTCGATACCACTCATAACCTCCCCGATGACATCGGTATATAGCACAAATTCTGCACCTAGGCTCTGGTCCAAAAAATTGTTAATAGGCACCTGAAACGATTGGTTTCCTGAACCGGATAAAGATGCTTCCATCGGGAAATATGGGCTCACAATTGTGGTGTTTAAGGTGACAAAATCTATTAGGTTTTCGCTCTTCATCACAAATTGAATTTGTGTATCACTTGCAGCCTTTTTCGGAACAACTGTGACAGGTTTTACTAAGAAGCTATCTTTTGGAATTCGAACCCACATGCTTGTTTTCTTATCTATTGGCTCGAATGTTTCAGGTACTATCACAGAAAGTTCTCCCTCAATGTCATTTTGAGAATTATTCTTTATCTGAACAGCCAAGGTGACTTTGTCGTTGACTGAAAGATATGCGGGTAATTTTGCACTTACGACTAACTCGTTTTCTACGGTATAGTCTAGTTCTTTTCTGCCAATAGCTCCCGTATGGGCAATTCCTTCAGCAGTAATTTTAAATGAAGAATTTTCATCACTATTGTAAAATTCAAAATGTGCTTTTCCATATTCGTCAGTCTGAACAATTGGATTCCAATACAGTGTTTGTCTGAAATCAGTTCTTGCCAATTCTTGATTGTTAACTGAATCATATACAGGAACAAAAAACTTTTTTTGAGAAGTATAAGTGGCAAAATCGTACTCGTAAAAATGTGACACAGCGTAATTCTTAAACCTTTTGTTTGTCAAACTTCTACTTCCTCGATCTATTCTATCGTTTTTCGTAGAAATTAAAATCACACCGTTAGCCCCTTGAGAGCCGTACAATGAAGCGGCAGAAATTCCTTTTAAAATACGAACAGACTCGATTGAGCTGGGGTCTAGGTCTAAAAATCGAGCCGAATTACTCGTTCTACTATCGTCAAACGGTATGCCATCGATGATAAACAATGGCTGATTGTTTCCATTTATGGAAGATTTGCTTCGAATGATGAAATTGGTGCCACTACCGGTCGCACCGCCAGTTCCTGTAATTTGCACTCCGGCTACTTTTCCATTTAAGGTTCGGGTAACATCTGTGTTAAAAATGGATTCCGCTTCTATGGTAGAAACCGCATACCCCAAAGCCTTTTTTTCTCTAGATATTCCGTAACCTGTAACGATCACTTCGTCTAAGGTAGCTGCGTCTTCTTCTAATGCTACGTTTTTATTTGAAACTACCGCTACCTTAATTGGCTTTTGGTTTGGTTTATTGAGGGCTTTTTTGTTGAATGCCTCATTCTTAATTTTTAAAGTTTGCTGCTCTTGATTTTCGCGCCATTTTTCATATTGATTATTATAATCTTTTTTATTTTCAACTATGGCCAATTGATCTTTGGAATCGTTGTATGCTATTAAGGTATAATAGGCTCCGCTCTCAATTTTGAATGCAAAAGCGCCATTTTCGTTCGTGCTAAACGAAAGAACAGCGTCTGTTTTATTGTTGAATAAGAGCAGTTTAGCCTTTGTGGGCTTACCTTTCTTGTTAGTTACTATTCCACTTCGCAATGAATGTTGTTCAGGTAAATACGTAGCATTTCCAATAGTTGGTATTTTGCGGGTTAGATATTGTCTCCAACCGTGCGTAAGCAAAACTAAATCTAATGCGGTTTCAGCTTTCTTTTCTTTCGGATTAAAGTAAAAATTAGGTTTATAGATACTTCCTTTTAACTCACTAGACATTAAAAAATATGAAAGTATATTGTCTTGTCTATCGTCTGCAAAACTCAGTAGTTTATTATCTGCTACGCTAATAGAAAGATTGGCTGGAATGCTGTTACCGTCGTGATCGGTAGTATGAATATCGACTTCAATTTTTTCTCTTGTGTTATATCTTTTCTTGTTTGTCTGAACACATATGTTTAATTGTTGGTCATATTTCACAAAAGCTAACCTTTCAGCTTTATAGTTTCCATTCTGAGATGCAACGGTAATTGTCACTATACCCTTCGGAAATTTTTGGGTGGCGATTGCTAATTCATTGCTTCCTTGTTTTAATTCAATGTGTTGCTCAAACAGGGTATTGCATATATCAGTCACCGTAATTATTGCCTTGGTTGCTTCAGAAGCATTAAGCGCGAGCTTCAAGGCGGTATTGGTCTGTTCTAAAAGATGAAGGGTAATACCATTTTGACTGACTGATGGAAGCGCATACGACTTTGAAGACACAAATGGTTCTGTTATGTGTGCCGTATAAAATCCATTGGCAGAAGGAAAGAGATTGAATGTTCCCATACCGTTGTGGTAACTATTAAATTGCGCTACGCGCTCTCCGTATTTATTCGTTATATAACCAGCAACATCTGCGGGTTTGCCAAAGCTATTGGTAGCTTTAAAAGCAATTGTATTTTGTGTTTTTTCTAATAAAACACCACTTTCGGGTAATAGCTGCAGGTCTATATTATCTAGTACTATAGGAACACTACGAGCTATAGATTCAACAATACCTTGGTGTTCGGTAGTTATATTTAGGAGTACGTCGGTAGTTGATAAATCTGCAGGAAGTTTGAACGAAACGTCCAAAACTCCCTCAGCATTTGCACGTGCAGATTTCTCAAATAATTGTCTGCCTTTTACGGTTAGAACATAGTTGCTCAGCGCAGCTTCAAGCGCGTTGTTGTTAAGATCTTTGAGTACTAATTTAAAGGATACGTTCCCGTTCGGACCATACGCTTCTTTTAAAAAGTCCAGCTTCATTTGTAATTTTGGCTTTACTACTTTTTGAACGGTGATTTTGCGTTCAAAAAAAGAAGACGGTCCGAGGTTTTTCATCCACTTTGTATAAGCTCTTAAGGTATACAGACCCCCAACCCAATTTCGGTTTATGGTAAATTGTCCAAAACTACTCCCGTTGTCAACGCTATAATTAGCACTTTCAACAACATCTCCTTTTGGAGATATGAGTTCAACATATGAAACTTCGCTTAAAGTATTAACGGTATGATCGCCCTTTGTTATGTATAACTTAAACCAAATATCTTCTCCAGGAAAATAGAGAGGCCTATCGGTATGTAAATAGATTTTTTCAATTTTCATGTTGGGGTTCACTTCTTCATTTTGGAATTGTCCAAAAGTGATCTGACTTATAAGAATATAAATAAGCGTGTAAAGAGTTTTCATAATATTAAATTTTAGCGGTTAGCGTGACCCCAATTTCCGTGCGTTGGGGTTGATTAAAAAATTGTAGGCCTTGTGCTGTATTTGTGTCAAAAAGAGTACTGTCAGGAGCCGTCATATTGGCGTTACCCCAAGTTCTAAGATTATTGGCATACAAAGACATTTTATACGACCTGATGAAGCTTCTTAAAGAGGTGTTTTCGTGTGGATCGGTCCATTCGTAACCAATAGAACATTCGTTAAAATTTAAGTAAGAAGCATCTGTTATTGCAGCCTCTGCGATAATAAGCCCTGGTTTTTCTTGATTGATAAATTGTTGTGTCCCGTTCCAGAGGTCTCCGCCATTTTGATAGCTAAAATTGACTGAGAGCACCACTTTTTTATACTCAATTTCACTACCAAACTTCAGATTATAATTTGGGGTTGGATCTCCTAAGATCTTTTGGTCTTCGGCAACTATGGGGGTTCCAAATGTGTCCTTTCTAATATCGCCTAGAGCATTTCTCTTATATGCGGTCCCTACCAAAACTCCAGCTGGTTTTCCTTCGATTAGAGTATTGCTAATATTATTAAAACCTGCTATGGCCAATTTATTTTGGTTTAGCAACAATTCATCTACAATATTCTTATAGGAGTAGAAATTGGTGAAAGGGCGAAGTTTAAATGACGCACCTATTTTAATGTTTCCGTAAAGGGCTAGGTCATAACTTTGGGAGGTTGTGTTTGAAACATTTTGTAGCGAAAAAGAACCTCTGTCAAAAACGGGAAAAATGTTATTCTTTTGTTGCTGGTTTTTATACGAAAAAGATAACGATACAGACCTATTAAAAACTTCAACCTCTGTGTTGATATCAAAATACCTACCGCGTTCTAGTGCTAATCTATCTGTTGCAAATAGCTCGGTTCGGTTGGTATATAAATTTGCATCTTCAGCATTAATCTGTGTACTATTGTGACTATAATTATTGTATAATAAGGGAGATTCAGAGATGGTTTCTCCATACCCAATATTTAGTCCCCAATAGTTAAAAGGGGAATAATAGCCAAAAAGATTATGTAGGCTAAAGTGCACTTTGGCGGCAGGTACCCACAGATCATTTTCTTGAAGTGACGATAGAAAGCTGGTATTGGTTAACGAAAGTAATACCTGCATGTCTGAAAATGTACTATAGTCTAGCTCTAAATTACTAAGTCCGTTCAAGGTTGTTTTTGTCAGGTCTTTTGTCTCCAACATATTTGCTACCGTATCGTCAAATTGGTAGTTTAGTGTGTTGGTTTGCGTATTCAAGCTGAAATCTGCATCAAGTGACAACGGGGAGCTTATAAAAATGGAATTGAATTGAATTTGATTGCTGTTGCCAAGAGCACTACTAGAAAAATCTTTAGCACTTGTGTATGGTAATTCGGAACCTAAAAAATTTGAATCGAGCGAAATTTCTTCGTTTCTAGTTGAAAAATGCATCCAAGCCTTCGAAGAAAAGGAGATGTTTTCCGAAATTTCTTTTTCAAATGAGATTTTCCCCAAAACGGTGTGGCTCTCTAATATAGCTTTATTATTCTGGAAGGTATTCTCAAGACTTGATGGGGTCAAATAAGAATTGAATAACGCTAGATTCTTTAGACCATTTAAGTTGGCAAATTCTTCATTGCTATTGGTGTAGAATAAACTCCCATTAAAGTTGAAGCTCGTAAGTTTTAGATCTTTAAAAGAAGCATCTGCTTCTAATTTACTTTCAGGGGCATTACTGAGTAAATCTCTTGCACTTCTGTGGTGCGCCGAAAAGGTGGCCACCCAAAAATCTGAAGTAAGTTTTGAGTTGACCCCATGAATTGTATTTGTAGTTGTGTTCTGAAATTTTCCATTTACTAAAGGGAACTGATCTTCGTTTATGAACTGAAGTCTAGAACCTCCACTATATTCTAGGGTATAATATATATCAGGGCCGAAAGACTCTAATAGTACAGTATCATTCTTTGTTGAAATATTCCGAATGCGATTGCTGTAATAACCCCGATTTATCGCACCGCGATATACAAGTGAATTACCGTTGAAAGTAGGGACAATATGAATAGAGTCTTTTAACGAATTCACGGCATCCTGATAGGCCGTTGTGGTAATAGGAAGTACCTTCTTTTTCTTTGCTTTTTTCCTCGCATCGCTGTTAATGAGCTCCTCTGTTACGGGCACTTCATACGTTTTAAAGCCTACATAACTAAATATCAAAATATCGTCTGGTTCACAAGCAATGGAATAATTGCCGTCAAAATCGGTCTGGGTTCCTCTGTTGGTTCCCTTCACTATAATATTAACACCAGGCAGAGGTAAACCTCTATTATCGGTCAGCGTGCCTGTAACTGAATTTTGCGCAAAAAGAAACGTAGGAACAACAAGGGCTAGTAGTATGATGGTTTTCATTTGATTGGACTAATGGTTCAATACAAATGTAAAAGCACATACAAGAGACTAAAACAATGAATGAGGCAACCGTAAGTTTCGGTGAGTGAAGACCGACGATACGTTATCGGACGTGTTTTTAATTACCGTTACACCGAAAGTACCTCTTCATCTTCTAACAAGGGCTCGTTCCGAAGTTTTAGTAGAATTTGTGCTACTGTTACCGTGTCTTTTTCACAATACGTAATAATGCGATCTATATCCTGCTCGTTATAGTACACACCGTACACCTGGCTTCCGTCAATATCGTCTTTAGGCGAAGGGATGCCTAACACATGCGCCATTAATTTCAACGAAGTAAACGTTTTGTAGTCGCCAAATTTCCAAAGTTCTAAGGTGTCTAAATGCGGAACTTCCCATGGTTTTTTTCCGAAAAGGTTCAATTTAAAAGGAAGTGTTATACCGTGAATGATCATTCGGCGAGCGATATAAGGAAAATCAAATTCTTTCCCATTGTGCGCGCAAAGTAAATGGTGGGGCCTGTTGAAATGTGTTTCCAACAAGTTCTTGAACTCTTTTAATATTGAAAGTTCCGTTCCGAAGAAACTGGTTACCCGAAATTTCCGCAGATCACCTTTCATAGTAAAATACCCTACCGAAATACAGATAATTTTTCCAAACTCGGCCCAAATTCCAGCTCGATCGTAGAATTCTTCTGCGGTAAATGTATCACCGCGTTGATAACTTGTTTTTTGTTCAAATAACGATTGTGATGTAGCATCCAACTCACTGAATGTAGCAAATTGGGGCACGGTTTCGATGTCTAGGAACAAAATATGTTCTAGGTTGATGCGTTGTAGCATGATTTAAAAAATAGGAGGGAAGTTACCTAAAATTACAAAATTTTAGCCACATAGGTTATTTTGCTTTTTTGTGAATCAGTTCAATCGCTTTCTCCATCAGTTTGTCCCTACCTTCTCTAATGCCTTTTACGGTGGGTTCATAGACCATATTTAGTTTAATTCCTATCCGTTGCTGTCTAACATCAAATAAGCCTCTTCAACATACGAATAAAAATCACTGCTAAACGGAAGGTCACTTCTAGCGCCGCGCTGATGCCCTAAACGTACAATGATGATATCATCTTCTGGAATAATAATCACATACTGCCCTAAGATGCCGCGCATTACAGCTATTTTTTTGTCGAGGTGATCACTAAGCCAGAATCCGTAGCCGTATTCTGGACTCTCTTCAAACCGAGGCTGGATGCTTTGTGCCACAAAAGTGGAATCTAATAATCTTTCACCATTCCAATTTCCGTAGTCTTTGTAAAGTTTCCCCAAGCGTGCAAAATCTCTGGCATTGCTGGCAATACAGCAATACGCCTTCACCAATCTATTTTCGTCATCATCTACCTGCCACAAGGCAGGCTGTACAGCACCCATAGGTTGCCATAGGGTTTGCTCTAAATAATCGGCCAATGGGGTTCCCGTGGCTTTTTGAATTACCATCCCTAACAATTGGGTGTTTCCGCTGAGGTATTTGAACGATTCGCCAGGGGTTTCAGTTACTTCTAATCCTAAAATAGTTTCTGCCAAATCGTCGTCATAATAAGAACGTGCGGTAATGCTAAACGGACTAGTGTAGCTTTCTTCCCAATCGAGCCCGCTTGCCATAGATGACAAGTCACCTACCGTAAGCCCGGTATTTTTAAATTTCGGAAAAAAATCACCCACAGCTTGCTCTAACCCTGTAATATGCCCTTCCATGATGGCCTTGCCCAACAATGCCGAGGTAATGCTCTTGGCCATAGAAAATGAATTGGTTTGGGAAGTTTCGCCATATCCTTCAGCATAGTATTCGTGCCAAATGCTGTCATTTTTAATAATTAGAAAGGCTACAGTACCAAACTCATCATGAGTTTCTAGAAGGGTTTCGGTAGGCGGCTCACTGTTTAATTGAGAATGGCTAGGCCAGGGTTGCCGTTGGGGAGCTGCTTGTATGGTATCATTTTCAAAATAAACATGGTCGTCTATAAAAGCTGTGGTATGTCCTGTAAAATAGACCACACGAACGCCTTTTAATATGTAGTCGTAATCTGTGAGATAAGCTACTGCTATCAATAGGAGCAGGATGCCAACAAACCATTTTATAAAACGCTTAAAATATTTCATTTTTTACTGTTCAAATAAACTTCCCTGGGTTACTGGGCTCTCATGGGCCAACAACCATTTTTTTCGATGCAATCCTCCCGCATACCCAGTTAAAGAGCCATCACTACCAATTACACGGTGACACGGAATTACAATGGCAATCGGGTTTTTTCCATTTGCTGAAGCCGCTGCCCGTATTACCTTTGGGTCGCCTAGCGTGTTTGCCATGTGTTGGTAGGTTACTGTTTTGCCATACGGAATGGTTAACAATGCATTCCAAACTCTCTTTTGGAAATCGGTACCGCTGGGTTGGAGATTGAAGCTAAAGGCCTCCCTTTTTTTACTGAAATATTCTTCCAGTTCTACCACCGCTAATTGTGTGTTGGCAGATAATACTTTGGTGTTTTGTGCGGCAGTATCAACAAACGAAATAGCCACAATACCTCGTGCATCACCTTCAATTTTTAGGAATCCCAAAGGGGTATCTAGATATGTGGTTTCCATGCTTACTAAAATACATGTTTATAAGTATGTTAAGCTAGGCAAAGTACTCTGTACTACTTTTTGTTCCTGCATTCACATATTAATGAATACAGAAATTTTTATTTAGGCAAAGTTACATTTTAATCTTCAGAAGGCTCGTCTTCTGGGTTTTGCAACTGAATGCCCATGCGCTTGGCTCTGCGTTCCCAGTTTTTACGGGCGGCCACTTGCATGTCTTCAATGGCATCGCTCTCGTCCATAATTTCCAGTCCGAGTAACGTCTCAATAATGTCTTCCATGGTTACGATACCGATGGTATTTCCGAAGTCATCAACCACCAAGGCAATATGGGTGCGTTGGTTGATAAAGGTTTCAAACAAGTCAGGAATTGGTTTTTGGGCATCTACCACGGCAATTTCACGACGGATATCAGCGAGTGTTTTGTTGCCGTGTTCTTCAACAATTTCTTCCAGTATGTCATCTTTCAGCACAAACCCAGTAATGTGATGCGATTTATCCTTAAATACGGGAATCCTCGAAAATTGTAGATTTTTATGTTCTTTATGAAATTCTGAAAGCGTTGTTGCTTCATTTTCCACTTCCACCACGGGAAAAGGCGTCATCACGTCTTTGGCTTCAACACTTTTAAACACCAAAAGGTTTTTGATCACAGCACTTTCATTTTCTTCAAAAACACCTTCTTGCTCGGCGGCGTCTGTAATGGCCAAGAATTCTTCGCGGCTCATGGTGCTTACGTGGGCCGATTTACCGATGAGTTTGGTAGTGAGGGTTAGCAACCATAAAATTCCGGTGTATTTCAGCGGAAATATAATCGCATTCAGTGATACGGCGGTAAAAGCACCCAGCTTCTTCCAGTAGGTAGCCCCGATGGTTTTGGGAATGATCTCAGACACTATCAAGATAAGTAAGGTCATGATAGCCGAGACAATCGCCACAAAATTGAAACCGAGAAAGGTAATGTCGATACCTCCTTCGAGTGCCATTTTACCCGCTTGTTCACCTACTAAGATTGCCCCTACGGTGTGCGCAATGGTGTTAACGGTAAGAATAGCAATGAGCGGTTTATCGATGTCTTTTTTAATGCTGGCCAATGTGGTTGCATATCCTTTGCCCTCAGCTGTTTTCATTTTAATAAAAGTGGGGGTAAAACTGAGCAAAGCCGCTTCTAAAATAGAGCAGAGAAACGAGAAAAATATGGAAAGTACCGCGTAGAGTATGAGAAGACCCATGTAGCTTGAATTTTGGTACAAGGTACAGGAAAGTGCAGAAACGATATATTAAAGATTGTTTAAAATGTTGTTTTAGGCATTCCTGTTTCAGTTTTGAGTAGCGATTATGCACCAATTGCATTATACTGCCTTTGCTTTAGGGCAGCTCCTAACGTGATGTATTGCATTTTTATGGTTGTCACCAGCCAGAATAGGATGGTGGCTCAATTTCATTTAAATTTAAATACACAATAAGTTGTCCGCGATGGTGGGTTACATGGTCATGCAATAAATTGATAATCTGTAATTTGCTTTTTGGGCCCGCAAAGAAATCGACGGTCTCTAGCAAACGTTCTTCGGGTGTGGCAGCAATGAGCAACGAAGCGTTGTCAAAACCTTCTGTAATGAGGGCAATGGTCTCGGCTTTGGTAGCTGGTAGCTCGGTTTTTTCCCGTTTAAATTCCACATCAGTGAAATAGGTATTGCTCAACCAATCCATATTGCTTTTAATATGCACTAATTGCTCTTTAAAGCTCATCTGTCGTTCGGTAGGCTTAAAGCTGTATGCTGCTTCGGGCATGGCCTCAGCAATTTCAATAAGGTAATTTTTGCTGTTTTCCCATTTTTCGAGCCACGCATCTTTGGTGGTTGTTTTTTGGGCCAAAGAAAAGGTTGTTATAAACAAGAAGACAATGAGAATAGGTTGTTTCATGGTGTTAACTTAAGAGATTAATTTCACAACATCTTTGGCAAAGTAGCTTGCGATCATGTGCGCTCCAGCACGTTTTATGGCCGTAATCTGTTCTAGCATCACGGCGTCATGGTCTAGCCAGCCCTTTTCGGCTGCTGCTTTCAGCATAGCGTATTCGCCACTCACTTGGTATACCGCTACGGGTACATCTACAGCATTCCGAATATCCCGAACAATATCTAGATAACACAAACCAGGCTTTACCATTACGATATCGGCGCCCTCTTCAATATCCATCAGTGTTTCTTTTATTGCTTCATCGCGGTTGGCGGGGTCCATTTGGTAACTTTGCTTGTCTTTCGGGATATCTTTAAGATCTACAGGGGCGCTATCTAAGGCATCCCGGAACGGACCATAAAACGCAGAAGCATATTTGGCACTATAGCTCATGATACCCGTATGATGAAAACCTTCTTGTTCTAGCACTTCACGAATGGCTCGTATGCGGCCGTCCATCATATCGCTTGGGGCTACAAAATCGGCTCCCGCTTTGGCATGGCTAAGGGCCATTTCGGCTAAAACGGTATTCGTTTCATCGTTAACAATCATTCCGTTGGCAACAATACCATCATGACCATAGCTAGAATAGGGGTCCATGGCTACATCGGTCATCACCAGCATTTCTGGGCACGTATCTTTTACGGTTTTTATGGCACGTTGCATCAGTCCGTTGGTATTGAGGGCTTCGGTGCCTTTGTTATCTTTTAGATTGTCTGGCACCTTCACAAAAAGCAATACGCCTTTGAGACCGAGCGACCATAATTGGTTAACCTCATCTTTCAGCAAATCGAGACTAAACCGATAGTAATTGGGCATGGAGGCAATTTCTTCTTTCACACCTTTGCCTTCCACCACAAAAAGTGGAACTAAAAAATCATTTGGAGAAATATGGGTTTCCCGCACCAAACTACGAATGGCTTCACTATGTCTTAATCGTCGGTTACGTATATGTGGATACATTGTGCTACTTTTTACAGAGGAATACAAAAATACAAACTCTTGCACGTAGTTTCGGTCATCGCTAAAAATAAAAAAGGGCACTCAGTTACGAGTGCCCTTCCATCAATTGCGAATCCTACCTATTGTTTCAGTTCCGCTTTCGGTTTTTTAATCCAAGCTCCTTCTTTGGTTGCAAATACCGTTTTGGTCGCTACTTTCTTTTCGTCGGTAGCGGTTTCTAGTACGAGCTTAAATTCTTGGCTTTTGTTTACATACGCCTTCGTTACAGTGGCGCCTTTAAAATCGGTTGCCACAGCCTTGGCTACCGCGGCCGGCAAATCAGCTACCTGAATTTCCTTGAAAGCTTGTGTATTGGCTTCCATTTTTGCCATCAACTTAGTGTCTTCCTGTTGTGTAGGGTCTTGTACTTCAACATTAGTCTCTACTTCAACTTCTTTTTCTTGTGCTTGCATTGCAGTTAGCGTTCCTAGTGCAAAAATGGCGGTCAACATTAACTTTTTCATAATTTTTTCTTTTTTAGAATTAATTTGTTTGTGAGGTCTATTGAAAAAGTAATGCCAATAAAATAGCACTCGAAAACTATTCTTTAAGAAGCTGAATAACATGTTGTTATAAATTGCAGCTTACATACAAGCCCTAAAAATTAGGTGAATTTTAAGAAACGTATGTCTAACAACTATCCAGATGCTGTGTACCTTCAGCTGCTAGTTTACCCAATCTCTTGGTTGCTGAAGTACGGTTACCAACTTTTCTTCGGCGCTGCCTGGTAAAGGTTGGTGGTTGTATGCCCATTGTACCTTTGGAGGGAGGCTCATCAAAATGCTTTCAATACGCCCGTTGGTTTTAAGTCCGAATAGCGTGCCTTTATCGTGTACCAAATTGAATTCTACATAGCGGCCGCGTCGTATTTCCTGCCAAGTACGTTGCGCTTCGGAAAAGGGGAGGTCTTTTCTTTTTTCAGCAATAGGAAGGTACGCTTCTAGAAAACTATCTCCTACTTCGGTCACAAAGTTGTACCAGTCTTGCATGGTCATTTCTTCGGAAACTTTACAGTAATCGAAAAAGAGTCCGCCAATTCCACGAGCCTCATTTCTATGGGCATTGTAAAAGTAGGCGTCGCATTTTTGTTTGTATTCGCGATAAAACGAAGCATTGTGTTTGTCGCATGCTGTTTTGCAGATGCGGTGGAAGTGTTCGGCATCTTCTTCAAACAGATAGTAGGGTGTTAGATCTTGTCCGCCCCCAAACCATTGGTCTACCACGGTGCCTTCGGCATTATACATTTCAAAATAACGCCAATTGGCATGTACTGTTGGCACCATGGGGTTGACGGGATGAAGCACCAAACTAAGGCCACAAGCAAAGAAATCGGCATCTTTCACCCCAAAATATTGTTGCATGGTTTCTGGTAGCTTTCCGTGTACTTCGGAAATATTAACGCCTCCTTTTTCGAATACTGCGCCATTTTCTATCACTCTCGTTCGGCCACCGCCACCTTCTTTACGTTGCCAAAGATCTTCTTGAAAAGTCGCCTTTCCGTCTAAGTCTTCAAGTGCTAAAGTGATGGTGTCTTGAAGATTTCTGATATAGGAAACAAATTGTTCTTTCATGTGCGCTCCAATTTTTTGGGAGTGGGATGTTGTTGCAGTAATCTAACGGTTTCAGTAGTTGAGGCCGTTACCGAAAGGGGCAATACAATGATAATTCCCACAACGGGAATAAATAACATAGCCATAAATACAATGCCGTTGCCAATGGCAATTCCGCTATGGTTCCGCACAAATTTGGTGCTTTCAGCATAATTAAAATGACGCTCTAGCGTGTAATCCATATTTCCGAAGCCGGCATAATACGCCTGTATCAAGAAAATCAATATGCCTGTAGCAATATTGAGCACCGGAATAAAGCTGAGGATTAATAATGGAATGGTGAATAATAGCTCTAATCCTAAATTTCGGGTATTTATTTTAATGCCACGCCATAATTGGGAAGCATTCGAAGTTTCCCTTACAACATGATCGGTTCCGGAAAGATGCTGTTCTATTTTTTCTGAAACGGGACTCATAAAGGGAGCGCTCAATGCTAGAATGATGTGTTTGTAGAGAATGAGCCCTATGGCAACAATAAAGATACCACCCAACAAATCGCTAATGGTCTGAAAAGTGCTGCTGCCCCATTCCCAGACCCAAATTTTTGAAATAAGCGAGCCAATAGATCCGCTAAGGAACCAAGCCAATAAACCAATGAGCAGCGCGGTAACAAAACTGATTGCCATGGGAACAGCGAAATACTTCCATAGACCTAAATCTCGCACCAGTTTAAAGGTGCCAAAATATGCTTTAATACCACGAAGTATATTTTTAATCATGTAAATAAACCAACTGATTTTCAGATTTTTGAATTTCGGCTAAATTTTCAACTTTTTTAGCATTTTCAGCCTTATTTTGGATAAAATTGACCATTTCAGCTTCATTTTCTTTTAAAAAGTTCAAAAAACAAATACGGCCAACTCCATTATTGTGAAGATCCATAGCTTCATCCATTTGTTCATTTCTTGTCACTTTTTCGTATAAATCGGTCACTTTTTGCGTCCAAAACACACTTTTTTGCTTGTTTTTGCGCAAATTATACACTTTTTTGCAGATCAACGCATTCCATAAGGCATGACGAAATGCATTTGCTTTATTACTCTTATGGTGGGTCGATCCGTAGCGCTCGTTGCAAATCGCAAACGTTTCTTTAGTGGCTTTTATCGTTGGAAATATAAGCAACGGATGTTTTAAAAACAACCAGCTAAATTTCGATAGCTGCACCAAATTTAATTGACGGATGCGCTTCCAGATATTCATGTCGCTGTGCTGTATTCTTTTACAGCATCAATAAAAGCACCTGCATTCTCTAATGGAATATTTGGTAAAATTCCGTGGCCTAAGTTTACGATATATCGGTCTTTTCCAAACTCGTCTATCATTTGTTTCACCATTTTTTTAATCTCAGCGGGTGGGCTGAACAAGCGGGTAGGGTCAAAGTTACCTTGTAACGTAATGTTTCCACCCGTTAAGTAACGTGCGTTTTTTGGTGAGCAGGTCCAATCTACGCCCAAGGCTGCAGCACCACTTTTCGCCATGGTGTCTAGTGCGAACCAACACCCCTTTCCGAAGGCGATTACCGGTGCCTCTTCTTTTAAGGCATCGATGATTTGCTGTATGTATTGCCATGAAAATTCTTGATAGTCTACCGGAGAGAGCATTCCGCCCCAGCTGTCAAAAACTTGAACAGCATTTACGCCAGCCTTTACCTTTTCCTTTAGATATAAAATGGTGGTGTCTGTAATTTTTTGGAGCAGTTCGTGCGCCGCGACAGGTTGGGTAAAGCAAAATTCTTTCGCTTTATCAAAATTTTTACTGCCCTGGCCTTGTACGCAATAGCAAAGGATGGTCCACGGACTTCCAGCAAAACCTATCAACGGAATTTCATCGTTTAGTTTTTCCTTCGTCATTTTTATAGCGTCCATCACATACCCTAAGGTGTCGTGAATGTCTGGAACAATAACACGATCTAGGTCGCTAGGCTTCCGAATGGGGCTGGGTAACCACGGACCCACGCCTGGTTTCATCTCAACCTCAATGTTCATGGCCTGTGGAATCACCAAAATATCACTGAACAAAATGGCAGCGTCCATTCCGTATCTTCTAATAGGTTGTACCGTGATTTCACTAGCCAACTCTGGGGTTTGGCAACGAGTGAAAAAATCGTATTTCGCCTTTATCTCCATAAATTCTGGGAGATAACGCCCCGCCTGACGCATCATCCATACGGGTGGGCGGTCTACAGTTTCACCTTTTAAGGCACGTAAAAATAAATCGTTTTTTATTGTAGTATTCATAGTAATTATCGGTTCGAGCATTATTTATATTGTCTGCGCGGTTTTCACCGTCTTAGCAATCACACTTTCTACCGACGTAGTGTTTGAAACCAATACTTCCGAAGTATATTTTTTAGCTTCGGCGGCAGTAGTTTCACCAATACATATGGCAGTGGTATTTGCTAAAGAATTTTCCGCAGTAAAACTTTGTACGCCACTCGGACTAAAAAACAGCACAATGTCCCATTTTTGCTCAAATTTCCGAACATTTAGCGTTGTTTTGTACGTTTTTACCTCGAAATACTCAATTTTTGCATCTTTTAATATCGTTGGCAACTCTTCTCTTCTTAAGTTTCCAGTGAAATAATAAAATGACTCAAATTCATAGCTTTTTGCTATAATTTTGCCCAATTCTGAGCTATTTTCAGCCATTTCTTCCACTTTTAGCCCTTTTTCTTCTAAAAGTGCCTTTGTTTTTTCACCTACACAGAAACATCGATCGATAGGCCATTTTTTATCTCTAATGGCACGAACGGCATGTTGGCTCGTAAATATGGCATTTTGAATGTGTTGAGGAATATCAAACGGAATATATTCAATCGAAATAGCATCATATGAAACGACACTATTTCCAGAGGCTAACAGTAAATCCCGTTGATTGGGCTTTAGTTTCTTGGTAGATAAAATAGCCATCAGCCCATATTGCTTTTAATAGCGTCCATCAACTCTTTTCCTCCACGAGTACGAACTTCATCGGCCCATGTACTTCCCAAGGCTTCTTCTATATCTTCCAGTTTCACCGCTTTAAGTACTTCAATTTTCTCCTGTCCGTCTAACGAAAATAACCCAGCTTTAAAGTCGATTGCGTTACTAACTACTTCAGCATATGCTCCAATGGGCGCGGTACAACCGCCTTCCATCGTTCGTAGAAAATCACGTTCTAGCCGCGTGGTAATTTCGGTGTGCGTATGATTTAATTTTTGGGTAGCAGCGATGCTAAACGCATCATTTTCTAAGGCTACAATTACCATGGCGCCTTGGGCTGGTGCGGGAATCATCCAATCTAGCGCGATAGTGTGCTCGGGTAAAATGTCGATACGTTCTAGTCCAGCCTTCGCAAAAATAGCGCCGTCCCAATCATTATCCTCTAGTTTTTGTAATCTCGTGTTTACATTTCCTCTTAAGTTCACCACCGTGTGGTGTGGATAGCGGTGCAACCATTGTGCTTTGCGTCGTAAACTGCCGGTGGCAATGGTGCATGGTTTTGAAAAGTCGACCTCCTTATTTTTAGTCACCAAAATATCGGTTGCGGAAGCACGTTTGAGCACTGCGGTTTGTACAATACCGTTTGGGAGCGCCGTTGGAACATCTTTCATGCTATGCACGGCAATGTCTATGCTGCCATTCAGCATGGCTACGTCTAACGTTTTCGTAAAGATTCCAGTGATGCCCATTTCGTACAGCGGCTTATCTAGTACCAAATCGCCAGTAGATTTTACAGCTTCCAAGGTTGTTTTGTAGCCTAAATCTTCTAACTGCTTCTGAACGGTTGTTGCTTGCCAGAGCGCCAATTGGCTGTCACGGGTACCGATGCGAATGGTTTTACTCATGGTTTCCGTCGTTTAACTGAAAGACATTACGCAACAATTCGGCACTTTCGTGGGGGTTGATTTGTTCCGATTTCAGATGGTTCGCAAAGTGTGTGGTAATTTTCTGGATGATGCGATTACTTAAGATTTCGGCTTGTTCTTCGTTGAAATCGCTAATTTTTTTACGCTGATTGTCAATTTCGCCCTCTTTTATAGCCGAAAGTTTATTTTTTAATGCTTTTAGCGTAGGTGCAAAACTTCTGTTTTGGGCCCACGTATTGAACTCGGCTTCAATTTCTGAGATAATTGCATGTGCCTTCGGAATCTGTGACTGCCTATGGGCCAAGGTAGCATCTGTCATTTTGCTCAATTCGTCTAAGTGTACCAACGTTACCATTGGGTTTTCTGAAACATTAGGCGAAACGTTCTTCGGGATGGAAAGATCGAGGATGAGCAGCGGTTTTTTGAGATATAATAATTCTTTTGAAATGGTAGGGTTTTGGGCTCCGGTGGCGACAATCAGTACATCGCTTTGGGCAATCTCACTTTGGATATTGGCATACTCTTTTACGACCAAATTAAACTTCCCTGCGATTTTTTCAGCTTTTACCTTGGTACGGTTTATAAGCGTAATATGCTCATTTTTGGTATGTTTTATAAGATTTTCGCAGGTATTCCGGCCAATTTTGCCAATTCCGAACAAAAGAATGTTCTTTTCAGAAACATAAGGAACACGTGCCATAATATATTGAACCGCGGCAAAACTAACCGAGGTAGCCCCTGTTGAAATTTCAGTTTCATTCTTAATACGCTTGCTGGCTTGTATCACAGCATTTCCCAGGCGTTCCATATAGCTGTTAAGCAAGCCTAATTTTTTGGAGCGTTTAAAACCGATTCGTAGCTGACTGATAATTTCGAAATCGCCCAAAATCTGGCTGTTGAGACCTGTACCTACCTTAAAAATATGCGCGACTGCCGCCTCATTATTATAAACGTACGCCACCTGTTCAAATTCTTCAATGGTTCCTTGGGTATGTTCACACAAGAGGTGGATAAGTTGAGAAGCATCATCTGCAAAGCCATAAAGTTCGGTGCGGTTGCAAGTAGAGAGCAGGCTTAGAGAAGAGATTCCTTTCGCATTGGCTGCAGCGAGAATCGATTGTTGTGCTGTTTCTGAAATACTGAAATGCCCACGAATTTCGGCATCGGCCTTTTTGTAGTTAAGTCCGATAGCATAAAACGTTCCTTCCGAAGAATAAAAATGTCGCTTGCCGTTTGTCTTTTTCATGAACAGCGCAAAATTAATAGAACAGTTAGGCAAAAAGTAACGCTAGACGAATCAATTGTAACGATAGGTGTTGTTAATTGCATCTTTAATTGCCGAAAATGCCCGAATATTAGGAAATACGTATCTTTACATCGTATTTTTAGTCACATAATTTATATTCATTCTAAATAAATGACACTTCAAGCTGCTAATTTTTCAGAAGAAAACATCGCTCAAGGTATTTATCGTGAGACGAAGATTGAAGACGGATTCTTTATACTGAAATTTAATAACGAAAATGATCGGGTTCAATTGTACAAGCGTGAGGTGAGTTCCGATTTTATACAGTTTCATTTTTGTGTAAAGGGTTCAGGCTCGTTCAGTTTCAATAATGGTAGTTATCGCCTTCCTATTCAGGAAGATACGTCGCTTTTATTGTATAACCCAGAACGCGATCTTCCTATCGAGGTTGCGGTTGCCCCAGGCGCATGGGTGTTGTCTGTTCTACTGCCGATAAAGAAATTTCATACCCTATTTTCTTCCGAAGCGAATTATATTACCTTTTTAAGTGACGATAATAAAGGTAGAAAGTATTACAAAGACGCCCGCATATCACCGTCGATGGCCATTGTGTTGAACCAATTAATGAATTACAATTTACATCCCTCTATAAAACAGCTCTATTTTAAAGGAAAAGCGTATGAACTTTTGAGTCTTTATTTTAATCGGGAAGAAGATGTAGATGTTGCGCAATGCCCGTTTTTGGTCGATGAACAAAACGTTGCAAAAATCAAGAAGGCCAAAGAAATTATTATCGCAAGAATGGCCGAGCCGCCGACCTTGCAGCAACTCGCAGATGAAATCCAATTGCCATTAAACCGCCTAAAAGAAGGTTTTAAGCAGATTTACGGCGATAGTGTATTTAGTTTTCTGTTCGATTACAAGATGGAAGTCGCAAGGCAACTTTTGGCAACAGGCGCCCACAATGTGAATGAAGTAGGGCTTAAGGTTGGTTATAGCACCGCCAGCCATTTTATTGCGGCTTTTAAGAAAAAGTTTGGAACCACACCCAAAAAGTTTGTGATGGGTTTGAATGCATAGCACACTAATTTGGTTAAAAGCTCCTTTATCTTACTATTTCGTTAATCTATACTACAAGGTTTTTCAAACCAACAAATAGCGGTATTTTTGCTATATGTATTAATTCTGTCCGTTCGAGCGCAGTCGAGAACTATGTAACATAGGTCAGAACAAACAAACCTCTCGACTGCGCTCGAGGAGACAAGACACTTAGTATACATGAAAGGAGTACTTTTAGTAAATTTGGGTTCACCAGATAGTACAAGTCCGAAAGACGTAAAGAAATATCTGGATGAGTTTCTGATGGATCCTCGGGTGATCGACGTGCCGCGTTGGGCGCGTATTTTATTGGTGCGTGGTATTATTTTAAATACACGCCCCAAACAATCGGCAAAGGCATACCAAAAAATCTGGTGGGACGAAGGTTCACCACTTATCGTGCTTTCAGAACGGCTACAGAAAAAAGTACAAGAAAAAGTGAATGTCCCCGTGGCATTGGCCATGCGCTACGGAAGTATGACACTGAAAAAAGGGTTGCAAGAGTTGGTAGACCAAGGCGTGACCGAGGTAAAAACTATTCCACTATATCCACAATTTGCCATGGCTACTACCGAAACCATCGATGTAAAAGTGGATGAGTTGGTTGCAGCACATTTTCCGCAGTTAAAAATAACCCGAACCCCAGCTTTTTACCATCGTGAAGATTATATCGACGTGCTTTCCAAAAGTATCGGCGAATACCTAGAAAAAATAGACTACGAGCATATTTTGTTCAGTTATCACGGGGTGCCAGAACGACACATCCGGAAAAGTGATGTTACCAACGGAAATTGTAAAATGGACGGCAAATGTTGCTTTAAAATGGGCTCTCCCCAACATGAATTCTGCTACAGACACCAATGTGAGATTACTACGGTAAATGTGGCCAAAAAACTAAAACTGAAACGCGGCACCTATTCTACTACATTTCAGTCTAGATTAGGATTCGACCCGTGGTTACAGCCGTATACAGACCGAACCATAGAGCGAATGGGCAAGGCAGGACTTAAAAAGTTAGCGGTGGTCACCCCAGCTTTTGTGAGCGATTGCTTAGAAACCTTAGAAGAAATTGCGATGGAAGGTGAAGAAATTTTCCATGAAGTAGGCGGGACAGATTTTACGACTATTCCCTGCCTGAACGATCGTGACGACTTCGCGCAGGTTCTTGCGAATATGGTAGAAGAATGGCGTATCGTAAACACCGAAACAGCCATCGCATAATGGCAAAAAGCAAGTCCGCATCTCTTGGCACAGCCTCAATTGGCAGCTTGCTCGTAAAACAAGCCGTCCCAGCCTCCATCGGTATTTTGGTGATGTCGCTAAACATGATTGTGGATACCATTTTCGTGGGGCGATGGATTGGGCCGTTGGCGATTTCGGCCATTACCGTGGTGATTCCAGTTACCTTTTTTATTGGTGCTATTGGCTTGGCAGTGGGGATTGGTGGAAGTTCGGTACTCTCACGCGCGTTGGGTGCGGGAGACGATGATAAAGCACTTCGCGTATTCGGAAACCAAGTTACACTTACCTTTTTAACGTCGGGGTTGTTGGCCATATTAGGCCTTATCTTTCAAGACACCTTAATCGAACTGTTTGGTGCCGACGATAGCTTTAAAGACCAAGCTTTGGTCTATTATCGAATCGTGATGTACGGTATTGTGATGCTGGCAATGTGCATGATGGGGAATAACGTAATTCGTGCCGAAGGGAAGCCAAAATTTGCAATGTATGCCATGATGTTGCCTGCTATCGGGAATATTTTCATGGACTACATCCTTATCAACGTGTTCGACTTTGGGATGCACGGTGCAGCGTGGGCCACCTTTATTAGCTACTTTATCTGTTTTGCTTTTATTGTTTGGTTTTTTCTCTTTAAAAGTGAATTGCGCTTACATGCTGAATGTTTTAAATTGAAGCGAAAAATTGTAGGCGAAATTAGTAGCCTCAGTTCGGTTACTCTTGCGCGGCAAGGCGTTATTAGCATTTTTACGGTTTTGGTGAACAATGTGCTTATTTCAACGGGTGATGCGCTAGACGTAGCTTCGTACGGAATTATAAGTCGGGCGCTTATGTTCGCACTTTTCCCGGTAATTGGCGTAAACCAGGGTTTTCTGCCCATTGCAGGATACAATTATGGTGCAGGACAATTTCAACGGGTACGGGAGAGTATCAACAAATCTATTTTGTATTCGGGCGGACTCGCATTAGTGATATTTGCCATCATCATGATTTTTGCACCCGATTTGGTTTCTATTTTTATCAGTAATAAGTCGGGACAAGGAGCAGAAACCATTGCTAATAATGCTGAAATATTAAAACGAACACCAGACGCCCTACGTTGGGTATTTGCAGCAACTCCCGTGATTGCCGTACAGTTGATAGGGTCGTCCTACTTTCAAGCCATCGGAAAAGCGTGGCCCGCGCTACTACTAAGTTTAACGAAGCAAGGTTTTTTCTTGATTCCGCTTATTTTAATCCTCCCAGAATTCTATGGTGTTTTCGGGGTATGGATTGCCTTCCCCATTGCCGATGTGCTTTCCACGTTGGTTACAGGGTATTATCTCAATAGAGAGGTTCGGAAAACGCTGCGATGATTTTTTTACTATCTTTAAGTGTAAAATTGGTGGTGAGATGTTTCAATTGCGTTGTTTTTTCATTTTAGTTTGTGCTGTCTTTGCAGCCCATGCCCAAGATCCCGATCCGGCGATCTTTCAAACATGGTACTTATATTCGCAAGACGGTGATTTAGGAGAAACTCAGTATTACTACGGCGAAGATGTGCCACAAATAACCATCAATAATGATTTTTCGTATACCGCTACCGACAACTGCTGGGACATTTCTGGAAACTTTAATTATCTGGAAGGAGACACAACCTTTCCGTTTTATTTAGAAAATGTAGGTTTCGAAGAAGCGTGTGTGCTGGGCGGCAATACCAACAGAACTCTTAGCGTCTATTTTCAATACCCAGAACCCTTGGCCAGCTATATGAATGAAGGCACCTACACAGAGCTTCATCTGTTACTGACATTCAAGCCAGGCTTTGGCCTTACTTTTAGAAATCAAATCACGCTTTCTGTAGCAGACAATCATCTGGAACAAATCGTAATAACTCCAAACCCGGCACGTGAGGTTATTTCAATTTCTGGTGTTTCTGCGCCTCTAGATGCGGTTCGTATTTTAAATAATGCAGGCTGTATCGTTCAAGAGTTTACTGCCGCAGGTCTTTCAAATTTGGATGTGTCTCAATTAGCAACAGGGCTCTACTTTCTTACTATTACTTAGGAAGGAACTACTACAACCCGTAAATTTCTGAAACAATAATACAAGGTTTGGTTCAGTGTTAAAATTGAAGCAGCGAACCAAATCCACTTCAGAATAAATTCTGAAAGCATTATCTTTAAGCAAACTTTACAAAATTAGCTTATATGAAACGCCATCAACTCCTCCTATCGTTGCTTTTTGTGACGATTTCCTTCTCAATTTTTACTGAAAAATCACAAGCCCAAACCTATGACGAATCACTCTACGGAGCTTTAGAATACCGACTTGTCGGTCCGTTTCGTGGCGGCCGAAGCGCTGCGGTTACTGGGGTACCAGGAAAGCCGAACCTCTATTACTTCGGAAGTACGGGTGGCGGTATTTGGGAAACCAAAGACGGCGGCCGTAGTTGGAAGAATATTTCAGATGGCTTCTTCGGGGGTTCCATTGGTGCCATTCAAGTAGCGCAAAGCGACCCCAACGTGATCTACGTGGGAGGTGGCGAAAAGACCGTCCGCGGTAATGTTTCCTCTGGATACGGAATGTGGAAAAGTGAAGACGCAGGTAAAACTTGGACTTCCGCAGGATTAAAAGATAGTAGACATGTACCTAGAATTGCCATTCATCCTACCGATTACAATACGGTGTATGCAGCTGTGATGGGAAATCTTTACAAGCCTACCCAAGAACGTGGCGTGTATAAAAGTACAGACGGCGGAAAAACATGGCGTAAAACGCTTTTTGCCAATGAAAACGCAGGTGCGGTCGATTTAATTATGGACCCAAACAATCCGCGGATTTTATACGCATCAACCTGGAATGTGCGTAGAACTCCCTACAGCTTGAGTAGTGGTGGCGAAGGATCAGCGCTCTGGAAAAGTACCGACAGCGGTGAAACATGGAAAGAAATTTCAAAAAACAAAGGGTTTGCAACAGATACCCTTGGTATTATTGGGGTGACCGTTTCTCCAGCAAACAGCGATCGCGTATGGGCCATTGTAGAGAACAAAGATAAAGGTGGAGTGTACCGAAGTGACGATGGTGGTGAAACCTGGAGCCTTATCAACAGCGAACGGAAATTGCGCCAGCGTGCTTGGTATTATACCCGTATTTACGCAGACACTAAAGATGAAGATGTTATGTATGTGCTTAACGTGCGCTACCATAAAAGTACCGATGGCGGGAAATCATACGAAACCTACAACGCGCCCCATGGAGATCACCACGACCTATGGATTTCTCCTGAAGATCCAAACAGAATGATTATTGGTGATGACGGTGGCGCGCAAGTGAGTTATGATGGAGGCGAAACCTGGAGTACCTATCACAACCAACCGACCTCCCAATTTTATAGGGTGACCACAGATAATAGTTTCCCTTACAAAATCTATGCGGCGCAACAGGATAATTCTACCGTACGAATTCCGCATAGAACCGAAGGCTGGAGTATTGATGAAGACGATTGGGAAAGCACTGCGGGGGGTGAAAGTGCCCATATTGCCGTAGATCCTACAAATCCCGATATTGTATATGGCGGAAGTTATGACGGTTTTTTAACTCGTTACAACCACGACAAAAATACCGTACGTAGCATTAGCGTTTGGCCCGATAATCCCATGGGTCATGGTGTAGAAGATATGAAATATCGCTTTCAATGGAACTTTCCGATTTTCTTCTCACCTCACAATCCGAAGAAATTGTATACCGCTTCCAACCATTTGCACGTTACGACCAATGAAGGTGAAAGTTGGGAGGTAATCAGCCCAGATTTAACCCGTGACGACCCAGAAAAACAGAAATCGTCTGGAGGGCCGATAACCCAGGATAATACTTCGGTAGAGTATTACTGCACCATTTTTGCGGCAGCTGAAAGCCCTGTAAAAGAAGGCGTGCTCTGGACCGGTAGTGATGATGGGTTGATTCATGTGAGCACCAATGGCGGACAAACATGGGAAAATGTAACCCCTAAGGGAATGCCAGAATGGATGATGATTAATAGCGTAGAACCTTCTGTGTACGACGCAGGCACCATGTATTTTGCAGGGACAAAGTACAAGACAGGCGATTTTGCACCTTATTTGTACAAAACCTCTGATTACGGGAAGACTTGGAAGAAAATAACCAACGGGATACCTGCTGAACACTTTACAAGAGTAGTTCGCGAAGACCCAAAAAGAAAAGGACTGCTGTATGCGGGAACAGAAACCGGAATGTATATTTCGTTCGACGATGGTGCCAACTGGAAACCATTTCAGCTAAATCTGCCCATTGTACCCATTACCGATTTGGCGCTAAAAGACAACAACCTTATAGTTGCCACACAAGGAAGAAGCCTATGGATTATAGACGATTTAGGAGTAATTCACCAATTGGCAGACGCTAAAGGCAAAGAGAACTACCTGTACAAACCAAAAGACACCTATCGCATGGGAGGAGCTTCAAGGTCAGGTTCTTTAAGCGCTGGCACTAATCACCCAAGCGGCGTGATGACGTATTTTAATTTGAAAGACCCTGCTGAAAAGAAAGTAACCTTGAGTTATTTGAATGCTAAAAATGACACCATCCAAAAATTCAGCACAAAGAAAGATGCTGAAAAGAACATCAAAGCGCTAAAAGTTGAAAAAGGCGCCAACTACCATACCTGGAATATGCGCGGTGAAGGAGCCGAGCGATTGGATGGTATGATTTTATGGTGGGCCAGTACCGAGGCGCCACAAGCAGTTCCCGGGCAATACAAGGTGGTGTTAGAAGTGGAAGGAGAGTCGCCATTGACGCAGATGTTCAATATTGTACCCGACAAAAATGCAGAGACTGATGTAGCTGGAATGCAGCGACAATATGATTTTGTGACCGAAGTAAACAAAACGGTAGACAAGGCACACCAATCTATCAAAAACATTCGTAAGATTAATGAACAATTGGGCGCTTTTCAGAAACAGTATAAAGATGATGCCTCTGTAGAAGAGTTGGTTGAAAAAGCAAAAAATTTGAGCGAGCAATTTTCAGAAATAGAAAAAGCACTCTACCAGACCAAGAACCGAAGTGGGCAAGATCCGTTGAATTTTCCTATAAAACTTACCAACAAGTTGGCACACCTAAACAGTTTGGTGAGTATGGACGACTTTCCGCCTACGCAACAAGATATTGCGGTAAAAAACGAACTGACCCAGCAAGTGAATGCTGAGTTGGTGAAATTTGACACCCTAGTTTCAGAGGAAGTAAAAGCTTTCAACACGGCGTTTAACAGCAAACAATTGAATTACCTGATTGTGGAAGAATAATAAAACCCCATACCGAGCCCTGAGGAATCCTGATTTTTTCAGGATTTACTCGAAGGGCGAAGTATCTTTGCGTTTTATGAAATAAAAAGATTTCCGCTTTCGCGGAAAGGAAACATGGAATACAATTACATAAAATCGCTCCATCTCATCTTTGTGATTACATGGTTTGCGGGCTTGTTCTACATCGTGCGCCTTTTTGTGTACCAAATAGAAGCACAACAAAAGGAACAACCAGCACGTGATATTTTAAGCGAACAATACAAAATTATGACCAAGCGCTTGTGGTACATCATCACTTGGCCATCGATGATTTTGGCAACCGTTTTTGCCATTTGGCTACTTGCGTTACGTCCTTTTTGGATTTCGGATGCTTGGATGCAAGTAAAACTCGGATTTGTAGTGGCGCTTATTATCTACCATATAAAATGCCACCTAATCTTTAAGGCCCATCAAAATGGCAGCTACAAATACAGCAGCAACTGGATGCGGTTGTTTAATGAAGGAGCAACTATTATCTTGTTCTCAGTAGTATTTTTGGTTATTTTGAAAAATGCTGTGAATTGGATCTACGGTACGCTTGGCATTTTCGTCTTTGCAATTTTGTTGATGTTAGGGTTTAGAATCTACAAACGCATTCGGGAGAAATAACAATGCCTTGGTGCTATCCCAGCTTTTGGTGCAATATTTGCTATCTTCCCATAAAATTTTGAATCCTTGATTTTTTACAAAAGTTCCCTTCGTAACCGTATTTTTTTCTCGATGATACTGCTTATCATCATTGCGAGCGTACTTATTGCGGTTGTGACCATATTTCAGTATCGTGAAGAGGCGCAAGACTACCATCGCGAGCGTTTGGAACGCAAGGAGGCGAACATTAAAAAACACATCAATTATGTGTTGGAGGAAACGACATTTCCGTTAGAGACAGAGAAAATCCCGCTGATTTTTAAAGAAGACATTTTCAAGATGAAGAAAATTCACAATCTTGATTTGTTTTTTTACGATCTCGAAGGAAATCTTCTGGTATCGTCGCAAGCGCGGATTGTGAAAGATCCTAGGTATCAGTCTATTTCAGACACCATCATGGAGAACTTGTTGCTTTCTCCAGAACGGCAATATGTGGTTCAATTTGAAGAAGAAGGACAGGAGTACCAATCGTCGTACACCTATATCACAGACATCTCTTTTAAACCGTTGGCCATATTAAATTTGACCTATATAGAAGACGACGATTTTATTAATAAAGAGCTGAAAGAGAATTTGTCGCGTTTGGGATTGGCATACATTCTTATGCTGCTTATCGCCATTGCGTTAGCATATTTCTTGTCAAAATACATTACCCGCTCGCTCAATACGGTGAGTCAGAAAATTACGGAAACCCGTCTAAACAAGCGAAACAAACGTATCGAGATTGAGGGTTCTACGGAAGAAATCTCGAATCTGGTGAACGCATACAACAGCATGATTGATGAGCTGGAGAGCAGTGCGGCTCAGTTGGCAGCCAGCGAACGTGAAGCAGCGTGGCGTGAAATGGCAAAGCAGGTGGCACACGAAATTAAAAACCCGTTAACACCCATGCGCTTAACAGTGCAGAGTTTTCAGCGGAAATTTGACAAAGAGGATCCCAACATCCACCAAAAAATAGAAGAATACAGCAATACGCTCATTCAACAAATTGATACCATGAGCAGCATCGCTTCAGCTTTTAGTAGTTATGCCGACATGCCGGCGCAAAAGAACGAAACGCTGAACGTCGTAAAAATCACAAAACTCGCACTAGAGATTTTTAACGAAGGCCACATTTATTTCTTCGCTAAAGAAAAGGAGATCATAGCCAAACTAGACCGCGCACAGTTAATACGCGTAATTACCAATTTAGTAAAAAACAGTTTGCACGCCATTAAGCAACGACAACCCGAAACGCCGTTGGTAGAGGTGAATGTGTTCACTAAGGGCGATTCTGTGTACATTACAGTAAGCGACAATGGCGTGGGAATTTCCGAAGAAAACAAAAGCAAAGTCTTTGAGCCAAAATTTACCACCAAGAGTAGCGGGATGGGACTCGGCCTCGCCATGGTGAAAAATATTGTGGAGACCTACAAGGGTGAAATTTCGTTTACTTCTGAAGAAAATTTAGGGACCACCTTTACGGTTTGCTTTCCTAAACAAGACTAAGATTTACAGTGCTTAACGATGTAATTCGACCCTATTTTAATACATTTGCACACTAACAAATCCCCACAAAAACTTTGAATATGTCGTACGAAAACATACTTACCGCGTTTGAAAATAACGTCACTATTATTACTATTAATCGTCCAACAAAATTAAACGCTCTAAACCGGGCAACTATAAAAGAGCTGCATAAGGCATTTAAAGCAGCAGATGAAGACCAAAAAACAAAGGTCATCATTATTACCGGAAGTGGTGAAAAGGCCTTTGTGGCGGGAGCAGATATAAGCGAATTTGCCGATTTCTCGGTTTCTCAAGGTGAAAAATTAGCCGCCGAAGGCCAAGCATTGCTATTCGATTTTGTGGCACATTTATCTACACCTGTGATTGCGGCCGTGAATGGTTTTGCGCTGGGTGGCGGACTGGAACTTGCGATGGCTGCACATTTTAGAATAGCTAGCGATAATGCAAAAATGGGACTTCCAGAAGTATCGCTAGGCGTGATTCCTGGATATGGTGGTACCCAGCGATTACCACAATTAGTGGGTAAAGGGCGCGCCCTGGAAATGATCATGACCGCAGGAATGGTAGATGCTTCTCAAGCTTTGCAGTACGGGTTGGTAAATCATGTAACTACTCCGGAAGAACTATTGCCATTGGCAACCAAATTGGCATCGAAAATCACCATTAATTCTAGCGTAGCGATTGCTGCTGCCATTGCCGCTGTAAACGCAGGATACGAAGACGGTGAGAATGGTTTTGATGAAGAAATCACACAGTTTGGAAAGTGTTTTGGGACCGCCGATTTCCAAGAAGGTACGCAAGCTTTTTTACAAAAACGAAAAGCGAAATTTCCTGGGAAATAATAGCTTCGGAAGACAAGAATTTTAATTGACGTTAGAATTTTTAAAATTAGGAAAAATTCCAATTTAAATAGGAAATATTCCAGCTATTGAATAACTTTGGAAAGTAGATTTATTTCCAAAGTATGTCAGATGCCAAACATGTTTCCCGTGGTCGCGGTGCCCAAAAAAGAATCCACAATCGCTTTTTTGAATTGAGCCATGAGTTGCGTGATGATTTCCTGAATTATTGTGAAGCCGAAGGAGAAACCCCAGACACCAACAAGACCAACTACCTTGAGGTGTTTCCGAAAACATTTGTAAATAAAGTAGAGAGCCCCGATGTAGGCATGGGCTATTCTGCCAATCCTTACCAAGGCTGCGAACACGGCTGCGTGTATTGTTATGCGCGTAACAGTCATGAATATTGGGGTTATGGTGCCGGTCTCGATTTTGAACGCAACATTCTTATCAAGAAAACAGCTCCGGAGCTTTTAGAAAAAAAGATTACTAGCAAAAATTGGCAAGGCGAAACCATAGTTTTTTCTGGGAATACCGATTGCTACCAACCCATAGAACGCAAATTAGAAATAACGCGAAAATGCTTAGCAGTGATGCTAAAATGGCAGCACCCAACGGGGATTATCACCAAAAACAGCTTGGTACTGCGTGATTTAGACATTCTTTCCGAAATGGCCAAGCTGAATATTATTTCTGTGAATATTTCAATCACATCTCTTTCTGAAAAGACACGGCGCTTGTTAGAACCAAGAACGGCAACTATTAAACAGCGTTTAAAGGCAGTAGAAGTACTTTCGGCACATGGTATTCCCGTTCGTGTCATGATGGCTCCCATCATCCCATCGCTGAATAGTCATGAAGTATTACCCTTAGTGAAAAAGGTAGCCGAACTAGGGGCTCAAGATGTAGCCCACACCATTGTACGGTTAAACGGACAAATTGCTGAAATTTTCACAGACTGGGCACATAAAACCATTCCAGATAGGGCAGAACGTATACTAGACCAGATTGCCGAATGCCACGGCGGGACCTTAAACGACAGCAAATTTGGAAGGCGTATGCGAGGTGAAGGTGTGTTGGCCAAACAAATTAATGAGACCATGGCGCTGGCTAAAAAAAGATACCTTCCGCAGCAAAAAAATATAAGCTTGGATGTTTCTGGATACTTGCAGTTGAAGAATCCGCAAATGCGGTTATTTTAATAGTATCTTTGAAGGGTGTTACAATTTACCTTATGAAGCTACCCATAAGCATGAACTATATTCTTTTTTTAGTTGTGAGTATTCTCATGCTGTTACCAGCAACTTCCCAAACGAAAGAATCGCTATCAAATTTACCTTTTGAAGCAATAAGAGACTCTATAAACACCTACTTATATACCAATACTGAAAAGTCGCTGACAGCCGCTAAGGCTTATGTTTTAAAGGCACAGCAAGAAAATGACGCTGAAAATGAGTGGCTGGGTATGGAATCTATTGCTTTGAACCATATCACGGCCAGAGATTATAAAAATGCCAATGAGGTAGCGGTACAACTGCTCGAGTTTGCAAGAATTAATAACCTTGATAAACTTGAAATGCGTTCACTCGCGTTTTTAGGCGATCTGCAATTGGTAGTTACCTCGTCTGAAGAACAATTGCGCTACTACAACGAATTGTTAGCCTTGGCAGAAGCGCGTGAAAATGATGAATACCGGGAAGCAGCCTTGAATAAAATTGCGAACATCATGGATCTAAGCGGTGCTACTGAAAAGGCCGTTGCCATCCGTAAGCAAACGATTACCTATTACCAAAACCGACCTATAGACACTTCGTATACCCAAAAGGATAAAAACAGTGCGCTTTTGCGATCGTATAACCTTTTGGGCACCTCTTACTTAAATGCAGACCAGATAGATTCTGCAAAAATAGCTGTAAAGCAAACCAAAGAACTGGTAACTAAAGAACTTGATTCGTGTTATGCTACTTTTCATTATGTATTAGATGGTGAAATTGCTTTTATGGAGGCGCGTTTTGATGCCGCACGAAATAGTTATAAAAAAGCATACGCTGTTTGTCCAAGCGATTATGATATTGTTGCCCTGAACAAAGCCTACACTTTTGGAAAGGTAGAAGTAGGTGCCGAAAATTATCAAGAAGCTATTCGTATTTTACAGCAAGGCTTGGATAATTACCATGTAACGGCTGCTGAAGAGGGTTTTATGAAGGATTATTATGAGCAATTGGCAGAAGCATATAAACACACAGGTGATTTTGAAAGGGCCAGCTACTATTTTGAAAAATACTTAACTACGCAAGAAGAGTACGACAAGCTAAAAGATAGCGCAAAGCAAGTGATATTGGCAGACGAGCGTGCAGCTTTTAAGCGGGAGTTTGATGAGCTGAAAGCCGAAAAGGAATATGGGCAAAACAAGCTTAACTACTTTTTGTTAGGAGCTTCGCTCATTATTTTGGTGCTGTTATTTTTATTGCTGAAATTTTATAGAACCAAAAAACAGAATGAGGCCAAATTTGAGGCGCTATTGGCCAAAATAAATGCAGCCAAAACACCCGAAGAAATCATCGATACCAAAGATGAGGAATTAGAGGAAAAAGGGAGCCAGGATGTTTCCGAAGAAATAAAGAAACAAATTTTGGAGGGGCTTGGCAAGTTGGAAAAGAAAGAATACTTTTTACAACAAGATTGCAATTCGTACAATGTCGCTAAAAAAATAGGCACCAACACCTCATACCTTTCAAAAGTAATCAACTCACATTACGGCAAAAATTTCAACACCTACATTAATGACCTAAGAATAAATTACGCCATTGTTCGATTAAAAAATGACGTCTTGTTCCGGTCGTATTCCATACAATCGATAGCTGAAGAACTAGGGTATAAAAGTGCCGATAGCTTCACAAAATACTTCAAAAAAGACACGGGTTTAAATCCGTCGTTCTACATCAAAAATATCAAGAATATCGCCTAATTTGAGTCTGCACAACCTAAATTTATAAATTTAGGGATAGGAAGAATCACCTATTTAAAAAATTAGTAATTTTCTAAGAAAGTCAGTCATATCAGCCGTTTCGGCCCGTTAGTAGCCTCCCTATATTTTCGAAAATGGGGAGGCTTCTCTTTTATATAGGAGTTTTGTGTTGCAGATTTGTCTCATCAAACAATCACCACCCAAATGAAACGGGATAAAACAAAGCAACTATGAAAACACAAAAAACCACCACCACAATTATTGCCATCACCTTAGTCGTTCTCGGACTGGTTGTCGCGATTCCTTTTTCGGTTGGAATGTACGCAGGCATAAAATCGCATACAGGTGCTAGCGGGGAGATTCTCAGCACACTAAAAAAGGAATGCGATTGTAAAGAAATTTCGGTAGATCATTCTGTATACGGGTTTCAATATAGTGTGACAGAAGGGGCGACTTCAGAAAGAGCTTCGTATACTTTAAAAGGGTGTAAAATAAATGGTTCTGTTTCAGAAGAAATAGAGCGACTCAATACCATTTTGATTGCAGAGGTTGCGGGCTATAAAAAACTTGATCTTGTTCAGTTTCAGTTTGAAACGAATGGAACCGAAGAAGTGGTTACAGTAAAAAACGGAACACTTGAGTAAGCATTGTATGAAAACGAAAAACACCATTCAAAAAATCCAATTTATAAAATTCGGAATAGGTGTAGTAGCAGGAGTGATTATCTACCTAGTACTCAACTTATTTCTCTAAAACTAAATCGTATGGCTTCAGTAGTAGAATTTGTCGTGAGCATAGTATTGTCATGGCTTTAAAATGAAAAAGAAAAATTATATCAACCCATTAAAACTAAAATTATGAAAAAACTAAAACAACTTTTTGCACTCTCCTTACTACTTGGAATGGTTGCAACAACCGTAGCACAAACAAATGAAAATAGCCTTTTATGGAAGGTAGAAGGCAACGGAATTAAAACTTCCTACGTTTTTGGCACCTTCCATATGCTACCTAAAGATGATTTTTTACTTACTGAAAAAGTAAAAAAAGCACTAGAATCATCAGAGGTACTTGCGTTGGAATTAGACATGGATGATCCTGGATTTCAAGCTGAAATGATGAAAGAAGTTATGATTAAAAACGGAGCAACGCTCAACGATTTTATGGATGCAGATGAATTTACCCTCATAGACAATTATTTAACCAGTAAAATGGGAGTTGGCCTTGAACAGTTAAAAACAATGAAACCACTCATGGTAAGTAGCATGGTCATGATGGCATATTTGGGGAGCGATGTAGCCAGTTACGAAGCTTCGCTCATTGGTCTTAGCAAGGAGCAACAAAAAGAAATAATAGGACTGGAAACCGTGGCAGAGCAAATGGCAATTTTTGACGAACAGCCCTATGAAGAACAGTTAGACGAAATTGTAAAACTCTTAAACGAGACCGATGAAATGAAAAGTATGTTCGAGCAAATGATTACCTTTTATAAAAATGAAAATATAGACGGTCTGTACAATTATATGGACGACTTTTTTCATAATGATATCGATCAGTTAGACCGAATGTTGCACCATAGAAACAAAAATTGGATTCCTAAAATCGGGGAATACTCCAAACAGAAGACTACCTTTTACGGAGTTGGTGCTGGACATCTGGGCGGTACTTTAGGCGTTATCAACTTATTGAGAAATGCTGGTTATACAGTAACCCCTGTGTTGAATTAACAGCGACTCTAATTGTGACAAACTTCTACGAGCGGTAGGCAACTACCGCTCTTTTTATATGTGTGTTTTTCGATTCATTAAATGTGCAAATGGCTATGTTGTAGTTGCTTAAGCCACTTGCAATAGGTCTAAATATATAAATCATGGGTCGCATTTGTTGTGTCCTAAAACGTTTTGGCGTATTTTAATGGAGCTAAAAAAGCACATTACTTATGAAACAGTCCGTTCGTATTTTGTTCATACTCTCCATAATTGTGTGGTCTGGCAGCTCGATGGTTGCCCAAACTTTGTTGCGGGGGGCTATTCTAGATAAAGAGACCCGGCAGCCAATTGCCAAGGCCAAATTTGGTATTTCTGAGCAAGGAATCGGGGTAACAACAAATGAGAAAGGGCGTTTTGTTTATAGAAAATACCACGAAGTTTTAGATGAAAACAGTGTTTTTCAAATCTCTGCGCCGGGCTATATTGGTTTGGAAGGCACTATTGATTTGCTTCGGAAACTTCAAAATACAGGAGGCACTTTCTATTTAGAGCCCACTGTAGCACAAAATGTTATAAAGCTACCGAAAACGGGAAAGATCTCTGTGTTTTGGGATGCAGCTGCAAAAGGACAGTTTCGCAATACAGATGCCGAAATAGCCTATTTACGACAATACCTTCAGAATACTACTGCAACTAAAGTTACGTTGGTGGTTTTTGGCGAAGAAATTATCGCCAAGCAAGAAGAATTTATATCTGAAGAAACCATTGCTTCCTTTGAAAAATTGTTAGGTACTATCGAGTATAAGGGAATTTCAAACTACGACTTAGTACGCCTGGAAGCAGTAGATGAGGTGTTGTTATTTGCTGATGAGCAACCTGTTTTCGGAATATTTCAACCCGATCAGTTTCTTCCGGTACACATTGTTAACAGTAATGAAAATTCACGTTCATCAGACTATTTTAAAAGCCTAGCACGGTACACCTCGGGTACGTACACTCCGCTAGACAAAGAAGTGACCAAGGGTGAACAGGCAACAAAGGATTCTTCTATTAATGGACGGTTTACCTTAGGTGACACACCAGTTCCCTATGCCATCATTTCTAAAAAAGGGGATTTAAAAGAGTTTTTTACAGATGCTGAAGGATATTTTGAAGTGCCAGCTTCTGAAGGAGATATCCTAACGTTTTATTCTCTAGGGAACTTTCCGCAGACATTAAAAGTTTCTTCTGAAACTACCTATAAGGTAAAAGCAGTTCCGAAAGCAGAACAATTGGAAGTTGTAGACCTGAACACAAAACGCAATCGATCTGAATACGCCTTCGACTCAATTAACCAAAGAGACATTGTACAAGGTCGTGATGTACCAGTGCGATCGATTCACAAATCCCAATTTAATAACAATGCATTTTCTGTAGGAGAAGCCATTAATGGAATATATGGGGTTAGGTCTTATTATGATTATAATCGTGGGCAAACATTTTTTACAGTTGGAGGCGGTTGTGCCAGGGTTTTTATTGATGGACACGAAATATCTGCAGATGCGATACCTGTAGCGGTAGTAGAAAATATATCTGTTTTTGATGCTAGAGGCTCTATAATTCCTTGTCCTAGTAGGATCATCATTACCACCAGAATGCATCCAGATAGAATAGACCAACGGTTGCGAAAAAGAGGATATAGACAGTTAAAAGACAATTATTATAGAGAAGAGATTCCCGAACTAGAATCAATAGCTTCAACCACGCCATACTTCCATAAAAAATCGATAACTGGTACGGTTAAAGGGAACGGCACCGTGTTACAAGGGGCCAGCGTTTTACGAAAAGGCACGTTAGAAGAGGTGACTACCGACGCGAATGGGACATTTTCGATGAAAGCCGCAGTAGGTGATATTTTAGAGGTGAAGCATTTTGGGATGTATCCTAAAAGTATTGTGATTACGGAAGACGGTAATTACGTAGTCGAAATGATTACAAAAGCTGAAATTCTAGACGAAGTTGAACTTTCTAAGACCATCGACAAACCCGATACAACCTACGACACTTACGACCCGAACAGAAGGATGGAAATCGTACATGGCAGAAAATATGATGTGCGTAGTGTGTTGTTGAAAGAAGATTTGAACATTGCCGGTTTCGATATTTATGAAACCGTAGCAATGAGCAATTCCAAAATTATTGTTGAAGAAGATGCAACCACTGGAAAAAAATCATTTTTTTATAAGAGAGGCCCACAGAACGGATCACTATATATTCCATTAGCAACTATTGTTGATGGAGCTGCCTTGGATGCTAGAAATGTAAACCCGGTGATGGTAGAACGGGTAAGTGTCTATATTTCTCCCTTATTTGAACAAGGTTCAAAGATTTTTATCACCACTCGCAATCACCCTGATATTCGTAAAAAGTATCTCGCTGAAAATGATATTGCCTTAAAAAACAATACTTATAAAGAAAAGGTGGCCGATATTGAAAACGAGAAAAATACCTATTTCGAATCTGAAAGAATTTCTGGAGTAGTCACAGTGGGTACAATTCCATTGGCGGGAGCAAGTATTTTAAAGAAAGGAAGTCTTAACGAAGTAATTACCGATAGGGATGGCGCTTTCGAATTGCTAGCCACAGCAGGTGATATCTTGGAAATCAAGCATGCGGGGATGTTTCCGAAGACGGTTGTGATAAATGATGCTACCGAATATAAAATTGCGCTTATCAACAAGACTGAAATATTAGAAGAAGTTTCTGTTAATGCGAAAAAGGAACAGCAAACAGAGACTGTCAATACTGCGTATGGTGATCAAAACAAGAACGCAGTTGGCTATAAAGTAGAAGATGCATTGTCTAAGTATATTTCGTCTACCGATATTAGTTTCGACCAAGTGGCGAGTAAGATTCCAGGCATTATAGTAGATCCTAATACAAAACAGCTGTTCTATGACCGAAGTTATGTCGGTTTGAATAAGTCGCCCATCATGATTGTTATAGACGGAAGCCCGGTCTCTCAAAATACACTACAGCAAATAAACCCACAAACCATCACAAACATTACATCCCTTAAAGGTGTGGCGGCGACTAACCGATATGGTAGTCAAGCATTTGGAGGGGTATTACTGGTAGAAACATTGAATAAGTCATTCAAAGAAAATCGGGAAAAACAAGACCTTACCTTACAGAATAATGTGTACACAGAAACACTTCCCACACTCAGTTTTGATGCGATACAACAAGATTATGTAGATGATGTAGCCTCTAAATTAAGTACAAAGATTAAGTTAGAAAATTACCGCGATATTAGGAATTTGTACGTAGACAAAGTTGATTTTTATGTTGATATGGCGCTCTACTTTCAGCAGATAGATGCAGGGGCTGCAAGAGAAGTTAGAAACGACTTTGCGGTATTGGCAAAAGACAATCTAAAAGCCTTACGAATATTGGCATATCTAAATGAGCACGCTGGCGAGTTTTTACAAGCTCAAAAAGTGTACGAGCGCGTCGTGACCATGGATCCCGGGAATCCGCAATCGTATCGGGATTTGGCACTCATTTATCAGGAGACAGGTGAATATAACAAAGCATTAGAGCTGTACATTAATATGCTAGGCGATCGAATTCCGGGGATAGATTTCTCTAATTTAGGTTCAGTGTTGAGCAATGAATTGCAACGCCTTATTAATTTGTACAAACACAAAATCAACTTTCAAAGATTGCCCAACGATTGGTTGGCAACCAACTTTAATATTGATGTACGAATGACGGCGTCTTGGAGTGATACCAATGTACCCTTCGAGTTTCAGTTTGTAAACCCAAAGAAAAGATTCTACAATTGGAATTCTGATGCCCAAACGGAAGAAAGCAAAGATGCACAAAAGAGTACGGAAGAGTTTCTGATAGACGATGCCGCACCTGGAAAATGGCTCATCAATGTTCGATATACAGGTGATGAGAATGCTACAAACATCCCGCCCTACTTAAAATACACGGTTTACAAAGATTTTGGCACTTCTAAAGAGACCCGCACAATCAAGTTGGTAAAACTAGAAAGCCAAATACAAAAGGTGACCTTAGACTCATTTGTCTATTAAAAATCGTACTATGAAGAAGCTATGTACATATTTCCTTCTACTGCTCAGCCCAGTTTTTGTCCAGGCTCAAGAAATTATGACCATTGCGGCAACCATAATCGATGCCGAAACAAAACAGCCTGTAGAGTTTGTAAATATTGGTTTTTTAGAAAAAGGTATTGGTACGGTGAGCAATGCCGATGGAAACTTTAGTTTGTCTTGGGAGCCTAAGGAAATTCGTGGAGCCGATTTCTTGCAACTTTCTTCATTGGGGTATGAGACCAAACAGTTAGCAGTTGAGGGTTTAGGTTCACTGACCTCTTATGCGGTACTTATTGAATTAACACCTACTGCTTACGATCTTGAAACCGTTTTATTAACTGCGGAAAAGCGGAGTTTTGAAAAATTAGGAAGTTCGGTATATGGTAAAGACCGGCCTGCGTATTGGTACAATAAAAAAGGGTTAGGGGGTGAGATTGCTGCTAAAATCGACATCGACCATCCTCAAACGTTGCTACAGGACTTAAAATTCCACATTCGAGAAAATGTAGGGGATAGCCTTTTGGTGCGGGTAAATATCTACGACTACCACCGCGGAAAACCAGGAAAAAAGTTAGTCAATAGAAATATATTTCATGTAATAAAAAGAAAGGGTGGAGAAGAAACAATTCCGTTAAAACAATACAATATTCGTGTTAACGAAGATGTTGTGATTAGTCTTGAATTGGTTGAAGTGTATGGAGACGCTATTCACTTTGAGATTTCTACGAGTCCGTACAAAGGCATTTCTTTTACCCGAGAAGTGAGTCAAGATCAATGGCGTGAATATGGTAGTACAGCTGTAGCCTTTCATCTGTTAAGTTCATATCCCGTAAATCCGAAACAAATGAGTCGCAGCGAGCGACGTCGTCCAAAAAAGCTAGACATCTATTGGGATGCCTCGTTACCTATGGCCAAGCGGAACATTTCGGAAGAATTAAAATTGCTTGGAAAATACTTCAACTATTTGGATGATGTCTTGGTGCGTACCGTCATTTTCAGCAAGGGGCGTTGGGTGGAGGCGCAATTTGATGTCAAAAATGGACGAAGCAAAGATTTGGAGGATTATCTTGAGAACACCTTTTACAATGGCGCATCAGACTTTTCAGAAGTACTTCAAAAAAACCCAATAAACGCAAATGCTGCGTTTGTTTTTTCTTCAGGCGAAACAATGTTTACCCAACTTCAAACAGCGTTGAACATTCCTATATTTTGCGTAAATAGCCAAGCAGAAGCCCAACACGAATGGCTACAAGAACTTTCTTATACAAGCGGCGGACATTACCTTAATTTGGCAGAAATGAACGTGAATGACGCGTTAGAATTTCTTCAAATAGAGAAAGACGATACACGTAATTATGCAACAGCGGGTATCGATAAAAGTGGTTATGTTTATGGAGTAGTTCATAATGAAAACGGAACACCCTTACAGGGTGCGTTGGTGCGTATAAAAAATACCTTTACGGAAGTAGAAACGGGGCCTAATGGGAGCTATGCGATAGATGCAGCACCGGGAGATGAACTCTCAGTAATGGCCTTTGGAATGTATCGCAAAGATACTACGGTAAGAGCCTTAAAAAAATTGCATATTCCGCTGAAGACCAACCGTGAGTTGTTAAATGAGGTGTATTTGGAAACCAAAACTGTTGGGGAGATTATTGGAGATTCTGTGGTGGAAACACCTTTTGGAAAAACGACCAAAGCAGCCGTTGGGTTTTCGTTATATCAAACGATTACTAGCGACCAGATTACAGCCAATGTTTCTGAACTTTCACAGCTTGTGAATATGGGTAGGGGTGTAGAGGTGGTTCCTCAAGAAATAATAGGGACATTCAAATACCGGTTTAGAAAATTCAAACGCGCTTCATTTCAATTGGAAACCTATGCAGCTGTCGTGATCGACGATATTGTATACGACCAAAACCAGCCCAAGGTGACCGTTCCTTTGATAGATCCCCAACAAATTGAACGCATTACATTACTGAATACGGCTTCTTCTGCAATTCGGTACGGGTCTGCCGCTGCTTTTGGAGCTATCGTAATTGAAACAAAGAACTATAAAAAAGGAAAGGAGTTTACCAAAAATGAGGCCAAAGAGAGGCCTTCGGCATTAGCTGTAGGCAATGAATATACAGAATCAACAGTCGCCCTGTTAGAAAATGCTGAGGTGCCTCCAGAATATGTTACTCCACTGCGGCAAGCAACTACATTTGAAGAAGCGAAAAATAAATATGAAGGACTACGAAGAAAGTACGGTGATCGTGTGCCTTTTTATTTGGAAACCGCCCGCTATTTTGAAAAGTGGGATACTGCCTTCGCAGAAGGTGTCCGTTCAAACATTATTGCCTTAGCACCAACAAATATTAGGGCTTTGCGCGCCTTGGCATTTGAGTATGAAGTAATACAAAACCTTGAAGATGCCCTGCAATTGTATGAACATATATTAAATGTGAAGCCTACAGAGGCACAATCGTATCTTGATGTCGCACGTTTAAGTGCCGAAACAGGTGCTGTTGAAACTTCCGAAGCATTGTACACCCAGTTATTGTATAATGTGATACCCAATGTTGATGCTGCCGAGCTACAACCTCAGGTTTTTAGCGGATTTAAACATTTGATTGCCAACCATAAATCGAAAATTAACTTTGAAGAGTTGCCAGAACAATTTATGAAGGTTGGGTATCATGAAAACATACGAATTGTTTTTGATTGGACCCATAGTGGCACAGACTTTGAGCTTCAATTTGTGAATCCGCAGAACAAATTTTTTACCTTTTCACATACGGCATTCCATAATGCCGCTTTGTTGAAACAAGAGATTGCACAAGGTGTTTCATCTAAAGAATTTATCATAGACGAATCCATCCCTGGTAGATGGCTAATTAACGTAAAGCATTTTGGCACTACGGAAATTGATAATCCAACCTACCTAAAATATACCATATATCGAAATTACGGCCTGCCTTCTGAGACAAAAGAAGTGAAGGTGATAGACCTTTCAAAATATACTCAAAAAATAACGCTTGATACTTTTATGCTATGAAAAACAGAATTATACATGCGTTCCTGTTTGTTTTATTGACAATGGGATTATACGCTCAAGAAAGAAACAAATCGATTACAGGAATAGTAAGTTCAGCTCCCGAAAATGCACCTATTGCAAATGCCTTAGTTACCATAAAGGGAACTTTTATTGAAACGGAAACAAATGCCAACGGAGCTTTCAACCTTAACGTTTCTCCAGATGATGACTTGGTGATTACGGCTTTTTTGATGGAGGCGAAAGAGGTTTCTGTATCTGGAAAGAACGCACCTTTATCGATCCAATTAGATTACAATGCCGAGTTGTTAGAGGCAGTATCGATTCGAGAAAAACAAGAGAAAAAGGATTACCTAGAGACCGGAATGGGGAAACAGCACCGCAACGGAATAGGTTTTTCAGCAGATGAAATGCAAGAGCGCTTTATTTCAGGTGCCGATGTAGATATGTATACGGTGGCAAGAAAAATGCCATTTCTATACGTAGAAGGAGACCAGTTAGGCAGCCAGGTAGTTTATTCTTCTCGTATGAGAGGGGCGATGCGTTCTAGTCGAGTGCCAATGCAGGTAATTGTTGATGGGGTTCCGGTAGAGCAAAATGCGTTAGCAATTATCAATCCTAGTTTGATAGAAAATATCACCTTACTACGAAGTTTGGCAGCTACCATTCGGTATGGATCTATTGGAGTAGGTGGCGTTATGATTATTACAACCAAGAACAGCGGCTCTGCTTCCAGGGGAAGTAAGGTACTACCGTCGCTTTTAGTGAAAGGCAATAATTACCAAGAAGGGATACTACCCATTTCAGAAAAAATTGAAATGGCTACACAAGGGTATATTGACCAATTAAAACCCTACGCCAACGTAGAAGACGCTCTCAACCTTTATGATGAGCAGCGCAAACAGCCCGAAACGTATAATTTGGCATATTACATAGACATGTCCAGTTATTTTGCAAGGTGGGGCGATACGTATGGGTATCAAGTGTTGTCAGACCTTTATGAACAAGCTAATGAGAATCCGCGTATTCTCAAAACCATTGCATTTATTTTGGAAGAGCGCGGCCATTTGGTGCAAGCCACGTATACCTTAGAACAGTTGGTAGAACTGAGACCAGATTATATCCAGACCTATCGCGATCTCGCGCGGCTATATGCGCAGACGGGAAAATACAATTTAGCGGCTACGCTCTACAAACAGATGGTGTTTAACACAGTGCCAAATGTAGATTTTGAACCCATTCACCCTATTATCTTTAATGAGTTTCGAAATCTGATTGCCAACCATAAAAGTAAGATTGATTATAAAAACATACCGAACGAATTTTTGTCGGTCAATTTTAAGAAAGATGTGCGAATTGTGTTAGAATATACCAATCCTCTGGCTGAATTTGAGGTGCAATTTGTGAGTCCAGACAAGAAATATTACACCTGGCGGCATACCTATTTTGAGAGTAAGGAACTCATCGAAGAAGAACTTTCAACAGGGTATGCACTAAAAGAATTTATCATAGAAGATTCAGGATATGGCAATTGGTTGGTGAATGTAAAATCGTTGAACACAACGCCTGGAACCAATCCTACTTTTCTTAAATATACCTTGTACCAAAATTATGGTTTGCCCAATGAAAAGAAAGAGGTAAAAGTGCTCAACTTGGCGCAGCATACCGAAAAAGTGACGTTAGACACTTTTATTTATTGATGGTCGGTTACTGGGTGCCGTTCCATTCGGCATAGAATTGCGCGAGAAATTGCTCCATAAACTGGTGTCGTTCTCGTGCAATTTTTTTTCCGGTTTTCGTGTGCATCTGATCTTTCAGCAGCAGTAATTTTTCGTAAAAATGATTAATCGTAGGCGCCGTAGATGCTTTGTATTCTGAAGGCGTCATCTCAAGTTTGGGCTGAATTTCAGGATCGTATATTTTCCTGTTTTTGAATCCGCCATAGTTAAACGTGCGTGCAATTCCAATGGCTCCCAGGGCATCGAGCCTGTCTGCATCTTGAACGACTTCCAGTTCTTTAGAGTGGAATGATTTTGTGGCATTTCCACCTCTAAATGACACGTTTGCGATAATGTTTACTATGTGTTCGCTATCTTCTTCGGAAATGGGCTGTGATTTTAGAAACTTGGCTGCTCTTTTGGGTCCGAGACTTTCGTCGCCCTCATGAAATTTGGAATCTGCAATGTCGTGCAATAGTGCGGCCATTTCAACAACCAACAAATTTACAGGTTCAGATGTGCCGATGAGCAAAGCGTTTTTATATACTCGCTCAATATGAAACCAATCGTGTCCTCCTTCGGCATTTTCCAGCTGTTGTTGTACAAAGCGTGTGGTATTCTTGATGCATTCCGTTCTTTCAACACTAGTCATTCGCAATGTGTTTTACAATAGTTGTTTCCAGCGATTCGATAAGTGCATCGTGCGATTGCCCCGCAATTTTTATGGGTTCTAGTACCTTCATTTTAAAATGAACCCCTATTGGCATGGGGAACATTCCGTAGCGTTGTAGTCTCCATGAGTTGCTGATACTGACAGGAAGCACGATTGCATCTGGCGCATGTTGGAACAAGGTAAGCAGTCCTTTTTTTCGAAATGGTTTTGGGTGTCCGTCCCTACTTCGGGTGCCTTCAGGAAAGATAACCACTGCTCTATTGTGCTCTGAAATGTACCGTGCAATTTTTTCAATCTGACGGGTTGCTTGCGTCGGATTTTTCCTGTCTATAAGCACCGAGCCGCCTTTCCGCAGATTATAGGAAACCGATGGAATACCTTTGCCTAATTCTATTTTAGAAATAAACTTGACGTGAAGTTTTCTCAGAAACCAAATCAGTGGCGGGATATCCCACATACTCTGATGGTTGGAAACGATGATTACGGGTGTGTTTTCGGGCAGTGTATCTGGCAGATCAACCGTAAAGCGAGTACCTAAGATATGGAGTGTACGTACGATGGTAGCATTAAAAATATCGACACTTTTTTTGTGCACATGATACCCAAACAGGAACAATGAGATGCGTTGTACCACTTCGTAAAACAGCAATCCTAACCCAAAGAAAAAGTGGAAAAGTATGGTTAGCGGATACCTCAGAATTTTGGCTAGTAACTTCATTTAGTTCAAAAATAAAAGCTGTTCCTTTTAAATCAAAAGAAACAGCTTTTTATTTGTCCGTTTACATTGTATTGCTCGATATTGGAGCATCAATAGTTTTAACAATGTTCGTTATAGGCTCCCATAAGGTTCTCGGCAATCATTTCTGCTGGGCGACCTTCAATATGGTGACGCTCTAGCATGTGCACTAATTCTCCATTTTTAAACAACGCCATTGAAGGTGAACTCGGAGGGAAAGGAATCATTTGTGCTCTTGCAGCATCTACGGCTTCACGGTCTACACCTGCAAATACTGTTACCAAATGGTCTGGAGTTTTTGCATTTTGTAAACTCATGCGGGCTCCTGGTCTTGCGTTTGCTGCGGCGCAACCACAAACTGAATTTACGACCACTAAGGTAGTTCCTTCTTTTGCGAGTGCATCTTTTACGTCTTGCTCTGTATATAATTCGCCAAAACCGATACTTGTTAAGTCTTCGCGCATTGGTTTTACTAATTCTGCTGGATACATAATCGTTTCTTTTAAGTCATTAAAATTGAGTTACAAAGATAGTCATTTTGACTCGTAAAAACTTACAGTAAACCGTAACAAACCCTTGATTCGCAATACGTATATTTGCACTTCGTTTAAAAGCATTAATACAAGAGTACATGATTCGTTGGTTGGCAGCCGTTTTAGGATATACCTTTTTTCGATTTCCCGGGGCAATATTGGGTTTTTTATTGGGTTCGCTCATAGATAATATGATAGGCGGAAAGAAATCTGGAGGTAGGGGGTTTCAGCAAGTGTTTCAGCAGCGTAGCGAACAAGTTTCTCCAGCCGATTTTGAATTAAATCTGTTGTCGCTGGCATCGCTGGTAATCAAGGCCGATGGGGTGGTAAACCAAAAGGAATTGGATTATGTGCGGCAGTATTTTGTACAAGCCTACGGAAAGGAGCGCGCGAATGCTACTTTTAAGGTATTTAATGAAGTAATTAAGAACCGACAGGTTTCTGCAGCGAATATCTGCTCATTGCTTCGAAGCCGCACTCGATACGAATCTAGGCTTCAATTACTCCATTTTTTATTCAGTATTGCCAATGCCGATGGGCATGTTACCCAATCTGAAGTAAATGAAATAAACAACATCGCTAGATATTTAGGAATCCAACTCAGAGATTTTGAGAGTATCAAAGCCATGTTTTTTCAGAATCCAGACAGTGCCTATAAGATTTTGGAAATTGAAAAAACGGCAACGGTTTCAGAAATTAAATCGGCCTATCGCACCATGGCCAAGAAGTACCATCCTGATAAGTTGGTACACATGGACGAAGCATACCAAAAAGGAGCTGAAGAGAAGTTCAGAAAAGTACAAGAAGCCTACGAACAATTGCAAAAAGAACGGGGCTTTTAATCGTCACCTCAACGTTGGAGAGGTTACACGAGTAGCTCCGTCCTGAGATTAATAAAATAGCTCTCACTCAAATGTGATCTCTCAGTCGTGCCTCCTTCGAGATGACAGACAGAGTCACCTCGACTTTGGAGAGGTCACACACCAAACACATCCTCAACTTAAATTAAATTATCTGATTATTCAACGATTCCCATTTCGGATTAAATTCTGAAATTAGATTGTTTTTTTTCTCCCGTCGCCATTTCTTAAGCTCTTTTTCTCTAGCAATAGCTGTCGTCGCATCAGAAAAGCCCTCATAGTAGACTAAATAAAAGCAATTGTATTTTCCTGCAAAAGATTTTTTTGCATTCTGACTGTCAAAATAGTGTTGAGAAATTCTACGTTGAATGTCATTGGTGATACCAATATATATGGTTGTTCTATATTCATTTGAAACGATATATACAAAATGAGAATAAAGCATATTTAAAGATAGTAATTCGATGCAACAGTCACCTCGATTTTGGAGAGATCACGCGAGTAACTTCGCTTTGAGATTAATAAAATAGCTCTCACTCATATGTGATCTCTCAGTCGTGCCTCCTTTGGCAGCCCTCCTTCGAGACGACTAGCTTGCTTTTTCAACAGTAATTCGTTCCGTAATCTCATTACCATCTTGATCTACCGCGGTAAGTACGTAGGTGCCTGGCAATGGTTGTAGTGAAATTTGGTGAAAAGTATCGGTAGTGGTAATAAAACTGCCATCTAGATACCAATAGATGGTGGTTTCGGTATCGCGATGTGCTAGCGTAAAAATGACTTCTTGGGTTTGTTCTTCAAAATTCTTCGCTAATAATATGGTTTCATTTTTCCCTGCCTGACCTGCAGGCGGGTTCGGAAATATAAACTCCATTAATTGTTCTCCCTCTTGTAGACAATCAGATTTAAACGGGGGCAAGCTAGCGTATTCTGGATGCAACGGAGCGTAATAATATTCGAGCAACGGAGGTAAGGCAAACCATGATTTATGTTTCATTTCAGCTAAATCGTAGCACGAGGTGTTCACTCGATATTGTTCATTTTCAGACAGAAATACTTGTTGGTGGTAGGGGCAGGGTTGGGTACGGACACCAAGTTTTGGTATGAATTCTGAAACAGTGGCATCACAAAATACTCCAGCCAAATGACCGCTTTTAGAGCAAATTTGCACTTCAGTTAAGTCGTCATACGGCGTTTTAAACCATTCACTTTTCGGTAGAATTTCCAGTACATCAAATAGAATTGGGGCTGCTGCCTGAAGCCCAGTCAAGCCAGGGCGTCCTTCGCCATCTGCGTTTCCGGCCCAAACGCCAATGGCATATTTTTCGGTCACACCCACGGCCCAAGCATCTTTAAAGCCAAAACTGGTGCCCGTTTTCCAAGCAATTGGTTGCGCATCATTGTAGAAATCCCAGTTTTCTTCACCTTGGGGCCTGTTCACTTCTTTAAGGGCTTCTACCATTTTATAGATGGCACCAGCGCCAAAAAGTGTCGGATTCTGTTGTTTTTCTAGAATCTCGGTTTGAATTGTAACATAACTCGGCACTTTTGTTTCAAATGGTAGGTACTCGCTAGAGCTGGAATTGAAATAAGTGAGGGTAGCTGCCATACTTGCGTACGCATTGGTGATTTCCCATAACGAACTTTCCGCTCCGCCCAAAATAAGCGAAAGACCGTAATAATTGGGGTCTTTGTTTATATGGTCTAGTCCCAAATCATCAATCTTATGGTGAAAACGTGCTAGTCCGTACGATCGCAACATCCGTACAGCCGGCACATTTAGAGACCGTGATAGCGCTAAGCTGGCGGGTACGGCACCATTAAACTGTTTGTCGAAATTCTCGGGATTGTAACCGTTTATCACAGTAGGAACATCGGCTACCAAGGTGTTTGGCAATAGTTCGCCGCTATCTAACAATGCTGTGTACAGAAAGGGTTTTAGGATGCTTCCCGTACTTCTTGGTTTGTCAATAATATCAACAAATTTGTTGTTTTCTTTTGTAGTAGGGGCATTTCCGATATAGGCCAAAATTTCTCTGGTTTCAACATCGAGCACTAAAATGGCCAAATTGTGTATTTCGTTTTGTCGTAACTGAAAATGTTGTTCTGCGGCAATTCTATTGAGTGTTTGTTGCAGGTTGAGGTCTATTGTGGTTTTGATTCGCTTTCCGGGTTGTTCCTTGCGAATCTTTTCGGTAAGGTGCAAGGCGGTTTCGGGCAATGGCAGTGGCTTTCCAGGTAGGGGTTCAGAAAGTGCTAATTGGTAGGTGGTTTCGTCAATAATTTCTTGCTGAAATAATTTTAGCAGCAATCGATCTCTTTTTTGCTGAAATATCTGCTCATTTTTCCCCGGAAAAATTAATGCAGGAGCATTTGGTAGTACGGCCAGAGATGCTGCCTGCCCCCAACTCAATTCGCTAGCAGGAATACCGAAGTATCGCCAAGCTGCAGTATCTAGTCCCACTACATTACCACCAAAAGGTGCGTAAGAAGCGTACAGGTTTAGGATTTCTTTTTTCGAATATCCTGCTTCCAATCGCGTTGCCTGAAAGAGTTCCACTAATTTTTCGCCATAACTACGCTTTTTGTTTTTCCGCGCCAAGCGAATGACCTGTTGTGTAAGCGTACTGCCACCCCGACGCTTTTCCGTAGTAAGATTTCCCCAAAGTGCTTTACCTATGGAAATCGGATTAAACCCAGGATGGCTATAAAAATATTCGTCTTCAAAATGCAGTACGGCTTGCTCAAACCGATAGGGCACACTATCTGAAACAGGAAAACGCCATTGGCCGTCGTCTGCAATTCGCGCACCCATCAACACCCCTTCTTTACTTTCTACCACTGTAGAGGTAGGGTCTTTAAACAGCGGTTTGGGAAGGCAAAACATCCAATATAGCAAGCCCGCCATCACCAAAATAAATTTTATTTTGTGCTTTTTTACGATATGTAACAACTTTTGTCTCATGGGTAAATCAAGGCTTATTTATCTATGGTTACCCAAATACCTTGGTTCCGAGCATAATAATTATTGTCGTACATGGCTTCTACTTGGGTGCCGGGTAGGTAATAGGTGCCCAGATACGAAGCATTCAATTTTACTGTAAAGGTCTTTGTCTTTTTAGCAGGTAAGTCGAAGTAAAAATTTACTCGATCGTCCCGAATGTCTTTATACCGAGCAGCTCCAGAAGCGCCACCACCCAATTCGGTAAAACTGGTATTTACAATTTCCCAACCTCCTGGGAATATTTTGGTGAGCGCCACATGGTTTACGTAATTGTTTGATGTATTCGTGATGGCAACTACAGCATTAATTTCGGTTCCTTGGCGAACATTTTTAATGTCTATTGTCTTGCCTTCACCATCGAGGTATTGTGCTTTAACAGTCAGATTTTTTCGCTCGGCCAATTCATTTCCAAGGGGTAATTTCCCTTTCTGAAGCAAGTTCACATACACTACGTTGTTCTTTTTGTTTGTAACCGAAATGGTATTGCTGCCCATAGCGATATCTGTATCTCTTTGTGCAATGGCTCGATCGCTTTTCACCGTATTGGTTTTTCCATTTACGGTATAGGTAAGCTCTAAGGCTTTCCCGCCATTCTTGGCAACCATTTTTGCCATTGCTAGGAGCGCATAACTGGTTTCTTGGGTGCTGAACCAGCGTTGAGATGACAATTCTTTGGCTACCGAAATTGCCATGTCACGTTGTTTAGCATTTCCAGTAATGACAAGGGTCTCTAGTGCCATGGCCTTATTCCTGAATGGAGAACCATAGGTGTGGTAATCGTAATTAGTAGGGCGAAAGTTCACGTTGGCCGTCGCCGAAATCTCCTCGGCCACTTTTTGTTTACCTGCCAATGCATACGCCGCCGCAAGGCGCCATTTAGCGTCGTTACTTAGGTTTTTCGATTCACGCAATCGGTTCATCGCAGCCAACTCTGGTTGACCGGCAAGCGCCAACGTATACAGACGATACGCTTGTGTTTGGCTTGAATTGTAACGGGTGCTGCCATTGCGCCATTGGCGTGCTTCATTTTTTTGATAGCGCAACCAATTACTCAAAAAAGTAATGGGTAATGCATAGCCTTTTGCTTTTGCCTCCAACATAAAATGCCCTACATAATTCGTGCTCCAATCGTCTGCGTTTCGTTCGCCTGGCCAATACGCCATCCCTCCATTTGCAATTTGATAGCGACCTAATTTTTTAATGGCAGCTTCTACATTACTTTCAATCTGTTTTTTCTTGTCGAATGTGATATCGAAAATATCAGCCAAGAATAACTGCGGAAAAGCCGCCGAGGTAGTCTGTTCTACACAACCATGTGGATAACGAATTAGATACTCCAACCGCTTGCTGAAATCCATTGGAGGTAAGGTCGAGAACTCTAAAGTGGCAGCATTGGTACCCGCTACTCCAAATGTTTCAAAAGAGATTTGCTGGGTGCCATTTTCAGAAAGGGTGTATTGTGTCGATTTCTGCGAAATGGGGTTCGGATTTTCTACATCAACCTCTAAATTGTAACTGGCAGTTTCCCCATTGCCAGCAGCCGAAATTTCAATAGTTTGAAATTGGTCTGTAGGCAGCACTTCGAAGTCAAAATTGACAATTTGTTCTCCTACCGAAGGAAACGAAACCGATTTAGAAGTACCGTTTATAGGCTTTAATGCATCTCCAACTTTCAGCTTAATGGTAGCATTTCTTACTTTTGGTTCCATAGCAAAAACAGTCACGGGTATGGTCACTTTTTCACCCGGACTCAAAACACGCGGTACCGAAGCCAATACCATCAAAGGTTTTTTAACAGGGGTGGTTTTTTCTGCTTTTCCGTAGGCACTTTTGCTATTATCACCCGCAATGACCATAGTACGAACCGACCCTATGTAGTTTGGCATTGTAATTTGGTGGGTAGCGGTCTCACCTTTTTTCAAGTGAAACGGCCCTAAGTAGCGCACAACAGGCTTAAAACGGTCGGCTTTTCGATTTTTTGCACCAGCGGCAGCGTCGCCACCTCCAATTTCATAAATATTATTCACGCTACCAGAATAGGCGCCAATCACATAATCGTACATATCGAATGTTTTTACGCCTAAAGCTTCTCGGGTATAAAAAGCATCGTGGATATCGGGCGTTTTAAAACGTGTAAGATCTAGCAACCCTTCATCTACCATGGCTAGAGTATAGGTCATGGTCTTGTTGTTTGCTTCGGAAACTTTAACCGTAAAGTTCTTCTCGGGCTTTAACGCATCAGGCATTTGTAGTTGAGGCTGCAATACCGTAGCGGGATTTTCAACTAAAATTGGAATGACACCATACAAGCGTATGGGCAGATCGTTTTTAGTGTGTTCATGGGGTTGTAGCAGCGAAATATTGGCATAAATATTTGGCGCCATTTCTTCAGTAATTTTAATTTTTGCCTGGGTTTCGCCTTTGGAAGTTTCAATCCATTGGGTAGAAAGCACCTCGGTGCCGTTTTCAATACTAATGAGTGCACGACCATTACTCCCTGACGGAAACGTAATCACGGCCTCTTCGCCTACATCGTATTTTTCTTTATTTGCTGAAAACACCAGCATTTTTGAACTTTCAGCGCCTTCGCCGGCAGGGCGTTTCCACCAGTTTCTATAAAAATAAGTGACCCGTCCGGTGGCGTGACCAGAAACAGGGTCTATGACTCGAATGAGGTAGCGTCCGCCTTCTTCTTCAGGAATGTTGAGGTTAAAACTGCTTTTTCCGTTACCGGCTGTAGTCACAGTTAATTCTTTAAACGGTTTGTAGACCGTGGCGTCTTCGTAGCGTGAAAGATTGTCAGAGCCGCGGTTCCACCACCAGCGCCATTCAATTTTAAAAACTTTTACCTCTAATTTTCGGTTGCCACTTGGGTTTCCTTCTGTGTCTACTGAAACCACGTCAAATGAAGTGTTCTCATCGGTATAATATGACCCATAGCGATGGGGTTCAGGAGATTGCATGCCCACAAAGTGACTGTACGGAGCGATGTTTTTACTGAACACATCTATAGAAAAGTCGCCTCCACCTTCATAAATTTTAGTCAGAAATGTAGCGCTGAGCATGCCAGGAGCTTTGTTTGAAATGTCGAATTTTTTTGAAAACTCAGTCGTTCCATCACCAGAAAGGTTTTTGGAAACCACTGGAATTTCAACTTCGTCAAATTTCCTGACGGGATCATTAAATTGATAATTTATGAATTTTTTAAAAGCGGTATTGGTACTGCGCAAGGTAGCATCCATCTCAACCTTTAAGTCTCTTGCGGGCGCGCCGTGCAGCCACAGCCCTTGTATGCTCCCTTCAACAGCTTTGCTAGCATCTAAAATTTCCGCATTAAAATCTAGTTTAATCTTTAAGCGGTTTGGTTTTACGGTGGCCACCTTTAGCGATTTGGTGAATTTTACTCCGCCAGCACTAATGGTAGCGTTCCAATTCCCAGTAGGGGCGTTGGCATCGGTATTTATGGGGAAATAGTAAAAGCCATTGGCAACCCCTCCTACCAAACCTGCGGTTTGTCCACCTCCTCTTCCAGAAGGAGCGGAACTGTTTCCTCTATTTAAAACCGTGCGCTGCACCAACTTTCCGCGTGCGTCGGTAACTTCTAATTTTACAGGGTGGTTTTTAGGCAACGGATTTGCAGCATCGTTGAGTACAAAAGTGAGGTGAATACTGTCGCCAGGGCGATGCACTCCTCTTTCGGTATACACAAACCCTTTCAGACCTTTTTGGAGTTGTTTCCCCGAAACATCAAATTTACTCATGCTCAGGGCATTTCCGTCTTCTAACTTGGCGTATGCATAATTTTTTCCTTTGCGGGCTACGGCAAACGAAATCGTTCGGTCACTGTCGTAAAGTGCAAATCCGTCGCCATCTGTAGTAATGGTTTCAATGAGCTGCTGCTGGAAATTGAACAGGTCTATTTTTACCCCGCTTTCTGGCGTTGTAGTGAGTAAGTTATTACAGGCAAAATGGTAACTTTTGTTGTTTCCTTTTTTAGCAATCACACCAAGGTCGCTACCTAGAATGTTAGTGGCGATAATTCGGTCTTCATTATAATATGCGGGATGGCATGGGTTGTCGCGCTGTTCCCAATTGTACGAATAGGTTCGCCATCTGTAGATTTCATTGTCCCAATATTTTTCTTCGCGTTCTGTTTCGTCTAGGCCTGAATTGTCTTCAAAATCGTCATAATAGGCATCTTCTGAATTTGCAACATCAGAATTGTCACAATCGTAGCTAATGTAGTCTTTGGTAAAACTGAATTCTACTTGGTATAGTGATCCCGGGTTGGTTTTAAAAATTCAGAAATATTTACGGCGTGAGCTTTCCAGGAGCCTTCTTCGCCCAAATTATTTTCGAGTGAAATCGTTTTTTTCGCCACGCGCCGCCCTACACGTTTCATATCGTAACTATTGTAGTTGTCTAGATTAGACGATTGTAGAAACTGCAACATATTGTCTTCAAAAATTTGAATAATACGTACATCGACTGCTTTTAGATTTACAGTTTCAAAATAGAGGGGCGTGCTCTGGGCGTTTGGCAAAATCACTCCTTTAGAGAGCAGGCGTACCGCTGGTTTTAATTGTTCGAAAGAAATGAGTTCGCTAAATTCCTTTTTTAAGCCGAAATTTTCTGTGTTTTTAATACCGTTAAACAGGGTCACCCGTACGTCGCCGGTGATACGATCGTTAGGGTATACGATGAGCACGTTATCATCTACTTCAAAGCGTAGGTTCTTGGCGCGTTCGATGGTGATGAGGCCTGCAAAGTCTTGTTCAGGTGCAATTGGGTCTGAAAAATTAATCGACAGCGAAGCTTGGGGCGAATGGCTCGCTTTTACATCTACCACCTTAAAATTGTTCTGTCCGGGAATGGCAAAGGTGTTGCTGCCTTTGTTATCGGCTCCAATTGGTTTTCCGTCCCAAGAAATAACAATCTCGTCATCATCTATTTTGCGCGAAATACTATCGATTGTAAAGTTGTAATATCGTGCCGATGTGCTTTCTGAAGGCCATTTAATAGTCAGTTTTTTACTGCCTTGGGTTGCTGAAATAAGCTTTTTGGCATCTTTTAATTGTAAAACATCTGATGCCTCTAGTGCACCACTTATATATTGCCATTGTTTGTTATACGACTGTAGGTTCTCTAGATTAAAGGTAAAGTTGGGAGTAAGGGTTTTAAAACTGAAGGTGTAGTTTTTAAATGCTTTGTCGATGTCTTCGTACAATTTGTGTAAGTGTACGGTGATGGTGTATTCAGTGTCGGGTTCTAGATACTCGTCAGGTTGGAATAATAAGGTGCTGCTGTTTTCAACAATGAGTTTTCCCGAAGTTTTGGGTGAAATTTTAAGATAGTCTGAAGGAATTTCTTGTGTAATTTCAAACTGTTCTAAGGGCTGTGCCAACTCAATCTGAATGGGTGTGGTAATACTTTTGGTACCGTAGGTGTGTTGGGTAATGTAGTCTTTAAATTTAAAGAGATTGTCGGTTTCTGAAGTTTCAGTTTTATTGCCACAGGCAGTTAGAGAGAGCAATACAACACAGGTGAGTAAGCGAAGCAGATTGTTCATAATGATGGTTTTACAGTTTAAAATTACGATAAAATAGTGGTTGTGCCCGTGGAAATTTTCAGTATGAAAATCGCACGGCGACGGGTAACTCAATACAATGGAGGAGGGAGGGTATTTGTTTTGTAACGTCCTTAATTAAGTCCCTATTATATGAAATCTGTGGTTTGTGATTACTTTAACAGCAACGGTTGTGTTATTCTAGCAGGTTGTGGTAGGCTCGATATTCGGCTAAATTCCAAGCAAGTATGTTCTTAGCTTCCCATTTTTGTTGAAATGCTTTTTTCCTTTTTTCAATCTTTTCAAGATAGGCATCATGGTTCATGGTAAAGTAGGGGTATGGAAATTTTGCTTGCTGAAAAGCATAGGTTTCTAAAAGCTCGCCCTTGGTTTTGTCTAGTAGTGGCAGCGTTTTGTCTGAGAGATTAGAGAGATATGCCAGGTGAAGGTACGAGTTATCTGCATTACTGAAATTGTATTTGGCGATTACCGAATCCCAATTCACCAAACTACTCGCGATTAAGATGAGGTAGAGTGCCAATGTGTTTTTCTGAAATAGATAAAAGGCAGTTTTGGTTTTTTGAATTTTTCTGAATACAGTAAACAGTCCGTAAAGTACAAGTAACAGGAAAAGCACTACGCCAATGCGTTTGTATGCAAGCGCAAAGTGTTTGATGTACCAAAAATTTCGGATGGCAACCGAAATGGCCAAAATTGCATTCTGAGCTACCCAAACATAGGCCAGATATTTCAGCCATTTATTGTTTTTGTAGAAGTTAAGATTTCCGCGGAAAAAGTACAGCACCACAGCAATCGAGATCAAGATTGAGATAATCAGTAAGTAGGTGCCTTCATGCACAAATTGTTTTAGGGTCTGGCCGTCCCATTCAAAATTAAACCATACCCAGTAAATGTCGATGCAATTCAGCAAAAGGAGTAATAAGTTTAAGATCGCCAACAGGAAAATGCCGGCTTTATACTCACTTTTTAGTGCGGAAAGTTTAAAGAACCGACGCTTTCGCATTTTATTTCGATACAAGGTTGAATGTACAGTAGCTTCATGGTTTTGAATTCCTGGAACGGCGGTTCTATAGAGCAGGAAAACACTAAGGAACAAGCAAAATAGAAAGGTAAAGAACAACGGGAAGTTAATATTTTCAAACAGGAAAGTAATCCCGTTTTGAAGTAGTTCGCCAAATGCACCCAGATAGTCGCTAAAGATTGGGTTCGAAAAACTATAGATGGTCAAGAAAACTCCAATGATGAGTATTGGAATTACAAAAATGCGCGATTTCCATAAAAAGTTGGCCACTTTTATACCGCCTACTTTTCTGCCAAAAAACTGTTTTGCAAAGGCTATTTGTGATGTAAATATGGTCGCTGAGGCCATTCCGAAGGCATTTAGCAAAGATTTAATCGAACTAAAGTTAAGTACGCCCACAAACACAAACAATGAAATATAATGTACCGTAAATACAAAGGTTGAGTAAATCAACACGGTAAAAATACCAGTAGTAAAAGTTCCCAAAAATGTAATTAATACAAGCGGTTTGCCCAACGTAAGTTGCTTTGTAAAAGCCAGCCAAGTAAAAAGGAGGCATTCAAACAAGAGCAAATTCAATCCTATGCCTTGTCTAAAAAACAATAGGGTTAACAAAAGGGCAGAAACGAATACGGCTGATAAAGAGTTCGGGTATCTCATCTAGAAAATTTTGAATAGTTAGATGTAGTGTTGTCCCGTCGCGTCGATTTTAGGCAAGCCAAAGGGTTGGCTTTTGTGAATACCTTATATAGATTTTAGAAAAGGGGAAAGGTTGCGTAATTGCTACTGATTTTCTTTATAGATGCCCAGGACAAGTTCGCCTTCTGCGTTCATATGTGCCCGATACATCCCTTCGGTATTGAAATCCATAGAGACGTTTCCATCTTTATCAATTGCCACGACACCTCCAGTTCCGCCAAGCTTTGTGAGTTTTTCTTGAATGACTTCCTGTGTGGCTTCTTGTAAAGAAACCTGTTTGTATTCCATCATGGCAGAAATGTCGTGTGCCACCATACCACGAATAAAATATTCGCCCCATCCGGTAGATGAAACTGCACAAGTTGCATTGTTAGCGTAGGTACCAGCCCCAATAATGGGAGCATCTCCAATACGGTTCCAACGTTTGTTGGTCATCCCTCCTGTAGAGGTTCCAGCAGCTAAGTTGCCATTTTTATCTAGGGCAGCACACCCAACAGTTCCAAATTTTGAGTTTTTAATAAAAGGATCATTTTGGTTTGAAACAGCTTTTGTGGCGTTCTGGATTTCACGTTGTTTTACTTTTTGCAAAGCTTGGAAGCGACTTTCAGTATAAAAGTAAGCTGGATCTATCAATTCAATACCGCGTGTTTCTGCAAAGACTTCGGCTCCCTTGCCAGAAAGCATCACATGTTCACTATTGTTCATGACCTGCACTGCGAGGTCTATGGGGTTTTTAATACGCGATACCCCTGCAACAGCACCGGCGTTTAGGTTGGCTCCATCCATCACAGAGGCATCCAGCTCATTTGTTTCTTCATGGGTAAAAACAGCACCTTTCCCGGCATTGAATAGTGGTGAATTTTCCATGATATTAATGGTCTTGGTGACGGCTTCCATGGCTGTACCTCCATTTTTGAGGATTTCATGCCCTACTGAAATAGCTTCGGTGAGTTTTTCTTTATATGCAATTTCAAGCGAATCGCTCATGTTTTTTTTGAGAATGGTTCCTGCACCTCCATGGATAACGATACCAAAAGTAGGTTCGCTTTTTTCAACTTTTTGGGTGTTGTTTGACGTTTCGGACGCTGATTCTTTAACATTTTCACAGCTAAAAAGCACTAAAAATCCGATGAAAAGTGTTAAAATTCTGTTTATTGACATATTTTTTTATTTGAAACACTAAGATAGCACAAAATCCGCGATATGACTGACTTGGTGTAAGAAAAAAATGTAGGAAAATCAGCTAAAAATGATAAAAAACATCGATGAAATACACTCAATAATCGATTAAGTGCATTTTTGTATGAAATATTTTATATATTAGCATCAGCATCATGCCCCAAATTTGATGTCCCCCGTATTATGAAACTTATAAAAACCAGCCTACTGGCTATGGTGGTATTATTCACTATGGCTTCGTGCTCAAAAGATGAAGCACCTGTAACCGAAGAGTTAAACTACAGTATCGATTTAAACTTGGCCAATGAAACCGATTGGGTCATGGCAAACGAAATTTTACAGTTGGTGAACGACTACCGGATATCTCAAGGTTTAACAACTATTAAGAGAGATCAATCGTATGCTTCTGCCTATGCTGTTGACCACACACAGTATATGATTGAGAAAAGCCAGATTAGCCATGATAATTTTGGTGTACGTGCGAGTGCATTAAAGGAACGTGGCGCCCAAATCGTGAGCGAAAACGTAGCCTATGGTTATGATACCGCAGAAGATGTTGTGAATGCTTGGCTCAACAGCCCTGGCCACTTAAAAACAATTGAAGGTGAATACACACATTCTGGTTTTGGAGTGATTCAAAACAGTGAAGGCGCCTATTACTTTACTCAATTATTTTATAGAAAGTAAATTACATTCACCTTTTAAATGTAACCCAATTGCCGTATTTTTATGCAAACGCATAATACTACGGCAATGGCTATTTTAAAACCTTTCAATTTAAACCAATGGGTAGAAGAAAACCGAGACCTTCTTAAACCACCGGTTGGCAACAAAAATCTTTATAAAGAGGCAGAAGATTATATCGTAATGATCGTGGGTGGGCCTAATGCCCGAAAAGATTACCACTATAATGAAACCGAAGAATTGTTCTATCAGCTTGAAGGAAATATTCAGGTGCACATTCAGGAAAACGGTAAAAAAAGAACCATGGAGCTAGGCCCAGGAGATATGTACTTGCATCCTGCCAAAGTGCCACATTCTCCCGTGCGAGAGGCAGGTTCTATTGGTCTCGTTGTAGAGCGGAAGCGCCAAGATCTTGAAGGAAAAGATGGCTTGCTATGGTTCTGCGATAATTGCAACAATAAACTGCACGAAGTGTATTTCCCACTGAACGATGTAGAAAAAGATTTCCTGCAACATTTTATAGATTTCTACGGAAGCAAAGAATTGCGCACCTGCGATAATTGCGGGACGGTGATGGAAGTGGATAGTAGATTTACACCAGACTGATACACGCTATTTTTTCTTCGGAAAATGGAATACTTCCAAAAAAAGCTTCTCCCATTGGGTAAGGAGAAGTGTACAAACCGAGGGTTTGGCCGCAGGGGTAATTAAAAGCCCCTCCAACAACAAGAAACTTCTCTCCTGCGCTCCTTTTTTACCGTTTCAGAAAAACGTACCTTTGCAGCTGAAAAAATAGGCAATAAATACGCACCTTTTTCAACTATAAATAATCACAAAATAGATTGCGCTAGCAATCCACTTTAAAATACAACACTATGTCAACAGTAGCCACCGATTTCGGAATGGATAAAGCATTAGAAAAACTAGGTTTAAAAGACGTTAACCACGGAACTTCCACAGGAAACACATGGTACCCGGGCGGAACTGAAATCGCTTCCCACTCACCGGTAGATGGAGCGCTCATCGGGAAAGTAACGACGACTACCAAAGACGAATATGAAAAGGTAATCGCCGCTGCGCAAGATGCTTTTAAATCGTTTAGAGCTATGCCCGCGCCACAACGTGGTGAGATTGTTCGTCAGTTTGGGAATAAATTACGCGAATTAAAAGAACCTTTGGGTAAATTGGTATCCTACGAAATGGGGAAATCACTTCAAGAAGGATATGGTGAAGTTCAAGAAATGATCGATATCTGTGACTTTGCGGTCGGATTGTCGAGACAACTGAACGGACAAACAATTCCGTCTGAGCGACCAGGTCACGTCATGCGCGAGCAATGGCATTCTTTGGGTATCGTAGGAATTATTTCTGCCTTCAACTTCCCAGTGGCAGTTTGGGCGTGGAATACAGCACTAGCTTGGGTTTGTGGTGATGTTTGCGTATGGAAAGGAAGTGAAAAAGCACCGTTATGTACCGTAGCTTGCCAAAATATCATCGCAGGTGTACTAAAAGACAATGATCTTCCAGAAGGGATTTCAAGTATTATTAATGGCGATTATAAAGTAGGTGAGTGGATGACACAAGATACCCGAATCCCACTTATCTCAGCAACAGGTTCTACCCGTATGGGCCGAATAGTCGGAAAGACCGTTGCAGAACGTTTCGGGAAGTCGCTTCTCGAACTTGGCGGAAATAACGCCATCATCATTACTCCAACAGCCGATCTTAAAGTGGTAGTGCCAGGTGCGGTATTTGGTGCAGTGGGAACTTGCGGACAACGATGTACGTCTACCCGAAGATTGATCATACACGAAAGTGTGTACGACAAGGTAAAAGACGCTATCGTAGGAGCTTACAAACAAATTGTAATTGGAAATCCGTTAGACGAAAATAATCATGTTGGTCCGTTAATCGATAAAGATGCCGTAGATACCTATTTAAGTGCTATTGAAAAAGCAAAAGCCGAAGGTGGAAATGTGTTGGTTGAAGGTGGTGTGCTAGAAGGGGAAGGCTACGAAAGTGGTTGCTATGTAAAACCAGCCATTATTGAAGCTAAGAACAGCTTTGAAATTGTACAGCACGAGACTTTTGCTCCTATTTTATACCTTATGAAATACAGTGGCGATGTTGAAAACGCCATCGACCTACAAAATGGGGTAGCACAAGGGTTGTCAAGTGCTATCATGACCAACGAAATGAAAGAAGCTGAAAAATTCTTGTCGTTTGCTGGTTCAGACTGCGGAATTGCCAATGTGAATATCGGTACCTCAGGTGCTGAAATCGGCGGCGCTTTTGGTGGTGAAAAAGAAACGGGTGGCGGACGAGAGTCTGGATCTGATGCCTGGAAAGTATATATGAGAAGACAAACCAATACGGTGAATTACTCAGATGAATTACCGCTTGCTCAAGGTATTAAATTCGATCTATAATAAGAACAGTTATGTCAGTTCGAGCGATTGTCTTTCAGTGGCAATTGTATCGAAAACTAAACAATATGGAATATCTTATAAACCCGTTCAACTTTGAGCGGGTTTTTAATTTCGTCCTGTTTCCTCAGGGTATAATTGCCATACAGGATCACTCTGCCAGAATTGTTTGGTGTCTGCGTCTAAAATGGATAGTTTGCCTTTAAAGGCAGCTCCGGTATCAACATTCCAAACGTTTGCGAAATTAGTAGGAACATCTTTCCCTATCCGGAACGTCGGGGTGTGGCCAATATAAATTTCCTTGAAGAGTTTCAATCGCTTGGGATACTTATCATCTTCTTCTGAAAGATTAGGGTCTAGACTACAAACCATTTCCCAGAGGGTGCGGTCCCAATAGACGGTATTTGGAAAGTATTCGTGTTGCGGACCCTTGCTACTCGCAAATCCTGCGTGTAGGTAACATCTGTTCTCACTGTCTATGTGGAAATTTTCTAGGCGTTCCAAAAACTGGATGTGTTGCTCAATAGCTGCTTCGGAAAGTTTAGCATAACTCTTTATGCTAGAAACACCACCATGGTTTAGCCACATGGGAGCACTTTCTTTCCCTTTTAAATAATTGTACAACAATTCGTCATGGTTTCCCCTAAGAAAAATGCATCTATGCTTTTCAGCATAAGACATTAAAAAGGAGATTGTTTCAGCATTGTCACTCCAACCATCTACATAATCGCCAACAAAAATAAGGGTATCTGTTTTTAAAGGCTGTACACGTTCTAAAACTTGCTCTAACCCGCGTAAACCGCCGTGTATATCACCCACCACTAAGGTTCTCATTTCTAACTATTTTAAAATTCCCAAGGGTATAAAATAAGCGTATTGTGGTTGAAAAGCGATTACTTTTTCAAAAATTTATGATTATATTTTTGACCTTCCGAAGTGATACATTCTATAAAATACAATCCTGATGGTAAAAATGAAACATCAATAGTTTCGCCAGTGTACCGCATATTATATACTTGCCTGCCACTTGTAGAGAAAACCGACACACTTTTAATCGATATATTATCTGCTTCAATAGTAAGTAAGGTACTTACCGGATTTGGATAGATGCTAATCGTATTGATTCCAAATTCTGGGACGTCTAGAATATCTAATTCTTCAATTGTAATTTGTGAGCAATCGTTTGAAATTAGAACATCCCAACCTTTGGATATCTCACACGTGGTCCCACAAAAATTTACGTGCAATGAAAAGCGATAGACGTTGTCTATTACCACAATATTAGCGGCAACCACTTGTTCGCCATTAACCAAAAATGGTATGCCGTTATAATTAGTTCCATCTCCTTGGCCTGGAAAGGCGCTTAAAATATCTTGAACTGCCACAAAATCATCTAATAGCGCAAAATGATTCAGATACATTATATCTGAATCAATCTCAATAGAAAAGGTTCCCGGCGGATCCACAATAGATACACTGGATATTGAAAACTCATACGTAGACATAAGTTGGTCTAGGGCGGTTACTCCAGAAACACCTGTATCTATAAAGTCTTGTACCCAAGGCGCTTTTTCGTCAATTTCCAAATAAATTTTTCCAAAAGCAATATCGGAAGGATGATTGTTACTCGCGTGTATCGCGAATTTGTTAAACAATGAGTCCACCACCGGATTGGTGTCTAAGCGGTCATAAATTGCGGATAGCTTCTCGAGATAAGGGATTGTTTTTTGCGCATCGAGAATAGGAATATCATAATCTGGATGCGACGGATTCTCGGCAAACTCCCTAAAAACCATGATCCAAGCATCTGTAAGGTAGTTATCCTGGATATCAGGATCAATGGAACATTGACCAAGTACGGTGTAGCTAACGGAAAATAACAAGAATAGGGATAACAGTACTTTTTTCATAATAAATTATTTTGCAAGTCAAAGATATTGAGTGCATTATAAAATAACCATACCCTTTATTGGGTACTTTTTAAGTCTGTTATCCGTTCATAAAGAAAATGATGATGCCCAAAATAGTTAGTATAGATAGCACAAAAAAGAATATTTTCCAAAACGAATAAGGTCGTTGTCCCGAAATAACACCCGACTGCCCATTCACAAAAAAGTTATAGCGCTTTCCTTTGTATTTGTAAGCACTTATATACACAGGCAATAAAATATGCTTAAACTTTTCTTCGGAAAGTTGCATGTTGATAGACGATACAATTTGCGTATCGCCACCGATATCACGTCTGGCCCAACGTTCTGCAATATTACGTGCCTCTTTGGTAGCAGCCAAATGACCATCTTTTAGCGGAATGGTATACTTTTCAGTTACAAAACCTGCCAGGTACGCACTTTGAAAGGTTTCCAATTTCCGAAGGTCCCAGTGCGCAATTTTCTTAGGAATCACTCCCGATTTCTGTTCAGATGCTTTTATGAGTGTGTCATCTACAAATCCTGATACATTTCCTGATGCTGGATACCAGCGGGTACGGCGTTCGCGCACTGTGCGTCTGTTTTTCCCGCTGCCCACGGTTTTGGTCACGTAATAATATTCCCCTCTTTTTCCGGTGTACTTGGCAAATAACTGCGCATCAAATGTCCAGAACGGAGCGTAGAGTCCTTTGGTATGCTGCGGGTCGAGCGCAGCTTTTTTTAGTTTGTTGGGTGCCCACCAAAGTCCGTTTACCCATTTCTTAAAAATAAGATGTGCTTTTTTTTGGTCTATTTGAAAGGGAAGCACGGCGCCAGGTAATATCCAATCGTCTTTATACGCGTCTTCTACCACCAATGGCATGCTACAATACACACAATGCAGCGATTTGTAATTTTCTTCCACATGTTGATTGGCGCCGCAGTTCTTACAATGTAGCATCGTAATCTGTTCGCTATGCGATTGCGACCCCAATTCGCTGAGGTATTTTTTCAATTCCAGTTCTTGGAAGGCTGTTTCTGAAGCTGGGATTTCTTGTTTGTATCCGCAATATTCGCAAGTAAGTTCAGACGTTCCCGGAGCATACCGAAGCTCTGCACCACAATTTACGCAGGCTTTTTTGAGTTCAGATGTTTGTTGGGGGGACGGTTGCATATATTGTCTGTTCGAGCGCAGTCGAGAACTTCAAATTTGATACGATGTACTAAGGTTTCGACTGCGCTCAACCAGACATCGTTAATCTTCTATTACTGAGGCAAAGGTGGTGGCGTATTGCCTCCCAAAAAGGCTTTTAATTCTTCTATTTCACTAAGAGGGGTCCAATTTTGCATCCCTTGTTTCCAAACTAAGGTGTCTTTGTTCACCGTTCTGTTCGCGAAAAGTGCTCGTAGCTGTTCAAAACCTACGGGGCCGGCTTGTTGTCCGTTTGCGGCATAAAAATACTGAACGGCTGCTGGCATTGGCGGTGGCATGCCTGCTCCTGCTTGTTGTTGTGCTGGGGCTTGTTGTTGGCCACCCATTTGTGGGTTCATCATACCACCCATTTGCTGTGCGAGAACAAAGCCCATTCCCATGCCCATTCCTGCACCTGCAGTACCTCCTTCATTTGCGGCGGCAGCTTCAATAGCTTTTGCAGTTTTGAACTTGGTAAGTTTGTCGAGGTCTAATTTGTCAATTCGGCTGTATTCAAAGATTTCTTTCTTAAGGTCTTCGGGCATCGACACATTTTCGATGTAGAACTTTTCCAACGAAATACCCACACTCTCAAACTCGGGCTGCATCACCTCTTTACAGGTTTCAGAAAGCTCGGTGGTATTGGCTGCATACAATTCGATGGGTAAATTGGCCTCTCCAACAGTATCGGTAAAACGCGTGGCAATCAAACTCTTAAGATGCTCGTTAATCTCAAAATTGGTAAAGTTATTATCGGTTCCAACAATGTCTACCACAAATTTTCCAGCATCGCTTATTTTAAAAGCATAGGTTCCGAAGGCACGAATTTCTACCAAACCAAAACGGTCGTCGTTTAGGGTGATCGGGTTTTTTGTGCCCCATTTTTCATCGGTGAATAGGTGGGTGTTTACAAAATATACTTCCGCTTTAAACGGACTGTTGAAACCGTATTTCCAACCTTTAAGCGTGGTTAAAATAGGGAGGTTTTGGGTGTTTAGGGTATAGGTGCCTGGCCCAAACACATCGGCCAATTGGCCTTCATTCACAAACACTGCGGTTTGCCCTTCGCGTACGATGAGTTTGGCGTTGTTTTTTATTTCATTTTGATAGCGCTCAAATCTATGTACAATGGTATCATCGGTATAGTCTAACCATTCGATGATATCAATAAATTCGTGACTCAGTTTTTCTTTAATCCTGTCGAATATGCCCATGAGGTTGGTTTTAAAATTAGGGTTTTAAAGATAAGTAAAATAATGGCTAATTATGTTACAGTCTAGATTACTACTTAGTTATATTTCACCTTTCTTAAAATTCGCACACTTTCTTTAAAAGCTTGATACGCTTCTCCGCCGAGACTCTTTAAAAAAGGTTTCGCTTCCAATAGCTTTTCTTTGGCATCCGAAAAGTCATTTAGATAACAAATAAGGTAAGTTTCTGCCAGATTGAGCACATCTTTTTCTTCGGAAACGGTCAGCGGAATACCCTTTCGTAACTTTTCAACTAGGGCATTGTTGCTATTATATATATGGAAAAGCGTCTTTTTGTTGAATTTTGGCGGCTCAAAAATAAGATGGGTGTCTATGGTGTAGAAGCCATTCTCTTTAAAGTTGATGGTGACTTCTTCTAAAGGGTAATAACGAAACTGATTGTTGAGACCGAGATGTACATATTCTGTAATTCGGAAATAATCTTGGGTATAGACAATGCTCACTTCGTCTAAAGCCGAATAGAAAAGTTTTACCTGCTCGTTAATGAGTTCAATATCCACACGAGAGTAATAGGTTTCTCCTTTCACTAGTTTGGTATTGCCAGCCCAACACACCACAAAAATTTCTTTGAACACTTTATAGTGTGATGCCAAATCTGAATGCCGATGGTTTATAAAATTAATGACTCCATCAAGCGTCAATTCGATATTGTTTTTTGCTTGATTTTCAATGGCAGCGACGATTTCAGAGTTCACGTCTTTAATCTCGATATCGAAATCTTTGGGCATCGAGATACTGCCATCGCGTAAAAAGATAGAGCCACCCCAATATTTCCAGATGTTTTTTCGCAGCGAGGTAATCTCACCCGTAGGCCGAATGGTAACCAGCCCCACTACTTTATCGTCTGGCAAATGCGGGAACAGCACATTTTCATACGAAATGATGGGCGCATTGGTGAGGTACGCGTTTACCAAATTCTGCAATTTACTATCGTCAAAGAAATCGACTCCCCTAATTTCATTGCCTTCATCTTCAACACCAATTACAATAAAACTATTGTTCTTGGGGTTGCTATTGCTAAGGGCACAGATGTGTTTTAGGAATTTCGCCTTTCCTTCTTTGCTGCCCAAATCTATTTTTCGCTTTTTGTCATAAAAACTACTCTCGTCGTTGTGCGCGAGCAAGTTTTTAATGAGTAAGCGTTTGTTGATCATATCTTCTAGTTGCAGGTTGAAAGTATTACATGTTACAAGATTTAACTAGTCATATTTGGAGCCTCGTCTATCTGAATTTTTTAGGTAATTCATAAATGATTTTATTTTTCGACTATTCGTCAGAAGCTTTGAGGATATTTTATTAAAGGTTTCTTGATTAATGTATTTTCTGTCTAGACATCTATATAATTGTGACCTCGTCTCTCCATTTGAGGCCTTTGCAATACTAAGAAAATTTATAAACTCTTTATTTCCATCACGCTCATATCCTTCGGCAATATTGTCCATTACAGACCCAGAGGATTTATTGATTTGTTCTCGTAACTTATAATCTTTATTTAGGGGGGTGTTATCAATTAAACTCCAAACATCCATGCAAATTTCTCTGGCAAGCTGCCAGATTTCCATGTCTTCAAACTTTTCGATTTTTGCCATTATTTTAACCTTTAACCTTTAACCTTTAACCTTTAACCTGAAATAACTACGTCTTATTAACTATCGTACTACTGGCTTGGTCCAAACACATCACGGTGAGGTCTGCGATATTTACATGCGCAGGTCTCGTCACAGCAAAAAGGATGATATCGGCAATATCTTCGGGGCGTAACGGGGTAAAGTTCTGATAGACTTTATTGGCTCTTTCGGTGTCTCCTTTAAACCGTACTTCGCTAAATTCGGTTTCTACCAATCCCGGATTAATTGCGCCTACCTTAATACCCTTGCCATTTAGGTCGAGTCGCATACCTTGGTTTAGTGCATCTACCGCATGTTTGCTGGCGCAATATACGTTTCCATTCGGATAGACTTCTTTGCCTGCCGTAGAACCAATGTTGATAATATGTCCCGATTTGCGCGACAATAATTTCGGAAGTATTGCTTTAGTCACGTACAACAAGCCTTTTACATTTATATCGAGCATAGCGTCCCAATCATCTGTACTACCAGATTGGATTGGATCTAGTCCGTGGGCATTTCCCGCATTGTTGATGAGGATGTCGATTTCTGAAAACTCGTTTGGCAGTGATTCAATCATTGAAAAAACGATTTCTTTATCGCGCACGTCAAATTGCAGGGTATGTACTTCGGTGAATGTAGACAATTGTTTTACGAGCTCATCTAACCGTTCTTTTCTTCTTCCGCAGAGAATAAGTTTAGCGCCATTTTCGGCAAAGAGAAGTGCGGTCGCACGCCCAATACCACTAGTTGCACCTGTAATGAGGGCAATCTTATCTTTTAAGAACATAACAATTTATTTTTCAGCTTAAAAATAGCGATTCTTTTAACATTTCGTATAGTTAACAACGGGTTAATTGTAGCGTTAATCAATGTTAATGGATATTTCTTTAGAAATGTCTTGAGTTACTATTGTAGCACAAACCTAAAACTCTTTTTATTATGAATAAATTAATGTATGGAATCATCTCAATTTGTATGCTCTCAATTTTTATTGGTTGTAGCAATGACGATGATTCAGAAGTAACCCCCGACGAGACAGCAAGAATGTCTGTAAAATTAGTCGATGCCCCTGGCGATTATGAAGCTGTTTTTGTAGACGTACAAGATGTCGTTATTAAATACAATGGCAGCGACGACGAAGTAGTGATTGGCGATGTGAATGCTGGTGTGTATAACCTACTTGAGCTAACGGGAGGAGTATCTATACTTCTTGTTGATGATGAAATTCCCGCAGGGTCAATAAGCCAGATTCGACTTATTTTAGGAGACAACAATACGGTTGTAGTAGATGGAGAAACGTTCCCACTACAAACACCTAGTGCGCAACAATCTGGATTAAAGATAAATGTAAATGAGACACTTGAACCAGGAATTTTTTACGAATTTATTTTAGATTTTGATGTAGAAGAATCGATAGTACAACAAGGAAATGGAGGCTATCTTTTGAAACCCGTTATTAGGGCTTCTACTGAAGCTGAGACTGGGGCAATAGTCGGGAATGTACTTCCGTTGGGAATTCAAACGTTAGTTACAGCATCAAATGGACCTGTTGAAATATCGTCGTATACAAATGTGGGAGGACAATTTTCACTGGTAGGTGTCCCGGCAGGAACTTATACGGTAACGTATGAGACAGATCCCTTGCTAGGGTTTCCACCAATTGTTGTAGATGATGTTGTAGTAGTAGTTGGTGTCACAACTACACTCGATGAAGTAATTTTTGAATAGCATAAGATGCTGAGTGTAAAAAAGGTCTCCTAGGAGGCCTTTTTTGTGCTTTAACATTTTCTATAGTTAATTCATGGTTAAACGCAGCGTTAATCATTGTTAAGGAATATCCCAATATGCCTGTTCATGAGTATTTTTGAAATAACAAAATTAAACAGTCATGAAGAAAGATCACACACTTATCAATAAAACGCTACAATCATTATTAAAAAATGGTGTGTTTTTGCTCGTCATATTTGCAGTGGTAATGGCATGTACCGATAGTGCAACTGAAGAAATTGCCACTGAGCCAACAGCCGAAATTTTTGAACCTACCGCAAATTTCACAGCGAAGATTGACGGAGCGATTATGGGAAGCGTAATTGCGCCAAACGCCAACATAGAAATTAGCGCAACCAATGGAGAAAAGAAAATCACAGGAACGACTGATGAGAACGGTGAATTTTTTATCACAGGCTTTAACGAAGGTATATATACCGTTACCATAACAACAGAAAATACTGATAAGTTGGAAACTTTTCAGGATGTTGAAGTGAAGAGAGGCGAAGTAACAGCGTTGGGAACCGTAGATTTGGCTGTACAATAAAGAAGAAGAAAATAAAGGTAACACGGGGGTGCATTTGCATCCCTTTTTTATGCATAAAACTGAAAATAGAGATGTCTGTTTAGATAAGAGCCAACCATAATCTGTCATTAATCTGTCATTTTGGAAATTAAATCACACTTTTTAAATTTGAGGGCTTTATACAGGCTGAAATGTTTCCATTTCTACTTCGTCTTTTTAACCAATCATTAACAGGATTTGCCATAATAAATAGGCAATTTGCGTGGTTATTAGACGTATAGCTTACACATAAAAAGAATCTTAAAAGTATGGAAGAGACCAATACCGCAATGGACATCGGTGCACTCAATGAAAAAATCGAAAAAGAGAGTGCTTTTGTAGACATTCTTACCCTCGAAATCAATAAAGTAATAGTTGGCCAGAAACAAATGGTAGAGCGCTTGCTCATTGGGCTGTTGGGACAAGGACACATCCTATTGGAAGGGGTGCCAGGGTTGGCAAAAACACTCGCCATCAATACGCTTTCACAAGCGGTTCACGGTAGCTTTAGTAGAATTCAATTTACACCAGATTTGCTTCCTGCAGACGTTATTGGTACCCTCATTTATAATATGAAGCTGAACGATTTCAGCATTAAAAAAGGACCCATCTTCGCAAATTTTGTGTTGGCAGACGAAATTAACCGTGCCCCGGCAAAGGTGCAATCGGCATTGCTAGAGGCTATGCAAGAAAAACAGGTGACTATTGGTGACGAAACTTTTGTCTTGGATAGACCGTTTTTGGTGATGGCAACACAAAACCCCGTAGAGCAAGAAGGTACGTACCCACTTCCCGAAGCACAGGTAGACCGTTTTATGTTGAAAACGGTGATTAAATACCCTCAAATTTCAGAAGAACAACTCATTATGCGCCAAAATCTAAAAGGTGCTTTTGAAAAAGTGAATCCGGTGGTGACCTTAGACCAGATAAAGCGTGCACAAGCTGCCGTACGTGAGGTGTATATGGATGAAAAAATCGAAAAATATATTTTAGACATCATTTTTGCGACACGAACACCAGAAAATTACGGATTAAAAGAATTAAACGGCCTAATCAGTTTTGGAGCATCTCCACGTGGAAGCATCAACTTGGCTATGGCAGCCAAATGTTACGCATTCATTAGACGACGTGGCTATGTGATTCCAGAAGACGTACGCGCCATAGTGGAAGATGTGTTGCGTCACCGTATCGGTATTACCTACGAGGCGGAAGCTGAAAACATTACTTCCGAAGACATTATCCAAAAAATCGTGAATGTAATAGAGGTGCCTTAGGCAGTCGTTGGTCGTGCGAGGTTGGTACGCAAACAAATAAGCTGTAGTACCACCATTTATTTAAACAATCTAACACACTACCCTCTAAATTCTATCCGCTACCTAAATGGACACTAAAGAACTTTTAAAAAAAGTACGGAAAATTGAGATCAAAACACGGCGCCTAAGCGACCATGTGTTTGGTGGTGAGTACCATAGTACGTTTAAGGGTAGGGGGATGACTTTTTCTGAAGTACGGCAATACCAATTTGGCGATGATGTTCGGAATATCGATTGGAACGTTACCGCCCGCTACAACGAGCCCTATGTAAAAGTTTTTGAAGAAGAACGCGAACTTACCCTCATGCTCATGGCAGATATCTCGGGTTCTGAGTTCTTCGGAACGGATAGCCAATTCAAAAATGAAATCATCACCGAAGTAGCGGCTACCTTGGCATTTTCGGCCATGCAGAACAATGATAAAACAGGCCTGATTCTGTTTTCAGATGAAATCGAACTCTTTATTCCTCCTAAAAAAGGGAAGAGCCACGTGTTGCGTATTATTCGTGAATTGTTAGAATTTCAACCAAAGAGCAAGAAAACCGACCTTTCACAAGCACTGAAATACTTAACCAATGTCATGAAGAAGAAAGCGATTGTTTTTGTGCTTTCAGATTTTATTACAGATGGATACAAAGACACCCTAAAAATTGTATCTGGCAAACACGATGTCACGGGCATTAGAATTTACGACCGTCGGGAAGAAGAAATTCCAAATCTGGGCATGGTACAAATGCAAGATGAAGAAACGGGAGAGTTGGTGTTGGTAAATACTGGGGCCAAAGGCGTGCGAAATTCCTACCATCAGTACTATCGTGAACGGGTTGCCTATTTTCAGGACGCCTTTACCAAAAGTGGGGCTGGAGCCATTAGCTGCAGAGTAGATGAGAGCTACGTAAAAAAATTATTGGGCTATTTTAAAAGACGATAAGAACAGGCAAACTGTGAAAATGACACATATTAAAATGAACATATCAAATCGTAGCCAAAAAGAGTTGTCGCCTCGAGTGATCCCAATACCTATTGGGATTGTATCGAGAGGTGTCATGTGGCTAATATTGTTGTGCTCGTTTGTCTCCAATGCCCAAATTTCTTCTGGCGTAGATACTACCCAAATTAGAATTGGAGAAGAAATTAAATACACGGTTTCAGTGCAGACCGACAGTACAGATTTGGTGGTATTTCCGGAAGGACAAACTTTTTTGCCGCTTGAAGTGATCGAGTCGTATAAAGTAGATACAACTTATGAGCAGACGAAGATGCGGCTGATTAAAAAATACGGACTCACCCAATTCGATTCTGGAGCCTATACCATTCCGCCGCAGAAAATTGCCATCAATGAACGTATGTTCATGACCGATTCTGTTGCTATAGACGTTCGGGATGTTGCTGTAGATACCACCAAGCAGAAAATGTTCGAAATAAAGCCCGCTATTGAAGTAGATAGGCCGCCCTTCGATTTTTGGAAATGGGTGCCATGGATTGTCGGTTTTTTAATCTTGGCAGGAATTATTGGCTATATCCTTTTCCGCAGAAAAAAGATAAAAGAAGCAAAAGAACAGCAGCTTCCACCCTATGAAGAAGCGTTGGTTGCCTTGAAAACCTTAGACGATTCTACCTTGCTGAAAGAGAATAAGAGCAAAGAATATTATTCACTTTTAACCGAAATCGTGAAACGATATTTAGACCGGGAAGTTGATGAAACCGCTCTAGAAAGTACGTCAGACGAATTAATCGCACGTATGCAATTACTAAAAGACGGAGGAAATTTCGACTTTGAAAAAGAAGACATAAAACGGTTAGATGCTATTCTGAAACGCGCAGATTTAGTAAAATTTGCAAAAATGCAGCAAGCAGAAAACCAAGCATTGGCAGACCGTGCTGCGGTTGAAGATATTATTAACCATACCCACGAAGCGATTCCTGAACCTACCGAAGAAGAACTGCTGGAAAACGAACTTTACCTCGAAGCACAGCGCAAAAAGAAACAACGTAGAAAGTACCTGTATGGTGCTATTGGAATTCTGACAGCAATTGTTTTGGCAGGAGCTATTTATGGTAGCATTACAGGCTTCGATAATTTAAAAGATAAGGTGTTAGGAAATGAGGTGCGCGATTTGGCAGAGGGCAGATGGTACAAAAGTGAATACGGCAATCCAGCGGTGATTTTGGAGACACCCGAAATTTTGATCCGTACGGAAATAGATATTCCAGAAGGCGAAAATATTGTTGCTACGAGCGCTAACGTTTTTTCTGCCGGAGGTTTAACTGAGCCACTTTATGTAATGGTGAATACCACCCAGACCAAGAATTCACAAGAAGAGGTAAATCTAGATCCCTTAATGGATGCGGCCCTGTCGGAACTCGAGCGCAGAGGAGCCCTGAATATGATTGTGAAACGTGAAGAATTTTCGACTGAAAAGGGCATAACGGGCCTAAAAGCTCATGGAAACTTTAATGTTTCCGTAGGAAATAATAAAGTATTAAAAGATCAGAGTTACTACGAATTACTGCTATTTGCGCAACAAAATGGTGTGCAAACGGTGCTGATAGTGTATCAGAACGATGGCCGTTTTTCAGTGGGGATTAAAGATAGAATCATCAATTCGGTAGAGTTAGAATTGCAAGAAACGAAAAACAACTAATGGGACAATTTGAGTTTGTGAATCCGCAATTGTTTTGGCTGCTATTATTGCTGCCCCTGCTGCTGTTTTGGTATTTCTGGAAGCGCAAACAACTAACCGCTGCCCTAAAAATATCGAGCGTAAAAGGATTTAAAACGGGCAAGAATTGGCTCGCAAGATTACGTCCGTTGTTGTTCGTTTTACGGTTATTGGCGCTTGCGGCAATTATCGTGGCAATGGCACGACCGAGGACGGTAGATGAGAGTACTCGAATTAAAACTACCAAAGGTATTGACATTGTGGTTGCCATCGATGTTTCGGCGAGTATGCTGGCGCGAGACCTAAAACCAAATCGGTTGGAGGCACTAAAAACAGTGGCAGCTCGCTTTATTAATGCGCGCCCAAATGATCGTATTGGGATTGTAGAATACGCAGGTGAAAGTTATACCAAAACACCGTTAACCAGCGACAAGAGTATTGTGCTTTCTGCTTTGAAATCGATTGAATACAATACGGTAATCGAAGGGGGAACTGCCATCGGGATGGGCTTGGCAACTGCTGTGAATCGCTTAAAGGAAAGCCGAGCGAAGAGTAAAATCATCATTTTAATGACCGATGGTGAGAATAACAGCGGATTTATAGATCCGAAGATTGCAAGTGAGTTGGCCGTCGAGTTCGGAATTAAGGTGTACACCATTGGTCTAGGAACCAACGGCATGGCACTGTCGCCCATTGGAATTAGACCTAATAATACCTTTCAATACGGAATGCAGCAGGTGAATATTGATGAAGAATTGTTGAAGGAGATTGCCGAAGTTACCAACGGTCAATATTTCCGTGCTACGAGTACCAGTAAGTTGAACGAAATTTATGATGAAATCAATAAATTGGAAAAAACTGACATTGAAGAATTTAAATATAAAAATTACGACGAAAAATACCGTCCGTTAGTGATATTAGCCCTGATTTTACTCGCGTTAGAATGGCTATTGCGCTATACCGTTTTTAGAAGCTTTATTTAATATGCAATTTGATCAACCCATTTATTTTTATGTTTTGTTTGCCATTCCGGCAATCGTGCTGCTATTTATGGGAGTGCTACTCTGGAAGCGACAAACCCAGAAAAAGTTTGCCGATACCGACTTGCTTAAAAAATTGAGTCCGAACCGATCTGTCTTTAAACCTGTGCTAAAAGTGCTGGTCTTCTGTTTGGCGATTGCGTGTTTAGTAGTTGGCTTGGTGAACCCTAAAATTGGAACAAAAATTGAAAACGTTAAGCGCGAAGGGGTAGATGTGGTGTTTGCTTTAGATGTTTCAAAAAGTATGCTGGCCGAAGATATTGCGCCCAACCGTATCGAAAAATCGAAACAACTTATCACCCAAATTCTGAACAGTTTGGCGGGAGACCGGGTGGGGATTATTGGCTATGCAGGAAGCGCTTTTCCGCAGGTGCCCATCACCACCGATTTTGCCTCTACAAAATTGTTTTTGAATAACATGAATACCGATATGGTCTCGAGTCAGGGAACAGCAATCAATGAGGCGATCGAGATGGCCAAGACCTATTATAACGACGAGGAGCAGGTTAATAGAGTGCTGTTTATCATTAGCGATGGGGAAGACCACGAAGGCAATGTTGAAAGCATCGCCGACGAAGCTGCAGCTTTGGGAATAAAAATATATACCATTGGTGTGGGTTCGGTAGAGGGCGCGCCAATTCCGATTAAAAGAAATGGTATTCTACAATATTACAAGCGCGACCAAGATAATGAACAAGTAATCACCCGTTTGGGGGAAGAAACCTTACAACAAATTGCTGAAGAGGGCAATGGTGTTTATATTAATGGGAATAATACCAAAGAAGTGGTTGAAACTGTGACAGCTATCCTAAATGGAATGGACAAAAAGACATTTGAAGCCAAGCAATTTACCGATTTTAAAGACCAATTTCAGTGGTTTTTGGCAGGGGCATTATTTTTGTTGGTATTAGATGTGCTGTTGTTAGAACGCAAGACAGCATGGCTCAAAAAATTGAATTTATTTAATGAATCATCAACATAACATGAAGACAAACACGAACATTTTTAGAATAGTGCTTTCGGCTGCATTCCTGTTGTGCCTTTCTGCGGAAATTTCCGCACAGGAAAAGGAGTTAGATAAAGAACAGAAGCAGCTTATCAGGGAAACGAAAGAATTGGTGAGTGACGCAAGCTTGGCCCTTTCAGACGATAAATTTGTTGAAGGTGAAGCCGACTACCGAAAAGCCATCGCGATTAACCCAAAAAGTGAAACGGCAAAGTATAATTTGGGAAATGCCTACTACAACGAAGCGAAAAATGATGAAGCCATGACGCGGTTTCAACAAGCGGCCGATGTGGCAGAGAATAAAGCCGATAAACACAGCGCCTATCACAACTTGGGTAATACCTATATGAATGCCAAGAAATATCAAGATGCAGTAGATGCTTATAAAAATGCACTTCGGAACAATCCTACAGACGATGAGACACGGTACAATCTAGCACTAGCTAAAGAAATGTTAGAGAAAAATCCGCCAAAAGGAGGCGAAGGCGACAATAAAGACCAGGACAAGAATCAGGACAAGAACGATCAGGACCAGGACAGCCAAGATAAGAAGGACGAAGAGGGGAAAGATAAAGAAGGCGACGAGGGAGATGAGCAGGAAGATAAAGACAAAGGCGACGAAAAAGACGAAGAAAAGAAAGGTGACAACCAGGAACAGCAGGGCAAACCAGATAAACCCAACGAGGGAGAGCAAGACAAAAAAGACCAAAAACAACAACAGCCACAACCCGGACAAATGTCACCACAACAAATAAAGAATTTGTTGGAAGCCATGAACAATGAAGAGAAAAAAGTTCAGGAAAAGATAAACGCTAAAAAACAAAAAGGAGCAAAAGTAAAATCTGAAAAAGATTGGTAAGATGAAACAGTTTTCATTTTTAATACTACTATGTATGTTCTTGGGGGTAACTGCCCAAGCACAGGTAACGTTTGAGACAAAGCTGAGTAAGAAAAAGCTTGGCCTTAATGAGCGGTTGCGGGTAGATTTTGAAATGAACCAAGATGGAGATAATTTCAATCCGCCCAGTTTTGAAGGCTTCCAAGTAGTTGGAGGGCCTAACCAAGCCATCAGTAACTCCTATTTCAACGGAAAGAGAACGTATTCAAAAACGTATTCATACTTCTTAGCGCCTTCGTCTATGGGTACAAAAACCATTGGGCAGGCAAGTATTGATATTGATGGTAAAACGTATAAAACCGCACCTGTAACCGTAAATGTCACCAAAGCGGTGAAACTATCGAAAGACGGTAGCAATGCCGAATACCTGGCAGACGAGAACGTACATTTGGTTGCGGAAGTTTCAAACGCGAATCCGTTTTTGAGTGAAGCCATTACGGTTACCTATAAATTGTATGTTTCGCACGAAGTAAGCATCACCAGTAATTGGAGAGAAATAAGTACGCCAAAATATGCCGATTTCTGGAGCCAGAATATCAATACCCAAGGCAATTATAAAGTGTATGAGGGCAAATATCAAGGCGAAGACTACCGCTATGTGATTTTGCGATCTACCGTATTGTATCCCCAAAAAACGGGCGAGCTAGACATCGAACCACTTACGTTAGACATTCCGATAGACGTACGTAGCAACAAACGCGATTTATTTGGAAGACCGCGTATGGTGCGCGTTAACAAGACAGTTTCAGCAGGAAATAGAACTATCAATGTAAAACCATTGCCAGTTCAAGGAAAACCTGACGATTTTGCGGGTGCCGTGGGCGATTTTGAATTTAGAGTACAGACCAACCGTACGGCATTAGATGCTAATGAAGCGTTGGCATTAACCACAAAAATTTCTGGGAAGGGTAATTTAAAGTTGTTCGATCTTCCTTCGTTGAAACTCCCAAGTGCTTTAGAAGTATATGAGCCAGAACGTGAAAACCAAGTGACAGTTCAAACCGATGGAATGCGCGGAAGCATTGCTGAAACCTATACAGTGGTGCCACAATACAAAGGAAATTACCCTATTAGGCCGATCAGCTTTTCCTATTTCAACCCAAAAACGGAACGCTATGAAACCGTCTCTAGTGAAGAAATTATTATAAATGTAGAAAACGGCCCAGTAGCTACGGCCGAGAACACAGAAAATAACGCACTTGCTGTTGAAAACAATTTAGACAACGCCCAATTTAAATTTATACAGCTTGAAGGAAATCTAGAACCTATAGACAGCACTACTTTTTTCAAATCGAAGTTATTCTGGACGTTGTTGGGTGCTCCGATGTTGTTGATTCCATTAGTGATTTTGGCAGGGAGAAAGCACCGCGAACGTATGGCAGATGTGGAAGGGAATAAACTTCGGAAAGCAGACCGACTGGCCAAAAAATATTTGGGAGATGCCAGAAAAAATATGAAAGACCGCGTAGTATTTTACGAGTCGTTAGAACGGGCCCTTCATAATTATCTAAAGGCAAAATTAAATATTGAAACAAGCGATTTCAGTAAAGATAAAATTTCAGAACTATTGGCCGAAAAACAAGTAGCGCAAGCTACCATTTCAGAATTTATCGCGTTGTTGAAGAGCTGTGAATACGCACGATATACTCCAACAAGCGATGTGGCCATGCAGCAGGATTACGAAAAAGCGGCACAGGTAATTTCAACTATAGATAAACAAATCCAATAAGATGAAAAGGACAATTTTTATACTATTTGTGCTTTTTACTGCGATAGGGTGGGGACAGAGTGACGCCCTTTTCGAACAAGGCAAAGAACATTACAAAAATGCCAAGTACCAAGAAGCTATTAACACTTGGGAAAAAATACTAGACAACGGGCAGCACTCGGCTTCGTTGTATTTCAATCTTGGAAATGCAAATTACAAATTGAATAAAGTTGGCCCCAGTATTTTCTTTTATGAAAAGGCATTGCAGTTGGCGCCTAACGATTCAGACATCAAGACCAATTTAAAGTTTGCTGAGAACGCACGTATCGACGCAATAGAACCGCTCCCTAAGACCGTATTCTCAAAATGGTACAATGCAGTAGCGGGATTGTTGCACTTTGATGGGTGGGCAATTTTGGCAGTGGCGGGAACCATTCTTTTTGTGGTTTTCTTCTTGACGTATTGGTTTACCGTAGGGGAGACTAAAAAACGAGTGTTTTTTTCAACTTCTATTTTAATACTACTAGTTATGTTGGGAAGTGTGGCCATGGCGTTTCAGACGTATGGAGATTATCAAAGCGACAGACCGGCTATTGTGTTTGCAGAAAGCAGTGAAGCACGGGCAGAGCCAAACATGGGTGGTGAAGTAGCTTTTGTGCTACATGAGGGAACGAAGGTTCAAATTCTTGCTGAAGAAGCGTCATGGATACGAATTCGGCTGGCAAATGGAAAAGATGGATGGATACCCCAAAACGATGTAAAACAGTTATAGATTTAAGATTTACTTAACAAGAATGCCAGTTTCAAATAGTATTTTTGAAATCTGAAAAAAAAAGGACTATTGAAGTTTAAAAGTATATTTTTTCTTGTTGCTTTTACCTGGTGCATCTTAACACCTGCAGTAGTTACGTTGTGTAAGATTGACACTAATATGGCTACCTTGTTTTCTATGAACGAGGAAGAAACTTCAGAAACCTTTAAACTAGGTCCCAAAGAATATAACGCTCCTGATCAATTTGGAACACGATTTCTTTCGATTTATGAAATAAAAAATCGTTCGAATTTTGAATACAGGCCCACACTTTGGGAATCACCCTCACAAGAAACCCTTTCTCCCCCTCCTGAACATAGCTAAATTTTTAGAGTTTTAGTAGAGCTATTGGCTCGTATTTATAACTGACCGAGAACTTTTCGGTCTAAAAATTTATTTTATGTTTTCAAAAATTAAGAGCGATCTCCCAGCGAGTATCGTAGTATTTTTTGTTGCCCTTCCATTGTGTTTAGGAATTGCATTGGCAAGTGGCGCCCCTCTCTTTTCAGGTTTAATTGCAGGAATTGTTGGAGGTATTGTAGTAGGAGCTTTAAGTGGCTCCCAAATTGGTGTAAGTGGTCCAGCTGCAGGATTGGCTGCCATCGTATTAACCGCTATTGGCACCCTGGGGGGATACGAAAATTTCTTGGTAGCAGTTGTTATTGGAGGAGCCATCCAATTGCTTTTTGGTATTTTAAAGGCAGGTATTATTGGCTACTATTTTCCATCTTCAGTAATTAAGGGGATGTTAACAGGAATTGGTGTTATCATTATCTTAAAACAAATTCCACACTTTTTTGGATATGATGCTGATCCCGAAGGAGATTTCGCCTTTTTTCAAGTAGATGGGGAGAATACGTTTTCGGAGATATTTCTTGCACTTAATTCAATAAGCCTAGGCGCTACAATCATTGCATTTGTTAGTTTGGGTATTCTATTGTTATGGAGTCAGGTGCTTTCTAAAAAAGGGAAAATATTTCAATTAGTACAAGGACCTTTGGTAGCAGTTGCAGTAGGTGTTATTTTCTATTTGGTTACCAAAGGAAACGAAACCTTAGCGATTGCAGGAGAACATTTAGTTCAGGTTCCTGTTCCAGATAGCTTCGATTCATTTATTGGCCAATTTAGTTTTCCGAATTTTTCCATTATAGGTACTTCGGAAGTATGGATTGTTGGTTTCACCATTGCCTTGGTAGCTAGCTTAGAAACACTTTTATGTGTAGAGGCTACCGATAAATTAGATCCAGAAAAGCGGGTAACACCAACCAACAGAGAGCTTTTAGCTCAAGGAACTGGAAATATGCTTTCAGGACTGATTGGTGGACTGCCAATTACACAAGTAATTGTTCGAAGTTCGGCAAACATACAATCGGGAGGTAGAACAAAGTTATCGGCAATTATTCATGGTTTCTTTTTACTTATTTCGGTAATCTTAATCCCTACAGTGCTTAATATGATACCATTATCGGTGTTGGCAGCAGTGTTACTAATTGTGGGATATAAGCTTGCAAAGCCTTCAACTTTCAAAGCAATGTACAAAGCAGGTTGGAAGCAATTTGTGCCTTATATCGTTACCATTGTAGGTATTGTGTTCACAGACTTACTAATAGGAATCGGTCTCGGTCTAGCCGTTGGTATTGTAATCGTATTGTTGAAAAGTTACCAAAATTCACACTTTCTACATATAGAAGATAAGAGCAATGGCAAGCACAAAATAAATATGACCTTAGCCGAAGAAGTTACCTTTTTTAATAAGGGGGCCATCTTAAAAGAGTTAGATAGATTACCGCGAAATACCTATTTGGAAATCGATGTCAGAAAAACAAGATATCTAGATGCTGATATTATAGAAATCTTAGACGATTTCGCTTTTAAAGCAAAGGAGCGAAATATTGATATTAAGATTATATCAGAACGCGGGACGGCAGAAAACCCAGATAGTTTTATACAATTTTTTAAACTCAGACCTAAGTCTGCTTAATTACAATCACTATGAAAAATAATAATAAATATAAGGTATTAGTGTTGTCAGACTTAACTGATGATAGTATCAATGTATTGCAAACTGCTACTAAAGTGGCACAAATTATCGACGGACAAGTTGATTTGTTTCACGTTCGAAAGGCAACTAACGTAGTTAAACAGTCAAATCAGTTAGCGGCCATGCGAGCTATAAACGACAGTTACAAATCGATAGAAAAGGAACTGAATTCTCTTGCAGGTTCGGTTTCAGAGATTGATGAAATAAAGATCAACCCTGTTTTTTCCTTCGGAAATATTAAGAAACAGATTGAAAACCATATTGAAACTACAAAACCAGACATCGTGGTTCTTGGAAAACGAAAGTCGGTAAAACCAGCCTTCCTTGGCGACAAGATCATTCCATTCGTTTTAAAAAAGTTCAAGGGAGAAGTTTTACTGATAGATAAGGACACGGTTTGGGACACCCAAGCATTGTCTGTAGGTCTATTCAACGCAACAGATAACGTAGATTCTAATTCGCAGTTTATACACCATGTAATTGCACGTTCAGAAAAACCAGTACGCGCGTTTAAAGTGGCAGATAAAACAATTGCTGAAAACGAAGGAAATGACCCAACGTTGAAAGAGGTGGTGTCTTATATCTTTGAGAAGAATGACGATGCTCTAAAAACCATCTCTAATTATATGTCTAAAAACAAAGTTAATTTGATGTTTGTAGACCGAAAGCCAAGTACTTCAAAGGTTGCTACGGGGTTATCTATTTCAGAATTGAATAACCTAATTGATAATTTAAAGGCACCTTTATTACTTTCTAGGTCTTAGTCCTTAGAACAGCAATAATTTTGTATATTAAGAATTAAATAAAATAAATATGAAAGCACAAACTAAAGAAACACAGAGTCAATATACGCCTCATTCTGCCTTAGCAGCACTTAAAGAGGGAAATCAGAGATTTTTAAACACGAAACAAGCAAATCGCGACCTGTTGGGTCAGGTTAAGGATACGGCTGGAGGGCAATACCCTTTTGCAGTAGTTTTAAGCTGTATCGATTCGCGCGTACCTGTCGAGCTAGTTTTCGATCAAGGAATCGGAGATATTTTCAGCGCACGAGTTGCCGGGAATATTGTAAATGAAGATTTGCTAGGAAGCATTGAGTATGGTTGTAAAGTAGCCGGAAGTAAAGCAGTAGTGGTTTTAGGCCACACCGGGTGTGGTGCTGTAAAAGGTGCTTGTGACGATGTTCAGTTAGGAAACATTACGCCACTATTGGCAAAGATAAAGCCTTCTGTAGAAGCTGTAAAGACTCCAGAAGAGGCAGATTTGCGAAAGAGTAGTAACCCTTCATTTGTGAATGACGTGGTATATAAAAATGTAGAACTCACCATGGTGAACATGCGAAATGACAGTCCGTTACTTCGTGACATGGAAAATGATGGAGATATTACCATTGTGGGGGCAGTTTATGATGTTGCTTCCGGGAAGGTCGAATTCCTTTCGTAATATTGAGCACCTTTGGTGTTATTATAATTTTGTTAAAGAAGCAGGTTGAGACACGTAGTTTCGACCTGCTTTCGTTACTTTGGAGAATATCTTTATCTTTAGGAGTACAATGAAGTACTCATAAGTGATTCAGTCGCTAAAAATACCCAACCCTTTATGAAAAATATATTCTCTAATTTTCGCGGAAATCTTTTTGGCGGAATCACTGCCGGAATTGTTGCACTCCCGCTAGCACTTGCCTTTGGTGTGCAATCAGGACTGGGTCCTGACGCCGGACTGTACGGTGCAATTTTTATTGGCTTTTTTGCCTCACTCTTTGGAGGTACCAACACCCAAATTTCTGGGCCCACCGCACCAATGACCGCAGTTTCGATGGTGATAATTGCAGGAATTATTGCCGCGAATGATGGTGATGTAGAAAAAGCATTGCCATTTATCCTCCTGGTGTTCTTACTAGCAGGTTTAATGCAAGTAGGGCTTGGTGTTCTTGGCTTAGGGAAATACATAAAATACATTCCATATCCAGTAGTTTCAGGATTTATGACAGCTATTGGTGTTATTATTTTGGTGACACAAATTTTACCAATGCTTGGATATTACGCCAATTCCGACGAAGAATTTATTGAACAATACAAACCACAGGCCGAAGAAGTTTTACTCGATAAAATCCTAAAGGAAGAAGCGGGTGAAGGAATTTTAGTTCTTGAAGACTTTAGGGAGACTGTGAAACGGGCCGAGCGATTTACTGAAGATGACATTATGTTAGAGTCTAAAACCTTGGCAAAAAGTGCCAGCTCTGGTGTATTGGGATCTATAAAAACATTGCCAAGGGCATTAAAAAATATTAACTGGCTTGAATTCGGATTGGCAGCACTGACCATTATCATCATATTCGGTTTTAAGAAAATCACAACGGCAGTGCCGTCAACCTTAGTAGCACTGCTCGTGGTTTCGGCGGGAGCCTACTTTATGAATCTAGACTATAAGCCCATCGAACAGATTCCAGGGGGTTTCCCGTTGCCAAATCTCGACATGTTTGCTAATTTCAGTTTCGGGCAAATCTCTCCGTATATCTTTACTGCCTTAACATTAGCCTTTTTAGGAGCAATTGATTCTTTATTGACGTCAGTGGTGGCAGATAATATGACCAAAACAAAACACAATCCTAATAAAGAATTGGTGGGTCAAGGTATAGGTAATAGTATCGCCTCTATTTTTGGAGGAATTCCGGGAGCAGGAGCAACCATTAGAACGGTAGTGAACATTAATTCTGGAGGTACAACAAAACTTTCGGGAATGATTGCTGCACTCTTGTTGCTTGTTATTCTTTTGGCACTTGGCCCAGTAGCTTCCCAAATTCCAGCGGCAGTACTTGCCGGAATTTTAATTACGGTTGGTATTGGCGTAATGGATTATAAAGGATTAAAGGCAATTCCTAATATGCCAAAAAGCGAAGTTTTTGTAATGATGGTGGTATTGCTGCTTTCAGTATTTTGGAATCTAGTGTACGCTGTAGGAGTAGGTTTGGTACTTGCATCCCTTATTTTTATGAAAAAAATTGGAGATGCTTCTGCAAAACGATCAAAATTGGTTCCTTTGGGTGTTTCAGACGAGTTACAGTTGCCGTGGAACGATGAGGTAAATTTCCCTGTAAATCTAAAGGAAGAAGTATTTATCAAGCGATTGGATGGCCCACTTTTCTTCGGAAATACGAGCGATTTCCAAGAGCTGGCTAAAGGGATACCCGAAACGGCGACACATTTAATCATTAGAATGGGTAAAGTGCCATATCTAGATCAGTCAGGATTGTATGCTTTAGAAGAAATGCTGCTTCGATTACGCCAACGTGGCGTAAAAATTATATTGGTTGCCCTTCAGAAACAACCTGAAGTGATGATGCAGTCTATCGATATCATCCCAGACCTTGTGCCTGAAAAGCGCATCGTTGGCTCGTTTAAAGAAGCGATGGCTTATATACGTGCCAATGTAGAAGATGTCGTCTAAATAAGACTAAAAATAAATTGTTTGAAACCGCGCAATCATCGTATTGTGCGGTTTTTTTATTCTGGGCCCGCTATGATTTCGCCCTCTTCAGTTTCTATCTCATTTGTATTTATTTCATTCAAGATGTACGGCAGTACCAAAGGAGCCAAACTGGCGACTGGAGCATACAGCACAGAAGTTTCTCGGTCTTCTTCAGATAAAATAGAAAATGAAGGTGAAGCCCTTACAAACATAAAGACCACACTTACAATGAACGCGAATTTCAGTGAATTGAAAACAGCACCCAACAATTTGTTTACAATCCCCAACATGGCAAAGTCGGCTATTTTGGTAAGAAACTTTCCTGCCAAAGAAACCAACATCACAATTCCTAAAAAGGTGACAGCAAAGGCCGCCAAATTTACGGTCTGTTCGTTCCAATCGGTCCAAGATGCGATGTAACTTGCCACATATTCAGAGAAATACACCGCGCCATATACTCCGGCAACGAGTCCCACCAAGCCCGCGAGTGCTACAAATAATCCCTTCTTATAGCCAATTACAAATGCAATCAGCAGTATCACTCCTACAACAATGTCAATGGTGTTCATACGTTTTATTTCCTATAAAGATATCAAATATGAAATATACAGGGTTCTTTTCAAATTTCAGTAACTGCAACGTACCTTTGCGTTTCAAAAGTAACGCATGTCTAGAGACACACAATTAAAAGAACGTTGGGAATCAGTAGTCACATTTCTGAGTGAGCGCTTTGCCGATGGCGCACCCTTAGACCTCGACGCAGTGATCTACTTGGTAGGACTACAAGAACTGGGGCAATTGCAACGCAAGTTTAAGAAAGATGAAAAATTAGACCTTATGCACATTGCGATATGCAGGTTGTTAGAACCTTTTGGATATTACGAGTTTGAGTATTTTGATGAACAGGGGTGGCCGCACTATAAAGTTTTGGAACAATTACCGCCGTTAAAAGCAGGCGAGCAAAGTGTGCTCATGAAAGAAGCCGTGGTGCAGTATTTCATAGAAAAGGAAGTAATTCAATAAGAATTTTCACTTCGGAAATGTTAGCACCATTGCTGATATTTTACGTAATTTTGCCCTCTCAAGTGCCAATTGTAATGAAAGAGACCCTACAACAACATATTGAAGAAATTAAAGCATTTCATGCAGACACCCCAGAGGCGGTGGAAGCATTCCGAATAAAATATTTGGGTAAAAAAGGGTTGCTCAACGATTTCTTTGCCGAGTTCAAGAAAGTGCCAAACGACCAAAAAAAGGAGCTTGGCCAAATCATGAATACCCTTAAAAAAACAGCAGAAGCGAAAGTTGCTAGTTTAAAGGAAGCACAGGAAAGTAAAGAAGAAGTTAAAGGTGTGTACGGAGATATTTCGCGCCCTGGCGAACCTATCGAATTAGGGTCTCGGCATCCCATTTCCATCGTAAAGAATAAAATTGTAAATATCTTTTCACGTATCGGCTTTAATGTGTCTGAAGGTCCAGAAATTGAAGACGATTGGCATAATTTTACTGCACTCAATTTACCTGAGTACCATCCCGCACGCGATATGCAGGATACTTTTTTCGTGCAGACCAATCCAGATATTTTGCTGCGTACCCATACCTCTACGGTGCAGGTACGTTACATGGAAAATAATAAACCTCCAATCCGAACCATTTCTCCGGGTCGGGTTTACAGAAATGAGGCCATTTCGGCACGTTCGCATTGTTTTTTCCATCAAGTGGAAGGACTGTATGTTGATAAAGGGGTGAGTTTTGCAGATTTAAAACAGACGTTGCAATATTTTACCACAGAACTCTTCGGAAAGTCGAAGATTAGATTACGCCCTTCGTATTTTCCATTTACCGAACCCAGTGCCGAAGTAGATGTGTATTGGGGCCTTGAAACTGAAACAGACTACAAAATGACAAAAGGCACAGGTTGGCTTGAAATCATGGGCTGTGGTATGGTAGATCCCAATGTGCTCGAAAATTGTGGCATAGATGCTACCGAATACTCCGGGTTTGCCTTTGGTATGGGAATAGACCGAATTGCGTTACTGCTACACCAAATTCCTGACATTCGCATGTTGAGTGAAAATGATCTACGTTTCTTAGAGCAATTCAAAAGTGCTGAATAAGTAAGAATACTATACTTCTTTCCATGAGAAAAGACATAGATATTCCGGAGGTAAAGAACATCTATGTAGCTGCGGTGTATGAGCTGAATGAAGATTATAACACTTACGATTGGAATATCTATCTTATAAATGATGGACAAACCCCCATCGAGACGGTACTTGTGGTGGCGCAGGGGTATGATGAAAAAGACATGACCGCACCCATGCGTAAGACTATTCAGATGGTGCCTGCCAAAGGTTACGCAAAACTTGAATACATAGACGAAAGTGTATTTAAGCTCGATAATTTTTTTACGGTCACTTACTTTTTAGAAGAGCGTTTATACGACAAGCGTTTCGAGCTTCCTCGTTTTTCAATTACCGAAGATAATGCAGTATTGCTGCCCGTGATGGGAGTAAAGGGGGTGTTGGCTAGGTAATTTAATCTAACTTTTCAGTGAGCTTTTGCATCACTTTTTTAGGATCTTTTCCTTCGTATAAAATACTATAGACCGCGTTTATGATTGGCGTTTTTGCCTTTTTCTTGTTTTTGTTTTGGTTCAGTTCGTAGGCACTTTTAGTAGCGTAATAGCCTTCGGCCACCATATTCATTTCCATCTGTGCACTTTTAACGGTGTAGCCTTTTCCAATCATATTTCCGAAGAGACGGTTTCGGCTAAAGGTAGAATACCCGGTAACCAACAAATCACCCAAATAGGCAGAACCATTAATATCGCGCTTCATTTTATGAACTTTTTTCACGTAGCGCTTCATCTCTCTTATGGCATTGCTCATCAACACACTCTGGAAGTTGTCACCATACCCCAACCCATGGGCTATCCCAGCAGCTAGGGCGTAGATGTTTTTTAGCATGGCGGCGTATTCAGCACCAATAATATCGTCACTGGTGGTGCATTTAATATAATCGCAGCGTAACGCTTCTGCAACTAGCTCGGCCTTTTCATTATCTGCACATGCAATGGTAAGATACGAGAGTCGTTCTAGCGCAACTTCTTCGGCATGGCAAGGGCCTGTAATCACGCCAATGTCTTTAAATGGAATGTTGTAATGGGTATAAAAATGATCTCCTACAATAAGACTGCTTTCGGGAACAATTCCTTTAATGGCCGAAAAAATCACTTTGCCCTTCAATGGAGTTGTCAACTTTTCTAATTCAGAATGGATAAAGGCAGACGGAATTACAAAGATGAGGTAATCTGCATACTGCACCAATTCGTTGATATCGTTACTCAATTTCAACTTTTTCGGGTCAAATTCTACCGAACTAAGATAATTGGGATTGTGTTGTTCTTTTTTAATATGTTCTAGCGCATAAACACTGCGCATATACCAACCCACTTCATCAAGATTTTCACAAAGCATTTTTACAATAGCTGTGGCCCAGCTTCCGCCACCGAATACCGCAAATTTTGGTTGGTTTTTCATAAAAATCAATTTGAAATTCAAAAATACGGAAAATATAAATCTACGTAAACAATTGAAAATCAATTTAATATAATTTTGGCATGCTTTTAGATTTTCCAAATACGAACAGCTTCCTTTTAAAACTCTTAAATGGAGCCTAAAATGAACGGTTATGAAAGCATTGAAACTAATTTTTGCACTTGTCCTTATGGCAACGGTTGTTACTTCTTGTTACGTAGAAGAAGTAGTCGTGGTTGAAGAAGATCCTATTGTTGTGGTAGACCCTACCCCCACCATTACACTTAACCAGCTTTTAAATACATACGAGTTGTGGTATGTAGACATTAACCGCTCTAATGCATCGGGGGAAATTCCATTTATGCAATTGGCCTTTACGCTCTCGTTTCGAAACGGAACCGTATTCGCAAATAATAACTTAGTGGGAATAGGCGAACAGGGCTATGGATTCGGTATAGATATCGGGCTGTACGATGCCTATAGCTTTGTACTCGATATTGAACATGATATTGACGGATTCAACAGTTTTGATGTGACCCAACTTAGCGATACCGAAATTGAATTGTACCATCCTCCTACAGGCGTGCGATACGTGCTGGTAGGATATCAGAGAACCAACTTCGATTATGACTTGTTGTTTTATGATAATATCCACTATTTTATTCAGGAATACACCGCATGGGAAAAGGTGAGTACCGAGGGTGGCGCACCCAACGAATTTGATTATGAACACTTTTTACAGTTCTTGCCAGGGGGTGGCGATGGCAATTTCCAGAGCTCTCAAGACCCAAGGGGAAGCGATATTTACAACCTGTTTTGGGATTACACGGGTATTTACAATGTAGACGACGTGCCCGGGAATGCGTATTTGAAATATTTAACACTCGATTATGATTATCTGGGCAATGAATACTTCGAATTAGACGTTATCAATGATAATACAATTGCGCTCCTGCATGAAAACTCAGGAACCGTGTACACTTTTAGAGGCAAAGGGTATATTCAATATAAAAATACCCGCGGCAAGTTACGTCTGCCGAAAGCTACTATAGAAAAGCAAATGAAAAAGATTAGTCGCTTCGATACAATTTGAAAATAAATTTTCAAACCACTCAGCGACCAATTTGTACCATATATACAACTTTTTGGTTGGTTATGACCGCCCCGAAATCCGTTCTTGGATTAGGGGCGGTTTGTTTTTTGGGCGTTCCCACGCCTCTGGCGTGGTCGGGTCTTCGGCGGTACACGCCTGCCCGACCGGGCAAGGCGGGGTACCTTGCCTCAACCCCTAACGCGAGGCTTATCGGTAAAAATTCATCTCATCCAAATACTCCCAAACATTTTGGGGTAGCATGGGCCTGATGTTCTTACGGTTTTTTACACCTTTACGGATAAACGTAGAAGATAGCTCCATAATTGGGGCTGCTACCTTTGTAATTTTTGGATGGTCTTTAAATTGATGGTCTACGTTGCCTTCAGAGATTCTCGGATATACATACAACTCGTATCGCTCTAAAATTACTTCGTAGTTTTTCCATTTGTGCAGACTTTTTAAATTGTCTTCGCCCATGATTAAACAGAATTGTTGCTCTGGGTATTTTTCTTCAAGCACAGCAAGGGTATGTACGGTGTAGTTGGGCTGCGGAAGGTCAAATTCTACAGTGCTGGGCTTTAACTTAGGATAGTCTTCTAGTGCCACGCGTACCATGGCCAAACGGTGATGGTTGTCTAATAAGGAGCTTTTCTTTTTGTGCGGATTGTGGGGTGTTACGACCAACCAAACTTCGTCAAGCCCACCAAATTCTACCATGTGGTTGGCAATGGTAAGGTGCCCAACGTGTATTGGGTTAAAGGTACCAAAATAGAGTCCAATTTTATTCTTCTTCCCTGACATCACTAAAAATTGGTTTTGCGATATGTTCGGCAACAAGTTTTTCTGCTTCTTCCAAGGCGTGTTCTAAATTATCGTTTTCAATAATAAAATCGAATCGAGGCGCCGTAGCCATTTCTACAGAGGCTTTTGCAATGCGAATATTTATTTTTTCTTCACTTTCAGTAGAGCGTTTTTTGAGCCTTATTTTTAGTTCTTCAACGCTTGGGGGTTTTACGAAAACTGCCAAGGTGCGTTCGCGGTATTTCTTCTTAATACGCAGGCCGCCTACCACGTCAATATCAAAAATTACGTTTTTACCCATGGCCCAGATGCGCTCAACTTCACTGTATAAAGTACCATAGAAATTATCGCGGTATACTTCTTCCCATTCAAGAAATTCGTCTGCCTTCATTTTTCTTTTGAAATCTTCCAGAGATAAGAAATAGTAGTCAATACCGTGCTTTTCTTCGCCCCGTGGAGCTCTTGAAGTGGCAGAAACCGAAAACTCTAGGTTTAATTCCTTTACGCCCAATAAATGTCGTACAATAGTTGTCTTTCCACTTCCCGATGGAGCAGAGAATACAATTAGTTTTCCTCCCTTTTGTTCTTTCTGTTTTGTCATTAGTATCTGTTTCTTTCTAAACCGACATTTAAATGTATTAAAGAACGTTTAGTGCTTGCTCCTTAATCTTTTCAAGTTCATCTTTCATCTGTACCACCAATTGCTGCATGGGTGCAAAATTCGATTTTGAACCTATGGTATTAATTTCCCGACCTATTTCTTGGGTGATAAAACCCAATTTTTTTCCGTTCGAATCGTTTGAGGCAATTGCTTCGCGGAAATAATCTAAGTGGTTTTGAAGACGTACTTTCTCTTCGGTAATGTCGTATTTTTCAAGATAGTAAATCAGTTCTTGCTCAAAACGGTTTTCATCTACCCGCTCTTTCAAGTCAGACACAGCAGTATGCAAACGCTCGCGTACATTTTGTATTCGCTCGTCATCAATTTCGGCCACTTCCTTCAATAGGGTTTCAATACTATCTATACGCTCAAGAAAATCCTTTTTCAGCACACTGCCCTCGTCACTGCGATAGGTGTTTATTTCTTCTAGAGCAATCTTTACAGCCTTTAAAATTTCAGCAAACTCATCGTCGTCAATTTCGTCTCGTTCAACTTTCAGGGCATCGGGCATACGCACAGCCATTTTTAAAAGCTCTGTTTCATCTCCGTTTACCACCGCTCTTAATTGGGCGATGTATTCTTTTACCACGGCGGCGTTCACCTGGGTGTTTGTGGCTTCTCCAGTCATTTCTATATAAAGGTTGAAATCTACCTTTCCGCGGCTTAGCGACTTGGCCAACAAGTTGCGTATTTGAAGTTCTTTCTCGCGATACGATGATGGGATTCTAGTATTTAGGTCTAGGTTCTTGCTGTTAAGCGATTTTACCTCTACAGTTATTTTTTTGGTTGGAAGCTGTATGATATGCTTCCCGTAGCCCGTCATTGACTGGATCATAATTCAATATTTTTGGCAAAGATACATAAATGAACACCGATGCATAAGACTCACTTTGGGTTTCCGTTCTTGTCGAAATGTTTATCTAAATACAACTCGGTCACTGGCATGGTACAGACAATAAAAAACGCGTGCCCCAAAACAGTAGTGATAAAAGTATATTCAGGATATAGAATAAATACTACAATCGGTATGAGGAAGGTGTACCACTGCCAATAATAAAAAATATGAGACCAATAGCGGTTGGCAGCATCCCACACTTTTTGGTTTGCCATACTTCGCCGGGTTCGGTACCCATAAAACCAACTGATCTTTCTTGGCGGATTCTTTTTAAATAAATATCCAAGTACCAAGAAAACAAGAATGTATGCAAACGCACCGTATAGTTGAACGTCACTAGCCATGCAAAAAGTCTAACGTTCGTTTCTCTGAGTAATACATTTTATTCGATATGTGAAAACCAACATGTCCGCCATGTTTCGGACTTTCAAGATAAATATTCTTTGAGTTTGAAGCAAACGCTCTTGGGTAGCAGTCTTCAGAAAGAAAACTATCGTTCTGTGCGTTTAAGATAAGTACGTTCTGCTGAATGTTTGGTAAAAACTGCAGGCTACTGCTCTTTTCGTAATAATCGTACGCGTCTTTAAATCCGTGTGCAGGTGCTGTATACAGATTGTCAAAATCGAGTAGGGTGCGCACTTTCTTATATTCTGAAGGTGACATGGTTTCGGGAAAACGCTTCATTTTCCGTTTGTATTTTGCTTTAAGGTCGTTTATAAAAGTTAGGTTATAGACGAAATTTTCAAACTTGATGAGCTGTTCTAGTGACCCTCGTAGATGGAGTGGTGCTGAAATTGATACAGCCCGTGTAATTTGCTCTGGGACGTTCTCGCGTTCCCCCAAATATTTTAGAACGAGGTTTCCACCCAAACTGAACCCTATAAGTGCAATTTGATGGTAGGTGTCTTTTTCAATTAAATGTGTAATAAGTTCGGCAAGATCTTCGGTACGACCAGAGTTGTATGAAAGATAACTACGGTTTTCTTCGCCACTGCACCCCCTGTGGTTCATTGCTGCAACATCCCAACCGTTTTCAACTAGCATTTTTGCTTGTCCGCGCATATAAACGCGCTGGGCATTCCCTTCTAGGCCGTGCAATAAAATGGCCACGTTCGTAGATTTTTGTTCGGAAAACGACCAATCGATATCTACAAAATCACCATCGCTCAGTTCGAGCCGTTCACGTTCTTGGATAACTTTTGGGATAGGACGCAATTTAGCTGAGTATATGGTAGAAAAATGACCATTTTTAAAAAGACCTTTTGCGCTGTAAGGAGATGAAATGATTGGCACTTTTAAGCTTAGAGTTTTATGATAGTTGGGAATGCCAAAGATACAAATCTATAACTATGGGGTTTAATTTTTTTATTAAGATACCAATCGGTATCTTTGCGCATGCGAAATGCAGAAAGTACCAAAGAGCGTATCATTGTAGAGAGTGCAAACCTTTTTAATACCCAAGGGTACAAAGCAACTTCTATAAGTGATATTACCAAGGCTACGGGACTTACAAAAGGTGCGATATACCGTCATTTCGAGAGTAAAGGTGACCTGGAGCAACAAGCATTGCGAAAGCTTGCAAAAATCATGTTTTCAGAATTGGGTACATCGATTCAGAAAGCGCCAGATTTTCAAGGAAAGATGCAAGCAACCTTTGCTTTTTTTGAAAAATATATGCATACACCACTCTACGAAGGAGGGTGCCCGCTTATGAATGCTGCTGTAGAGGCAGACGACACCAATCCGATATTACGAGAACAAGCATTTAATATGCTAGCTCAATTTAAAGAATCGTTGCGTAAGATTATTGACAATGGAATCGCCAACGGACAAGTAAAAGAAGGTACAGATGCGAATTTTCATGCAACTATTTTTATTGCAACTTTAGAAGGTGGCATCATGATGAGCAAGCTAGAAAATTCGAACGATGCCATTTTAAAAACCATCGCACACCTTAAAAGTTTGGTGTCTGAAATAATGAAGTAAAAAAAATTTAAAACTAAAGATACCAATTGGTATCTTAATGTATATGAAAAAGTTAATAGCAAAACTAATTGGAGCGTTTCTAAATGTAACGGCACCTATTACGCCTAAATGGAATGCAAACTACGGCTTTAAGCTACTGTGTCGGGTTCGACGCGTAGGTATTTCGGAAAGAGGAAAACAATTTTTGGCTACTGCCACCACCAAATTTATAGAAGCAGATGGTCATACAGCCGCGTTACACCGTTGGGGAAATGGTCCCAAAAAGATTTTATTTCTACACGGATGGATGAGCAATAGCCAGCGTTGGCAACCCTATGTAGATAAAATAGATTTGAACGAATACACGGTCTATGCGTTAGATGCCCCTGGACACGGTTTGGCAAAAGGAAATCAACTAAACATTGAAACGTTCAGAAAAACAATGCTTCAAGCTATCGATTTGGCGGGCGCTGTAGATACGCTGGTCTGTCATAGCTTAGGAAGTTTGGTTGGCGCCTATGCTTTTCTAGTAGACACAAAAATAGCAATTGGCAGTTATGTGATCATGGGCACCCCCACCGGCATGGGTGCCATATTCAATTACTTTAAAGAATTGCTGGGACTTTCAAACAAAACGATGAAAAATCTAAGCGTTAAGGTAAATGCTGTGTTAAAAATACCTTACGAAGAAATTAGTATGGAGCGATTTTTCAAGAAGGTGACTGTTCCAGTTCTAGTGGTACACGACAGAAATGATAGTATTACGCCGTTTCCACCTATTGAAAACAGTATCGACCGAAAAGATCAGATTGAGAAGTTGATCACCAACGGCTTAAAACATGATTTAAAAAGTGAAGAAGTGTATGATAGGGTGATTCAATTTATAGATGAAAAAAGTTTTACAAGCAGACGCACGCATTCTGCTTAGGAACCTAAGAAATTAATTGTTCAAGAAAACAGAAAAAATTATATTTCCAAAGCAAAAGAAACTATGTACACAAAACAATTTGAAGTCCGTTGGAATGACATCGATGCTAACCGGCACTTAGCGAACAGTGCTTATATAAATTTTATGAGCCATACACGTCTCAGTTTTATGTATGAAAACGGTTTCGGTCAAGCCGAAATGAGCAAAAATGATCTTGGCCTCGTCGTTTTTTATGAACATATGTATTATTTCAAGGAAGTATTTCCAGGGAAACCCATTACCGTTTCGCTCCAATTAAAAGGACTGAGTGAAGACGGACGTTTTTTTTCATTTCTACATAATTTCTATGATTCGAACGGAATAAATTTAGCCCGTTGCGAAATGATGGCAGGATGGATAGACCTTACTACACGTAAATTACGGGCCATTCCGGAAGCGTTGTTGGATAGTTTGCAGAATTTAGAAAAAACAAATGATTTTTACACCATCACGAAAGAAGATACCAGAAAACACGGGCAGAAACCAGAGCATTTATAGATTAGGTGCTGCCCGTTATATTTAACATAGCTTCTATTCAGAAGTATCGTAGAAAAATTGCTCTTTTACAATTTTACCATCCTTAACTTCATAAACACCCAACTCTTGCATGGTGCTTCGTTGGCCGCTAGGCTTGTGCGTAATGTCCATTTCGTGTCGTACACTAAACCAATTATCTGCAACGGTAGGTTGGCTGGTTTTAGCGCTGTGGACTTCAAAATTTTCGCGCCACCATTCACCTTTTTTGGCTACTTCTTCCATTCCTCTTGAGATTTGATGGTCGCTACCTTCCATTTCAACACTTACAATATTTGGGCTGTACAATTGTTCGTAGCATTTGTGCTCTTCTCCAGCATTGCACCACTGTACCAGATTGTTGGCAATTTCTTCAGTTTTCATGGGATATTGTTTTAAAAATTAGGACCTTAAAGATACGCATTTACATGTTGCCCTAACATCAAATAAAGGTTAGGCAGGTGTTTTTCTCTTTCGGGTTGAGAGAAATACCCCTGTGAAAATCAGGATGGCAGCCAAAACACGTATTGGGGTTAATGTGTCTGCTCCAGCCATAATGGCAAAAATCGCCGCAATAAGCGGTTGTAAATACATAAATGCACCAATTACAGACGGACTTAGCTGTTTTAAAGCGAAAATATTCAGAAGATAGGTAAGTACCGTGGTACCAATAACAACAAAGGCCAATTTCCAAATTGCCGAGAAATCGAGTGTGGTCCAACCAACATCAGAGAATTGCGAAAAACCTATAGGAAGATTGATAAGAAAAGCTATTAGGAAGAAATACTTCATCAGCGTAATCGTATTGTATTTAGCCACCAGAGGTTTTACCAAGATCAAATAGAACGCATACGATGCAGCATTTACAATAAATAAGAGGTTCCCCAATGGAATATTTGGAGCGTTGGCTTGCGTTTTAGCGCCAAATAGTATGAGCAATAAAGCTCCTATAAGACCAATTCCAATACCTACGGCCTTTAGCCAAGTAATTTTTTCTTTCAGAAATAACGCAGAAAGTATTAATAGTAAAACTGGAGAAATTGTAATCACAACACTACTGTTGATAGGGGTAGAGAGCTCCAAGCCTTTAAAAAACATGTTCATATTAATAACCATCCCGAAGGCAGCACAGGCTATGAATCTAACAATGTCTTTTCGGTCTACCTTTTCAGATGTATAGAAAAAGCTAAGCAGCCAAAAGATTAGCGCTGCTCCAGAAACCCGTAACAAAATAAAGCCGTAGGGTTCGATAATTGCAGGCATTAGTCCTTTGGCAATGGTATGGTTTACACCATATATTGCACTTGCCGTTGTGGCTGCTAGAAGGGCTAGAATTCTATTGTTCACCTTTTTTAAATAAGAATGGCAAAGGTAAATCTTAAAATTAGAGCAGTATATAAATAGTGTCCTTTTTACAATTAACTGTTCAGCACCATTGGCAAATTAATTTTTACCGTGAATAGATTCTTTGGCGGCCGCCACTGTCTTTTTGCTATTCCCAATAAAAATCTCGTCATTGTTCACGATAATTGGGCGTTTTAAAAATGTGTAGTGCTCTAATAAGAGGTTGAGGTAATCTTCATCCAACAATTTGGCTTCTTTAAGGTTTCGTTCCTTATAAAGTTTGGCCCGTTTGCTAAAAAGTGCTTCGTAGCTATCGGTCATGTTGTAGAGCTCCTCTACTTCCGCTTCGGTAATTCCTTGGGTCTTGATATCCTGCTTTATAAACGATTGAGGGATATCTAATTCATCCATGATTCGCTTACAGGTGTCGCAAGTACTTAAATAATATATTTTTTTCATGAGAAAAATGCTACTTCTGTTTCCTACAAAGTAACTTCATTTTTTATAGAAGCTATAGGGTTTTAGTTGAAAATTAACATCTTAAACTTCTCTTTGAGAAACGAGTAGAGATGTATATTTTCCTTAATCTTTAATAGGGATTTTCAGTAATTTTTTTACTTCGGAAATAGGAATCTCGACCACAGTGGGTCCGGCTGCGTAGGATGCTATTTCGTAGGCGTTGTATTGAAGGGTAATAAATTCTTTTGAAATACCAAATGTTTCAGGAAGGTAGAATTTGCCGTCTTCAAATCTGAACCCGGTAGCATTAATGCTGGTGTTGGTCGGTATGTTTTGTTGGCTCCTAAATTTGTTTTCTGCAAGGGCTTCAAAAGCGGCAACATCGTCAAAAACGTCTTCATAATAGAGTTCGCGCCCATCTTTTGGATCGAAGTTTTTAAATTGCAAACTTCCGTTGCCATGGGCGCCGCCTGCATATAGATAATTTCTACAGCTTAGCGAAAGCAACTCCTTAGAATTGTATGAGGGTAGTACCGTTATCTCCACAAAATATTCGGCTGTGAGATCAGGAAATTCAGCACTATGTAACCGATAGATTTCTACAAATTCAGTCATCGCTTGGGTGATGTTTTCAGCAGAGCTACCCGTTTCGTTTTCGCCCAAATACATAGATTGCTTCACAAATTCTTCAATACTTTCGTTGATAATCTGTGCCGTTTCAGTAGTCCCAGAAACTTGCACATACTCAATATCAATCTCTGGGCAGGTTGCGTTATTGCAAATTGAGAGTTCGTTTGAGGAAGTAGTGACCGTTCCAAACGTTAATTCTTTACGGCAACTTGTGGTGATAATTGCCAAACAGATCAGTAAAAGAAAAAATTTGTTATTCATAGGTTAAAAATACGACAGTTTTTTCGATACCAAAGGAAACCCGTACTTTTGAATACACAAGAAACTAAGAACAATACAGTTGAAATTTAACACGAAAACAATACACGGCGGGCAACATGATGTAGACCCTGCTTATGGGTCGGTAATGCCACCCATTTACCAAACAAGTACCTATTCCCAAAGCACTCCTGGGGGACACAAAGGCTTCGAATACTCGAGAAGCGGCAACCCTACAAGAGCCGCTCTAGAGCGTTCTTTGGCAAGTATTGAAAATGGTAATTACGGACTTGCATTTGGAAGTGGTCTTGCGGCCATAGATGCAGTAATCAAACTACTAGAGCCGGGCGATGAGGTAATCTCTACCAATGATCTCTACGGAGGTAGTTACCGCTTGTTCACCAAAATATTTGAAGGTTTTGGAATTAAATTTCATTTTATTGGCATGGAGAATGCAGCTACTATTGAAAGCTACCTAACCGACAAAACAAAGTTGATTTGGGTGGAAACTCCAACCAACCCAATGATGAGTATTATAGATATTCAGGCAGCTGCCAATATCGCTAAAAAGCACAATGTTTTATTGGCAGTAGATAATACATTCGCTACACCGTATTTACAACAGCCGTTAGATCTAGGCGCTGATATCGTCATGCATAGTGCTACAAAATATTTGGGAGGCCATAGTGATGTTGTTATGGGGGCCTTGGTGGTAAAAGACAAAGCCCTGGCAGAGAAGTTATATTTTATACAGAATGCCAGTGGTGCGGTATGTGGCCCACAAGATAGCTTTTTGGTACTTCGGGGCATAAAAACGTTGCACATACGTATGCAGCGCCATTGTGAAAATGGAAAGGCAATAGCCGAGTACCTAAAAGCACATGCTAAAATTGAAAAGGTGTATTGGCCAGGTTTTGAAGAACATCCAAACCATGAGATAGCAAAATCACAGATGCGTGATTTTGGCGGGATGATTTCTTTTGTGACCAAGGGAAACGAATATGATGAGGCCATTAAAATAGTAGAGCGTCTCAAGATTTTTACCTTGGCGGAAAGTTTAGGTGGAGTAGAAAGTTTGGCTGGGCATCCTGCAAGTATGACGCATGCGAGCATACCGAAAGAAGAACGGGAGAAGACAGGTGTAGTAGATTCGTTAATACGCTTGTCTGTGGGGATAGAAGATATAGACGATTTGATAGCAGATCTAAAACAAGCAATTGGGTAATTCTAAAACTAATTATAATAAAAAAGCCGATGCAAAATGCATCGGCTTTTTTTATTGATGATAATTTGCTTAATCGATATAATAAATATAGCCAATATTCAGCCAGTACATCCATTCATTCGCTTTGTTTTCAGGAACGGGACGCTCGCCATTGTTTTCAAGAGACGGGTTCAATCCGTCTACATAATCACTAAAATAATACGTCCAACGACTATCTAACATAAGATCACTAAGCGGTGTAAGCTTGTATCGAATCCCTACGCTAGTAACAACTGCCCATGTTGAGGCGGCTTCTTGCTGAAAGGCATTTTTGTATTTTAAAGGGGTCGTTGCCAAGGGGCCTCCTACAATATTCAAGGGTCCAAGGTCAGACTGCACCTCTGGATCATAACTAACATAATGTGCTCCGAGAGATATGAAAGGGGCTATTTTATAGGCGCCGGCAGCAAAATCACGAATGCTCAATGGAAAGTACTCTAACTGTGAACCTATTTCAATTACAGTTGTAGAACCGTTCATTGCTCGAAGCTGGTCGGCAAAATTACCTTGTTGGTCGGGATCTACCCAACGCCCAAAATGGTTTAACGTTGTTTTGTGGTAGTCAATTTCGTTTCTAATCTTAAAATGATCATTAAAGTAGGTATCGCGGGTATAGCAGTTACAATCTGCTCTGTAAGAGAAGTTTAGGTAGTGTATGAGTCCAACGCCAAAACCAACATTACCAGCATTGGTTTCAAAGTCGTTTCGCTGACCGAAATCGGAATACAAGGCAACTGGGCCGGTGATAATTCCTACTTCATGCGAAAATCCGAATTGGCTATAAACCTCTTGTTTAGCAAGGGCCAACAAGAGAAATACCAATAGCAATATCCTGGCATTCATTGTATTTTAGGTTTAGATTGAGACGTAACAAATATATAAAAACATATCTAACAGTAAAATATAAACCAAACATTTAGCTTAATGGTGAAAAAAAGCGACGTTTTTTTAGATATAGCGTATATTTGCACCTTATAAACGAACTCACCTTCAATAAAGTATAAAACAATGAAACAAAGCATTAAAGATTTCATTTCAGAAGTAGAAAAAAGAAATCAGAATGAACCTGAATTTATCCAAGCGGTTACCGAGGTTGCCGAGACGGTTATTCCATTTATAGAGGCGAATGAGGCATACCAAGGCAAGAAATTGCTAGAACGTATGGTAGAGCCTGAGCGCACGATTATATTTCGAGTGCCATGGACCGACGATGCTGGTGAGGTGCAGGTAAACAGAGGTTATCGTGTTGAGTTCAACTCGGCCATCGGACCTTATAAAGGAGGGTTACGATTCCATCCCTCTGTAAACTTGAGTATTCTTAAGTTTCTCGGTTTCGAACAAGTGTTTAAAAATAGTTTAACAACCTTGCCTATGGGTGGGGGTAAAGGTGGAAGCGATTTCAACCCAAAAGGAAAGAGCGATGCAGAAGTAATGCGCTTCTGCCAAAGTTTTATGACAGAACTCGCACGACATATTGGTCCTGATACAGATGTACCTGCGGGTGATATTGGTGTGGGAGGCCGTGAAATCGGTTATATGTTTGGTCAATACAAACGCCTGCGCAATGAATTTACTGGAGTTTTAACTGGTAAGGGAAGGTCTTATGGAGGGTCGCTAATTAGGCCAGAGGCAACCGGTTATGGAAATGTATACTTCGCGAAGAATATGTTAGCTACGCAAGGAGAAAGTTTTAAAGGAAAGACCGTTGTGATCTCAGGTTCTGGTAATGTTGCTCAATACGCTGCCGAAAAGGCAATGGAATTTGGTGGTAAAGTTGTTACCATGTCAGATTCTGGCGGTTACATCTATGACGAAGAAGGGATCAGCACTGATAAATTGGCGTTTATCATGGAGCTTAAAAATGTAAAACGCGGAAGAATAAGCGAATATGTTGAAAAGTATCCTGCGGCAAAATATCATAAAGGAAAACGTCCATGGGGTGAAAAATGTGATATTGCACTACCATGTGCAACCCAGAACGAATTGAATAAAGAAGAGGCGGTTACCTTGGTAGATCAAGGTTGTATGTGCGTAAGTGAAGGAGCAAATATGCCTTCTACACCAGAGGCCATAGAAATATTTCAAAAGGCAAAAATATTGTTTGCCCCTGGAAAGGCATCTAATGCTGGAGGAGTTGCCACATCAGGTCTCGAAATGAGCCAAAACTCGTTACGCCTTAGTTGGACGGCTGCTGAAGTAGATGAGAAACTACACAATATCATGAATGATATCCATGCTGCCTGTGTACAGTACGGTAAAGATGGTGATGGATATGTAGATTACGTAAAAGGAGCCAATGTTGCAGGCTTCGTAAAAGTAGCAGATGCTATGCTGGCACAAGGCGTGGTTTAACTGTGAATAACTCTAAACGAAAGGCTATCAAACAAAAGATAGCCTTTTTTTGTGTTCCATTTCTTGCAATAAATACTATTTTAGCGTGTTATAGATTCTGAAAGATCACAACCTTATATGAAGTATTTTTTCTATTTGTTCTTTATAATAATAAGTGTTAGCAGCGTGCTTGCACAAAATTTTGAATCTCAATGGACTGGCCATTTTTCGTATGTGTCTATACAGGCTTTCTCACAAGGAAATGATAAAATATATGTTGCTGCTGAAAATGCAGTGTTTACCTACGATTTGTCTACTGAAGAAATCGAAACTTTATCAACTATTAACGGGTTGTCTGGTGAACTGATTTCTACTTTATATTATAGTGAACAATTTGGCCTGCTCGTTATTGGATATGAAAGTGGACTCATAGAAATCGCTATAGATGGTGAAGAAAATATCCTAACCGTGGTAGATATTTTGAATAAACCCACCATCCCTCCAGACCAAAAGAGAATCAATCAGTTTAACGAATTTAATGGCAATTTATATATTGCCGCAGAGTTCGGAATTTCTGTTTTTGACCTTTCTGTCTTAGAGTTTGGAGACACCTATTTTATTGGTGACGGGGGAGCGCAAATTAACATTACTGGCACAGCCGTAGTACCGCCTTTTATTTATGCTGTCTCTGGATCAAATGGCATTCGCCGTGCTATGGTGGAAGATGACAATCTCATCGATTTTGAAAACTGGATTCAAATAGCGGGCGGAGGATATAATGGTGCTGTACGGGCGGGAAACCAAGTGTATACCACTGGAAATAACACTGTTTTTTCAATAATTGGAGGTCTACAAGTGGTAACCACTTTAAGCAGTCCGATTTTAGATATCACTGGCCAAAATGATTTTTACAATGTAACAACCGCCAATGGCCTATTCACCTACGATGTGTCACAAGCACTGGTTGCATCAACCACCTCTATTAACAGTGTAGATGAATACGAGCTGCAGACGGGGTTTTCGCATAACAATATTCAATACTTGGGAACTTCAGAATTAGGGGTCTTCCAAAAGCCTTTCGGGTCTAACAATTTTTCGCAAATATTACCCGACGGACCTCTGTTCAATAGTTCGTTTTCTATCGATGCTTCCCCCGGTCAACTTTGGGTAAATTTTGGTGATGTAACCGTAAGTTTCGATCCCTTTCCAATAACCCGAAAAGGGATAAGTAACCTAAGAGAGGGTGAGTGGTTTAATATTTCCTATAATGAATTAACACAAACACTGAATAAAGAAGCAAACGATTTAGTGCGTGTTCAGATTGACCCAAACGACCCAAATAGGGTGTTTATGTCGTCCTTCCAAAAAGGATTATTACAGATTGAAGACCAAACACCGATCAAACTTTTTGACGAATCGAATTCTGGCTTAGATATAACGTACCAAAACCCAAATTTTGGGATTCGGATTTTTGGAATGGATTTCGACAGCCAAGGTAATTTATGGGCGGTCCAAGCACAAGATGAAGAAGGATTGCTAAGAATTTCGCCAGAAGGGCAACTCCAAAAAAATGATATTTCAAATGTGTTTAATTTCGATAATCCACCTTTAGCTTTTACCGAGGTGGAAACAACCCGAGAGAATTTTGTTTTTTTTGGAGTAGTGAGTGACGGACTAGTAGGCTACAATCCGAATAACGGGCAAGTAAAAAAAATTGGTGTCAATTTAGGAAATGGGAATTTACCAAACAGCACCGTACGTTCGTTGGCCGTAGACAACAACAATAGACTATGGATTGGTACCCTTAAAGGCCTGCGGGTGCTTTTTAGTCCGGGTGGTTTTTTCGATGAAAACAGTAATGTCGACACACAGCCTATCATTATCCTAGAAGACGGCGTACCACAAGAGTTGCTTTTTGAGCAGGTGATTACCGATATTGAGGTAGATGGTTCTAATAACAAATGGATCGCTACCGCTAGTTCAGGGGTTTTTTACTTGTCTTCAAATGGCCAAGAAACGCTACTGCGGTTTACGGCAGAAAATTCTCCCTTGCCTTCAAACAATGTGCAAGATATTGCAATAGACGAGTTTTCAGGAGTGGTATATTTTGCTACAGTGAATGGCCTGGTGGCATACAACGGCACCTCAACAGCGCCAAGAGACAACCTTGAAGAAGTGTACGTATATCCCAATCCGGTGCGACCTAGCTTTACAGGCAATGTCACCATAGATGGCTTAACTGCTAATGCCAATGTAAAAATTACCGACATTGAAGGTAGCCTTGTGTTTGAAACTACTAGTGAAGGAGGAAGCGTTCTCTGGGACACCACGGCATTTGGAAGATATAAGGTGGCATCTGGCGTTTATTTGGTAATTATTACAGCCGAAGATGCCATTGAAACTAAAATTTCAAAAATTATGATTGTGCGCTAATGCTGGTGAACACCAAAGCCATAGTACTCTCTACCCTTAAATATGGCGAAGCCGACCTCATTGCACATTGTTTTACACAGACAGACGGACGAAAAAGCTATCTGCTAAAACACATCTTAAAAAGCAAAAAAGGAGCACTTAAAGCATCTCAGTTTTTGCCGCTTACCCAACTAGAGCTCGTTGCCAACCATAAAAACAAGGGCACCTTAGAATATATTAAGGAAGCAAAAATTTTGCAGCCCTACCAGAGCTTACATACCAATGTGGTAAAATCGTCTTTGGTGCTGTTTCTTTCGGAAATTTTAAAAGATGCTATTCAGGAAGAAGAAGAGAATACGAGATTGTTTCAATTTCTCACCACTTCTTTTAACTGGTTGGATGCCAACGATTCTTATACGAATTTCCATATCCTCTTTCTGCTGAAACTAACAAAGTTTTTAGGGTTTTACCCAGATAATTCTGAAGGAAATGCTACCTACTTTAACCTGCAAGAGGGTTGTTTCCAAAATCAGTACGAAAACCAATATTGTGAAGAAGGTGCGCATATTCAGTCTTTTCAAGAGTTCTTCGGCATAAATTTTGATGCATTGTCGCAAATAAAAACGAAGAAATCGGTACGATTAGAGCTTCTAAATTTATTGATACGATATTATCAATTACATTTGCACGGCTTCAGAAAACCGAAATCTTTACCAATATTTAACCAACTATTTCAATGAATATGCGTCTACATGCAGCTGCTCTTTTTTTATTTTTATCTACCATCGTTTCAGCCCAACAAATTACTGTCTTAGAGCAAAGTTCTCAGCAGCCTATCAATGGGGTTGCAGTCTTCAATAATGACAAAACGAAGTCTGGGGTGACCGATTTTGATGGAAAGGTGGATATTTCAAAATTTAATAGTTCCGAAGAGATTACTTTTCAGCATATTTCTCATACAACACTTACCATTTTAAAAAGTGCCATTACCAATAACCAAGTAATGCTTGCAGAAGATTTGAGTGCCTTAGATGAGGTTGTACTCTCTGTATCTAAATTTGGGCAAAGCAAACGCGATGTCCCACAACAAATTGTGAGCATCAACAGCAATGATGTGCTGTTTAGCAATCCACAAACGGCAGCAGATTTACTAGAAAGCAGTGGCCAAGTGTACGTGCAGAAGAGCCAATTGGGAGGAGGTAGCCCCGTAATTAGGGGGTTTTCTACCAATCGTTTATTGATTGCCGTAGACGGTGTTCGTTTTAATACGGCTATTTTTCGCGGCGGAAATGTCCAAAATGTAATTTCTATAGATCCATTTGCCATAGAGCGCACCGAAGTAATTTTAGGTCCTGGTTCTGTGCCCTACGGAAGTGATGCGGTAGGTGGCGTGATGAATTTTTATACTAAAAAACCGAAATTTTCTTTTGAAGAAGGGATGTCTTTCTCCGGAAATGCAACAGCACGCTATGCAACGGCAAATAATGAAAAAACGGGGCATGTCGACTTCAATTTCGGGATGAAAGAGTGGGCATTTTTGAGCAGTATAACTTATAGCGATTTTGACGATCTGCGAATGGGGAGCAATGGTCCCGATGATTACCTGCGCACCGAATATGTTGAAATTATAAATGGTGTAGACACCGTAGTGCCAAACGACGATCCCTTAGTGCAACGACCTACAGGATACGATCAGATTAACGCCATGCAGCGAATACGGTATATGCCTTCAGAGCGGTGGGATTTCAATTTGGGGCTTTTTTATACCACCACAAGCGACTATGCCAGATACGACAGGTTGATACGCAGAAGAAACGGAGAACTGCGTTCGGCAGAATGGTTCTACGGGCCACAAGAATGGCTGAGCGGAAACCTGCAAGCACGAAATACGGCCTATAATAATGGTTTTTTCGATGAGAGTATCGCCACTATTTCTTTTCAACAATTCAAAGAAAGTCGAAATGATAGAGATTTCGGGGAGCCAATTTTATTTGAAACAGATGAAAAAGTAAGTGCATACACAGCCACTTGGGATTTTGAAAAAGACTGGGAAAAATCAAAATTAAATTACGGGATAGAGTATATATACAATAAAGTAAACAGCGAAGGGCAACAAACAGATGTTGCCACCGGAATTAGTAGTCCAGATGCTTCTAGATATCCTGACGGGAGTACGTGGCAATCTATGGCTGCCTATGCAAGCTTACAGGCAAAGTTTACAGAGTCCCTAGCATTTCAGGGCGGATTGCGCTATAGTCATATTTTAGTAGATGCCACCTTTGATGATCAATTCTTCGATTTTCCTTTTTCCGAAGCAAATATCGATACAGGAGCGTTAACAGGTAGTGCCGGACTGGCTTGGCAAGCGAGTGATATTTTAGGTTGGAAGCTCAATTTCGGAACAGCATTTAGAGCACCAAATATTGATGATGTTGGAAAAATATTTGATAGCGAACCGGGTAGTGTGGTTGTGCCAAACCCTGATTTGAAACCTGAATATGCCTATAATGGGGAGCTTGGCGCCAATTTAGACTTCGGAAAGGCAGTGCGTATCGATATGGCAACATTTTATACAGTCTTAAATGATGCCTTAGTGCGTCGCGATTTTACATTGAATGGACAAACCGAAATAGAATATCAAGGAGAGCCTAGTACAGTGCAGGCCATTCAAAATGCTGCCAAGGCCGAAATTTATGGTTTTGAGGTGGGGCTGAAAGTTAATTTTACACAAGACTTACAGCTTACCTCACAGTACAACATCACCGATGGGTTTTCTGAAGAAGACGATGGTACCCGGGCGCCTAACCGCCACGTGGCACCACAATTTGGCAATACCCATCTATTATACCAATGGAATCGATTGAAGCTGGATGCTTTTGTTGAATATAATAGTCAGTTCGATTTTGAAGATTTGGCTCCCAGCCAAGTAAATAATGATTTCTTGTATGCACTTGATGAAAGTGGGAACCCGTTTTCACCTAGTTGGGCAACCTTGAATTTTGGAGCGCAATATGAGATTACAAAGGCATTACAGGTAAATGCAGTCTTAGAAAATATCACCGATAAGAGGTATCGACCGTATTCTAGTGGAATCAGTGCTGCGGGTCGTAATCTAATTGTTGCAGCCAGTTATGCCTTCTAAGGAATGGGTAGACTGAAAAAATGATAAAAAAAGTGATGTTCTTTTTTTGCAGAAAAATTAAATGAATTATATTTGCATCCGCTAAAAGGGTAATACCTTTTAATTTTCTATATAAAATTCCTCTTTAGCTCCCCCGATACCAATCGGGATGTTAGAGCGACTGACTGTTAATCGAGTCCCGAATACTTTCGGGGTTGGTTTGAGTCTAAGAAGAGAAATGAAATTAGATAAAAAAGTTAAAGAGAATAAAATTCCTCTTTAGCTCAGTTGGTTAGAGCATCTGACTGTTAATCAGAGGGTCCTTGGTTCGAGCCCAAGAAGAGGAGCTTTTTTAATCCCCAGTATTTTACTGGGGATTTTTTTATGCCGCACTGGGTCTACATAATACATTCTGAAAAGCTTGGCAGGTTTTATACAGGGGAAACGTCTGATTTTGATATCCGGATGGTATTTCACGACACGTCCGATTCTAAAAAGTTTACGGGAAAGGCAAGAGATTGGAGATTGTTTTTAAAGTTTGAATGTGACTCTAAGGCACAGGCGATGTCCATTGAAAGGCACATCAAAAGAATGAAAAGCAGCGTGTATATCAAAAACTTGAAGAATTACCCAGAAATGGTTACAAGGCTAAAAATCAAATACAGCGGTTAATCAGAGCTCCGATAGCTATCGGAGTTGGTTCGAACCCATTGCTTGTCCCGATGCCTATCGGGGAAGAGGAGCTTTTTTAATCCCCAGTATTTTACTGGGGATTTTTTTATGCCGCACTGGGTCTACATAATACATTCTGAAAAGCTTGGCAGGTTTTATACAGGGGAAACGTCTGATTTTGATATCCGGATGGTATTTCACGACACGTCCGATTCTAAAAAGTTTACGGGAAAGGCAAGAGATTGGAGATTGTTTTTAAAGTTTGAATGTGACTCTAAGGCACAGGCGATGTCCATTGAAAGGCATATCAAAAGAATGAAAAGCAGTGTATATATCAAAAACTTGAAGAATTACCCAGAAATGGTTACAAGGCTAAAAATCAAATACAGCGGTTAATCAGAGCTCCGATAGCTATCGGAGTTGGTTCGAGCCCATTGCTTGTCCCGATGCCTATCGGGGAAGAGGAGCTTTTTTAATCCCCAGTATTTTACTGGGGATTTTTTTATGCCGCACTGGGTCTACATAATACATTCTGAAAAGCTTGGCAGGTTTTATACAGGGGAAACGTCTGATTTTGATATCCGGATGGTATTTCACGACACGTCCGATTCTAAAAAGTTTACGGGAAAGGCAAGAGATTGGAGATTGTTTTTAAAGTTTGAATGTGACTCTAAGGCACAGGCGATGTCCATTGAAAGGCACATCAAAAGAATGAAAAGCAGCGTGTATATCAAAAACTTGAAGAATTACCCAGAAATGGTTACAAGGCTAAAAATCAAATACAGCGGTTAATAAGAGCTCCGATAGCTATCGGAGTTGGTTCGAACCCATTGCTTGTCCCGATGCCTATCGGGGAAGAGGAGCTTTTTTAATCCCCAGTATTTTTACTGGGGATTTTTTTATGCCGCACTGGGTCTACATATTACATTCTGAAAAGCTTGGCAGGTTTTATACAGGGGTAACGTCTGATTTTGATATCCGGATGGTATTTCACGACACGTCCGATTCTAAAAAGTTTACGGGAAAGGCAAGAGATTGGAGATTGTTTTTAAAGTTCGAATGTGACTCTAAGGCACAGGCGATGTCCATTGAAAGGCACATCAAAAGAATGAAAAGCAGCGTGTATATCACAAACCTGAAAGAATACCTAGAAATGATAACAAAGCCCATTCAATCTAAATGGGCTTTGTTATAAGATCAACAATTAGAATAACAACTAACGTTTTACTAACTTTTTCAAAACTGTTCCGTTGGTAGTAGTAATGTTTACAAAGTACAACGCAGGTTGAATGGATTGAAGATCTACTGTTATCGTAGTTGTATCAGTAGCAACTTGCTGTAGTACTTGCTTACCTGTTACATCATAGACTGAAATATTCTTTAATTCAAAATTTGTAGAAGTGACGGTTATCAACTCAGTTGCCGGATTTGGGGCCATGCCTACAGTGCTGACCAAAATATCCTGAATATTTAACAGGTCTTCGGCAACCCTGAGGTTGTCTATAGCTACATCTCCTCGTTCACCCAGGGCTGTTGTGCTGTCTAAGCGCAACTGAATAGTCTGCCCAACATACGCAGACAAATCGATACTTTCAGAAATCCAAGCATCGCCTTGGTCTCCTTCCAATAACCATACAGTTGTCCAACCACTTCCATCGTTTACCCGAACCGCCAAGTTCCCTACCTGCGAGCCAAACATATGGTAATTGAAAGTAAAAAATGCTTGCGTCAAACCACTTAAATTGAAACACGGACTATTTAAAACGGCCCTCTTTGTAGGAAATCCAACATTGGTACCAGAAGCTTCGGTATATAGATAAGTTGTTCCATCAAACGCTTCAGTGGGTCCTGTCGCACTTGTTGAGGTTTCGCCCATATTTTCAGTCCAGTCGAAATCTGTATTTCCTACATGGGACAAATCGTTATCGTTTTGCTCCCAATCGCCCAACCCGGCTTCAAAGCTTTCCGTATAAGGAAAAGCGTCAATGGTGGTGCTACAATCGGTTCCTGGATTGTTTAGGTAAAAATCATAGGTCGTCTGCAGTACGTCTATTGGGTCTTCGGCCATATCGGTCTTACTCACGTTTAAATCGACCGTTAGGTGTCCGTAATTCGTGTATAAATCTTCTACCTTGGCGACTCGCAAAAAAGCAGATTTTGAACTGGTTTGGTTTCCAGTACATCGGCTGTCTGCGCCAATACGTTTGGCACCCTGCATGGCACCCATCAACTTATCGGCAAGTGTTCCAGAAGTGTTCAGAAACCCAGATTCCATATCGTCTAAAACAGCTTGTGAAATCAAGATATTTCCTTGAATTGAATAATTTGGCACCACAATATCATTCGCAACACTATTGTTGTTAGTTCCTGTAAAGGCTGCTGATCGTGGCGTTCCACCAGCACCGCCTATTAAATCTACGACTCCGTATTGCCTATCCTGGTTAGAACCAGGCGCAGGATCGTTTGTAAAAAGCCAATCCAGAATTTCTTGCGGACTATCACCTGCTTCCATGCGTACCCGAGCAGCTGCTTGATTGGTTGGGTGCCAAAAGGCTTGTGTGTTAATGGCGCCGATACCTAAAATGATATCGCTGATAACCAAAGCGCCTTCTTCGCCGTTTAAATCATCAATGTCTAGACAGGTAGCGCCTGCACTTCCTATTTCACCAGTAACAGGATCTACAGCAACAATAGAAAAGGTATGTTGTGCTTGCAGCGAATAAAGACTAAATAACACTAAAAATAGTGCAATCCATTTGGAGTAATCGTATCGTTTTTTCATAAATTATTTGCTTATTTTAAATTCTGTAACATAATCTTAGTCATCTCATCCAGCTCCACCTCGTGTTTCCAACCCCAATCTTTTCTGGCTTCAGTATCATCAATGCTCTGCGGCCAAGAATCGGCTATAGCCTGCCTAAAATCTGGGTCGTACGAAATTTCAAATCCGGGTTGAATACTTTTAATGCTTTCGGCTATTGCCTCTGGATGAAAACTCATACCCGCCAAATTGTATGAATTTCGAATCTTGATGTCAGATTCGGGTGCTTCCATAATTCCAATGGTAGCTCTAATGGCATCGTCCATATACATCATGGGCAAGGTAGTTTCCGCATTTAGAAAACAGATATATTTATTGTGCTTCACTGCTTTGTGATAAATATCTACCGCATAATCTGTAGTACCACCCCCAGGAAGTGTTTTGTAACTTATGAGGCCGGGATAGCGTATGCTACGAACATCTACGCCATATTTATTGTGGTAATATTCGCACCAACGTTCTCCAGTTTGCTTGCTAATTCCGTAGACGGTGCTAGGTTCCATAACCGTTCGTTGTGGGGTCATCACTTTAGGAGTTGTTGGCCCAAAAACGGCAATACTGGAGGGCCAAAATATCTTCTCTATCTTTCCATCTTTCGCGAGGTTCAAGATGTTAAAGAGCGAATTCATATTTAAATTCCAGGCCCGCATCGGAAACTTTTCTGCCGTGGCCGACAGCATCGCAGCCATCAAATACACTTCGGTAATCTCGTGCTTAATCACCACATCCTGAACGGCATCATAATCCATTGCATCCAAAATTTCAAACGGTCCACTAGTCATCATTTCTTCATCGCCTTCCCGAATATCACTCGCTATTACTTTGTGGGGTGCATAGGTGTTGCGCAGCGCTGCCGTTAGCTCGGTACCTATTTGTCCACAGGCGCCAATAATCAGAATTCGTTTTTTCATAGGGTGAAGAATTTTTCATCAATTTTAGTTCTGTAAAGATACACAATATACCCTTCATCAAATTTGTGGTTGTTTAACATACAGCTCGGGCATAACCTGTATATTTGTGGTTCTTATTTGCTATAGATGAAATTTTCTTTCAGACATATTTGTGGCGTTCTCATGCTTGTAACGATCGTTGTTTCTTGTGCTGAAATTTCCGAAGATGAAAAAGATACGGCTACCGAAACCCAAGATGTAAATACACGCTATGGTAAAAATCTGGTCACCTTGCCTCCACTTTCTGAAGTAGCTAAAAATGAAACAGCACAATGGTCTGTTTTTGACGATTTGGAAGCCAATCTCATTACCTTAAAAAACCAACCCATTGGTGTGATACGGGCCAAAAGTGAACAAATGAGTGCCCAGAGCGATTCTTTATTAAAAAAAATACCTGAAGCGCTAGACACACGGCCGGTGCACGCAAGAATGGTATTGGCAAATACGCGTGCCAAACTCTTGGAGCAGGTGGCAAACTACGACCGATTAGACTCGTTGCAACTAGAAGAAAGCTTGCAAGAAATGAATCTGGCGGGAGCTAATCTCTTTATTGAGATTAACCGAACGTTTAAGAAAAACAAAATAGATAACGAATTAAAAGAAACTGAAAAAAAGGAACTCGAAAAACAACAACGCTTCTTAGATTCTGTCTATCAGGCAGAAATAATAGATAACAACTCTAACTAGCTGTAACAAAAGGTATCATTTGCCTACTAATTACACAATAATCTAAAAACCAATTAATGAAACTAAATGTAATCACTTCTGCGTGCGCAATCGCTGCGGTTACTTTCGTAACTATCTCTTGTAATAATAAGGATACAGATAAAACTATGGCCGCCGCCGCCGATGAAGAACGCGGAATTATACTTTCTAACATGGACACCACCGTGAGTCCGAAAGCAGACTTTTACAACTACGTAAATGGTAGCTGGATGAAAAACACCGAAATTCCAGACGATCAGGTACGTTGGGGTGGTTTCGGGGTGTTACGTAAATCTACAGATAAAGATGTGTTGCAATTACTAAGCGATGCGAAAGAGAGCGGAACCTATGGTCCTGAAACCGATCAGGCAAAGGCCTTGGCTATTTTTGCTTCAGAATTAGATACTGTAGCTAGAAATGAGGCGGGAATCACCCCGTTACAACCAGCGCTCGACGCAATTAAGAACATAGAAACTATTGAAGATTTTCAAGAAGTAGCAACGCGAATTGATGTGTCGCAACCATTTGTTGGTTTGGCCGCGTTTTCAAACCCTAGCAATAGCTCGATGAATTCGGCGTATATCACCCCTGGAGGCTTGGGCTTACCTGACCGTGATTATTACACCAATACCGATGCAAAATCTATAGAGATTCGTGCAAAATATGTAGATCATATTACCAGAATGCTACAGTACTTGGGCGATTCCGAAGCAGAAGCAAGAAAGCAGGCAGAAGATATCTTGGCTTTTGAAACAAAATTAGCAACGCCGCGATTAGATAAAGTAGCGAGCAGAGATTTCAGAAATTTCAACAATCCACGTAGCTTAGATCAAATCCAAAAGATGGTTCCAGCCATTCAGTGGGAAAAAATGTTGAAAGACTTGGGTGTTACTAAAAAAGTTGATACCCTTATCGTGATGCAACCAACCTATATGAAAACGGTACAGAATGTATTCGCAAACAAAAATATAGATCTTTGGAAAACCGTAATGCGTTGGCAGACCTTAAACGATGCAGCCGGAGCATTATCTACCGATATTGAAAGGGCAAACTGGGAGTTTTACAGCCAGTATTTGAGTGGTGCCAAGCAACAACGCCCAGCAGACGAGCGCGCTTTAGCTACCGTGAATGGAAGTGTTGGAGAAGCTGTTGGTCAATTGTACGTAGATGCGAAGTTTCCACCGGAAGCAAAAGAGAAGGCTGAAAAAATGATTGAAAACGTGATTGCAGCCTACAAAGAGCGCATCATGAATCTAGATTGGATGAGCGACTCTACCAAAGTGAAAGCGGTAGAGAAGTTAGATAAATTTACCGTGAAGATTGGATATCCAGACAAGTGGAAGGATTACTCAAGCATGGACGTAAAAGAAGGAAACTCCTACTTTGAAAATATGATGGCCGTAAATGAGTGGGGCTTAAAAGACAACCTCAGTAAAATTGACGAGCCAGTAGACCGTACCGAGTGGGGGATGTCTCCGCAAACGGTAAACGCATACTTTAATCCTTTTAACAACGAAATTGTATTCCCTGCAGCTATTTTACAACCTCCTTTTTACGATTACAAAGCTGATGAGGCTGTAAATTATGGCGGAATTGGAGCGGTGATTGGCCATGAAATTTCACATGCGTTCGACGATAGTGGGTCGCGTTTTGATGCCAATGGAAACTTAGTAAATTGGTGGACTGAGGCCGATCTTGAAAAATTCACCGAGCGTGGAAACAAGTTAGCAGAGCAGTACAGCAATATTGAGGTAATGGACAGTGTGTTTATTAACGGAAAGTTCACCTTGGGTGAAAATATTGGAGACCTTGGCGGATTGCTAGGTGCTTATGACGGATTACAGCGTTACTACGAAGAAAACGGAAGACCGGGCAAGATTGACGGATTTACACCAGAGCAGCGTTTCTTTATGAGTTGGGCTACCGTTTGGCGTACCAAAATGCGTCAGGAAGCATTGCGTACTCAAGTAAAAACAGATTCGCATTCTCCAGGGATGTACCGTGCAACCGAGCCGCTAAAGAATATCGATGCTTTTTACGAAGCTTTCGATATCCAACCGGGAGACCCAATGTACGTAGCTCCAGAAGATCGAGTTCGTATTTGGTAGGAACTTCTATCGTATAAAGACTTGGCGTCTAAAAAGTAATGCTTGATGTCTGTTCGAGCGCAGTCGAGAACTATAATTGGTTAACTACTAATAGAGGTTTCGACTGCGCTCAACCTGACAGAACAAAGTTTAAAATTTTTTAGACGCCATTCTATTTATAAAAACGACTTAAATTTCAGTTTGAAAGGCATACTTCAACACCTTGGCGACGTTTGTTGAAGTTACTTTTTTGTGTTGCCTCTCTGAATCAGCAGAAAAGGTAGGAGGTTCTAATTGTTGCAATTCCGCTTTTTTTGTGTAATAATCCTTTTTTAACGGATGTTTTGGATAGACAGCATTAAAGATATGGCCGAAGGCTTGTTGTTTTAAAATTTCCGTAAGAATACCTATACAGTCTGTTCTGTGAATTAAGTTAACAGGCGCATTTCCTCCAGACAGGTCTTTTCTCCCTGCAAGGTATCTTACCGGTTGCCTGCTTCCGCCTACAAGTCCACCAAATCGCACGATAGAAGTGTTACAACTAGAGGTAAAAAATAACTGTTCCACTTGTAGCAATTGTCTGCCCGCTTCATTTTCGGGTTTTGGGAGGTAACTTTCATCAACGGTGCCTTGCGCGTCTCCATATACCGAGGTGCTACTTATAAAAATACCTGTTGGTACCTTTGCTTTTTCAATAGCCTGCAATAAATGTGTCATTTTCATGACATAATCGGCTCCGGTATTACGGCGCAGTCCTGGAGGGATCATAATAATTACCGTATCGAGGTTTTTTAGAAATCCTTCAGGTTCACCTGTAATGCCCGATTCACTTACTTCCATAGGAAAAGCGTTGACTCCCCTTTTTTGGAATTCGGTAGCTTTCTCGTGGCTGGTCACGGTTCCTTTTACTTGATACCCCAAAGTGCTTAGCTTGAGAGCCAACGATTTACCCAACCAGCCCAAGCCAGCAATGCCTATTGATTTATTCATTAGGCGCGTTGTTTTCAATTAAGGTGTCTTTTACTTTCTTAGGAATATCATTTACATTAAAACTGCGCTCTACAACAACAGCATCGGTATTTACAAAAGGTTTTGGCATGGTGGTTTTTGGCCGCTTGTTGATGGAAAATTGTGGATGATTCAATAAGTCGTATGAATACTCGAGCACTTTAAACGTAAGCGGTGTATTTTCAGCTACTGAAAGGGATACTTCTAACGAATCATCATCGGCAACAAAATAGCGTAGCAAGCTGTTAGAATTTCTACGGTAAAAACGATTATCGGTAGTGTCTTTGGAAACCTGCTTGCCATTAAATCGTAATTCTGAAAATGCTACATTCACATCGGTATAGAGTCCGATCTCATGAACATCACGTTTTGGAATCACGGTAAATGTGACATTTCGTTGCCCATTGATGGTGCTATCTTCTTCTAGTCTAAGTTCGAAGGGAGTAATCGTTTTTGCAGGAGCTTTTGCTGCAAATTGATACCCAGTATTGTATTTACTGCCGGCAGCATTGGTTACATAGTTGCTGGCATCTTCGGGTTCTTCACCTAAATAGCCTTTGGTCCAAGGGTCGAGCACGCTATCGTACGTGAGCCAAAAACTTTCGTTGGTATCGCTATTTTGGTAATAAATTAAACTGTTTGGCTTTTGATGATTTTCAGTGAAATCACTTTTGGCATGTGCTACGAAAAATAGAATTATCGCGAAAATAAACAAGCTAAGCGCAATGCCGTTTTTCCATCGATACCGACCAAAAACAGGTAGCAGCAAGCCGAATAATAACACTACAAATACACAGCTTATCACCAGCATTTTTAAGCCCAATCCTACTGGAAAAAATTGGATGAGCGGAGCGAAAAATGACAGGGCAGGAGCCGCTAGTAAAGTAAGGAGCAGTAGATTTGGCTTTTCCTGTTTCAGCAGTAAGAAAAAAGAAAGAAGCGCAAATAACACAGGGATAATCCAATAGGCAGCACCTTTCAGAAGTACAAAAACGACCGTGTTAACAAGCAGCCAAAATGTTAAGGGAGCCACATAAAAACTAGCGGTGTATTTATCTATTTTAAACTTTCGGTACACTTTAAAAACGATAGCGGTAGAGAGCACCACAAAAAAGGCGATATACCAATGGCCATTATACGTAAAGCCATGCTGAATTTCACCGTAATGCGGATAGATTACGTTCAGTAACATCCACCCAAGGTATCCTACGGCACCACAAATGATGAGCGATACCAAAAAGGCGCCAAAGCCTCGTAGTATGCTTTTTCCGTTCAATTTTCCTTTAGAAAAGCCATAAAACAAAAGCACAAAAAACAACACAATGGCAATAATGAGCATGGGCAGAATCCATGAAAAAGGGTACGAAATCATCTTTACAATAGGAGCGTTTACGTACACATAGTCTTCATCGGCCTTTAACGTGTTTAAATCGGCATCGGCAAAGTAATGCAGTAGCGGTAGGAGGTAACTACCTTGGTGTTGCAGTGTATTTCTGTCTAGATTTTCAAAAGTATCGTTCGCTGTATGGTAATCGTAATGGTCGTCTATAAAAGCGAAGAAAAAACTATCAATGTCGCCCTTTTCCCGAAATATCGTAGAGTCAGTATCGTTGGGGAGCATTTTGTAGATGCTATACATGAGAGAAGAGGCAACGGGATACTCCGGATTGGCATCAATAAAAGCCTTCACCAAATTGGCATTGCCACCATTGGTTTCTAAAATCATATTGCTAGGGCCTCCACTTCCGCGGGCTTCAAAATTTAGCACGAGCCCCACATTTTGTGCTAACGGGTGTTCATTCACAAATAGCTGCGCTCCGTCTAGTCCAATTTCTTCAGCATCTGAAAAGAGCACAATAATATCGTTCTTTGGAGTTTTCCCGGCAGCTTTGTACGCACGAAGACTTTCTAAAATGGTTACAATACCACTTCCAGCATCGCTAGCACCAAGACTAGGCACTTTAGCACTGTCGTAGTGCGATAGTAATACCAACGACTTTCCAGTTCCGCTACCTTTCCAAATGCCAACAATATTTTTGGGTTTGTCCAAACCACGCCAAGATTCATTTAGTACAAAACCTTCTTGAACTTCAGTTTCGAGCCCTAAATCTTCGAGTTGCCCCACCAAATATTCACGAACGCGCGTATGTTCTTCGCTACCGTGATAATGTGGTGCTTTGGTGATTTCCTTCAGCGGTTGCAGTGCGCGTTGGGAAGAAAATTCGGTCTGTGGTGCTGTAGCCAAGGTGCCCGATTGCGGCATTAAGCTAAAAAAACTGAACCAGATAAAGAACAAGACGAAGATAAAAGATAGGAGGCCTGTGAGGAATTTCATTGGGTTGGTTTTACAGTAACTAAATGTACAACATTTCGTTAAAATTTATTTTGCTGAAATTTTCTTAACGGAATTGCATTAAAATTTTGTGTATCTTACTATAAATATTTGAATGTATGGCAATTAAAAGTTACATGGGCAAACGCGCCAAACCGACCAAGGGGTCTTCTGAAAACATAAAAGTTTCAGATTATATGAGCACCAACCTTACTACCTTTAAACCAGAACAGTCGGTTTTGGAGGTGATGAACACACTCATTAAGAAAAAAATATCGGGTGGCCCGGTTGTAAATAGCAATTATGAATTGGTAGGAATCATTTCTGAAGGCGATTGTATGAAACAAATTAGTACCAGCCGTTACCACAATCACCCGATGCAGGATATAAAGGTGGAAGACCATATGGTGAAGGAGGTAGAAACCATAGACGGCGAAATGAATGTTTTTGACGCGGCAGATAAATTCTTAAGCTCGCGCAGAAGACGATTTCCGATTGTAAAAGATGGAAAATTAGTAGGCTTAATTAGCCAAAAAGACGTCCTAAAGGCAGCACTAGAGCTAAAAGGAAATACTTGGAAATAGTTATTTTGCTAGATGCTAGATGCTAGATGCTAGATGCTAGATGCTAGATGCTAGATGCTAGATGCTAGATGCTGGAAATTTACAATTTTTGAAAATTATAATATCTGTTCTGTTTTTACCAATAAATACCAGTCGTTGTCTAACTCCAGATAGCCTTGGTCGTACACATAATTATAGGTGTTGCCTGTTTTTGTTACGTATTGGCTAGTATAAAACTTAAAGTTAAAGCCGTGTTTCAACAAGGTTTCTTTCTGAACTTTTGTTTTGTCCTTGGTGTTGAGTGCTTCTAGAATGCGATAGTTTTTTCGCAATCGGTTGTTCACATTGCGCAACAAATTTTTGTTGTCTTTGTTCAATGCATTGTTATGGGCATTGCGGCATGCATCGCTACAGAATTTTTTATCTGCGCGGCCTATAAGTTTATCGCCACATTCAGGACAGTTACGCTCCATACATTAAAGATAACGAAAATGTTTTAGCTAGTAATCTGTTTCGTCTATCGTAGGTTGGGTATCTGTGGGTTCTGAAATATCAAATCGGTAGATCGCTTCAAATTTTAAGTAAAAACCTCCATTTATTTCTGGATTTAGAGGTTCCCTGTCATCTCCAAAGCTAAATGCCGAAAGTCCTAAATCTATGGTTTCGCCGTTAGGATATAGTTCGTAATTGCTGCTTGAATACCCAAATTTTGCGCGTAACAAGACACTTTTTTCAAGCGCATTAAACTGGAGATATGATGCGAAATTAAGTTCGGTTACATCGGCGTATATATCTGCATCATTTTCAGTTATGCGGAAACTTCTGCCAATCCCAATATAGTCGAAACCAACGGTGGTAATCCCAAACGTATAGTTTACGTCTGCTGCAATTGGTAGCGAAACGTCCATTTCAAACTTTTCATTCGGACTCAAATAGTACCAACCAATAATGGGCGTGGTAAAAAAGCCAAAGGCTTCGGTAGATCCGTAAAACCCGAATCGGTATTTCAGGTGTTCATTTTTTTGGTATTTCAGCAAACCCAAACCACCAAAGTAAAAATCTTCACTCGTACTATTCACGTAATCTGAAGCCACTTTCGGTAAAAACACCAAAGTACTGCTCCATTTAGAGTTGTACGTAGAGGCCAATCCCAATTTTACAATCGTGCTGTGCAGGCTAGTAAAATCTCCCTCGGGAAATAGTTGTAGGTTGTTTCGGCTATATACGGCACCGGTAATGAACGCATGTTTTTCGTTAATAACTACAGGTACGGTAAGATCTGCATCAAACGATTTTACATACGTGCTATTTGGGGTGCCTTCAAATTCATTGTTAAACGTCTGGCCGTAACCAATACGTAGTAAATCGACATAATCTTGTGAGCTACAGAACAATGGTAGCAGCAGTAATAGAAGAGGTAATTTTTTCAAAAGGGAATAGATTAGCGGTTGCGGTTAAAGATAGAAAAAATAGTGAATTACTTGTTCATACAATATTTTAGGGTAGATATGGGTTAACTACAAATACGCATATATTTGCACAAACAAATAACACATGAAAACACTTAAAACTATAACAATCGCTTTTTTATGCTTGGCAACCTTGGTCGCTTGTAAAAATGATGACGACAATGCCGAAGCTGCCTTTGTACTTACCAATAGCAACTTGGCCGGAGACCATGACCTTTCTTTTTTAACAGTAAATGCACAGGTTACGCAGGTGGTTGCTGGGGTAGATGTAGTAGCAGACATAAATGGCCAGGGCGACACATTTCAAACTACGGCAAATTTTACAAGCAACGGAACCTTCGTTTTTGATGGGCAATTCCGTATCAATACTACGGTTACCATAAACGGTGGAGATCCTACGCCACGACCGGTGATTGTAAATCTCGATAATGAAACAGGAAGTTATACTATTGGCGGAAACGCAGACACTATTGTGTTTACAGGAGTGATGGACGTACAGATAACCCCAGATGTTGCTATCGACCTATTTAATGGTGCTTGGGATGTAACCTTATTTAACGAAACTGAGCTCCGTCTCCAAAAAATGGAAAATACAAGCATCGATGGTATCGATACCGTTGCAAACGTAGAAATTCGTTTCTTACGTCAATAGCAATAAACTTACTTTGGGCGCCTGCCTCGTCTATTTCCGAGGCAAGACGGGCTACCACGCGCTTGGCGTGGTCGGGCCACCGCTGCAATCCCCGCCTCGATAACTATCGGGGATCGGGGGATTTACAATGCAGTCCCCACCCGAACATTGTTTTCGGTATCTGTCCGACTATATCATTGAGGCGGGCGCGCCTAGCGCAGTCAGAAAATAAAAAGCCACCCAACAATTTGGGTGGTTTTTTTAATTGACTTCAGTAATTGCAAAGCATCTCGTTTAAAGATACATACTCTTTACTTTTTACTTCAAAATTCATTAAATTCGCACCCTTAATACATTAGAACAATACATGGCTTCAGCATTTAAAGAATACAAAGGCTTAGACCTCCCTAAATTGGGTGAGGAAATACTCGATTATTGGAAACGTGATAACATTTTCGAGAAGAGTATTGCCATTCGTGAAAATGCAGAACCTTTTGTGTTTTTTGAAGGCCCACCTTCCGCAAACGGAATGCCAGGAATTCACCATGTCATGGCCCGTGCTATCAAAGATATTTTTTGTCGCTATAAAACCCAAAAAGGCTTTAAGGTAGACAGGAAAGCAGGGTGGGACACCCACGGACTGCCAATTGAACTAGGAGTTGAAAAAGAACTCGGTATTACGAAAGAAGACATCGGCAAGAAAATTTCAGTAGAAGCTTACAACGAAGCCTGCCGAAAAGCCGTCATGCGCTATACCGATGCGTGGAATAAAGTTACCGAGAGCTACGGGTATTGGGTAGATATGGACGACCCCTACATCACCTACAAACCCAAATATATGGAAACGGTTTGGTGGTTGCTTAAACAGATCTACAACAAAGATTTGCTCTACAAAGGCTACACCATACAACCGTATTCGCCCAAAGCAGGAACTGGGCTCAGCTCGCATGAGCTCAATCAGCCAGGAACCTATCAAGACGTTACAGACACTACGGTAGTGGCGCAGTTCAAGGCGGTTGCAACCACCTTGCCCGATTTCTTGGCAGAAGAAAGTAATGAAATCTATTTTTTGGCGTGGACTACCACCCCGTGGACCTTACCCAGTAATACCGCATTAACCGTAGGTTCAAAAATTGAGTATGTACTGGTAAAAACGTATAATCAGTACACTTATCAACCCATTTATGTTGTATTAGCAAAGAATTTGGTCGGGAAGCAGTTCGATGGGAAATTTCAGCAAGTTGAAAACAAAGAAGCTGTTGCAGCCTACAAACAGGGCGATAAAAAAATACCGTTCTATGTAGTGAAGGAATGTAAAGGAGCCGATCTGCTCGAAATTCGCTACGAGCAGTTATTAGACTACGCACAACCACACGACCATCCAGAAAATGCCTTTAGAATCATTGCTGGAGATTTTGTGACTACCGAAGACGGTACAGGAATCGTACATACTGCGCCAACCTTTGGAGCAGACGATGCCTTGGTAGCCAAACAAGCTACCCCTGAAGTGCCACCGTTATTGGTAAAAGATGAAAATGGAAATTTGGTGCCGTTGGTAGACCTTCAAGGTAAATTTAGGCCCGAATTGGGCGATTTGGGAGGCAAATACGTAAAAAATGAATACTATGCAGATGGTGAGGCTCCCGAAAAAAGTGTTGACGTTGAGCTCGCCATTAAGCTGAAAATTGAAAACCGTGCCTTTAAGGTCGAAAAATATGTACACAGCTACCCGAACTGCTGGCGTACAGACAAACCGATTCTCTATTATCCACTAGACTCTTGGTTTATCAAGGTAACCGAGTTTAGAGACCGCATGCACGAACTGAACCAGACCATTAACTGGAAGCCAAAAGCTACTGGCGAGGGTCGCTTCGGAAATTGGCTTGCCAACGCAAACGATTGGAATTTGAGCCGCTCGCGTTATTGGGGAATCCCGCTTCCATTGTGGCGTACCGAAGATGGTAAAGAGGAAATCGTTATCGGTTCCATAGAAGAACTAAAAACAGAAATGGGCAAATCGGTAGCCGCTGGTTTGATGCCAAAAGATATTTTTGACGATTTTAAAGTAGGCGATTATTCCGAAGAAAATTACGATACGGTAGACCTGCATAAAAATATCGTAGACGAAATTATTCTCGTTTCTGAGAGTGGAAAACCCATGAAGCGTGAAGCAGACCTGATTGATGTTTGGTTCGATAGTGGCTCTATGCCATACGCGCAATGGCATTACCCGTTTGAGAACAAGGAAAAAGTAGAAAATACGTGGCGTAAGGCAGATTTTATCGCCGAAGGAGTAGACCAGACTCGCGGATGGTTCTATACCTTACATGCCATCGCCACTATGATTTTTGACGATGTAGCCTATAAAAATGTGGTGAGCAACGGTTTGGTATTGGATAAAAACGGACAAAAAATGTCGAAGCGTTTGGGCAATGCGGCAGATCCGTTTGATGTGTTGGCTACCTACGGTCCTGATGCAACGCGCTGGTACATGATTAGCAATGCCAACCCTTGGGACAACCTGAAGTTTGACGTAGATGGAATTGGTGAGGTGCGCAATAAGTTCTTCGGAACGTTGTACAATACATATGGCTTCTTTAGCTTGTATGCGAATCTAGACGATTTTGACTACTCGGAAGCCGATATTCCTTCGGAAAAGCGTCCAGAAATAGATCGTTGGATTCTTTCTGAATTGAATACCCTCATAGCAGAAGTTGATGCAGCCTACACGGAATACGAACCTACAAGGGCAGCCCGAGCCATTTCTACTTTTGTGCAAGAAAATTTAAGTAATTGGTTTGTTCGGTTAAGCAGAAGACGCTATTGGAAAGGGAGTTATGGGGAAGATAAAATTTCAGCCTATCAGACCTTGTACAAGTGCTTGGTAACGGTGGCCCAATTGGGTGCGCCAATAGCCCCATTCTTTATGGAGCGCCTGTACAAAGATATTACTGAAGGTGTGGTGATTGATACGCCAGAAAGTGTTCATTTAAGCGAATTTCCGAAGGCAGATACCAGCTTGGTAAACAAAACCTTAGAACGAAAAATGCAGCGGGCACAGACAATATCCTCTTTGGTATTGTCGTTACGACAGCGAGAGAAGATTAAAGTGCGTCAACCACTTCAGAAAATAATGGTGCCAGTATTGGATGAAGCTACCAAATCAGAAATTGAAGCTGTGGCAGAACTCATTATGAGTGAAGTGAATGTAAAAGAAGTAGAACTCATAGATGAAGGGTCTGGAATTCTGGTAAAACAGATCAAACCTGATTTTAAGAAATTGGGGCCGCGATTCGGGAAAGATATGAAAGCTGTTGCGGCTGTAATCCAGCAATTTGACCAAGAAGAAATAGCCACTTTAGAAAATGAGCAGGAAATTTCTGTCAAGGTTAATGAAAAAAATACTACATTGACCCTTGACGATGTGATTATAAGCTCTCAAGACATTGAAGGATGGTTGGTGGCTAACGCCGATGGGATGACTGTAGCGCTAGATGTAACCATCACAGAGTCGTTACGGAATGAAGGAATTGCGCGTGAGTTGGTGAACCGTATCCAAAATTTAAGAAAAGACTCAGGATTTGAAGTAACAGACCGTGTAGCAGTGACTGTTCAAAATGACGCGACTTTAGAAACCGCAGTAACTGAGAATTTAGATTATATAAAACAAGAAACCCTAACTGAAAAACTAGAATTTGTGCCGCAATTAGATAAAGGCACAGAGATATCGTTTGACGATGTAGTAACCCGATTACAAATTAAAAAGTATTGATTATGGCAGCAGAGACAAAAAACAGATACAGTGACGCCGAATTAGACGAATTCAGAGTCTTAATAAATGAAAAGATAAAGAAGGCAAAAGAGCAACTTGAACTTATTGAGAGTGCTTATAAAAACGACTCGAACAATGGTACAGACGATACGTCTCCTACCTTTAAGGCATTCGATGAAGGTAGCGAAGTGATGAGCAAGGAGACTGCTTCACAATTAGCCATTCGTCAAGAAAAGTTTATTCGTGACCTTAAAAATGCGCTTATTCGTATTGAGAATAAAACCTACGGTGTATGTAGAGTGACTGGTAAGTTGATCAACCCAGAACGGTTAAAGCTCGTTCCACACGCTACTTTGAGCATTGAAGCCAAAAACATGCAGAAGTAAGTGAGACAGCATTTTCAACGAAAATGCGTAGTCGAACTTATCCCGCTGCAGAGCGGGATCCCAAACCAAGATAAAGCGACAGCATTTTCAACGAAAATGCGTAGTCGAAGGTAACCCGCTGCAGAGCGGGATCCCAAACCAAGATGAAGCGACAGCATTTTCAACGAAAATGCGTAGTCGAACTTATCCCGCTGCAGAGCGGGATCCCAAACCAAGATAAAGCGACAGCATTTTCAACGAAAATGCGCAGTCGAAGGTAACCCGCTGCAGAGCGGGATCCCAAACCAAGATGAAGCGACAGCATTTTCAACGAAAATGCGCAGTCGAAGGTAGCCCGCTGCAGAGCGGGATCCCAAACCAAGATGAAGCGACAGCATTTTCAACGAAAATGCGCAGTCGAAGGTAACCCGCTGCAGAGCGGGATCCCAAACCAAGATGAAGCCACAGCATTTTCAACGAAAATGCGCAGTCGAAGGTAACCCGCTGCAGAGCGGGATTCCAAACCAAGATATAGCGACATTATTTTCAACGAAAATGCGCAGTCGAAAGTAATGTACTGTAGAGTGTCTTATAACCCGTGTGGAATTAGAAGTATTTATAATCGAGTCATGAAACGTTCGCTCTTAATGTTAGCTTTATGGCTTTTCTGTATCCCTTTAGGGCATTCCCAAAAGGAACTATCAAGAACCTACAGTGCTGAAACCATCACTCAACTCAGCATCAACGCCAATGGGGTGCACGAGCTTAAGATAACGGCAGGTAATTATGATGAAATTGAGGTTCGAGTACAACTGGAAGGTGAAACCTCTGAAGAAATCGTCATACACGAAAAGGTGACCAATACATCCTTATCGTTGGGTTTTGGCGCTTGGCCTTTGGCAACAATCTATAATGATAAGCTGTCTGCCCACAAACTACTAAGTGTTGAGGTTTCTGTTCAAATTCCCGAAAATCTCTTTGTGTCGGTGACGTCAAATTCTGCAAGTGTACATGCTATAGGTTTTTTTGAAACACTCTATGTTGCTATTGAAGATCGCAGGTGTGTGTTAGAAGATTTCAGCGGAAATGCCAATATTGAAACGAATCGCGGAAAAATCACAGTTTTTACCGCTGTAAATGATGTGTATGCTGATGCAACTTCTATTTTTGGCACCGTACAAAATAAGTTAGGAACTACCGGCAAATTTTTAATTACGGCACAAAGCACGCATGGAGATATTATCCTGAAAGAAACCCAATAATATTCTTTATTTTTGCAACTTCAATAAAGCGATATGTCCCTTAAAAAAGCCATTGCGATCATTATCCTGGTACTGCTCATAGACCAGATCTCGAAGATTTATATCAAAACAACCTTTGTTTTGGGCGATGGTGTCGATGTGCTTTCGTGGTTCAAAATTCATTTTGTAGAAAATGAAGGGATGGCCTGGGGGGCAAAAATTCCTGGAGAATACGGAAAATTGATTCTTACCTTGTTTCGTTTGGTAGCTATCGTCGGAATAGGCTATTGGTTGTGGGATTCGGTACGTAAAAATGCCTCAAGGGTGTTGGTGGTTTCTATTGCGCTCATATTTGCGGGTGCGTTGGGAAACATCATCGATTCTGTGTTCTACGGCATGATATTTAACGACAGTACCTCTGAAGTAGCCACCTTATTTCCCGATGCAGGAGGTTACGGAACCATTTTCTATGGAAAGGTAGTAGACATGTTATATTTCCCCTTGTGGGAGGGTGTCTTGCCCGAGTGGATTCCGTATTGGGGCGGAACTTATTTCACTTTCTTTGATCCAGTGTTTAACATAGCAGATACGGCTATTAGCATAGGGCTCATATTACTCATTATTTTTAATAAGAGGGCTTTTCCGAAGAAAAAAAAGGAAGAAGAAGGGTTAGAAGAAGTCTAAAAAGAAATTCTGAAAACGGAACCATTTCCTGGTTCACTTTCGACTGTGATGCTGCCATCCAACGCTTCTACTTGGTTTTTTACCATAAATAACCCAATGCCCCGGTTCTCTTTGCCTGAATCGAATGTTTGGTGCATATTGAAAATCTTATCTACGTTCTTTTCAACGTCAAAACCTTGGCCATTATCCTTAACCACCAGCGATATTTTACCTTCGATTTCAAGCGAATAAATATCGATTACTGGATTTCTATCGGCATGCCTAAATTGAATAGCGTTGCTGATCAAATTTTGTAGAATAGAAACAAGAAAAGACGGAATGTATTCGATGGTAGGAGCTTCTGAGAAATCGGTATAAATTTCAGTGCGACTTTCCGAAAGCAAGTGTTGTATCCCATTTTGCGCATTCTGAAGACATTCGGCAAAAGAGGTTCTCTGTTTTTTAGTGTTCGAAGTATCCTGAATGGTCACAACTTGGTTTAGGTGGGCAATGGTATTGCACAACTCTTCTGAAATGGTCGATAAGCCATTAATGAGCTCTTTCTCGTCTTTGGGGTTGTCTAAATCTTGTAGCAGCTCTAACGATAGTTTTAAATTATTGGCGTGAGAGCGTAGATTGTGTGAAACCAAATTGGCATAATTGAACAATCGCTCATTCTGCGATGCAATGGTTTTTACAGAATTTTGAAGTTCTAGTTCTTTGTTTTTTTCTGTAGTAATGTCCTGAAAAACACCCTGTACTCCAATAATTTCTTCATTCTGATTATACATCGGCTTTCCGATAGCTCTTGCCCAAAATTCTTCACCTGTATACGTTACCATCTTTACAGTAGTGGCAAAAGGAATCCCCTCTTGGCAAGCCGCAAAGGTATCCATCACCCGTAGTTTTTCTGAATCGGCATAAAACTGGAGCAAGTTCTGCGTTAGCGAAGGCTTAAAGTCTTCAGGAACTTTAAGCAACCGTCTTCCTTGTGGGTCTATAAAGCTAGTTTTGTTTACAAAATCTACTCCATAACCACCTGCCCCAGTGAGTCGGGCTATTTCTTTATAGTAAAAATTATCGAAAGGATGTTCTCTACGGGAAGTGGTGGGGACGCTTTCCTGTAATAGAATTTTCTTTCTCTTCTGAGCTAAAAAATTCACTTCTTACATAAGTTTTAGTGGTTGCAATATATAAAAATTATTCAAATTGTAGGTAAATTCTTATAAATCAAGTTATTCAATAGGTGCTAAATAGTGAAAAGGAGGGTATGGAATATTGCGCAATACCCAATAGAGAATAGCGATTGCAAAGTATCCGAAGATAAACCAGTTCTTGTAAAATAATTGTACTCGATGTTGTTTCTGAAAGAGATAATTGTAAATTTTTGTACCCAACCCATAAAAAACCAGTGGAAGCGATAGTACCATAAACGGGTTTAACCGAAAGGCATACATCCATTCGCCGTGCAACAGCTGGTGTATGGCCCGTTGTGAACCGCAGCCAGCACAATGGTAGCCTGTAAGCGATTTGAACGGACAGCTTAGAAAAAAGGAATGCTGTGACGGATTAAAAAGAAAATAGATATAAATCAGTATGCCTAGGAGCAATCCAATACCCACAACTTTTAAGGTACGTTTATAGATTGGCAACACCTTGAATTCCGAAAATTACAAGCATGAAAACGAAATAGAGCACAATGATAATGCCGATACTCACAGCGCTCCAAATAGCCCATTTTTTTGCATCATCGGCTGCTTTTTGGGCTTCGGCATGAAATCCCTGATACCAAAGTTGTTCGACCTTAGAAGCTTTTATAATAGCAATAATGCCCAATGGTAGGCAGCAAAGCACGGTACTTAAAATTGCCCAGACCATATTATTGTCGGGTGGAGGTTGTTGTAAATTGTTCATGCGATAAAGATACTATAACTAAAAAAATATCCCCCAAAAAATTGCTGGGGGACATACTATCATTTAAAAATAAGCGGAAATTAAAATCCGCCAGCCGCCACTCCGGCAACGATAAGAATAATATACAGTACCCAGAATATTGCTGAGACTGCTATTCCCCAAATAGCCCATTTCTTTGCGTCGTCTGCACTTTTTTGGGCACCAGCGTGGTCTCCCTGCAGCCAAAGTGTTTTTACTTTAGTCGATTTAATGATTGAAACGATGCCAAGAGGCTAGCAAAAGATGATACAGATAATGGCCCAAACTAAATTGTTGTCTGGTGGGCTGCCCGCAGGCGTGTTTTGATTTTCCATGATGGTTGATTGTTTAAGATTTGATTAACAATATACGGCAGAATTTTTAGAACGAATAAATTTTTGCTGGTGTAATGCAGTGATTTAGTGGAAAATCTATGTTTTCATAGACGATTTCTTCTTCGGCTTCAAACAGTGAAAGTCCGATTTTTAAGCAACTCGGTTTGCACTGTCCAAGAAAACGGTCGTAAAATCCTTTTCCGTAGCCAACTCGATTTCCTTTGGTGTCGAAAGCCAGCAACGGAACAAAAACGACGTCTAATTGTTTTGGATCTATTGAAATACCATGAACTGGCTCGGGGATACCGTATGCTGAAATTTTAATGGGCGTATTTTCTTGTAGAAGAATATGTTCCATCTCAAAAGTTTTGAAATCTGCCTTCGGAATACAGATACTTTTATCCTTTCCGTGTAAAATATGAAGTAAGTATTCGGTATTTATTTCTTTCTTTTTTTGAATGCTCAGAAAGATGTGGTAGTAGGTATGGTCCCAAATAGGAAGTTGTAGCGCTTGGTTGGCAATGGCCATACTTTTCGATTCGAGTTCTTCTTCTGAAAGAGTTGACCGTAGCGAGCCATATTTTTTTCTGAGCGCCTCTTTCTGCATCTAATCTAAGTTTTCAGTATCTGAACGTGTGCCATCATTTGTAGAGATATGAAATATTGCATCTCCTTGATGCACAATGGGCGCATGGTTCACGTTAATAATGTATCCTGCGTTGGGCGCTTTTACTTTAAATCGCATTTGGCCATAAGGATCGGTGATGGTTGCCAAAAATTCATCTTTTTCTACATATTTATTGCATGCAATTTTCACGTGTAGGAGTCCGCTTTTCTGTGCCCTAATCCATCGGCTTTTTTCGATAAGTACGGTGGCATGTTTGTTTTCGGGAAGGCTAATTTCTGGGCGTAGCATCTTTAAATGTGCTAAAACACGCAAAACTCCATCTACCCCATTTTTTACAATGTGTTTGTCGTTATCTAAACTTTTGCCCCCTTCAAAAAGTAGGCTGGGAATACCCAATTTCTCACATGTAGATCGATATGATTTGCTTAGGTTATTAGAATATACCGTAAATGGAGCATTAAATATTTCAGCAAGCTCAAAAAGCTCTTTGTTGTTGGGCACGATACGTATTTGTGAAGCGTTGAACCGCTGTGCCCCACCCGTATGGAAATCGAGGCAATAATCTGCCATCGGTAAAATTTCCTTTGTAAAGTGAAAGGCAACCCTACTGGCTAACGAACCTGTTTTGGTGCCTGGGAACACCCTGTTTAGGTCGCGACCATCGGGGAATGTGCGCTCTGCGTTTAAGAACCCGAAGATGTTTAAGATAGGGATACAGATAATGATTCCCCGTTGCGGAATGTTTATTTTTTTTGCAATTACTTGTCGCACCACTTCAACACCGTTAATTTCATCACCATGGATGCCTGCTGTCATTAAAACGGTGGGACCGTCTATAACGGCTCTGGATACGATGATGGGAATTTCAACTTTGGTGGCAGTGTAAAGCTTGGCAAAACTAAAATTGATGATTTTGGTCTGGCCGGGCTCTATTTTTTTGCCAAGTATAATGATGTCTTTTGCCATTTACTTTGCCAAATTAAACGCTTCGTTCTATAAATTTAATGATTTCTCGCGCAATATTAATTCCGGTAGCTGTTTCTATCCCTTCCAGTCCTGGAGAAGAATTCACCTCTAGAATTAGTGGTCCGCGCGACGATTGTAGCATATCTACCCCTGCGATAGACAGTCCCATGGCTTTTGCGGCTTTAATGGCTGCTGTTTCTTCTTCATCGGTAAGTTCGATGACCTCGGCAGTTCCGCCTCTGTGTAGATTACTTCTGAATTCTCCTTCCTTTCCTTGCCGTTTCATGGCACCTACCACGCGGCCATCAATCACAATCGCACGAATATCGGCACCGCCCGCTTCTTTAATAAATTCTTGTACAATCACCCGTGCTTGAAGGTTGTTAAAAGCTTCAATCACAGATTCGGCTGCTTTTTTGGTTTCAGCTAAAATAACGCCGATACCCTGAGTGCCTTCTAATAATTTAATGATTACTGGCGCTCCGCCTACTTGGTCTACGATTCCTTCAACGTTTTTTGAATAGTTAGTAAAAATTGTCTTCGGAAGGCCTAGCCCTGCGCGAGAAAGTATCTGGAGACTTCTCAATTTATCGCGTGAGCGCACCAACGCCATAGATTCGGTAGTGGTAAAACAGCGCATCATTTCAAATTGGCGTACTACAGCAGTTCCGTAGAAAGTTACAGAGGCACCAATACGCGGAATCACAGCATCCACCTGCTCAATTTTTTTCCCTTTGTAATACACGCAAGGGTTTTTCTTTTCTATCACAATGTCACACTTGGTGTGGTTAATGATTTCGACCGTATGATTTCTCTTTTTCGCGGCTTCTAAAATACGCTGGGTAGAGTATAAGTTGGGGGCTGCTGATAATATTTTAATGTTCATTTTTAAGTTTTAATTTATACGAAAGATTGGTGCGGTTAATATCTACCACGAACCGTTTGGTGAGAAATTTTCTCCCCAAAAGTACTGGGTATTTCATCTCTCCCCTGTCGCTTAGGGTCAAGAAAATAGGATAACATTTTCCGAAGAGTTCTATTTCGGTTAAAATACGATACCGCGCTTGGGTTTGGCCATTACTGCTTTTTACAACGCGTACGTCGTATTTATCAAAGATAAATTCCTTTTCATGATAAGCGGGATGTTCAGGATCTAAAAACACACATTTCAGGTAATTGTCTTCTACCTGAACATTTTTACAATGAATGGTAGAAGTATATGCACCCGTATCAATTTTCACATCGATATCATGTAGGTGTAGTGAGGGAAAGTCTGCTTTATCGGTACGTCCTATGTTTCGTTTCAAAAAGTTTTGGTTTTTTACTGTGGAAAGGTAATAAAAGGCGTGACAAACCCTTCTATTTGTTGAGTATTTAAAGAAGTTTTAACGGTTGTTTCGTTCTAGGTAGCCAATGATGCTTCTTGCAATGTTTTTGCCCGTGGTGGTTTCGATACCTTCTAAGCCTGGGGTCGAATTCACTTCCAATACCAACGGTCCGCGATCCGATTGTAAAATGTCTACGCCACAAACGGCTAGACGAAGTGCTTTCGCAGCCTTTAGTGCCACACGTTCTTCATCATAAGAAAGCTGTACAGTGGCTGAAGTACCCCCGCGGTGCAAGTTAGATCTAAAATCGCCCGCCTTGCAAGTTCGTTTCATGGCAGCTACCACCACGCCGTCTACCACAATCGCACGTATGTCGGTGCCTTTCGATTCTTCTATATATTCTTGCAAAACGAATTTCACTCCGCTGGTCTGTAACGTTTCAACCGTGGCCAGAGCATTTTGTTTGCTTTCTGAAAGGATCACCCCTTGACCATGGGTGCCTTCTAATATTTTTATAATTATGGGTTGGTTATTGAACTTCTGTAGGAGTATTTCAACATCATAATAGCCACCCAAAACAGTATTAGGAACAGGAATTCCCGCGCGGGAAAGTATTTGGAAGCAGGTCCATTTGTCTCTTGAGTTCAGGATTCCTTCCGAAGATACCGAACAGGTAACACCCGCCGCTTCAAAATGGCGTACAAGCGATGTGCCCTGAAACGTATTGCTGGCGCCAATACGCGGTATCACAGCGTTTAAATCGTCTACTACCTCATCGTGATAGTACAATACGGCATTTCCGTTTTCTACTGCTAGATTGAAGAAGGTGGGGTTTAACACCTCCATAGTATGGTTTCGGTCCTCACCAGCTTTTAGCAAACTTTGGGTAGAATACAGATTTTCGCCCCGCGATAATATAGCAATGTTCACGGGTGAAAGATACGTATTGAAATTGAAAATCAAACTAATTTTTAGGTTCCTCGCCCTGATTTAGGCAAGAGGCTGCCCCATTATTTTTACGGGGTAGGTTTTCAGGTTTGGGATAACCTGAAAAGTCGGAGTGGGTTGGCATGAGGTTCTGATGTTGTGTATTCCAGACCCCTTCCGGCATTTAGAGCACCCGCTACGCTTTATGCCCTGAATGTCACCTTCTCCTAATCAGGGGAAGGTGCTCCTTAACAGATTCTAAAAATTAACAGTTACTTTACCACGAATGAAAAAAGGCGTACCAGGCGTAAAATGAATTTCTTCTACAGGCGCTGGCTCATTAAACAATCGGCTTTCAGTTGCAAATTGAGTTTCATTCCATTCCGTATCAAATAGATTTTCAACAATCACACTAAAAATAAAATTCCTAAAAGTATAATTTGCGGTTAGGTCTGTCACAAAATAACCTTCTGCCACGATGCTATTGTCCTCATTGGCTGGTCGATCTTTGATATATCGGTAATTCAGTCCACCAGAAAATGCTCCTATATTTTCAAATGAAATTCCTCCTGTACTTGTTAAATCTGGTGCTAAGGGAATAAAATCTTCTCCTTCAGCTTCCTCCGTACTCCTGGCATAGGTATAATTGATATCTCCAAATAAGTACAGCCAGTCTAAGACTTCGTATCGCGCGCCAAAATCGATTCCTGTTCTGCGGGTTGCTCCGCTGGGTTCTACAATCCCAGCATCGCCCACGTACACAAATTCTTGCTCTAAAAATAACGCCCAAATCGCACTGTTTAGCACCAATTTATCAGTTGCTTTGTAAACAACACCTACATCTGCTCCGTAGGCGGCAGGTAGGATATCTTCTCCGTTATTTGCCACAACCACTCGAGCATCGTTAGAATGGAATCCTATTCCCGTTTTGAAAAAGAATTGTACTTGTCGATTCGGACTGTAAGCAAGGTTCAGTTTCGGACTCACAAACACTTTGTTTTCACTTTTATTATTATAAGTTTCAGTAAGCTTATTTTCATACAGAAATTTAAAATAATCAATCCGTACTTCAGGAGCAATCGTAAAGTCACCCTGAGTATAATTTGTTTTCAGAAACGCATGGGTGTTTATTTGGTCTACATCTCCAAAAGCCAATCGTTCTAGTAATTCATCTCTATTTTTAGTTCGAGACAGCTGGATATCATCTACGTTGTCATATCGAGCACCTGCTCCCGCTGTATATTCAAAATCTGAATCGAACAGGGTGGTTTCTTGCGTATAAGCCGTAGTAAAGCCCAAAATATTCCGTTCTTCGAATTGGCGAATTTGGTCACCATTTATTGGATCTTCCAAAAAGAAGGTAAAGTTTGAAAACAGTTCAAAATCGTATTGCGAAAAGTAAGCACTGCTTTCAAGCTTAGCGTTACCATTTAATTTTTTTGAATGGCTCACTAAGAAATTTGTTCGGTTTGTAGTACCTCCTTCGGTATCGTCAATAGCTCCAAAACGGCCTATCAATCCTGCATCTACGGCTCGCTGTGGAATTTGCCCTGAAGCATCCCACGTACTTGTGAAATGCGAAGCCAATAATGAAACACGTTGATCGCCAGGAAGATTATACGTGTATTTCCCCATCAGATTAAACCGACTGAAATTTTGAGGCGATTCAAAAGCACCGTCAAATGTGTTTAGAGAACTTGCCACATACGCATCAGAATTTTCTGTATCCAACAATTTAAATAGCCCGACGGTACGTAATGCATTAAAATCTCCTATCTCTTGTGAAATGAAGCTGTTTTGCAATTTATCTTTTGTTTTAAAAGCAACATAACCGGCCGTAGTAAAATCACCACGCTCGGCATAATAGGGACCTTTGCCAAATTGAATTCTATCTAAGGTTTCCGGAATTAAAAAATGCAAATCACTATATCCTTGTCCGTGTGCATGTGAAACCATATTTACGGGCAATCCATCTACGGTTAGGTTAATGTCTGTGCCGTGGTCTATATCGAATCCGCGCAAAAATATCTGCTCGGCCTTTCCGCCACCTGCATGTTGGCCAATAATGAGCCCAGGAACTTTTCTAAGGACTTCTTGTGAGTTCTTCACTGGGTTGTTTTCTAGGTCTATGGTTACAATACTGTTTAGGGCATCTACTTGCGGATTGATAACAATTTGCGCTAAAGAAACAGCATTTTGTGTTAACAGAATGGTTGCAGGCCTATTGAAATCGGCTGCTCGCACCGTGTATGTTATTGGGGTATATCCTAAAAAGGAGAAATAGAGCACGTCGTTAATTTCGGTTTTGTCTATGGTAAATTCACCATTTGTGTTGGTATGTGAATGTGTGCCACTGTTTTTATTGAAAATGGCAACATCTTCTAAAGGGTTATTGTTTTGGGTTACTACCACACCACTTAGAGTTTGTGCATTAACGAGCGCACATAAGAGGAGTAGTCCCATTAAGAGAATACTTTTCATTTGAAATATTTAAGAATTGAACTGTATTTCAGCAAGCAACATGGCTTCTGAAATTTTATGAAATCGGTTTATGAAAAGTAAAGTTCGGGAGGAGGAGAAGTGTAGGGAAGTGCAACAGAATAGGGAATATAATTGTAGTTAAAATTTTCTTCGGAAGAATTGGTTACACCATGTTTTAGAGATGCACGGTATTGTAGTATGTGCTTGTCTAATTTAAGTTCTTTTGCTGCTGCATCATCTTCAGACGACTGATCCTGAAACAAATCGTTAAAAAATGAAAGTAGTTGATGCTCATGACTGTGTGCCAACTCTAAATCATGTGCTGTATCATGTGAGTGGTGCCCATCAGTATTTAACAGGGTGTGTTCTAATTTATGGAAGCCGTCTGCCAACGGTTGCTGTAATGGAGCCAAACCATACAACAAAGCCACAGCAAGAATTGCTGCAGTCTGTATCAGTTTGAAAAAACGTAATGGTTGGTTCAAGATGTTCCGTTTTGAAAAATTTACGCATTAATTAGATGTTGTGGTTTTATTGAAGCCCTTGTTTAACCCAAACTTAACAGAATTGAAGTTTGAAAGTTTCCGCAGAAAATAAAATTGCTAGTATCTTTACGGGTATGGCAGAAGCTTCGGTACCCTTACAAATTTCAACGCTCCCCAATTCGCCTGGGGTGTACCAATATTATGACAAAGACGGTAAGTTGTTGTATGTGGGGAAGGCCAAAAACCTAAAGAAAAGAGTAAGCTCTTACTTTACCAAACAACACGACAATGCGCGAACGCGACTCCTCGTAAAGCGGATAAAAGACATCAAACATATTGTTGTGGCCACAGAGACCGATGCGCTGTTGCTGGAAAACAACCTCATTAAAAAATACCAACCTAAGTACAATGTGATGTTGAAGGATGACAAAAGTTATCCGTGGATTTGTATCAAGAACGAACGTTTTCCAAGGGTGTTTCCAACGCGCCGACTCATAAAAGATGGCTCTGAATATTTTGGACCATACACGAGCATGAAAACGGTGCATACCTTGCTAGACCTGATTAAGGGCCTATACCCTTTGCGTACCTGCAACTACGATTTGGCAGAAGAGAAAATTAGGGCAGGAAAGTACAAAGTCTGTTTAGAATATCATTTAGGGAATTGTGCCGGACCTTGTGAAGGGCATCATTCTGAAAAAGACTACCACGAAAATATCGAGGCCATTCGAAATATCATCAAGGGAAATTTTAAGGAGTCGCTCGGGAACTTTAAAAAACAGATGAAAACATTTGCCGAGAACCTTCATTTTGAAGATGCACAGCGGGTGAAAGAAAAGATTGATGTGCTGGAGAATTACCAGGCAAAGAGTACTGTGGTGAATCCGAAAATTAACAATGTTGACGTTTTCAGTATTGTTTCAGATGAAAGTTATGCCTACGTCAATTTTCTGCAGATTTCCTTCGGAAGCATCATTAGATCACATACGTTAGAGATTAAAAAAAAGCTGGATGAAACCGACCAAGAATTGCTAGAGTTGGCGGTGGTCGAATTGCGGCAACGCTTTAACTCGCAGAGCAAACAATTGTACGTTCCCTTCAGAATTGAAACAGAAGAAGGCGTGAAATTGCACATTCCGAAGCTGGGCGACAAAAAGAAAATTCTAGATCTATCCATCAGAAATGCAAAATATTACCGGATGGAGCGTTTCAAACAGGCAAAAATTGTAGACCCAGACCGACATGAAAAGCGCATCATGGCGCAGATGAAAAAAGACTTGCGATTGTCTGAAGAACCCAGACACATTGAGTGTTTCGACAATAGTAATATTCAAGGTACAAATCCGGTGGCAGCTTGTGTGGTTTTCAAAAATGGAAAACCGAGCAAGAAGGACTATCGTAAGTTCAATATAAAAACGGTGACAGGACCAGACGATTTCGCTTCGATGGAAGAAGTGGTGTACCGCCGCTATAAAAGATTGAAAGAAGAAGAGCAACCCTTGCCGCAACTCATCATCATAGATGGAGGGAAGGGACAGTTGTCTTCGGCATTAAAAAGCTTGGATAAATTAGAACTACGCGGAAAAATAGCCATTGTTGGTATTGCGAAACGCTTGGAAGAATTGTTTTATCCAGACGATCCTATTCCGTTGTATCTAGATAAAAAATCGGAGACCTTAAAAATCATTCAACAGCTTCGAAATGAAGCGCATCGCTTCGGAATTACCTTCCACCGTGATAAACGAAGCAAAGAGGCGTTAGAATCTGGACTAGAAACCATTCCGGGCATAGGTAAAAAAACAGTGGTTGAATTGCTTAAAAAATTTAAGAGCACAAAGCGCATCGAAAAAGCTAGTTTTGATGATCTTGAAAAGGTGGTGGGTGCAAGTCGGGCCAAAAAAATTGTAACGTATTTTCAGAAATGAAACGAATAGTTGTGAGTTGTGTGAGGTTTGAAAAACAATAAGAGTAGTAAGTGAAGTCTGCATTTAACAGTAATACATTAAAATAAAAAAATTAGTTACCAATATAAATAGCCTTTGAAACAAGTACCCATCATATTACTTATGCTCTTTATTGCAAATGTTGGTTTTGCCCAAGAGCCGCAAAAAGACGACCCAAAAGTTGGGCTCGTTCTTAGTGGAGGTGGTGCAAAGGGGTTGGCCCATATTGGCGTGCTTAAAAAAATTGAGGAGGCCGGAATTCGTATCGATTACATTGGAGGTACAAGTATGGGGGCCATAGTTGGGGGGCTCTATGCCTCCGGATACTCTGCCCACCAACTGGACTCTATTTTTAGAGCAGTAGACTTCGATAGGTTGATACAAGATGATATTCCGCGTAGTGCCAAAACTTTCTACGAAAAAAACGAAACAGATAAATACGCCATAACACTTCCTTTTGAAGGCTTCCAACTTCGATTGCCTTCAGGGATTTCTAAAGGGCAAAATGTGTACAATCTATTTAGTACACTTACCAGCCATGTGAGCGATATTTCCGATTTCAGCAAACTGCCCATCCCATTTTTTTGTGTTGCTACCAATATTGAAACCAGCGAAGCGGTAATCTTAGAAAACGGATATTTACCCCAAGCTATTTCGGCCAGTGGTGCGCTGCCTTCATTGTTTAGTCCGGTAGTTATAAATGATACGGTACTGGTAGATGGGGGTGTGGTGAACAATTACCCTATCGATGAAGTACGCAGCAAAGGAATGGATATTATTATTGGAGTTGATGTGCAGGACAGCCTCCGGGGGCGAAAAAATCTGAGGTCAGGACTTGAAGTTTTGGTGCAGATCAATAATTTTCGCACCATCAACGATATGAAGAAAAAGCGCGAGAAAACCGATCTGTACATTAAGCCCGATATCGAAAATTTTACAGTGGTTGCCTTCGACGAAGGTGAAAAAATAATAGCTTCTGGTTATGATGAAGCAGCCAAGGTAAAGAGCGAATTAGATGCCATTGCGTTACGGCAAAAAGCCCGCTTCTCACCCGATATTTCGTTCAATAAAGCTAAAAAGTTATTTATAGAAGAGGTCGTGGTCATGGGATACGAAAATTATACCCGATCATACGTGCTAGGCAAGCTAAAATTTCGGGTAAACGACAGTGTAACCTACAAACGATTTAACGAGGGCGTGAATAATCTTTCGGCCACTGGAAACTTTCAGGATATTAATTATCGCTTTGTTGAGACCGACGGTGGAGGGCATAAAGTGGTTTTTCAATTACGTGAAAGTGAAGTGAAAACGTTGTTGCGCCTGGGCGCTCATTACGATGATCTGTATCGAACCGGGGCGCTGATTAATATTACTAGAAAACGATTGTTTACCAACAATGATATTGCCTCATTAGATTTAATCGTGGGCGATAACCTTCGGTATGACTTTAACTATTATATAGACAAGGGGAATTATTGGAGTGTTGGGCTAAATTCGTCTTTTAACTTTTTTGATAAAGATGTTCCTTTCGATTTTGTTTTTTCTGAACTTTTTGACGTAGCGGAAAACCCAACACAGCTTAACGAAATTAGCCTAGAATACAGCGATCTAACCAATCAGTTGTACCTTGAAACCCTCTTTAGACGAAGTTTTCTTTTAGGCGTGGGGCTAGAGCACAAATACCTGCGGTACCTTTCTGAAACCATCGGTGTAGACCAAAATAACAATCCGCGTACCATTTTTGAAAGCACCAATTATTTCAGTACGTACGGGTATTTGGTATACGACACCTATGATAATAGTTTTTTTCCGAAGGAAGGGTTATACTTTTCAGGCGATTTCCACCTCTATCTTTTTGCCAACGGACTAAATGAAGATTTCGATAGTTTTAGCATAGCAAAGGCAAAGGCAGGGTATGCACAAACGTTCTTGACCAATTTTACAGCACTTATCACTACTGAAGGAGGTTTCAAAATTGGTAGTGATGCTACAAAATCGCTCGATTTTTTTGTGGGCGGATTTGGGTTTAAGCAAATCAATAATATTATTCCGTTGTATGGCTACGAGGCGTTAAGTGTACGGGGCGATACCTACCTAAAGAGCGCCTTGACATTCGATTGGGAGTTTCTTTCAAAAAACCACTTCAATGTAGCGGTCAATATCAGTAATGTGGGCGATAATTTATTCGAATCGGGCGAATTCATCAACCGAATCAACTATAGCGGCTTTGCAGTTGGTTACGGTCTGGAAACATTTTTGGGTCCGATACAGTTAAAATACGCCTATTCTCCAGAGCGGAAGACCGACGAGTGGCACGTGACTGCGGGGTTCAAGTTTTAGGAATATAGTTTAATTTTTTTTGGAGAATGACTCTATGTTGAAATTTAATTTATTGTTGAAGTCTTCCTGTGAAATTTTATATCCAGTTGAAGGTTTAAACGCATACACATCTCCCTCAAAGTCGATCTCGGTAGCATAATACACCATTTTTTCGTTTTGAAGAATTTCCAAAATTAAACCAGGGAGTCCATGATTACCAACAGGGCCAAATTGAAAAGGAATGTCTTCGGTATACCAAGCAACAATTGATGTATTTCCAAGGTCATCCCTATTTCTGCTCGCGCGTTTACAAAGATAGCCAAGAATGGTTTTAGTGCCTTCTTCCAAAATCCAATTTTGCTGATATGACGGTTTTGCAATTAAGTATTCTTGTTCTAGCAAGTACGTTTGTTGGATATATGTCGCATCGTCTACAAACCATCTGTTTTTCTTTGTGGCCTCTAGTAGCCAGTTGTCAGATTGGACGAATGTGTTTAGTTCGTCACTTATTTTGTATTCCGAAATAGAGTCATTCACTTTTAATTGAAACGATATGGCTTCCATCTGGTTTCGCAATTTTAGATGTACTTCCATGTTGAAACCACTTTCTTGAATGCTGTCGGGAAGTGTATTTATATCTAGCAGCGTTTTTAATTTATAGGTTACGGTAAATGAAGGGTCCTGTTGCGCAAAACTCAGTGTGGAACAGCTCAATACAGCAATTATAAATAATTTTTTCATAGCTTAAAGATATCAACTTTAAGTATTATTTAAACAAGAAGAAGTTCAGAATTTCCGATATTTGTATCAAACAGAATGCATTATGCCTTTTTACCATAAACTAGGAAACATACCCCCCAAACGCCATACGCAGTTTAGAAAAGATGACGGCAGTCTCTATCATGAACAACTGTTTGGCACCATTGGGTTTGATGGCATGTACACCAATTCGTACCACGAGCAACGCCCTACCCAAGTAAAGGAAATTAAAAAGCAGTACAGCGTAGCACCAAAAGTGGCCAAAAACAACAACATGCAATCGTATCGCTTTCGCGGTTTCCAAGTGGCACCCGAAAAAGATTATCTAGATAGCCGGAAAGCAGTACTCACCAATAGCGACTGCACCATTATACTTGCAGCACCCCAACGAAGTCAAGACGATTATTTTTATAAAAACACAGATGCAGACGAACTTATTTTTGTGCACAAAGGAAGCGGGAAGCTACGAACACACCTTGGAAATTTGGATTTTAAATACGGAGACTACTTAGTGATTCCGAGAGGGATGATCTACAAAATGCAGTTTGACGATGCCGATAACCGACTGTTTATTGTTGAGTCGAGACGTCCCATATATACACCGAAAAGATACCGAAATTGGTTTGGCCAATTACTCGAGCATTCTCCATTTTGCGAACGCGACCTTCGGAGGCCTTATGAATTGGAAACGAATGATGAAAATGGTGAGTTTTTGATGAAGGTGAAAAAAGGAGATGATCTCTTTGAAATGGTCTACGCAAGCCACCCGTTTGACGTGGTTGGCTACGATGGCTACAATTATCCATACGCGTTTTCAATTCATGATTTTGAACCCATAACAGGGCGTATTCACCAACCGCCACCAGTACACCAAACTTTTGAAACCGACGCCTTTGTAGTGTGTAGTTTTGTGCCTCGATTGTACGACTATCACCCGTTGAGCATCCCTGCACCATACAATCACAGCAACATTGATAGTGATGAAGTGTTGTATTATGTAGATGGTGATTTTATGAGCAGGAATGATGTAGACGCAGGACACATTTCATTGCATCCAGCAGGAATTCCGCATGGGCCGCACCCCGGTTCGGTTGAGCGTAGTATCGGAAAGGTTAAAACGGATGAGCTAGCAGTAATGGTTGATACGTTTAAACCGCTTATGGTAACAGAAGAAGCCTTGAAAATCGCAGACGAATCGTACTACCAAAGCTGGTTAGATGAAAATCACTAAAATGTTGGAGCCAAAAAGTCATACCGCAGATTTAACACCGCATGCAAGGGCGATGTGGTAAGCAATGTGAACTTTCCGAAGAGAAGAATGTCACATTGTAATTAAAAATTGAACATCATGCCAAAAGAAATAAAAAACCTAAAAGATTTACAGAATACTGAGTACGGACTCAAAAAGCTATTCGACGATGCAGAAGATTTTCTTCCATTGTTGGGTACCGATTACGTTGAACTCTACGTTGGAAACGCAAAGCAAGCTGCCCATTTTTATAAAACAGCTTTCGGTTTTCAGAGTTTGGCCTATGCAGGGCTCGAAACCGGATTGAAAGATCGTGTGTCTTATGTGCTGCAGCAAGACAAAATACGTTTGGTGCTAACATCACCTCTCAATAAAGGAGGCGACATCAATAGGCATCTGGATGAGCATGGAGACGCTGCAAAAGTAATAGCACTTTGGGTAGACGACGCCACCAAAGCTTTTGAAGAAACCACGAAAAGAGGTGCAAAACCCTATTTTGAGCCTAGAAAAGAAGAAGATGAACACGGCCATGTTATTAAATCTGGAATTTACACCTATGGTGAAACCGTGCATATTTTTGTAGAACGGAAAAATTATAACGGTATCTTCCTACCTGGGTTCGAGAAATGGGAATCGCATTACAATCCGCCGCCCGTAGGTTTAAAATTTATCGACCATATTGTAGGGAATGTTGGTTGGAATGAAATGAATAAATGGTGTAAATTTTATGCTGAAATGATGGGCTTTGCCCAAATTATTTCATTTGCAGATGACGATATTTCTACTGAATACACCGCTTTGATGAGTAAGGTAATGAGTAATGGAAATGGACGAATTAAGTTTCCGATTAACGAACCTGCCGAAGCCGAGAAAAAATCGCAAATTGAAGAATACCTCGATTTTTATAATGGTCCGGGCGTGCAGCACTTAGCGTTAGCTACCGATGATATTGTGGCTACGGTTTCAGCCATGCGCGAACGTGGGGTTGAATTTTTATACGTGCCAGACACCTATTATGACGATATTTTAGAGCGTGTTGGTGAAATTGATGAGGATATCAGTTTGTTAAAAGAACACGGGATTTTGATAGACCGTGACGAAGAAGGATATTTGCTTCAATTATTTACTAATAATGTATTGGACAGACCCACTATGTTTATAGAAATCATTCAACGAAAAGGAGCCCAAAGTTTCGGTGTTGGAAACTTCAAAGCGTTGTTTGAAGCGATTGAGCGTCAACAAGCGAAAAGAGGAACATTATAGGGTTTTTCATGTAACAAAAAAGATACGCTACCGTCTATTCTAACAGAGGGTAGCGTTTTTTGATACATGGTAATTTCAGCAAAAGGAATATGCATACAATATCAGAGCACCAAATTAGTTACTCTATAAAAGAGGTTTTGATTTTGGAACAATAGTTGCAAATTGGTAGGAAACGCCTCAAACACATGCGATGAAAAAAATTAGCACACTACTGTTTATACTCTTGGCAATGGTCACCACTGCACAAGAACAAGCCTACCAAGATGGAGAATGGTTTAAATTTCGTATTCACTATGGTTTTGTAACCGCAGGATATGCCACTTTAGAGGTAGACGATGCCACATTAAATGGTAAGGAGGTTTATCACGTGAAGGGCGTAGGCGAAACCATTGGGATGAGCCGATTCTTTTTTAAGGTTGAAGATTACTACGATTCGTACATCGATAAGCAAAAAGATATTCCGTATAAATTTATTCGGAAAATTGACGAGGGCGGGCACACGAAAGATATTGAAATAGATTTTGACCATAAGTCGGGCAAGGCGCTGGTGCACAACAAAAAACACAAGACCAAAGAGTTGGTAAATTTCCCGAAAGATGCGCAAGATATGGTGTCTGCATTCTATTACCTGCGGAATAATTTAGATACGGAAAACATTAAGGTGGGAGAAACCGTGAATATGGATATGTTCTTCGATAAGGAGAACTACAAGTTCAGGTTGAAATTCTTGGGAAGAGAAATTATGAAGACCAAATTTGGAAAAATCCCAGTAATGAAATTTAGACCCTACGTACAAGCTGGACGTGTTTTCAAAGAAAAAGAAAGTCTTACTGTCTGGGTCACAGATGACGCCAATAAAATGCCGGTTTTGATTAAGGCAGATTTGGCAGTGGGGTCGTTAAAAGCAAGTTTGATTGAGTTTAAAGGGTTAAGGCATTCTTTCAGAATTATTGTAGATTAGCAACGTGAAAAACAAAGCGGCAGAACGGGAAAAATTAATGGAACAACTGGCAGAAAAATACCAGTTGCTCGACCAAGACCTCAACACTCATTTAGAAGGGCTTTTGCATAGCAAACCCATAAATTATTGGGATTATATTCAGACAGATGCCCTGCTTAGCTTGCAGACCCAGCAAACGCTGTTTCCAGATGAAATGGTGTTCATCATGTACCATCAGGTAAATGAGCTGTTGTTTAAGATGATGCTTTGGGAAATCCAGCAGATTTCCTATAAAGAAAATTTAACCCCTGCATTTTTTTCGGAACGGTTATTACGCGTCAGCCGATATTTTGATATGTTAACCTCTTCATTTCAGATTATGACACAGGGAATGGAAGTGGAGCAGTATCTAAAGTTCAGAAACACCTTAGCGCCAGCGAGCGGATTTCAGAGTGCGCAGTATCGTAAAATTGAATTCGCCTGCACCGATTTATTACAATTAATAGATGCGCGTTTCAGAAAAACAATAGACAGGGACACACCGTACAGCCATGCTTTTGAACATTTGTATTGGCAAGCGGCTGGTAAAGATTACCACACGGGTAAAAAAAGCTACACCCTGAGCCAATTTGAAGCAAAATATAGAAAGGAGTTTATACGTTTTATGAAAGAGTATAACACGATAAACATCTATGCACGCTTTTTGGACCTTCCAAAAGAAGCCAGAGAAGACGATGCTTTGGTTCAGGCTATGCGACATTTAGACCATACCATAAATATTACCTGGGTGATGGCGCATTACAACACTGCTTCAAAATATTTAAACCATGGTAAAGAGCCCGAAAAAGCTACTGGGGGTAGCGAATGGGCTAAATATATGCACCCAAAATACCAAAAACGGATATTTTTCCCAGCTGTTTGGACTGAAGAAGAAATTGCTACATGGGGAGAAAACGTTTAAAAAATTGAACTAATTATATAGAAACTCAAAAAACATTGAAGAACCTACTTTTAGCCATCCCTATACTTCTCGCGATGTTGGCATGCGATAATGAAAAGGATGATGTAATTGAAGAAATACAAACTGAGCCGATCCCAGAGATTGTTGAAGAATTTGGCTATATCCTGAACGATTTCAACGTAATTCGAGATACCATTCGCCCTGGAGATACTTTTGGCGGAATCCTTGATGCCAATGGGGTGTCAAATGCAGATATTTTACATGTCGCGACCCAATTTCGTGACAGTTTTGACGTGCGGCGCATTGTTGTGGGCAAACCGTATATGTTATTGAATTCTAAAGATTCGGTTAATAAAACGCAGGTTTTTATCTATCAGAAAAACAAAGTAGATTTTGCAGTCGTGGATTTTAGGGACTCTTTGACGGTTTATACAGACGAGCGTCCAGTGACAATGGTAGAAAAGACAGCCTCTGGAATCATTTCAAGCTCGTTATCGCAAACCATGGAAGACAATAATTTAAGTCCGGCCATGACCGATAGATTGGCGAATATTTTTGCATGGACGGTGAACTTTTACGGTCTTCAAAAAGGTGACAATTTTAAAGTAATTTATACTGAAAATTATATAAATGATACCATTCCGGCAGGTCTGGGAGAAATTAGAGCGGCGTATTTTGAACATCGTGGTCGTCCGATTTATGCATTTCAGTATGAAAAAGATAGCCTTACGGGCGAAAAAGACTTTTATGATGAAAATGCAGATAACTTAAGACGTGCTTTTTTAAAATCTCCCATAAAGTTTAATTACCGCATTTCTTCAAAATACAACCTAAAACGTCGTATTAAATATTATGGTTACAAATTGCGCCCACATAAGGGCACCGATTTCGCAGCTCCGTTAGGCACACCCATTTTAGCTACTGCAGATGGAACTGTGACGAAGTCTGAGCGACGTGGAGGGAATGGTAATTATGTAAAAATAAAGCACAATACGACCTATGAAACCCAGTATTTGCACATGAAAAAGCGAAATGTGAGGGTTGGTGAATATGTGCGTCAAGGAGACGTAATTGGTTGGATTGGGATGACGGGGAACACGGGAGGTCCCCATGTATGTTATCGCTTCTGGAAAAATGGAAAGCAGGTAGATCCGTTTAAAGAAGACTTACCCTTTTCTACACCTTTAGAAGAGCAATACCGTGCGGCGTATTTCGATTATATTCCTTCTGTAAAGGATAAATTAGATTGTATCGTAAATTAATTTATTGGCACCCAGTATTGTTGATAACCCTGTTATTAATTAATGGGCTTCAATTCAGATACTTACCATAATCCTATTACATTTACTACACCAACTTATTTGTTAGCATTTTCTTAACGTTGTATAACATACTTTTCAACGGAAGTACTTATTTTTGCAGCAAATTAAAAACTCACATACAATTATGAAGAAAATTTTACTTTTAACAATGCTATTAGCTGGTTTTACAGCTTTTTCGCAAGGAACAGTAACGGGAACCGTTGTTGATTCTGATTTGGGAGGTGGCCTCCCAAGCTCAAACATTAAGGAAATTGGTACCGCCAACGGTACAATTTCTGATTTTGATGGAAACTTTTCTCTTTCTGTGTCTTCTAACACAGGTAAATTAGAGATTACGTATGTTGGCTACATAAAGAAAACTGTATCGTATACGCTTACGAACGGAACAGCCGATTTAGGAGAAATCCCATTACCAGTGGACGAAAATACACTTGATGAGGTTGTGATCGTTGGTTCAGGGGTAATCGATTTAGCAGCAGACCGAAAAACTCCGGTAGCTGTTTCTACTATTACGAAGCAAGAAATTCAAAACAGAGTTGCTGGTAATGTTGAGCTTGCTGAAGCACTTAAAAACACACCATCTGCGTATGTTTCAGGACAGACAGGATTCGGTGACGGTCAGTTATCCTTGCGTGGTTTTGACAACTCAAACATCGCCGTGTTACTTAACGGTCAGCCTGTGAATTCTCAGGAAGATGGGCGTATTTTCTGGTCTAACTGGTCAGGTCTAGCTGATATCGCCAATGCGGTTCAGGTACAACGTGGTCTTGGTTCATCTAAATTGGCAATTTCATCTGTGGGTGGTACGACCAATATTGTTATGAAAGCTGCTGACAGAACGGAAGGCGGTTTTGTACGTTTCTTAGGAGCTAACGATAGTTACTTTAAAGGAACAGTTGCTTATGATACTGGAATGAACGAAAACGGATGGGCATTTTCTGTATTATTAGACCACTGGCAAGCACACAGAAAGTGGGCAAAAGGAACCTATGGTCAAGGTCAGAACTACTTTTTCGCTGTTGGTTATAAGCCGAATGAGAATCATTCATTCAACTTTTTAGCAACCGGAGCTCCACAATTACACGGTCAACGTTTTTCTCAAACTAGAGAAAGACTCGCTGCAGATCCCAAGTTTAATGAAAATTGGGGATATACAGAAGATGGAATTGAGTCTGAGCGTCAAAACTTCTACCACAAACCAGTATTTAACTTAAACTGGGATTGGACCATGAGCGATAAAACAGCTCTTTCTTCTGTGGCATATGCCTCTTGGGGTCGCGGTGGTGGAACGGGACCTAGAGGAGATCGTCCTATTCGTACCGAAGATCCTGATGGAGCAGGTCCGTTAATCGGCCAGATTGATTACCCTGCAAATATTGCAAATAACACAGCAATTGGATTAGGTAATACTGATGGTCCTGATGGTGATGGATATATTAGGAGAGCTTCTATGAACAATCACCAATGGTTTGGATTGATTTCTAATTTAGAGCACCAATTTAGCGATAATCTAACGGCAAACTTCGGTGTTGATGTAAGAACATATACAGGAGATCACTTCCGTCAAGTAGTAGATTTGTACGGTCTTACAGGATGGGCTAATGATACGGCGAATGGTTCTACAGTAACCAATACGTACGAAGCTGACCCATGGGCAGCATTAAATGATTTTGCGCCAGAAGAAGATCGTATCGACTACGATTACTCTGAAGATATCAACTATCAAGGGGTTTTCGGTCAGTTAGAATATGCAACTGAGAGATTCTCAGTATTTTTCCAAGGTGCTCTGTCTAATCAGTCGTACCAAAGAATAGGTCGTTTTAGCGATCCAGGAACTTCAGATAAATTTAATGAAATGGGATACAACGTTAAAGGTGGGGTCTCATATTCAATCAATGATATGAATACCATCTTTGTAAACGCAGGACGTTATTCTCGTCAGCCATTCTCAGATAGTGCATTTCAAAACATTAGAAGGTCTAATGTCTTAGTGCAGCCAACAATTGAAAATGAAGAAATTACTGGTTATGAAGCGGGATACCGTTTTCAAGCAGATGATATCTTAATTAACATTAACGCATACATTACAGACTGGGATAACAGAACTGTACTGTCTGGTGGTATTGATGATCCTGATGGAACTCCAGATTCTGGAGACGAAACTGAAATCAATATTTTTGAAAGAGGTGTACGTCAATACCATACTGGTGCTGAAGTTGATCTCCAATGGAGGGTAACAGATTGGTTAACCTTAACAGGATATGCTTCTGGTGGTAGTTGGGTATATAAAGGCGAAACAAACTTCCAAATATATAACGATGAAACAGGTGAGCTAATCTCTGAAGGTGAAGGTGTTGACCGTAGCGGAATTAAAGTTTCTACTGCGCCACAAACTGCTGCTGGTCTTGGCTTTAGAGCAAAGGTTGTAAAAGGTCTTAGTTTCGACGGAAATTATAACTATTATGCAAACCACTATGTTTTCACAGACTTAAGTTCTACTTTAGAGGATCTTGAAAAGCTTGATGCGTATGACTTAGTTGACTTAGGAGTTTCTTACAAATTCAATTTAGGAGGTCAAAAACTAGTGCTAAGAGGAAACGTGTTTAACGTATTCGATGTTCAAGCAATCCAACAAACGGATCGTTTTGGTGTAATCAACACCAACGGCTTAACATACAACGGATCTATCAGATACGAATTCTAATAGTTTCATTGTTGAAATATTTAAAACCGCTCCAAAATTGGAGCGGTTTTTTTATGGAAATATACCTACCTTTACGTGGTAACCAAACCGCACATTATGTACACAACTGTTCAATTTATACATTCATACTGGGCTTATTTAGTCGTTTTTGTAGTTCTTATTGCCACCATCAATGCACTTGCTGGATACTTCGGAAATAAGGAATACAGTCCAAAAGACTTTAGACTCGCGCTCTTTGCGCTCATCACAACCCACATACAGTTTCTGATTGGTTTGGTGCTGTATTTTATATCTCCTTTAGGATTGCAGAACATCACCAATAACGGAATGGGTGAAGTAATGAAAAACGATTTGTTTCGCCTCTACGCAGTAGAACATCCTACCATAATGATCTTGACGGTTGTTTTTATAACCATTGGTTATTCTAAACATAAAAAGAAACTGGTAAGCAAGCCGAAATTCAAAATGCTTGCCATATTTTACACCATTGCCTTAGTGCTTATGTTGAGCAGAATACCTTGGTCACAATGGCTAGATTTATAGTCTCTAGGTGCTAGTTCTTTTCTTTGATTAGAAATAGATATACTGGAAAATGGTCGCTATACCCGCCAGTAAAACTGCCATTATTAAAACTGCGGAAAGGATATCCCTTAAATTGTCCTTTTGGATTCGCTAAATAAGGTTTGTTGAAAACCCCTGCTTTGAACAACCGATAACTATCATAATCTTGAAGGGTTAGTTCTGTTGAGACTATTATTTGGTCAAAAAGATTCCAGTTATCGCGCCATGCCAATGTGCCAATGCCTTGTTTAAATAGACGCTCCATCGGGTTATACAGTTCTTTTAATTTTAAGTCAGCCCTCTTATTTTTTGTTCGTAAGTGTTTCTTAATACTTCTGTTCGTGGGATCATCGTTAAAGTCGCCCATCGTTATAATTTTTGCATATGGGTCTCTAGAAAACAACGAATCTATAAGATGTCTATTCAACTTTGCAGCACGAACACGTTTGGGGCTGCTTCTTGCTTCACCGCCCCGCCGTGAAGGCCAATGATTCACTAATACATGAATTAACTCGCCGTCTAACATACCGCTTACCACCAATTGGTCTCTCGTAAACACACGCTTGCTAGGGTCAAGACTGTCGTAAATATATAAAGGAACCGACTTGTAGTTAGTGGGCGTAAATAGGCGCTTTTGGTACAAAAGCGCCACATCAATTCCACGCCAATCTGGTGAGTCAAATTGAATGATTCCATAATCAGTTTTTATTAAGGACGGCTGATTCACCAAATCTTCTAAGACCTGACGGTTTTCAATTTCACATAATCCAATAATAACTGGTGGCCCACCGCTTTCCTCCGCACCAATTTCAGAAATCACCTGCGCCATATTTTTTAATTTGGCTTGGTACATTTCTTGGGTCCAATGGTCTTTTCCGTCGGGAGTTCTGTCATTATCAAATGTAAATGGGTCATCTTCAAAGTCGAATAGATTCTCCATATTATAGAACGCAACCGTAACAATAGCATACTGCTTTTGTTCTTGGGCAAACCCCGTTGCAGTTAGAATGGCACAAGCGAAAAGTGACAGCAATATATTTTTCATCTTAAAACAAACTACTTTGGGGAGTACACCGCTTTTTAAAGATAAACTTCGAAAGTTTGTCATGCTAATTCAGCTGCCTTCAATTCATGAATAAAGACTAGTAAACGGAATGATTTCCTATTCTTTTTTTGATTGGTTTATTTTGAAATCCTACCTTTTTAGCTCCTTAGTACATGTATATTTCTATACATGAGACTCCCTAGTAACAATTAACTCAATCTGTAAAATGAAACGAGTGTTAAAAAAAAGGGAGCTACAATACTTCTATTGTGAACGAATAACGGTAAACGTAACAAAATTGCTGAAACGCCTGCAGCCATGTATGGCGTTCGTTATCATTTTTGTTATGTTCCAAACAACGGCAGTATCTCAAAACACGGTTGTAAAAGGCCGAGTGGTCGATTCAGATGCTGCAGAACCAGTTCCAAGTGTATTACTACAAATTGCCTCCAGTAGACTTTCAGCAGAGACAGAAGGCGATGGTATTTTCAATTTTACAGATTCAAACATTCCGCTTGGCGAACATATTCTTATTGTATCAAAAGAAGGATATCGCACCAAACGTATTCAGATTACCATTGAAAAAGGGAGCACTATAAATCTAGACCCTATTTTGTTTGAAATAGACCTTTCCGAAATAGAAAAGCAAATAGGAATTATTAGTTTAAGTGACCAAGAACTCTACCAAGATGATGGAACGGCATTTTCCATATCTGGTCTCTTGCACGCCTCACGGGATATGTTTTTAAATGCTGCAGCATTCGATTTTAGCGCGACTTTTTTCAGACCAAGGGGTCTCGACAATGCCAACGGAAAGTTACTCATCAACGGCATTGAAATGAACAAACAGTTTAATGGCCGGCCACAATGGGGCAATTGGGGCGGGTTGAACGACGCCCAACGCAATCGTCAGTTTTCTAGAGGCTTGGGCCCGCACGCCGCGAGTTTTGGTGATCTGGCAGGCACTACAAATATTGTGATGCGAGCGTCACAGTACAGGCGCGGTGGCCGTGTGTCGTTCGCAATGGCCAACCGAAGCTATGAAGGTCGGGTGATGGCTTCATACCACAGCGGATTGTCTAAAAGTAAATGGGCCTATTCAATTTTGGCATCCCGTAGGTTTGGAGACGAAGGGTTTCAAGAGGGTACGCTTTACGATGCAAACTCATTGTTTATTTCCATAGAAAAAAAGCTAAACCCAAAAAACAGCTTAAACATTTCTGGGCTCTATACGCCTAACCGACGGGGGCGTGCAACGGCAATAACCCAAGAGGTTGTAAACCTAAAAAGCATTCGGTATAATCCTAATTGGGGGTTTCAAGATGGGGTGATTCGCAACAGTCGCATTCGCGAAATTGTAGAACCCATTATCATGCTCAATCACAATCTTACACTCGGCAATTCCACCCATCTCAACACCAATGTTTGCTACCAATTTGGTACTGTGGGAAATACCAGAATTGATGCTGGCGGAACACGTCTTATTACATTCAACGGTGAAGAATCTTACATTGGTGGTGCCCGAAGTCCGTTTGGTAATTACTATCAAAGGCTCCCAAGCTTTTTCTTGCGCGATCAGAACCCAACTTCATACGACTTTCAACAAGCGTATTTGGCACAACAACAATTCATAGCCGATGGTCAAATTGCATGGGATGAGCTATACGAAGCAAACACAAACCCAGTAGCCGTAGCCAACGGCGGGAATTCAATTTATGTGATTCAGGAAGACCGCACAGACGACACCCAAATTACAGTTAACAGCATATTAGATACTAAAATTTCAGAAGAAATTATCTTGAATGCCAAGTTAAACTATCGCACGTTGAAAAGTGAGAATTTTGCGCTTTTGAAAGATCTGCTTGGTGGAACAGGATTTTTAGATGTCGATTTTTTTGCTGAAGGAGACGAGAATACAATCGTTGGGGATATCGCCCAGAGTGACCTTAGAAACCGCAATCGGATTGTAGCTGAAGGAGAGCGCTATAAATACAATTATGAACTTACCGCAAATGTGCTGTCCAGTTTTGTGCAAGCGCAGTTTACCTATAAAAAAATTGATTTTTATCTGGCAGTTTCAGCAGGACAAACAACGTATCAACGCAACGGTTTGTACGAAAACGGAAATTTTCCCGGACCATTGTCATTTGGGCCAAGTGAACAAGTACGCTTTTCGGAATACGGAGCTAAAGCAGGCGCAACCTATAAAATCACAGGGCGTCACCTTATAGATGTAAATGCAGGTTACTTGCAAAAGGCGCCCACACTTCGCAATACATTTTCAAACGCCCGGCAAAACAATCAAGTGGCCATTGGGCTGCAACCACCCAAATTTTTAAGTGCCGACCTTAGTTATGTGTATCGCTCGCCCATTGTGAATGCGCGTTTATCTGGTTTTTACATTGCTGCTACAGACCAGAATGACGTCGGTTTTTATTTTACTGAAAACCTTTCGGACTTGGGTATTCAGAAAAGTGCTTTTATTCAAGAAGTGATGACGGGTATTGAAACTGTAAATCAAGGTGTAGAGTTAGGAATTGAAGCCCAGATAACACCAACATTCAAATTAAAAACCGCTGCTTCGGTCGGGCAATATTTATTTGCCAACAACCCAAATCTATACGTCACTAGCGATGATTTTGAGGATCCGCTCTCCTTTGGCGATGGCACCACAAACCTAAAAAACTATCATGTAGCCAGCGGACCAGAACGTGCGTACCAACTTGGTTTTGAATATCGGGATCCTGAATTTTGGTGGGTGGGTACCACCGTTAATTACTTTTCGAATGCATACCTAGACGTAAATAATTTGGCAAGAACTGCAAATTTTATACAAGATTATGATGGGCAATTAATTAACGATTTCAACCAAGAAGAAGCTCGACAATTGCTTCAGCAAGAAGAATTCCCCGATTATTTTCTGGTCAATATAGTAGGGGGTAAATCGTGGCGTATTCACAAATACTACCTTGGATTTTTTGCAACCGCTAACAATGTGCTGAATCAAACCTATAAAACAGGCGGATTTGAACAAGGTCGTTTGACCAACTTCCAGGATGTAAAAGAGGATGTATCTAGGCCTAATGGTCGCATTTTTGGTCCCCGCTATTTCTTCGGAAATGGAACCACCTATTATTTAAACGTCTATGTTCGGTTTTAAAATACAAGCTTATGAAAACACCTTCCACTTATCAATTTTGTCAACTTTTCATTTTGTTGCTAGTTACTTTTTCTTGTGTTGAAGATGATGAATTTGAACTACCAGAGCAGCTAACAGATACACCTGAACTGAATGGAGAAATCGTGTCGATTTCCTCTGTGCATAGTGCCTATTTTCAGGCAGTCGAGTCTGGCGAAACCATCTTTACTTTTGAAGATACCAACACTTTTGTTTCTGGTTTTGTAATTTCTAATGACGAAGCGGGAAATTTCTTTGAAGAACTCATCATTCAAGACGCTTCTGTAAATCCGAAGGCGGGGCTAAAACTACTACTCGATGTAAACCCTTTATTCACTAGATATCAAGTGGGTCGTACTATTTTTATAAAATTAGACGGTCTTAGCGTGGGGCTTGATAGCGGCGTGATTACTTTGGGTGTGTTGGGTGAAAATCGGTTGGAAAAAATCTCTGTTGCGTCAGAAGCTGAATTTTTAGTGCGTTCGCCACAAATTGATACCATTGTTCCTACAGTAAAAACTATTAGCGAAATTAAGACTGCAGACTTGAACACCTTAGTTCAGTTGCCCAATGCACAATTTACAGAAGCTGATGTGGGTAAAACCTTTGCAAATGAGCCAGGAGATGAGTTTGATGGCGACCGTTTAGTAGAAAGTTGTAGCGATGATGGGGGTTCGTTGCTATTTCAGACGAGTACGTTTGCCGATTTTAAAGGCCTTTCTATCCCAGATGGTTCGGGAACATTAACAGCAGTGCTTACCAAAAATTTCTTTGGCGATGCCTATGCCTTGGTTATTCGAGACCCCAATGATATTTTCTTTGATAGTCCAGATCGTTGCGAACCAAAGTTATTAGACCCTGGGCTGGAAGCCACAACGACTTTTGCTGCGGTTCGTGCTCGATATCTTCAAGCTGGCGGCTATGTAGCCTTTGGCGTAGATGAAGATCCGCTTATTATTGAAGGGTACGTGGCCTCAAGCGACGAAAGCGGTAATTTTTTTGATGAACTTTTTATACAAAATACATTCGGAATCGAAGATTTAGGACCCAACAACCCCAGACTGGGCCTTCGCATCATCATCGATAAAAATGATAGCTACCAAACCTTTCCAGTGGGCAGAAAAGTGTATGTTAAATTAAACGGTCTTGCGGTAACCCAAGATGCTGGAATTCTAACGTTGGGCTTGCAAAATGTTTCAAAAATTGAAAAAATACCAGAAGCTGTATTGAGCGACTATGTTGTTGGCGGACAAGAAATAGAATCCTTGGTTCCGTTGCGCAAAACAGTAACTGATTTAGACGAAGATGATTTAAACACGCTAGTAGCATTAGAAAACATGCAATTTACCTTGGCACAACTTGGGTTTACGTATGCGGGCGAACCCATCGATAATTTCGATGGTGAGCGAAATCTTGAAAGCTGTGATGATACAGGAGATATCCGTTTGTTCACAAGTACCTTTGCCAATTTTAAATCGCAAATCCTCGACCCGGATTCTGGAATGATTACAGCATTGTACACAACTGATTTCTCAGGAGAAGAAGCAATTCTTGTAGTTCGAGATTTGAATGATATTTCTTTTTCAGCTGAGCGGTGCGATCCGCCCTTGGTAGATTGTGGCACCGTTTTGGAAAATGGGAATACGGTGTTATTCTCAGATTTTTTTGAAACTCAAATAGAAGGTTCTCCCATAGCAGGAAATGGTTGGACGAACGTGGCCGAAGAGGGTACACAAACTTGGGAAGCGTATTTTGATGACGGCACCAACGCGTCTTTGGGAATTTCTGCAAACATAGGTTCCTTTATGTCTGGTGATGACAGTACCATTGCTTGGCTCATTACCCCAAAGTTCAATTTCGATGCCCAAGAAGGAGAAACCTTAAACTTCAAAACCTCAAATAGTTTTGCTGACAGTAGCGATCTAGAAGTTCTTTTTTCGGCAGACTGGGATGGAAACCCCATGAATATTTCCACAGCAACGTGGAGTAGCCTTTCTTCGGCAATAATCGTGAGCGATAAAGCGTATTTTGGTGATTGGATTCCCTCGGGCAACGTAGACCTATCCTGTATTGAAGGTTCTGGTTATATCGGATTTCGGTATAGTGGTAGTGGTAATGCCGATTTTGATGGCACCTTCGAATTAGATGAAATTGAAGTGAGGGCAGATTAGTAGGCGCTATTTCTATATTCGGCAAAAAATTTTTATCATTATTACTTCATGCCTTACTTCGGAAATTTTCAACCATGATTGCGCTCTAGAGTAAATACGAATTATGTTTCGTAGTAAAGCTTTTATAAAGGTGAAGTTCTTGAAAATAAGAAAAGCCACCACAGATGTGGTGACTTTTCGCCCCAAATTTGATCGACACCCTAGGGTATCAACCTACTTATGTAACGCAAAGCTATGAAAAAAAGGTGATGAAAATTGTGGGAAAATTCTTCTTTGTAAAAATTACGTGTTTCTACGTATGTTGTAACAACTTTATTCTCTGCTTTTTATATCCGAAATATAAAATATAGGTATAACAGGCTATCAATAAGACCAATGCGAATTTAAAGCCCATTTCGTCTGTTAGCAACCCGTAAAGTGGAGGTACAATGGCTCCGCCAACAATGGCCATACACAATAAACCAGATGCTTGTGGCTTCAAATCGCCTAATCCTTCGATTGTTAAGGTAAAAATAGTAGGAAACATAATGGAGTTGAAAAGACCCACGGCCAGAATAGACCACATAGCTACCAACCCGAACGAGTTCATAGAGATTAACAATAATGCGATTGCGCAACTGGCAAATAGTGCCAGCACAAAGCCAGGACGCATCACCCGTGTTAAATATGCTCCTACAAACCTGCCTACCATGGCACCGCTCCAGTATAAAAACACAAAAGCACCCACAATGGCCTTTCCATCAACAGACGCTAAATCTTTATTCAAAATACGGGTGGCGAGTAAACTCATCGTTTCATTTTCAACAATAATGGAAGCAAGGTTCATATCCATAAAATAGTTTACCAGATAACTGCCAATAGCTACTTCGGCACCAACATAAAGAAAAATTCCGACGACTCCCATACGCACTGTCGGTTTCATCAACAGTTTTATGTAGCCATCTTTCGGACTCTTTTCCAACACCTTCGGAAGTTTGATAAAAATGAACACTAAAGCTAAGATACCAATGCAACCAGCCAATACCAGAAATGGCGATTGTACGGCGGCCGCTTCATTGATGTAATAGTCTAGTTGTGCAGCAGCAGACAAGTTGTCTATTGCTTCCGAAGTCATAATGGTATCGCTTAACAGAAACGACGCTCCAACCAAGGGAGCTACAGCAGTTCCCAATGAATTAAATGCTTGGGAAAGATTCAACCTACTCGATGCTCCATCTTCGCTGCCCAGAACAGCTACATACGGATTTGCAGCAACTTGTAAGATGGTAATCCCCGCCGCCAGGGTGAAATAACCGGCTAGAAACACACCAAAAATACGTTCGGATGCAGCCGGATAGAATAATAAACACCCCAACGCCATGGTGAACAATCCTAAAACAACTCCTTTTTGATAACCGATGCGGGACAAAAGGAAACCTGCAGGAAGAGAAAACACAAAGTACGCAGCAAAAAAAGCAAATTGTACCAAGCCAGCTTGAAAATAAGACAGTTCAAACACATCTTTAAGCCGTGGAATGAGGCTGTCTACCAATACGGTAATGAATCCCCAAAGAAAAAACAGCAAGGTCACTACTATAAATGCCGAACGATACTTTTTAGAGCTATTCATTTGCTATGGTTTATGGTAATATGCAACAGCTACGTTTTCGTTTTTCTTTTCTTGGTACTTCATCATGGTAAAGCCTTCATGAATGCAATACGCCCCTGTTTCGCCTGATTTGTTCATTGCAATATAGGCTATCTGAAAATCTTTATAACGATCATTTTTCGTAACAATGCGTTTGATAGCCTCTTCACAAGCAGCTTGTGGAGACATACCGTTCCGCATCAATTCCACAATTAAAAAGCTGCCCACCGTTTTTACCACTTCTTCGCCCATACCGGTAGCAACAGCACCGCCAATTTCATTGTCTAAAAAAAGGCCACTCCCAATTATTGGGGAATCACCGATCCTCCCTTTCATTTTGTATGAGAGTCCGCTTGTGCTACACGCCCCTGCAATATCACCATTGGTATCTATTGCTAACATGCCAATGGTGTCGTGATTTTCAATATTAATAATCGGTTTGTATTCAGGACTTTTCAACCATTCTTGCCATGCCTTTTTTGAGTCGGTTGTGAGTAAATTTTCTGTTTCAAATCCAAGTTGCGTGGCAAACTCTTCAGCGCCAGTTCCTGCAAGCATTACATGCGGTGTTTCTTCCATTACCTTACGGGCCAGTGCTGCCACATGGCTGGTATTCGAAACGGCCAAGACCGCACCGCAATCACCATCAGGGGCCATCACACAAGCATCGAGCGTTACGTTTCCTTCTCTATCGGGCGCTCCACCTTTGCCTACTGTAGTGTTTTTTAGGTTTTGCTCTTCTACTGAAACACCCTCAATCACTGCGTCTAATGCTGCTTTGCCAGCGTCTAATGCTACTCCTGCCACTTGATTGGCTTCGGTAAATTGCCAAGTACAAATTGCGATAGGAAGTTTGGGTACTTTTTTGGTCATGGGCTTGTCTTCTTCGGTTGAATTTTTAGCTTTTGTATCTTCATCGGCACATGCCAAAGCTGTCATCGCAATTGTAGCCCCCAACGTACCCGCTGCCGTATTTTTTATAAATTTTCTTCTTTTCATCATTGTATCTCTATTTCATCAACAAAAACCCAAGCCTTGCCATCTAACGGGAAGCCTAGGTGCCATGGGGGAAGCGCTCCCGCATTCTTGGCAACAATTTTTATATAGCGGGCACTGTAGTTATTCATTTTAAAATTTGCTTGTTCAATTTTAATTGTGTCAGAGGGTTTTTTTGCATCAAAACGCACCACTGGCAATTGCTTGTAAAAATTTCTTGGGTTATCAGAAACATAACATTCCACTTCCGTAGGCAAGAAAATCCAACTGCCTTGATCCTGTAAAAAACGTACTGAAATCGTTTCGATAGGGCGTACACTTCCAATATCTACAATGGCCACCACATCTTTATCTTGATATCCTTGCCAAGCACCCGTCCTAAAATCTTTAGCACCCTTAATGCCGTCGATAAGTGCGTCGTTTCCACCTGCATTGTATTCGTTTGCAAATTGGGTTTCCAACGAAATACTCAAATTCGGATCAATTTTTTTAAACGGGGTAGTTAAAACACTACTCTTTTGGTCTCCTCGCTGTGAGAACGTACTCAACACGGCACTTTCTGTAATTTCAATTGGTCCCACATATTTTTCATAATCTTGGTCGTTCAGATTATAATAGATAGCGGTGTTTTCTTCGGAAACTTTAAGCGTAACGGTAGTGCTTTCTTTAAAAGCAACATTTCCTTCAGCAATAAAAGGGGAGCGCAACATGGTATGGTCGGTTATTTCCGTAGTAGGGACTTCCGAATCCTGTGTTCCCCATGCACTAGGGGCGTTCGTCATCTCAAACTCTAAAACGCCTCCCACCATGATCTCTTCATGGGTAAGGTAGGTTCTTGATAAGGGTTCGCCATTAAGCAAGGCTGAAGCAATGAATTTGTTGCTTTTTGATACCTCTGAAGCCAAAACCGTAAAGGTGTTTCCATTTTCTAAATTGATGGTTGCTTTCGGAAACAAGGGTGCTCCAATGATATACTGATTGGCCCCTGGGGTAACGGGATAGAACCCTAACGAACTAAAAATATACCAAGCACTCATCTGCCCACAGTCTTCATTGCCTGATATTCCATCTGGTTGATTGGTGTACAGTTCTGTAAGAATCTGATGTACAAGTTCTTGGGTGCGTTGTGGTTTGTTTACAAAATTATAGAGGTACGCCATGTGGTGGCTGGGCTCATTACCATGAGCGTACTGGCCAATTAGGCCCGTGATATCTGCTTGGTTTCTTCCAGAAGTTTTGGATGTAGCACTAAAAAGTTGGTCTAGATGTGTTGCAAACTTTTCTTTGCCACCCATAAGGTGTATAAGTCCCGAAATATCTTGTGGGGCATACAAACTGTATTGCCAAGCGTTGGCTTCTGTGTAATTAAAATTCACTTCAAAAGGATCGAATGGCCCAAACCAAGTATTGTTAAAGCGCCCTTGGAAGAAATTGGTTTCAGGGTTGAATAGGTTCTTGTAGTATTGCGCTCTTTGGCTGAATAATTTATAATCTTCAGTGTTACCCATTTTCTTCGCCATCTGCGCAATGGTCCAGTCGTCATAGGCATATTCTAAGGTTTTTGAAACACTTTCGCTTTCTTCTTCCACAGGAATAAATCCGAATTTTTGGTACGATTGCAACCCTAAATGCTGTTGGGTAGCACTGTGTTTCATTGCTTTTAGGGCCAATTCGGCATCAAATCCGCCAATACCCTTCAGGTACGCATCTGCAATCACAGGTACCCCGTGATAGCCTATCATACACCCCGTATAGTTAGCACTTAAGTCCCAAATGGGTAAAATACCGCCTTCGTTGTATTTGGCGAGCATGGTCTGTATAAAATCTGTGGTACGTTCTTGCTCAATAATAGTATACAGCGGATGGGCAGCCCTGTACGTGTCCCACAAAGAGAACACGGTGTAATAGTTAAAATCGGTTGTTTGGTGAATCTCCAAGTCCATACCGCGGTAGCGACCGTCAACATCTTGATATAGGTTAGGCGCAATCATGGTGTGATATAAGGCAGTATAAAAATTGGTTTTGTAGTCTTCGTTGTCACTTTCAACCACAATTTTTTCCAGTTGCTTTTCCCAAGTTTGTTCGGCCTGCTCCTTTACTTGATCAAACGTTTTATTGCCGAGCTCTGTTTCTCTATTTTTTTTAGCCCCTTCTGTATCTACTGCGGAAATTCCAACAGAAATATACACCGGCTCATTCGCTGGGTTTATAAATTGTAGTGCAATACGTCTGGCTCCTGGCATCCCTGTTTTTGGTGGAGATTGTAACATGTCGTTGAAGGGGTGCGACGTTTTAATACTGAAAAACAGGCGTTGGTCGCTAGCCCAAGCCTCTGAATGTCTGTATCCGCGTAGTTCAGTATCTGAAACCTTTTCAATTTTTGCATCCAATACTTTGTCGCGATGTATCAGGTCTAGAATGGCGATTTGGTTTTCGGCCGAAGGATATTCATATTTATGAAAACCCGCTCGTTCGGTCACCGTTAGGGAAACATCTATGTCGGTGTCGTCTAAGTGTACTTTATAAAATCCGGGGCTAGCTTCTTCATTATCATGAGAGAATTTTGATCCGTAACCAGCTTCGCCATCAGCGCCGTTGTTGAAATTTATTTCATTGGTGGGCATTACTAAAATATCACCATAATCGCTTACGCCCGTCCCGCTGAGGTGGGTATGAGAAAAACCATACATATAATCGTCGCTATAATGGTAGCCGCTACATCCGTCCCAACCGTCTAAGCGAGTGTCTGGGCTTAATTGTACCATCCCAAAGGGCATAGTGGCGCCCGGATAGGTGTGGCCGTGCCCTCCCGTGCCTATAAAAGTATTGACGTATGATGTAAGTGATTGGTCTTTCTTGGCTAGCGTAACATTTGGAGGTGAAGTGCAACTAATGAGCAGGATACTAAGAAACAAGAAAGCAGCACTATTTTTCATTCGGTTGTTTTGCGTGCTGAAAAGATACGAAAACCGTTAAAATAACGTGAATGATTTTCTAAGTAGCGTAAGGGGCGGTACTTTAGCAAATTATCATCCTGCCCTAATAATTGCTCTATGCGTTGGATTATTTTTATTGCCATTTACGTTGCCATAGATGTCTATGCGTTTCAAGCGCTAAAAACGGTGACCAATAGCCGGTGGATTTACACTTTGTGGGTGCTCGTTTCAATAGGTTTGTTGGGCCTAGTTATTTATCAGTTGTCGCTTGCGGGTTCGTCCAGAACTATGAGTCCGGCTCGTATGTATACCTTCGGTTTCTTTTTGGCGGTTTTTGTACCAAAACTAGTTCTTATCCTAATCATGTTTGGAGAGGATATCGTGCGATTGTTCGTAGGTCTTTTTGCCAAAATAGGAGGGAATGAAGCTGGGTTTTATGTGCCTTCAAGAAGAAAGTTTATAAGTACCGTTGCGTTGGGGATTGCAGCGATTCCGTTTACCTCTTTACTCTACGGAATGTACAAAGGAAAATACAATTACAAAGTTCTCAAGTATGCACTCGAGTTCGATGACCTTCCTGATGCTTTTGACGGCTATACCCTTACACAAATTAGTGATGTGCATAGCGGCAGTTTCGACAACAAAGAGAAAATTGCCTACGGGATTGACCTCATTAACGAGCAACAAAGTGATATCATTTTATTTACGGGTGATCTTGTAAATAATGTTGCCGAAGAAATGCTTCCGTGGAAAGATTTATTCGGTAGCTTGTCGGCTAAAGACGGTGTGTATTCTGTATTAGGCAACCACGATTATGGTGATTATGTTTCTTGGAATTCTGAAAGGGAAAAAGAACAGAACCTTTCAGATTTAAAGAACCTCCAAAAAGAAATGGGTTGGCGTTTGCTGTTAAATGAAAACGTCACACTAAACAGAAATAACGAAACCATCAAGCTTATCGGTATTGAGAATTGGGGTGCGGGCGGATTCAAAAAAGCGGGCGATCTCGAGATGGCTTGCGAAGGTTGTGACACAACCGATTTTAAGATTTTAATGAGCCATGACCCGTCGCATTGGCAGGAACAAGTAAAGAACAACGACAAGAACATACAACTTACCCTGAGTGGCCATACCCACGGGATGCAATTTGGTATTGAAATCCCAGGTTGGTTCAAATGGAGTCCCGTAAAATACCGCTATGAAAATTGGGCAGGAATTTATGAAGAAATGGGGCGTTACATCAATGTGAATAGGGGGTTTGGCTATCTTGGGTATCCAGGACGCGTCGGGATTTGGCCAGAAGTTACCGTAATCACCTTAAAAAAGAAGCCGAAAACGGCGTAATGCTTGCTATTCAGGCATAAATGTTATATTTGTAAAACTAATACTTCAATCACTATGTCCAAATTTGGAGAATTAATTGAAACCCAAGTGCCCGTTTTGTTAGATTTCTATGCAGAGTGGGACGAAGCCTGCAAAGGCATGCACGCTGTACTACGTGACGTAGCTGCTGCATTAGGCGATAAAGCACGCGTTATAAAAATCGACGTCGAGAAAAACAACGAACTCGCTGAAGCCCTTCGGGTAAAGGGGTTGCCCACTTTAATGATCTACAAAAATGGTGAGATGAAATGGCGCCAGAGTGGGGAGCAAGATGCCAATACCTTAATTGGTTTGGTGAAGGAGTATGTCTAATACTTATTTCTTATAAACGATTTTTTTGTGGTTCAATAGGCCAGATATTTGACCAGAGTTGTTAAAAAAATCAATCATTCTATTTCTGCAGCTTTCAAGTGTTTTTTCGTAACGTTCTGTGAGACAGAATCTTTTAAATTTATCATTTTTTGAGTCACCAAAAAGCGTTAAAATTCCTACATTGTGGTTGTTTTTTTACGATGAAATACTTATTTTAAGGACAAACTATATATTTTCGCGCATTCATAACACATTATGTTTCGAATTTATATAAATCTTTAACCTTACAACCCCAAACTATGAAACTTAGAATTACAATCATGGCTTTGTTGCTATGCAGCGCAGCAATGGCCCAAGTAGGAATTGGAACGACGACCCCAGAACCATCCTCTATTTTAGACATTAGCTCAGAAGAACAGGGACTTCTCGCACCCAGAATGACGACTGCCCAAAGAAACGCAATTACCACACCAGCCAACAGCCTATTGGTGTACGATACAGATTTGAAATCTTTTTACTATTTTGACAGCTCTACAACTTCTTGGGTGAAGATGAATGCTGCATCTTCAGAAAGGGACAATTTTAAACTGGTAAAGTCAGCTGCCGATTTAGCTCCTGAACTGACCGCGGGGGGAGGGTCTACTTACCTTCTGGATGAAAACACCTATTATGAGATTAACGGAACTATTACTCTAGCAGCACCAATAGACCTTAATAACGCATATCTTTCAGGTTTAGACGCCAATGAAGATATTTTATTTAAAGCATCAGGAACTATTTTTCAAGGAGCGAATGGAGGGAGCATTCGAAATGTGACGCTCTCAGGAAATGGTTCGGCATTTTCTATTTCTGGAGGGACCTCGCTTTTGGTTCAGAATACCATTGTTGCTAATTTCTCAACCGTTGGTTCAATCGCTGGACTCAACATCTTTTTTGGAAATATTATTCAATTTACAGGTAATACCAATGGTATCACATATTCAAATATTGATAATTTACTACTAAGTAACCAAGGTTGGTTTGGAAACAATAGCGGGACGTACGAAACATTTACCGGAGATTTCGATCTAATTGAAAAAGTGAGTGGTTTCAGTATTGCCAACGGTACGGCTATAGCAATAAACGTTAGTGGCAATCCAAATGTAACTGATGGTGTCCTATTTGGTACCGCGTTTTCTGGAACCAGTACTATGTATATAAACCGCTATACTTCTGGAAGCTATACAGGATTTAATTTTACTAAAAACTGGATCGTGAACTGCCCGGGTATCCCTAGAGAAAGTGATGATGTCGCTACGGGAAATTTCTACTATAGTGGTTCGCTAACTACTGGCTTTACACAAAGTATAGCAAGTGGCACAGCGGTTAAAATTGTTGGAAATGGTACAACTACCGCCAACAGTTTATTTCGGTTCAGTGCACCGTCTACCAATAACATGACTTATGAGGGGAAGAAAACACGTAATTTCCAGATAAATGCTGCCTTATCCATTCGGGTAATAGGTGCGGCAGGCGATTTCTATGCTTTTGTTATTGCAAAAAATGGTACCGTAGTCACCGAGTCTAATGCGGTGGTTAGAATTAATAGCGACACAGATATTCAGAATGTAGCTCTTAACTCAATTGTTTCTATGGCACCTACCGACTTTATTGAAATTTACGCGCAGCGTTTAACAGGAAGCGGCACAGATACTTTAGTTGTTTTTTCTGAAAACTTGAGTATTAAGTAATTCTTTGCGAAACTAGATTTGTTTCGGTCAAATATTCCAAAACCTTCGGTAGTACATACCGAAGGTTTTTTTCTGCTTTTAAACTATCGTGGAACACTACCACACTCCCTTTTTTGATGTTTTGAAGCACATTTTGTAAGCATTTTTCTTCGGAAATATCCACATCGAAATCTGCGCTAAGTACATCCCACATCACGATTTGGTATCCCTTGTCTTGCAATCTTTTGGCTTGTGCGGCAGTCATTTTTCCGTAGGGTGGACGGAAGAGGTTGTTCTTGCTGTTGCTGTCTTGCTGGTTTAGCATCTCATGCTCACATTTTTCTACTTCTGCTATATAATCTTCTATCGAAGTTTCAGTCCCTTTCAAGTGATGAAACGTATGGTTGCCCACCGAATGTCCTTCGGCAAGTATTTGTTTATACACTTCAGGATGTTTGTGAATATTGTCACCAATACAGAAAAAGGTAGCTTTTGCATCGTATTTCCGAAGTACTTCAAGCACCCAAGGTGTCACTTCAGGAATAGGGCCATCGTCAAAAGTGAGATATACATTCGGCTCTTTTCGTGAAAACGCCCAAACCCGCCGTGGGAATATCCACTGCACAAGTTTGGGCGTTTTCACCAAATAAGGTTTCAAAATGTATTACAATTCGGGTTCTACATCGGTATTGTCTTGCACTACCGTATCTATTGGGAGGTCGAGCGCATTTTCGATTTCCCGATCTGTTGGCAGATCTTCATCCATATCCATTCCTTCTTCTTCAGAATAAAAGTGACGGAACAACTTTAGATAATCATTAAACTTATTTGCTTCTGGCCGTGCAAACGACTCCTCATCCATTACAATCAGAATATCTACCAATCCGCGATATTTTTCCATATCGCTAATAATCTCATCGGCAATCATAAACTGTCGTTTCACCTTCATTCCGCTGTAATACAACAACTTTTCTTGATATATTTTAACGACCTGCTGATATAAGTTGCGGGCCTTGTCCCTTTTATCTAATTCGTAATATCCTAAAACATAGGGTTCTAACAGCGAGTAATACCCAAAGTCGTCTACGGGCATTTTCTCCATGGCAAGATCTAAAATGTCTTCAGCTTTTTCCATCTCATCTTCATTCATCAAAGCTTCCGCCAAGCGAGCTAAGTTACTGCGGTAGGTGATGCCATTACGCCGGGTTTCGGTATCGTGGTAGATGTCTGGGCTGCCACTATTCCCCCAATCAAAGTTCATCACAATGTCGTACATCTTTTCAGCATCAATACGACCCATATCAAACGGATTTCCTTTGTCAACTGGAGTTCTTATGGGTACCAGTTTGTAAGTAACACCTTCCAGTTGTAGGTAATCTTTCATCCAGATATAATCGTCGTCACCAAAGCTACCGCCACTAAAATAGATTGGCCGTTCCCAATTGTTATTTGCAATTACATCGAGCATCATCATTCTATTTTTATAGATAATGTTCCCTTTCAAATTGATATCGATATACGGAACAATCTTATCGGCATCTTTTTGTGCAACAATGCCGTTGCGTAGCACGGCTTCTTTATCTACCGGAATTCGAATAATTTTACTCGGGAAGGTGTGCGCCCATTGGTTGCTTTCTAGCTCGACCATGGTCACCGGATTGTCACTGGCTACCCAGTTCATCCAAGTTTTAATATCGATGGTATCTTCTTTTGTCTCTTGAAAATACAAGAAATCACGAGTTCCAAAACGGTATTTGTCATGCGTGAGTTGCGAAGGTATGGGGTCACTTTCGAACGCCTTCTTCTTCATATCATCGATATACCAATCTGTTGCAAATAAACTTGTATTCACAATACGCACATCTTGGCGGTAGCCTTCAATATTTTGGGCATACCAGAGGGCAAAGGTGTCATTATCTCCAATGGTGAATAATATGGCATTTTCGTCACAAGAATCGAGATACATTTTACCCATGCTATTGGCTGTGTAACGATCTGACCTGTCGTGGTCGTCCCAATTTTGGTACGCCAATATAACAGGAGATGCCACCATGGTGACACCAATTACCAATGGTATCGCAATCTTAGGAGTGATGTATTCTTTCAGCATTTCATAAAGCGCGTACACCCCAAAACCAATCCACATCGCAAACACGTAAAACGATCCTACCAATGCGTAGTCCCGTTCGCGCGGTTCAAAAGGGCGCTCATTCAGATACACCTTTAGGGCAAGTCCGGTAAATAGGAAAAGCACCAACAGCACCCAAAATGTTTTCATGTCGTTTTTAAAATGGAATACAATTCCCAAGACCCCTAAAATTAGTGGCAGGAAATAGTAGGTATTACGGGCTTTGTTGTACTTCACATCGCTAGGCAAGTTATCTTGCGATCCTAGGCGTAATTCGTCTATAAAGTCGATACCACTTAGCCAATTTCCGTGAAGGTCGTCTAACTCTCCTTGTACGTCGTCTTGTCTTCCGGTGAAATTCCACATAAAATAGCGCCAATACATATACCCGAATTGAAACTCGAACATATAGCTAAGGTTCTCCAAAAGAGTAGGAGGTTCGATGTCAAAGAACTGTCCATAAGTTTGTAAAAAGTCGTTGTATTCTTTTTTGTCTACCTGTCCTTCCTTGAACGCTTGTTTAAAATTTGCCACGGCTTCAACGAGTCGTGGTTCGCTTCGGTAATCAGACTTTATGGTAAAATCTAACCCATCAGTATATTCAAGATAATTAGCGTTGTGTTCTGGACTCCACATACGTGGAAAGATAACTTTGTGCGAATCATCTAGGTTTTGGCTCGCATTTTCGTAGTTGTTTACGATAATGTATTTGCCCGTAGTTTCGTCTTTTTCATACTTTGGCTTGTCGTCTTTATACGGATTTTCAGGATCGAGCCCAGCATACATTTCCGTAAAGAGCGGCCCATAAAATAGGTGGGTTTCTGGATATTGTTCCCGATTGTAATAGGCCAACAATTCCCTGGCATTATTCGGGTTGTTTTCATTAATCACCGTTCCGGCATTGGCGCGAATAGGAAGCATCAGCCAACTAGAAAACCCAATGAATATAAATAATACACACAGTAAGAGTGTGTTTACTTGTCCCAAATTTTTTCTACGTGTATAGCGCAAGCCGAAATAGAACAAGGCGATAAACAAAATTCCTGCAATGATCGTTCCCGAATTAAAGGGCATGCCCAGAGAGTTTACAAAGAACAGTTCAAACCCGCTAAAGAGTTTCATGGTGTAGGGTAGCAGCAGTTTAAAAATAAACAACAAAATGGCTACTGTAACTAGGTTGGCAATGATAAAGTTTTTGAGGGTAATGGTTTTGTAATTTTTGAAATAGTACAAGAAACCCATGGCCGGAATGGCCAATAACCCCATAAAATGTATTCCGAAAGAAAGCCCTACAATAAAGGCGATTAGGATAAGCCATCGGTCTCCTCGAGGAGTGTTCATCTCACGTTCCCAACGCAATGCACAATAAAAAAGAATGGAAAGTATACAGGCAGCCGAGGCATATACTTCGGCTTCAACAGCGTTGTACCAAAAACTATCAGTAAAAGCAAATGAAAGCGAACCTACTGCTGCACTTCCCAATATGGCGATGAATGTATTTTTAGTTAGTTCTTGGTGTTTGCTCGCTACATTTCGCATTAAAATGGTGAGCGACCAGAACATAAATAAAATGGTAAACGCACTAGCAAAAACCGACATCAGGTTAATAGTGAGTGCGATATTTGAAGGATCCATAGCAAAAATTGAGAAGAATGCCCCCAGTAATTGGTAGAGCGGTGCTCCTGGTGGGTGGCCTACTTCAAGGTTGCTTGCGGTTGTAATGTATTCACCTGCATCCCAAAAACTAGCGGTAGGTTCTACGGTAAGCCAGTAGGTGATGAGTGCTACGGCAAAGACAAACCAGCCGAGGATTTTATTCCATTTGTCGAAGTTGAAACTAGACATGAAGGTATACGATTTTGTTGGCACGAATTTACTAATAAATATGTTTAATGGGGCTATTAAAAGAATGCTAACGTCTAGTTGGGCGCTTTATTTTGGGCAATTTGGGGGTGGAAAAAGGGACTACACCTTTTTTGAGGGCCATTTAGTCCCCATTGCATGTAAATTTTCCTATGTTTTTAAGTAAAATTGTTTGTACAAGTAAAAGATTGTACTAAATTTGCATCCGCATTATGGAATTGGCCCATGGTGTAACTGGCAACACGTCTGGTTTTGGTCCAGAAGAGTCTAGGTTCGAGCCCTAGTGGGCCAACATTATTTAAAAAGTCCTTCAATTTATTTGTTGGACTTTTTTTTATTATGTCTTTTGTTTTGAATCGGGGCGAGAAGTTTATCCTGAGCGTTGCGCCGCAGTAGCAACAGTCGAAGGAAGCCCTAGTGGGCCAACAAAAATCCCAATCTTTAAATAGGTTGGGATTTTTTATTTCAAAGCAATACTTAGATAAGTCTATAGTTGGCCCACGTGACCGTAGGTGCGTTGCGCTACATAAAGGGTATCTTTTTTTTTTGCGGACAATTTATGTAGCGCAATGCGTTCCCCTCCAAATTCGGTATGTTTTGGATGAGCTGTAAAACTATTCATGCGGATGAAGTATACTTATGTTTTTTTGAAGCAATGCGTTCCCCTCCACTTCTGAAACGTATTAAATGCTGCGTAACACTATTCGTGCGCACGGGTATTTTTCAATCATACTTTAAAAATACAATGCGCTCCCCTCCAGACTCCAGATGTTGTGGATGATTTGTAGGTCTATTTGTTCGGATGGGTTTATTCTGGCGTAATATAGAATTCGTTGCGTTTACCAAGCAATAATCGAATGTCTTAGATGGGGGTGTATTAAAGTGTATGTTACATTTTAATGGTCTGCTTTATTTTGAACTCTGCTCCAATTCAATCACCCGTGCCAACGTTTTTACAAGTCGATCGTGATTCTTCACAAACGGGTTGCTTTCATCCCAAACATATCCTGCCAATACCGAACAGATCTGTCGCTTAATTTCTGGATTGCCTGTTCCCTGAAAGAAAATTTTCTGCAAATTACCGGTATACCACTCTTTTACATACGTTCCAAAAACATCCACCCCATTTAAAATATAATCGGCATATTCAGTTTGCCAATCTACTCTTTCACCAGCATGTTGTTTGGCTATGAGCTTCGCGGCTCGCAAGCCACTTTCAGTTGCAAATGTTACCCCAGATGAGAATACGGGGTCTAAAAATTCTGCACTATTTCCGGTTAAAGCAAAACCTTTTCCGAAGAGTTTGGTCACCGATTTAGATACATTTTTTAAAGTAATGGGCTCAAATAAATAATCACAGCCTTTAAAACGGGCGTAGTAGTGGTCTGATAATTGCATCATCTGTTGCAGTTTCTCGGTGGGGGTGCCTTTAAATGACGCTAGATATTCAGTAGGGCCTACATACCCGATACTGCATTTTCCGTTTGAAAAAGGGATGACCCAAAGCCATGTTTCGGTAGAAATTACATCAAATGTAATTAAAGTGCCTTCCACACCATCTGGTCTGTTAATGTCTTCTACATGTGTAAAAATCGAGGAATGTGCTTCAATACGGGGTGTAGTTTCCAAGCTCAACAAGCGTGGTAACACCCGGCCATGGCCACTGGCGTCGATTATAAAATTTGCCTCTATGATTTCTTCAGAGCCGTCTGTGCTGCAAATAGTAGTTCGAGAGCTGCCATCATTAGCAAACGTTACGGCAGTAACGGTAGTTTCAAAAGAAATAGGAACGCCGTTCGCTTCTAAATAGTCGGTTAGGGTCTTGTCAAAATGATCTCTTGGTACTTGCCACGTCCAAGTCCAGCCATCGGTAAAACTTTCAGCAAAATCGAAATGGCACACCGCATCACCTTTTATAAATCTGGCACCGAATTTTTTTTCAAAACCTTGTTTCTGAAGTGCTGCCAACAACCCTACTTCTTCAAAATGCTCCATGCATCTTGGCAATAAACTTTCACCAATTACAAACCGTGGAAACTTGTTCTTTTCAACCACACGAATGGAAAGTCCCTTTTTTTGAAGGTAAGCTGCTGCTACACAGCCAGAAGGTCCGGCGCCAATAATTAAAACATCAAGTTTGGGGGTTGGCATATTTTGACACCAGCTTTTATATTGTTACTTTGCAAGTCAAATTAACAAATTCGATCTAGTTAGACTACAAATATCGAACAAAAAGCAGTGCAACGCGCATGATTATACTGAAGGGGACATTAGGGATTAACGATTTCAAAAAAATCATTCTCCAGGGCGAACCTATTTCAATGGCTGAAGAAACACTTGAAACTGTCGCCGATAGCTTTACTTTTTTAAAGGAATTTTCAGAAAATAAAATTATTTACGGTGTCAATACAGGCTTTGGCCCAATGGCACAGTATAAAATAAAAGACCAACAACGTATTGCCCTTCAGTACAACCTAATACGAAGCCATGCGTCTGGAAGCGGCAAACCTATCGCTCCAGAATATATTAAGGCCAGCTTATTAGCACGGCTCAATACCCTAAGTTTAGGCTTTAGCGGGATACATCCTTCGGCGGTAGACTTGATGGCTACGCTAATTAACCGCAACATACTTCCCGTAATTTATGAACATGGCGGCGTGGGTGCGAGTGGAGATTTAGTGCAATTGGCCCATGTTGCCCTTACCTTAATTGGCGAAGGGGAAGTCTATTACAACGGCAAGTTAATGTCTACCTCCAAAGTATTTCAAAAAGAGGGACTTACCCCGATTTCTGTAGAGCTACGCGAAGGATTGGCCCTAATGAACGGGACTTCTGTGATGAGCGGTATCGGAATGGTAAATACCATACGTACCCGTAACTTACTGCATTGGATGGTACAAGCTTCTTCGGCAATAAACGAAATAGTACAGGCGTATGACGACCACCTTTCGGAAGAACTCAATGCCTCCAAAAAACATAAGGGGCAGCGCGAGATTGCTGAACAAATGCGACAGCATTTAAACGACAGCAAACTTACCAGAAAGCGGGAACACCATTTGTACAACGGACTCCAAACGGGTGATGTTTTTGAAGAGAAAGTACAAGAATATTATTCGTTACGTTGTGTGCCGCAAATCCTCGGGCCAGTGCTAGATACCTTGAATAATGTTGAAAAAATACTCGTAGAAGAGGTGAACTCGGCAAACGACAACCCCATTATAGATTTAAAGACGCGCCAAGTGTATCACGGCGGAAATTTTCACGGTGACTACGTATCGCTTGAAATGGACAAACTGAAAATCGTTGTGACCAAAATGACGATGTTGGCCGAACGACAATTAAATTACCTGCTCAACCCAAAACTGAACGACATGCTGCCTCCATTTGTAAATCTAGGTACGTTGGGGCTTAACTTCGGGATGCAAGGAGCACAATTTACTGCCACGTCTACTACAGCCGAAAACCAAATGCTCAGCAACCCGATGTACGTGCATAGTATTCCGAATAACAACGACAATCAAGATATTGTAAGTATGGGGGCCAATGCGGCACTGGCCACGGGTAAAGTAATAGAAAACGGGTATGAGGTGCTGGCCATAGAACTAATTACCATTGTGCAGGCCATCGAATATTTGGGCGTTCAGGACAAAGTTTCTACAGCAACACACACATTTTTTAAAGAAATTCGTAAACTAGTTCCTGCATTTTCCGAAGATGAAGTGCTCTATCCGCATGTTAAAAGTGTAAAAGAATTTTTATTAAAATCTGAATCGGCATCATGAAAGTAGCACTTGTCACAGGGGGATCTAGAGGTATTGGGCGCGCTATCAGCATTCAGTTGGCAGCAGACCATGGGTACCATGTGCTTATCAATTTCCGCGGAAATAAAACTGCTGCAAAAGAAACGCTAACTATTATTGAAAACGATGGCGGTACAGGTGAATTGCTTCCCTTTGATGTGGGCAATGCAGATGAAACACAAAAAGCGCTGGCCTCTTGGCAAAAATCAAACCCTGAAGCGGTTGTTGAAGTAATCGTTAATAATGCCGGGATTACGAAAGACGGACTGTTTGTGTGGATGAAGCCAGACGATTGGAAAACGGTTTTAGACACGAGTCTCAACGGATTTTTTAATGTGACCCAAGCCTTTTTGCAACCCATGTTGTTGCAACGTTATGGGCGCATCATTAACATTGTTTCACTTTCGGGCCTTAAAGGAACAGCCGGACAAGTAAATTATGCCGCTGCCAAAGGCGCTATTGTTGCAGCTACAAAATCGTTGGCCCAAGAAGTGGCAAAAAGGAACGTTACAATAAATGCGGTAGCACCCGGATTTATCTCCACAGATATGACAGCCGATTTAGACGAGGCAGAACTAAAAAAGTTAGTGCCACTCAATAGATTTGGTACTGCCGATGAAGTGGCGCATCTAGTCTCTTTTCTCAGCTCTAAAAAAGCCGCGTATATTACGGGAGAGGTGATCAACATCAATGGTGGAATCTATAGTTAGTTCTTGAAATTCACGTAAATTTGCCGCCGGTAGGAAACCCTTCAAATTGGCAGAAACAACACGAATCGATACGCAGCAAGAAAACACCTGGACGGGGAAGTCGAGAGGCACCGTTTTTGGATTCAAAGTATTTGTATTCTTTATTAAAAACTTCGGAACCCGCGCGGCATATCTGTTAATGCACTTGCCCATTCCTTACTTTTGCTTGTTTTCGCGTAACAACGTAAAAGGGCTCTGGTATTATTTCAGAAAACGATTACACTATTCTTGGTTGAAGAGTTCGGTTAGTATTTATAAAACTTATTATAATTTCGGACAAACATTGGTAGACAAAATCGCCATTCCCATTGGGAATAAAGACAAGTACACGTATGAGTTTGATGGGGAAGAACATATTACTGAAATGTTAGCGTTGGGAGAAGGAGGTATCTTAATCAGTGCGCATGTGGGTAATTTTGAATTGGCGCAATACTTTTTTAAGCAACGCAACTTCGACACCGCCATCAGTATTGTGATTACAGACCAAGACCATGAGGATATTAAGGAATATTTAGGGCAATTTACCAAGCGGGAACACGTAAACTTCATCATTGTAAAAGAAGACTTATCGCATATTTTTGAAATAAATGCCGCACTTGCCCAAAATCGTATTGTGTGTATTTCAGGCGATCGATTTCTAAACAAGGCAAAAACGCTAGAGGCTGAATTATTGGGTAAAAAGGCTAAATTTCCAATCGGTCCTTTTCAAATTGCCACGCGATTGCAAGTACCCGTGCTTTTTGTCTATGTGATGCGCGAACCGAAACGCCACTACCATCTGTATGCCCGAAAAGTAAAGATTGAACGAAGGGATGCCCAAGATTTGTTGAACAAATTTGCAGATCATTTAGAACGGGTCGTGAAAAAATATCCGTTGCAATGGTTTAATTTTTACGACTTTTGGGGTGAACTGAATTCAAAATGACGAAACAACCCGCACATTTTCCTATTACAGACCCATCTATGCTTCATCGACTGTTGCCACATCGCAGTCCGATGCTTTTAATAGACACGGTTCTATCGTACACCGAAAAATCTGTGGTCTGTAGTTTTAACGTGGTGCAGGATTCGTTGTTCTTGATCGATTCCATTTTTTCTGAATCAGGTATTATAGAACATATGGCGCAAACAGTTGCGGTGCATACGGGATATTCAGGATATTTAAATCAGCATCCCACCCGCGAAGGGTACATTGGTGCTATTAAAAGCGTTGAGGTGATGCGTCTCCCAAAACTTGGGGAGGTACTTACTTCTGAAGCAACTATTCTGTACAGCGCTATGGAAATGACCCTTGTCGCTATTACATCAGTAGTTAATGAAGTGCCCGTTGCTCGTGCTGAAATGAGCACTATTTTGAAACCGAAACCACAGTGAAAACACCTGTTTACATATCGCATCCTGGTTTGGTGACTCCTTTGGGGTTAGGGGTTCAGCAGAATTTTACTGAAATCACAAATGGAAATATAGCCATTCAGAAGCATGTACGTGCTGATATAGCGAAAGAGCCATTCTATGCTGCCATGGTGTCGGAAGCTGCAATCAACGAGGCTTTTAAAAGTCACGGGGCTATTTCAGAATACACTAAGTTAGAGAAAATGATGCTGTTGTCTGCGCTTGAGACGCTAGACAATTCGGAGGTAAAAATAAGCGATAAAACTCTGCTTATTGTAGCGACAACCAAAGGAAATATTGATGTACTTGATAAAGACAGTGCCTTTGATAGCGAAAGAGCATACCTGCCAAATTTGGCAAAAACACTAGGCGACTTTCTCGGTGTAACAGCTACTCCCGTGGTAATCTCAAATGCTTGTGTATCTGGTATTCTTGCTGTGGCTGTTGCCAAACGTCTCATATCTTCGGGAGGCTATGACAATGCGCTGATCTTATCAGGCGATTTGGTGTCGCGATTTACACTTTCGGGTTTTCAATCGTTTCAAGCTATTAGCGATTTGCCTTGCAAGCCCTATTCAAAATATAGAAACGGAATTACATTGGGGGAAGCCGCGAGTTCGGTATTTGTATCTACAATAAAACCAACCCAATTTGCTGTGCAAGTACTAGGAGATGGTTCGTGCAATGATGCCAACCATATTTCTGGTCCGTCCCGAACTGGAGAAGGGCTTTTTAGGAGCGTACAGGATGCCATGAAAGAAGCAAAGATAGATGCGCACGAAGTCGATTTTATTTCGGCTCACGGAACCGCTACTATTTATAATGATGAAATGGAAGCCATCGCTTTTAATAGAGCGGCATTGCATGGCAGTCTGTTGCACAGCCTCAAAGGAATTTTTGGCCATACATTGGGCGCATCGGGTTTGCTCGAAACCGTAATTGCCCTTGAAATGATGAAACAAGAACTAATATTGCCTTCTACTGGCTTTGATACATTGGGAGTTTCTAAACCACTTGCTATCGTCGAAACGATAAAACACCAACCTATCAATATACTTTTAAAAACAGCATCTGGATTTGGTGGATGTAATACGGCAGTTGTATTTAAAAAAGTATCTTAGCAAAAACAACCGTATAAAACCGATTAATGACCCAAAAAACCATCAAAGCCATTGATGCGTTAGAAGATGCGCAACGCATTGCTTTGGCGCCCTTTGTTTTCCAAACTGCTGTATCTCTTCGGAAATTGGGCGTTTTCAACTATATTTTTGAAAATCGAGATGCCAACGGGGTTTCGTCCCAGGAAATTTCAGAAGCATTGTCTATTCCGTCCTACGGACTCGGAGTGCTATTAGAAATGGCAGAAAGTGCATCACTGGTAAAAAAGAATGAAGCAGCACGTTTCGAATTAACAAAAACAGGCTATTTTCTTACGTATGATAAAACGGTGAACGTAAACCTAAATTTTGCCCACGACGTATGTTATAAAGGGTTGTTTCATTTAACAGATGCCGTAACCAATGAAAAGCCCGAAGGATTAAAAGAATTTGGCGAATGGAATACCATCTACGAAGGGCTGTCTCAATTAGCACCCCGAGTACAACAGTCTTGGTTCGAGTTTGACCATCATTACTCAGATACAATTTTTGCCGAGGCACTTGCCATAGTGTTTGAAAAAAATCCTTCGCATATTTTCGATATCGGCGGGAACACAGGCAAGTTTGCGCTGCAATGTTTGGCGAATTCTGAAGATATCCATATCACTATTTACGACCTTCCTGGGCAATTAAAAAAGGCACTTACCAACGTTCAGAATGCGGGTTTTGCAAACCGAATTTCGGGACAAGAAATAGATTGGTTAGCCGCAGCACCTAAAATTTCAGAAGGAGCAGATCTTATCTGGATGAGCCAGTTTTTAGATTGTTTTTCAGAAGAAGAAATTCTTAAGATTCTAGAAACGTGTGTAGCCGCAATGGACCAAAACACCTATCTTTTTATTACGGAAACATTTACAGACCGTCAACAATTTAGCAAGGCCAAATATGTGCTTGAAGCTACCTCTATCTATTTTACAGCACTTGCCAACGGAAACAGTAAAATGTATCCCGCCACAGTATTTGAAAGACTTATAGATACAGCAGGGTTAAAAATTGAAGAAGACCGAACCTTGGGGGCCTACCATACCTTATTCATCTGCAAAAAGAAATAATTGAAGTCCGATACCTACCAAATATCAGAGTATTGTCATATTTCAGACAGAAAAGTGATGCGCAACGGCGCATTATTTGCAGAAATAGACACAGCCAATTTTGAGGGATTTTTAAAGCAGCTCTACGTGATGCTAGACTGTAAATACCCAAAGTTTTTTAAAATGGACACGTTGAGCAAACTTGCATTTATGGGAGCAGAATTATTGCTCTCAGAAATCTCTGAAAATTCATCAGAACACAAGCGAACGGCGCTGGTTTTTTCAAACCGAAGCAGTAGTTTAGAAACCGACAGAAAACATCAGGAGGCTATTTCATCTCATGGAGAACAGTATCCGAGTCCGGCTGTGTTTGTCTACACCCTGCCAAATATCGGTATTGGTGAAGTGGCTATCAGGCATAAGCTACAAACCGAAAATGCATTCTTTGTTTTTGAAACCTTTGAACCTGAATTTCTTCAAAAATATACAGTAAGTTTGCTGAACGAAAATAAATGCGACCAAGTGCTTTGTGGATGGGTTGAAGTTGACGGAAATGAACGGCACGGTTTTTTCTATGTAGTCGGTAGAAATGGTAAGTGGAAGCATTCCGCAGCAACAATTAAGAATTTTTTTGAACATGATTAAAAGGAACATTGGTTCTTTTTACCCCAAATTGGATAAGTTGAATACGTATGAGCAGTTTACAACAAGAATTGAAAGAAAGTATTATTGAAGCCCTCAACTTAGAGGAGTTTACAGCAGCAGATATTGATAATGATGATGCGCTTTTTGGCGATGGCCTCGGGCTCGATTCTATAGATGCGTTAGAACTAATTGTACTGTTAGATAAAGACTACGGAATAAAACTAACCGATCCGGAAGAGAGCAAAGCCATCTTTCAATCGGTAAACGTGTTGGCAGCCTACATCGAAGCCAACCGAACGAAATAAACCATGGCAGGCCGCTATACTTTTTCGCCAAATGTCTGAAAGAATCGCCATTACCGGAATAGGAATTGTCTCTGCACTGGGTACCGGTGTTGCCGCTAACCGTGAACGATTGCTGCATTCTGAAAGTGGCTTGTCACTGCTTCAAAAAGTTGAAAGCACCTACCAAAATAAAATTGTGGTGGGCGAAGTAACTGCTACAAACCAAGAATTAGCACAAACCCTAAACCTTCCTACCAAGCACAATTATACCCGCACGGCGCTATTAGGATGCATTGCTGCCAAAGAAGCTGTAAAGCAAGCGGGTATAGAAGATATAAAGGAATTTAAAACTGGGTTGGTTTCTGCAACCACCGTGGGCGGAATGGACCAAACCGAGCGATATTTCAAGCAATTTGCTACAAATCCCGACACCCATCGCTACATTTCTAGCCATCATGCGGGTGACAGCACCGAAAAAATTGCCGACCAATTACAGATTTCAGAATTTACAACAACCATAAGCACGGCCTGTTCTTCTGCAGCAAATGCCATCATGTTGGGCGCGCGGCTTATAAAAGCTGGAAAATTAGACCGTGTGGTGGTGGGCGGAACGGATGCGCTTTCAAAATTTACTTTAAACGGGTTTAAATCGTTGCTACTGCTTAGCGATGACCATTGCCGACCATTTGATGCAAACCGAGACGGATTGAATCTAGGCGAAGCGGCTGCTTACCTAGTGTTAGAATCTGAAAAAGCTGCCAAGGGAAAGCAGATTTTAGGGTATGTAAGCGGCTACGGAAATGCCAACGATGCACACCACCAAACAGCCTCTTCTGAAAATGGCGAAGGAGCATTTCTTGCCATGCAAAAAGCCTTGCAAATAGCTGGTTTAAAACCCTCACAAATAGATTATGTGAATGCACATGGTACGGCGACGCCCAATAACGACCTTTCTGAAAGTGTTGCGCTACAACGAATTTTTGGCGAAAACATACCAGATTTTGGAAGTACAAAATCGTTTACGGGTCATACCCTTGCAGCAGCCGGGGCCGTTGAAGCGGTATTTTCAATAGTGGCACTACAAGAACAGCAGCTATTTGCTAATCTTAATTTCACAGAGCCCATGGCCGAAACGGGTTTGATGCCCGTGCAAACCTTACAGAAAAAAAATATTCAGTACGTGCTGTCAAATTCGTTTGGTTTTGGGGGTAACTGTACCAGCTTAATTTTTAGTAAATAGTGAAACCCATCTACCTACATAGCGCAGTGTGTATTTCGGCTCAAAATTCTTTTGCTGAAGGAGAAATGGAGGCACTTAACACTACAGCATCTACCGTAGCTGCAAAGCATCCAGCGTACCGAAATTACATTCCTCCAGCAGCTGCCAGACGTATGGCTCCAGCGGTGAAAATGGGCGTTGTTGCCGCCAATGTGGCGTTAGAAAAAGCACAAATAACCCAGCCAGATGCAATCTTAACGGGCAGCGGCTTGGGTTGTATGCAGGATACAGAAAAGTTCCTGAACGCGCTGCTAGAAAGCAACGAACAGTTTGTGCCTCCTACAGCATTTATTCAATCTACCCATAATACGGTTGGAGCGCAAATTGCGCTTGGGTTGGGCTGTAAGGCATACAATAATACCTATGTACACGGTTCGCTTTCTTTTGAAAGCGCCTTACTTGATGCGAGTTTGCTGTTGGAAGATAAAGCAGACGCAAAAATAGTAGTGGGCGGTGTAGACGAATTGGGTACAGAGTTTGTCAACTATGTAAAGATGCTAGCCGAAAAGGAAACACCGGCAAGCAAGATTCCGATGAGCGAGGGAGCTAGCTTTTTTGTGGTTTCTTCGGAAATGGGAAACGCCCAAGTTTTGTTACGCGATATGAACACGTGTAGAGAGATTTCTGTTGCAGAGATTTCAACCAGAGTGGGCAGTTTGTTAAAAGAAAACGGTCTTTCGGAAGAAGACATAGACACCCTAATTTTAGGCAATACGGGTGCCGGAAACGAGGTGTATTATAAAGCTGTGTCAGACGCCTTTCTGAAGCAGACACCACAGATTCACTTTAAAAAATATGCAGGTCAATATAATACTTCAATAGGATTTGCAGTTTGGTTTGCGGTTCAGCTATTAGGCGAAAAGAATACCGTTTCAGACCGAAAAAACATACTTATTTACAATCAAGAAGATGGTAGAAATCACAGTGTAATCATTGTTTCAAGATGCTAAATTTTAAGAATACTACCATAGCTTATATTGCGATTCTCTTACTATTAATGGTAGGGAGCCTATTTTTTTACTTTTCAGGCTGGGTGTTTTTTTATGTTATTATTAGCTACCTCATTATTATAATTTTTGGGTCATTTTGGGTGAAATTTCGGTTTTTTGTCCCAACTTTCACAGCCAATAAAATTACAAATAAACCTTACGTAGCGCTTACATTCGACGACGGCCCACACCCGGTGTATACAGAGCAAGTTTTGTTGTTGTTACGGAAATACCAAATTAGGGCGACTTTTTTCTGCATCGGGAAAAATATTGAGCGCTATCCAGATATTTTTAAAAAAATTGTAGAAGAAGGCCATACCATTGGAAACCATAGCTATTCACATAAAAATACGATCGGATTTAACGGTACGAAGTGTTGGATTAACGAATTGGAGCAAACCGACACGCTTATCGAATCATTTGGCGTGAAAAAACCAACTTATTTTCGTCCTCCGTTTGGTGTTACGAGTCCGCACCTAGCAAAAGCGATTAGCTTTACTTCACATACCGTCATCGGTTGGAGCATTCGGCCCTACGATACTTCCATTAAACATAAATGGGCCATCTTGCGCCATATTAAACGGAAACTAAAACCAGGATCGGTGGTATTGTTGCACGATACCCACGCGCGTATTCCATTTATTTTGGAACGTTTGTTGTTATTTTTACATGAGAACAATTACAAAGCTGTTACTATAAACCGATTGCTCGATGAAAAATAAACCGTTCTATATATTTTTAGTCGTTGTGGTTTTTGTCGCAACAGTATCTTGGTCACAAACTGCACTGTCCAAAACGCAACAGGATGAATTAAAAACCACAGTGCAAAAACAGGCAGCAAAAACACGTACCATACAAAGTGATTTTGAGCAGGTGAAGCATATCGATATGTTAGATAACGAAGTGACTTCTAAAGGTATGTTAGCTTTTGTTGCCCCAGATAATATTTTATGGCAATACAAAACACCCAATGATTACAAAGTGGTGTTTAAAGAAGAGATGCTCTTCGTAAATAATGAAGGGAGAAAGGAAGAAATCAAATTAAGTGGCAATAGACTATTCCGTAGCTTTAATGCGCTTATCGTGAACAGTATAAAAGGGGATATGTTTGATGAAGATCAATTTGAAATCGCTTATTTTATGCAAAACAATAACTATTTGGTTCAATTTTTTCCAAAAGAAAAACGGTTGAAACGCTTTATAGCATCGTTCGAGTTGTTGTTTGAAAAAACCTCGGGGCAAGTAATTCAGGTAAAATTAATTGAGCCAAATGCAGATTATACCACCATTACCTTCAGCAATAGAAAAACCAATATTGATATTCCTGCAAAGGCTTTTGAAATGTAAGCCAACGGGAACGATTCAATTTTAATAGACAAGGCAATTCAAAATGTTTGCATGGATTTAATAGAATTTTATACCATCACCAACCGCCAATCGCCAGATGCAAATACGTTGCAGGTGCAACTTCAGCTGAATGCAAATCATAAAATCTTTAAAGGACATTTCCCAGATCACCCCGTCTTACCCGGAGTAGCCATGCTGCAAATTATAAAGGAACTTTCAGCATCGCATTTCAAAAAATCACTTTTTATGAAAGCTGCCCAACGCGTAAAGTTTATCAATTTGGTAGCTCCCCAACAACAGAACACCTTGGTTTTCAATCTAGCATTTCAACAAGACAAAGACCTTTTAAAAGTTAAAAATAGCACTACTTTTGTAGACGAAACGCCGGTAATGAATTGCACGATTACCTATCAGATTCAATCGAAATAACACACTGCCGTCGTTACATTGTGCCTTATTGAAAATTAGTAGTTGAAAGAAACAGAATCCATATCTAGCCGAATGCAGCAATTAAAATGCTGTGTGGTCATGGCTACCTACAATAACGAAATAACCCTTCCCAAAATTCTGGACGGTGTTTTGACATATACCGAAGCCATTATTCTTGTAAACGACGGTTCTACAGACCTTACCGAAGAATTGTTGGTGAATTACCAAACTATCACCATACTTCATCTTCCAAAAAACAAAGGAAAGGGAAATGCCCTAAAAAAAGGTTTTAAAAAAGCCTTAGAAATGGGTTATGAACGCGCAATCACCCTAGATACCGATGGCCAACATTTTCCAGACGATTTGCCTGCTTTTATAATGGCCCTTGAGAAATCTGAAGACAAAAACTTGTTCATTATTGGCGATCGAAATATGAATGAAGCTGATGTGCTCGCAACGAGTGCCAAAGGAAATCGCGTTTCTGGATTTTGGGTGCGCAGTGTTACTGGCTTGCAATTAACCGACACCCAGTCGGGCTTTCGGTTATACCCGATTAAAGCGCTACAGAAAATTAGGTTTTTACGTTGGACGAGCAAATTTGAATTTGAAACCGAAGTGATTGTGCGTTCACACTGGAGAGGCATACGTGTGATGAATATTCCTATTAAGGTGCTGTATCCAAAAGATCGCGTTTCGCATTTTAGACCTTTTATGGATATTACGCGAATCGTGGTGCTTATCATTGGTTTTTTGATTGTAAAAGGTTTCTATATCATTCCGCGTGATTTCTTTCGGCAATTAAAAAAAAAAGGATTTAAAAAATTCTTTGTAGAAGATTTTCTCGGCAGTGGTGATAGTAGTAAAAAGAAAGCACTCTCTATTGCGCTGGGTGTTTTTTTGGGATTGTCTCCTTTGTGGGGCTTCCATACGGTGATCGTTATTTTTTTAGCAATTTTTTTTCGGCTCAACAAGGTAATAGCCTTTGCCTTCAGTAATATCAGTTTACCCCCATTTATTCCTTTTGTATTGTGGGCTAGCGTGCGTACGGGAAATTTTGTGTTAGGCGAAAGCTCCTCGTTTTCGATGGCTGAATTATCAGATTTCGATGCCATTAAACATCTGGAAAGTTACCTCGTTGGAAGTATCGTGCTATCTGTAACTTCGGCTATTGTGTTTGGGATTGTTGGATATTTAATGCTGAAACTATTTGAACCCAATAAACAGGTTGTAGATGCCTAATATGTTTCTTAAAACATACCATTTTTTGAAAAGTCAAAAATTACTTTTTTGGCTCGGATTCATGCTGCTATTTGGTGCTTTAGGATTTACAACTTCGCGTATTTCGTTTGAAGAAGACATCGCGAAGCTGATACCTCGCACGCTGCAAAATGAACACCTTCAGCAGGTATTGGAAACCGCGAAATTTTCAGATAAAGTAATAATCCATGTGCAAAAATCTGAAAATGGCACTTTAGAAGACGTAACCGATCTTGGCCGAGCTGTAAGCGATAGTCTAGAAAATAACTTTACTGAATATATTAAGGAGATACAAGGTGCCATTGAAGAGGATGCCGCCTTAGACGTACTCGATTTTGTATATGAACACCTGCCGATATTCCTTGATGAAAATGATTTCTCCATCATTGCCAGACAACTCGACCCCGACAGCATTGCGAATCGTACCAAAACGAATTATGAAACGCTTATATCACCCACAGGAATATTGGCAAAACGCAGTATTGCGCGAGACCCCTTGGGGATTACATTTCTGGGTCTTGAACAATTACGAGCGTTTAACGCCAATGATGCATTTGAGTTAAAGCACGGATTTCTGGTGAGTAAAGATGAACAGCATTTGTTGCTTTTTATAAGTCCGAAGTATAGCAGCTCCGAAACGGCAGCGAACAACGCTTTTATAGAACAGCTGAACGCATTGCAAGACCAATTGAATGAGCAGTACGACGGGAAGGCCAGCGTTACCAGCTACGGAGGAATACCTATAGCGGTTGCCAATGCCCAACAGATAAAAGTAGATATTCAATACACGGTAGGGATTTCTGTAATTGTACTTTTAATCGTATTTATCTTTTTTTATAAGAAAGCGACCATCCCTCTCATATTGTTTACACCTACTATTTTTGGGGCGTTACTGGCACTTTCTTTTTTAGCGGTATTCCGGGGTGAAATTTCAGTGATTTCGCTAGGTATTGGTTCGGTATTGTTGGGGGTTACCCTCGATTATTCGTTACATATCCTAACCCACATCAGAAATGGGGCTACGCCACAAGCGTTATACAAAGCGGTTGTAAATCCTATGCTCATGAGCAGCTGTAGCACAGCCCTGGCATTTTTATGCTTGCTCTTTATAGATTCTACAGCACTTCAGGATTTGGGGATATTTGCGGCAATAAGTGTTTTGGGGGCGTCTCTGTTTGCCTTGGTATTTATCCCGCAGGTCTATAATACCAAAACTAAAGGAAAAGTGGCAGTTTCTGCTATCGATGCTGTTTCACAGTATCCGTTTCATAAAAACAAGGTGCTAATGGGCGCCCTTTTACTAGTGTTTATTGGTAGTTTTTTCACCTACCAAAACGTACAATTCAATAAAGACCTTTCAAAATTAAATTATATCCCTGACCATCTCGAGAAAGCCGAAAAAGAGCTGGACGCGCTTATTAATACCCAGGCGAAGTCGGTGTACGTGGTTGCGACGGGAGAGAACATGGAAACGGCCTTAGTTGCGAACGATGCGATATTCCAAAAGCTTACAACCTTGGCGCAGCAACAAGAAGTGATACAGTTTACAAATATTGGCGGAGTGATTCCTTCGGAAAGTTTACAGGTTGAAAAAATAGATCGGTGGACCAACTTCTGGACACAAACTAGGGTAGATAGCTTGCAAACCATGCTGGATAGGAGTGGAGCGGTGTACGGCTTTAAGCCAAATTCGTTTCAAGTTTTTTTTGAAAGCCTTCACTTTCCGTTTGAACCAATAAATCTTGAAGCCTTCGAAGATTTAGGGGTAGTGCCTATACAGGATTTTATTGCCGAAAGTGACCAACTCACAACGGTCACCTCAATAGTGAAAGTTTCCGAAGCACAAGTAGCACCCTTTAAAGAAGCATTTGCAATTAGCACAAACGCAATTGTTATAGATCGCTTAGCGTTGAACGAGTCGCTGTTGGGATCGCTCAAAGAACAATTTAATCGGTTAATTTTATATAGCTTTTTGGCAGTTTTAGTTTTGCTTTTTGCCTGCTACCGTAACTTAAAACTGACGTTAGTTACGGTGGTACCCATTGTACTCACTTGGTTTATTACCATGGGTGTCATGGGCGCTATCGGACTCGAATTTAATGTGTTCAATATTATGATTGCGACCTTTATTTTTGGGTTGGGAGTAGACTATAGCATTTTTATGACCAGTGGGCTACAACACGGAAAGGATAAAACACAACTATTGCACTCGCACAAAACGTCTATCCTACTTTCGGTGGTAACTACCATTTTGGGCGTGGGCGTACTTATTTTTGCGAAACATCCGGCATTGTACTCTATTTCGGTGGTTGCCGTGGTGGGTATTTTTACAGCTGTGCTTATCTCGTTTACCGTGCAGCCATTGTTATATCGTTTGCTTATTTTTAAAGGGAAAAAGAAAGGTACATCGTGAAAAACATAAAAACCATACCCGTTGATGTTGTAGAAACAATTCGTAAAGCAGATTTTGTAGCAAAATACTACAAGCCGCAACGCCCAGTACTCATCAAAAACCTTACGCGCGATTGGCCCGCGTACAAAAAATGGAATTTAACGTATATCCAGAGCCTAGCTGGAGATCAAGTTGTGCCGCTGTACAATAATGTGCCTACCAAAGGGCATAAAAAATCGGTAGTACCTGCAAAGGAAATGAAGTTGTTCGATTATATCGAATTGCTAAAAAGTGGCCCCACAGAACTGCGCATGTTTTTTTACAATGTATTACAGAAAATGCCTGCGCTGACAAAAGATTTTTACTATCCCGATATTGGGCTCCCGTTTTTTAAAAAGTTGCCCGTAATGTTCTTCGGAAGCAAGGGCGGAAAAGTTCTGGCACACTACGATATGGATTTGGCAGATTTGCTCCATGTGCATTTTCACGGTACCAAAAAAGTGACGCTTTTCCCACCAGACCAATCGAAGTTTCTCTATAAAGTTCCGTATACCGTTCACAACTTAGAAACGATAGATATGGATGCACCCGATTTTGAAACATATCCGGCGTTGCGAAAAGCAACGGGAATTTCAGTAGAAATGAAACACGGCGATGCGCTTTATATGCCCAGCGGTTATTGGCATTACATTACCTACGAAGACGCTGGTTTTTCGATTACACTTCGGGCATTTCCGCGCAAACCGAAGCGGTTGGCAAAACTTTTCAGCAATTTACTGTTTATGCGGAATTTTGAAAATATAATGCGCCGTATTCGGGGCGAAAAATGGACCGACTGGAAAGAAGAAAAGGTGCTAAAAGACGTAAATAAGAAATATGGCAGCTGAAGTGGATGTTTTGATGAGGCGATGGTACGTAGTATTTGGTGCAATGCTTATAGTTGCAGGTTTTACTTCTTGCGGAATACAAAAATCATTACAAGATCGCCCAGATATTTCGGCATATACGGTCGCACTACCAGAAAAACATAATGTTAACGATAGCACCTTCACGCAAGGGAAGAATTCGCTCCTTAAAAACAAATATGGTCTTTGGGAATTGTATTTAGAAGGAAACCCCCTAGTACTGGGCCTGGCCAATGGAAGTTTAACTAAAGACTTGTATTACAGGCAAGAACGCGTTTTTTTGGAAAAGGTAAAGAGTTTGGTACCCTCAGAAGGCCAACAAAAATTTCTTTCCAAATTTTTAAAATGGTACAACCGAAAACTCCACAAACACATTCCAGAAGAATACAAAGTTGAAATTTATGGCGTGTCACGGTCAGGGTCTGATGAATTCAACAACTTGGCACCGCCTTATTTACGGTCGCTGTATTTGCACGGTGCCCACGATATTGGCCATGCCTTACAAGATTTGATGTTGGTGGGCTGCACCAGTTTTGCGGTGTGGGACGACAAAAGTGAAGATGGAAAGCTGTTGTTGGGCCGTAACTTCGATTTCTATGCTGGCGATGATTTTGCCCAAGAGAAAATCGTCGCCTTTGTAAAACCAGACCAGGGCCATAATTTTATGAGTGTAACTTGGGGTGGCTTTATTGGTGTGGTGTCGGGGATGAATGACCAAGGACTTACGGTGACTATTAATGCTGGTAAATCGAAAGTTCCGCTGGTGGCAAAAACGCCTATTTCTATCGTGACTAGAGAGATTTTACAATATGCAGCTACCATCGATGAAGCGGTGGCGATTGCCAAAAATCGGGAGGTATTTGTTAGCGAATCGATTTTGGTGGGGAGCGCTAACGACGGAAAAGCTGCTCTCATTGAGGTATCGCCCAACAATTTTGGTGTTTTTGAAGTGGAAAACAGCTCGCAATTAATCTGTGCCAACCATTTTCAGAGTGAAGCGTATAAAAAAGACCGTAGAAATAGCAAAACAATTGAAGAAAGCCATACCGCTTACCGCTTTGATAGAATGGCAGAATTGCTGGCGGCTGAAGAAAAAGTGAATCCGACAGAAGCTGTAGCTATCCTAAGAAACCGCAACGGATTGAACAACGAAACGATTGGCTTCGGAAATGAAAAGGCGTTGAATCAATTACTCGCACACCATGGAATTGTGTTTCAACCCGAAGATAACAAAGTGTGGGTGTCTGCGAACCCGTATCAAATGGGTGCTTTTGTGATGTACGATTTGGATGAAATTTTCAATGCTGCCGAAAAACTCAAAACTATATCGCTTTCCGAAGAGAAAGAATCCATTCCCGCATCGCCTTTTCTGAAAACGGAAGCATATAAAAATTACGAAGCCTACCGAAAACTAGAAGCGGGGGTGGAAGCCCATTTGGCTGCGGAAACGTTTACAGCGAGTAAAAACGTAGAAAAGCTGGTAGAACTCAACCCAGATTATTGGAAAGCGCATTATCTAGCAGGGCGGTATCTGTATGAAGTTGGGAAATACCGAGAAGCTTTGCGGTATCTGAGGCTGGCATCACAAAAAGAAATACCTTCGCATGACGAAACGCAATTGGTTGCAAAATACCTTAGAAAAGCAACCCGTAAAGCAAAGTAATGACAGTATTAGCGAAACAATCGGTAGCTTCTATTTCCAAATTTCAAACAGAACAATTGAAAGAAACACTCAATTACGTCTTGGAAAAGTCGCCTTATTATAAAAAAGTCTTTGCCGAAGCTGGGGTTTCTAGTTCAGATATTCAATCGCTAGAAGACCTGCGGAAACTTCCCTTTACCACAAAAGATGATCTGCAACAACACAACGACGCTTTTTTCTGTGTTCCGAAAACTGAAATCATCGATTATGTAACCACGTCGGGAACGTTGGGAAGTCCGGTGGCAATTGGTCTCACCGAGGCAGATTTAAACCGCCTTGCTGCCAATGAAGCGCAAGCATTGGCGTGTGCGGGAATTTCAAAAGAAGATACTGTGCAGCTCATGACTACCATAGACCGGCGTTTTATGGCCGGACTTGCTTACTTTATGGGGTTGCGACAAATAGGTGCTTCGGTGATTCGGGTGGGTTCAGGAGTGCCAGAACTGCAATGGGATTCTATTCTAAAATTTCAACCTACCTATATTATTTGTGTTCCATCCTTCTTGTTAAAATTAATCAATTATGCCAAAACCCATGGTATTGATATGGCGTCTACCAGTGTAACCGCTGCCATCTGTATTGGGGAACCTGTACGAAATCCTGATTTTGAATTGAATACTTTGGGCAGTAAAATTACTAGCGATTGGGATATCGATTTGTATACTACCTACGCTTCTACTGAAATGCAAACTGCTTTTACAGAATGTGAACACCATTTAGGGGGGCATCTACAGCCGGAACGTATCATTGCGGAAATTTTAGACGAACAGAATGAGCCTGTCGCGAATGGCGATGAAGGAGAATTGGTGATTACGACCTTGGGTGTACAAGCATTGCCTTTGGTTCGGTTTAGAACGGGTGATATCGTGCGGGCGCATTATGATGCTTGTAACTGCGGAAGGAACACCTTGCGTTTGGGAGCTGTTATGGGCCGAAAACAACACATGATTAAATACAAAGGTACCACGCTCTATCCGCCTGCAATGTACGATGTGCTCGGTGATTTTGACCAGATTCTAAGTTTTGTGATTGAAGTTTCACATAATGAAGTAGGTACCGACGAAATAGTATTAAAGGTTGTGTCAGATGATATTTCTGAAGCCTTTAAAGAACAGATCAAAGACCATTTTAGGGCAAAACTTCGTGTGAGTCCGAAAATTGTTTTTACCACCGAAGACCGCATCGATGAACTCCAATTTCCGAAGATGAGCAGAAAACGAATTCAGCTAATCGACCGAAGGTAACTGCTTTATTTGTTCAGAATAGGAACACTTTCTTGTAGTAGCCGCCAAGTATAACCGAGTTCGCTGTTCTCATCTAAATCGAATACCGAATAATAACGCTTCATTTTTTTCGGATTTTCGGGATCTACAATGATCGGTGTTAAACTTTCAGGATTATTGTCTTTATGGATTGAAAATCCGTTTACGACCAATTTCCAACGATTATTCCGCAACACGTACAAATGATATTTTGTAAACACAGGGTCTTTCAGTTTGCTTTTCACTAAAAGTAAATCCCTGTCAAATTCATCAAAACGAAGGGATGTAAGTGTAGCTCCATAAGTGTCTGGAATGACAATAGACGGTACTTCTGGCCTTTCAAAAGCAATGGTTGTAGTGCCACGGCGTTTATCTACTTTGTCTACAATTGCGTAAAAGGGGGTGGTCTCTGCCCTATAATTTGCTACTACAGCACCTTTCGGGATTTTTGGTTCTTCAATGACAGGAAGTTCTTCCTGTGGAATATTTATAATCGTGTCGTCTTCAATTGGGGGGCCAATGATGGTCTTCGATTTTTTTTGGGGTGCCCCGCAGCCAATAATGAGGCATACAGTAGCAATGGTGGCAACGTGCATAAGAAAATGGGGTTTGTTGCCTTTAATAACGCTCATATGGTAATTAAATTTTAAAGGTGATGACGGGCATGTTAGCATGGTTCACTAAATCTTCACTCACGCTACCATTAAAAAAGTGCGAAAGCCCCTTTCTACCGTGGGTGCTCATGCCAATAAGTTGGGCTCCAATTTTTTTGGCAAAGCCTAGAATTCCTTTTTCTACACTCGTGTCATTATAAATATTCAAACTATAATTTTCGGCGCCCATACCTGTTAAAAATTTCTTCATAATCTGGTCTGCGTCTTCACTGGTTCTGAAATCGCTTGGGGTGTTCACATATAGCAAGTGAATTTTAGCGCCCACATCTTTTGCGAATTTCTGCGCACTTGCGAAGGGTTTTCTGCATTCTTCACTAAAATCTGTAGCAAATACAAAGTCTTTAACATCAAAAATATCATGCTCATTTTTAATCACCAAAACAGGTATCTCTGAAGTACGCACCACTTTTTCGGCATTGCTGCCAATAAACATTTCTTTAAAACCACTGGTACCGTGCGAGCCCATTACAATGAGGTCTATTTCTTTTTCTTTCACCGCTAATTTAACATCGTTGTAAATTTCATCATGACCAATGGCCTCGTGTACATCAATATCAAAAAGATATTCGCGTTTCAGCAATTCTGTAAAATTTTTCTCGGCCAACCGAATAAAATAAAGTGACTCTGGTTTGGCACTACCGCTGCCTCCAACAGCCAAATGCGATGGAAGGTCTAATGAGTGTTCTAAATAAATCTCTGCTTTGTTTTTTACCGCAATTTGTGCTGCAACTTTTAGGGCGTTTTCTGCCTGTGGCGAGAAATCTGTAGGGACGAGGATGCGTTTCATATTACTAGTGGTTTTTTGGAAGATTAGCTATCAGGAAGATACAAAAATTAATCGGTGCCCTTATTTTTTTTAATTCTGAAAAATATAGTATATTTGCAGCGAATTTGATACGCAACAAGTAGAGGGGACACCAAAAGTCCCCTCTTTTTATAGCCTAAATTCAATGCGAAAAAAAGTTGAAGAATTATTGAACCAGGCCTTAGCCGAAAAGCCGTCCCTGTTCTTGATCGACCTTTCCATTTCAGAAGCCAATCAAATACGTGTGGTGTTAGATGGAGACCAAGGGGTTTCGGTGCAAGACTGCATTGATGTGAGCCGCGCCATTGAGCATAACTTAGACCGTGAAGAGCAAGATTTTTCACTCGAAGTACACTCGGCTGGAGTTTCTGAACCATTGTCGTTAGTACGACAGTATAAAAAAAATATTGGCAGAAACCTTCAGGTGAAGACGGCAGAAGAAACGATAGAAGGTGAATTGGTAGCAGTTACTGATGACTCGGTGACCTTAAAGTGGAAAGCACGCGAGCCAAAGCCAGTGGGAAAAGGAAAAGTGACCGTTCAAAAAGAGGCTGTGTTGCCCTACAACGATATTGTTGAAGCAAAAGTGATGATAAAATTTAATTAAAATGCCATGGAAAATTTAGCATTAATCGATTCGTTTTCTGAATTTAAAGACGACAAACAGATAGACAGAGTAACGCTCATGGCGATACTAGAAGAGGTCTTTAGAAATGCTTTGAAAAAGAAATTTGGAAGTGATGATAATTTCGATATCATCGTAAACCCAGATAAGGGAGATTTAGAGATTTGGAGAAACCGAGTGGTGGTGGCAGATGGCGAAGTTGAAGATCCGAATGAGGAGATTTCATTGAGTGAAGCCCGTAAGATTGAAGATGACTTTGAGGTAGGTGAAGATGTATCTGAAGAAGTGAAGTTGATGCAGTTGGGACGTCGTTCTATTTTAGCATTGCGCCAAAACTTGATTTCAAAAATTCATGAGCACGACAACACCATCATCTATAAGCAATTTAAAGATCTTGAAGGTGAAATTTATACGGCAGAAGTACACCATATTCGTCATAGAGCTGTAATCTTGTTAGATGATGAAGGCAATGAGATTATCCTTCCGAAGGACAAGCAAATTCCATCAGACTTTTTCAGAAAAGGGGATAACGTACGTGGTATTATTGAAAGCGTTGAGCTAAAGGGAAACAAGCCGGCAATTATTATGTCGCGAGCAAATCCTGTATTCCTTGAGAAATTGTTCGAACAAGAAATCCCAGAAGTGTTTGACGGGCTTATCACCGTTAAAAAAGTGGTGCGTATTCCTGGCGAAAAGGCAAAAGTTGCTGTAGACAGTTATGACGATCGTATCGATCCGGTAGGAGCTTGTGTAGGGATGAAAGGAAGCCGTATTCACGGGATTGTTCGTGAATTGGGGAATGAAAACATTGATGTAATTAATTGGACAAGCAATTTAAATCTGTTCATCACCCGTGCCCTAAGTCCGGCGCGTGTTACTTCAATTAAAATTGATGAAGAAACCAAACGCGCTGAGGTGATCTTGAAGCCTGAAGAGGTGTCTAAGGCCATTGGCCGTGGGGGGCATAACATTCGTCTTGCTGGGCAACTCACAGGTTATGAAATTGACGTGTTGAGAGAAGGAGCTGAAGAAGACGTAGAATTAAAAGAATTTTCTGATGAAATCGAAGAGTGGATCATCGATGAATTCAAAAAGATAGGTCTAGATACGGCAAAGAGTGTCCTAGAACACGACGTAAAAGATCTTGTAAAACGTACAGACCTTGAAGAGGAAACCATCCAAGAGGTTGTGAATATATTAAAAGAAGAATTTGAAGAGTAGTTTTTAAGGAGCATACATTTTAACTACTTTTACAACACTTTAGAAAAAAGGAAGCATTTTTATGGCTGAAACAAAAACAATGAGGCTGAGCAAAGTATTGCGCGAATTCAATATCTCGCTAGATCGTGCCGTGGAATTTTTAGGTTCCAAGGGTTATGAGGTGGAGGCACGTCCTACCACCAAGATCTCTGGTGAAGAATACGAAGCGCTATTTGAAGAATTTCAGACAGATAAAAGTAAGAAAGTTGCTTCTAAAGAAGTAGGTGAAGAAAAGCGTAAAGAGAAAGAAGAGTTGCGCCTAGAACGCGAACGTGAGCTAGAAGAAAAAGAACAAAAAGCCGAAGCCAAAAAGGTCGTAAAAGCCGAAGCCAAGATTGAAGGCTTAAAGCAAGTTGGTAAAATCGACTTAGATAAAAAGGGCAAGGTTGTAAAAGAAGAGAAGTCTGCTCCAGTCGAAGCAGAAAAAGAAGAAGAGGTGGTGAAGAAGGAGGAACCTGCGAAAGCAGCTCCTGTGAAAGAAGAACCTGCGCCAGCTGTTGCTGAAAAGAAAGAGGAAAAAGCTCCAGAAAAGAAGAAAGAAACAGCTGCGAAAGAAGCAGCCGCAGAAGAAGCACCGAAAAAAGAAGTTGCCAAAAAGGAGGAAGCCAAAACAGAAGAAGCTGGTGAAGCGAGTTTGGGCAATGATGTTGTAGAGACCAATTACAAAAAATTAGACGGTCCTAACTTTACAGGTAAGAAGATTGATCTTTCCCAGTTTAAAAAACCGGAGAAGAAAAAACCTGCTAAATCAGACGACAAAGAAAAAAGAGGGCGTAGAAGACGAATTAGCAAGGGCCCAGGCACAAGCGGTGGGTACAGCAATAACCGAGGTAAAGGCAGAGGGCGTTCTAATACTCCTAAAGAAGAGCCTACCGAAGAAGAAATCCAAAAACAAGTACGCGAAACCCTAGAAAAATTACAAGGGAAATCGTCTAAAGGAAAAGGTGCAAAATACCGTCGTGAAAAGCGAGATAGCCACCGCCAAAAGTCTGAAGACGAACTCGCACAGCAAGAATTAGATAGCAAGTTGCTGAAAGTAACCGAATTTGTTACGGTAAGTGAAGTTGCTACCATGATGGATGTTCCCGTTACCAACGTTATTTCGGCTTGTATGTCGCTTGGTATGATGGTAACCATGAACCAACGACTTGATGCTGAAACGTTGAGCATTGTTGCTGAAGAATTTGGTTATGAAGTTGAATTCGTAACAGCAGATATTGAAGAGTCTAAATTTGAAGATGAAGATGCACCAGAAGATTTAGAGCCAAGAGCTCCTATAGTAACGGTAATGGGTCACGTAGACCACGGTAAAACATCGCTGCTCGATTATATTCGTGAAGAGAATGTAATTGCTGGTGAAAGTGGTGGAATTACACAGCACATTGGTGCTTACGGAGTTCAGTTAGAAAACGGACAAAAAATAGCGTTCCTAGATACACCTGGTCACGAAGCGTTTACGGCCATGCGTGCAAGGGGTGCCCAAGTTACCGACCTTGCAATTATCGTAGTGGCGGCAGACGACGATATCATGCCGCAAACAAAAGAGGCAATCAGTCATGCGCAAGCTGCGGGTGTTCCAATCGTGTTCGCTATCAACAAAATTGATAAGCCAACGGCAAACCCCGATAAGATTAAAGAAGGTTTGGCACAAATGAACCTTTTAGTAGAAGATTGGGGAGGAAAAATCCAGTCCCATGATATTTCAGCTAAAACGGGTGAGGGCGTAAAAGAACTGCTCGAAAAAGTATTGTTAGAAGCCGAATTGTTAGAGCTGAAGGCAAATCCTGATAGACAGGCCAACGGTACCGTAGTAGAAGCATTCCTTGACAAAGGTCGTGGATATGTTTCTACCATTTTGGTGCAGGGAGGTACACTTGAAATTGGAGATTATGTGTTGGCTGGCCAGCATAGCGGTAAAATTAAGGCGATGCAGGATGAGCGTGGTAAGAACATTAAGCAGGCAGGTCCGTCAACCCCTGTTTCGATTCTTGGTCTTGATGGTGCGCCACAGGCTGGAGACAAGTTTAATGTGTTTGAAGATGAGCGTGAAGCCAAAGATATTGCGACCAAACGTACCCAATTGCAACGTGAGCAATCTGTTAGAACGCAGCGTCACATTACATTAGATGAAATTGGACGCCGAATTGCACTAGGCGACTTTAAAGAATTGAATATTATCCTGAAAGGGGATGTAGATGGTTCGGTAGAAGCCTTGACAGATTCGTTCCAGAAATTGTCTACAGACGAAATTCAAGTAAACATTATCCATAAAGCAGTTGGACCTATTACTGAAAGCGATGTATTGTTAGCATCTGCGTCTGACGCGATCATTATTGGGTTTAACGTACGCCCAATGGGGAACGCACGACAGATAGCCGACAAGGAAGAAATCGATATCCGAACCTATTCTATTATTTACGCGGCGATCAACGACCTGAAAGATGCGATGGAAGGTATGTTGTCTCCAGAGATGAAAGAAGAGATTACTGGTACTGCAGAAATACGCGAAACTTTCAAGATTTCGAAAGTGGGAACTATTGCAGGTTGTATGGTAACCAGCGGAAAAATTATTCGAAACAACGGTATTCGTTTAATTCGCGAAGGGGTTGTCGTGTTCACTGGAGAATTAGAATCGCTAAAACGTTTCAAAGACGACGTGAAAGAAGTGGCGAAAGGCTACGATTGTGGTATCCAGATCAAGAATTACAACGATATTCAAGTTAATGATATCATCGAAGGCTTCCAGGAAGTAGCGGTGAAGAAAAAGTTGAAATAATATCGACTGGAATAAATAATAGAACGGTTCTCAATTTTTTGGGAGCCGTTTTTTTTTGTGGGGTGCTGGGTGTTGGAAGCGTGAAGCGGGAAGTTGGAAGTTGGAGGTTGGAGGTTGGATGCTGGAGGCTGGATGCTTGGTGTTGGATCTTGGTGTTGGATGTTGGAAGCTGGAAGTTAGAGGCTGGATGCTGGGTGCTGGGTGCTGGGAGTTGGAAGCTGGAAGTTTGAAGCTGGAGGTTTTGAGGCAGAAAATTATTATAAATATTTATGTCTAACGTATAACGCCATTTAGATATTTTTCTACTCACTACTTGTCACACTGAGCGCAGTCGAAGTGCACTACCCACTACTTGTCACACTGAGCGCAGTCGAAGTGCACTACTCAAATCTACCGACTTGGTTTCAGGATAAAAGCTTCAGAAAACTTCTTTTTTATCTCTAGAAGGGCGCGGTCGGCTTCAATCCTGCTGGCAAAATCGCCTGCCCATACCTTGTAATTGGGCGTTTCATACTCTAGCGCTACTGGCCAAGCATCAAATGAGCCTCTATACCGACTAATGGCCGAATTGGCCCTGTTTAGTTCACCAGAGTAAATCTGTATGGTCCATCCACTTCCTAACTTGTTCTCTTTTTCGAGCTTCTTTTTCAGCGTGAGCAATTCAGGGATTTTACTGTCTTGGTTTACGGTAACTGTGGCTTGTTGGGCGAAGGAAATTTCCGCAGAAAAAACAATTAAAATGCTGACTATTAATAACTTGAAAGGATGAATGCTTCTCATGGTGTTTGTGTATAGGTGCAAAGGTAAAAGTTAATAACATTTCAGAAGCTGTTTTTATTATTTAGAATTAGTATAAATTAGTGATTAACACTTTATTTAGATTTCTAAAATTGTTCAATATGCGTACTTTTGCACAGTTATTTATGGTGCGTTGCCGACACTAAGTTTCGGTAGGTATATAACCAATTACGTGCCAAACTATTGCCAATAATTAACCATTAGTATGCAAAAGGTGAAGTTTACAAATCTACCCTCAATAGTATCTCTCGTACTGTTGGCAGTCCTGCTAACTTTCTCAACCCAAATTTCGGCTCAAGATTCAACTGCTACGGCAGCTGCAGATGCTGCAGCGGCTACACCAGCTGCTTCAGGAGTTGGAGATGCAGAGGCTGGTAAAGCATTGTTTAACTCCAATTGTGCAGCTTGTCATAAGTTGTATAAAAAGGCTACGGGTCCTGCGTTGTTTGGGGTTTCTAAAAAATATGACCGCGAATGGTTGTACAAATGGATTAAGAATAGCGCCGAGCTAATTGCTTCTGGAGATTCTAAAGCCATTGCTATTTGGGAAGAATACAACAAGTCGCCAATGACGGCCTTTCCTGGCTTGAGCAATACAGATATTGATAACATATTAGCATATACCGATACTGAGAAATCGACACCCGCGCCTACCGATGTTACTGCAACTTCTGCTACGGGAGGTGGAGAGGGCGTATCAAACAACATTATCCTAGGTGCTTTGGCACTTGTGTTCTTGTTGTTAATTGTAATGCTGGTTTTGGTAAACGGAACTTTGAAAAAAATTGCTGCTGCCAACGGTGTTGTTTATGAAGAAAAAGAAAAGCGAACGCCTATTTGGAGAGCTTTTGTAGAGAACCAATTTTTAGTGTTGGTTTCAGCTATTTTGTTATTGCTTACTGCAGGATATTTTATGTATGGGTACTTTATGCAAGTAGGGGTAGACCAAGGGTATGCTCCTGTACAGCCTATACATTACTCACACAGAATTCACGCAGGAGAGAACCAAATCGATTGTAAGTACTGTCACTCATCTGCAAGAAAGAGTAAGCATTCTGGAATTCCGTCATTAAATGTATGTATGAACTGCCACAAAAACATTGCTGAGGTTTCTGAAGATACCTACGCAATGGGGAAAGAAGAATATGGAGTAGATTACAATGCAGAGATTAAAAAACTATACAAAGCCGTTGGTTGGGATGAGACGACTCAAAGCTATACGGGTGAAACCGAACCGGTGAAATGGATTCGGATCCATAACCTGCCAGACTTTGCGTATTTTAACCACTCACAACACGTAACGGTGGCTGGGGTTGATTGCCAAACATGTCACGGACCGGTTGAGGAAATGGAGATTATGTCTCAATACTCGCCGCTAACCATGGGGTGGTGTATTAACTGTCACCGTGAGACCAATGTGAATGTGGCAGGAAACGAATATTACAAAGAAATTCACGAACAGCTTTCGAAGAAATATGGTGTAGACCAGCTAACAGCTGCTCAAATGGGTGGATTGGAATGTGGTAAGTGCCACTACTAAAATTGAATATACTATTTCAGATAAGACTATGACATCAAACAAGAAATACTGGAAAAGTGTTGAAGAACTGAAAGAAGACAGTTCTATTGTTGAAACATTGCAACAAAATGAATTTGTGGAGCCTATCCCCACAGACGAGTTTTTGGGCAATAAAGAAACCCTTGAGGCTTCTTCGACCACACGTCGCGATTTCTTAAAGTACGTAGGGTTTTCTACAGCAGCTGCTTCATTGGCTGCATGTGAAGGTCCTGTGATTAAATCGATTCCTTATGTGGTTGCTCCAGACGAAATCGTTCCTGGTGTGGCTAATTATTATGCCACTACCATGGCAGATGGTTTCGATTTTGCCAATGTATTGGTGAAAACCCGTGAAGGTCGCCCGATCAAGATTGAAAGAAATGACCTTTCGAAAAATGGTGGAAGTGTAAATGCAAGAGTGCATGCTTCTGTATTGTCTATGTACGACAAGAACCGTCTTCAAAATCCGATGGTCGACAAAAAAGAGGTAACGTGGAGTGAGTTTGACACTGCCGTAGCCCAGAAAATGAATGAAATGGCAGGTAAGGATGTTGTGTTGCTTACACAAACATTTGCAAGTCCGTCCACTTCAAAATTGATTAAAGAATTTACTGCAAAGTATCCAAATGTGCGTCATGTAATTTATGACGCCGTTTCTTCTTCTGAAGCACTGGACGCTTTTCAAAATAAATACGGAACAAGAGCATTGCCAGATTACGATTTCAATAAGGCAGAGGTAATTGTTTCAGTTGGTGCCGATTTTCTAGGCGACTGGCAAGGTGGTGGCTATGAAGCTGGTTATGCCAAAGGGCGTATTCCGAAGAACGGAAAAATGAGTAAGCACTACCAGTTTGAAGCTAATATGAGTATTTCTGGTGCTAATGCCGATGTGCGTGTACCGGTTACTCCGTCACAGCAAATGAAAGTTTTACAGGCCTTAACCGGCGGAAGCGCTTCTGGGTTGCCAGAAAATGTGGCTGCTGCTGTTGCTAAGGCGAAAGCCCATCTACAAAAGGCAGGAAGCAAAGGTGTGGTTGTTACATCATTACCTGATGTACAGGCCCAAACCATGGCGTTAAATTACAATGCAAATAGCGTTGTGATGGATACTGCTAAGCCTAGAATGACTTCAATGGGAAGTACACAAGAAGTTACCAATGTAATGAATGGTGTAACTACTGGAAGTGTAAAAGGACTGATTACTGTTGGGGTAGACCCGGTGTATTCATTTCCACATCCTAAGTTTGCAGAAGCCTATGAAAATCTAGAGATGACATTGGCTTTTTCTATGAAGCCAGATGCAACGGCAAGTGCTGCTAAATTGGTTGCAGCTACACCACATTACCTAGAATCTTGGGGTGACGTGCAGTTGAAAAAAGGAACTTTCAGTATTGTGCAGCCTACCATCCGTACATTGTTCAACACAAGACAGTTTCAAGATTGTCTGGTGCGATGGACAGGAAATGGCGATAAAAAATACTACGATTACCTAAAAGAATTTATAGAAGGTTCGGTTCTGGGCGCAGGCTCGTGGAATCAAGCCGTTCATGATGGTGTTTTTGAAAGCAGCGCTTCTCTAACTACAGACGCTGATACCACTAACAGTAGCGAATTACAATTAGAGTCTTCTACCTCAAACGGTGCGAAGATTGATCCTGTACAAGAAAATAAAGAGGGTATGGAGCTCACGCTTTATACCAAAACAGGTCTAGGTAGCGGTAATCAAGCTAATAACCCATGGTTGCAAGAATTACCTGACCCAATTACAAGAGCTACTTGGGACAATTATGTAACTATTTCTGCCGCAGATGCAGAAGCGATGGGTATTGAGAATGAAAATGTTGCCAATGGCGGATTGGACGGAAGTTACGTAAATGTAACCGTGAATGGTGTTACTATTGAAAATGTTCCTGCCTTAATCCAGCCAGGACAAGCGAAAGGTTCTATAGGATTGGCATTAGGATACGGTCAGACGGCCGGAATCCAAGAAGAAATGCAGACGGGAGTTAACGCGTATCAATTGTACAGCGGCTTTAAGTCGGTACAAATGGGCGTTACGCTTGAAAAAGCACCGGGAATGCATGAATTTGCATGCGTTCAGTTGCACAACACCATGATGGGCCGGGATATTATTAAAGAGACTACTCTTGAAATATTCAATACAAAAGATGTTCATTATTGGAATGCGGTTCCTGAGGTTTCTAAAGACCATCAAGAAATACCGGTTACATCTCCAGATGCCGACCTTTGGACGAGTTTTGACCGCTCTGTAGGGCATCATTTTAACTTGTCGATCGATTTAAATGCTTGTACAGGTTGTGGGGCATGTGTGATTGCTTGCCATGCAGAAAACAATGTGCCAGTAGTTGGTAAAGATGAAATGCGTAAGAGTCGTGACATGCACTGGTTACGTATTGATAGGTATTATTCTTCGGAAGACACCTTTGAATCTGATTTAGAAAAGAAAGAGAATATCTCTGGATTGGGAAGTTCACTTTCTGAATATGGCGAAATGGAAAATCCAGCTGCAAATCCGCAAGTGGCCTTCCAGCCTGTAATGTGTCAGCACTGTAACCACGCTCCTTGTGAGACGGTTTGTCCGGTAGCTGCTACAAGTCACGGTCGCCAAGGGCAAAATCATATGGCGTACAATCGCTGTGTGGGTACAAGATATTGTGCAAATAACTGTCCGTATAAAGTGCGTCGTTTTAACTGGTTCTTATATGCCGAAAACGATGAGTTCGATTACCACATGAACAACGACTTGGGCCGAATGGTATTGAACCCAGATGTTGTGGTAAGAAGCCGAGGTGTGATGGAAAAATGTTCAATGTGTATACAGATGACACAGAAAACCATTTTAGACGCCAAGCGTGACGGTAGAATGGTGAAAGACGGAGAATTTAAAACCGCTTGTTCGGCTGCCTGTGAATCGGGCGCTATTAAGTTCGGGGATATAAATAATGAAGAGAGTGAAATTCACGAATTGAAAGAAGATAAACGTATGTATCACTTGTTAGCTGCCGTAGGAACAAAACCTAACGTGTTCTATCAAACAAAAGTGAGAAATACAAACGAAGCATAACTAACTAAGTAATAGATTATATAGATATGGCGTCGCATTACGAAGCACCTATTAGAAGACCCTTAGTTATAGGAGACAAAAACTACCACGATGTTACTGTGGATGTGGCTGCTCCTGTGGAAGGCAAAGCCAATAAATCTTGGTGGATAGTATTCACCATTGCCTTAATTGCCTTTTTGTGGGGGCTTGGGTGTATTATTTATACCGTTTCAACCGGTATTGGGGTTTGGGGACTAAACCGAACTGTAAACTGGGCTTGGGATATTACCAACTTTGTATGGTGGGTAGGTATTGGTCACGCAGGAACACTGATTTCTGCAGTACTATTACTGTTCCGTCAGAAATGGAGAATGGCAATTAACCGTTCCGCTGAGGCGATGACCATCTTCTCGGTAATCCAGGCGGGTCTATTCCCGATTATCCACATGGGTCGTCCATGGTTGGCGTATTGGGTACTTCCCATACCAAACCAATTTGGTTCACTGTGGGTAAACTTTAACTCACCGTTACTTTGGGATGTATTTGCGATCTCGACCTATCTTTCGGTATCGTTGGTATTCTGGTGGACAGGTTTACTCCCAGATTTCGCAATGATTCGCGATAGAGCAATTACTCCATTTACTAAAAGAGTATACAGTATTTTATCATTCGGTTGGTCAGGCCGCGCAAAAGACTGGCAACGTTTTGAAGAAGTTTCATTGGTTTTGGCAGGTTTGGCAACACCACTGGTACTTTCGGTACACACCATTGTATCATTTGACTTTGCTACATCGGTGATTCCGGGATGGCATACCACCATTTTCCCACCGTACTTCGTTGCAGGTGCGATTTTCTCTGGGTTTGCCATGGTGAACACCCTTCTTATAATAATGAGAAAGGTTTCTAATCTTGAAGATTATATTACGATTCAGCATATTGAATTAATGAATATCGTAATCATGATTACGGGTTCTATCGTAGGTGTGGCTTATATTACTGAATTATTTATTGCTTGGTATTCTGGAGTAGAATACGAACAATACGCCTTCTTGAATCGTGCAACAGGACCTTATTGGTGGGCATATTGGGCGATGATGACCTGTAACGTATTCTCCCCACAATTTATGTGGTTCCCTAAATTACGAAGAAGTATCATGTTCTCTTTCTTTATATCGATTGTAGTAAACATCGGGATGTGGTTTGAGCGATTTGTAATTATTGTTACTTCCTTACACCGTGATTACTTACCCTCTTCATGGACGATGTTCTCACCTACTTTCGTAGATATTGGAATCTTCATTGGAACAATTGGTTTCTTCTTTGTACTTTTCTTATTGTACGCAAGAACCTTTCCTGTGATTGCACAAGCGGAGGTAAAATCTATTCTGAAATCGTCTGGTAGCAAATACAAAAAGTTGCGTGCTGCCCACGGTGATGATGTAAAGCATTACGACCCTATTGTACGCGAACCAGCGGCAAATGTGTCACATGCAGACGGTGCTACCGTAGTAGACACTCCGACTTCGTCAGAAGATAGTCACAACGATACGGTAAATGCAGATGCATTAATTGATTCAGAATACAAAAAAGATCAGGTAGATAATTTATTGAGCAAGCTGGGAACTTTCGATCCAGCTACCCAAACAGCAGATGATCTTAAGAAAATTAGCGGCGTAGGACCGGTGATGGAACAAAAATTACATCAATTAGGTATTTACACTTTTGAGCAGGTAAGTAGAATGACAGATGAAGACTACGACCTGTTAGACGAAATTATAGGCGAATTCCCAGGCCGTGCAAAGCGCGACGACTGGGCCGGACAAGCCACAAAACTAAAAAACAACGCGTAAGTATGGCAGCGAAACACATTCACGCAATCTATTCAGACGACGACATCTTGATGCAAGCCGTTAAGCAGGTACGTGCAGCACACTACCATATTGAAGAAGTCTATACACCCTTTCCCGTTCACGGGCTAGACAAAGTGATGGGCCTTGCTCCTACAAGAATCGCAATTTGCTCTTTCTTGTACGGTTTGGTAGGATTGGCGGTAGCAATCACCATGATGAATTTTATCATGATTGAAGATTGGCCACAAGATATTGGAGGAAAGCCTAGTTTCAGTTATATTGAAAATATGCCGGCATTTGTTCCAATTATGTTTGAACTTACCGTATTCTTTGCTGCCCACTTAATGGTAATTACTTTTTATATGCGCAGCAAGCTATGGCCTTTTAAGAAAGCTGAAAACCCTGATGTACGAACCACAGACGATCATTTTTTAATGGCAATAGACGCAGGACACCACGACGTAGAACAACTTAGTAAGTTTTTGTACGATACGGGAGCATTGGAAATTAGTTTAATTGAAAATGACGATGACCACTAATATGAAAAAATTACGCAACATATCATTTATAGCAGCAGTTTGTCTGTCGGTATTTTCATGTGCTGATGAAAACAAACCGAATTTTCAGTATATGCCGAATATGTACGAACCTGTTGGGTATGAAACCTACGGAGAATACGACATATTTGAAGGTCAGCAAGAGGCAATGTTGCCAGCCGAAGGTTCGATTCCGAGAGGATGGACACCTTACGAATATGAAAATACTACTGAAGGCCTAGAATTGGCAAAAGTAGAATTGAAGAATCCGTTAGAAGTAACTGAAGAGAACTTGGCGGCAGGAGCACAGTTATACACCATTTATTGTGCCGTTTGCCATGGTGATGCCGGAGACGGAAATGGTATTTTGATGCAACGTGAGAAATTTTTAGGAATTCCAAGTTATGCAGCCGAAGGACGGGTGATCACCGAAGGCGGTGTCTATCACGTGCAAATGTACGGGTTAAACTCTATGGGGTCTTATGCCTCACAAACCAATGAAAAGGAGCGTTGGCAAATTACCCAACACGTTATGAATTTAAAGGCCCAGTTAAAAGGTGAGCCATTGTTGGAGCCAAAAAAACAAGATACACTCAACGATATGATTGAAGTATTGAATGAAGATATTTCTGAAGACGGCACTCCTATAGAAACAGAAATTTCAGAAGAAACTAACTAAGAACAATAGAGATAGTTAAAGATATGTACACGCTACCCAGTAAATTAAAATTATTTGCGATCATTTTTATGGTGGTTGGTGCCTTAGGGATGCTTGCTGGCTTCCTTGGCGCTCCAAGTACAACTGCCGAAGTGAAAGAAATGATGGCAGCTCACGGTGATGGTCATGGTACTTCCCATGATACCGCCGCAGATACACACAATACGGCCATGGGCGAACACGGTGTTACCGAAGGTCATGGAGAAAATGCCCACGACGATGAGGAAGCACATCTTGAACATGTGCTACACCAATTGCAAAACAGACCGTGGTCTGCACTGTACGTAGCTTCGTTCTTTTTCTTTATGATAGCCTTGGGAACATTAGCCTTTTACGCGATACAACACGCTGCACAAGCAGGATGGTCTCCCGTTCTTTTCAGGGTAATGGAAGGTATTACAGCCTATCTGCCTTGGGCCTCTGTAATTATCATTATATTGTTATTACTTTCAGTATTTCATGTAAACCATATTTTCCACTGGATGGATGGTGACTTGATCAACCCTGAGAGCCCGAAATACGATAAATTAATTGCTGGAAAAAGTGGATGGTTAAACCCAATGTGGTTTATAGTGAGAGCCGTGATTTATCTGTTAGGTTTCAACCTTTACCGCTATTTCTCAAGAAAATGGACATTAAATCAGGATAATGCCGAAGATAACCGCTGGTTTAAAAAGAATTTCAAACTAGCTGCTGGATTCTTAGTGTTCTTTATCTATACAGAATCGATGATGTCTTGGGACTGGATCATGAGTTTCGACCCACACTGGTTCTCTACACTATTTGGATGGTATGTATTTGCAGGAATGATGGTTTGTGCCATTACAGTGATTGCAATGGTTACTATTGTGCTGAAAAGTCAAGGATATTTAGAATTTGTAAATGACAGCCACATCCATGACTTGGCCAAGTTTATGTTCGGATTTAGTATTTTCTGGACTTACCTTTGGTTCTCTCAATTTATGTTGATCTGGTATGCTAATATTCCTGAAGAGGTAACCTATTTTATAACACGTATCGAAGATTATAACCTGCCTTTCTTCGGAATGGTAGCCATGAATTTTATATTCCCAGTATTGATGTTGATGAATAGTGATTACAAGCGTGTAAACTGGTTTGTAATCATGTCTGGAGTTGTAATTTTAGCAGGACATTATATAGATGTGTTTAACATGGTTATGCCGGCTACGGTTGGTACATCATGGTTTATTGGTTTGCCTGAGATAGGAGCGATGTTGTTTTTCTTTGGTCTGTTTGTATTGGTTGTATTTACCGCCCTTACCAAAGCACCATTGTTGGCAAAACGAAACCCATTCATTAAAGAAAGTAAGCACTTTCACTATTAGTAAAAATTAAAGAAGATAGATAACGATGACCGCATTTTTAGTTGTATTAGTAATCATACTTTTTGGAGTGGCTATCTGGCAGATGGGCAAGATATTTCAATTATCTAAAACTGAAACCAGTTCTAATTCCGAAGTCGCTACAGATAAAGATAATAACGTGAACGGATGGCTTATGCTCATGTTTACCATATTTATCTACCTATTGTTGATTATCTGTTTTTGGAAATGGGGAGATGTACTCCTTCCTGAATCTGCATCTGAGCATGGTTCAGAAATCGACAGCTTAATGTACATTTCGATGGCATTAATCTTTGTAGTAGGTTTCTTTACCCTTTGGTTACTGGGATATTTTTCATTTAAATACCGTGGAAAGCAAGGAACAAGGGCAACTTTTTTTGCCGATAACGATAAACTTGAATTTATCTGGACCATCATTCCAGTAATCGTTTTGGCAGGATTGATTATTTACGGTTTGTTTACCTGGACCGATATCATGAATGTAGATACAGACGATGACCCAATGATTGTAGAGTTGTATGCGTATCAATTCGATTGGAGAGCGAGATATGCAGGAGAAGATAACACTTTGGGAGAAGCAAACGTTCGCCTTATTGAAGGTGTAAATCAATTAGGAGTTGATGCATCAGACCCGAACGCACAGGATGATGTAGTGACCAACGAGCTACACTTACCTACTGGGAGAAAAATCCTTTTCAAAATGCGTTCACAAGACGTATTGCACTCAGCATATATGCCTCACTTTAGAGCGCAAATGAACTGTGTTCCCGGTATGATTACCCAATTCGCTTTTACACCAACAGTGACAACCGAAGAAATGCGGATGAACGATGAAGTAGTTGCCAAAGTGAGAAAAATCAATAAAATTAGACAGGAAAATAGTAAAGCGCTCGTGGCAAAAGGAGACGAACCACTAGAACCTTACGAATTCGATTATATGCTTTTGTGTAACAAAATTTGCGGTAGTAACCACTACAATATGCAAATGAAAATAGTAGTACACACTCCAGAAGAGTACGAAGCCTGGATGAAAGAACAAACAACCTTAGCCGAAGCCCTTAAACAATAACATTTTAGCTTAAGAGATTATGTCAGCACACGCATTAGACCACGCAACAGATCACCACGAAGACGATCACGGGCATCATCATAAAGAGACTTTTGTAACGAAGTATATCTTCAGTCAAGACCATAAGATGATTTCGAAACAGTACCTTATTACAGGTTTGTTTATGGGAATCATCGGTATCGCAATGTCTATTTTATTCAGGTTACAACTAGCTTGGCCCGATGTAGAATTTACGATTTATGAAGTCTTGCTCGGTAAATGGGGTGAAGGTGGTGTGATGGATCCCAACGTGTATCTAGCATTGGTAACCATTCACGGTACCATCATGGTATTCTTCGTATTAACAGCAGGTCTAAGTGGTACGTTTAGTAACTTATTAATACCATTACAGATTGGAGCACGTGATATGGCGTCAGGTTTCTTGAACATGATTTCATATTGGCTGTTCTTCATTTCGAGTGTGATCATGGTACTTTCCCTATTTGTGGAAGCAGGTCCCGCCTCCGCAGGATGGACTATCTATCCACCGCTTAGTGCCTTACCACAAGCAATTCCAGGTTCTGGCGCAGGTATGACACTATGGTTGGTCTCTATGGCCATCTTTATTGCATCATCACTTTTAGGTTCGTTAAATTACATCGTAACCGTATTAAACTTGAGAACCAAAGGAATGTCTATGACGCGTCTTCCTTTAACTATTTGGGCGTTCTTTATTACAGCTGTTATCGGTGTGGTATCGTTCCCCGTATTGTTTTCTGCAGCTTTAATGCTTATCATGGACCGTAGCTTCGGAACATCATTTTTCCTTTCAGATATTTACATAGCGGGAGAGGTGTTGCACAACCAAGGTGGTTCGCCCGTATTATTCGAACACTTGTTCTGGTTCTTGGGGCACCCCGAGGTTTACATTGTAATTTTACCTGCCATGGGTATGGTTTCTGAAATTATGGCCACCAACGCAAGAAAACCCATATTCGGGTATCGCGCCATGGTAGCATCTATTTTAGCCATTGCATTCTTGTCTACCATAGTTTGGGGGCACCATATGTTTATTTCAGGAATGAATCCATTCTTGGGCTCGGTATTTACATTCACAACCTTATTGATTGCTATTCCTTCTGCCGTTAAGTCGTTTAACTGGATAACAACCATTTGGCGGGGTAATCTGCAAATGAATCCGGCGATGCTATTTTCCATAGGATTTGTGTCTACCTTTATTACGGGTGGATTAACAGGAATTATCTTAGGAGATAGTGCGTTAGATATCAACGTACACGATACCTACTTTGTAGTGGCCCACTTCCACTTGGTAATGGGTATTTCGGCACTCTATGGTCTATTTGCTGGAGTCTATCATTGGTTCCCAAAAATGTTCCAAGGTAGAATGCTAAATAAAAATTTGGGATATGTACATTTCTGGGTAACCGTAATTGGAGCCTATGGTGTGTTCTTCCCAATGCACTTTATTGGTATGGCAGGTCTTCCAAGACGTTATTATACCAATACCGCATTTCCATATTTCGATGACCTTACCGATGTTAATGTGGTGATTACCATATTTGCAATCATTACGGCTGCAGCACAATTGGTCTTCTTGTATAACTTTATCAGTTCTATGTTCTACGGAAAGAGGGGCTCTAAAAACCCTTGGAACGCAACAACCCTTGAATGGACTGCTGAAATGAAGCATATCCACGGAAACTGGGACGGACCAATACCACATGTATACCGTTGGTCTTATGATTACAGTAAGTTGAATAAAGATGAAACTGATTATGTAATTCCAGGGCAAGATTTCGTGCCACAACATATTCCGCTTCAAGACAATGAAGAAGAATTAAATCATTAACAAAATAGAATATCTAAATTTAAAAGCCCCTTTTCAAATGAAAAGGGGCTTTTTCCTTTTATAAATTACGGGTATTCACCTATACCACGTCAGTTTTTCTGGTTGTATCTTAGTAGCTCATATACTAGTTAAGCCGTCCAGCTGGGGAGCTGGTGGTTTTGAAAGCCGAATCTATTAGATTCGGCTTTTTTTATTGTGCAGTTCCTCTTGGCGGATATCCTTTCTTTTCAATAAAATCGATTGCACCCAATAAGTCTTTAAAGTGCGGTCGGGCAAATGGCATTGACTGTATGGAAGTCAAGTAGAGTGTGTTGTCTGGTTTAACCAAAAACAATCCTGGTTCTGAAAAAATATCAGGTTCACTTTCAGAGATAGCAGACGAAATGAAAAGCCCCCAATCTTTCGCTTCTTTTTTTGTAAGTCCGAATCCAACTGGTATCCCATCAATTTCCCACTCGTCACCTGTTTTCTTAGCGCGTTTTTCACTGTCCATACTTAATGCAATCACGTTGATCCCTCTAGAGGTAAAATCATCTAGCTGGTCTTTTAGGTTTTCGAGTTGTTCTTTACATTTCGGGCAGTGATACCCTCTGTAAAAAACCAGTAAGGTATAGTTTTCTGGCCGCTGCTTGTGCAACTCCCATTGAGTGTCGTTTATTAAATCAACTTTTAAATTTGGTACCTTCTGAGTGGGAGTAATCATAGTTTTTATTTTAAAGATAGAAACTGAGACCAATTAAAGCTGCCAATAGTATGGTAATGTCTTGTTAAAACATGTAAAAAAGGGGGTTAATGATTTAGAATGATGCAACTTCAGGACGTACAAATCGGTTCCCCTCTAAAATTGAAATAGGTAAAAATTCAAGTATATTTGTGATATGAATGAACACTTAGATCCTACAGGCGAAAGCTTTTCTCCTCAAGAACTCGATTTAGAAAAGCGGCTTCGTCCCTTATCCTTCGATGATTTTGCAGGTCAGGAGCAGGCTTTAGAAAATTTACAAGTGTTTGTTCAGGCAGCCAACCTACGAAAAGAAGCACTAGACCACACGCTGTTTCACGGTCCTCCTGGCTTAGGAAAAACCACGCTAGCACATATTTTGGCAAACGAATTAGACGTAGGTATACGTGTAACTTCTGGTCCTGTATTAGATAAACCTGGTGATCTTGCCGGGTTGCTCACCAATCTGGAAGAACGGGATGTGTTGTTTATTGATGAAATACACAGACTGAGCCCTATTGTTGAAGAATACCTCTATTCGGCAATGGAAGATTATAAAATTGACATCATGATCGAGTCGGGACCCAATGCCCGAACAGTGCAAATTAATTTGGCGCCCTTTACCTTGGTGGGTGCTACTACACGTTCTGGTTTGCTCACAGCACCCATGCGCGCGCGATTCGGGATTGCTTCACGGCTTCAATACTATACTACGGAGTTGCTTACTGCGATCGTAGAGCGTAGTGCAGGCATTTTGCAGGTTCCAATTTCTATGGAAGCCGCTGTCGAAATTGCCGGTAGGAGCAGAGGGACCCCACGAATAGCAAATGCACTTTTGAGACGTGTTCGAGACTTTGCCCAAATAAAGGGAGATGGTACCATTAACATTGAGATTGCAAAATATGCGCTAGAGCAATTGAACGTAGATGCGCATGGCCTAGATGAAATGGATAATAAAATTTTAACCACAATCATCGAAAAATTTAAGGGTGGCCCTGTGGGTATTACCACGATTGCTACTGCTGTTTCCGAAAGTAGCGAAACCATTGAAGAAGTGTACGAACCGTTTTTGATACAACAAGGGTTTATCATGCGTACGCCACGCGGCCGGGAAGTGACCGAGGCAGCCTATAAGCACCTTGGTAAATTAAAGGGCCCTACCCAAGGCGGATTGTTTTAGATTGAATTGTCAGCCTGAACCCTTCGACGAGCTCAGGATAAACTAAAGTCGAAGCCTAATAGAAAAACAAATCTCATTGTCAGGCTGAGCCCTTCGACGCGCTCAGGATAAACTAAAGTCGAAGCCTTAGTTTTCATTTAATCAACATACACAAAAAACTTGTCACTAGAACCTAAATCAATTCCTACAGTACCACTCTCAAGGTTTCTAAAACATTCCTTAGAAATACTTAAAAACCCCTTGCCATTCCACCACGACAATTTTGAACGACTGGGAGATACCTTCCGATTGAAAATAGGAATAAATAAATCGGTTGTATTTTCACGGGATGCAGGGTTTTTACAATACGTACTCCAAAAAAACCAGCGTAACTATACCAAGTCTAAAATTCAAACCGAAGATCTTGCAAAATATGTTGGTCACGGACTCCTTACTGCTGAAGGAGCCCTTTGGAAACAACAACGAAAACTAATTCAGCCTGCATTCCATAAAAAGCAACTAGCCCGTTTATTGGATACCATGCAGCAAACAATTGAGGCAGAACTTCAAAAAATAGATACAGGTCATCCCTTTCCAATTTTCCCTATCTACAACGATCTGGCATTTCAAGTAGTGGCAACCTCATTGTTTAGTGGGGGTGTTTCCAATGAACAAATAAAACGGCTTCAACATATCACTGAAGAAGCACAACAAATGTTGGTGCGCGAACTACGCCAACCTTATTTGGGTTGGTGGTTTACACTAAGCGGAACGCTTCAAAAACACTTAAAACAAAGCCAAGAGGCAAGAAGTATACTTAAACAATTAGTGACAGACCGCCGGGAGAGCGGGACAAGGGAAGACGATTTGTTAGACATGCTGTTAGACGCACGGTACGAAGACGGTAATGCTATGGATGACGAGCAACTGATTGATGAAATCTTGATTCTTTTTGTGGCGGGACATGAAACAACGAGCAATGCCCTTACATTTACAACCCAACTTTTAGCAAGACACACTGCGTACCAACAACAAATTTTTGAAGAAGTACAACGTGCTGAAAAAGAAACAACGTCTCTTTTTGATTTTCTTAAAAAAGTACCCTTAACCACCCACGTAATTGAAGAATCTTTACGTTTGTACCCGCCAGCATATTTTATCGATCGCGTGAATATCGAGGCAGATATCTACAACGGAATTTTTATCGAAAAGGGTACCAGTTTGTTGTTTGCAGTGCATGAAATACATAAAAGTGAGACCTATTGGGAGTCTCCGTTAGACTTTCAACCTGAACGATTTGCCAATAAAAATTACAGTGATTATGCTTCACATTATTTCCCTTTCGGAGCGGGTCCCAGAATGTGCATTGGGAACAATTTCGCCATGTATGAAATGGTGTTAGCCGTAGCTGCATTGTGCAAAAATTTCCGCATAAAAGAAAACTTGAAACCCATAGACATCAATCCGTTAATTACCTTAAAACCTAAAAACGCTATCTTAGAGTTTGAAAAGCGTATATAACTTAAATGAAGAATAAAATAAAAGTATCTTCCTTGCTTCGAAAATTACGTTTGCTGCACCCGGCAGACATTCTGAGGTTCAAACTAGAACGTGCGAAGAACAAGCAGACCAATAAAGAATTCTTAAAGTCGCACCCCGACGTGAAATTGCCGCCAGATTATCTCATTTATGAATCGCATAATATGAGTTATAGCAGTTATTTTTATAATGGTAAAAAGGATGCTGCCTATTTCAAAAGTATTTTCGAAAAGTATGTGCCCTTAAAAGACGCTGCAATTCTAGATTGGGGTTGTGGCCCCGGTAGAATTATAAGGCATCTTCCTGATGTCATTGGTAATGGGTGTTCTTACTACGGAACAGATTATAACGAAAAATCGATTGATTGGTGTACTGAAAACCTTCCAGAGATTCACTTTAATAAAAATGAATTAACGGCTTCATTACCTTATGAGGACAATTTTTTTGAGGCACTTTATGGGGTTTCTATTTTTACGCATCTTTCTGAAGCGATGCACCATGCTTGGTTTGATGAATTGTATCGCGTGCTAAAGCCAGGTGGGGTCATGATGCTCACCACACAAGGCGATGTATATAAAGCCAAACTCAATAAAACGGAACGTCAACAATACGAAACGGGTAACCTAGTGGTGCGGGGAGACGTTGTAGAAGGTCATCGTGTTTATTCTGCATTTCAACCAAAGCCTTTTATGCAAAAACTTTTTAAGAATGTAGAAATTCTAGAGCATATTGAAATGCCTATTGAAAAAGACTGGTATCCGCAAGATCAGTGGGTGGTAAGAAAATAATGTTGACTTCAAAAGCAGCCCATACCGAACTAATTAAATCTGAAGCAAAACGCCTCGGTTTCCTGTCATGTGGCATCAGCAGAGCAGCATTTTTAGAAGAAGAGGCTCCGCGGCTTGAAAAATGGCTCCAAAATAATATGCACGGAGAAATGGGCTATATGGAAAATCATTTCGACAAGCGCTTGGACCCAACAAAGTTGGTTGAAGGTTCAAAAAGTGTAATTTCACTGCTGCTCAATTATTTTCCTTCGGAAACACAAGAGGACGACACCTATAAAATTTCAAAATATGCCTATGGAACCGATTATCACTTTGTGATAAAAGACAAATTGAAAGAATTACTCCATTTTATACAAACCGAAATTGGAGATGTTCACGGACGTGCTTTTGTAGATTCTGCACCAGTATTAGACAAGGCTTGGGCGGCAAAGAGCGGCTTGGGATGGATTGGCAAGCACAGTAACCTATTGACCAAGCAGGTGGGGTCTTTTTATTTTATTGCTGAATTGATAGTAGATTTAGAATTGGAATACGACACCCCTGTTACCGACCACTGCGGTGCTTGCACAGCCTGCATTGATGCGTGCCCTACGCAGGCCATTGTAGATCCGTATGTGGTTGATGGCAGCAAGTGTATTTCGTACGCCACTATCGAGCTGAAAAGTCAGATTCCGAGTTATTTTGATAACCACATGGAAGATTGGATGTTTGGATGTGATATTTGTCAGGATGTCTGCCCCTGGAACCGGTTCAGTAAATCACACAATGAACCATTGTTCAATCCGCATCCCGAGTTATTATCCAATTCGAAAAAGGAATGGGAAGAAATTACCCAAGACGTTTTTAATGAAATTTTTAAAAAAAGCGCCGTAAAACGCACTAAGTTTGAAGGCTTAAAACGAAATATTTCGTTTCTTAAAGAACAGAACATCCATTCAAAAACCAACCTAAAATAGCTCCTTTTTTGTTCTACTCCCGTACATTTGTATATCACCAAAAGTGACGCCATGAGCAAACAAAGCAAACGAAGAGAAGCCTTATTATATCATGCAAAACCGCGACCTGGGAAGATTCAGGTGGTGCCTACAAAGAAATATGCATCGCAGCGAGATCTTTCGCTGGCATATTCACCAGGAGTGGCAGAGCCCTGTCTTGAAATTGAAAAAGACATTAACAATGTCTATAAATACACAAACAAAGGTAATTTGGTGGCGGTAATTTCAAACGGAACGGCGGTTCTTGGGCTCGGTAATATAGGCCCTGAAGCCTCCAAACCCGTGATGGAAGGAAAGGGCCTCCTCTTTAAAATTTTTGCAGACATCGATGTATTCGATATTGAGGTTGGGACCGAAAACATCGAAGAATTTATCGAAACGGTTAAAAACATAGCCCCTACCTTCGGAGGAATTAACCTGGAAGATATAAAAGCACCCGAAGCCTTTGAGATTGAGCGAAGGTTGAAAGCAGAGTTAGACATCCCCGTGATGCATGACGACCAGCACGGAACGGCGATCATTTCAGCAGCAGCTTTACTAAATGCTTTAGAAATAGCTGAAAAGGATATCGATAAAGTAAAATTTGTGATTTCCGGAGCAGGTTCTGCAGCAATTTCATGTGTAAATCTTTATGTTGCCCTTGGTGCCAAATTAGAGCATATTTATATGTTCGACAGCCAAGGATTTCTAAGCACCGACCGAAATGATCTCGCTGCCGAACAACAAAAATTCAAGAACCCAGACCATCAAGAATCGTTGGCCCATGCCATGGAAAATGCTGATGTATTCTTAGGCTTGTCTGTAGGCGATATCGTTTCGCAGGACATGATTCGTACCATGGCCGATAACCCAATTGTATTTGCAATGGCCAATCCGAATCCGGAAATCGCTTACGATTTGGCAGTAGCTTCGAGAGAAGATATCATTATGGCAACGGGACGGAGCGACCACCCCAATCAGGTAAATAATGTATTGGGTTTTCCATTTATTTTTAGAGGAGCCTTAGATGTGCGCGCTACCAAAATTAATGAGGAAATGAAAATGGCAGCGGTCTATGCCTTGGCACATTTGGCTAAAGAACCCGTGCCAGAGCAAGTAAATATTGCCTACGGGGAGACAAAATTAATTTTTGGGAAAGATTATATCATCCCGAAGCCTTTTGATCCTAGACTTATTGCAACAGTGCCACCAGCCGTAGCGAAAGCTGCGATGGAAAGCGGTGTGGCCACTGCTCCTATAACAGACTGGGAACGCTACGAAGATGAATTGTATGAGCGAATGGGCAGTGATAATAAAATTATTCGCCTGTTGTTGAACCGTGCTAAGATGGCTCCCAAGCGTATTGTATTTGCTGAAGCAGACCAATTAGATGTGCTGAAAGCTGCACAAATTGTACACGATGAAGGCATTGGTATCCCTGTGTTGCTTGGTAGAACAGAAATTATTACCGAGCTGATGGAGCAGATAGAATTTGATGCTGATATTGAAATAATTGATCCTAAAAGCGACGAACATACCGAAAAGCGAAACTATTATGCCGAAAAGCATTGGAAAAACAGACGTAGAAGTGGTGTGACCATGTATGATGCACAAGGACTCATGCGATCAAGAAATTATTTTGCAGCCATGATGCTGAATGAAGGTGATGTAGATTGTATGATTTCTGGATATTCCCAGGCATACCCATCGGTAGTACGTCCGGTTCTGGAAACAGTAGGACGTTTTGACGGGGTGTCTAAAGTAGCCACTACGAACCTAATGTTGACAAAAAGGGGGCCAATTTTTATCTCAGATACCTCTATCAATATTGATCCAACCGCAAAAGAACTGGCTAAAATTGCCCAGATGACTAATTATACGATGAAAATGTTTGGGTTAAACCCCGTGATTGCAATGATTTCGTATGCCAATTTTGGCTCATCTAAAGACCCACATGCCCTAAAAGTTAGGGAGGCGGTAGAACTTCTCCATAGAACGGTACCCGATATGGTGGTAGACGGTGAGTTACAAACCGACTTTGCTTTAAATGCACAACTGCTACAGAAGAAATTCCCTTTCTCTAAATTGGCGGGCAAAAAAGTGAATGCCTTGATATTTCCGAACCTCGATTCAGCAAATAGTAATTATAAGCTATTGAAAGAGTTAAACAACATAGAATCTATTGGGCCTATCATGTTGGGAATGAAGAAACCAGTGCATATTCTGCAGCTTGGTGCCAGTGTTGAAGAAATTGTTCACATGGCGGCTGTTGCAGTGGTAGACGCACAACAAAAAGAGAAACACCAAAAAGATGTAAAAGCATCAGAATGACTAGGGCCATTTTCCTAAAGTGTCGCTGTGCCAATGCAAATAAATATGCTATATTTGGCCCTTTAACCTTACGTTAACATTTATGATTACCCATTTGCAGGGAAAACTTGTAGAAAAAAACCCGACAGACGTAGTTATAGATTGCAATGGAGTAGGCTATCTTGTCCATATTTCATTGCATACATTTTCGCAACTCCCCTCTACCGAAAACGTAACTTTATTCACGTATTTATTGGTTAAAGAAGATTCGCACACGCTGTACGGTTTTTCAGGTGCTGAAGAACGGGAGATTTTTAAATTGTTAATCTCGGTTTCAGGAGTAGGAGCCAGTACGGCACGTACCATGCTTTCTTCCCTTACACCAGATCAGGTTAAAGAAGCAATAGTAAACGAAGGCGTTGCTGTGATTCAATCTGTGAAGGGAATTGGCGCAAAAACGGCACAACGCGTTATTCTAGATTTGAAAGACAAAATTTTGAAAGTTTATGGCATGTCTACAATTTCTGGAGTATCGAGCAATACGAACAAAAATGAAGCGTTATCTGCTTTGGAGACATTAGGCTTTATGCGCAAGCAAGCTGAAAAGGTTTGTGAGAAAATTGTGCAGGAAGATCCTGGGGCAAGTGTAGAGACAATTATTAAACTAGCTTTAAAAAAATTATAAACTTTGGGCGCAAATAATTACGATTTTACAAAGAACCTATTTGGGTTTTTATTTATTTTAAGTGTTGTATTTGGAGGAATTACAAAGGTGTCTGCTCAAGATAGTACTGATACGGGTTCGGTGATGGGCAGGATGGATTTGCCCAACCCGCCCAGCATTCAAGACCTGTATACTTACGATCCTATTATGGATCGATACGTGTATACCCAAACCTTAGGGTCTATCAATCTTACCTATCCAATTATCTTAACTCCCCAAGAATACCAAGACCTGATTCTTGAACAGCAGATGAAGGCGTATTTTAAAGAAAAGATTGATGCTGCCGATGGAAGAAAGGAAGGTTCTGAAGAATTACAGAAAAATTTATTGCCTACTTTTTATGTGAATTCAAATTTCTTTGAAACTATTTTTGGTGGAAATACTATCGAGGTAATCCCACAAGGTACAGTTGAAATGGATATTGGGTTGTTGTACACAAAGCAAGACAATCCGGCGTTTTCACCTAGAAACCGAAGCAACTTATCATTCGATTTCGACCAAAGAATCAGCCTTAGTTTGTTAGGGAAAGTTGGTGAACGCCTTACGGTAACGGCAAATTACGACACACAGTCTACTTTTAATTTCCAGAACCAAATCAAACTTGAATATACACCTACCGAAGATGATATCATCCAAAAAATTGAAGTAGGTAACGTGGCGATGCCACTAAATAGCACCCTGATTCAGGGCGCGCAGAGCCTATTTGGGGTAAAAGCACAGCTTCAATTTGGTAAAACCACCATTACGGGTGTGTTTTCTGAACAGAAATCGGAAACAAGAAGTGTAACGGCCGAAGGTGGCGCAACAATTACAGATTTTGAATTGTTCGCATTAGACTATGATGAAAATCGTCACTTTTTCTTAGGACATTATTTTAGGGATAATTACGACAGAATCTTACGTCAATACCCTTTTATTAATTCGAATGTGCAGATTACGCGTTCAGAAGTGTGGATTACCAACCGTGCTGCAAACACGCAAAACGTTCGAAATATTTTGGCATTGCAAGATTTGGGGGAGTCAGACCCTTCTAACGTAGGGTTGGATGGTATACCTGGCGGATTTATAAATAGACCCCGGAACTCATTTCCAGACAACGCAAACAACGATTTTAACCCATTCGGAATTAATGACCCATCGGTACAAAGTATCTTAACGGAAGAAGTTCGTGATGTGGCAACGGTAGACCAAGGGTTCAGTGGAGTGCCTGTAAGCGACGGGAATGATTATGCAGTCTTAGAGAATGCAAGAAGGTTGAACCCGAGCGAATACAGAATCAATAGCCAATTGGGGTATATTTCGTTGAACCAACGCTTAAGTAATGATGAGGTATTAGCCGTTGCGTACCAATTTACGGTAAACGGACGTGTGTTTCAAGTAGGAGAATTCTCTAATGACGGTGTTAACGCCACGGGAGAAACACCGGGTGGGCCTATTGGAGGAGGGGCAGGAGATCCGAACGATCCGAATGACCCTATAGACCCAAATGACCCAAATGGTCAAGGTGGATTGCCACAAAACTTGGTAGTAAAACTCTTAAAAAGTAATATCACTATTGTCGAAGAGCCTATCTGGGACTTGATGATGAAAAATATCTACCCCTTAAATGCTTTTCAACTAGAACAAGAAGACTTTAGGCTGAATATATTGTATACAGACCCTTCTCCCCTAAATTATATCACTCCTGCTCCGGGAACTCCTGAGTTTCCTGCAGTGCCACTTCCCGAAGATGTTGAAGATACGGTACTCTTGCGAGTGTTTAATTTGGATAGGGTGAACTTTAATGGCGACCCGCAGCAAGGTGGTGATGGTTTTTTCGATTTCTTGCCAGGTATCACCGTAGACCAACAAAATGGAAATATCATTTTTACTAGCGTAGAACCTTTTGGGTCGTATTTATTCGATAAGCTCGACAATGATGATCAGGGCCCGGGAGATTATGATAATCAACAAACATATAACGCGAACCAAGCTAAATATGTGTACCGAACTTTATATTCAACCACAAAAATACAGGCGGAACAACAAGGAAGTGACAAAAATAAATTTCAATTAAAGGGAAGCTACAAATCGACAGGTGCAGACGGAATCCCAATTGGAGCCTTCAATATTCCTCAGGGATCGGTTACCGTAACTGCAGGAGGAAGAACACTGGTAGAGGGTGTAGACTATACCGTTAACTATCAGTTAGGACGTGTACAAATCATCGATCCTGCATTGCAAGCTTCTAACGTCCCAATTAATATTACTACTGAAAATAATACGTTGTTCGGCCAGCAAACAAGACGGTTCACAGGGTTGAATGTGGAACATAAGTTCAGCGATAAATTTCAACTTGGTGCTACTTATTTGAACTTGAATGAACGACCACTTACACAAAAGTCTTCTTTCGATACCGAGCCAATTAATAATACTATTTTTGGCTTGAATGCAAACTTCTCTACAGAAGTTCCATTCTTAACCCGCTTGGTAAACAAATTACCAAACATAGATACCGATGTGGTCTCGAATATATCGCTACGTGGTGAGTTTGCGTACTTAATGCCTGGAGCTCCTAAAATCTCCGATTTCGACGGTAAAACTACGGCGTATGTAGATGATTTTGAAGCGTCACAAACAGGGATTGATGTGAGCGCTCCCCTTACATGGACACTGGCAAGTACACCAATTGGTCTTGGCGGAGAATTTGCTAACGGAAATCTTCAGTATAACTACAATCGAGCAGGATTAAATTGGTATACCATCGACCCTGTTTTTTATAGTGGCCAACGACCTGATGGAGTTACCGATGAAGACCTCTCATCTCCCTTTACAAGAAGAATTTTTAGAGATGAAATTTTCCCTAACCAAGATTTGATACAAGGGCAAACACAAGCCATCTTTTCATTAGATATGGCGTATTACCCGAGCAGAAGAGGACAATACAACTTTAACCCAGAAGCGGCAGGAACCAATACACTGCCAAACCCAGAGACGCGTTGGGCGGGTATTTCTAGACAGCTAACTACTACCGACTTTGAACGTGCCAATGTAGAGTTTATCCAATTTTGGGTAATGGACCCCTACGTGCACGATGAAAGTATCAACGATCAAGGTTTCGTTACTTTCAACCTGGGTAATATTTCAGAAGATATTTTGAAAGATGGTCGTAAACAATACGAAAACGGATTGCCAGAAGATGGAGGTGTTGCTAATACAACTCCAACAGCTTGGGGTAAAGTGCCTACCAACCAAGCGTTGGTATATACATTCGATACGCAAGGGCAAGAGCGAATTAATCAAGATATTGGTTTTGATGGGCTTTCTGATGCAACAGAAGCATCACAATTCCCGGCATTTGCAAGCCTTCCCGATCCTGCCGGAGATAACTATCAATATTTTTTACAAGCAGAAGGAAACATTCTAGAGCGTTACTTGTTTTTTAACGGTTCTGAAGGAAATTCTCCAGAAGCAGTAGAGAATGATAATAGAGGAAACACCGCACAACCAGATGTGGAAGATATTAACCGTGATTACAGCTTGAACACGGTAGATAGCTATTACGAATACAAAGTGCCAATTTATCGTGGGATGAGTGTTGAAAACAACACCAGCTTAAATGGTGCCCAAGAAGATTTTATTACCGATGTTCGAGAGATAGACGTTACTACCCAAGACAATAATGTGATACCCGTGCGTTGGATTCAGTTTAAAGTGCCTATCAGCCAACCAGACGAAGCTGTAAATGGTATCTCAGACTTTAGATCGATTCGGTTTATGCGAATGTATATGAGCCAATTCTCACAGAATACAGTACTGCGTTTTGGTACGTTAGAATTGGTAAGAGGAGATTACAGACGATTTACACAATCGTTAGATATTACCGGAGAAGACCCTGAGATGGATGACACCGTGTTCGAGAATGAAGCGGTTAGTATTGAAGAGAATGACCAGCGTTCTCCTATTCCTTATGTGTTGCCTCCAGGAGTATTCCGTGAAGAGCTGAACAACAATAACAACCTCATTCGCCAAAACGAGCAATCACTTGCATTACGTGTGTGCGGCCTAGAAAACAACGACGGTAGAGGGGTGTATAAAAATTTCAACATAGACATGCGCCAGTATGAAAACCTGGAAATGTTTATCCATGCCGAATCCCTAGAAAACCAAACGCCATTGTCTGATGGTGATATGGTAGCATTTATGCGTTTGGGGAATGACCTCGATCAAAACTTCTATGAAATTCAGATCCCGTTAAATACTACAGCCTTTGGTAGTACTTCTGCGGAAGAAATCTGGCCTGTTGAAAATAGGTTGCGCTTGCCTTTAAGTCTGTTACAAGAATTGAAAACCAGAGTGCTGGGCGACCCTAGTTTTGATCCAACCGAAACTACATTCTTCCTCCAATCTGAGTTAGATCCTAGCACGCTAGGTTCAGAAAATGAATTGCGCATCGGTATTAAAGGAAATCCGAGTTTTGGAAATGTGCGAATTGTGATGCTCGGACTTAAAAACAACTCCGGACAAGAAATTTGTGGTGAAGCATGGTTTAATGAACTTCGCCTTTCAGAATTGAAAAATCAAGGTGGCTGGGCTGCCGTGGCAAGTGTAGACGCCAACCTTGCAGATTTTGCAACCATTAGCGGAACCGGAAGACGAAGCACAGTAGGATTTGGGTCGATAGAACAAGGTCCGAACCAGCGAAGTCGAGAAGATTTACAACAATACGACGTAATCACCAACGTGAATGTAGGGCAGATGTTGCCACCTAAATGGGGAATCCAATTACCTGTAAGCTACGGTCGCGGAGAAGAATTGATTACACCACAGTTCGATCCTGAATTCCAGGATATTGAGCTAGATGCACGACTTGATAACACAGAAGACCCAGAAGAACGCGAACGTATTCGTGAGCAATCTGTAGAATATACCAAACGACAAAGTATAAATGCGATTGGGGTTCGAAAAGACAGAACAGGCGATGGGAAACCACAGATTTACGACATCGAAAACTTTACTTTCTCAGCTTCATACAACCAAGAAGATCACCATGATTTTGAAATTGAGGATGCATTAGAACAAAATGTGCGCTTGGGAGGTGTATATAATTATAGTTTCAACCAAAAGCCATTTGAACCTTTTAAGAAGAACGATTCCTTGTTTACAGGAAAGTATTGGAAGTTCTTAAAAGATCTGAATGTAAATTACTTGCCTACAAGTTTAACGGTAAGCTCGAACATTACGCGACAGTATAACGAGCAGAAATTTAGAGAACTTAACTTGCTTCCTGGAAATATTGGTCTGCCAACTTTGTATCAACGTAATTTCTTATTCGATTGGCAGTACACGGTGAATTACAACCTCACCAAATCACTTCGATTTAACTTTAATACGTCGAACAACCGAATTGTCACCAACTATATTGACGATGAAGGTTTTGCCGATGACACCGTAGGCGTGTGGGATGGTTTCTTCGATATTGGAGACCCTAACCAGCACTTCCAATCGTTGCAGGTAAATTACGACCTGCCGTTCGACAAATTTCCGTTTTTAGATTTTGCAAGAGCTACGTACTCGTATACAGGTGATTTCCAATGGCAAGATGGTAGTGATCTTTTCAACAGTATTGAAATTCCATTATCTGACGGAACGGTAGACACATTCAACTTAGGAAATTCAATCCAGAACGCACAAACGCACAGAATTAATTCATCTTTAGATATGAATAAGTTCTACCGCTATGTTGGCCTTACCAAAATTACTGCGTCCAGAAGTGTTAACAACGCCGGGAGTGGTGGTGCCGGCGGAGCTGCGGGAAGTCGTGGTGGTGCTGGAAATGCTGGAGGTAAAGGTGGCGCCGGTGGAAAAGGCGGTGATGGCGGATCTGGTGATAACAACGATAAAGGTGGAGACACCAGGACAGGTGGAGCTACATTAGGTGGCGGTAACAGCGGTGTTGGAGGCGGCTCGAGAGGCGGCGCTGGAGGGGCAGGAAGCACCTCACTGAGTACAGGTGAAAAAGCAGCCAATACACTTATAGGTTTGGTAACTTCGATTAAAAAGATACAATTCAACTACCAAGAAAATCAAGGTATTTTCTTACCGGGTTATACACCGTCCATCGGCTTTATCGGTACCCTCAAGCCTTCTGCAGGCTTTACTTTTGGTAGTCAAGCCGAAATTAGAGACAGAGCTGCACGCATGGGGTGGTTAACATTGTATCCTGAATTCAACGAGCAATATACAGAGGTTGAAAGCAGACAATTGGATGCTCAGATTAATTTGGAGCCTTTAGACGATCTGAAGATTGACATTAATGGAAATAGAATTTATTCTGAAAACTATACAGAAAATTATATCGTTGAAGATGAAATCTATAGGTCATTGACACCGAATACCTTCGGAAATTTTAATATTTCAACCTTATTAATAAAGACAGCCTTTGGTCAGAGTGATGAAAACAATTCTGATGCCTTTAACGATTTTAGGGGCAACAGATTGATAGTTGCAAGAAGGTTGGCTACCGAATTCTACGGAACCTCGAGCTTCCCAGTTGATGAAGAAACAGGGTATCCGGTAGGTTTTGGACCAAATAGCCAAGATGTATTGTTACCTGCATTTGTTGCTGCCTATAAAGGAAGTGATGCATCTAATGAGGAGACGGGTATTTTAAGAGACATTCCGTTACCAAACTGGGATATTAAGTATACTGGTTTGATGAAGTTGAAGTGGTTTAAAGATCGTTTCAAGAGATTTTCTGTACAGCATGGCTACCGTGCAAGTTATACGGTGAACCAGTTCCAGACAAATTTAGATTACGACATCAACAATCCGACCGCTACCGACCAAGCAGGAGATTTCAAGAGTGAGATTTTGCTTACCAATGTAAACCTTACCGAGCAGTTTTCGCCTTTGATTCGTCTTGATTTTGAAATGAAAAATTCGATTAAGATATTGGCCGAACTTAGAAAAGATCGAGCGTTGTCATTGAGTTTTGCAAATAATCTTCTTACTGAAATTCAAGGAAACGAAATTATTTTAGGACTAGGATATCGAGTGAAAGATCTTCGTATTGCGACCAATTTTGGTGGAAAGAAGAAGGTACTGAAAAGTGACCTGAACTTTAAGCTTGATGTTTCTCGAAGAGATAATAAAACCATTATTCGATACTTAGATATCAACAACAACCAAACAACAGCCGGACAGACTATTTACGGACTTAATTTTATAACCGATTATGCATTGAGCAAGAATCTTACGGCATTGTTCTATTTCGATTATACGTTCTCTGAATATGCTATTTCAACGGCATTCCCACAAACTACGATACGTTCTGGGTTTACCCTGCGATATAACTTCGGAAATTAAAAATTAATTATAAATCATTACAATAATTTGAAATTATCATGAGTGTACCTTCCAACCTTAAATATACCAAAGACCATGAATGGGTGCGCATAGAAGGCGATGTGGCTACCGTTGGGATTACTGAATTTGCACAGGGCGAACTAGGCGACATTGTTTATGTTGAAGTGGAGACCGTTGATGAAACTTTAGATAGAGAAGAAGTATTTGGAACAGTAGAAGCGGTAAAGACCGTTTCAGATTTGTTTTCACCGCTATCTGGCGAAATCATCGAATTTAACGAAGCCCTAGAGTCAGAACCTGAAATGGTCAATTCAGATCCGTATGGAGATGGATGGATGGTAAAAATTAAAATTTCAAATCCTTCTGAAATTGAAGATTTACTAGACGATGCAGCCTATAAAGAAATTATTGGGGCCTAAAAACCTACTGCTTCTTGCTGTAACGTTCACAATTCTGATTACGATAGCATTTTTACTGCCTGGAAGAAGTGTTCCTCCAACCCGCTTTCCTATAGATAAAGTAGTGCATATTGCTATGAATGCTGGCTTGGCCATACTTTGGTTGTTAGTTGTTTTTAAACGAAAACAGAACCGTTTACCCATCACTTGGTTTTTTACTATACTGATAGCGTGTGTTTTATATGGCATAGTAATTGAAGTAATTCAAGAGCACTTCATTCCGTTAAGGAATGGAGATGTATGGGATTTGTTAGCAAACAGTGCAGGTATAGCATTGGGCGCTATCCTCTTTTATAGGGTACGTAATTATTTTGGCAATCAAATTTGATATTTCGTTTTATAGAACCCCATATTTTATTTAAATTAGCAACAATTAAATACTTCTATTATGGAAATTAAAAAGAACCCAAAGGCAGATATCAAGCAGTGGAGTTCAGTCTTCTTGCTGTTTGGTCTTGCATTCATGCTTTTTGTAGCGTGGCAAGCCATTGAGTGGAAAACGTACGATAAGGATAACTTGGCTGCAGACCAGCTAAATGTAGGTGACGATCTTGATGAGGAAATCCCAATTACCCAACAGTTAACACCACCACCACCACCACCTCCGCCACCACCAGCACCTGAGGTTATTGAAGTAGTAGAAGATGAGGAAGAAGTTGAGGAAACCATTATTGAGTCTACTGAAACAAATCAGGAAGAAGAAATCATGGAGATCGAAGAGATCGAAGAAGCCGTTGAAGAGGTGATCGAAGATGTACCTTTCGCAGTTATTGAAAACGTACCGGTATATCCTGGATGTGAAACTGCAGGGAACAATGCAGCGAAGAAAAAATGTATGTCTGAGAAAATTCAGAAATTCGTACAGAAAAAATTTAATACTGAGTTGGCAAACGACCTTGGGTTGGAAGGAAGACAGCGTATTTCAGTTCAATTTAAAATTGATAACAAAGGAAACGTAGTTGATGTGCGTGCAAGAGCACCGCATCCTAAGCTTGAATCTGAAGCAGTTAATGTGGTAAAATCATTACCTAAGATGACGCCTGGTATGCAACGAGGAAAAGCAGTAGGTGTAATTTATGCGCTGCCAATCTTATTCCAAGTAGAGAATTAATCTCCTAGTATATAGATATCAAATCCCGCTTCAAACGAAGCGGGATTTTTTTTTTGGCACAACACTTGTTTCAATAGTATTATAACTTCTAAATATAATAGTATGAAACCATCAAGTAATGTGTGTGGTACCACTACAAAAGTACCAAGGAAAACAAACGGAAAAAAGCAAATTAACATTCCATGGAACTCTAGAGTCTTCTTTCAGGTTGGTCTTATTGTAAGTTTATTGGCCATGTTTTTCATCATGGAAATTGAAGTCGCCATGGGTAACCCAACAGTTGTTGCAAACAAAGAACGTATTTGGGAGGAGCCACCTTTTCTAGATTATGTAATCGAAAAGAAACCTGTGAAGACACCTGTCAAAAAGCCAACGAAACCGGTAAAGCGGGTTCCGGTGCAAGCGGCTAAGCCAATTACCCACAGTTTTACCCAAATAGAGGATACAGATACAGAACTGGAAGGTAAGACGATTTCCGAAGGAGATCCTGTGACGACACCTACGGTTCCTAGCCAGCCTGATGGCGATGCTACAACTGAAACGGCTACAATTTTAGGGGTAGAATTTGTTCCTGTATTTCCGGGTTGTGAAGGCGCAATGGGAAACAATGCGAAGATAGATTGTATGTCTTCGAAGATCAGATCTTTTATTGCAAAGAAATTTGACGCTGGTAAGTTCGATTACTTCGAGCCGGGGAGCACCCAAAAAATATATACCGTATTTACCATAGATGTACACGGAAATGTGGTAGATATCCGTGCTAGGGCTACCGATAAGAAATTAGAAGCCGAAGCCCAACGGGTGATTCAGAAACTGCCCACAATGACTCCCGGTAGACAAGGAGCTACGGCGGTGAATGTTTCGTATTCAGTTCCTATAAGTTTTCAGGTACATAACTAACAGTACTTTGCCCACTTTAAACGAGTGGGCAACTTTTTTTAGGGCATTTCAAAAAAACGTATCTTTCGCTAAAATTAAGACCGCCGACCAATGAAGAACTTCCTTGTCTTTCTGGTGCTAACCACCTGCTTTAGCCTAGATGCCCAGAATTCTGTTACTAGCGTAGAAAAATATCCTGTCTTCCCCGAATGTGCTGAAGTTCCTATTAGTGCACTTGAAACTTGCTTTACAACCACCTTCCAAAATTATATTTACACAAATTTTCAGATTCCTGAAATCGTAATTACAGAAAAGTATAGTGGTTCAATGACCTTATTTTTTGAAGTTGATAAATCGGGAACATTCAAATTGCTCTATGCCGATGCAATCTATAATGAATTAAAAGAGGAAGCCCAGCGTGTTTTTGAAACCATGCCTCAAATAATTCCTGCAACATATAACGGCAATCCAACCTATGTGCAATTTACGTTGCCGCTAGCCATCCCTTTAAAAGCACCAGGAACTTCTGTGCTTGTTGCTGCGGAAACCGAAGCTTCAGAAAGCGAAAAAGTAGATACCTTAAAAAATGAATATGACGCCATTGAAAAGTTCCCGTATGAAAACGAGGAATATACAAGCGCAATTAATATACCGCTGTCACACCATAATTACAGTTTGTTTGATCCTGCCATGAACCGTGTGGGAATAAATAACCACACTGCGCAAAAACCGTATGTGTACTCTGAAGTGAATAAGTACTACAATTTCGAAACGGAAAATCAGAAGTTACTAAAGAACAAATCATCTTGGTTTGGTAGAAAATTCTGGAATGAACACATGGTGCAGCTAAAAACCAAAGATTTTTGGTTTACACTAGATCCTGGAGTCGATTTACAAGTTGGAAAAGATACCGATGCCGATATAGATACCTATAACAACACCCGTTTGGTATATACCCAGGGTGGAATTGGGAAACAGATTAATTTCTTTGCCGTGGTTTATGAGAGCCAAGGGCGTTTTGCAGATTATTACAACCGTTTTACTGAATCGCTCAGACCCTCGGGGGGCAATCCCGGTATCATTCCAGGTAGGGGGATTGCCAAAAGATTTAGAGACGATTCGTACGATTATCCAGTCGCCACCGGACATGTTTCATACACACCTAGTAAATGGTTTAATGTGCAATTAGGGCATGGAAAACTCTTCTTCGGAGATGGTTATCGCTCATTGTTGTTAAGTGATAATGCCTCTCCGTATCCTTTTTTCAAACTGAACACCACCGTGTGGAAGTTAAAGTATACCAACACATGGATGAGTTTACGGGATGTGCGACGGGAAGTGACTGAAGACGGCGCTTTCAGAACGAAATTCGTTGCAAGTCACTATCTGAGTTACAATATTACCAAACGCCTGAACATCGGTTTGTTCGAATCTGTGATTTGGGAAAACAGCAACGATAGGGGGTTCGATTTCAACTATGTGAACCCGGTAATTTTTTACCGTGCCATCGAGTTTTCTACCAGTTCTAGAGCGGGTAATGCTCTGATCGGCCTGAGTGCAAAATATAAATTTACCGATCGTGTAAATGCCTATACCCAGGTTGTGATCGATGAATTTTCATCTGGTGATATTTTTGGTGGTGAGAAAAGCTGGAAGAATAAATACGGCTATCAACTAGGAGCAAAATACTACGATGCCTTTGGGTTAAAAGGGCTCTATCTACAAGCCGAATACAACAGAATACGGCCGTATACGTATTCGCATAATACGATTACGTTGAATTATGGGCATAACAACCAGTCGTTGGCCCATACGTTGGGAGCTAATGTTTCAGAATTTACTTCCATTGCACGATATCAAAAAGGGAGATGGTTTGGAGATTTAAAAGTGATTTTAGCCAAAAGAGGGTTAGAGTTCGAACCACCTGCAGAAGATGTTCCTTACTACGGCGGAAATATTTATGGAGATGAAGACCTAAGGCCCTTTGACACTGGTGTGGAAGTAGGCCAGGGAAACACAACCGACTTTTTCCATACAGAAATACAAGGAGGGTATGTGTTGAATCCTGCAACCAATTTAAAAGTATACGCAAGCCTAATTTACAGAGACTTTAAACCTATGGAAAACACGGCTACCAATTTTGAAAATACGACCACGTGGGTCAATTTCGGAATACGCACCGATTTGTTTAATTGGTATTACGATTTTTAGGGAAAGGATTGATTTTACTGCCTACCCTCGTCCATTTTTTTTGCGCGCTCTTGGTTTTTTTTCAGTAATTCGGTTTGCCTTTTATTTTTATCTCGTTCTCTACCTTTTTCCAGCGCTACTGCTTTGTAAACGCTGCGTAGAAAACGCTCAGTGGTGATAAAACCGTCTCCATAGCCTTTTTCATCAAACAATTCACTAAAATTTCGCATTTCGGCTACTTGGTCTTCAGTTTTGTTCATCATGTATTCTACAACCACCTTGTCATAGAAAATTTTCATCATGCGGCGCATTTCAATAACATCGGCTCTGTTTGCTAAATTTCCGTGTCCAGGAATTATTACAGTCTCGTCGTTTGCACGATTCATGATGGTTGTAAGTCCACGCTGGTATCCTTCGTAACTACCTCCATTTTCAAAATCGATAAAAGGGTACATTCCATTCACAAAGGCATCACCTGTATGAATTACGTTGCTCTTCGGAAAATAAACCATAATATCACCCTTGGTATGTGCATTCGGGATGTGAAATAATTTTATTTCTTCGTCATTATAGTGAAACAACATATCGTCTTGGAATGAAATGGCTGGTAATTGCTCGTAATCTATTTCCATGTTTTCTTGAGCCTGCTCTCGAATTCTGATCATCAGCTCTTCTTTGGTTTCCTCCATGGCAGCTAATTTTTCTCCGCTGCCAGATATGCCTTTGGCTTCTTCAATACTTTTTTCAAGATCAGCCAATGCTTGTTGCTCGGCTGTTTTATACATTTTGGAAAGCATGATATCCCTTGTGTTCTCATGGGCCAAAATAGTAGCCCCTTTTCGCTTAAAGTTTTTATTACCACCTGTGTGATCACCATGGGCATGGGTATTAATTACAAATTCTAACGGTAGATCAGTTTCTTTTGCAATGGCTTCTAGTATCGATTCTGAAATATTTTCAAACTGGGTGTCAATCATCAGCACGCCATCTATCCCGTGATGAACGGCAATATTACCGCCCATTCCTTTAAGCATAAAAATATTATCTGTGACAGGGTAGGTGCCCGGCCTGTTTTTGGCTTTCTCTTCTGCTTTTTTAGTTAGTTCTGGATCATTTCCTATTTCTTCATCGGTCTGTGCAAACGAAAATGTGCATATAAATAGGGCGATTACAAGTGCGAAATTTAATTTCATTATATCATGATTTAATTGAGGGCTCAAAATAATAAAAAAACCGTTTGTTCGTGCAAGTATATGGTATTTATATTGTGAAAAATAGGTGGTTCACGTATCTTTGCAGCGTTTTAAAACGAACTCATTTTGGCAGTTACCCAAACTTCTTCATTGCCTGTTTCTATCGTTAGGAATTTCACCGAAATTACAAAGATGCGCCTTTCCGTAAGTGTCGTATTTTCTTCGGTGGCTGGTTACTTGTTAGGAGCCGAAAGTATCGACTTTTTTGAATTGCTGCTTCTTTGTGTAGGAGGATACTGTATGGTTGGGGCCAGCAACGTTTTTAACCAGATCATCGAACGCGATTTAGACGCTTTAATGGAACGAACCAAAAATAGGCCTATCCCAGCAGGACGGCTTGGGGTAACTCCAGCGTTTATATTGGCCAGCGTCCTTACGCTGATTGGTATTGTGGTGTTGTATATTATAAATCCGCAAACGGCGATGTTCGGGGCCATTTCTATTTTTATGTATGTGAGTTTGTATACTCCGCTAAAAACACGTACGCCACTTTCGGTATTTGTGGGGGCCTTTCCAGGGGCAATTCCATTTATGTTAGGTTGGGTAGCGGCTACAAACGATTTTGGTATCGAACCGGGTACTTTGTTTATGATTCAGTTTTTCTGGCAGTTTCCCCACTTTTGGGCAATTGGTTGGTTTTTGTTCGAAGATTATAAACGTGGAGGCTTTTTTATGCTTCCCAATGGGAAACGTGACAAAGGAACTGCCATACAAGTAATTTTATACAGCATCTGGACGGTGCTCGCATCGCTTATCCCTGCAGTTGGGGTAACTGGCAGATTGTATATTACGCCTATTTCAGCAGTATTGGTGGGAGGTCTGGGAATCTGGCTCATTTATTATGCGTTTCGCTTGTTTAAGAAAAAAACCGACGTGGCGGCACGTCAACTTATGCTCGTAAGCGTAAGTTATATCACCTTGCTTCAGATTATTTATGTAGCAGATAAGTTTATTAGATAACAACTATTTCAGAAGAGCGACTTGGGAAATAGCTGCTTTTCCAAAGGAAAAATTAAATAATGGCAAATTATACAGAAGGTACAGAAAGGCAAAAACTCATCAGAGCAAAAAAAATGATGCTCTGGTTTGGAATTATCAGTCTTTCTATGAGTTTTGCGGGTCTTACAAGTGCTTATGTAGTAAGTAAGGAGCGCCCCGATTGGTTAACAGATTTCCAAATCCCCAACGCATTTTACATCAGCCTTGTGCTCATTCTGGTGAGCAGTCTTACTGTACATCTGGCAAAACAAAAAATAAAAAAGGGTATTCATGGTGCAGGGATGGCGCTCTTGGTCATTACGCTTTTACTCGGATTAGGTTTTATAGCCTTTCAATTTGTAGGGTTTAACCAAATTGTAGCTGCGGGATATTATTTTACCGGTAGTGAGAGTACCATCACAACATCATTTTTATATTTAGTGGTGCTGTTGCATGTTGCACACGTAATTGCAGGTCTTATAAGCCTTTTGGTTGTGATTTTTCAGCATGCCCGTAAAAAGTATTCCAACGGAAATACCCTAGGGGTTGAATTGGCTGCTACTTTTTGGCATTTTGTAGACATACTATGGATTTACCTATTGTTGTTTATCTATTTTGTTTAAAAAAGATCGACCATGCCCCATGATGATTTGTGATGGGAGAAGCGATTACTTTAGGATGAATATAAATTGATACTTGAAGTTTCGTTAAATAAATATTAATCGTATTTTTGACACCGAATTAACACCAACTACTTTCTATGGACACTACTGTTGCAAAAACAGGAACCGAAGGAAAAACCTGGGGCGGAGGGAACAAACCGCTAAATGCCAGCTATGGTAAGATGATGATGTGGTTTTTCATCGTATCTGATGCATTGACCTTCTCGGGCTTTATTGCCGCATACGGTTTTTCTAGATTCAAATTTATTGACGCTTGGCCCATCGCAGATGAGGTATTTACGCACGTTCCATTCTTACACGGCGTTCCAGCGCCCATGTACTACGTGGCATTCATGACCTTTATATTAATCTTCTCGTCGGTGACCATGGTATTGGCGGTAGATGCAGGACATAAAATGCAGCAGAAGAAAGTGATTTGGTACATGTTTTTTACCATCATTGGAGGAGCAATTTTTGTGGGCTCACAAGCTTGGGAATGGGCTACCTTTATTAAAGGTGATTATGGTGCTGTAGAGACCAAAGGTGGAAAAATTATCCAATTCTTAGATACTGAAGGGAAACGAGTGGCAATAGCAGATTTTGCTGAAAAAATTCCAACAGCCCGTAACGTACACGAAGAAAGCAACGGAGTTTGGTACGAAGCCGAAGAAACCCAAACTACCTTCTCTTTTGAAGAAGTGAAAGCTGGATTCTTAGCGAACGACAATCTCTTGGTACGAACCCAATATTATGACGAAAACGGAGAACCTACTGTGTTAAGTCGTGAGGAGTCTATCGAAAAAATTGTAAATGACGGGAAATTAGTTGTGGAAGGTGCGAACCTAAAACACAATGAATACGGGCATCCGCTCTTCGCAGATTTCTTCTTTTTTATTACCGGTTTTCACGGTTTCCACGTATTAACGGGAGTACTCATCAATATCATCATATTCTTTAACGTCATCATAGGGACCTATGAGCGTAGAGGAAGTTATGAAATGGTTGAAAAAGTTGGACTGTATTGGCACTTTGTAGATTTAGTTTGGGTATTCGTATTTACCTTTTTCTATCTCGTTTAAATTAAATAGTAAGTCTGAAATATTAAAGACTCAAAAACAATGGCACACGAACATAAATTAGCAATATTTAGAGGAACGCTGAAGTTTAAAAGCAACATCGCCAAGATATGGGGCGTGTTTGTTTTTCTCTCTATTGTTACGATCATAGAAGTAGCACTGGGTATCCTTAAGCCTGAATTTTTATTGGAGAACCGCTTTTTGGCAATGAAATATCTGAACTGGATTTTCATTATTCTGACCCTAGTAAAAGCATATTACATTACGTGGGACTTTATGCACATGCGAGACGAAAAGAGCTCGTTGCGCCGTGCTGTAGTATGGACAGGCGTGTTTTTGATCTGTTACCTGATTTTGATACTACTTATCGAAGGAGATTATATTTACGAAGTATATAAAAGCAATTACGTAAAATTCGATTTTTAACCATCGATTAAATATTATAGAAAAACCCGACAGTATTGTTGGGTTTTTTTATGGTTAAAAGTTGTTCAACCTCTCTTTGGAGCGTATTTTTGCAAAGTGTTATAAAAGGCATGAATTACTTATTTGTAAGACTCGTGTTAAAGACTGCTGTATGAAGAATTCGACTATTTTTGGTGTTTTAATTACTGTTGCTGTTAAAAAATACCTTGTCCTTGCCATTCTTTTCCTGTTGCCCATTACGGCGTATCTATTTTTTGCCACGGGTGTCAACAATTTTGTAAAACTACCTACCCTTACCGAAAATGTTCAAGAACTACATCGGTTTGTTGATAGTGATGGAGCACCCATTGTCCTAGAAGATAGAATTACGGTGTTGGTGTTCTTCGGAAATGAGCTAGAAGCGAGAAAAGCGAATGCATTTAACCTCGCCCATAAAATTTACAAGAAAAACCATCAATTTGAAGAATTTCAATTTGTAACATTGATTACCTCAGGCCAAGTTGACGAAGCAGTTGCCCTTAAAGACGAACTTGCTGAAATTGAAAACCCCAAAGATTGGAAGTTCGCCGTGGGAACTGCGGAAGCCATACAAGATGTTTTTTTTTCGTTGAGGTCTGATGGAGCCCTCAATGAAAATTTTGCTACAGACTATGTGTTTATTATCGATAAACAACGAAACCTTCGCGGGCGAACTGATGATGAAGACGTGGGCATGCTCTATGGCTACGATGCTTCAAATTACGCCGAGATCAATAATAAAATGAGCGACGATATTAAAGTAGTGCTGGCTGAATATCGCTTGGCGCTCAAAAAATACAAAGCAGATAGAGAAATCTAAGCCTGATATGAAAAAACAGAACTATTCGTATATCGGAATATCTTTCATCATCTTACTCTTTGGAATCATTTTTATTCCGAAGATTTTAAACCGTATCAACAATGACGGAGTGGTAGATAAAGACCGCCATAATCTAGAACGAAAAGATATGCAGAATGATACACTGGCTTTTATAGGAAATAAAAAAGTTCCAGCCTTTCAATTTGCAAACCAAAACGGTGATAGCATCTCAAATGCAGACTACAAAGGCAAGGTGTATGTGGTTGAATTCTTCTTTAGTACGTGTCAGGATATTTGCCCCGTAATGAACCAAAACATGCAAAAGGTTGCTAAAGCATATCCAGGCGAAAATGTTGGCATTGCCTCTATCAGTATAGACCCAACTTACGACACGCCAGGAGTTTTAAAGGATTATGCCCAAGCATACGGAATTACCCATCCGAACTGGAATTTTCTAACGGGAGATAAAGAAGAAATATTTCAACTTTCAAACGAAGGATTTAATTTGTATGCTGCCGAAGGTATGGACGAAGAAGACCAGTTTCAACATTCGGGCTATTTCGCACTTATCGACCAAGAAGGAAATATTAGATCGCGAATTGATGAAAACGGAAACCCGATTATCTATTACGACGGTCTGTCTGAAGAAGGAGTGCAAATGCTTATAGAAGATATTGAAAAACTGTTATGAATACAACCAAAAACACCGCAACTAAAAAATATACCATTTGGATTTGGATACTCTCTATTGCGATTCCAATCGCCGTAGCTGTGTTATTCACCATCCGAATCCCGGGTGTACAACGCCTCGGATTTTTGCCGCCGATATATGCCTCGATTAATGCACTCACAGCATTGTTGCTCATCGTTGCCGTTATCATGGTTAGAAATGGCAAACTAAAGATTCATGAAAACATCATGAAAACCTGTATTGTACTTTCGGTTTTATTTTTGGTGATGTATGTTGCGTATCACATGACTTCAGATGCAACTCCGTATGGTGGAGAAGGTGCCCTGCGGTATGTATATTTCTTTATACTGATCAGTCATATAGCATTGTCTATTGGGGTTATTCCATTTGTGTTAATTACATACGTAAGAGCTATCACAGGAAACTTTCCGCAGCATAAAAAAATAGCACGTATTACATTTCCACTGTGGTTGTATGTCGCAATCACTGGTGTGGTGGTTTACTTAATGATTTCACCTTATTACTAATGTATAAAAAGATAGCTGTCGTGTTTGTCCTTTTGGTGCTGGTTTCCCTTCCAGCTGACGCCCAATGTGCCATGTGCCGCGCTGTGTTGGAAAGTGAAGAGGGTGGGGCTGCCGCTAAAGGCATTAACAACGGAATTCTCTACTTGATGTTAATTCCGTACGTGCTTATCGGCGGCATCGGATATGCGATTTACAGAATGAGACAAAAGGCAAAAGCAGAAGATAATTAACAAAACCTTCACATTTCAACTGTAACAATAGAGAATGTCTAAAGTCTTACTCTATAAAGACTTTCCTTCTAAAATCCCCAGAAGTCTTAACGTTTATTTTGCAAAATTCAGTTAAAAAGACTGTTATTTTGCCGTGTTGACATTTGTAATATGATAGAAATTAAAGATTTACATAAATCATACAAAATGGGGGCCAATTCTCTCCATGTGCTTAAAGGCATCAATTTTTCGGTAGAAGAAGGCGAGATGGTTTCCATTATGGGCTCTTCAGGTTCGGGGAAATCTACCTTACTGAATATTTTAGGGATGCTCGATGAAGCAGATGAGGGTACCTATCATTTGGATGGAAAACCCATCAAAAACCTAAATGAAAAAATAGCCGCCAAATACCGAAATCAGTTTCTGGGCTTTATCTTCCAATCTTTTAATCTCATCAATTATAAAAATGCCTTAGATAACGTGGCGATGCCGTTGTATTATCAAGGTGTTAAACGAAACATTCGCACCGAAAAAGCAATGCATTATCTAGAAAAGGTAGGCTTGGCAGATTGGGCCACACATCTACCCAATGAATTGTCGGGTGGTCAGAAACAGCGAGTAGCGATTGCCCGTGCCCTAGCGAGCGATCCCAAAGTGTTGTTGGCAGATGAGCCCACGGGTGCGCTCGATTCAAAAACTTCGTATGAAGTGATGGAATTGATACAAGGCATTAACGACGAAGGAAAAACCATTCTTTGTGTTACCCACGAAGACGATATCGCACACATGTGTAAACGCATTGTAAATTTGAAAGATGGAATCATCATAGACGATAGCAAGGTATCCCAAGTGCGTGCCGCCACGGCATATAAAAAAGCGATTGAGCATGTTTAATATTGAACGTTGGCAGGAGATTTTTGAGACCATTCGTAAAAATAAATTACGAACCTTCCTTACGGGTCTTTCGGTGGCTTCCGGAATTTTCATCTTGGTAATCTTACTAGCCATTGGACAAGGTATGCAAAATGGTGTGGCAAAAGAGTTTGAACAGGATGCTGCCAATCGAATTAGCGTATGGACGGGGGTGACTTCTGAAAGTTTTAAGGGATTAAACCCTGGGCGTCGCATCCAGATGGATAATACAGATTATGAAATCGCCGAAAAAAAGAATATCGACCAGCTAGAATACAAGTCGGGTGTGTATAGTATTTGGGGAGGTCTTACTTCCTACGGAAATGAGAACGGTAGCTACAGAATTGAAGGCGTTCGCGGAGATTATCAATTCTTAGAAAATGCTTCTATGGTGACTGGGCGTTTCATAAACGATAGCGACCTCGATAATTATGAAAAGGTCGCAGTTATTGGAAATCGGGTGTACCAAGATCTTTTCAAACAAAAAAATGCAATAGGTGAATACATTAAAATTACGGGTATTCAATTTAAAGTAGTGGGAGTCTACACAGATCCTGGAGGTGAACGTGAAGAAACACGTATTTTTATTCCACTCACAACGTCACAACGTATTTACAACGCCGGAAACGACTTGCGTAGCCTTGTATTTACACTAAAACCCGAAGAAAACTTCGACAAGGCATTGGCAGCTTCTGAAGCGTTTAGCGCACAACTTGAAACTGACCTAAAAACCAGATATAGCATTTCTCCTACCGATGAACGCGCTGTGAACATCAACAACTCTCTCGAAAATGCAAAGCGCTTCTATGATTTAATGAATATGATTCGTTGGTTTTTCTGGGGTGTAGGGATTTGCACCATCATTGCGGGTGTAGTGGGTGTAAGTAATATCATGCTCATAATTGTTAAAGAACGTACCAAAGAAATAGGAATTCGGAAGGCCATAGGGGCACAACCACTTTCTATTATAGGAATGATTTTACACGAGTCTATTTTTGTTACTGCTATTGCCGGATTCGTGGGGCTCATCTTTAGTTTGTTTTTATTGGAACTCGTAGGGCCTTACATTGAAACCGACTATATCAGGAATCCGTCGGTAGACTTTGGCGTCGCCATTACCACGGTAATCATTTTGATACTCGCAGGAACATTGGCAGGTTTTTTTCCTGCTAGAAGAGCCGCCAAAATTAAACCCATAGTAGCCTTGAGAGATGAGTAAAATTTTTAGTCGAGATAGTTGGGCCGAAATCATAGAGGCACTAAGCAGTAATTGGTTTAGAACCTTACTTACCGCGTTTGGTGTGCTCTGGGGGATCTTTATTCTCGTTATTTTATTGGCAGCGGGTAACGGCCTAGAAAATGGCGTGAAACAGGGGTTTGACGGAATGGCCACCAATTCTATGTTTATGTGGTCTCAAACTGCTTCTAAACCTTATAAGGGCTTGCCGAAAGGAAGAAGGTACCGATTTAAGGTGGGTGATGTTGAAGCCATACGGCAAAATGTCGCCAATCTTAAATATGTGTCGCCTCGTAACCAGTTGGGGGGCTTTAGAGGGGCTAATAATGTAACACGCGGATTGAAAACAGGGGCTTATAACGTGTACGGCGATTATCCCGAAATCATCGAACAACAACCCATGGATATCACTTCTGGAAGGTTTCTGAATTACTCAGATATTGAAGAAAAAAGAAAAGTAGCCATCATTGGTGAGTCAGTAAAAACGGGCTTGTACGATGTGGGAGAAGAAGTAATTGGATCGTATATAAAAATTAACGGAGTAAACTTTATGGTGATTGGCACCTATAAGAAGAAATCGAATAACGGAGGTGATGCAGAAGAGGCCCAAAAGGAGATATTTGTTCCTTTTACCGCATTCTCACAAGCTTTCAATATGGGAGAAAATGTTGGGTGGATGGCGATCACCGCAAACGACAACTCGTCTATTACCCAATTGAAATCACAGGTTTTTGATGTAATAAAAAACAGACATACCATACATCCTGAAGATGATAGAGCTATCGGGCATTTCGATTTGTTCGAGGAGTTTAGTAAAATAACCGGCTTGTTCACCGCTCTTAATTTTGTAGCCTACTTTGTTGGGGTGTTGGTGCTGCTTTCTGGAATTATAGGTATAAGTAATATCATGCTCATTGTGGTAAAAGAACGAACCAAAGAAATTGGCATACGCCGTGCGCTAGGAGCAACACCTTGGAGTATACGGGTGCAGATTCTTTTAGAATCGATATTTCTCACTATTATTTCGGGAATGGCTGGAATTGCGTTGGCTTCTGCCGTATTAGCTTTAGTTAATTATGCCATGGAAGGCATGGATACTTCAGAAATGATGTTCTTAAATCCAAGTGTGAACATTGGAGTTGTGCTAATTGCACTTACCATTTTAATTGTTTCAGGGCTTTTGGCAGGATTAATTCCCGCGCAAAATGCCATCCGTGTAAAACCCGTAGACGCTTTAAGAACTGACTAACGAATATATAATCAATCTAGAATTTCAACTAAAATGAAAAAATCTGTTACAATAATAATTTTAATCTCAATTGCTGTTTTCTTCACAATTGCTATGTTTTGGTTATGGCAAAAAAATGCGGAAGATCCTATCACGTATACCACAGAGAACGCTACCACGCAAACGATTGTTAGAAAAACAGTAGCAACGGGAAGTATTGTGCCTAAAGAAGAGGTACTCATAAAACCGAATATTTCAGGAATCATTGATGAAATATTTGTGGAAGCTGGAGATGTGATCAAGCGAGGCGACTTAATCGCAAAGGTAAAAGTGGTTCCCAATGTTTCGTCGCTTACGAGTGCGAAAAATAATATCAACGCTGCAAACACACAGGTTGAAACAGCTCGACTTGCTTTTGAAAGCCAAAAGAATATCTATAATAGACAAAAGGAGCTTTTTGAAAAAGGGGTGATTTCAGCGAATGAGTTTGATCAGGCGCAACTTTCCTATGATCAGGCGCAACAGCGTTACAATCAAGAAAAGGTGAACCTCACAGGAGCTAGACAAAATTTCGATATCATCAAAACAGGTACGACTAGTGGGTTAGGAGCTTCAGCAAACACTGAAATTAGAGCTACCGTTGCAGGTATGGTGCTAGATGTGCCTGTAAAAACTGGAAATCAGGTGATTGAAGCTAATAATTTCAACGATGGAACGACCATAGCGACCTTGGCCGATGTTGACAAAATGATTTTTGAAGGAAAGGTAGACGAGAGTGAAGTGGGTAAAATTAAAGAAAGCCTTCCGTTAGAAATTACGGTAGGAGCTATTGAAAATAAAAAGTTTGATGCGGTATTAGATTATATTGCTCCTAAGGGGGTAGACGAGAATGGTGCCATTCAATTTGAAATAAAAGGAACGCTGAAGAAGCAAGATTCTACTACCTTTATTCGGGCAGGTTTAAGTGCCAATGCATCAATTATTCTTGCAAAGGCTGAAGATGTTTTGGCCCTTCGGGAAGCCTTGGTACAATACGACCCGAAAACCAAAAAACCTTTCGTAGAGGTAGCCGTGGGAGAACAAGAATTTGAACGCCGAGATATAGAGCTAGGTATTAGCGATGGTATTAATGTAGAGGTGAAGAGCGGTATCACCAAAGAAGATAATATCAAGGTTTGGAACCAACTTAAAGCGGCGCCAGCGTTTGGCGGACAATAATTTTTAGCCATTATTGTAACACTTTCAATAATCAAAAGACGTATACTTCAACTATAATCAATCATGAAAAAATTCGGAATTTTAATTCTATTTGCGTGTATCACCCTTTCCACACAGGCTCAAAACAAACAATGGACCTTAAAGGAGTGTGTTCAACATGCGTTGGAAAACAATATTTCTGTAAAGCAGAGTGAACTCAATTTAGAAGTAACCGAAGCAGACCGTTTGTCGGCAGTAGGAAACTTTATCCCTAGTTTGAACCTTTCAGGAAGTGTGTCAGAAAATACAGGGTTGAGTTTTAACCCAGTAACAAACAATGCACAGACCACCACATTTTTATCGGTTACAGGAAGAATTAACGTAGGATATACCTTGTTTGATGGACTTCGGAATGTGAGGCAGCTACAACGTGCAAAGCTTTCAAAATTGGCAGCGCAATACAGTTTAGATAAGATGAAAGACGACATTGCACTATTTGTGGCCAATGCTTACTTAACAGTTCTGAACAATAAAGCGAATCTTGCGTCTGCAAAGTCGCAGAATTTAGTAACCATAGAACAAATTGAACGTACCAATGCTTTGGTAGATGCGGGCACCTTGCCAAGAGGAGATTTGTTAGAAATTGAAGCGACCAATGCGAGTGAGCTTCAGAATATAGCTGTGTTAGAAAATGCTGTAACCGTTTCACGTATCAGCCTAGCGCAATTATTGCTCATTAAAGATTATGAAACTTTCGATATTGTAGATGAAGGATACGATGTGGTACAAAACGAAATTGCCGAAAAGCCTGTTTCAGAAATCATCGCAGCCGCATCCGAAAACAGAAGTGAAGTGAAAATTGCAGAGCAGAACGTAGCCTTGGCTGAAAAAGATCTCCAGATTGCTAAAGGAGCCTACTTGCCTACACTTTCTGCCTTTTTTGGATATGACACACGTTATACCGATGCGACGAGTTTTGCTCAAATACCAGACCCTAATAACCCTACCAGTATTCAACCTATTGGCGTAGTACAAGAAACCGGACAAGTGGTGGTGGGTGAATTTCCAAACACCATTAACCAAATTGTAGGAGCAGACCCATTTATCGATCAATTATACCAGAACGATGGTATTTCGTATGGTTTGCAACTAAATATTCCCGTATTTAACGGATTTCAAGTTAGAAGCAACGTAATGCGAAGCAAGGTAAATATAGATCGCGCAAATTTTGAGCTTGAACAGGCGAAACTAGACCTTGAGAGTAATGTGTATCAGGCCTATGTAGATGCGAAAGGATCGTTAAAGGCGTATGAAGCTGCAAAGAAAGCGTTAGAAAGTCAAGAATTGGCGTATCAATATGCGAAAGAACGATATGATGTCGGGCTCACCAATGCATTCGATTTTAGCCAGAGTAAAGTGCGTTACGATAACTCAGTTATTGCGCTGAACCAAGCCAAATATGATTATATTTTTAAATTGAAAGTATTAGAGTTATATTTTGGAGTAGAACCAGCCGAATTAAAATTTTAGATATGAAAAAGAAGTTACTTTGGATTTTAGGAATTCTCGTATTCGCAGTTGTCCTGATGCTTGTTGCCAAAAAAATGGGCATGTTCGGTAAAGGAGGAAATTTTAAAGAAGTTGAAATTGCCAAAATTGAACCCATCGATATCACAGAAACAGTTGCAGCTACTGGAAAAATACAACCAGAAGTTGAGGTGAATATTTCATCTGAAGTTTCAGGAGAAATCATCGAACTACCCATAAAGGAAGGGCAACAAGTTGAAAAAGGTGACTTGCTTGTAAAAATTAACCCAGATTTAATTCAAGCTGCGGTAAGCCAATCGCAAGCGGGACTTCAAAATGTGAGAGCCCAATTATCACAAGCCGAAGCAGCCCTTAAAAATAGTAAGGCAAGCTACGAACGGAACAAAGCACTTTTTGATAAAGGGGTTATTTCTAAATCTGAATGGGACCGAGCTGTGGCAGATTATGAAGGTGCGCAAGCCAACGTACAGGCTGCGTATTACAGCGTGCAAAGTGCTTCTGCAAATGTGAAGCAGTCTAGAGATAACTTGTCTCGAACCACTATTTTCGCGCCAATGAGCGGAACTATTTCATTGTTAGCGGCAGAATTAGGTGAACGGGTTGTAGGGACGGCCCAAATGGCCGGTACCGAAATACTGCGAGTTGCCAATTTGAGCAATATGGAGGTTGAGGTTGATGTAAATGAAAACGATATTGTAAAGGTCGCTGTGGGCGATAGTACCATCGTAGAGGTAGATGCTTATCTTAAAAGAGAGTTTCGCGGTGTTGTAACCGAAATCGCCAACTCGGCGCAAAGTACCCTTACGGCAGATCAGGTGACCAACTTTAAAGTGAAGGTGCGCATTTTGCCTGAATCGTATAAAGATCTAACCGAAGGAAAACCAGAAAGTTATTCTCCTTTTAGACCGGGAATGACAGCGACAGTAGATATTATTACCAACAAACGAAAAAATATAATTGGTGTACCTATTAGTGCCATTGTAATTAAAACAGATACCACGGCTGGAAGAAAACCAGCACGGGCCAAAGGGTCTTCTTCTGCTATTGAAGAAAAATTTGAATGTGTCTTTGTGAAAGATGGAGAAGACGCAAAACTACGGGTGGTTACCACAGGTATTCAAGACGATACAAATATTGAAGTGTTGAGCGGCTTAAAAGAAGGAGATGTTGTCATTACAGGACCGTACAAAACAGTGACCAAAACATTGAATGCTGGTGATAAGGTAAGCGTAGCTCAAGAAGAGAGCGTAAGCAATACAAAAGACAGCGAAGAATAATGGCGATATTACTTTGTATAGAAACAGCAACCACAAATTGCTCAGTAGCGCTTTCGGTAAACGGAAGCGTTATTGCATTAAAAGAAGATAGGAGCGATCGTTACAGCCATGCCGAACAACTGCACGTTTTTATCAATCTAGTTCTAGAAGAGGCTGGTGTGGGTAAAGAACAACTTGATGCCGTTGTGGTAAGTAAGGGACCTGGTAGTTACACAGGACTTCGTATTGGTGTTTCTGCTGCCAAAGGGCTGTGTTACGCGCTCGACAAACCCCTTGTAAGTGTTTCTACATTGCGGGCACTAGCAGGTCAGGTAAAAGGAACTGACTTTATAATACCTATGTTAGATGCTCGGCGCATGGAAGTATATGCTGCTGTTTTTGGAGCACAATATGAGCTATTGCGAGAAACACAAGCTGAAATAGTAGATGAAAGTTCTTTTGAAGAATATTTGCAACAAGGCCCGACCACTTTTATAGGCAGTGGCGTGGAAAAATTTCAAAAGTTAGTTACGCACGAGAACGCCAAGTATGTAAAAGATGCAATGCCGTCAGCCAGTGATTTAGCGCCAATTGCTGAAGAAAAATTTATGAAAAGAGATTTTGAAGATGTAGCCTATTTTGAGCCTTACTACCTGAAAGATTTTGTAAAAGGATAAGTAATTAAAGTTCTATATTTTTTAGACTGTTGAAATAGATCACCGTTGCAATCAAATCTTTTTCATCGTTCAAATCCAATTTATTTTTTGAGACGTAATCAGAAATAAGTTCTTTATTCTTTCCAAATACTTTTAGCTTCTTGTTTCTAGATGATGGTAGTTCATAAAACTTTCCATTTTTGGAAACAAGATAATAGGTTGGAATATCTATAAATTTTGCTTTTGTACCGCGGGTAATGGATGTTTTTGCCGGCTTTTCAGGAACAAATTTTTTGTTCAATTTTTTGAAGACATCTATTTTTTCACCTTCGTAAAGTACCTGAAAATAACCACCTCCTTCTATACCACCCATATAAGGGGCAAAGACAAAAATAGCATCCTGAATTTTCACAAAAATATCGGGCGATTTTGTTAAGGGTCGTGCTTCTTCGGTTGGGGTCTGAAGAGATTCTTTAATTTCCATTTCATCTGCCACTGCATTATATCGCAAAGCAACATTGCTAGCAAGCAGAGTTTGGCCTTCGTATACATTTCCGTTAAGATATTCAGGGTGATTGTAAGGCGTGCCAATGTATCGATCTGTTTCAGTATAATCTATAAATTTATCTTGCCGCTTAATAAATTCATCTAACTGGAACAGACTACTTGTAAACCGAGTGTTCTGTGAGAAAAGTGTAGAACAAGCGATGCAACAAAGTATTGCGGTTGTAAAGATCTTTTTTTTCATAGCTGAATGGAGTATTTAAGGTGTGTATTCCAGCTGGTTATCGTAAATATAGTTTTAAGGTGGCACAACTACAAACCAACCCGCTCCAAAATCTTAGAAGCGTATCGGGTTTTATAAATTAAGACCGCAATTAAAACATGTAAAACATTAAAAACCAGATATGTATAAATATTTTATTAGAATCTGAAACCAACTGTTTTAAAACCATTCCATAAAAACCTACCTTTATTATCCTAAGATTAGATTACTATTTTCTTCAAATTTGTTGTAAACACCCAAGTTTTCAGTCGGTTAAAATAGAATATAGTTTAAATTGAATCTAACCCGTATGTTTTTAAGATCCGTATTTTTCGTCTTGCTAATTGGTATGTACAATGTGCATGCGCAATCTGTTGATGCACGTACGTTAGAACAAGCGGGCTATGAAGAGTTAATTGAATTGTTCGACAACCACATTAAAGATACGCTGTTAGCGACCAAAATTGCAAAAAAATATATTGAGAAAGCTAGGGCACAGAGAGATAGTACCAAAATGGCTAGGGGGTATCAGCGCCTTGCGTTTGTAGCTACTAAAGCGAATGCCATTAAATATCTTGACACGACAATTACCCTTTCTAAAAACAGCAGGCATCCCAATTTTCCTGCCGTCGGTTATTTATTTAAGTCGTATTACCTTTACAATGTCGAAAAATATGAAGAGAGTCTCCAAAATGCGATTACCGGCTATCAGTATGCAAAACAGAAAGATAATATTGATCAACAGATTACCGCCTTGCACCAAATTAACGGGGTAAATGAATTATGGGGTGATTATGAAAAAGCACTTGAAACAGAATTGCTTACCAAAGAATTGCTCTTCAAGAATAAGCAATCTGAACTGTTCACTGAAAATTACATTGCTTCGCTCGAGGGTATTGGGAATTGTTACGTCAGATTAAAACAACCAGATTCTGCCCTTGTATATTATAAAAAGGGTATTCAAGAATCCTTAAAGAATAAAGATTCGATAACCTATCAAGCCTTTGTTTCTAAAAGCGGCACTGCGCTCTATGTAAAAGGAGATTATAACGCAGCGCTAGACAGCTTGCAGAAAGCCCACGCCTATAAGGAGTACTTTATTAATAGTTACGATACCTACTATAATTATTATATGGGTAGTATTTATTTTCAGCAAGGAAATAAGGAAGAAGGAGTGGCATATTTTCGAAAGGTAGATTCGATCTACGAACGTAAAAGCGTACTCTATCCCGAATTGCCGGTAGTGTACGATAAACTTGCTACTTATCATCAAGAGCTAGGCGACCAGGAAACACAGTTAGATTACATGCAAAAGCTAGTATTGGTGGTAAAACTAATCAATACGAAACGGGTTTATATAAAAAATAAAATTTCCGAAGAATATGAAATCCCTAAGTTATTAGAAGAAAAAGACGCACTGATTGAAGGGCTGGAGGAAAAACATCAATCTTCACAGAAAAAAGTTTGGATCATTGGGGCGATACTTTTACTAAGTCTTTTTGGGCTGGTATATTTTGTGCGACGCCAAAAAGTGTTTCAGAAACGCTTCGAAATGCTCATGGAACAAAAGACAGAGCAAACAACTTCTAAGAATCCGTCAGATACCAATACTCAGGCGCCTTTAGAGATTGCAGATGATATTGTTGCTGAAATTCTAGAAAACCTAGAAACGTTTGAAGCAGAAAAAGGGTTTCTTTCACCCAAGATAAAGCTAACACAATTGGCCAAAGACTGTAACACCAACTCTACCTACCTTTCGAAGGTTATTAACTACAAGAAAGACAAGAATTTTTCAAGCTACATCAATGAGTTGCGCGTAGCTTTCGCGTTTGACGAACTTCGTGACAACGCAACATTTAGAAAATATACTATCAAGGCGGTTGCGCAAGAATGTGGCTTTAAGAGTGCAGAATCGTTCTCTAAAGCGTTCTATAAAATGTATGGAATTTACCCTTCGTTTTATAGTAAGCAACTCGACCAAAAAGGAGTATAAAAAAATGGCACCCAATTGGATGCCATTTTAATATATGTGGAAACTCTTATAAGCTAATGTCGTAATGCTTGGTAGTTCTCAATAAATCTCTCTCTTTATTTAGATCTAGACCATTGTCTCGAACGTAGTCTTTTATTTCGTCTTTCTTCTTACCGAATACTTTTAACTTTTTGTTTCTCGATTTTGGTAATTCGTAGAACTTCCCATCTTTATCGGCTAAGTAATACGTAATTTCATCAGAAAAACTAGCTTTCACATCACGTGTGATTGAGTTGTTCGATATCTTTTCTGGAGTAAAGTCTTTTTCCAATTTTTTATAGAGGTCAATTTTATTGCCTTCATAGAGTACTTGGAAGTATCCTCCACCTTCTACACCACCTTTATAAGGAGCGAAGATGTAAATATCGCCCATAATCTTAACGTAAATCTCAGGAGATTTCGTCAACAGTCTTGCATCCTCGTCTGGTGAGGTGAGAGATTCTTTAATTTCGATCTCATCGGCAACTGCATTATAGCGTAGTGCTACATCATTGGCAAGTAGTTCTTTCCCGTTGTAAACATTCCCTAAAAGGAAACTCTCATTGTTATACGGTGTGCCAGTATAGCTAGCGGTATCCATATAGTCTACGAATTTATCTTGTCTCTTAATAAATTCGTCTACCATGTACAAGTCACTAGCAAACTGATTGTCTACCTGTGCGATTACATTTCCGCAGAAAAGAAGGATTAAACTTAGTTTTAAAACTGAAAAAAGGGTTTTCATAATAAATTATTTTAGGGTATTGTAATATGCCACCAGTTCTTTCAAACTGTAATCTTTGTTGATGTTTATATTTTCTTGTTTTGTGTATTTTTTTAATTCTTTATTGTGCGAAGGGAAAGCCTTTAATTTCCGATTGCGAGATCCAGAAAGTTCAGTAAGGACATTGGTGTTCGCATTCACTAAATAAAGATCTTCTCTATCCTGGTAAGTAGGTTTTACATCCCTTGCAACAGAATTGATGGCTTTCTTGCCTTCAATAAATTCTTTCTTCATCTTTTTGTAAAGGTGAAATTTCTCTCCTTCTAACATTACATTAAAATAGCCGCTTGGCGCACCTTCAGTAGTAGGCTTTACATATACATATACATCATTCAGAACACGCACATAAATCTCGGGGCTTCTTTTTAAAACACGCGCTTGGCTATTACTTGTGTTTATGCCACCTTTTACCTCAATCTCATCTCTCGATACATTGTATCGAAGCGCTACATTATTCGCTACTAATTTGCCGTTTTTATAAACATTACCGAGTTGAAACTCACGCTCTGCGTAAGGGCTACCGGCAATCTCTAACACTTTTTTTGGAAGCGTAATCGCTTTACCGGTTAAGTAATCGTCGGTTTCAGGGGTGTCAACTCCATTCTGTGCGAATGTTAATGAAATAAATAAAAAGCTGATGGCTGTGCAAATAATTTTCATGGTGTTTTTTTACTGATTAATGTTTTTAATTACCCTGAAAGATGACTCAAAAGTATTTCCAAGATTTTGATTGTGCAACGCTAAATGCAACAAAAGTGCCAAACATACGTCTGCATTTATAAATCTCGACTCGATACCTTAAAAGTGGGGAAAAATATCATTTCAGAATCGCAAATTTAACAGGGTAGAGGAGTACTGAGGTGTTAATGCCTGTTAAAAAAATATTAATTTTTCGAATAAAGATGAACATCCCGCTGTGGATAAGGTATGTTAATCCCGGCAGCTTCCAACCTTGCTTTACCCTCTTCCAAAATAAGGAAGCGCAGATTCCAAAAATCGTCAATGTTTGCCCAATACCGAACCGACAGGTTTACAGAACTATCACCCAATTCTGAAACAACCACCATGGGCATCTTTCCTTCTAGTTGTATGACCTCTGCTTGCTCGTTTACTAAAGATAGTAGTATTTCTTTGGCGCGCTTTATATCGTCATCATATCCAATACCGAATATGATATTTTCACGACGAAGCCCTTCTTCAGTATAGTTGATGATGTTGTCATTCGATAATTTTCCGTTGGGAATAAACGCCAACTGATTTCCGAAGGTGTTCAACTTGGTGTTAAAAATAGAAATCTCCTTTACAGTACCATCTATACCTTGGGCAGAAATAAAATCGCCCACCTTAAATGGTTTCAACAATAATATGAGCACCCCACCTGCAAAATTAGATAACGAACCCTGAAGTGCTAATCCAATGGCTAAACCTGCCGCACCAATTATAGCTACTAACGAGGCCGACTCAACCCCTAAATTGGTTACTACCACGACAAATAGAACAATCTTAAGTCCGTAGTTAATGAGGCTTGCAATAAACTTTTCTAAAGTGACGTCGTAATTCTGTTTTGCAAAAAATTTACGAACAAACTTGTTGATTAGTCTAATGATCCACAGCCCGACAAACAACAGCACAATGGCCATTACAAGATTTGGGAGGTAGTCTATAAGTTTTTGGCCGTACTTTTCTAATATTTGTTCGGTGTCTTTAAATATGTCCATAAATTACTCTGAAATTTTAATAGTTTTAAGTGCATCGGCTACTTCTGCAACAGGCAGCCTACATGCATTGTTTACACAAACATAGATGAGGGTTCGGTCTTCTTGAAACCTGCCTTGTAATAAATAGCTATTGCTTTTTTCTGTTGAACCAGCAACAACCGCATTCGGTATATAAGTTGCTTGTATATCTTTGAGTTTCTCCTTCGCATCTTTTCCTGCTATCACAATTTCATAGTACTTAAATCGATGGTTGGCAAGTAAATCCAGCCAATTTGAAAATCCGCTAGGGTATTTTTCAACTTCTGGTAGTACATTCTGTAACATTTGGTCACTGATGTCACGGTATTCTGGCGCTTCAAAATAGTGCGAAAGCTTGAACAGGTTTTTCGCCATAATCGAGTTTGACGCAGGAATCACATTGTCTCTATATTCTATAGTTCGGGTTACCAACTGTGCATCTTCATCAGAAGTAAAATAAAACATCTTACTTTCTGTATTCATAAAATGGGCAATCACATAGGTCGTCATATCTTTACAAAGCTCTAGCCAAGAGGCGTCCATAGTAACTTCATAGAGAGCGATATATGCTTCGGTTAACGCGGCATAATCTTCTAAATATCCGTTAATTGCACTGCTGCCATCTTTATAAGTATGGTAGAGTGCGCCATCTGGTTTTAGTTGATTCTCCTTTAGAAAGTTTGCATTCTTTAAGGCTGCGTTTAGAAAACGTTCTTCGCCAAAGGCTTTATAAGCATCTACATATCCTTTTAGCATCAGGGCATTCCACGAAGTAAGGGTTTTATCGTCTAATCTTGGTTTAGGTCGTTTCGCCCTATAATTCGCTAAAGTGGCGCGCCATTTCTCTTTTTTCTCTTTTAACTTTTCTGTTGAAATATTCAGCTTTTCAGCAATCGTCGAGTCACTTTCGGTTCTTATGAGAACATAGGTGTTCTCTTCTTCCCAAAAACCGAAGTCATTAATATTATAGTACATTTTGAAAAAGTCAAAATCTTCCTTCAAAAGTGCTTGTAGTTCTTTTTCGGTGTAGGTATAAAAGGCTCCTTCTGTTAATGTGCCTTTTTCATCATTGCTGTCGGCGTCAAGTGAAGAATAAAAAGCTCCAGAAGTATGGGTCATCTCAGTTTCAATAAACTCGAGTGTTTCATATACCACATCTCTATAGAGTTCTTTTTTGGTTACGAGATATGCATCGCTATACAGACTCACTAATTGTGCATTATCGTACAGCATTTTTTCAAAATGGGGCACATGCCAACGACCATCTACACTATATCGTGCAAAACCACCACCAACAGCGTCGTATAGTCCACCATACGCCATCTTGTCTAACGTAAGAGTAACATGGTTCAGCAAGTTCGCATTGTTGGTTTGTACAGCGTGACGTAAGAGGTAATCGCTGTTGTTGGGCATCATAAATTTTGGGGCTCTTTTGTAACCGCCATATTCTGGGTCGAAACTATTTTGCCAAGTGTCAAGGGTACTTTCTAAAGGAAATTTCTGTAATATTTCATCGTCTTCATTCAATTCGACCAAATCCATCGACACGATTCCTTCTTGCAATCGGGTTGCATATGCTTCTAATTTGGCGGGATCGGATTTGTACAATTCGTAGATTTGTTCAATACTGTTCATCCAGGCCTCTTTCTGGAAATAAGTACCGCCCCAAACGGGTCTTCCATCGGGTAAGGTAATTACATTTAATGGCCATCCCGCACTTCCGGTCATGAGCTGTACGGCATTTATATAAACTTGGTCTACATCAGGTCGCTCTTCCCGGTCTACCTTTATATTTATAAAGTTTTTGTTCATGATGGCCGCTACTGTAGAGTCTTCAAAACTTTCTTTTTCCATCACGTGGCACCAGTGGCAAGCAGCATAGCCAATACTTACCAACATCAGTTTTTTCTCCTTTTTTGCTCTAGATAAAACGTCTTCATTCCACGGGTTCCAATCTACTGGGTTGTGGGCATGCTGTAAAAGGTAAGGGCTGGTTTCGTTTACAAGGGCGTTTGTGTATTGGTGTTGTTCCAAGGTGTTGGTTTTTGGTTGTGTGCAAGACACAAAAAATAGAGAGATGAGAAGTACATATAGATAGTTGCTCATAGATGGGCGTATAAAACAAAACTACGCTTCTGAAAACTCCAAAAGCGTAGTTTCATCATTTCGATATTTTAGTTCACTTCAAATGTGATTTTAACATTCACACGAAATTCTGCTACTTGATCACCATTAACGCTCACACTCTGTTCACGTACGTACGCCGACCGAATATTTTTCACACTTTTTCCTGCTTGCTTTACTGCATTGCGAATAGCGTCTTCAAAACTCTCGGTGCTATTTGCCATTACTTCAATTACTTTTAAAACTGCCATAATTTTCTTTTTTTAAGTTAGAATTTTAAGATACAACTTTGTATTCCTAAATTTCTGAAAATAACGTTAATACTTTAGATAAAGCAACGCTTATCCGTTAATCGCTTCTACAGCCATCACGCGTCCCTGAAGCATTTCTTTTAGCATGGTTTCAATACCGTTTTTTAAGGTCACGGTAGAAGACGGGCAGCCACTGCATGCACCTTGCAAAATTACTTTTACAGTTTTTGTGTCTTCGTTAAAAGAATCGAAGGCAATATGACCCCCATCACTTGCCACGGCAGGTTTTACGTATTCGTCGAGTATCGAAATTATCTGTTGGTCAAAATCGCTCAGTTCTTTTTCTTCGGAAACATTAGTGTTTTTACTGGCAGTTTCTTTTTTCTGAAGCATGGCATCGTTCAGCACATTTTTTCCTTCGGAAATATATTGGGTCACAAAATCCCTAAGCTCCATAGTTACCTCTTGCCATTCAACCACGTTGTATTTAGTTACTGACACATAATTGGCGCTTATAAATACTTCCTTTACAAACGGAAAACCAAAAAGGGCAGCTGCCAAGGGTGCCTCTTTTGTCTCTTCAATATTCTTAAATTCAAAGGTGCCATCTACCAAAGGCTTATTGGCAACAAATTTAACTACCGCCGGATTTGGTGTGCTTTCCGCATATACAGTAACGGGCACTTTCGTAGAAGCTTCAACAGGTGTAGTGATTACATCTTTTCCACTATTTAAGTAGGTTGTAATGGCTTCAGCAACGTCATCTTGCACATCCTCCCAGGCAACAATGTTATATTTTTCAATCGCCACAAAATTTTGCGTAATATAAACGGTCTTCACAAAGGGAAGGTGAAAAAGTTCTTGTGCTAACAGACTCGGTTTTGCCTCATCAATATTCTTAAATTCATAGCTGGTAGCTCTGGTTAGAAAGCTATTGGCGACAAATTTTACAATATTTTCGTTGTTCGTGGGTTCTATACTAATACTGAATTGAGACATATTCCTAAATATTTCTTGCAAAACTATAAAACAAAACCTTTGTATTCAATATATTTGGCACGTTAACAGTTTATTTATGAAAAAATTATTACTCCTCCTAATTTTTTTCTATCCCCTCACATTTTGGTCACAAAACATAGTTGTGAACGACCCAGGAGACCCCGAATCAAATTTTACTCCTCAAGAGTTAATCGAAGAAGTGCTTATTGGTGGTGATGGATGTGGCGATTTAGAATTTGTATTACTTCAAGAGAACTGTGAAGCACCCATAACACTAGCAAGTAGGAGCTGGGGTTATTTCGATGCTGCAGGAACCAATTTTCCTTTTCAAGAAGGAGTTATCTTATCTACCGGATTTGCAAGAAGTGCAGAAGGCCCCAATGACAACGGTGGAATTTCTGGCACTGGAAACTGTGCAACAGGCCCTTGGCCGGGAGATCCCGACCTTAAAGCTATTCTAGATGCACAAAGTGGCGATAACCAGCCTACCAATAATGCGACAGTATTTCAGTTTACATTCGTTCCGGTGATAGATGAACTTACATTCGATTTTATTTTTGCTTCGGAAGAGTATGAGAATGAGTTCGAATGTGATAGTCAATTTAGAGACGGATTTGCTTTCTTACTCAGAGGGCCGGGTATTCCAAATGATTCTGGAACTCCCTTTGGCGGAATTAATATTGCCGCGGTACCAGGATCAGCAGGCGTGCCGGTAAGTACACTTTCCATTCACTCTGACACTTTTACCTGTGGTACTGAAATTCCAGGCACTAATTTTTTTCCTGATCTCTACGTGAGTAATTCGGGCGCTAATAACCAAGATGAAATTCAATTTGACGGTTATACGCAATCGATGACGGCGCGAGCTACGTTGATACCAAATGAGTTGTATGAATTGAAAATGGTAATAGCAGATAGGGGAGATGCGCTGTTCGATTCAGCTGTATTTTTTAGAGCGGGTAGTTTTAATATCGGAATCAGTCTTCCTCCAGACATGACCATCCAAGCTGGAAATGCTCCATGTGAAGGGCAACCCTTAACTATCTCGGTGCCGCCAGATCCAAATATGAATACTACGTATCGTTGGTTTGTACTAAATCCTGTTACAGGAACCTATAATCTAATTCCAGGACAAACCAGTAATGAAATAGTGGTTACTAATTCTGGAACGTACCAAATTGAGGCAAATATTGGAGGTGAGTGTATTGCTACAGATGATATCGTAATCGAATTTACACCGCAACCCATTGCCGCAGACCCTGACCCGATATTCGAATGTGACGAACTGCCCAACGATGGTTTTGCTACCTTCGACCTTACCCAAAGAGATACCCAAATAATGAATGGGCAACCTGATTCTATTGTTATTTGGTATGAAACTTTAGATGATGCCCAAAACAATACCAATCCTATCGCAGACCCAACCATGTTCGTGAATACGATAGTTGGTTTCCAAAGAGTGTATGCTAGACTTCAAGAAGATAGCTTTGAATGTTTTGATATTGTTACATGCGATTTGACTGTCAACGACAGTCCCCCGATCACGGATCCTATCAGCGACTACATACTGTGCGACAACGACGAGGACGGTTTCGAGGAGTTCGACCTCACGAGCAAGGACGCTGAGATCTCGAACATTTTGGTGAACCTGGTACTGACCTACCACACGAGCGAGGCCGATGCGGAGGCGGGTGCCTCTCCGATCACCCCTGCTGACGCCTACGTTAGCGGCGGTGAGACCGTCTGGGTTCGCGCGGTGAACCTGGGTGGCTGTTACACGGTCGGGAGCTTTGCCCTGGTCCTGGACACGGTCCCGGTGTTCACCCCTGTGCCGGAGTACACGGAGTGCGACGACGACGGTGACGGTATCGAGGACTTCGACCTGAGCGGGCAGAACCTGTCCATCACGGGCGGCGACCTGGACCTGACGGTCAGCTACCACGCGAGCGAGGCCGACGCCGACGCCGCGGCCTCCCCGCTGGCCGATCCGTACACGAGTGCGGGTGAGACGGTCTGGGTGCGTGTGGAGAGCAGCACTCGGGGCTGCTACGGTGTGTTCCCGATGGACCTTGTGGTGGTACCGCCCCCTGTGATCTTCGAGCCGGACCCGCTGGTGTACTGTGACGACGACAACGACGGTTTCGGGACCTTCACCCTGACCGATGCCGACGACCAGGTGGTCGGGGGCAACCCTGGCGGCAACCTTGAGGTCAGCTACCATGCGCTGTTCGTGCAGGCACAGAACGGCACGGTGCCGCTGTCGAGCCCCTACGAGAACACGGTCCCCTTCGACCAGACGGTGTACGCGCGGCTGTTCGACACGGCCACGGGCTGCTACAACATCGCCCCGCTTCGCCTGTTGGTGCTGGACACCCCCCAGATATCGGATCCCTCGCCGCTGGTCGCGTGCGATGCGGACGGTGTGGCGGTGTTCGACCTGACGGAGGCGGAGGCGGAGATACTGGCCGGCCTGACGGGCGGCCCCTACGTGGTGGAATATTTCGAGGACCCGGGCCTCTCGGTGGCGATCACCAACACGACGGCCTACCCGAACGTGAGCAACCCGCAGACGGTCTATGTCACCGTTGGCGACAGCGGCAACGAGTGTGCTGCCCAGACGACCCTGGAGCTGGTGGTGGACCTCCCCCCGGGCCTCACCGAGCCCGCGCCCTATGTACTGTGCGACGGGGACAACCCGGGTGACGGTGTTGAGGTGTTCGACCTTACCACGCGCATATCGGAGATCACCGGCGGGAGCATCGGTGTGGTGGTTACCTTCCACGAGACGCTGGACGACGCCCGTACGGGCGCCGACCCGATCGACCCGGCGGACGCCCACGAGAACCGCGACCCGGTGACGGGTGCGGTGGTGAACCCCAAGACGGTGTACATACGCGGGGAGGACAGTTCGACGGGCTGCGCCGAGACGGGCGGCGCCTCCGGCCTGGTGCTGGAGCTGAGCGTGGTGAACGTTCCGGATGTGGACCCGCCCACGCCCCTGGAGGTGTGCGACACCGACGGTGACGGGTTCGCGCTGTTCGACCTCACCAGCAAGGACATGGAGATAATGGGCAACGACCCGAGCATCACGGTGAGCTACCACGAGACGCTGCTGGACGCGCAGGAGGGTACCTTCGCGCTGTCGAGCCCCTACGCCAACATCGTTGCGGACCTGCAGACGGTCTGGGCGCGCGCGGAGTTCACCGCGGCCCCCAACGACAACGGCTGTTTTACTGTGGTACCGCTGGACCTGGTGGTACTGGAATCGCCCACGGTGCCGCTGGTACTGGACCCGCTCATTGCCTGTGAGCCTGGCGGTGTGGCGGTCTTCGACCTGACCGAGCGCGAGGGCGAGATACTGGATGGGCAGGACCCGCTGCTGTACACGGTGAGCTACCACGAGACACTGTTGGGGGCCCAGCAGGGCACGGGTGCGATCGCGGTGCCCACGGCCTACACGAACATGGGCAACCCGCAGACGGTGTATGTTCGCGTGTCGGGCAACGCGAACGCCTGTGCGGCCACGGGCGAGTTCCAGATCGAGGTGCGCGAGCCCCCGGTGGCGCTCCAGCCGGAGCCCCTGGTGGTGTGTGACGACCTGGGGGTTGAGAACGACGGTATCGCGGTGTTCGACCTGACGGTCAAGGACACGGAGATATCGGGCGGCGGCATCGGTATCGGCGTGGGCTATTACCTGACGGCGCAGGATGCGCAGGATGGCACCAACGCGATCGACCCCGCCACGGCGTACGAGAACCGCGACCCGGTGACGGGCGGGGCCATCAACCCGCAGACGATCTATGTGCGCGTAGACGATGCGGTGGGCGACTGCTCCGGGTTCACGAGCATGACTATACGCGTTCGCCCGAACCCCGAGCCCGTTGAGCCTGACCCGATCGAGCTGTGCGACGTGAACGACCCGAACGACGGTGTGGAGGTGTTCGACCTGACGGTGCGCGCGGCGCAGATACTGAACGGTGGCAACTGGGACCTGGGCTACTATGAGACCTATGCGCTAGCGGTGGAGGGCACTGACCCCATCGCGGACCCCACGGCCCACGAGAACCGCGACCCGCTCACGGGTGCGGTTGTGAACCCCAAGACGGTGTACGTCAGGGTGACGGACAGCTCGACCGAGCAGATGTGCTTCGAGGTGGTGCCGCTGGAGCTCATCGTGAACCCGCTCCCGGACACCGGTGCGGAGGTTCCGCCGCTGGTCATCTGCCAGGTGCCCAACACGGGCAGCGGGATCTTCGACCTGACCCTGCGGGACGTCGACGTGCTCGGGGGGCAGGACCCCGGGTTCTTCCAGGTGAGCTATTACAGGACCCTTGACGACGCACAGAACATGTTCTTCCCGATCCCGAACCCTGGGAGCTACTTCGGCAACGGTGGTGAGACGGTATACCCGGGGATCCTCGACACGCGCACCGACTGCTACAACTCTTCGGAGGATCAGGGCTTCGAGCTACGTGTGGACGACGGTGCGGTGGCCAACGCCCCCCCGGAGCCCTACACGGTCTGTGACAACCTCGGCCCGAACGACGGTATCGCGGAGTTCACCCTCGACGACCCGTCGGACCCGATGTCGCCGGCGCAGCAGTTGCGCGACGCGATACTTGGCGGGCAGGACCCGCTGTTGTTCCCGCTGACCTTCCACGAGACCCTCGCGGCCGCCCAGGCGGGCACGGACCCCCTCGGTGCGGTGTACGTGAACCTTGTGAACCCTCAGGTTATCTATGCGCGGGTTGAGAACGGTGGTCAGGACAACGACTGCTCGGCGGTCACCGAGGTGGTCCTGAAGGTTGACCAGCTCCCGGAGCTCTCGATCGAGGGCGAGTACAGGCTGTGCCTCGACGCCGACGGGCTCCCGATAGAGCCCGAGTCGGGCGGCCCGTCGCCACCGGTTCTGGACACCGGCCTCACGGCGGAGGACTACACCTTCTCTTGGTCGGTGGACGGCACGGTGCTGGTGGGCGAGGTGGGCCCCCTTGTTGTGGCCACGGTCCCTGGTACGTACGTTGTGGTGGTCACCGACCGTGATACGGGCTGCAGCGCCGAGTATACGGCGGAGGTCATCGCCAGCTCGCCGCCCGTGGTGTTCGGTGCTGTGGTTAGCGAGGCCTTTGCGGGCGAGCCGACCATCACGGTGACGGCCGAGGGGCTGGGCACCTACGAGTTCCAGCTGGACGGTGCCCCGTTCCAGCTGGAGGAGGTCTTCACTGGGGTGTCCCCCGGTGGGCACACGGTGACCATACGGGACGTGAACGGCTGCGGCAGCGTTGTGGTGCAGGTGGGCGTTGTTGACTATCCACGGTTCATGACCCCGAACCAGGACGGGTACCACGACACGTGGAACATCATCGGCATCGCCGATGCGGACCCTACGGCAAAAATTTATATATTTGACCGGACCGGGAAACTGCTCAAGCAGATCAGCCCGACGGGCGAGGGATGGGACGGTACCTTCAACGGGAACCCCCTCCCCTCGAGCGACTACTGGTTCTTGGTGGAGTACACCGAGGAAGGGGCGCAAAGACAATTTAGAGGGCATTTTACCCTGAAACGATAGCAAATTAAACTATGAAGCTTACAAAAACTTACCTACTACTCGCCTTATTGGTGTCTCCATTTTTATCTGCCCAAGATGGCTTGCCTGTTTATGCAGATTATTTTGCAGACAACTTATACCTATTACACCCATCAATGGCTGGAGGCGCAGATTATAGTAAATTACGTCTTACGGCACGACAACAGTGGTTTGACCAAGACGATGCGCCCAATGTTCAAACGTTAAGCTTTAATACAAGACTGGGTGAACGTTCAGGTTTGGGAGCGATCATCTTTAATGATAAAAATGGTTACCATTCACAAACGGGTGGATATCTTACCTATGCCCATCATATTAAATTGGGCAGAGGTAGTTCAGATCTAAATCAGTTGTCTTTCGGACTTAGTGCTGGATTGATACAATCACAGTTAGACGAAACGAATTTTGATCCTAATGATTTCGACCCTATCATTGCAGGGATTGTTCAGAGCAGTTCGTATTTGAATATAGATACAGGAGCTTCTTTCCATTCAGGAAATTTTTCGAGTCATTTCACAGTTAAAAATTTACTTTTTAGGAATAGAAGGCTTAATTCAGAACAGTTTGAACCAAACAATCAACGTTCGTATATTATTGGGTCATCTTATTTTATTGTTCCTTCATATGGAGAATGGGCATTCGAGCCCTCCATATTGGTGCAATATAAGGAACGAACAGGAGAACAGTTATTTGATATAAATGCGAAAGCATATAGAGAATTAGACTTCGCTAGAATTTGGGGTGGGATTTCTTACCGAAGAAGCTTTGACGGTGCCGAATTTTTGGACGGTGCTGAAGTAAGCGACCAAAAATTACAATACATCACGCCGGTGTTAGGTATTAATTACAAGAAATTTATGTTTGCCTATACCTATTCATACCAAACAGGAAGTGTTCGTTTTGAAAGTGGTGGGTTCCATCAACTTACACTCGGATATAATATTTTTGATGGTAATGTAGGGCGGAGTTGGAATCAGGACATGCGTTATAACGGTATGCTGAGACCGCGAGGAAGATAAAAAAAGAAAGCCCCAAAATGGGGCTTTTTTTAGTTCCAAGTGTAATTTTTTCGTTTTGCCTGTTTTTTCAGTGCGTCTATCATAGCACTTTCCAAACCATTATTTGTTTCAGTTTTCTGTTTCGCAATATAGGCGCGGCGTTTTTTATTAAGGTTGGCAATTTCATCTTGAATGCGTTTTCGTTCGGCTCGATGCTTCGCTATAAATATTTTTATTTCACTTTTTGATTTTCCTTGTAGATTTTCTGGAAGATCTTTTTCCTTTAGGTCATCATAGCTAAAACCTGACTCCGACTCGGCATCTACCAAATCCCATGACGTATTTTTGTATAAATGTGAGCTTTTTGAAACCGTTCGGCTAACTGCATTAGCCTTGCTATAATCTTCGGCATTACCATCTTGTTCTTCTTGAAGTTGCCTCTTTTTCTTCCTTGGCTACCGTAAGGAATGTAGGTTCCGTTAAGTTGAATGTTTAATTGCAAGATCATGTCATCATAAGGTGACGCGATATGAACGGTACTCTTATTATGATTAATGGCCATGTAGTCTCCATAGGTTCGGTCTGCACCATCTTTCCAACGAGTATCTACACCATGCTTAAATTCGCCACAAAAAATAGTATTCACAACGATATCTTTTTCTTTTGCATCGGCAGCGGCATCTTTGTAATCAACCTTGCCTTGGGTAAAAGGTTCATTACCTGCAATAAATACCATTTTAAGGTCGTCGGCATCATTACCCCAATCGAGTTCATTTAGGGAAGCCTGGATAACGGTACCACAATATTCGCTACCTCCATTCGTATTTAAAGAGAATAATTCTTTAGAAACCGTATCTAAATCGTCTGTAAATGAAATTATTTTTCTCAAATACCCTTTCGCTTCACTCAAACCGTCATTTCCGTATTCGTAAAGGGCAATTTCAAGATTGGGTCGTTCCTGTTTGCACTTTGCGTACGAGAGTTCGTTCACAATTTCCCACAGTTGTGCCTTCGCTTGGTCAATTAGTCCGTCCATGCTGTTGCTTGTGTCTAATAAAAGTGCCACTTTTATATAGTGTTTTTTAACTGGTGTAGTATGCTCTAGTTCAGTTGCTGAAAGAGGCGCATCATTTTTTGTTTTTGCGTTGCAGGCTACTGCAGAGCAAAGTATCATAGCGATAATTAGGTGTTGTAAGATTTTCATGGTGTTTAATTTTGTTCAGATAAAACTATGGGGAACTTAGTTCCTGAAAAAACGGGATTGAGTGAATAGACCTTTTCGGCGAGGGAACAACCCCTCTCTTTTAGTAATGTGGCGATTTTTGTCTTCGACAATGTAATTATTGGGAAAAACCCACTTTTGGAAGTGCGTTACAATACGTATGTTTACACTTTCTAGTTGAAATGAAACACCTATTTACCATTCTGCTTATTGCTTTTACGTTTGGAATGTCCCAAGCGCAAGTGCGTAAAAAATCTGAACAAGCCTTCGTATTGAAGGGGATTGTTGTAGAAGCAGAAACCAATTTGCCAATCCCGCGTGTAAATGTTGAGATAGACGATGGTGCCTATACAACGACCAACGGCAATGGAGAATTTTCTATTTCCGCAGAAATAGGAGATGAAATCAGTATTCGAAGTGACGCCTTTAAACCTGTTTACTACACCGTAAAAGACGAGCAAAACATTACTGTAAAGGTTCAGAAAGATGAACGGGAAGTGCTTCCTATTAGCAGTACTTCAAAACAAGCTAGTGCAGGACTTTTTGAACGCTATATCGACTCTGCCAAGGCGACGCTTCGGGAAGATGCCAACAAGAGCATTAGTTATGTAACGAAGGCAATTCAACCCTACAGCGGAGCATCTATCACAAAAAGACAAACCGCGATTGCCTTTGAAACGTTGGGCGATATCAATTTGTATTGGGACCAGCCAGATTTGGCGGTCGATAATTTTAAACGAAGTATTTCTGAAAGTCCCGGAATTGACCGACGTATAAAGTTGGCAAATGCGTTTCGGATGAACAAAAACTACCAAGAAAGTATTGCAGCCTACAAAGAATTGTTGAAAGCATCCTTGGGAAATTACCAAAAGGTAGAAGTATATGAAGGTTTGGGAGACACCTACAAAGCCATAAACGACCCCGTGAAGAGCGTTTTTAACTATCAAAAAGGCTTAGATATAGCGTCGGCGCATCAAATTACGCCTAAGATCACCAACTTAAATTCTAAAATTGCCGAGGTATATTCTGAAAGTGGCGCGGTTGAAGAAGCGGCCGAGTATTACGATAATTCGCTCAATCTCGCAAAACAGGAAAACCCAAAGCGGGCAGTAGAAGAAAAAAATAAAGTGGCTAATTTTTATAATCGAAATCGAAATTTTGATGAAGAAATTAAACTGCGCTCTGAAACCTTAGACGAGCTTGAAGATATTGAAGAAAATGAAGCCGAGGCTCCAGACGCACAAGCCAGCCAATTAACCTTGCAACGCCAAAATTATTACATAGCAAACGCCTATATCGCACAAGATAAATACAAAGACGCCATTCCGTATCTTAAGAAAAGTATCAAGGAAGCGGCTTCAAAAGACGATTTAGAAGTTGAAAAAGATGCGACCCGAAAATTGTCTGAAATTTATAAAGGCATTGGCGATTTTGGGAAGGCAGCAGAAAATTACGAACGCTACGTAGCTTTGGTAGATGAACTCTATGTGAAAAAGGAGCAAGAGCTTTCGCAGGCGAAACGTTTTAACAAAGAAATTGCGCTAAAGCAAAATAGAATTATCAGCCTAGAAAATGAACGTGAGTTAAATGCGAGCAGCTATAAGTTGGCTTTTGAAAATCAAGAACTGATTGAAAAAAATAACCGTGTGCAAAAGTGGGTGATTTTTTCGCTGATCCTTATTGCCCTTTTGCTGATGTACACCGCCTATACCCAATACAAAAGTGTAAAGCGGCAACGATATGCAAATAACATGCTGGCTTTAAAATCGTTGCGAACACAGATGAATCCGCACTTTATCTTCAATGCGCTCAATTCTGTGAATAGCTTTATTGCAATGAGCGATGAAAGGGCGGCCAATAAGTATTTGAGTGAATTTTCGCAATTAATGCGCAGCGTGCTTGAGAATAGTGAAGAAGATTTTATTCCGTTAAGCAAAGAAATAGAATTGTTAGAACTGTATGTGAAGTTAGAGCATTTCCGCTTTAAAGATAAGTTTGAATACACCATTACCATAGACGAGTCGCTACAGCTGGCCGAGTTTGTAATTCCGCCTATGTTGTTGCAACCCTATGTTGAAAATGCCGTATGGCACGGACTACGCTACAAAGAGGAAAAAGGCCATCTCGATATTCATTTTAAACAAGTAGATGCCGAAACGGTTACCATTACGATTACCGACGATGGAATTGGAAGAAAGAAATCGAAGCTGTTAAAAACCGAGCACCAGAAAAAGCAAAACAGCAAGGGGATGGGCAATATTGAAAAGCGTATCCGGATTTTGAACGATATGTATAAAGACAAAGTAGATGTGAGTGTTTCTGATGTGTTCGATACAGAAGAAGGAACCCGGGTGGTTCTTGTGCTCAAAAAAGATTAATCTAACATTTCAGAAATGACACTAAAAACCATCATTGTTGAAGACGAAGAGACCAGTCGGGAAATTCTAAAAAAATACCTACTTAAGTACTGCCCGAAAGTAGAAATTTTGGGTGAAGCCGCCAATGTAGATGAAGCCTTGGTGTTGATACGTAACCACGAACTCGATTTGGTTTTTTTAGATGTTGAAATGCCCTACGGTAATGCATTCGACCTGTTAGACAAGGTTGGAGACCGAACCTTTGAAACAGTATTTGTGACCGCTTATAACCATTATGCCATAGATGCGCTGAACGCCCACGCTTCGTATTATTTGCTGAAACCGTTAGATATCGATAAACTCATTGATGCGGTAGATTATGTGCATGAGATTAAAACAAAGGAAAATAGTCTTCAGAATACGGTGCTAAAACCGCGACTAAGCCAGATAACCGGTAAGATCACCATTCCTGTGCAACAAGGATTTGAAGTATTGCAAGTAGCTGATATTTTGTATTGCCAAGCCGATGATAATTATACCAACATATTTATAGGTGATAAAAAGAAATTGGTGAGCAAAACCCTAAAATATTTTGAAAAGGCACTAAAAGACAATGGTTTTGCCAGGGTGCATAAAAGCTATTTGGTAAACGTAAATGCCGTCACCGAATACCGAAAAGGAAAAGGGGGTAGTGTAGTGCTTAGCAGCGGCAAAGAAATTATGGTAAGCCCCTCTAAGAAAAAAGACCTGTTGGCGTTTTTTAGTTAAAATTTTCTTTCTTCAATATGAATTTCACTTTCTACATCTTTAAGCAGAAAAGCTAAGGTAGCTGTGTCGGTATTTGTATAAAACACAAGCTTAGGTGTCTTTTTTTCTGCGGAAAGCAGCCCTTTTTCATCTAGCATCTTTTTGGTATGTTTTGCCACGGCTTCACCAGAATCGATAATCGTGACAGATGTTGGGAGGATTTCCTGTAACTGCGGAATGATATACGGATAATGGCTACAGCCCAATACCAAGTAATCGATGTTTGCTGCAATCATCGGGGCGGTATAGGTTTTTAGTAGTTGCTGCATTTCGGGGCTGTCTAATGCGCCTTTTTCGATAAGTGGTACGAGTCCTTCGCCTACAATTTCAACCACCGAAATATCTTTGGTAAACGTTTCCGAAGTTTTGTGAAACAACGCACTGCTCAATGTTCCTTTGGTAGCAAGAATACCGATGCTTTTGTTGTGTGTTTGTAACGCAGCTGGTTTTATAGCCGGTTCGATCCCAATGATAGGAATATCGAAGTTGTTGCGAAGTATGTCTATGGCATTGGTAGTGGCAGTATTACAAGCCACCACAATAATTTTACAGCCCATGGCTAGGAGGGCCTCTGTATTTTTAATGCTAAGTGCGACAATCTCTTCTTGCGATCTGTTTCCGTAGGGAGCATTGGCACTGTCTGCCAAATAAATGGTGTCCTCGTAGGGTAGTAGTTGGTGTATCTCTTTCCAAATAGAGGTGCCTCCTACGCCCGAGTCGAATATGCCTATGGGTGCCGCGGTTTTCATATTGCTAAAGATACGAATACAAAAAAAGCGCGCCAGATAGGCACGCTTTTTTTTTCTAGGAACAAATTAGATTAGATTCCTAATTCTTTTTTCACATCGGCTAACAAATCTTTCCCGTCTGCCAATAACATTCCGCCTCCTGGCGTAGCATCAAAAACATAAGAAATACCTTGCGCACGAGCCACTTTTTGGATGGCCATTCTTGCTTTGTCTAGAATTGGCTGCAAAATGTCTACTTCTTTTTTCTGAAGATCCTGAAGTGCTTGTTGGTTAAAGGCTTGAATGTTTTGTTGCATTCCGCTTACTTCTTCAACGCGCTTTTGGTTCTCCTGATCTGTTTTAGTGCTAGCTTCGGCGTCGTATTGTTTCGCTTTCGTCTCTAACTCTTTGTACATGTCTTTCAACTGAGTGTCGTAGGTTTTTTTCAGTTTGTCCAACTGACTTTGGGCTGCCTTCATTTCTGGCATAGCTTCTACCAAATCTTGTGTGTTGATATGTGCTATTTTATTCTGTGCAACTGCGGTACCAGAAGTACCTACTAAAAGTACGATTGCTATTGCGATTAATTTTAAGTGTTTCATTTTACTTGTATTTAATTTTAAGTGTTATTTAGATTAAGGGTATTATTTATTTTTTCTTATTTTCCGCCATCACCGTCTCCATCATCTACCGGTGGTGCTCCGCCGTTTCGTACATTACGGATTGAGTCTTGTCTACGTTTTCTAACGTCTAACAGGCTATCTCTTCTGCGTTGAAATTCTAGGCGTTTTACTTCACGAATAGAGTCTCTAACACGTTTGCGTTCTGCCATGGCAGCTTCTCTTTCGTTCTTTTTGTCTTCTAAAGCCTTTTCACGTTCTGTTACAGCTTCGTCTTCTTCATCACTTAAGCTTTCACGCTGTTCTACTTCTCTTTTTTCTTTTCTTGAAGTTACTTCTTTTCGTTTGTTTGAACGGTTAATACTTCGAAGTACAGTTTCACTAATATCATTTCGCTTTGCTGCAAATAGCATTACCACATCTGCCGATTTGTCGAAAATGAAGTCGTACTTTTTATTTTCTGCAATTTCTTGTACAATATTGAAGACTTGATCTTGTATGGGTTGCACGAGTTGTCTCCGTTGAATCATTAAGTCACCATTCGGGCCGAAACGGTCTTGCTGGTACTTAATCATTTCGTCTTCTAAAATTTTGATTTCTTCTTCGCGTTCTTCAATGAGTTCAGTAGTAAGTAATACACGCTCATTGGCCAAATTTAATTTCATTTGGTCTATTTCTTGACTTTTCTTTTCAATGTCTGCCTTCCAGCGCTGAACTTTCCCGTCCAATTGTTTTTGGGCTTCTTTATACTCAGGAACGCTCTCAAGGATATACTCCATATCGATATAACCAATACGAGCTCCTCGTTGCGCGTCTGCTGCAAAAGAGATGCATAAAAACGCTAGTGAGATTGAAAGTAATTTTAGTGTCTTCATAATTGTGGTTGTAGTTTAAGAAAATATCGTGCCAATATTAAAATTGTTGTCCAATAATAAAATGAGTTTCCCATCCATTGGGTTGATCGCTGCCTAGAATCGGGTCAAAACCATAACCAAAGTCTATACCCAATAATCCGAATGCCGGCATAAATATACGTAATCCTGCGCCAGCAGACCTACTAATCCTGAAAGGATTATACTCTCGGAACCCGTCATAGGCCGCTCCTCCCTCTGCAAAACCGAGCACATAAATCGATGCTAACTGTTTAAGCGTAATGGGATATCTTAATTCTAACGAAAATTTATTGTAAATGGTATTTCCGTCGTTGTCAGAAAGTGATTGGTTGGGATATCCACGCAATTGTATCACTTCACGACCATCCAAACTAAAGGCTCCTAAACCGTCACCACCTACAAAGAATCGCTCGAAAGGAGGGATGCCACGGTCGTTATTATAAGCTCCCAAAAATCCGAATTCAGTTCTTGTTCGTAATACTAATTTGTCTACAAGTCTTGTATACCAATCGCCAGAAAACTTAATTTTATAGTATTCTAACCAGTTAAATCGTTCTTGGTCTATTTCAGCAATACGTTCACGAACATCTACATTGTTAACATCGTCTATCAAGATTTCTTCCAAATCGTCCCGTTCTGCACGTAAACCGCGATAGTCTACACCGTTAAAAGCAGAATACGGAATTGTAAGTTTGGCAGAAAGGCTGAAGTTTGAACCGCTCACAGGGTAAATAGGGTTGGTGGCTGTGTTGTTTCGGCTCAGGCCGATTGTGTAGGCAAGGTTGTTTGAGTACCCATCACCAAAGGTAAAAAGTCCGGTGTTGTAATTTTTCAGGTTGTAATGCTGAAAACTCACTGCTTGCGAAAACGTAAAATAATCGTCTGGCCATTGCAGTCTTTTTGCAAATCCTACCGATCCTCCCGTAATCAAGAAACGACGGTCTTTATCTACTTCCCTTGTTTGGAAATCGAATAAATACTGAATGGTATGCGAGAATGAAGTACTTAGCTGAATCGGTTTCTTGCCGCCCAACCAAGGTTCTACGAGCGATAAACTATAAGTTTGGTAAAAACTACTTGCCTGTGCGCGTAATGATAGTTTTTGACCGTCTCCCATGGGCAGGGGTTGGTACGCGTCTCCGTTAAAGATATTTCGAAGTGAGAAGTTATTAAACGAAAGCCCAAGCGTTCCTACAAATCCGCCACCCCCGTAACCACCTTGCAATTCAATTTGGCTGGATCCTTTTTCTATAACACTATACTCGAGGTCTACAAGACCGTTGTTTTCGTCTACAAATTTAAAGTTGGGTGAGAGTTGTTCTGCATCAAAATAACCCAATTGTCCCAATTCGCGAATGGTTCGCACCACATTTCGCTTGCTGTATTTCTGTCCAGGGCGGGTACGTAGTTCGCGATAAATTACATGGTCGTTGGTTTTTTTGTTTCCTACTACGGTAATATGGTCAAAAAAGAATTCTTTGCTCTCTACGATCCGAATCTCAAAATCGATAGTATCTTGTCTTACTGCTACTTCAACAGCATTTATTCGAGCTGCGAGGTACCCGTTGTTTTGGTATAGATTGGTCAGGTCGTCTGCGTCAGGGTCTGTATTGTCTGCAATACGTTGGTCAAGTAAAACACCGTTATAGGGTTCTCCTTTAATGATACCGAGTTTTTGACGTAATTGTCCGTCGGTGTATACACTGTTCCCAATAAACCGGATGTCACCAAAATAGTAGCGCTGGCCTTCTTCAATATCGAGTTCTAGCGCAAGGCTATTATTATCTTTTACGATTAAAGTATCGTCAGTGATTCTTGCATCACGATATCCACTTGACTTGTATTTTTTGATTATAGAGGCTTTGTCTTCCTCAAACAGGTCTTCAGTATATTTCGACATTTTCCAGAAACGCAAGATGTTTTTCCGTTTCACTTCCTTCATGGCCCGTCTTAGTTTTCCATTGCTCAAAGCTTCATTTCCGTTGAAGTTAATTTCTGAAACTTTAACGCGTTCTTGCTTATCGATGTTAATAAGCATATTCTGACCCACTTCGGTGCCAAGAGAATCGACAAATGGGGTAAGGCTAATAGCTACCTGGGTATTGTAAAAACCATTCTCACGATATTTATTACGAATGTAATTTTTGGTCGTGGTGATTAGGTTTTTGGTGATTTTTTTACCTGGTTTTAGGTCGTTGTCTTTAATAATTTCTTTCTTCTTCCCTTTTCGGATGCCTTCAATGGTTACTTCGTTTAATTTAGGAAGTTCTACGATGTAGAGTTCAAGGTCGATAAGATCGCCATCGATGTTCGTAACGTAAAAGGCGATATCACTAAACAGGTTTTGTTCCCATAATTTTTTAGTGACACTGCTCAAGCGTTCCCCGGGCACATAAAGACGTTCACCTTCTTTAAGCCCAGTAAAGGCAATTACGGTCTGCTCGTTAAAACTTTGGTTTCCGGTAACGGTTACACTATTTAAGGTATACTTTCTACCGCTGTCCAGCTCTTTTTGCTGCGCGTTGGAGATGCTTACAAATAGTAAGGTTGCTATAAGAAGGCAATATAACTTTTTGGATCTCTGCAATAATCTATTATTGTTCAAGCTGTTCACTAGTCTTTCCAAATCTTCGTTCTCTGTTTTGATAATTTAATATTGCTTCAAAAAGATGGTTTTTTCTATAATCTGGCCAAAGTGTTTCGGTAAAGTACAATTCGGCATAAGCTATTTGCCACAATAGGAAATTACTAATACGTTGTTCACCGCTGGTGCGTATTAATAAATCCACGTCTGGTAAATCGCGGGTGTAAAGATGATTATTTATAGTTGCTTCATCTATTTCAATCGGCGAAATTAGTTTATTTTTAACTTTATGGCTAATCTCTTGGATGGTTTTTACCAATTCTTCTCTCGATCCGTAGCTAAGAGCTAGGGTGAGCGTCATGTGGGTATGGTCTTTAGTTTTGTCGATCACATCGAGAAGCTCGCTTTTGGCCTTTTTTGGTAGGGCATCGAGATTTCCGATAGCGTTTAGTTTAATATTATTGTCGCGAAGTGTCTTAATTTCCTTTTTAAGCGATGAAACCAGCAATTTCATTAGCGTTTCCACTTCTAATTTTGGTCGATTCCAATTTTCGGTTGAAAACGCATACAATGTCAAATATGAAATATTCAACTCGGCACACGCTTCTACAATTTCTCGTACTGCCTTTGTTCCACTTTCATGCCCAATGGTTCTAAATAAGCCTTGTTTTTTTGCCCACCGCCCATTGCCATCCATTATAACAGCGAGATGCTGTGGAAGTTTGTTAGGGTCTATTTGTGCTTGTAGGCTCATATTAAAAGTTACAGTAACATGGCTTTCGCCCGAAGGTAAACGTAAGGGTTGCCCCAGTAAATACGTACCAATCGTCACTATTTGTATTTCCAAATTTCAAACTAGCGTCATCGGCTAGGGCACCTGTAGGGTTGCTCCCATCCAAATTGTCTGTAAAGGTATACCGGGCTCCAATTTCAAGGCCCAATACCAGTTTGGTTCCCACGGTGGTTTTAAATCCTACTACCATGGGTATGGCAACTGTTCCCGCTTTTTCATATTCAACGATGATGTCTGTTGCAGGTCTTTTAAATTGGGCATTGTACCTAAAATAGGTAAGACCTGTATACAAGTACGGGGTTGAAACGGGCTGGCCCCTGTACATGTTAAATTCCCAAAAAGTATATTCTAAACCAAGTGATAGCTCGGTTATGGTATTCTTAAATGAATATCCTCGTTGTTGTCTCCTAGATTCTTCAGAATCTACATCGTTACCGCTAATACCAGCAACCAATACCGACGCTCTAAAGGCATGCCGCTCACTGCGGTTCCATTTAAAAACACCTCCAACTACTACGTCATTTGGCGAAATATAGTTGGTCTTGCCAATGTCACCTATATAATTAGCACCTCCAATATACCCGCCTATTTCATAGGTCTGGGCCTTGGCTGAAAAAACACTGATCACCGCTATTAAAAGGGCTGCGAAATACTTCATATACCTTAAAAAGTTTGCAAATATAACAATAAACTCTCGGCTACCATATTAGTAGCAGAAATGTCTCTGTTGATTAACAAGTTTTAATGGCATTTATTGTTTCAGATTTCGCTTGTCTTCTCCCCATAGCAACTTTTTACGGAGTGTTTTTATAAAACTATCTTCAGGCAATTGCACCAATTTGATGGTAAATGGTGCTTTCTGTACAGTAAGACGAGTGTTATTTGTGAATGTTGCAATTCTAGAGTCTAAAGAAACTAAATACGATTTTTCCCTGCCCGATACCTGCAAGGTTATTTTACTTGAGTCTGGCAATACCAATGGTCTGGCGCTTAAGTTATGTGGCGCAATGGGCGTGATTACCAAACTGTTGGTGCTGGGGTCTATCACGGGGCCACCACAGCTTAGGGAATACCCGGTAGAGCCCGTAGGGGTGGCAAGTATGAGCCCGTCACTCCAGTACGAAGTAAGGTATTTGTCGTTTACCTCGGTTTCCACCTTAATCATCGAAGTGGTATTCTTTCTGTTGATGGCCACTTCATTAAGTGCGAAATTAAGTTCTGAAATTTCCCTGTTTGGAGGCTCTGAAGTGAGTTGTAATAATCCTCTTTCAGAAATAGTATAACTACCTTCTAAGATATGGTTGATGCTTTCAGTTATGTTTTCTTTCTGAATGGTTGCCAAAAACCCCAATCGTCCTGTATTGATACCCACAATTGGAATGTCTAAATCACGTACGTAGGTAATCGATTTCAGAATGGTTCCATCACCACCAATACTAAAGAAGAGGTCATAACTTTTGTCTAGTTTGGTGAAGGTTTTAAAATTGCTCGCCGTTTGTACATCGTCATGAAGTTTGATGATGTCCATAAAATCTTCTTCGATGAGCACCTCTACATTTTTTTTCTTAAGCGCATCTAGGATTAGCTGAATGTAGGTTTCAGAATTTTTATGATAGAACTGACCGAAAATACCAATTTTCATATGCTATATATTTAGGTACTTGTCTAAGTAATTGGATCTTTTCTGGAGGTCTTCCAAAAATTTATCCTCTTCGTGATTGCTCACCACATTGTAATTGTATCTGCGGAAGGTCTGCACAATAGCATTCATTCCTTGATGCCCTATTTTTATGGTAATCTGCATCATATTTTCACCACTTTTTGAAATAAAAGCACCTAAGATTTTAGCATCATTAGATTCTATAATTTGTGTAATCTCACTGAACGAATAATCTTTAGTTCCTTTTTCAACTACAATAATACCGCCGGCTTCATTTAAGAAAGGGGTGTTGTTAAAACAATGCATGATGTCATTAAGTTCATAATAACCCAAATATTTATTCTCGTCGCCCAGCACAGGCATAATGTTGGTGTTGTGCATGGCAAAAGCTTCTAAGATATCCAACCAATGAGTTGTTTTACGAACAAAGAACGGCTCTAGGGCGTATTGGTAATCGCTCAACGTTTTTTCACTTTCAAAACAATGGGCATCTGTTTCAGACAAACAGCCCAAATAGTCGTCTTCTTTCATCACCACCAGGTGCGAATAAGTGAGTTGGTTGAACGTTTGTTGCATTTCACCAATCGTTTTCGAAAGGCCAAAAGGTTCAATATCGTTTATGAGGTAGTTTAGGGTGTCCAAAGCGCTAATTTTTCTGCAAAATACTCAAAATATGACTGCAAACCGAAAGGCAAGTTTGTATTTTTGTTAAACAGTAAATTTTGTTGAAAGTCAGATGTCGGGTTGAGCGCAGTCGAAACCTTATTTGAATTTTCAAAAATAAAAAGAGTTCTCAACCGCGCTCGAACAGACAATAACCACGTTGATTTACTTTGAAAAATAAATAATAATGACAAAATTAAGCGTAAACATCAATAAAATAGCTACGTTGCGAAATGCGCGTGGTGGCAATATGCCCAATTTGCTACAAGTGGCAAAAGATGTAGAGCAGTTTGGCGCACAAGGCATCACCATACACCCAAGGCCCGATGAAAGACACATTCGGTACCAAGACGCACATGATCTGAAACAGGTCGTGACTACCGAATACAACATCGAAGGCAACCCTATAGATCGTTTTTTAGAACTTGTTCTCAAACTGAGACCCACACAAGCCACCCTGGTGCCAGATGCAGTAGACGCTATTACGAGCAATGCAGGTTGGGATACGGTAAAGCACGAACATTACTTGAAAGAAGTAATTACCGAATTGAAACGAAGTGGGATTCGCACTTCTATTTTTGTAGATCCTAAAGAGAAAATGATTGAAGGTGCCGCAAAAACGGGTGCCGATAGAATTGAGCTGTATACTGAAAATTTCGCCCATCAATACGGGTTAGGAAATTCAGCTGCCGTAGAACCGTACGCAGCGTGTGCAGCACTTGCAAACGAGCTTGGACTGGGCGTTAACGCCGGGCATGATCTTTCTCTGCAGAACATTGCGTTCTTTAAACAAAATGTACCGCATTTATTGGAAGTTTCTATAGGGCATGCACTTATTTGCGAAGCATTGTACGACGGACTCGAAAATGTGGTTAAAAATTATCTTGAAAAATTAAAATGATACTACACTCACAAATCATCGGTACTGGAAAGCCCTTCGTAATTTTACACGGCTTCTTGGGCATGGGCGACAATTGGAAGACATTGGCCAACCAATTTGCAGAAGATGGGTATGAAGTGCATTTGGTAGACCAGCGTAACCATGGGCGTAGTTTTCACGACGAAGCATTCAGCTATGAACTGATGGCCCAAGACCTTTTGGAATATGCAAACCATCACGAACTAAGAGATTTTATCTTATTGGGACATTCAATGGGCGGTAAAACGGCTATGGAATTTTCCGTAGCATATCCAGAACGTGTACTAAAACTATTGGTGGCAGATATTTCACCTAAACCTTATCCATCACACCATCAAGATATCTTGAAAGCGCTTTCCTCACTCGATTTTTCTGAAATAAGTTCGCGAGGGGAGGCAGACAAAGTGCTCGCTACCTATATTCCAGATTTGGGTACCCGACAATTTTTATTGAAAAATTTGTATTGGAAGGAAAAAGGAAAACTAGCATTGCGCATCAATTTACCGGTACTTTATGAGAAAGTGGAGGCTGTCGGACGAGCATTGTCAAGCGGAACGGTGTACAATGGCCCAGTATTATTTTTAAAGGGAGAGTCCTCAGGATATATAGAACCGTTAGATGGATTGCTCATTCACAAACACTTTCCGAAGGCAACAATTGAAACAGTTGCGAAGGCAGGTCATTGGCTACATGCAGAAAATCCTACAGAATTTTACCAAATTGTTACTAAATTTTTATAACATTGTAACGTCAAATTTATTATGTATGCATAATAAATATAGAGTTTTATCTACATTTGTATACCTTTTGACCATAATATATAATAACGAACGAACTTAATTTTAATCAACTTTTACATTATGAAGAAACTTTTACTCTTTTCTGTGGTTGCACTAGCAACAGCAGTAACGTATGCTGGAGGGTATCGTGTGAGCCTTCAAGGAAACAAATCCTTGGCTATGGGGCATACGGGTGTTGCCATTGTGAATAGCAGCGAATCTGTATTTTTTAATCCGGCAGGTCTTGTGTACCTAGAAAACAAATTGAGCATTACGGGCGGTGCTTTCGGAATATTCTCTGATGTGGCCTACCAAAATGCTGCAACAGGAGCCTCGGCAATGACCGATAGCCCCGTAGGAACTCCTTTTTATCTTTATGGATCTTACCAAGCTACCGATTGGTTAGCGTTTGGTATTGGTGTATATTCTCCATTTGGAAGCACCGTAGAATACGAAGATGATTGGGCCGGTTCGCATTTGGTAAATAACATCGACTTGGCTGCAATTTTTGTTCAGCCTACCGTATCTATTAAGCTAAGCGAATATTTTAGTATTGGTGGTGGTCCTATTTACGTTAATGGTTCTGTGAATTTCAATAGAAATTTGAACCGTACCCTAACAGATCTTGATGGGAACCGTTCTGAGGTTACCGTAGACGCAACGGGAGTTACTAAATGGGGTTGGACTGCTGGCGCTATGTTTAGACCAACAGAAAGCTTAACGATTGGGGCGCATTACCGTTCTGAAATTATTCTTGACGCCGAAGATGGCGATGCAGATTTTGAAAATATTCCGAACTCTCCTTTAACTCCGTTTGCCGACACTACATTTAACGCTTCGTTGCCATTGCCTGCTGAAATGACCGTAGGATTGTCATACGAGTTCTGCGACAAGTGGTTGTTTGCATTCGATTTCAACAGAGCATTTTGGGATGTTTACGAAAGCTTAGATATCGATTTTGCAGATGAAAATATACCAGACTCGTTTAATCCGAGAAACTATAAGAACGCATCAACCTACCGTTTTGGGTTACAGTACGATGCTACCAAAATGTTCACATTGAGAGCTGGATATTATTTTGATGAGTCTCCTGTAACAGAAGGATTCTTTTCTCCTGAAACTCCTAGAAATGACAGCAACGGTTATACAGCAGGTCTTACTGTGAATATTTCAGACCACTTGCAAATAGATGCTTCATTCTTATACCTTCATTTTAATGAAGTAGACGCATCTTACGATGGTTATACTGAAAATGGACAATCTGTACCATTCCGCGGAACGTATAAATCGAGTGCGTTTGCTCCAGGTCTTGGAGTTACTTATAAAATGTAATATCAAAAAATTTAGAAAATGAAAAAATCAATATATATCGTATTAGGAGGCTTACTAACTTTAGGTTTTGTAGGCTGTGAACCAGAATTTGATACCCCTGTAACCGACGAAGGTTTTTACAGCAGCGGGGATGCAGATTTAAGTAATTATGTGGCTGTTGGAAACTCGCTTACCGCTGGTTTTGCCGATGGTGCATTGTACATTACGGGACAAGAGAACTCATATCCGAATATCATGGCACAACAATTTGCCTTGGCAGGAGGAAGTGAAACGTTTACCCAGCCGCTTATGGCAGATAACTTAGGAGGTTTATTGCTAAACGGCACACAAGTTGCCCCGAATAGATTTGTGTTGGCAGCAGACCCAATGACAGGCGAGCCTTTGGGCCCAGTAATCTTGGAAGGAACACCAACCACCGAAGTTACAACTAGTGCAACAGGACCCTTCAACAATATGGGAGTTCCGGGAGCAAAGAGTTTTCATTTAGTAACTCCGGGTTACGGAGCGTTAAATCCGTATTACGGTCGTTTTGCAACTGGAGCCAGCGCAACAGTAATTGCTGATGCCGCTTCTTTGAGTCCGTCGTTTTTCAGTCTTTGGATTGGAAATAACGACATCTTGAGCTATGCTACCGCAGGTGGTGCTGGAGTAGACCAAACAGGGAATTTAGATCCTTCTACGTATGGTCCTAACGACATCACAGACCCGAATGTGTTTGCAGCTGTGTACAGCGAGCAAGTGGCAGCACTTAATGCTAGTGCTTCTGGTGGGGTGTTGGTAAACATTCCAGATGTTACATCAATTCCTTTCTTTACTACAGTACCATCACAATCTATTCCTTTAGATGCGGCTACTGCTGCAGCTGTAAACGCACAGTTTACTTTATATAATACGCAAGTGTTGCCAGGATTGGTTGGTGTAGGCGTTATTTCTGCAGAAGAAGCTGCCGCTAGGCAAATCAACTTTTCTGCGGGTGTAAACTTCCCGATTATGGTAGACGATGACCTTACGGATATCTCGATGATCTTGCAAGGGCCTCCGTTTAACCTTCCAGCATCAATTGCTGGGTTGTTGGGGCAATTGCGTCAGGCAACTAACGACGATTTAGTAGTGCTTACTGCTTCTTCTGAACTTGGTTCTTTGGCAGATCCAAATGATCCTAATTCGGTTGTTGGAGTGGCAGTTCCACTTGGCGATGAATTTGTATTAACTACAGTCGAGCAAGAAAGAGTAGCTACGGCTACTGCTGCTTACAACGGAACCATTCGTGCTTTGGCAGCAGCCAACGGTCTTGGTTTTGTGGATGCACGTGCTGCTTTGGCCCAAGTTGCCGACGGAGGCGTTTCATATGACGGCGGATTGCTGACTTCAGAATTTGTGACTGGTGGAGCATTCTCTCTAGATGGTGTACACCCTACGCCTAGAGGATATGCGTATACGGCCAATCTTATTATCGATAAGATTAACCAAACGTACAATGCAACCATTCCAAATGTGAACATTGGGAACTATGGTACCATTACCCTCGCAAATAATGTGAGCAACTAAATAATATAATCTATAGTACTGAAACCGTCTTGGGAGCAATCTTAAGACGGTTTTTTTATATCTTTAAGTCAAAATTTAAAAACATGAACTGGTTCTTGAAAGTATTGCTCACAGCCGTAGCTGTATTGATTTTGGCGTATGTTTTGCCCGGAGTTGAGGTAGCAAGCTATTTCTCGGCTATTATTGTAGCTGTTGTATTGGCAATTCTCCGGCTGTTGGTAAAACCAATTTTGGTGGTGTTAACCTTTCCGATAACCGTAATCACACTCGGATTGTTCTTGTTAATCATAAATGCAATAATCATACTGTTGGCCGATTTCTTAATCGATGGTTTTGCGGTGCGTAATATCTGGTGGGCGTTGCTATTTAGTGTGCTGCTCTCTTTTCTACAGTCCATCTTACATTCGATGCTCTCAAAAGAAAATTAACGTATTGAATTTCAGTGGGGCGAATCTTGTAACATCCTATAAAAAACCGTACTTTTGCATCCCGAAAATTATAGGAGACAACATGAACATTACAAAAAAGGAAATAGACAAGTTGAATGCCGTGCTTACGGTAGAAATTGCTAAAGACGACTACGAAGGAAAAGTACAAACTGTGCTGAACAACTATCGTAAAAATGCAAACATTCCAGGATTCCGAAAAGGGCACGTACCTTTGGGGATGGTTAAAAAACAATACGGACAGGCGGTCTTGGTTGAAGAAGTGAACAAGTTGCTACAAGAAAACCTGCACAAATTCCTTACGGAAGAAAAATTGGATGTTTTAGGAAATCCTATTCCGAGAAACGAAACTGAAATCGACTGGAACAGCGATGATTTTTCATTCGAATTCGATTTGGGCCTTTCACCAGAATTTGAAGTTGCACTTCCGGGGAAGAAAGCCGTTACCCATTATAATATTGTTGCCGACGACGAAATGATTGACAATCAGGTAAAAACCATCCGTAAGCAATACGGAAAGTTGATTGCCAAAGACACCGTTGAAAAAGGTGATGAAATTACCGGCACCTTCACTTCCGAAGAAAAAGAAATCGAAAATAAAACGACCTTATCTACAGAAGATATTAAAGGTAAAAAACAAACCACGGCGCTTTTAGGGGCCAAGGTTGGCGATACTGTAACGTTAAAAACAAAAGGGTTGTTTAACGACGACCATGACAACCAAAAACATTTGGGAGTGTCTCATGACGATGCCCATGGATTGGATATTGAAGTTTCTTTCAAAATTGAAGAAGTGAACCAACGTGAAATGGCAGAATTGAACCAAGAATTGTTCGATAAGTTGTTTGGTGAAGGCGTGGTGACTTCCGAAGAACAATTGAAAGAGAAAATTAAGGAAGATGCCGAAGGGCAATTTACACAACAGAGCGATCAGAAATTGCTGAACGATGTTGTTGAAGACCTTATTGAAAATACAAAATTCGACCTTCCGAAGGAATTCTTACAGCGATGGATACAAGTTTCGGGCGATAAGCCATTAACTGAAGAAGAAGCCGCTGCAGAGTACGAACGAAGTGAAAAAGGGCTTCGGTACCAACTTATAGAAGGAAAACTTCGCGCAGAGCACAATCTTCAGGTAACGTTCGACGAATTGAAAGCATACGCCAAGAATATGATCAAGGGTCAAATGGCACAATTTGGGAATACCAATCCGACAGAGGAAGAATTGGAAGGAATTTCAGCCAGAATTCTTTCGAATGAAGAAGAAGTAAAGCGATTGAGTGAACAATTGAATACCAACAAGATGCTTGAATTTTTTAAGGAAAACGCAAAACTGAAGACAAAAGAAATTACCTACGAAGCCTTCATAAAAGAAGCCTATTCGTAATTGGGTAAAAAAATAGGTATCTTTAGGGCGTTGAAACAAGAGAATCAACGCCCTAATTTTTTAAAAAATAGTTGCTGTTTATATGAACTACGGAAAAGAATTTAAAGACTTTGCTATTAAGGATCAAGGTATTAGTAGCACTTACTACGACCAGATTTTAAGTAGCATGTATCCGGTGGGTCTCACCCCAAACATTATTGAAGAACGCCAAATGAACGCCGTTGCCATGGATGTGTTTTCACGTCTCATGATGGATCGTATCATTTTTCTCGGCACAGGAATCAACGACCAAGTGGCAAACATTGTACAAGCCCAGTTGTTGTTTTTAGAGAGTACAGACGCGTCTAAAGACATTCAAATTTACATCAACTCCCCTGGTGGTAGCGTATATGCTGGCTTAGGGATTTATGATACCATGCAATTTATCAAGCCTGATGTGGCGACTATCTGCACAGGAATGGCGGCTTCTATGGGAGCGGTCCTATTGTGTGCGGGTGAAAAAGGAAAACGCAGTGGCCTAACCCATTCTAGGGTAATGATACACCAACCTTTGGGAGGAGCGCAGGGTCAAGCAAGTGATATTGAAATTACTGCACGTGAAATTGTGACCTTGAAGGAAGAGTTATATAGAATCATCGCTAAACATAGCGGTCAGACCTACGAAAAGGTATATGAAGATAGCGACCGTGATTATTGGATGAAAGCTGATAAGGCGAAAGAATACGGAATGATTGACGAAATTTTAGCACGTTAATCGAACAGAACTGAATAAAAGTACATGGCGAAAGAAGAATTAGAATGTTCATTTTGTGGTCGTAAAAAGGCCGAAACCAACTTGCTCATCGCAGGGCTGGATGCCCATATCTGCGATCGATGTATTGAGCAAGCGCACGGTATTGTGGTAGAGGAAGCACTACATTCTACCAATAATGAGCTGAGCAAAGAGGTAATGCTGAAAAAGCCTAAAGCGATTAAAGAATTTTTAGACGATTATGTAATTGGGCAAGACCATACCAAGAGGGTCATGTCTGTGGCGGTTTATAACCATTACAAGCGATTGTTGCAGCCAAAGACAGATGATGATATCGAAATACAAAAGAGTAACATCATTATAGTTGGCCAAACCGGTACAGGAAAAACATTGGTAGCCAAAACAATTGCACGCATGCTTAACGTTCCGTTGGCCATCGTAGATGCAACGGTGCTTACAGAAGCAGGATATGTTGGAGAAGACGTAGAGAGTATTTTGACGCGTTTGTTACAGGCGGCAGACTATAACTTGGAAAAAGCCCAAAACGGAATTGTGTTTATTGACGAAATAGATAAAATAGCCCGTAAGAGCGATAATCCGTCAATCACTAGAGATGTTAGTGGTGAAGGTGTGCAACAGGCCCTGCTGAAATTACTAGAGGGTACTACGGTTAATGTACCGCCAAAAGGAGGGCGAAAGCATCCAGACCAGAAATTTATTGAAGTAAACACCGAAAATATCCTATTTATAGCCGGTGGTGCCTTCGACGGAATTGAACGCCACATTTCAAAACGATTGAATATGCAGGCGGTAGGTTTTAGCGCGTCGAAAAAAGAAAATGTACTCGAGAAAGACCACATGCTGAAATATATCATCCCAAAAGATTTAAAAGACTTTGGGCTGATACCAGAAATTATTGGTCGTTTGCCAGTACTTGCCTATATGAACCCTTTAGATAAGGGAACGTTGCGAGCGATTCTTACGGAACCAAAAAATGCCATCATCAAGCAATACAAAAAATTGTTTGAAATGGATGGAATCGATTTTGTGATCACAACTGAAGCGCTCGACTTTATCGTAGAACAAGCTATTGCCTATAAACTTGGAGCTCGTGGATTGCGTTCGCTATGCGAAGCTGTGTTAACCGATGCAATGTATGAGTTGCCAGGCGATGAAAGCATAAAGTCGTTAAAGGTTACCAAGCAGTATGCCGAAGAAAAACTACAAAAAACAACAATTAAAAAATTAAAGGCGGTTTCTTAAACCAGCAACCTTTACTTAAAGCAACCAAAAAAGCCGAACAACTACTGTTCGGCTTTTTTTCTACTTAACTTAACTAATCTACTCTAATGCATTCTTCAATGCAAGTATGTTTAAGGGGTTGCAATTACTGTTTTTGCTTTGCTGTGCAACACCTTTTGTTGAAATAATTCTTTTTTATTTTTTAGGGTATAACCAGCTACTTCACTGTTTTCTTTTTGAAGTGCTGAAGTGGTTCCACAGGAAGTAAAACTTACAGTGAAAAGCACCAAGGCTATTATGTATAAACTATTTTTCATTGCGGGGGTAGCATTCATATTTATAGTACAAACGTATGGCGTAAGAAAAATACTACCAAAACTATTAGTTCAAGTGAACAGATATTCGTTGAAATACACCTCTATTTTCAACTATCGATGAAGTGCAGAATTCATCGGTTTTCTGAGTGTTTTTAGGCGATAAAAGCGGTTGTTTGTCGATGTGGAAGAAATGCTACTGTGTATTTAACTTAAGTAACTCCTCAATATAGTCTCGCTTGTTTGACAGTCTGGGTACTTTGTGTTGCCCTCCCAATTTGTCTTTATCTTTTAGCCAATCGTAAAACAATCGTTCGCGTGCGCAATGAATGGTGGGTGCCTTTAATGTGGTATTGTTATTCCGCTTGGCCTCATAGTCGCTATTCACTTCTTGAAGGGCACCATCTAAGATTTCTGTGAAGTGGTTAAAGTCTTTAGGAGGCGTTTTAAATTCAATAATCCACTCGTGGGCGCCTTTCTCCCTTCCTTCCATAAAAATTGGTGCGGCGGTATAATCTACAATTTCAGTAGCAGTCAATTCAGATGCTTTCCGAAGTGCGCATTCAGCATTTTCGATAATAAGTTCTTCACCAAATACATTAATATGGTGTTTGGTCCGCCCCGTTACTTTAATACGGTAAGGGCTGGTGGAAGTAAACCGAACGGTGTCGCCCACTTTATAACGCCATAAGCCTGCGTTGGTAGTAATTACAATGGCATAATTTTTCCCTACTTCAACTTCAGCCAGAGGGATCACCCTTTCTGAAGCAGTGCCGTATTCATCCATCGGGATAAACTCATAAAAAATACCATAGTCGAGCATCAAGAGTAATTCTTTGTTAGAATTTCGGTCTTGTATGGCAAAAAATCCTTCTGAAGCATTGTAAATTTCGTAGTACCGGAACGATTCCCGAGGTAAAATTTTATTGTATTGTTCAATGTAGGGATCAAAACTCACGCCTCCGTGAAAATACACTTCTAGATTGGGCCATATTTCAAACAGATTGTCTTTCCCTGTGGTTTCCAATACGTTATTCAAAAGTACGAGCATCCAAGATGGAACACCAGCAAGACTGGTGACTTTCTCACGAATGGTTTCGTTTACAATGGCCTGCATTTTCGTTTCCCAATTGGCCATTAGCGAAATTTCATTTTTAGGCGTGCTGCTATATTCTGCCCAAAAAGGCATATTGTCTATTAGGATAGCAGATAAGTCGCCAAACACGGTGCCATTTTCTTGGTATAGTTCTTTGCTTCCTCCCAAACGCAGCCCCTTTCCCATAAATAATTGAGAATCTGGATTGTTGTTCAAGTACATGCAGAGTAAATCTTTACTAGCTGCGTAATGACAGTTTTCTAGCGATTCACCACTTACCGGAATGAATTTGCTTTTTGCACTGGTGGTGCCACTAGACTTAGCAAACCATTTTATGGGTGTTGGCCAAAAAATATTGGTTTCACCTCTTCGGGCGCGTTCAATGCGTTCTTGGTTGTCTTCATAACTGGTAACGGGCACCCGATAGGCATATTCTGCGTACGAGTGGATGCTGCTGAAATCGTATTGCTTGCCAATTTCTGTATGTTTTGCATGCTGAATTAAGTGCTGCAACAATTCATTTTGTACATCTATAGGGTATTTCAGAAACAGTTCGATTTGGTGGAATCGCTTCTTTAAGAACCAAGAGGCTATAGAATTTACAATGGGTATTGGCATTATTTTCTGTTATCTTTATGCAATAAAAATAATACTTTTTCTGATAGGGAATTTCCCTTAGGCTCACTTTCAGAATTAGGCGAATTTATATCCTTAAAAACGAATGCAATACGAAGGTGTCTTAACCAAAATGCAAACCGAGAATGGAAGTCCCATTCAATATTACCTCGTGTTTGAAACCGATTTTCTAAACATGAACCAATTGCTGAACAAACCAATTGGCATTACTTTTCTGAAACACCAATGTTTAAATTGTTCGCTCGATAAAAAGATTTATCGCCAAGGATTTTGTTACGATTGTTTTTATGAAATTCCGCAGGCAGCAGATTGGATCATGCGACCAGAACTCAGTACGGCACATTTAGACAAAGAAGACCGCGATCTCGACTATGAAAAAAAGGTGCAATTACAGCCGCATGTGGTGTATTTGGCCAATAGCAGTAATGTAAAGGTAGGGGTAACCCGGAAATCGCAAGTCCCTACACGATGGATCGACCAAGGCGCGCACGAGGCCATAGAAATTGTGGAAGTTCCCAATCGATATTTGGCGGGCATCACCGAAGTAGCCCTAAAAGATCATGTGGGCGATAAGACCAATTGGCGCACCATGTTAAAGAATGAAGTGGAAGATGCAGATTTAATTGCTTGGCGAGACAAGCTAAAACCGTTTATTCCTGAGGAAGCGATGCCCTATTTTATAGAAAACAACAGCGAAACCCATTTAGAATTTCCCGTTGTTCAGTATCCCAACAAATTAAAAAGCCTGAACTTAGACAAAACACCACAATATGAAGGCATTCTCAAAGGAATTAAAGGGCAGTATCTAATTTTTGAAGATAACGTCGTTTTTAACGTTCGTAGCAACGAAGGCTACGTGGTGGCGATAAGCATACCAAGTTAAACAGCTTTTTCAAGAGTTACTGAACACTATCTTTTTTCTTTTTTCCGAACAAACCTCCTAAAATATCGGTCACTACTTCGGTGGTTGTAGGTTTTTGGGGTTTTCCATTTGAGGTGCTGTCAGTAGGCGTATTTCCTCCCCGATCAAGTCTTTTAAAATGTCGGTTCCTTTGTCTTTTAGATCCTGTTTTTGTTTTTCAATCAGTTTTTGTGTTAATGTACTTACAGCTGCCTTGGTGTCTACGGAAATATTCGGATTTGTAATGGTTCCTGAAAGATTAACGGGCAGAGCAACATTAGTGTTTTCAACCTCTTGTGGATCGAGTTTCGACAATAAATTTGATACTTCGCTTCCTAAATACCTGGCAGGCACATCCATTTTCAAGTTGTAGTTGATGCTTTTGTCGAGACCATGACGGCCGTCTACAGTGATGTTAATCCCTTTTACGTCGAAATCGAACGGCTGCACTTCAATATTTCCATTATTGAACTTAAGCACTGTGCTCACATCGCGCAGACTCAATTTGTCGATGTTCAAAAATTTTACCTGCTCGCCAAGTTTTGAAAGCAGTGGGGTTTTGCTTTTGTCTACTTCGGCAGTAAGTATTTGTGCGAGTGCATCTCCGGCAAGTGTTGTTATTTTGGGTGTCAGGTTCTGGTTTAGCTCACCATTCAGGTTTATTTTAGTGCTTAGGCTACCTTCTAACGCTTTTGCAATAGGGGCTAAAAAGCTGAGTAGTTCTAATTGCTGAAACGAGCTGCTAATGTCTACACGTTGCAAATCTAAATCCATTGCAAAGGTTGGTGTCTGGTTTTGTGTTGAAACATTTCCAGAAAGGGCAATATTTCCACCTAAGAGAGACGACGTCACATTTTGTAAACTTGCCGTTTCATTTTTTATGGTCACACTTCCTTTGGCATTATCTAGGGTAAGGTCGTCATAGATTACCTTGTCGGCGGTAAAATTAAGCGTAGCATCTAGAAAATCGGGTATTTTAATTCCGTCGTTTTTGGCTATTGCATTTCCGTTGTTGGAAGTTGCTCCTTTTTTATTGGTCGTTTCTGCAGCAGCTTCTTCGGTCATAAAATCGTTAAGGTTAAATGTATTCGATTCAACATTGAATACTCCCTTTAAGTCCTGTTTGGCCATAATCCACGGAATCAGATTCTGTATGGTTCCGGTTGCGTTTACATCGGTGGCGCCGGTAGATGCGCTCATCTCGTTTAGCTGAATGGTGCCTGGCGACATGGTGACAGCAGCGTTGCCAATATTGATGGGGTTTTTAAAATCGGCATCGGTATAGGTAAAATCTTGTAGTTGGGCTGTCCCCGTAGTTTTAATATCTTGGTATTGTTCGTTTTCTACAGCGTCCATACTGAAATTGGTAGTGACATCTGCAGTGAAAATTCCTCGCAGGGGAGGGTCATTTTTTACAGGAAGTACCTTGTCAATTTTTGCAAAGTCAATCGTGCCTTTCAACGCAAGATTTATAAGGGCATTTTCAGTAAGGTTTCTAATGCTTCCGTTGGCCGAAAACAACTCGTCGTCTACCTTAAACGTAAGATTGCCAATCACTAAATAGGTGTCTTTTGGTAACCCCGTTTCGTTCATCAAATCGGCATTAATGGTAATGTTCCGAACTGTTTTAGGCAAGTCTGGGTATTTGAAAGAGGCATTATTACTGCGTACTTTTATGTCCATAGTAGGAATGTAGGTATCGTCTACAATACCTTCTAACGTACCAGCCACGGTAAAATCGCCAGTTGTTTGCACGCCATCGAGTTCTTTAACATATGTTTTTGGGATGACCGCCAGAAAGTTTTTAAAATCGGATGTGGGTGTTTTGAACGTAAGGTCTAATTCGCTATTGTTCTCATTCACCTGAACAAAACCATCAAAGGTGAGTGGAAGGTCATTAATTTTCGCTTCATTTTCGAGGAAAGTATATTTTTGGTTTTTTAGGTCTAATTTAAAATTAGCATCCAATGAAACACTATTTTCATTCAGGTATTCAACATCGTCTAGCTTAAACGAGACTAGCGCATTGGTTTGGGTTGCTAAGTTTGAAACATCTAAAGAGAAATCGCCATTTCCTTCATGGTGAATATCTTTAAGGGTCAAATATGTTTTTGTGGTCTCGTCGGCGTACAGGAGTTGGGTATTGTTGATCTCGTATTGTTTCAGATCAAAAACGAATCCAGTGTCTTCCTGGGAAGTTTCCGAAGTAGTAATAGGAGCCTCACTCTTTATGGCTACGTCGTAATTGGCGCGCCCAAGGCTATCTACCTTTATGTTTACAAGTGCATTATCAAGTTGAAGTCCGTCAACTATTATGGGGTCATTGCCAGATTTAAACAATTGTGTAATGCCCATATTTATTTTCAGCTGTTCGCCACGTGCCAGGGTATCCCCTTCAAAAGGTGCTTTATTTACCACTGAAAAGTCGTTGACCACTACAGCGGCTTTCGGAAAACTTTTAAAAAGGCTGAGGTCCATAGATTTCCATGAAACTTCAGCATTTAGATTTTTGTTGATGTTTTTCCGCAGTAAGTCTTCAAAAGTACCTTTAAATAAGAATGGAGCAAGTATCAGGAGTAGTATGATAACCCCCAATGTGATTCCTGCTATTTTAAAAATTTTCTTCATAATAATTTATATATGCCCAAAAGGACGGTAGTTTTTTTATTCAAGTTTTAGTTCTTCACCTATTTTCAGTTTAAAACGTTTTCTGAAAAAATAAACGGCAGCATACAGCAGCGGTGTGTCTAACGCTGCTACGAGCACCTTAAATAGGAACCCGCTTAAGAGCAAGGCACCAAACAGTGACCATTCTATCTTTCCGAAGCTGCACAATAAAAGGAGCACGGTAAAGGTGTCTACAAATTGCGACAGAAAGGTTGAAAAGTTATTTCGTAACCATAAGTGTTTTCCTTTTGTAAGCCGTTTCCAAAAATGAAACAACTGAATGTCTATGTACTGTGCCAGTAAATAGGCCATCATAGACGCGAATACAGCAATGGCGGTGGCACCAAAAACTTTACTAAAAAGTGGGTCGTCTATGGGGCTCCAAGGTGTTGCCGGAACCACATCTGCTACAAAAACAATGAGCAGAGAAAAAAAAGAGGCGAAAATTCCTGCCGTTACCACTTGGTTGGCCTTTTTCTTGCCATATATTTCACTGATGATGTCTGTTATCAAAAAAGTCACCGGATACGGAAGAATGCCCACAGATATTTCAAACTGATAGATTCCGAAGAAATCCCAATAAAAGAATTTCTGGAATATCAAATTGCTCACCACTAGCGAAGCAATAAACAACGCGCCCAGAATGAGATAGATACGTTGCGCCAATAACAGATCTTTTAAGGGTAAGCGCTTCAAAAGTATGATGTTTGTACTACAAAGATAATGGTCAGTCGTTTTGTTTTCCTTAATTTCGTCTTAAAACAAAACCCTCGTAACTATTAGCCACATCAACGACATTTATCTTTCTTTGGGAAGCAATTTGGGAGACCGTTTCATGTATTTACAACAGGCCGTGAATGCGCTTTTTGAAGAATTGGGAACCATCCATAAAATTTCTTCTGTTTACGAAACACCTGCAATGGGGTTTGAAGGGGAGCCATTTCTAAATTGTGTGATTTGGATACGATCTGGGAGCACGGCCAAACAGACATTAAAAAAAATCGGTGCGATTGAAAAGCGCTTAGGTCGTGTAAAAAGTACGACAAAAGGCTACGCCTCTAGAGTGATCGATATCGACATTTTGCTGTTTAACAATGAGACTTTTTCAGAAAGCAATTTGGTAATTCCGCATCCTCGTATGGCCGAACGGAAGTTTGTACTACAACCTCTGGCTGAAGTAAATGCACAATTGGTACATCCGTCATTACAAGCCAATATGGTGAAGCTTTTGGCCCAAACACCAGATAAAAGCAAGGTTGCTAAACTCTCCAAATGGCTTCGGAACCCGAAACAAGACTATGATATTTCAAAACTGAACTACATTGCCATCGAGGGGAATATTGGAGCTGGAAAAACCAGTTTGGCTTCAAAGATGGCAGAAGATTTTAATGCGAAACTGATTTTAGAGCGATTTAAAGACAACCCGTTCTTGCCAAAGTTTTATGAAGACCAGCATCGGTATGCATTTCCGTTAGAAATGTCTTTTTTGGCAGATCGGTACCAGCAATTGTTGGAAGACATTGCGCAATTCGATTTGTTTAAAGATTGTGTCATCGCCGATTATGACGCTTATAAATCGTTGATTTTTGCAAAAGTCACTTTGGCCGAAGAAGAGTTTAATTTGTACAAAAAGCTGTTTCACCTCATGCATAAAGAGCTACCAAAGCCTGATGTGTATGTGTATCTGTACCAAAATACCGAACGACTGCTAGAAAACATCAAAAAAAGGGGGCGGAGTTTTGAGAAAGAGATTGCGCCAGAATATCTGCAGCAGATTAATGATGGATATTTCGACTATATCAAAACGATGCCGCAAGAACGCGTGAAGATTATCGATATTTCAGAAATTGATTTTGTTAAAAATCGTGGCGATTATTTAAAGCTTTTGAAGCAAATCTTAGACAATTAAGCTAGGTTCCCACGGATTTCATTCAGCTTACAGAAAAAATCCCACACTACAACGCCGCAGCTCACAGAGATATTTAAGGAATGTTTGGTGCCGTATTGCGGAATTTCAATTACTGCATCACTGGCAGAAACTACCTTTTGTTGTACGCCTTTTACTTCGTTTCCAAAAATCACTGCGTAGTGCAATGCCGGTTGTACAGAAAATTCATGTAGCGGCACAGTAAGTTCTGCCTGCTCAATACTGGCTACAAAAACACCTTCTTCTTGCAGTTTTGTAACAACATCTAGGGTGTTTTCTGCGTATTCCCATACCACGCTATCGGTAGCTCCCAAGGCCGTTTTTTGGATGTCTTTGTGGGGAGGTGTTGCTGTAATTCCGCAGAGATAAATTTTTTCAATCAGAAATGCATCGGCCGTACGAAAAACCGAACCTATATTATTGAGACTTCGAATATTGTCGAGTATAATGGTGAGTCGTGTTTTTTCAGCCTCTTTAAAACCATCTACATCAAGTCTGTCTAGCTCGCTATTTTTCAGTTTGCGGTGTTTCATACAGCAAAAATATAATTTCTCAAGCGAATCCTAGCGCTTGAATCTATGGGATGTTATATTTCTTTTTTTGGCTGAAGTTGTTGATAATATTCGATAACTCGGGATGGAGGTGCTATAGAAACCTTTTTACAATTTTGTACTTTTATAGGTCTAAATTTGAAAATTGAATGGCTAAGAAGACCACCCCTTTAATGAAGCAATACAATACCATCAAGGCGAAATATCCTGATGCATTGTTGTTGTTTCGGGTAGGCGATTTTTACGAAACATTTGGGTCTGATGCCGTGAAGGCGGCGGGGATTTTAAACATTACCCTAACGGCTCGAAACAACGGTGGCGACCAGACCGAACTGGCGGGTTTCCCGCACCATAGCTTACATACCTATTTGCCTAAATTGGTTATGGCGGGTTGCCGGGTTGCTATTTGCGACCAGTTGGAAGATCCCAAACAAACTAAAACCATCGTAAAACGTGGAGTTACCGAATTGGTGACACCTGGTGTTGCCTTAAACGATGATATTTTACAGAGTAAATCGAATAACTTTTTAGCGGCTATACACTTTTCAAAAGAAGTGGTTGGGGTTGCATTTTTAGATGTCTCTACGGGTGAGTTTTTAACTTCGGAAGGAAACGCCGAGTATGTAGATAAATTATTGCAAAATTTCAATCCGAGTGAGGTGCTTTTCAGCAAACAGAAACGAAAGCATTTTTCTGAAACCTTTGGCGACAATTTTCATACCTTTTATTTGGAAGATTGGGTATTTCAACCCGAATATACAACCGAAACCCTCCATAAACATTTTGAAACCAAAAATTTAAAAGGTTTTGGGGTTTCGCATTTAGAGGCAGGAACCGTGGCTGCTGGGGTAGCACTGCATTATTTGGGAGAAACCCAGCACAACAAATTGCAGCACATTACGAAGTTGGCTCGCATTGCAGAAGACGAATATGTCTGGATGGACCGATTTACCATTCGGAATCTCGAATTATACCATAGCACACAGCAAAATGCGGTTACCTTGCTCGATATAATCGACAAAACCATCAGCCCCATGGGAGGTAGGATGTTGAAACGTTGGATGGCGCTTCCGCTAAAGAGCACCGAAAAAATTACGCGTAGGCATGAGGTAGTTAGTTTTCTGTTGGATCAGCCATCGGTACTAGAGCAATTTCAGCAGCACGCCAAGAAAATGGGAGATTTAGAGCGGTTGATTTCAAAAACTGCGACTGGAAAAATCAATCCGAGAGAAGTAGTTCAGCTAAAAAATTCGCTCGAAGCTGTTGTTCCTGTGAAACAATTGGCGTTGCAATCTAAAAATGAATCACTTCAGATTATAGGAGAGCAACTCAACGATTGTGAAATGTTGCGGACCAAAATAAAGGAAACATTGGTTGCAGAGGCCCCTGTAGCTATTGGAAAAGGTGAAGTTGTTGCACAGGGAGTTTCAGAACAGCTAGATGACCTTCGCGCTATCGCTACCGGCGGAAAGGAATACCTTGATGCTATGTTACAACGGGAGAGTGAACGTACGGGCATTACGTCACTTAAAATTGCTTCTAACAATGTGTTTGGATATTACATTGAAGTGCGCAATACCCATAAAGATAAGGTGCCACCAGAATGGATACGGAAACAAACGCTGGTGAGTGCAGAGCGTTATATTACCGAAGAGCTTAAAGAGTATGAAACTAAAATTTTGGGGGCCGAAGAGAAGATATTGGCCTTAGAACAGCAACTATTCGCTACGATGGTCGATTTTATGCTTCAATTTATTGCGCCCGTGCAACAGACGGCAGCACTGATTGCAGAACTTGATTGTTTGGCGTCTTTTGCCACACATGCCAAACAGTGCAAATACACCCGGCCATTATTAGATGATACCTTCGATCTTGATGTAAAAGAAGGTAGGCACCCCGTAATTGAGCAACAGTTGCCACCCGATAGTCCGTTTATTGCCAACGATGTGTTTTTAGATCGTGAAAATCAGCAAATCATTATGATTACTGGGCCCAACATGAGTGGTAAATCGGCTATTTTAAGACAAACAGCGCTTATTGTACTCTTGGCACAGATGGGAAGTTTTGTTCCAGCAACTGCGGTACGTATGGGTTGTGTAGACAAAATATTTACGCGCGTAGGTGCTAGCGATAATATCTCAATGGGGGAGAGTACGTTTATGGTAGAGATGAACGAAACGGCAAGTATCCTGAACAATGTTTCTGAGCGCAGTCTCATTCTGTTAGACGAAATAGGACGAGGTACCAGTACGTATGATGGCATTTCTATAGCGTGGGCCATTAGCGAGTACCTGCACGAGCACCCGAGCAGGGCTAAAACGCTGTTTGCGACGCATTACCATGAGCTCAATGAAATGACCGAAACGTTTGCGCGGATTAAAAATTACAATGTTTCGGTAAAAGAGTTGAAAGACAATGTGTTGTTTCTGCGGAAGTTGGTTCCGGGAGGCTCGCACCACAGTTTTGGGATTCACGTGGCGAAAATGGCTGGGATGCCCAAAGTAGTACTGCAACGAGCGAATAAAATTTTGAAACGCTTGGAGAAAAGTCATTCTAGCGAAGAGCTTTCTGACAAGATGAAAGCAATTTCAGAGGAGGAGATGCAGCTCAGTTTTTTTAATCTGGACGACCCGTTGTTAGTGGAAATACGCGATGAAATTTTAGAAACCGATATCGACACGCTCACCCCAGTGGAAGCGTTAATGAAGTTAAACGAAATAAAACGAATGTTACAGCGCAGCGCCTCGGTAAAGTTTAAGAAATAATTTCAGTAAAATACTTTTGTTTTGGAGTAAATATTTTAAATTTGCATCCGCTTCCGGGAGGAAGTCGTTCTTTTATTAAAAAGGATTCAAAAAATTAGCTGAATCTTTTTCAGAAATAAACGCGAAAATAGCTCAGGCTGTCTCCGACGAGCGATCGAAGGAGCGAGAGGAAGACATAAATGACACCTTGCCTGTATTTTTTTCAACCAAACGCGAAAATAGCTCAGTTGGTAGAGCGCCACCTTGCCAAGGTGGAGGTCGCGGGTTCGAATCCCGTTTTTCGCTCAGCTTCGATACATCCCGATTGCCATCGGGACACTCAGCTACCGCGCTGGTGATGTATGTAAAAGTATACCAATGCTGAAGTGGTGGAATTGGTAGACACGCTGGACTTAAAATCCAGTGGGCAGTAATGTCCGTACGGGTTCAAGTCCCGTCTTCAGTACAAATAAAATAAAGCCGAATCTCTCGATTCGGCTTTATTTGTTTTAACGAGTGAGCTGACCTTGGTTCAGGAAAAGAGGAGTTGTTTTTTGAACTACCAACTACCAACTACCTACTACCAATTACTTACAACTCGTCACTCATTAACTTTCGTACTTCTTCGGAAGCTTCTTGGTGAAGTTGTTCGGCAATTTTGCTTCGTTTGCTGATTCGGTACGAGATAAAGATCAATAAAAATATAATAGGAAGGATAACGGGTATCGAATACCAGAAATCGAATTCATCTATATATGAGATTTTATAGTTGATGACCCCAGAAAGCTGGAATAAGAACATGGTAAGCGGCACGAGGATGGCATATTTCCACCAATTACGCGATGTTAAAAACCATGTGGCAGTTAGAATGATAAAAGTCAGCTTGGTAACTAGGGCGTGCAAATAGATCTGGGCACTTTTAAATTCGCCAGATTCTATCGTACCAAAGGGCGTTTCCCAAACCTTACTGTCGCTAGGAGCGAATTTATACAGATAAAATAAAAAAGGTTTTGCCATCAATATAATTGCTAGCAACACCCCTAGTAGTATACTACTGCGTCTTTTATCCGTTTGGCGGTATTTCGTAGTCGGCTTTGTCAATTTGTTGTTCGTTAGTTGCTTGGTCTTCCGGAGTACAGCTAGCTGTAAAAGCAAGCACTGCTAAAATAAACATTAGTTTTTTCATAAGATAGGTTTTTGTTTTAATTTCTATACAATGATAGGGGGATGTTTTCAAAAATCCTATAGTGCTGAAACACTAAGTTTTGCGTACTTTTATCGGTTTTTTTTGCATTTAGTCGGTAAAAATGCGATTTTTTATCAATTTAACCAAACTATTTCCTAACGGAAAATAGGCGGCAAAAAAGAGGGTCATCACCAGTGCGAAGGTATAGGGGCCAAACCACTGAACTAATATATTATTTGGATAAACATACGATGTTCCGAGGGTATATCCAGCAAATTCTAGTAACCCCATGGCCAAAAGGCCATAACAGTATTGATCGAAGACAGAATATTTCCGAAGTACCAATGAGACGGGGATCATATATAAGCCGTAACATGTAATCACTTGCCACCAGTTCTGAAACTTCGCAATTTCTAGGAGTTGGCCAATGTAGTTCATGGCAAAACCCCATGTGATGTAAATACACACAAATAGTAGGATAAGGCTAAACGGTGCTTGGGTGATTGGCCTAAGAAGTGTTTTAGACATGAATCGACAGTGAATTTTGTTACTATGATATATTAAACTGTGCGTTATTTCAAGATCAGCATATGGTTTTATATTATCTCAACGCACTTTTTCAGGATAGCAAGATACATTTTTTCTGAACTTTCGAACTGCACCTTTGTAAATTGAATTACTAGAAATTAGAAAAGCCCACTCAACGAGCGGGCTTTTCTAATTCTGATAAAAAGAAAATTGATTAATTTCCGTCACCGTCCATATCGTCGGTTTCGTCAATTTCTTCTTCAATTTCTTCGCCTGCCTCATTTGCAGCGTCTTCAACTGCATTTCCTGCAGCTTCAACGTTGTCTTCTGTGTCTTGTGCAGCGGCTTCAACAGCATCTTCTGCTTTTTCTTCTGTAGTCTCTCTACACGAGTAGATTGAGAACACAAGTGCAAGGGCTGCGAATGATACTAATACTTTCTTCATTTTGTTAGAGTTAATGGTTAATTTTTTACAATATAAAAATAATATACAACATTTCAGTATTAATTGTCGTCATCTCCATTTACATCATCGGTTCCTTCAATTTCTTCCTTCACTTCATTGGCTGCGTTTTCAATAGCGTCTCCTGTTTCTTCTGCGGCTTCTTCAATTGCATCACCTGCGGCTTCTAGGTTGTCTTCTGTGTCTTGTGCAGCGGCTTCGATTGCATCTTCTGCTTTTTCTTCTGTAGTTTCTCTACAAGAGTATATAGATACTACTAAGGCCAGCGCTGCAAAACTTACAAATACTTTTTTCATAATGGGTTGGTTTAAAAAATTAGACGATAAAGTTAATTTTATTTTTTTAAACGGGAGATTTCTCGCTTAGGTATTTCCAATAGCGTTTGGGAACGTGCTGGAGATGTAATTTTGTGTTCTTTCGAGAAACGATGTTGGTGCTTTTAAAGTAATTTTTCCAAAGCGATTCAAAAACCAATTCTTCCTCTGTGAAAAAGGAACCATTTTTTGAGTTGCTTCGGAAAGCGTCACTGTTTTCCAAAACAATCGTTGTGACTTCTTGTAGGTTATAATAAATGCCATACTCCCGTTTTAAGTCATAGATAATCCATTGCTGATCGGCATAGCGGGTCTTGAAGTGTTTAATAAGTAGGGGTAATACATTGAAGTCTGGAGAAACGGTTGCGAAGTAAAGCCCGTCTTTTGTTTGCCTAAAACGCACAAAGGCGTCCATTCTATGTTTTTCCCTACCCACCATTTTTACCACTTTTGAAATTTTAAGAATTTCAGCATCACCATAGTCTTTTGCCACATCAACACGCTCGGCCAAACTGCGTTTTATAAAATGAAATAGGGTGTCTTCAATTCCATCAAGTTCACTTAAAAAAGCACGATAGATATTCGTTTTGCCTGTCTTTGAACACGCTTTCGAAATACCTTCCCAAACGCGATGTGCTTTCTTCTCGTCTGTTACTACCTCGGAACTAGTATCAAAGAAATTCTGTGTGCTGCGATGTTTTGGTTGAATGGTTACATCGGTCAATTTCTCATCATAAACATCAAAAATTGCAGTTAAAAATCCATCAAAAGAGCCATCGTAGACTAAAATTGTTCTCATACTGCAATAGGAGTCTCAATCGAACAAAATAAGTTTAGTTGCGTACTGTGTGCTTTCGAAAATTTGCTAGACGATTGCGATAAAATTAAACTTTTTAGCTGGGCAGCGGTTCGGTCTTTACTTTCAAATTCTCGCGAATCGCACACCATAAAAAACTTTGCCCTGTTCATCGCAATGCCTATAGCTTTTAAATTTTCCCAATTCAGTTTTCTGTAACGGCGCGCTTGTATAATTTTTTGTACCGATTTCATGCCAACACCTGGTATTCTCGCCAACAGGCGTTTTTCTGCCCGATTAATATCTACCGGAAATTGATCTAGATTGCGTAATGCCCAGCTTAATTTTGGGTCGATATCACTTTCTAGGTTTGGGTGCTCTTTGTTTAGGATTTCACGAATGTCAAATCCGTAAAAACGCAACAACCAATCTGTTTGATACAACCTGTTTTCTCGTAGCATTGGTACTTCAGTGCCGATAGCAGGCAAGCGATGGTCGTGACTTATGGGGATATAGCCAGAATAATACACACGTTTCATATTAAATTTTTTATAGAAATAAGCCGATGTGTACATAATTTCGGCATCAGTTTCATTGCTCGCCCCGATGATCATTTGCGTGCTTTGCCCAGCAGGGGCATAGATGGGAGTGCTTTTAATCAGTTTTTTTTCACTTTTATACTGAATAATTTCGTTTTTAACTTTGCGCATCGGTTTCAAAAAATCTTCGCGATTTTTATCAGGAGCCAACAATTTGAGCCCTTTTTCAGTAGGAATTTCAATATTCACAGACAATCGGTCTGCATAGAGCCCAGCCTCACGCATGAGCTCGTCGCTCGCGCCGGGAATTGATTTTAAATGTATGTAACCGTTAAAATTTTCTTCTTCGCGCAGTTTTTTGGCTACTTCTACAAGACGTTCCATCGTAGCGTCTGCATTTTTAAAAATACCGCTACTCAAGAACAATCCTTCAATATAATTACGGCGATAAAAAGCAATCGTTAAATCTACCACTTCCTGCACTTTAAATGCCGCCCGTTTTATATCGTTACTCTTTCGGGTAACACAATAGGCACAATCAAAGATACAATGGTTGGTAAGCAAGATTTTTAGGAGAGAGACGCAGCGGCCATCTTCGGTATAAGTATGACAAATACCCATGCCAGAACTATTTCCCAGTCCGTTGTTTTTGTTGGTTCGTTTGCTTCCGCTTGAGGCACAAGACACATCGTACTTTGCGGCGTCGGCAAGGATATTCAATTTTTCTTTAATTCGTTCGTAATCCATAGCAATTTTGGAATATGTACAAAATTATGGAAAATTTCCGCATATTAGGAAATAATCCACGTGAAGTTTTGGATATATTCCAAATAATAGTATCTTCGGAACATGGAATCTAAACTTTCAATAGAGGCGAAGCGTTTTAAGAAGATTCGCGAAGAGCAACATCATACCCAGCAATCGTTTGCAGAGTTATTAGGGATTGGTGCGACCACGGCAGATATAGAGCGTGGTAAGACCAAATTGTCTGGCAAAGTAGTGATGGAGTTGTTGCGGCAGTTCAATGTAAACCCGTTATGGCTCTTTGGGCAGAGCTACACACAATTTGTAGATATTACGGGCGGCAATGTGAGTCCGAAAGTAATTTCCATTAACCAAGACGATCAAGACAGTATCTTGTTGGTAAACCAGAAAGCTGCAGCGGGGTATCCACATAACATCCAAGATGTATCTTGGTACGAGACACTACCTGCTTTTAATATCCCGTTGCCACAGTACCGAAATGCTACTTATAGAGGTTTTCAGGTAGAGGGAGATAGCATGTTGCCTAATATTCGTCCTAACGAGTGGGTTTTAGGTAAAGCTGTGCCTAGTATCGCTGAGGCAAGCGATAGCAAAATCTATATCGTCGTGTTACATGATTCGGTGTTGGTGAAAAAGCTTCAAAAGGTTGCCAATGCACCCGATAAGGTGCGTCTTATTTCCTTAAATCCAGAATACTTGCCCTTGGAAGTTGAAGTGAAGAACATCCAAGAATTGTGGATGGTGAACAGTAAATTAACCTTCGGTCTTGATGAGCCTTCAGAAAGCTCTCTGTTGCGGCAATTGCAGCAATCTATGGACGAATTAAAGGGACAGATTAATAATTTGAACACATAAAAAACCCCCTGGGTACAGGGGGCTTATTATTGAAGCGCATTTAATTATGCGTCGTCGTTATCGGTTTTGATCTTAATTTTCTGATCTCCGTCGTCTTCTTTGATTTTCACCTTCTTATCTTCGGTTTCCATCTTTATTTTTACATCGCCGTCATCTTCTTTTACTTTCACTTCAGCACCTTCAGCTTGCATTTCTTCTACTAATGTTTCTGCTTCGGTCTTTTCTTCAGTTTCCCGACATGATGTAAAGGTAGCGGCCATCGATAAGAGGATACACCCAGTTACAATTATATTTTTCATTTTAATAGTATTAGACGGTTACATATTGTCGTCTTCACCAGTTACGGCATCTTCAACATCATCTGCAGCATCTTCCATAGCGTCTCCGGTATCTTCCATTGCGTCTTCAGCATCGTCCATAGCATCTTCTACGTCATCTGCTACGTCGTCTGCTTCAACTTCAATTTTGGTTTCTTTGGTTTCTCTACATGAAACAAATGCGGTACTTAATGTAAAAAGTACGGCAAGGCTTAAAATTAATTTTTTCATAATTAGGTCATTTAATGGTTAATCGTCGTTTCCTATTTTATCAATTTCTTCATTGATTTCTTCGTTCACTTCTTTGTCAACTTCTGATGCGGCACGCTCTAAGATGCCTTTGTCCTCGTCTTTTTCAACTTCTACTTGCTTTTCAACAATGACTTCTTTGGTTTCAGTCTTAGTCTCTCTACAAGAAGTAGTTGCGAAAACAGCTCCTATAAGTGCAGCGGTTACAAATACTTTTTTCATACTAGTTAGGTTTGTGTTAAATTACTGAACAAAGCTATCGTATTTAACATTCGCACAATCGTAAAGTTTTATTAAAGTTTTAAAAGAGATTTCTTTAGTTTCACTATTATAAAATAAAAAATATGGGTTTTTCTGATATGTTTAATTTTCTGCGGAAATTGGAACAAAACAATACTAAAGAATGGATGGATGCTAATAGGAAAGCGTATCACCAGGTACGTGATTACTATATTTCTTGGCTCGACAACATGAATATGAAACTTGCTGAAATCGATCCTGATTATTTCGACACCCCTGGCAAAAAGGCGATCAACCGTATCAATAACAATTTGATGTTTCACCCAAATAAACCAATCTATAAGGACCATTTTGGGGCAGGATTAGACCAAGTGAGCAAGCAAGGCGATTTTTATATCCATTTAGGTCACAAAGAATCATTCATCGGTGGAGGTTACTGGCACCCGTCGTCTAAGGTGCTGAAAAGTATTCGTCAAGGAATAGATTATAACGGAGAAGAACTGAAGCAGATTATGGCTAAAAAGAGTTTCCGGAAATGCTTTGGCGGTCTGGTGCAAGATGATCCTCTTAAAACAGCCCCCAAAGGGTTTTCACAATCACACCCGCATATCGAATTGTTGCGTCGAAAATCGTTTGCCGTTACAGTGTCGCTAACCCATAAAGAAATTTTAAGCACCAATTTTGACGCTCAGGTGATTGAAATTTATAAAGAAATGTTGCCTTTTAGACGGTACCTAAACCAAGCCGTTACGGTGTAGGTTGTAATAGGGTTTCAAGATACTGCATTGTAATAGCCGTGGCACCTGTATTGCTGTTTACAAAATGGCCTGCGATCATTCCAGCTTTATTTCTGAAATTGGCATCTTCTACCAATTTGTCCATGATTTGACGAAGTTCATCTGCATTCGAAATAGAGAACAAACCTGCTAACGATTGCAACCGGCTGGCCTCTGGGAAATCATCATAATTATTTCCAATTACAATAGGAACACCAAATGTGGCTGCTTCTAAGATGTTGTGCAGACCTGTATTACCCATAGCGCCTCCTATATAGGCAATATCGGCATAGTTATAGATTTTAGTGAGCAATCCTATGGTGTCAATTATAAGAACAGTGGCCACACTAGACGCCTCTTCTTGCTGCTGTAGCGATGAATAGTGCAGTGTAGGTTTCTTCAACTTTTGCGCCAACTTGTGTAGCTTTTCAGGGTCTATTTTGTGTGGAGCGATTACAAACACCACATTTTCTGGAGCGGCATTTATATAAGGTACCAAAACCGCATCATCTTCTGGCCATGTGCTTCCGCAGACAATGCAAAGCTTATTTTCGGTAAAGGAATCCATAAAAGCTAATGAATTGTCTTGTTCGATCTGATGGGAGACCCTGTCGAATCTTGTGTCGCCACTTATCGAGCTGTTTTCAATACCAATAGATTTCAAAAGTGTTTGTGACGCTTTATTCTGAACAAAAAGATGATTGAAGGTGCGCAGTGCCTTTCGCATAAAATTTCCGTAGGACTTAAAAAACACTTGGTTTTCTCGGAAGAGTCCAGAAACCAATACAGCAGGAATCTTTTGTTTTTCAAGCTCAAACAAATAATTGGGCCAGAATTCGTATTTCACAAAAATCGCCACACTCGGATGCGCTTTGGTGATAAATTGTTTGGCATTTTTAGGTGAGTCTAGTGGTAAATAGACCACTACATCTGCTATGGGCGTATTTTTTTTGATTTCATACCCGGAGGGGGAAAAGAAAGAAACGATGAGCTTATGTTCAGGAAATTTATTTTTTACAGCCTCCATAATGGGGAAACCCTGTTCAAATTCACCCAAAGAAGCACAATGGAACCAAATTGTTGCGTCTGTTGCTTTTATAGCGTCTGAAAGGTCTTTAAACGTGTGTTTTCTTCCAGCTACAAACAATACCATCTTCGAATTGAACAAGGAAGATAGCCAGATGAAAAACGTGGCGATATGGGTTGCTATGTTGTAAAGTATGTGCACAGGCGTCTAAATTACCAAAATTAATGTTGCTATGGTTATTCTATAAATAATATGGCTTGGCTAGGGGTTTTTCGTATTTTTACCCAGCGTATCTATTTTAGCCTATCTATGAAAAAAATTCAAATGGTCGATCTTAAAGGCCAGTATCAACATATTAAAGAACAAGTAAACACATCTGTGTTAGATGTTATAGAATCTACTGCATTTGTGAACGGGCCCGAAGTACATTCTTTTCAGAAAGAATTGGAAGATTATTTGGGCGTAAAACATGTCATTCCGTGTGCAAATGGCACCGATGCACTACAAATTGCTATGATGGGATTGGGGCTAAAACCAGGTGATGAAGTGATTACTGCCGATTTTACCTTCGCGGCTACCGTAGAGGTGATTGCACTTTTGCAACTCACGCCGGTGTTGGTAGATGTAGATCCTGTAAATTTCAACATCGATATCGATGCAATCAAAAAAGCAATCACTCCTAAAACAAAAGCGATTGTGCCTGTACATCTATTTGGTCTTGCAGCCAACATGGATGCGATTATGGAATTGGCCGCAGCACACGATTTATTTGTGATCGAAGATAATGCGCAGGGGATAGGAGCAAATTACACTTCTAAAGACGGTACTAAAACAAAAACGGGCGGTATTGGCCATGTAGGGTCAACATCATTTTTTCCTTCAAAGAATTTAGGATGCTACGGAGACGGAGGTGCTATTTTTACCAACGATGATGATTTGGCACACACCATTAGGGGAATTGTAAACCACGGTATGTATGTGCGCTACCATCACGATGTGGTAGGTGTAAACTCAAGGCTCGATTCTATTCAGGCTACCATTCTTAGGGCTAAACTCCCACATTTAGATGCGTATAATGCTGCTAGGAGAAACGCAGCGCGAAAATATACTGAAGCCTTTGCAGGAATTGAAGGTATTATCACACCCACAGGTTATTGCAATGTAGGAAATACCATATGTGATGTATGCGATTGCCATGTTTTTCATCAGTATACACTCCGCATTATTGATGCAGATAGAGACGCTTTGGTGGCACACTTAAATGAGAACGAAATTCCATGTGGCGTGTACTATCCAATTCCGTTGCATTTACAAAAGGCGTATGCCGATTCACGTTACAATGAAGCAGATTTTCCTGTAACCAACCAATTAGTGAAAGAGGTGATTTCACTGCCTATGCATACTGAATTAGATGATGAACAGATTGCATTTATCACACAGACCATTATTAATTTTGTGACTAGGTAAATGAAGCGGATTCTAGTAACGGGCGGATTAGGATATATTGGATCGCATACCGTTGTTGCGTTGCAAAAAGCAGGGTATGAGGTACTTATTATCGACAACCTTTCTAATACATCGATCGATGTGCTGCAGGGTATTACTGAAATTACCAATATACCACCTACGTTTGAGCGACTCGATTTACGGGTAAAAAACGATGTAACGAGTTTTTTTGAACGTTATAACAATATTGACGGTATTATTCATTTTGCGGCAAGCAAGGCTGTTGGTGAAAGTGTTGAAAATCCGTTGTTGTATTACGAAAACAATGTCACTACATTAATACATCTCCTTCAAGAATGTAAAGTCCACGGCATATCCAACTTTATTTTTAGTTCTTCTTGCACGGTTTATGGTGAACCTGATTCGTTACCCATCGATGAAGAAGCGCCTATCAAGAAGGCAATTTCGCCCTATGGAAACACCAAACAAATAAGCGAAGAGATTATTTCAGATGTCTGTAATGTTTCAAATCTAAACGCGATTGCACTACGCTACTTTAATCCGGTAGGGGCACACCCTTCTGGTTTAATAGGCGAACTACCTGTTGGGATTCCGCAGAATTTAGTACCATACATTACCCAAACAGCGGCTGGAGTGCGAAAAGAACTTTCCATATTTGGCAATGATTATCCCACACCTGACGGAAGTTGTATTCGCGATTACATTCATGTGGTAGATCTTGCCGATGCCCATGTAAAGGCCATAGAACGATTAATACGTGCTGAAAATTCAACAAAATTTAGAGTTTTCAATGTGGGTACGGGTATGGGAAAAAGTGTGCTTGAAATTGTAAGTGCCTTCGAAAGGGTAACAGGAGTTACGTTAAACTATAAGATTGTTGATCGTAGACCGGGAGATGTGGTGGCGGTATATGCAGATACGACAAAAGCCAACGATGAATTGCGTTGGAAAGCCCAACATGATATAGATGCTGCGCTGGCATCTGCTTGGGCTTGGGAAAAGAAAGTTCGCGGTATTGACTAGTTGACCATAATGATACTTTTTAGACTGAAGTGCTGACCAATTAAACTCTGCTGCAAAGGGGATAGCCAATTATTCATTACATTCGTAAAAAACACAACCATGCGTTTACTATTACTTCTGTTATTTATTTCCCAAATTAGTTTAGCCCAAGATACCTACCTGCATTGCGGAAAAGTGTTTGACGCTAAGAATGGTACGATTCAAAACAATAAAACCATTGTGGTTTCTGGTACAAAGATTAAAAGTATTGAAGACGGTTTTGTTGTCTCTCGAAAAAAAGACGATATCACCATAGATTTGCGGGATAAAACGGTATTGCCAGGGCTCATCGATATGCATGTGCATATCGAAAGTGAAACCAGTCCAGATAATTACGTCAAGCCGTTTACACTTAATGAGGCTGATGTCGCCTTCAATGCTGCAGATATTGCCAAAAGAACTTTGATGGCTGGCTTCACCACTGTTCGGGATCTTGGGGGTAGTGGCGTAAATGTTGCACTTCGGAATGCAATTGCTAAGGGCAAAGTTCCAGGGCCACGTATTTATACTGCCGAAAAAGCCATTGCAACCACTGGCGGACATGCAGACCCAACCAACGGACGAAAAAAAGAACTAATGGGCGATCCTGGTCCTGCCGAAGGAGTAATAAATGGCCCAGTTGAGGCTAGAAAAGCCGTGCGACAACGCTACAAGAATGGGGCAGATTGTATTAAGATTACAGCCACAGGAGGTGTGCTTAGTGTTAGTAAAAACGGACACAATCCGCAATTTACACAAGAAGAACTAAACGAAATTGTAAAAACAGCAAACGAGTATGGAATGTCTGTTGCCGCCCATGCCCACGGTATCGAAGGTATGAAACGTGCCATAAAAGCAGGAGTTCTCACCATTGAACACGGATCGTTAATGGATTTAGAAACTGCCCAACTCATGAAACAATATGGCACATATCTCGTGCCTACCTTATCGGCTGGGAGATATGTGGCCGAAAAAGCAAAAGTACCAGGCTATTACCCAGAAATTATCATTCCGAAGATAGTGATGATCGATGCACAGCTAAAGGAAACATTCGCAATGGTGAGCAAAGAGGGGGTGAATATAGCTTTTGGAACCGATGCCGGAGTTTTTCCACATGGTGATAATGCAAAAGAATTTAGATATATGGTAGAATCAGGATGGTCGCCTATATTTGCACTTCAGTCTGCAACTGTAGTGAATGCCAAATTATTAGATATGGAAAATGAGTTAGGCCAATTAGCGGTAGGATTTATTGCAGACATAGTAGCTGTTAATGAGGACCCTACTCAAACTATTGAAACCATGGAAAATGTTGTTTTTGTGATGAAAGAGGGCAAGATTTACAATAACCTACCTTAGCGCCTTAACATTGACTTAGTAAAAGTTTAACGGTATATATTTGCTCGCTCACAGCAGGCTTTGTTCTTTTGCAGCTTGTAACGGATTTAAAATAAGTATCATGAAACTAGTATCGGTCAGAAGAAAGACCAAGAATGAAAAACGATTTTCAGAGGCAATGGGAATGTTAACCACTAAAGTAGTGTACATTCAAAAAACCTTACTGAATGTACCCGTAAAAACACTCCATAAATATCGTGAAACATATTATGGAGAAATTAAAGATTGTGACGACTGCAGAATAAGTGCATAAGTTTATAAAAACAAAAAAAATCCCGAAGTAATTATTTCGGGATTTTTTTTGTCTAGCTGAAATTATTCTGCTTTGCTGGTAGTTACGCTCCGATCTATTTTACGAACCAACCCTTGTAGTACATTTCCTGGTCCCACTTCAATAAACTCGGTAGCTCCATCGTGTATCATTTGCTGTACACTTTGAGTCCATTTTACCGGCGCCGTTAGCTGAAAAATCAAATTCTTTTTTATTTCTTCAGGCGCTGTTATGGCAAACGTAGATACATTCTGATAAATAGGGCAAGCGGGTTCTGTAAATACTGTGTTTTCAATGGCAGCAGCCAATTCTTCTCGGGCAGGTTCCATTAACGGACTATGGAAGGCGCCTCCTACGGGTAACAAAAGCGCTCGGCGCGCTCCAGCTTCGGTCAATTTTTCGCAGGCCAAATTTACCGCCGCAATATCACCAGAAATGACCAATTGCCCCGGACAGTTATAATTTGCTGCCACTACTGTTCCAGAGGTGTCTGCGCAAATAGCTTCCACAAGGTGGTCTTCTAAGCCAAGTACGGCCGCCATGGTAGAGGGCTCTAATTCGCATGCTTTCTGCATTGCTTGGGCACGTTTTGAAACGAGCTTTAGACCGTCACTAAATGCCAGCGTTCTGTTGGCAACCAATGCAGAAATTTCTCCAAGTGAGTGTCCGGCAACCATGTCTGGTTTAAAGGCCTCTCCCATCACTTTGGCCATGATGGTTGAATGCAAAAATATGGCAGGTTGGGTAACTTTGGTTTCTTTTAACTCGTCTGCAGAACCTTCAAACATGATTTTAGTAATGTCGAAGCCCAATACGTCATTTGCTTGTGCAAACAAGTCTTTAGCCTGAGAAGATCCTTCATAAAGGTCTTGTCCCATACCTGTAAATTGGGCGCCTTGCCCAGGAAAAATATATGCTTTCATTTTGGTTGAATTTTAGAAAGTAAAAATAGTATAAAAAATCCCCTTTCAGAAATAACTAAAAGGGGAGGTTGGATTCCTATTTATACCTTTATCTTTCCAGAAATTCCGATGTCTTGCTTTTCACCGGTTACTGCTGCTCGGGCGAGCTTAAATAAGGTAACTATTTTGTTCTCGTCGTTACTCCAATAGGCTGCTTCCGTTGGCGTAAACTTGATGGCAGTGATGTTTGGGTCATCTTCTCCTTCAAACCATGCATTGTCTGCACTACTGTATAATTCTTTAATGGTTTCTCGGTCGTAGGTAATTTCAGCTGTACCGTACACGCTTAAAAACTTCATACTGCTTGTTCCGCTATACAATAATTGTGTGTTTTCGTCTTTTACAATATCAGCATTGTGGTCGCTATCTTTATTGCTTAAAAACCAGATAGCACCTGCTTCATCTACTTTTTTTGTGCTCATCGGAACGGCACTAATGGGCTGTACCGTTAGGTTAGTTGCCATCATGCAGAAATCTACATCGGTTGCGATTTCCTTAATTTTTTCGATAGCCTCTTGACTGTATAAATTTTCTTGACTCATAATTTCTTTGTTTTAATTAAAGATACGCAGTAGCAGAAGCTTCCTTGCCCAATAAAATGCCAAAGTAATTTGAAAGTTTTGTTAACTGAAATCTTTTAGAACCTTCGTTACCTGCGGAAGGTATCCATCGCCAAATAAATTGAGGTGTACCAGTACATAATAAAGCTGAAAGATGGTCGTGCGTTTTTGCCAGTTTTTCTGTAGTGGAAAAATTTCGTTGTAAGCTGAAAAGACCTGCTTCGGAAATCCGCCAAATAGTTGCATCATGGCTAGATCCATTTCGCGTGGTGCAAATGCGACGGCGGGATCTATGAGTACGGCTTCCGAATTTTTAGTGGCTAAATAATTCCCACTCCACAGATCACCGTGGATAAGCGATGGTGGTTCGTTCGGGATTTCTTCTGAAATGGTACGATAAAAACTCGAAAGATTCTGAAATGAATATCCGTTTTCGGCAGCCAGTTTAAATTGTGGTTCTAATCGTTGGGAAATATAAAAGTCGGTTGCAGTTTCCGTTTCAGAATTATACTGCGGTAGGCTTCCGATATAATTGTTGTGTGATAAACCAAATCGTGTGTTAGAAGTACGATGTAATGTTGCCAATTGCTCGGCGAATTGGGTCCAAAACGTGCTGGTGTTGCTGCCAGGTTGTATATATTCCAATAGTAAATACGATATGTTGCCAACAGTACCAATTGCCACGACACTAGGAATTCTAAAACTGTTAGAAGAAGCTAATAATTGCAATCCCCGCGCTTCAGTTTCGAACATTTCTGGGAAGGAAGCACTGTTATTCAACTTCACCACAACATTGGTCTTGATACATTTCAGCAAATACACATCGTTGATATCGCCTCCGGCTAACGGGTCAAATGTCCGTATTGTGAGCCCATTAGTTTCAGCTATTTGGTGCAACAACCCTTGCATGGACTATTTTCTAACCCAAGTCTCGTACGTAAATGCATACGCATGTCGTTCATCTTTGCCGTGGTGCTCTTCAGAAATCAGTTCCCATTGTGTTGCATCTATTTCTGGAAAATAAGTATCAGCTTCAAAAGTACCGTGAACCCTTGTAAGTTCAATTTTATCTGCAACATCCATTGCCAAGGCATAGATTTCGCCACCTCCAATCACAAATGGCTGCGCATCTGAGACGGCTTTTAGTAAAGCTGCATCTAATGAGTGTACTACAAATGCTCCTTCGGTTTGGTAGTCTTTATTTCGGGTAATTATTATGTGTGTTCTGTTTGGTAGTGGCTTTGGAAACGATTCGAATGTTTTGCGCCCCATGATAATGTGGTGGCCAGTGGTGAGTTTTTTAAATCGTTTGAAATCGTCTGGGAGGTGCCAAACCAAATCATTGTCTTTTCCCAACTCATTGTTCTGGCCAGCTGCTGCTATTAAAGTAATCATGCCTGTTCTGGGGGTAATTGGTTCGGGTTGTTTTTTTTTACTTCGGGATGGGTGGTATGCTCACCTAGGGCATCCATTTCTTTAGATGCCTTTACTTCCTTTACGGTCACCTCCTGCACAGCTTGTTGCTTAAGTTGGGCGATTCGCTTTTCTTGTTGGGCTTTCAACTTTTGCAGTTGCTCGTTTTCCCACTCTTTGCCCATAAATTTGTTCATGATCAGTACATTAAACAAGTGAATAAGAAATAAAAAAGCCCATATTAAAATGGCCCATACAAACCAATCTTTTATAAAAAATTCGTTGCCATACCCAAGCACTGGATTGATGATGATAAGTAACACAGACCCTACTAAAAATATAATGAAATGCCGCATCAAGTTTTTCTTTTGCTTGATTCGTTGTCTGGCATATTCGTACTGTTCGCGCTGTTCTGCGTCTATTCTTTCTTTTTTGTTGGTTTTTGAAAACATTGTTGGCTACCTTTAGTCTCACGTAAAAATACCTAATTTTAACGGTATCAACCCGCCAGTTATGGAAGATTTAAGAAAAGCATTCCCAGTTTTACAGACCCATACCTATTTAAACACGGCTTCTTCGGGGTTGTTATCTGTGCCCTTAGCAAAGTGGCGAGCCGCACACGACCAATCGTTTGTTGAACTTGGGAGTATGTTTCGAGACAATCACAAGCAATTTTTGGATGATGTAAGAAAAACAGTAGCTGGTTTCTTCGATGCTACTATTAATGAAGTTGCCCTAATCCCAAACTTCTCATTTGGGCTAAACACCTTATTGGAAGGTGTTCCCGCAGGGAAAAAGGTATTGTTGCTAGACAAAGATTACCCGAGCATTAATTGGGCGTTTGAACAACGAGATTTCCATATTTGCACGGCTACGATAAATGAACATTTAGAACAGAATATTGAGCAGGCGATTTCTCGTCATCGACCTGATATTTTTGCGTTTAGTATGGTGCAATATCTGAACGGAATTAAGATAGACATCGATTTTTTGAGACAGCTTAAGGCCTATCACCCAAAACTATTGCTCATTGCAGATGGAACACAATATTTGGGAACTGAACGTTTCAGTTTTGCTGAAAGTCCGATAGATATTTTAGGCGCCAGTGCCTATAAATGGCTGCTTGCTGGCTACGGAAACGGGATTTTTATGGTAAAAGAGGGAGTGCAAGACCAAATACACCCAAAAACCATTGGTTTTAACTCGGCTGATGCTACCTTCGGAAATAAAGAGCATATCCCATTTATGAAGCGTTTTGAACCCGGTCACCAAGATACATTAGTGTATGGCAGCTTGGGACAAAGTCTTCAATTTTTACAAGAGATTGGTTGGTCCGCCATTCACTCTCATCTAGAGCAACTTACAACCAAGGCCAAAGCAACTTTTCAAGAAAAAGGTGTTTTAAAAGAGATTACAGCGGAAAGGTCGAATCATTCTACAATTTTCAATATAAAAGGGGATGCGAACTTATTTCAAAAACTACGTGACAAAAATATTGTTTGTTCCCAGCGAGGAAGCGGGTTAAGGGTCAGTTTTCATTTTTACAATTCCGAAGAAGACCTTGAAAGACTGTGTTCTTTTATATAAATTTTAACGCTGATCTGCAATTTGCTTTTCATTTTATCGGATAAATCAGTACTTTGGTCGCCGAAGTAAACTGAATTACCATGAAAAAACAATACCTTCTACTGCTTGCTGCTATATTATTGTGTGCTGTTCCGAAAGGGATTGCACAAGAATACCTTGAACTATTACAAAACCCGAAAGCCAATACAACCTTACAAGAGGTGCAACAATTGGCAGAAACTTACTTTGCCAACAAAGATTTAGGTAGAGGGAGCGGATATAAACAATACAAGAGGTGGGAGTATAAGATGGAGCGCATGGTAAATGAAGATGGGCTTATTAGAAAGAACTTTAACCGCATGACTTTAGACGCTGCGCTAGAGGCGAATGCAATTGACCTTGCAGGTACAAATTCGAGAATGGCAGGATGGACCGATATTGGTCCTACCTCATACACAAATGGTTCGTCAGGGTATAATGGCGGATTGGGTCGTGTAAATGTAGTCGGATTTCATCCAACAGATGGAAATACTATATATGTAGGAACGCCAGCCGGCGGACTTTGGAAAAGCACAAATGGTGGTTCGTCTTGGAACCCTATGACAGACGCTTTGGCTAGCATAGGGGTTTCAGGTATTGCAGTTGACCATAGTGCTCCTGAAACGGTCTATATTTTGACAGGCGATGGTGATGGCGGTGATACTCGGTCTATTGGGGTTATGAAGTCTATGGACGGCGGAGCTACTTGGGCTTCCACAGGATTAAGTTGGAATGTTACACAAAACTTTAGAGGATATAAACTGTTAATGCATCCTACCGATAGCAATACGATGTTAGTGGTGACCAATGGAGGGATTTATAAAACCACTGATGGTTGGAACACCAGTAGCAATGTTCGTTCAGGCAGCTTTAGGGATATCGAATTTAAACCTGGAGATCCCAGCGTTGTTTACGCTGTAACGGGAAATACATTCTATCGTTCAACCGATACGGGTTCAACATGGGCTGAGATTAGCACAGGCTTGCCCAGTGGTGAAACTCGAATTGCACTCGCGGTTTCTCCAGCAAACCCAAATTATGTTTACTATTTGGCAGGACCAAGTTTAGGGACAGGTTCATTTAGAGGAATTTTTCGCTCAACAGATAGCGGTGTTTCCTTTAGCTTAATGACCGCCACTCCTAACATTTTAGGATATGCCACAAATGGTAATGACGATAGCGACCAATCTTGGTACGATCTAGCAATGGCTGTAAACCCATCTAATGCTGAAAACATAATTACTGGCGGTATCAATGTTTGGCGATCTACAAATGGAGGGGCTAGTCTTAATGCCGTTTCAAAATGGAATGAACCTACAGGGAGTTTTGAATATGTGCATGCAGACATCCATGAATTAGCATACAATCCTGTAGACGGAAAACTATACGTAGGTAGTGATGGTGGCGTTTCAGTGAGTTCAGATAACGGACAAACATTCACGAATATTTGGGACGGTTTGCAGATTATGCAATTTTATAGAATAGCTGGAGTACCTTCTAATCCTAACCTAATAATAGGTGGATCTCAAGACAATGGGTCTAATGTTTATTCAGGATCTACAACAATTCAGCATATCTACGGTGCCGATGGAATGGATTGTATGATCGATTATAACAACCCCAATACAGTATATTTTGCGGTGCAAAATGGAAATTTCAGAAAATCGAATAATGGTGGGAATACAAGTTTTAGTATACGACCTTCTGGATCTTCGGGTTCTTGGGTAACACCTTACGGAATGGACGCTACAAATCCCGATATCATTTATGGTGGTTTCACCGATGTGTACCGAAGTACCAATGGAGGGTCTAGTTGGACCAATTTAGGATCGAATGGAACAGGTGCCTTGGCCATAGGGGTAGATGATCCAGCAAGATTGTATGCGGCGAGTGGAAGCAGTATCGAAATGTCTTCTAATACCGGAGGCTCTTGGACTAACATTACAGGGCCTTGGCCTAGCTTAACAATTACATTTATTGCGGTAGACCCGGCAGATGCCAGAAAAGTTTGGGTTACTTTGGGAGGTTATACAGCAGGGCAAAAAGTATATGAGTCTACCGATGCAGGGAGTACATGGACGAATGTTTCTGGTACCTTACCCAATATGCCAGCGTATAGTATCGCTTACGAGAACACGGGAGGTGCTCCAATGGACGCCTTGTATGTGGGGATGGCAGTTGGAGTTTATTATAAATCTGACGTAACTCCATGGCAGCTACATGAAACAGGGTTGCCAAACACGCCTGTGTATGATTTGGAAATTAATGAAACAAACGGAAAAATTGTTGCAGGGACTTTCGGAAGAGGTCTTTGGGAAGCACCACTATTTGTTAACTTGGCTTGCGATGTTGCGATTTCAGATGTTACTGCCACAGACACCTCTTGTCCTGGTTCTACAGATGGAACAGTAACCGTTACAGCTACTTGTTCAGATTGTACAGGCATTGATTATACCTTAACACCAACTGCACCAGCAGGCCCGCCAATTACACAAACCGACAATGGTGTGTTTACCGGATTGGCAGCAAATTCATATACCGTAACCGCGGCGAATAATGGGGATCCTAGTTGTAGTGTAGCCTGGGGAAGTAATCCCATTGTAGTAAATGAAGGGTCAGAGACTGTAGTGCCAACCATTGCTTGCCCTGGAGAAATTACTCAAACAGCAGATGCAGGTTCTTGTAGTGCGGTGGTAACCTACACGCCGCCCGTAGGTACAGACAATTGTCCGGGAGCTACGACCATACAAACTGCAGGTTTGGCGAGTGGAAGTGCTTTCCCTGTCGGAACCACGATAAATACATTTGAAGTGACCGATACTTCTGGAAATACAGCATCTTGTAGTTTTAATGTAGTTGTTACCGACGATGAAATGCCTATGGCGGTCTGCCAAGACATAACCGTTCAACTTGATGCTTCAGGAAGTGCCTCTATTGTTGCTTCTGATGTAGATGGCGGGAGTTCAGATAATTGCGCAATTGCATCTTCTTCGATAGATATTACTTCTTTCGATTGTTCGAATGTGGGTGCAAATAACGTAGTGCTCACCGTTACCGACCCAGCAGGAAATACTTCAACCTGTACAGCTATTGTTACTGTTGAAGATATGATCTTGCCTTCGGCGATTTGTCAAGATATTACCATTCAGCTTGACGGTTCAGGAATGGCAACCATTACAGCAGCCGATATTGACGGGGGTAGTTCAGATGCCTGCGGAATCGATACAACGGCGATCGATGTCTCAACCTTCGATTGCTCGAACATTGGAACAAACAATGTTACTCTAACGGTAACCGATATGAACGGAAATATGAATTCTTGTGTAGCAGTTGTTACGGTTGAAGATGTTGAGGTTCCTGATGCATTATGCCAAGATATAACTGTGCAACTCGATGCAAGCGGTATGGCTAGTATTGTTGCCACTGATGTTGACGGCGGCTCCACAGATAATTGTGGGACGCCCACCTTAGCTATAGACATGAATACATTCGACTGTTCAGATGTAGGGGTAAATGATGTTACGCTCACTGTAACCGACGCCAATGGAAATGTAAACAGCTGTATTGCTGAAGTGACTGTGGAAGATTCTGTGGCGCCCATGGCGGTTTGCCAAGACATCACGGTACAGTTGGATGCTAGTGGAACTGTGGTCATCACTGCGGCCGATGTGGATGGAGGTAGTTCAGATGCCTGTGGAGTTGACTCAATTTCTATCGATATGGATACATTCGATTGCTCCAATGTGGGTACAAACGACGTCACGCTTACTGTCTTAGATGTAAATGGGAATACGGCTACCTGTATTGCCGTGGTTACCGTTGAAGAAGAAAATGCTACACCCGTGGCGGTCTGCCAAGATATCACTGTGCCAATCCAGGCCGATGGTACGGCGACCATCACCCCAGAAGATGTAGATGCTGGTTCGTCTGGAATGGGATGTATTGACGGGATGACACTAGACATTGATACATTTGACTGTTCGGATATCGGTACACCCATTCAGGTAACGCTTATGATTACTAACGGAAACGGAGACATAGACACTTGTACGGCATTGGTAAACATAGTCGATTCTGTAGTGCCTGTTATCGAATGTCCCGAAGACCAAACGGTCGCTTCTGAAGGCCCTTATGCCGTACCAGATTATTTCGATATGGGTATGGTAGCAGTTACAGATAATTGTGAAGGTTCCGTGGTGGCATCTCAGCAACCCGCACCAGGGTCCATGCTAGACTTCGGTAGCTATAATATCACAATCACGGTAGCAGACCCTTCCGGAAATGAGGATACTTGTATCTTTAGGTTAACAGTTGAAGATGCACTCGGTGTGGCAACTCCACCAACAATGTCATCATTACTTGTATATCCAAATCCGGCACAAGAAGAATTTGTGCTGGCGAACCCACGAGGGATTTCGTTAAACGATTTACAGATGTACGATATTACTGGAAGATTGGTAAAAACCATACCGTTACAGGATATGGATATCGAAGCTCGAGTCGATCTTTCAGAATTGGCAAGTGCCTCTTACATCTTGATAGTTACTTCAGATGAAGGGCATATCGTAAAGCATTTATTAAAAGAATAATTTCTCTTATTGAGTAACCTCAACGCCTTTCCAAAAGGCAATATAACCTTCAATAGATTTTGCAGCATGAGACACGCTTGGGTAATACCAAGCGGCGTCTTTGTTGGTTTCCCCATTCACCTCTATATGGTAATAGGATGCCTCTCCCTTCCACGGGCAGTGGGTGTGGTGGGCACTTTCTTTAAAGTACATTTTATTAATAGCCGATGGCGGGAAATAGTGGTTGTTTTCAATCACTACAGTCTTATCGCTTTCAGCAAGAATAGCATTGTTCCAAATGGCTTTCATTTTTTTAAGTTTAATAGTTGTTTAGAAGTTTAGAGGGGGTTGTGTACGTTGTGTTTCCAAATTAGAAAAGCATTTTTTTACTACTGCTACTGCTACTTAACCTTATTTTCTTCTAAAAACATAATTTTTATAATACCCTTTTCCGTCTTCAAAAGATGTTTCAATAGTTAATCCAGCCGAATCGGCCAACCATGCCACTACTTTATCGGTGTATTTCTGTGAAATTTCGGTATGGATGGTTTCCCATGCATCGAATGTGACGGTTAAGTCTAGCGCTTCAATAGTTACAGACATAGCTTCAGTAGCCACTAAATAACTTTTTGCAGTGCCAGATTCAGGATCATACACTTCCCAATGTTTAAATTTTTCTACATTGAAATTTCCGCCCATTTCGGTATTGATACGGTGCAATAGATTTTTGTTGAAAGCGGCTGTCACCCCAGTGGCGTCGTTATAGGCGTCGAGAATGGTTTGCGGATCTTTCTTTTGGTCGAACCCAATAAACAATTGGTCCTGTTCTCCCATAGTATCTTTCAGCTTGGTTAAAAAATCGATTGCCCGATGGTGCAATAAATTACCAATATTTGACCCCAATACCAAGATTACTTTTTTGCGCTTGTTGAAGGTTTGCAACCGTTCTAGCACCTCAAAATATTCGCCTTTTTCGGCATCAACCGTAACTTTTGGTAGTTCTGAAGAGAGGTTTTCGGTTAACAAATCGATAGCATTCTGGCTAATGTCGATTGGTTTATAAACAAAATTGAAGTTTTCGTCTGCAAGGTGTTTCAACAATACCTTTGTTTTTTTTCCATCACCAGCACCCAATTCAATTAAGTCGAAACTGGCTGCATTTTCACTGAACAGCGCAGCAATTTCTTGGGTGTGTTCCGAAATAATCTCAAATTCACATTTGGTGAGATAATATTCGGGCAACGCCATAATATCTTGGAACAACTTGTCCCCCTTTTCATCATAGATATATTTTGAGTATAAATACTTCGGAAACGAGCTAAGCCCATCTTGTACGTCATTTTGGAAAGCAGTTTTTGTTTTGGAAGGTGTAGAAGTGTTCATGTGAGTGTGAGAAGGTTATTTAGCTAATCTGATGCCAGTATACTGCCAACGTAAATTGGGTTGAAAAAAGTTTCGATACGTGGGGCGGGTATGCTTAGGAGCAGTTATCACAGAGCCACCTCGAAGTACTTTTTGATTCACCATAAATTTTCCGTTGTATTCACCTAGGGCGCCAGGCACTTTGGTATAACCAGGATAGGGCAGGTAGGCACTTTCTGTCCATTCCCAGCGGGTTCCCCATTTAAAATTGTCTTGTGCTGCTTCCCATTCAAATTCGGTTGGTAGTCGGCACCCCTTCCATTGCGCAAAAGCAAAAGCTTCGTAGTATGAAATATGGTTTAAGGCTGTCTTGTCGTCTATTTTTTGAAGTCCTTGTAATGTATAATGGTGCCATACGCCATCAATCTCGTGCCAATACATAGGCTGTGTTATTTTTTCTTGTTGTACCCAATCCCAAGCGTCGGCATGCCAAAAGTTGAAATCTTTATACCCACCATCTTTTATAAACGCTATATATTCACCATTGGTTACCAAACTGCTTGAAATCTTAAAATCTTGGCAGTAGGTTTTATGTTTTCCTAATTCGTTGTCGTAACAAAAGTCGTCTCCATTATGGCCAATTTCATATACGCCAGCATCAAACGAAAGCCATTCTTGGGGCGTTTCAGAACTAGGATTTTCTTCATAAGTGTCGTTGTATTTTGGTAGCAGCGGATTGTTACCTAGGATAAATTTAATATCAGTCATGAGAAGTTCCTGATGCTGTTTTTCATGGTGAATTCCTATAAGTAACAGATCTGTAATTTCAGCAGCTACGGTAGTCGTTAAAAACTCTTTCAATTCATTGGTGACATAATGCCTATAATCATACACCTTAGCTACTCCCGGTCTCGATAAGTTTCCGCGATCGCTTCTAACCACGCGTTCGCCTAAAGTTTCGTAATAACTATTAAATACGTACGCGAAATCTTCATGGAACAATCTATAGTCAGGCTTGTATTTTTTCAGAATAAATTCTTCAAAAAACCAGGTAGTATGCCCTAAATGCCATTTCGGGGGTGAAACATCTATGGTAGGCTGTACAACGTAATCTTCAATTTCAAGTGGTTTGCAAAGTGCTTCTGTGCGTTGTCTGGTTTCAGTAAATAAATCAAGTAGCGTTTTTGTTTCAATCATAACTAGAGTGCCAAAACACTAATATTTTGACTCTTTAAAGATAACAATAAAGCATCTTTTTTGTGGGGAAGGAAGGCGTTAAACCCGTGTTAAACTGATATTCAGAAATTTTCCGAAGTACTATAAACAAACAAAATCGCCTCAAAATAATGAGGCGATTGTAGATTCACGAAAAAGATTGTGATTTATTTTCCCGTTTTAAAAGTAATGGGAACGGTATATTTAATTGCCCTTGGCTTTCCTCCCATCATACCGGGTTTTTTCATTTTAGGGATGAGGCCGATATTTCTTTTTGCTTCTTCTTGGAGGGCTGCTGTACCGCCAGTAACATTCTTAATATCTACAGCTCCTTGTTCATTAATAAAAAATTCGATAACAACACGGCCTTGTTCATTGTTCTTATATGAAGAAGGTGGGTATTTGAAATTTTTTGCAATATGTGTTGCCAATTTTTGCTTAAAACAATTGTCACGCTGAGAGGCGTTGCCATTTTCACAACCCGGCCATACTGGCGCCAATTCTTTGAGGGTCATGGTGTTTTTTTGAACATCTCCCCATTCTTCTTGCGCCAAGAGTGATGTAGAGATAAATAGGGTAATTATAAGTAGGGCGTTTTTCATCATTGTTATGTAATTATACCGCAACTGCACCTTTAATGTGCGGGTGGGGATTATAGTCAACTAACGTAAAGTCATCAAATTTAAAGCCAAAAATGTCTTTTACCTCAGGATTTAACAACATTTTTGGTAACGGACGTATATCTCGAGATAATTGTAACTCTAATTGGTCTACGTGATTGCTGTAAATATGGGCATCGCCAAAAGTATGTACAAAGTCACCTGCTTGGTAGCCGCACACTTGAGCCATCATCATAGTGAGTAGGGCATAGGACGCAATATTGAATGGTACTCCCAAGAAAATATCAGCACTGCGTTGGTATAATTGGCAGGATAGTTTTCGGGTACTTTCATCGCCAGGGGTCTCTGGTGCGCTCACATAAAATTGAAAAAAAGCGTGGCAAGGAGGTAAAGCAGCTTTACCATTCGCTACATTTTCAGAAAAGGGTATTGCGGTGTTGGGAAGTACACTCGGGTTCCATGCGCTTACCAACATGCGTCTGCTGTCTGGATTCGATTTAAGGGTTTTAATAATTTCTGTTATCTGGTCAATTTCCTCGCTGTTCCAATTTCGCCATTGGTGACCATATACAGGTCCTAGGTTTCCGTCTTCGTCGGCCCACTCATTCCATATGCGTACTCCGTTTTCTTGTAGGTATTTTATATTGGTATCGCCATTTAAAAACCAAAGCAATTCATAAATGATAGACTTTAAGTGCAATTTCTTGGTAGTCACCATCGGGAAGCCTTCGCTAAGATCGAACCGCATTTGATAGCCGAACACACTTTTGGTGCCAGTACCTGTTCGATCACTTTTTTCATTGCCATTTTCCAGAACGTGCTTAACTAAATCGTGGTATTGCTTCATTTTAAATCGTAATTTTTGGAAGGATAAATGTAAAAAAGAGCAGCTGTTATTGAAACTGAAAATTAATTCATTTATTATAAGTTATTAACGTTTTGCTTTTTTGCGTATATTTAATATGACCAAACTAATACACAAATGGAAGCAGTATACGAAACGCCCCATGGACCGATGAAATGTTACCCAAATTATTTGGTATTTAAACTAAAAGGAGATGGTATTTCAGAACCAGCGGCTCATGAAATTATGTCGTATGCATACAGGCATTATGATCGTCGTAAATTTGTTTTTATTTCGAATCGTGAATTTGCTTCAAACATAGACCCGAGAGCATACACTGCAATAAATCCGAAAGTTATGGTTGGGCTTGCCATAGTTTCGCAAGAAGATGAAGTGCGGCAAGAGGCTACGAGTGAACAACAATTGTTTGAGGGCTCGTTTAGTTATTTTAAAACGGTAGATGAGGCCAAGGACTGGGCGAATACGGTCGTAAAAATTGAACGCTAAAATTTTAACCGATAATCATACCAGCGATTGCTGCAGAAATAAGTGACGCTATCGTTCCTCCAAGTAATGCACGCATTCCAAATTTAGAAAGTATTTTACGTTGCCCTGGAGCCAAAGATCCAATACCTCCAATCTGAATTCCGATAGAGGCAAAATTTGCAAATCCGCAGAGCATATAGGTTGCCATAATAATCGACTTCTCGTACGTTAAATGCATCGCATTGCTGGTGTTCTTTAGTTCGGCCAACTGGATATACCCTACAAATTCACTTGCTGCTAGTTTTATCCCTAACAACTGTCCCATCATCATCATATCTTCTTCAGCAACACCAATAAGCCACATCAGGGGGGCAAAAACGGTTCCGAGTATGGCTTCTAGCGAAAGTTCTGGATAGGAGGAATTGGCTGCCATCCAATCGTTAAATGAGGTAACATCTCCAATCCAACCTAAAATTCCATTAAAAAGGGCAATAAATGCTACAAATACTAGTAGCATGGCGCCCACATTTACGGCTAGTTTTAACCCTTCTGTGGTTCCATTAGCAATCGCATCTAATAAATTGGAACCTATTTTTTCTGAAGAAACATGTACGTCTGTGTTTATTTCTTCGGTTTGCGGGTATAGTATTTTTGAAATCACGATAGCCCCGGGTGCTGCCATTACCGAAGCAGCAAGCAAGTGTTTTGCAAAAACCAAGCGCAGTGCTGGGTCGTCTCCTCCTAGAAAACCAATATATGCAGCCAATACGGCGCCGGCTACGGTGGCCATACCACCAATCATCACCAACAGCATTTCGCTCTTGTTCATCTTTTCCAGGTAGGCTTTAATAAGTAAGGGCGCTTCGGTTTGTCCTAAAAAGATATTTCCAGCAACGCTCAAACTCTCTGCCCCAGAAATTTTCAGCAATTTTGAAAGCAACCAACCAAAGGCTTTTACTACCTTTTGTATGACACCTAGATAGAATAATACCGAGGTTAAAGCAGAAAAGAAGATAATGGTAGGAAGTACTTGGAAGGCGAAAATAAAGCCAAATGTATCCATGTCTACTACCAATCCTTCAAATAAGAACTTACTTCCTGCTTGGGTAAATTCGAGAATCTTCACGAAAATTTTACCAACGAAGTCAAATATATTTTGAATAAAAGGCACTTTTAGTACCCCAATGGCAATCACAATCTGAAATGCGAGTCCGAGCCCCACTGTACGCCAATTAATTGCTTTGCGATTGGCACTAAAAAGAAAGGCGATAAGCAGGAGGGTGAACATTCCTAAAACACCACGCCAAAGGCTGTTTACTGAAAATCCCTGTGACGGAATCACATCGTTGGTACCTGCAGTAATAGGGACTTCATCTACTGCTGCTAGATTAGTTTTGTCGGTGTCGATAAATGAATAAGTGATATCATTTTCAGTAAAAACTAGGGTGCTGTCTGTTTTTTGTGTGATTCTAAATCGGCGGATAGAGTCTTTGGGTGAATCGTGAAAAAGCACCAGCAAATCGTTTTGCAGTATGTAATCTCCGCTGGATTTTAGACTGTCTTTTGCTGTAATATTGTAAGTAAAGGTGCCGTCTTTCAGTAAAAAATAATCTTCTTCAGAAATGGGGTACACAGATTCGCCCGCTGTATTTTCTATAGAAGTAACGCTCCATTTTTTTTCGACAGTTTGTGCGAGTCCGCTAAAAAAACATCCTAGAAAGATGATGGATAGCGCAATTTTTTGAAAGTGTTTCATAAATTAAAATGGCATGAGTTGATCACTCTCTTTTTGAAATTTCATCCCGAATTCTTGCGGCACGCTCGTAATCTTCATTGGCAACGGCTTCATCTAGCATGGCATTCAATTCTTTTCCTGTAAACTTAGAGAAATCTTCTTTTTTCTGAGGGGCAGATTCTGCATCTTCCCCTAAAATAAGCTCTTCGAGGATTGCTTCTTCTGCTTCGGAAATTTTCTTCTTTTTGGTAGGCGTCGTTTTTAAGTAAATCCCAGCTTTTTCCAAAATGGTTTTATAGGTAAAAATGGGTGCTTTAAAACGAAGTGCTAACGCAATAGCGTCACTTGTGCGCGCATCTATAATTTCTTCAAGATTGTCGCGCTCACAAATAATACTAGAATAAAAAACGCCATCAACCAATTTGTGGATAATCACCTGTTTTACGACAATGGCAAACCGATCTGCAAAATTTTTGAATAAATCGTGGGTAAGGGGTCTAGGAGGTTTGATCTCTTTTTCGAGTGCAATGGCAATAGATTGGGCTTCAAAGGCGCCAATTACGATAGGGAGTTTTCGTTCGCCATCTACTTCATTCAAAATAAGCGCATAGGCGCCATTTTGGGTTTGGCTATACGAAATTCCTTTTATGTTTAAGCGAACTAGGCTCATGGTTTAAAAACAGTGATGGAGCAAAAATACCACAATAAATGGAATGGGAAAGATAATCAGGCGCAAACGAATTAAAAAACCAAAGCTATCGATGGATTTTAGGATTTCCAGTAGATGCCTTCGAGCACATCAAAACAGACGTACATCCTTCCGAAGAAAAATAAAAAACCCTCCCGAATAGGGGAGGGCAAAAATTTTATCCGTTTGCAGCTTTAAATGCTTTCAATTTTTCAACCAACTGTGGAACCACTTCAAAAGCATCGCCCACAATACCATAATCGGCTGCCTTAAAGAAAGGTGCCTCGGGATCGTTATTGATCACCACTTTGGTTTTGGAAGCATTAATTCCTGCCAAATGCTGGATGGCTCCAGAAATTCCAATGGCAATATAAAGGTTAGAAGCTACAGGTTTTCCAGTTTGTCCAACGTGCTCTCCGTGGGGTCTCCAGCCCATGTCACTAACGGGTTTTGAGCAAGCGGTAGCTGCCCCCAATGTTTCAGCAAGCTCTTCAATCATGCCCCAATTTTCAGGACCTTTCATTCCGCGACCGGCAGAAACTACAATCTCTGCATCGGCGATGGTTACTTTGTCTGTTGCTTTATCTACGGAAACTACCTCGGTTGAAAAATCATCTTCAGCAAGCGATGGAGAAAACGCCTCAGTACTGGCCGAAGTTGGATTCTCCTTAATTCCGTAGGCATTTTTAGCAAGTCCTACTACTTTCGTATCGGTATTGATTTCAGTATTCGAAAATGCCTTGTTGGTAAAAACGCTGTGCTTTACCGTAAATGGTTCAGTTGAAGAAGGTAATTCGGTTACATTAGGAACATATCCTGCTTCCAAATTTACAGCTACCAAGGGTGCCATAAACTTGCTGTTGGCACTTGAGGTAAGCACAACTACTTTGGCCCCTTCGTTTTTAACAGCCTGAGCAAGTACATCTGCGTAAGCTTCGGCATTGAAGTTTTGAAGCTTATCGTTAGACACTTCCAATACTTTAGAAGCACCGTAGGTTCCCAATTCAGAACTATCACCTGCGTTTACAGCAACGGCTGTTACTGTGGTGCCCATGGCATCTGCGATTCCTTTTGCGTAAGAAACAGCTTCGTGGGCTATTTTTTTAAACGATCCATTTTCGGATTCTGTGTATACTAAAACTGACATATATTCTAAAATTTTGAATTCCAAAACTTAATTTTAAATAACACACTTGTTATAGAAATCACGTTTTGGGATTTGTGATTTTCTTTTTTGAAGTATGATCCTTAGATCACTTTTGCTTCGTTGTGTAATAAATCTACTAACTCGTCTACGGTATCTACTAATTTCACAGCTCCTTTTGGTGCTGGTTTTTCAAAAGTATTGGTGTTGGTTTCGGCAGTCGCGTCAACAGGTTCTTTTACGTGTAATGGTTTTGAACGTGCTTGCATGATACCCCGCATGTTCGGGATGCGAAGGTCACTTTCTTCCACCAAGCCTTTTTGTCCTCCAACTACTAATGGTAACTTCGTGCTTATCGTTTCTTTACCGCCATCAATTTCTCGAATGGCCGTAGCGCTTTCGCCTTCAACTTCAAGGCTGATACACGTATTTACAAAATTAGCGTCGATCATTTTTGCTACCATCCCTGGTACCATTCCACCGTTGTAATCGATAGACTCGCGCCCTCCGATAACGAGGTCGTATCCGCCTTCTTTTACAACATTTGCCAATTGCTTGGCTACGCTGTACCCGTCTGTTGCTGGGGTGTTTACACGAATCGCTTCATCGGCTCCAATGGCAAGGGCTTTTCGTAAGGTAGGCTCTGTTTCTGGGCCACCTACATTTGCAACATGCACAGCGGCACCTTGTTTTTCTTTGAACCACATGGCACGAGTTAATCCGAATTCGTCGTTCGGGTTAATCACAAATTGAACACCATTGGTATCGAATTTGGTATCACCATCGGTAAAATTAATCTTCGAGGTTGTGTCTGGAACGTGGCTAATGCACACTAAAATCTTCATATAACTACTGTTTTGCTGAGTAAATTTTAAGGATGCCAAAGATACCAAATATAATTCAAAAATACTATGCATGCATAGTAAAATTTTAAACCTTTTCAATAATTTATCTGTTGATGTGCAGAGTACTCTTAAATAATATTATTTTTGTTTTCAATATTACCACAGCTACAGAACGAAAAGTAACTATACATGAAAACAATCCAATTTAGAGAAGCCATTTGTGAAGCTATGAGCGAAGAGATGCGTCGCGATGAAGCCATTTACCTGATGGGAGAAGAAGTTGCCGAATACAATGGTGCCTATAAGGCCAGTAAGGGAATGTTGGATGAGTTTGGCGCGAAGCGCGTGATCGATACTCCAATTTCAGAATTGGGCTTTGCGGGTGTTGCCATCGGTTCTACCATGACCGGAAACAGACCTATTGTAGAGTTCATGACGTTTAACTTCTCGTTGGTAGGGATAGACCAGATCATCAATAACGCCGCAAAAATCAGACAGATGAGCGGGGGCCAATTAAAATGCCCTATCGTATTTAGAGGTCCTACCGCCTCTGCAGGTCAGCTCGCAGCTACCCACTCCCAAGCTTTTGAAAGTTGGTACGCTAACACACCAGGACTGAAAGTAGTGGTGCCAAGTAACCCAGCCGATGCCAAAGGATTGCTAAAAAGTGCCATCCGTGATGACGATCCGGTTATTTTTATGGAAAGTGAACAGATGTATGGTGACAAGGGAGAAGTGCCAGAAGGAGAATACCTAATCCCACTCGGGGTAGCTGATATCAAACGAAAAGGAACCGATGTGACCATTGTTTCCTTCGGAAAAATTATTAAAGAAGCCTATAAAGCGGCAGATGAACTGGCCAAAGAGGGTATTGAGTGTGAAATCATCGATCTTCGAACCGTGCGCCCAATGGACCATAACGCAATTATGGAATCGGTAAAGAAAACCAACCGTTTGGTGATTCTAGAAGAGGCATGGCCTTTTGGAAATGTAGCTACCGAAATTACCTACCAAGTGCAAAGCCAAGTATTCGACTATCTAGATGCTCCTATTGTGAAGTTGAACACGGCAGATACACCTGCCCCTTATTCACCAGTGCTCTTGGAAGAATGGCTGCCCAATAGCAACGATGTGATTAAGGCGGTTAAGAAGGTGCTTTATAAAGACTAACCTTTACGTAAGAAAATATAAATTCCAAATCCCTTCGTCTAAGGTGTGGATTTGGAATTTTGTTTTTGTGCCATTTACCGCAATTGCGTCTTTTAAGAATATTTTAATTTGTAAACTATTCTATTTGTTCGTTCTTTGCTGTTTCAAATTGGTGCTGAAATTTTATTGCCCGCACCACGTTACCTACTTATGAAGCAATTCTACTTCCTTATTTTTTTAGTCTGCTCTGTTTCACTGTATTCCCAAACAAAGGTGAGCGGTGTTGTGAAGGACGATACAGGTATGTCGGTTGCTTTTGCCAACGTCATCTTCAAAGACAGTAACGAGGGTACCATCACCAACGAAGAGGGACGTTTCTATCTCGAAAGCGACCAAAGTTACGATGCCGTGGTATTTTCGTTTATCGGGTACGAAACAAAGGAAATTTCCTTAGGTGAAAAAACAACCTATAAAATGGAGGTGACGCTTTCCGAAGAGGCAGCAGCCCTCGATGAAGTAGTTATCTTTACGGGGAAAACTTCTAAAAAAGACAATCCGGCACTCGCCATTCTTCGAAAAATTTGGGAAAATCGCCGTGAGAACGGAGTCAAAAAATTTGAACAATACAGCTACGATAAATACGAAAAACTAGAATTCGACCTGAATACCATCGACTCTTCCCTGATAAAAAGCAAGATTTTTAAGGGCATGGAATTTATCTGGGACCAGATAGATACTTCAAATGTTACCGGAAATAGCTACCTACCCATATTCATCAACGAAGCGTATTCTAAAGTGTATGGCGATAACAATCTGAATGAAGAAAAAGAAATTCTGGAAGGAAATAAAAACAGCGGTTTTAGCAATAACCAAACCCTGATTGCCTTTGTAAAAGACCTTTATAAAGAGTACGATGTGTACGATAATTACCTTAAATTCTTTGATAAAGCCTTTACCAGCCCGTTGTCACGCACGGGTATCGACGTATATAACTACGTGTTACTAGACAGTGCCTACCGTGATAATAAATGGTGCTACAATATTGTATACTACCCACGCCGGAAAAATGAATTGACTTTTAAAGGTGATTTTTGGGTGAATGATAGTACGTGGGCCATCAAAGAAATCAACCTCCAAGCGTCTAAAAGTGCCAATCTGAACTGGGTCCGTGAGGTGTATATTGAACAGGAATTCGACGTGCTGAACGATTCCATCTTTTTGATTACAAGAGATTATTTCTTAAGCGATTTCAGCCTGCGGAAAAAGGAAGATGCACAAGGGGTCTACGGAAGGCGGACCACGCTATTCGATAATTACGAATTTGATGTTCCTAAAGAGAAAAGCTTTTATGACGCACAGGTAGATCCGTATAATGAAGAAATTTACAATCGCCCAGACACTTTTTGGGAGGAACGCCGTATGGAGGAGCTCAGCAAAGATGAAAAGGGCGTCTACGTCATGTTAGACAGCCTTAAAACCGTTCCGCGCTTCCAGGCTTTCTATAATATTGGTGCCGCACTTGCCTCTGGCTACTACCAAGTGGGGAATGTTGATGTGGGGCCTCTTTTTTCCATCTTTGGCTTTAATGAAGCCGAAGGGCTGCGGATTCGTTTGGGGGGTAGAACCTACTTTTCTCAGAATGATCCCTGGCGTGTAGAAGTTTTTGGCGCGTACGGTTTCCGGGATGAGCGTTTTAAATACGGTATTTCGGGTAAATACTTAATCGATCGTGCTTCGAGGCTCACTGTTTTTGGCGGAAATAGAAAAGATGTAGAACAAACCGGCGCTAGTTTAACCTCTAGTACCGATGTGTTGGGTCGAAATCTCGCGTCTTCCAGTTTGATCACTGTGGGAGCTAACGATAGGCTCACCCGTATCAATCTGTCTACCGCAGGTTTTTCGGTAGAGCCGGCTAAAAATTTTAATGTGCGTCTAACGGGTTCATACCGAAACTTAGAATCTGCTACCGAAACCTTTAGCATCGATTATTTTGATAAAGATGGAGTGCAACAAAGCGAGCTTTCACAAGCCGAATTGGAATTAGGTTTTTTCTATACCCCAAAACGGAAAACTTCGGGCTATGGCGTAGAACGAACCATAATTAACGATGGCGACTATGCCACAATCTATTTGGGCTACACACGCGGACTCGACGGTGTGCTTGGGGGTGAATTTGGCTATTCGAAATTACAAGCGCTCTATACACAACCATGGAATATTGGCGGATTGGGCCGGCTTTTTACCACGGTGGAAGCGGGGAAAATTTTCGATCCTGTACCCTTTAGTTTGTTGAGTCCTATACCCGGTAACCAAACCCTGTTTAGCATCTACAATACCTTTTCGAACCTCGATTTTTACGAGTTTGTGAGTGATGAATACGTAAGTGTGCATTTACAGCACAATTTTGGAGGACGCATTTTTGGGCGTATTCCGTTTCTACGGAAATTAGACCTGCGGGAAGTCATTGGCTTTAGAACCGTATACGGAAACATTTCACAAGAAAACATCAATTTGAGTCGCCCTGCATTTGAATCGATCACAAACGGGCCATTAACCCCGGCTAACTTATCACCTTCAAACGAGTTGTATTATGAATACAGCGTCGGGGTGGGCAATATCTTTAAGATTTTTAGGCTCGATGTGAACTTCCGCGGAAATTACCTAGATCGGCCAGACGCCCGAAAAATTGGGGTTACGGGAGTGTTTGGGTTTAGTTTTTAAGACACTCTGCTATATTTGAGGTGTATTCGTCATAGCTTCAGCTTCTTCTGAAATAACAAAATCACAATCTTATTTATTTACAAGTGAGTTTCAGCATTAAAATTTCTGAAAAAGAACTACCTTTGCACCCCTTTTAAAAAGTGAATATGACAGCAGATAAAGTGAACACCTTCGATGTGTTGGTAGAAATTCCGAAAGGAAGCCGAAACAAATACGAATACGATTTTGAATTAAAGAAAATTCGGTACGACCGGATGATTTTTTCATCTATGATGTACCCAGCAGATTATGGGTTTGTGCCAGAAACCTTGGCATTAGATGGCGATCCGCTAGATGTTTTGGTGTTGGTTACCGAACCAACGTTTCCAGGATGTGTGATTGAAGTGAAGCCCATTGGTGTATTCCACATGGCAGATGAAAAGGGACCTGATGAAAAAGTGATCTGTGTACCTGTAAGCGACCCTATTGCGAATAACGTGAGCGATCTCAGCGAACTGAATCCGCACCTCATTAAAGAAATCGAACACTTCTTCCAAGTGTATAAAGATTTGGAAGAGAAGAAAGTAGACGTAGGCGGTTGGGGAGACGTGCACGAAGCCAAAGAGATTGTGGCAAAATGTGTAGACCGTTTCCGCGCAAGCGATATTCCTGTGAAAGATGTGAGTATACGTTAAAACACGATACTTCTAAAAGCCCGATATACAGCAGTTTATCGGGCTTTTTTAATTTGTGCTATTTCACTACATTTGCAGCCACTTAATCAAACCTTTTCTCATGGAAAATAATATTATTTATGTACCTATTGCCCTGGCTGTCTTAGGCCTCCTTTTTATGCTCATTAAAATGAGCTGGGTAAAAAAGCAGAACGCGGGGAACGAGCGTATGCAATTTATTTCTAAAAGTATTAAAGAAGGTGCCCTGGCATTTTTGGCAGCTGAATACCGTCTTTTGGTAATCTTTGCTGTGATAGCCTCTGCACTTTTATTTTTTGTATCCACTTTGGTAGAGTCTACTAGCTGGATGATTGTACCTGCATTTATTTTGGGTGCTATTTTTTCAGCATTGGCAGGTAATATCGGGATGCGTATTGCAACCGAAGCGAATGCACGTACGGCTGAAGCTGCAAAAACCTCACTTCCGCAGGCGCTGAAGGTGTCATTTGGTGGTGGTACGGTTATGGGCTTAGGAGTAGCCGGGCTTGCAGTACTAGGCCTTAGTTTGATATTCTTGTTCTTTATTGGGCAGTTTATGGGCAACGATGGCTCTTTTTATGATAACATGACCATCGTATTGGAAGCATTGGCCGGATTCTCATTGGGGGCAGAGTCTATTGCACTCTTTGCCCGTGTAGGGGGTGGTATTTATACCAAGGCTGCAGATGTTGGAGCCGACCTTGTTGGTAAGGTAGAAGCAGGAATCCCAGAAGATGATCCGCGTAACCCTGCAACCATTGCAGATAACGTTGGTGATAACGTAGGAGATGTTGCGGGTATGGGAGCCGATCTTTTTGGGTCGTATGTAGCAACAGTTTTGGCTGCGATGGTATTAGGAAACTACGTGATTAGAGATATTGCTGTCGCAAATGGTGGTAGCTTTACAGACGCGTTCAATAATATGGGGCCTATCTTACTTCCGCTAGTGATTGCTGGAGTAGGGATATTGGCTTCAATCATCGGAACGTTCTTAGTAAGTATTAAAAATAACGACGCTAAAGAAAGCAAAGTGCAAGCGGCACTTGACCGCGGAAACTGGGCAGCGATAATCTTAACCTTAATTGCTAGTTATTTCTTAATCGATTGGATGCTACCTGCTACCATGGAAATGAAATTTTTTGGTGAAGGTGTGAAAGAAATAGCCTCAATCAATGTGTTTTGGGCAGCGTGTATTGGTTTAGCGGTAGGAGCATTGATTTCTATGGTGACGGCGTATTATACTTCACTAGGTAAAAAACCTGTTATGGATATCGTTGAAAACTCTTCAACAGGAGCGGCTACTAATATTATTGCCGGACTTTCAGTAGGGATGTATTCAACATTTGCCTCTGTAATCTTATTTGCTGCTGCAATTTATGGTTCTTATGAACTTGCTGGTTTTTATGGGGTAGCACTTGCTGCTTCAGCCATGATGGCCACTACGGCTATGCAATTGGCGATTGATGCTTTCGGACCGATTGCTGATAACGCAGGTGGTGTTGCTGAAATGAGCGAACTAGAACCACACGTACGTGAAAGAACTGATATTTTAGATTCTGTAGGAAATACAACGGCAGCAGTTGGAAAAGGATTTGCAATTGCTTCCGCAGCATTGACTGCATTGGCATTGTTTGCCGCCTACGTAACCTTTACGGGTATCGACGGAATTAATATTTTCCGAGCAGATGTGTTAGCCATGTTGTTTGTAGGGGGAATGATACCAGTTGTGTTTTCAGCGATGGCGATGAAATCGGTTGGTAAAGCTGCCATGGAAATGGTACAAGAAGTTCGTCGTCAGTTTCGTGAAATTCCAGGGATTATGGAAGGGACCGGAACTCCAGAATATGCAAAGTGTGTTGATATTTCAACTAAAGCGGCACTTAAAGAAATGATCTTGCCAGGGTTGCTTACCATTATTACGCCTATTGTCATCGGATTGTTATTTGGTGCTGAACCTTTGGGAGGTTATATGGCTGGTGTTTGTGTGAGTGGTGTAATGTGGGCTATTTTCCAAAATAACGCTGGTGGTGCTTGGGACAACGCTAAAAAATCGTTTGAAGCGGGTGTAATGATCAATGGTGAAATGACCTATAAAGGAAGTGACGCCCATAAGGCAGCCGTAACTGGAGATACCGTGGGTGATCCGTTTAAAGATACGTCAGGCCCATCTATGAATATCTTGATCAAGTTAACTTGTTTGGTCGGATTGGTAATTGCTCCTATCTTGGGAGGTCATGGGGCAGCTACAGATGCTGAAACAGCTACCTCAGAAGAAATGATTTTTATTGATGAAGACGGAAATAAAACGGTTCTAACAGACAAACAAGCAACTCAAGTGGCAGTTGCAGACCGTACTGAAATTTCTAAAGATGTGATGGTTGAAATGTCTACTGAAGGTGATGTAACTACTGCTGAAGTGACCATAAAGACAACCAAGAACGGTGAAACTACTACTGAGACCAAAACATTTGAAGGCACCGAAGCTGAGGTAAAAGCTCAGATTGAAGCCTTAAAAGATGTTGAAGTAAAAGTGAACAAAGGAGCGAAAGTGGTGAAAGAAGTTAAAATTGAAGAGACTTCCAATTAACGCTTCCGATAGTTAAATAACTACTAAACCCCGCCAATTTGGTGGGGTTTTTTTATGGAATTTTTTAACTTCACAAGACCATGAATTATGACGACCTAACCACACTTGGAATTGCCTTTGGTATCGGCCTTTTAATTGGTCTGCAGCGCGAGCATACCGATAATAAAATGGCAGGGGTGCGCACTTTCACGCTCATTGCCGTGCTTGGAGTGGTTTCAGGGTTTCTAACGCGCGATTTCGACAATCCGTATATACTTCCTGCAATCGGCCTTTCAATCACAGCATTACTCGTTATGGCCAATGTTGTTAAACTGAAAAGGTTAAACGATACCGACGTTGGGCAAACTACCGAGGTAGCCGCATTACTTACCTTTGCCATAGGCGCCTATTTGGTGTTGGGAAGTCAAGTGATTGGGGTGATAGTAGGAGGAACCATGGCAGTACTCTTATATATCAAAGAACGGCTGCATAATTTTATAGACACCCTGAAAGATAAAGATCTCGCTGCTATCATGACCTTTGCAGGGATTTCCCTCATTATCCTGCCCATTCTTCCCAACCGTACTTTTGGTCCGTTAGATGTGCTCAACCCTAGAAATATTTGGATGATGGTGACCTTAATTGTAGGGATTAGCGTTGTAGGATATTTCATCTATAAATTTGTAGGTAAAAAAGTGGGCATCATATCAAATGGTGTTTTGGGCGGTCTCATTAGTAGTACCGCTACCACAGTGAGTTACGCTCGAAAAACAACTGATGCCAAAAATATTGGTAAAATGGCAGCCTTCGTAATCATGACGGCGTCAACAATAGCATTAGTGCGCATTATATTCGAAATTGGTATTGTTATCCCCGAATTGCTACCAAAACTCATCCTACCACTGATTGTAGAATTTATCTTTATGGCACTTATCTGTGTAGGATTGTTCTATTTTATTAATAAAGATACTTCCGAAGACAATGAAATGTCCGAACCTAAAAATCCGGCGCAATTTAAGAGTGCATTGATTTTCGGACTGCTGTACGGACTGATTCTATTAGCAGTTGCCTTCACAAAAAAAACCTTTGGGAACGAAGCATTATATGTGGTTTCGATCATTAGCGGTCTCACCGATGTAGATGCGATTACCTTATCATTGTCACAACTCATGAAAGACGGAGGGCTTGAAACCAATAGCGGGTGGCGGCTAATTTTGTTAGCTTCGTTGTCTAATCTTGTATTTAAAGGGGGTATGGCGGCCACGCTCGGCACCAAAAAATTGGCGAAATGGGTTGGCTTATCTTTTGGGGTTTCTATCGTTGCAGGGTTGCTGTTAATGTGGTTATGGCCAGAAGGATGGCACTTTTAATAACTTATCTACATGAATCTATTTAAAGACGATCCTTTACAAATCATTCCATTTCAGAGTTATGGAGATGTAAACCACTTCTACACAAGAGGTAGGGCATTAGAAGACGAGAATATAGATCTTTCCAAACGCGGCTTTTTCAACTTGCTGAAAAATACTTGGAAACGATTTGAGACCGATGAAATCCCAAATGCAAAACTGCGTATAACGTTTCCAGACAATTCAACGCTGTATACCCATAGTAATATGAGTGGTTATTTTAAGCTGAAAGAAACAATGGAAGGCTTAGATACAATGACCAATTCTGAAGGTTGGCTTCAGTTTCAGATGTCTTTTGAAACCCAATTTCCAGATAGAATCATTCAGAATGACAATAGTTTTTCAGGTGAAATTTTAATCCCTTCTACCAATAGTAGCTTTGGAATTATCAGCGATATAGACGATACAATTCTACATACAGGCGTTACGTCACGGTTAAAATGGCGCTTAATTTTCAATACCTTCTTTAAAAATGCTGAAAGTAGGAGCCCGCTAGAAGGGGCAGCTGCGTTTTATCATTTGTTGCATAGGGGAAAATCTGGAGAAGAAGCAAATCCTGTTTTCTATGTGAGCCATAGCCCATGGAATCTTTACCGATATCTAGAGTTATTTCTTCGGAAAAATAATTTTCCGAAAGGGCCAATTTTGTTGCGTGATTTTTCGAAGATTCGAGGAAAAAAGGAACCGGATGAGAAGCCACAAAAACAAAAAGAAATCATAGACATTTTAAACACCTATCCCGAACGAAAATTTATCCTGATTGGTGATGGTGGAGAACACGACCCGGATATTTATATTGAAATCGCCGAAGCGTTCCCCAATCGTATTTTAGCCATTTATATTCGTAGCGTGAAACACAAAAAACGGGTGTTGCGTATTCAAGGATTGTTTGAAAGTTATAAAACAGTTCCCGCACTACTGGTAAAGAACAGTAAAGAAGCCATTGTACATGCCCGTGAACATGGATTTATTCAATAATTTCCTTAAAATAATCGTACGTAGCTAATTGCGATTGGATTTTAGGATCATCTGTAGTGACGTATTCATTCAATTGCTTACTGTCAACAATACGTGCTTTTACATTGTCTTGCAATTGCAAATCGATGAGTTCTAAAATTGTTTGTTTATGGTCATCATCCAAAACATGAGCTACCACCTCAATTCGATGGCTCAGATTTCGTTTCATCCAATCTGCTGAACCAATAAATATTTTCGGATCGCCATTATTTCCGAAGATATAAACGCGCCCGTGTTCCAAAAACCGATCTACCACCGAAGTGATGAAAATGTTTTCGCTCTGTCCCTTCACACCGGGCACCAATGAGCAAATTCCGCGTACCAACAACCTGATTTTAACTCCGGCGTTATTAGCACGATACAACAATTTAATCATTGCCTTATCTTCCAAACTGTTCATCTTAAGCGTAATGCTAGCAGGTTGTCCTGCACGGGCAAATTGCATTTCAGTTTGTACCAATTCTGTAAAGCCACTTCGGGTGGTGTAAGGGGAAACAAGCAATCGTTTGGTCTTGGGTACCAGAATTTTCTGTTGTAATACCAAAAATACCTTATTCAGATCTTTGGTAATTTTTTTGTCGGTCGTCATTAAGCCGAAGTCGGTATAAAGCGTGGCCGTTTTTTCATTAAAATTTCCAGTCGCAATGTAGCCATATCTGCTTTTCCCGTCTTCGTTTTCTTTTTCTATATACAGAATTTTACTGTGAATTTTTATATCGGGAAAGCTATAGATTACCGTAGCTCCGTTTTCTTCAAAAATTTGCCCCCATTTTAAATTATTCCGTTCGTCAAAACGTGCTTTTACTTCAATAAAAACAATCACCTTTTTACCGTTTTTGGCGGCAGTAACAATCGCATCATTAAGCCGTGACTCATCGGCAGCACGGTAAATGGTCATTTTAATGGTAGTGACTTCTGGGTCTGTAGCAGCTTCTTCTAGAAGTTTTATAAGTGGTTCAAACGATTGGTACGGATAGTGAAGCAGTTGGTCTTTCGTTTCAATTTCTTTTAGAATCGATTCGCAGTTCGCTAAAACAGGATGGGGGAGAGGTGGAAGTGTTTCGTTGCTTAGTGTGGTATTTGTAGGGTTGGGAAACGCAAAGAAATCTTTAAAGTTGTGGTATGTACCACCATTTACAATATCTGCATTGTACACATCGAGTGCTTTTTTTAAGATATTCTGAAATGATCCAGGCATGCGCTTGTCTATGAGCAGTCGCGTTGCCTGGCCGGTATCGCGCTTAGAGAGGGAGTTTCTGATTTTTTCAGCTAAGTTCCCAGAGAGTTCATTTTCAATATAGAGCTCGGCATCACGGGAAGTTTTTATGCTATAGAACGTAATGTCTTGCTCCATTTTTGGGTTTTGTCGCAGATTGTATTTTAAAACGTCGTCTATAAAAGTGATGTAATGTTTTCCGTTTTGCTTCGGAAAGGTAAAAAATCGAGGTTCCTCTTGAGGAATATTGATGACTGCGAATTCGGTTTCACTCAACTGCGTAGTTAAATACAGTGCCTCGTTTTCGATAAACACTTTGTTTTCATCTGAAGTAGCATACCGACTAATGTTGATTTTATCCTTTAGCGTTTCGTTATAGTAGGTTTTGGCAATTTCCTTTTGAGTGGCTGTAAATTCAGAATGGCCGATAAGATGAATGTTGTTTTTTTTAAGTTCTGGGACGATTTCCGAACTAAAAATACTGCCAAATTCTTCTTGTTGCAGTTCCACCTGCTTCTTGATTTCTTTCAGCACTTTGTTCGGTTTGGTGATGAGCTTTTTTCGCAACGGTTTTTCAATCGTTTTTATTTGCCGAATATCACTTACACGAACTTTAAAGAATTCATCTAAATTCGAGGAAAAAATAGCGAGAAACTTGATGCGTTCGTAGAGCGGATTTCGCTTATCTGCTGCTTCCTGCAGCACCCGATGGTTAAAGCGGAGCCAAGAGAGATCTCGGTGGTAATATTTCGAATTATATAATTTTGCCATGGTAGTGCGCCCTTAGCAATAGCGCGTTTAATTAGTTTATTCAAAAGTCGTCATAAACAAAACCATAGGGTGTTGCTGAAATGTTAAGTTTTAAGGCAAAATAAATGGTGCCAAATTGCTAAAAGTTATTGATGCGGCATTCTAGCGGATGTTGCCGAGTATAGAAATAAGCGAAAGATGGCAACGGTCGTTTAAAACAGCCCATGCAGTTCCGCGTCTATTTTATTGATTACGGTGCCGAGGTCTTCAGGTTTGTCTACAAAATTGATATGGTCTACATCGATCACCAAAAGATTGCCCTTGTCATAGTCGTGCACCCAGGCTTCATAGCGCTCGTTTAAACGGCTCAAGTAATCGATACTAATGCTGTTTTCATATTCGCGACCTCTTTTGTGGATTTGGTTTACCAAATTCGGGATGCTACTTCTCAAATAGATGAGTAAATCTGGTCCTTCAGTAACGCTTTCCATAAGATCGAACAGCGAACGGTAATTCTCAAAGTCACGATTGGTCATAAGCCCCATGGCATGCAGGTTGGGAGCAAAAATATAGGCGTCTTCGTAAATAGTTCGGTCCTGGATTACCTTTTTGCCACTTTCTCGAATATCTAAAATCTGACGGAAACGGCTGTTCAAGAAATAGATCTGCAGATTAAAACTCCAACGTTCCATACTATTATAGAAATCGTCTAGGTACGGATTGTCTTCTACGTCTTCATAATGGGCTTTCCACTTATAATGTTTTGAAAGTAAACGGGTAAGTGTGGTTTTTCCAGAGCCTATGTTTCCTGCAATAGCAACGTGCATGTGGTTATTTCTTTGGTGGGTTGTTCGCGAATTGGTGGAGTGTTTTTCCGTCATAAATATACAGGAAATCTTGCGTAAGGTGCAACTGTTTTACGGTAATTTCGGGCAACGGTACCTTTTTTTCTTCGGAAGGTTTTTTAGGCGAATGCAATCCGGGCTCAGCAAGGGTGAACACTTCATTTCCTTTCACTAGCCATACGTTTTCATCGTTTTGCACAATACTCGAAGCCCCTGAAATTTCAATCTCAGAAAGAAAACTTCCGTACACGTTGAAGGTGAGCAGCTTGTCTTCAAACAATAAATAGCAATAGTTGAAATTACTGGCCATGCCTACCAACGTTCCCGCAACGGGCAAGGAGGTCTGCAAGGCACGTTGTTGTCTGTAATCGTACAATTCTAATTGTTGGGAGTCGATATTAAAGAGCCAAACCCTGTTATTTCCAGCATTTCCTGCATCGGCTATGTTTACAAATCGCGGTAAATTATTGAAATTGATGCGCTCCACTTCGTTCAGTCGGTTGTCTACAAAAACCACCGTGTTGGTTTGATTGTAAAACAGCATCATTTTTAACGGATTGATGATGTCGACTTTGCTCAGCGGACCTAATGAAAAATCTTTAAAAACATACTTCCCGTCTGGACCTTGTTTGTAAAAGGCCATTTCATCGATAAAATATTGGTTGGTGTAGGCGTCGGTGCCTATGTAGGTTTTTGCCTGTAAAGCCTTAGTTAATGTAGCTTTAGGAGCTTGGGCCCAACCCATAGTGGCTGCCAATAAAAAATAGGACAGAAGAAATTTCATACATGGCAAGGTACAAAATACGCGCCATAATCAGTACACCAATTTATATCCGTAACCACGTACGTTGATGATTTGTATGGTTTCGTCTTTACTGAGTTTTTTCCGAAGTTCTTGGTTGTTTCCGCCGCCAACCCCAAAAACCCTGCGTCGCAGTGTATGGTTTTTGTGCTTGGCACCACCATGTTGCGTATGGATGTATCTAGTACACTAATTTATATCCGTACCCACGTACGTTGATGATTTGTATACTTTCGTCTTTACTGAGTTTTTTCCGAAGTTCTTGGTTGTTTCCGCCGCCAACCCCAAAAACCCTGCGTCGCAGTGTATGGTTTTTGTGCTTGGCACCACCATCTTGCGTATGGATGTATTTAGTACACCAATTTATATCCGTACCCACGTACGTTGATGATCTGTATAGTTTCGTCTTTACTTAGTTTTTTCCGAAGTTCTTGGTTGTTTCCGCCGCCAACCCCAAAAACCCTGCGTCGCAGTGTATGGTTTTTGTGCTTGGCACCACCATCTTACGTATGGATGTATTTAGTACACCAATTTATATCCGTATCCACGTACGTTGATGATCTGTATGGTTTCGTCTTTACTGAGTTTTTTTCGAAATTCTTGGTTGTTTCCGCCGCCAACCCCAAAAACCCTGCGTCGCAGTGTATGGTTTTTGTGCTTGGCACCACCATCTTGCGTATGGATGTATTTAGTACACCAATTTATATCCGTACCCGCGGACGTTGATGATCTGTATAGTTTCGTCTTTACTGAGTTTTTTCCGAAGTTCTTGGTTGTTTCCGCCGCCAACCCCAAAAACCCTGCGTCGCAGTGTATGGTTTTTGTGCTTGGCACCACCATCTTGCGTATGGATGTATTTAGTACACCAATTTATATCCGTACCCACGTACGTTGATGATTTGTATACTTTCGTCTTTACTGAGTTTTTTCCGAAGCTTCGAAATAAATACATCCATACTACGGGCGCTGAAAAAGTCGTCATTGTTCCAAAGTTTTTTTAGGATTACCGATCGGTTCAACACTTCATTTTTAGTATTGTTGAGGTGGAACAACAGATGCGCTTCCCGGTGGGTGAGCGACACTACCGCTTCATCTTTATATTGTAAGGTTTGCTTCTTAAACTGAAACGTATAAGCCCCAATGTAGATGTCATGTTGTGCTGCTTGAAGTTGCTTTCGCTGTAACAAACTATTTAGCCTAACGATGAGCTCTTCCATGCTAAACGGCTTTTTCAGATAATCGTTGCCACCGCTTTCAAAACCTTCCACCACATCTTTGGTCTGCGATTTAGAAGTGAGAAAAATAATAGGAACTTGTGTGTTTATAGCTCGTATCTCCTTTGCAAGTGTAAATCCGTCTTTTTTGGGCATCATCACATCTAACACCAAAGCTTCGGGTGCGGCGAGCTTGTACTGTGCTAGAGCGGTCACGCCATCTTCACAATGGATCACCTCAAAACCCTTAGTTTCTAGGCTTTCCTTTACAATGGTCCCCAGCGCCAATTCGTCTTCGGCAAGCAATATTTTTATCGGTTGGTTCATGTTGGTAACTGAATGGTGAAGGTGGTTGGTTTTACAGAAACAGAGATAGTACCGTCGTGTTTTTCAACAATTTTTTTAGTGTAATAGAGTCCGATACCAAACCCTTTTACGTCATGCGTATTTCCCTTTGGCACGCGATAAAACTTTTCAAATATTTGCTTGCTTTCAGCTGTGGTAAGCCCATTTCCGCCATCTGAAATAGTAATCTCAATGTTTCCTGTTGTTCGTTTCAGGCTCATTTCAATAATATTTCCACCATATTTTATTGCATTATCGATGAGGTTATTCAGGGCGTTTTCAAAGTGAAACACATCAATGTCATGCATCAATTCAGATTCGTTGGTAGTAAAAAGTAAGTTTTTGCCCGAGGCTAGAAACGCTTCTTTGTTGGTTGTATTCTGTAGCAATGCTACAAGATCTGTTGGCTCTTTATTTAGTTGTAATTGTTCGCTGTCTAAGGTTGCGGTTTCGAGCAGTTTTTCTACCATTCCGGTGAGTTTGTGAACTTGCACTTCGGAAATTTTAGCATACCGTTTATTTTTTTCTGGGTCATTGGCTTCGTTAAAGGTTTGTATGCCTTCAACAGCCGCACCGATGGTTGCCAAAGGCGTTTTAAATTCGTGTGTAATATTGCTGATAAGGTCATTTTTAACTTCAGCCAATTGTTTTTGTTGTCGTATAATTTTCAGCAAATACAACAAACAAGCAATGACTGCAATTGCGAAAAGTAAAGACAATAAAAATGCGATACTATTTCGTTTTAGAATCACCAGGGCAGAATTGTTGAACGCTAGCAAGAGTGTACTGCCTTCAGGCAAGAACGTTGAAGTAGCAGTTGTCGTAAGGGCATTATTTGCCATATGACCAATGGTTTCGGTTTGTTTTGAGCCTTTTTTTGGCATGTACTGCAAGCTGTACGAAGTGGGTATCCTTTTCCGAAGCAATTCTGCTGCCACTAGGGTGTCTAAAGCAGGTAATTCTAGGGAGTCGTTTTTAATAGCATATACAACTCGTGTGGTGAGCGTGGCTAAGGGGTTGTTAATAAGACTATCTTGGTTGGTTTTCCAATTTACAAACGATTTCCGAACATCATCATTTACCTGTAGCTTTTTAAACAACGTATCATAATTGGAGTTGGCATCGCCTGAAAAAACTGAAATAGACTTCATTTTTTTACGGTCTATAAGCTCAAGGTCAAAAGTATCGGCAATACCAGAATGGTCTTGCATTGTTTCATTTATTTCAATAAAGATGCTGTCTAGTTTGCCCACTTCCATATGCCTAGCCTCTTCAGAAAGCGAAATGCCCAAAATATTCTCTTCTGCTAATTCTGCATAATAGGTGTCTACGGCTTTGTCTAATGCAATTTGAACTTCATTGATAAATTGTTGTTTCGCAGCTTGGTAGTTTTTGTAATTCCAATACCCTTGAATGGCCAATGTAACGACAATAGTCGTAGCGATAAAAAACAAAATAGTGTTGTAGTGGCGATTTTGCATATGGTAAAAGTAGTGCGTAACTGTAGTGTACACAAATGGGTTAACACTCGTTAACAGTGCTTAACACAACTAAGAGGTATAATTTCTAATCTTTGTGGTGTTCAATTTTAAAACCAATAATCATGAAAACAAGTATCTTAAGTTTTGGTCTGTTTCTCTGCCTGTTTGCCACTTCTTGGGCGCAACAGTTTGAAGGAATAGCTACCTATAAAACAGATCGGAAGGTAGATCTAAAAATGGAGGGCGACATGGATGACGCTACGCAGGCGAGCATACAAGCGCAGTTAAAGAAACAGTTTCAGCGCGAGTATACCCTAACTTTTAAAGGCGCCGAATCGTTATATGAAGAGGTAGAGAGTCTAGAAAAACCTTCACCCAAAGCAGCAGCGGGAGGCATACAGATTATGGTATCTGGCGGAGCAGATGTATTGTACCGAAATTTAAAGAATAACCGTTTCAGAACGCAGACTGAAATTATGTCGAAACCATTCCTTATAAAAGACACACTTCAAAAACGTGATTGGGTGTTGGGGAAGGAAACTAAGAACATCGGAAACTATACGTGTTTCAAAGCTACGTTTACCGAAGAAGTTTCAGAACAATTCATGAGTAGTGAAAATGATAGTATTGTTCAAGAAAAAAAAATACGAACGACCACCGCTTGGTATACCTTAGACATTCCGCTAGGTCACGGACCCAGTGAATTTTGGGGGCTGCCTGGGCTTATTCTTGAGATAAATGATGGCGATCTTACCATTCTATGCTCCAAAATAGTGCTAAACCCTAACAAACCAGTTGAAATAGATTTGCCAACTACCGGTAAAGAAGTGACACAGAAGGAATACGAAACGATTCAACAAAAAAAGATGGATGAGATGATGGAGCGGTTTAAAGGAGACGGTCGTCGGGGCGAAGGAGAACAAGTGCAAATACGAATTGGAGGATAGGGAGTAATGGCAATGAAACCTTCGCCAAAATAATTAGTCTAAGAATTTTGTAACAAAAGCGGTACCTTGGTACTAACTAGACACAAAATACTTTTACTATGAAACTTTATTCCTTTTTAGCTATTCTATTATTCACTTTTGGCGCAATGGCCCAAGATATTAGCGGCAAGGCCTATTACGAGTCGAAGACTACCGTAGACATGGAAAACTTTGGCGGTCGTGAAATGAGCGAGCAGATGAAGAAAATGATCGCTGAACGTATGAAGAGCATGTTAGAGAAAACCTACATTCTCACTTTCAACAAAAATGAATCGATTTATAAAGAAGAGGAAAAGTTAGAAGCAGGTGCCGGGGGTGGCTTCGGAATGATGATGAATAGCTTTTCGGCAGGTGCCCAATACAAAAATTTAGAAAACAATCAGATTCTGGAAGAGCGAGAATTCTTCGGAAAGCAGTTTTTGATAAATGACACGATTACCAATCTTGAATGGACGGTGACCGATGAGAAAAAGATGATCGGAAATTACCTAGCAGTAAAAGCTACGGCCATCAAGAAAATTGACGAAAACGATTACAGTATGGCACGTCCTAGAAGAAGGGATCGTGACAAAAAGAAAGACGAAGAAAAATCTGAAGAGACTGAAAAAGTGACCGAAGAAGATTCAGAAGAAGGCGATGAAGCTGCTTCTGAAGATGAAGAAGAAAAGAGTGATGACCCGATGGACAATATTGAAATTCCGAAAGAAATTGAAGTGACAGCTTGGTTTACGCCACAGATTCCTGTGAGTAACGGTCCGGGAGAATACGCCGGACTTCCAGGTCTTATTCTTGAGCTAAATGTGTACCGAACCACCATCTTGTGTTCGAAAATTGTACTGAGTACTAAAGCTGGCGACGCCATTGAAGCACCTGAAAAAGGCGAAGAAGTGACACGCGAAGAATATAATAAGATCATCAAAGAAAAAATGGATGAAATGCGTGAGAATTTTAGAGGCGGTGGCGGTCGTAGAGGTGGTGGCCGACGCGGATTCTAATATTTGATTAAACATATTTGCCCAACGGGCATACCAACTAACTAACTATGAAAAACTTCCTTTTTGCAATTATTGCATTGCTATCGCTATGTACCGTTACGGCCCAAAGCATTAAAGTGCGTGGGGTCATAAAAGATACAGTCTCACAACCTTTAGAATTTGCAAATGTGGTCGCTACGGTAACGAGCAGCGGTGCTATAGAATCGTATGGAATCACCAACGAAAAGGGGATGTACCAATTAGATCTCCCGAAGGGCGAAACCTATACCTTAAAAGCAAGTTTTTTAGGGTATGATACCCAAGAAAAAAGTGTGACTGTACCTGAAGATGGCGATGATATTACACTCGATTTTGTGCTAAAATCGCTTGCTGCAGAATTAGATGGTGTTGAAATTACCTATGAAATGCCTGTTACCGTGAAAGGTGATACCATTGTGTACAACGCCGATAGCTTTACCACGGGAGACGAACGTAAATTGGGCGATGTGATGAAAAAGTTACCCGGGGTTGAAGTGAATGAAGATGGAGAAATTCAGGTAGAAGGGAAGACCGTACAGAAGGTCATGGTTGAAGGAAAAGACTTTTTTGATGGCGATTCAAAACTCGCAACTAAAAATATTCCTGCCGACGCCGTAGATAAAGTAGAAGTACTTCGGAATTACAACGAGGTTGGGCAAATGCGCGGACTCGGAAACGACCAAGACAATGTGGCCATTAACATTCGCTTAAAAGAAGGGAAAAAGAATTTTTGGTTTGGTGAGGTAACCGCCGGTGGTGGTACCGTAGGAGAAGATGAGGTAGGTTATTTGGCACATCCGAAGTTATTTTATTACAGTCCGGAGTACAGTTTAAATTTTATCACCGATTTCAACAATATAGGGGAAGTACCGTTTACGTTTCGAGATTATTTCAACTTTACGGGAGGTTTCAGAAACTTCAACAGAGGTGGCGGTACAAATTTCTCAATCAATGAAAGCGACTTGGGGTTTGCAGTTGCCCAGAACAATCGGGCCAATGAAATAGAAACCAAGTTCTTGGCAGGGAATTTCAGTTGGAAAGCATCGAATACCTTAGATTTAAGTGGCTTCGGAATTTTATCAGACAACCGAACCAATATCGTCACTAATTCTATTCGCCAATACATCGCTTCGGGAACTACTGAAACTACGGCAAGTACCAGCGACCAACGCAGCCAGTTGGCCATGCTGAAATTAAGCAGCGTTTACAAACCAAATACCAACTTTCAGCTCGATTATGACGCATTGGTGAAGACTTCAAAAGTAACCGAGCAGGACAATACCTTATCACAATTTGAAGGTGTGACCAACGATATTGAAGAAAATCTAGAAAACAAGCCAGCATCTATCAACCAGAATGTAAATGCGTATTACACCTTAGATGATAAAAATATTTTTGCAGGGCAAATTCAGCATTTATACCAAGATGAAGACCCGTTTTACAACGCGATTACAGATATTTTACCTTTTGCGGGAATCATTCCCGCAGATACCACCCAGAACCGTTTCAATACCAATCAGCAAAAAAACGTCATCACCAATAAACTAGATGCCAAAGTTGATTATTACTATGTGTTGAACAATACAAGTAATTTAAACCTGACGTTGGGTACAACCTACAGCAACCAATTGTTCGACTCAAATATTTTTCAGGTATTAGACAATGGCAATCAAATTAATTTTAATCGAACGCCACCTGTAGACGGGGAGCAATTGCCGTTGGTGAACGACGTGAATTACACCTTTACCGATGCATTTTTAGGCGCCCATTACAAAGTGAAGACGGGACAGTTTATTTTCACGCCGGGGCTAACATTGCACAACTACGATTTAAAAGATACCCAATTGGGGACCGAAAACAGCCAGAATGACTGGATGGTGTTGCCCGATTTTAATGCAATCTGGAATATCAAGAAGAGTGAGAGTTTACGATTTAACTATTCGATAAATGCACAATATTCAGATGTGAACGATTATGCAGAAGCATTCGTATTTAGCAATTACAACCGTTTGTTTCGCGGAAATAGGAACTTAGAAAATTCACTTTCACATTCGTACAACCTAACTTATTTTAGTTTTAATCTGTTTAACTACACCAATATCAGCGGAAATATTAACTATACCAGACGTATTAACGGATTTAAAAGTGATACAGAGTTGATTGCAATTAACCAAGTGAGCAGCCCATTTAATATTGACAGCAATTTTCCGGACGAGACCATTTCAGCCTTCGGAAGATTTAGCAAGCGCGTTAAAAAGTTGCAGTTTAGTTTACAGGGGAATGTTGCTTTGAACAAGTCGTTTAACCTGATTAACAACGCAGTTTTGGAGAGCGAAAGTCTTACACAGAGCTATAACGGAAGTGTACGCAGTAGTTTTAGGGAATGGCCAAATTTTGAAGTGGGGTACCGCCTCACCGTAAACAATTATGATAATGGCGGACGTGAGCAAACGTTTTATACTCAACGACCTTACGCCAATGTAGACATCAATTTCTTAAAAGATTTTACGCTGAGCGCCGAATGGGATTATTACAATTATACAGATGATGCCAAAACTATAGACAACACCTTTTCGTTTCTAAATGCGAATCTGTATTATCAAAAAGGTGACAGCCCGTGGGAATTTAGAATACAAGCAGATAACATTTTAAATACTGAGTTTACAAACCAAGATAGTTTTAATGAGCAATTCAATACGACGTCACAATATTTTGTGTTACCTCGAATCATGATGTTAGTGATTAAATACGACTTATAAGCAGCTGAAATTCAGTTAAGTTTACAAAAATAGGGCAACTGCCCTATTTTTTTGTGCGCTGTTCTCGCCTAGTTTTACTTCTGTAAAAATCAGACATCATGAGACAGCTTACTTTATTATTGCTATTCGCAACAGGAATTATGTTTGCCCAACAGTACCCAATGGGTATGGATTGGGACGAAGAGTCGTACCGGAGCATTCCGTACAAAGCACAATTTACCAGTGCTACTTATGACGATTTACCAAAATCGGTTTCTTTAGAAAAGTGGTCGCCTACTCCAGGCAATCAAGGCCAGTACGGAACCTGCGTAGCGTTTGCAGCAGCATACGGATTGCGTACCATGATGTTGGCGAAGGACCGTAACATGACGAACAAACAAGAAATTACAGCCAACGCATTGTCACCTTCTTATGTATATGCGCTTATTAAAAAAGAAGATGATGTTGCTTGTAATAAGGGTGCCAATCCGAAACTAGGCCTTGAGGCACTAAAGGTTGCCGGAGCGCCTAGTTTAAACACCTTGCCGTATCAGTGCAACCCAAGTATTTCAAAAGAGGCGCAGATGGAAGCCATCGATTATCGAATTCGCGATTACCAAACCTTGTTCTTTTTTGATGTGCAAGAGCCTGGTGTAAAAACCAATACCACAAAAAAAGCATTGGCTGAGGGATATCCTATTTTGTTAGGGATGAAACTTCCTGAAAGCTTTTTTAAAGCACAGAAGGTGTGGCGGGCAAAGCCTGAAGATAAAGGGACAATGGCCAAGAAGCATGGCTACCATGCGATGGTTGTTATTGGCTATGATGATAACTATGAAGGTGGGGCTTTTAGACTGCTGAACAGTTGGGGAACCGGCTGGGGTGATGCGGGTTATATCTGGGTGCCCTACACAGAGTATGAAGAGTGGGCCATGGGAGCGTTACAGCCGTATAGTTACTACAAAAAGAAGGAGGAAGAGAAGCGTCCAGATGTAACGCCAAAACCAAATCCGACGCCCATCCCAAAACCAGAGGTGGTTCCAGATCCAGACCCAAACCCCATTGCGGGCGAATTACCAAAAGGAAGCTTGCGTTTTGAGACCAATACGGGTAGCCCAATGCAGGTAAGCCGAATTTCTACGAGAAATCTCGTGGTTGAAGATGATATAGAAGGTGAAGATTTGGTAGCGTATAGAATGACTCAAGGGTATCCTTCAGGAACGCGTTTCAGATTTTACCTTAAAAATGAAAACGAAGGCTATATCTACGCCTTTGCGACAGACCTTTCGCAAAAAATAAATAAAATATTGCCGTATGAAGACGGGATGTCTCCCTTAATTGGTGCCAATTCTGAACTAGCCTTCCCAAGCGAGAAAAAAGTAATTAGAATGGATGATAACCCAGGCACTGATTATTTGCTCATTTTATTTAGCCAACAAGAGTTGAACCAAGCAGAACTGCTGTCAAAAATGCAACAAGCATCTGGTGGGCTCACTTCTAAAATTAAGTCGGCATTAGGCGATAAGCTAATCGATAAAAGTCAGGTGAAATATCAATCTGGAAATCCAGGATTTGAGGTAAAAGAAGGTGCACAAGGTTACGTGGTACCATTAATGGTTGAAATAACACATCAATAGTATGAAAAAGATTCTTTTAAATATCGCAGTACTATTGGTGACGATTTCAGCAATAGCACAAAACCAAGACATTGTGGTGCAAAGTATGCACGCAGAAGGCTCAACGTACGCGCTCGTTGACAACACTAGAAAATTATTGGTCACCTATGGTTATAAAGACCAGACCTTGAAATTTTGGAATCGAGATTCTGGATTGCTCTACCATACCGAAGATTTGGGTGGCTATGCAGGCGATTTGGAAATCAATGAAAAAGACGGGAAGACCTATGTTTTGATGAGCAATACAGTACTTGTTTATGATAATACGACCTTTAAAGAAATTGGGCGTTATCCGTTGGGGCGTATTCATTCGATGCACTTTCATAAAGTGGAAGATTTAGGGTATTTAATGGTGTATGCAGACGATGTAAATGGAGCAAAGGCATTATACGTGCTGGATGAAAATGCCAAAGAATTTTTAACTACACAAGTACCTGTTTTTCCGGGCGAAGGTGAAATCAGCCATTTTGAAATAAACAGTACCAATTCACATATGTGGATTGCTACGAATTTTATGGAAAATTATTTCTATTCATTTGAGACGGGGAAATATTTAAGCACTAAAGACTATGTGTTGGCTTTGATGGATGACGGGGATGCGATCATAGCACAATATTCCTACGATGAAAAAAAGGCTTCGCTTTATAGGTATAATTATTTTACGCAGGAAGAACAGTGGTCGCAGACCGTTCCTGCCGATCTACCCTACGCTACGGTGACTCCCTACAGAGGCGATGTAGCGATTAACAAAGATAAAAAATCACTATGGGTGGCTCCTGGCAGTAGTTTGTTGGTAGAATTAGATGCCAATTCTGGATATATCATGGGGAAGATATATCGGGAAGAAGATAAACGTGCTATGTTGAGTGACGGTGACTTGCTGTATGTTCAAAGTGGCGTGACTAAGCCATTTGCCAAATTTAAAAGGTACGAAGCACAGCCAATTACGCAATATGGATTCAACTTGATGGAAGCCAGCCATATTGAAACCATCCAGAACAGCAATGAAACTGAGTTGGTGACCACAGATTATTATGGGCATCCGTATTCGTTTTTGTTCAACCAAGCTACCACGCGGTTTACAAAATATGCTTTTGAAAATGCTAATACCATTCAGTATAACAAGCTATTGGTAGATTCGGAAAATAGAAAATTTTATGCGGTCCCCAACGGAAACCTACCCATACAGGTTTTAGAAACGGGAAAGGCCAAAAGCGCAACGTCGGTCATACGAAATGTTGCCAATGCACAGCACTATGATTTTGAGCCAGGAAAACAATTGATGGCCTCTTTGGGAGGAGGTGCTTTGCGAATTGTTGATGTAGCCAACAACACAGAATCTTTTGTAAAACTTGTAGGGAGTGAAATCCCTTATGGCAGCCACATGGTAGACCTTTCACCTTCGGGAAATTATGTGGTGTACGCAGAACGAACCCAAAGTGGGGGTCAGTTTGACGGACAAGCATTGATATATCTGGATTATTTGACCAAGCAAGAGTTGTGGACCAAAACAGATCGTTATTCGGCTGCTTTCCATATTAACAATGGAGCAGAGTTATTGCTGGTGAATGGTGAGATTCAACAAGTGGAAATCGTCGATGCTCGAACGGGTGCCATAAAAAGAACCTTTCCTATAGATCAAGGAAAAGCGATCAAGATGGGCGAATTGTCACCCAACGAACAATATCTCGTTTTTACGGGCTACCAATTACCAACCTCGGTGTATGATGTACAAACAGGCAAGCGGGTGAACCAGTTTAAAAGTAGTATGTTCGACTATTTTGACGGCGGATTTGTTACTGAAACAATTGTAGCAGTGCCTGCATCTGGGGCTATAAAATTTATCAACATCCTTGAAAATAAGGAAGTATTACGAATGTATATTTTTCAAGATGACGAATGGATTGTACATACCCAAGACGGATTGTTCGATGGTTCCCAAGGTGCGTGGGATCGCGTTGCGTTTGCCAATGGAAACCAAAGTATTCCTTTAGAAAGTGTGTTCGATAATTTTTACACTCCGCGGTTGATGCATAAAATTATCAATGGCGGCACGGTAGAAAAACCAGATCGCGATATCAAAAACCTAAAAAAGGCTCCAACAGTTCAAATTTCCTATAAAGAAGGATCTAGAAATTTAGTGGTTGAAGACGACAAAAAAACCATTACTACCCAAAATGGGACTGGAGAAATAACACTGACAGGAAATCCTAATGGCGACAAAATTGTAGAATTGCGCTTGTACCAAAACGGTAAATTGGTTAGCAATACACGAAATTTAATAGTCGAGGATGATGTTCCCTCCAATTCGAACACAAAAACGTACCCTATCGCCTTGGTAGAAGGAAGCAATGAGTTTGTGGCCATCGCTGTGAATTCGCAGAATACGGAAAGTAGACCTGACAAATTAGAAGTGATATACCAACCAGCCAAGGTAGATTACCAGCCAAAAGGTATACAGGCACATATTATGGTGGTGGGTATTGATGCTTATAAAAACCCAAAATACAACCTCAATTACGCAGTTGCAGATGCAAGTAGTTTTATGCAGAGTATCCAGAATGGCGTAAAAAATATCACCTCAAAGGTACACGTATACGAAGTAAAAAACGATCAAGCCGTTCGGGACAATATTATTTCAAAATTTACCCAAATTGCCAGCACGGCAAATCCACAAGACATTTTTATTTTTTATTACGCAGGACATGGAGTGGTGGCGCAAGATGGTTCAAAAGAGTTCTATCTAGTGCCGCACGATGTAACCCAATTGTACGGAGATGACGGCGCTCTAAAACAGAAGGGAGTTTCCGCTAAAGAGTTGAAGCAGATTTCTAGCGGGATACCGGCGCAGAAACAATTGTTCATTTTAGATGCATGCCAGAGTGCTGGAGCTTTAAATACTGTGGCACTACGTGGTGCTGCGGAAGAAAAAGCCATTGCGCAGCTAGCGCGAAGTACAGGAACCCATTGGCTTACCGCTTCGGGAAGTGAGCAATTTGCCACAGAATTTGACGAATTAGGCCATGGAGTCTTCACTTATGCATTGTTAGAGGCGCTTTCCGGGAAGGCAGATAGCGGCGATAACCGAATTACAGTAAACGAAATCAAGGCCTATATTGAAAGTAGAGTGCCTGAGATTTCAGAAAAATACAAGGGAAGTCCGCAGTACCCATCTAGTTTTGGGTTTGGACAAGATTTTCCAGTAGGAATTAAAAACTAAAAGTTATGAAACATATAAAGAGAATTTTAGTGCTAGGAATAGCAACCTTAATAATGGCCTGTACTTCGTATGGCGAAAAAGTGACCTATAATGGTACCGAAGTGTATTACACCGAAGAAGTTACTAAAGAAACAGCCGATGCCGTTGGTGCCTATTTGGAAGAAATGGAATTTGCAGATGGTAGCTCAAAGTCGGTGCAGATCACCAAAGATTCTATCTATAATTTTAGGATGGTCACACAAGAAAAATACCATGAAGACACGTCTATGGACATTAGCTTTCAGGCATTAGGCTTCTTGTTGTCTACGGAAGTATTTGAAGGTGAACCCATCAACTTTGTAATCTGCGATAATACCTTTACGACTGCTCGAATACTTTATATTGAAGGTTCTGATGCTGCGGAAGAAATATAACAGAAGGGTATTGGTTTTTTGTATCTTTCTAAAAACTTCCTGTCATGCGAAAGATACTTCTGGGAATTGTAATTGCACTGGTCATTGTTTTTTGTTTGCGCTATTGTGAGCACTTAAAATACGAACGGGAACAGTTGCAGGCCGATACCTCACTCATTGAAGAACAAATAAAGAATGTAGGGAAACTTATTGTTACCGAAGGTAATTACGCGCAGGTGTTTACGTATAAAGACACCGAAAAATTAATGGGTTTTATAGATGCCAATAAAAAAGCATTGGTGGTTGTAAACGCAGAAGCAACCATATCATACGATTTGAGTAAAGTTGTGACAAAAGTGAACCCAGAGACGCAAACCGTTACGATTACAGAGATACCTGAGCCCGAACTAAAAATTAATCCGAATATCGAGTACTACGATGTGACACAAGATTATCTCAACCAGTTTGAGGCAAAAGATTACAATGTTATCAAGAAAAAGGTAGAAGCATTGTTGCGTAAAAAGATATTGGCCAGCGAATTGGTCTCGAATGCAGAAAATAGGCTTATTTCAGAGCTCCAGAAAATATACATTTTAACCAACTCGATGGGGTGGACGCTACGTTACAACCAAACTGAAATTACAACCGAGACGCAGCTCGAAAAAATCAAATTATAATTTATTTTGGAGCGATTTCCAGCCACCACCGTTTATCGCTTCAACCCCATGTTTGTTTAGGGTTTTGGCAGCATTGCCACTTCGCATCCCGCTAGCACAATACGTGATTACAGGTTTGTTCCATTTTTTTATTTCTGAAATTTTTGCTGAAACTTCCTGCACGGGAATATGCTTAGCACCTTCAATATGACCCTTGTTCCATTCTTCTTTTGTGCGCACATCTAAAAGAACGGCACCTCTTTCTTTAAATTCCTGAATGTTCTTCGTTTTATTTCCGAATAAAAAATTGAGTAGTCCCATAGTGTAGTGATTGTCTATGCGCATTAGTTGCGCATTGGTTTAAGATACTTGCTGATTCTTGGTAAGCAACTGAAGGCCGCCATCGATGAGGTGGGCTACTGAAGCTCGTTTTTCTTTTAATTGCTGAAGATAGTCGTAAACCTCTTCGTTTCCTGTCAGTTCATAAACCTCAAGAGGCAATAACCAGTCGTTCGGGAACTGCTCGCTAACTTTCTTGAATATTCCGTTTAAGGTATCAGCATTTGGTTCAATTGTGGCAGCTGGAGGTTGTTCTTCACGAATTGCCCTTACCTGTGCATATAGGTTGTTCAACCCTTTTTCAGAAGCCGAAAGCGCTTTGGTATCACCTAAAGTACTTAATTGGTGCGCTACCAAATCGAAACTCAGATAGTCGGCCGCCCCAGCAAAAGCCGAAACTATTTCTTTTCCCACAGCCATATCGAAGTCGCCATCTTCGGGTGAGAAAAGCGTTTCATCTTTGTAAGTCACCAAACAATCTGTAAACTGAATGAGCATAAGTTCGCCCTTTAGGTTACGCATCCCAGTGACGTTCATCCCCTTTACTTTAATACCGCTCTCAAATTCAAATTCGATGGGCTTGCCGTCGTAGAAGTTATAGGCTGCCAAATCGCGCGGACCCATATTCTCTATCGCCAAATTGATGCCTTTTAATTTGCCTAATGGTGATCTGAAACCATTTTGATGTCTGCTTACGCCATGACCGATTACTTCAGTTTCTCGATATGCCAAGGCTGTTTCTCCTTCTGTTTCAAAATATACCACTTCGTTGTCTTCGTTGCGTATCATTCTTGAAAATACGCCAGAAATCTGCAAACCTGTTGAAATTTCAATAGTACCCAACTGTTTACTTTCAATTAATTTGTTCAACCCGCGCCAACCTCCTTTCCGAACCGCCATGGTATTGGCAAATTCTTCTAGAACTTCCTGTAGATAGGCAAAATCTGGAGTGACATACAATTGTGGTTGTGGTTTTGTAATGTCAAAATCTTGGTAAGCAGCTTCTATGCTATAGGGCTTTTTTTCTACCTCTTCTTGCATACACCATACACTTTCGCCTATAGATGAAAGTAGTCCAGCACCATATATTTTTGGGTTTTCTACCGTTCCTACGAGGCCATATTCTACGGTCCACCAATGTAGGTTACGGATGAGGGCTATTTCCGAAGGTGTTACTTTTTTATGTTGTAATTGGGTTACTTTATTTTCTGCTTCTGAAATTTTAGTGTCTGGAGTACCTTCCGCTTCTTTTAAAATAGATAATGTTCGCACAGCTTCGTACAACTCCATATCGTGGGCACTACTAATAGCTTTAGCGCCAATTTCACCAAAACGTCGCAAATATTCGGCATAATCTGGACTCGCAATAATAGGTGCATGTCCCGCTCCTTCGTGAATGATGTCTGGTGCCGGGGTGTATTCAATGTTTTCTAATTGGCGAATATCACTTGCAATGACCAAGACTTTATACGCCTGAAACTCCATGAAGGCATTCGGAGGGATAAATCCGTCTACAGCAACAGCGGCCCAACCAATTTCTTTTAGGATACGGTTCATTCCATACATAGACGGAATATGGTCTATGGAAATGCCCGTTTTTTGCAGCCCTTCTACATAACTTTCATGGGCAACTTGACTGAGGTAGGCTACATTTTTTCGCATTACATACCGCCAAACCGCCTGATTTATTGGCGTATAATGGTCGTAGTTTTGTGGTTTTATGTACTGCTTCAGGTGTGGTGGCAGCCTGTCTAACAGTTCATTGGTTTCAATGCGTTCTTCAATCATGTGTCAAAAGTAGGAAGTATAAACGATAACTTACAACAAAGGTGGCAAATTGCTGCCATTTTTTAATGTCTTTTGAAAAGCTTCTTGTATGATGGTCTTTCAGGTTGGGTGCTTTTTTTTATCTTCGTTTTAATGAAATCTACCCGAAAAGAAGAAATTGTTGCCGTGGCCTCTGGTCTTTTTAAGGAGAAAGGATATAGTGCAGTTTCAATGCGTGACATTGCACAAGCCATGAACATGAAGGCGGCAAGTTTGTACAACCATATTTCAGGTAAACAAGAGATTTTGTCTACCCTTATCGTTCGTGTCGCAATCGAGTTTACAAATGCGATGGAAACTGTAATGGCTGAAGAAAGTTCTCCGATTAATAAAATTGAAAAAATCATCGAGTTTCATATTGACATTACTGTGACGTATGCCGAAAACATCGCCGCCCTGAATAATGACTGGATGCACTTGGAAGGCACCGATCTAAAGCGCGTTGTGAAGATGCGTGAAGATTATGAAGAAAATTTCCGAAGCATAATTAAACATGGCATCAATGAAGGACGCTTGCGGCCAAATCATCCCGAAGTGATTTTATTTTCAATTCTCTCTACCTTACGAACGTTGTATCTCTGGAACGAAAAGCGAGGAAAAATGGACGTGAATATATTGAAAAAAGATATGGTGTCAGTACTGTTAAAAGGAATCGTTTAGCTTTTGTTAAACTCCTTGCAGTTTTAACTAACAATCGTTAGTTTTGTCGTATAAATTAGCAATCTATAGCTTGTGGCGACCTTTCATACTTTATCGGTAAAAGACATTTACAAAGAGACAGACGATTGTTCTGTGATTACATTTAATGTTCCTTCGGAATTGGAAACAGAATTCAAATTCCGGCAAGGGCAACACCTTACCCTTAAAGCTGATATTAACGGAGAAGATGTGCGCAGATCGTATAGCTTGTGTTCTGGACCCGTAGATGGCGAATGGAAAGTAGCTGTTAAGAAAATATTGGGCGGTAAATTTTCAAGCTTTGTAAACGATTCCTTACAGGCGGGTGATACACTTGAAGTTATGTCGCCTAGTGGCACTTTTGGAGTTGAAGTAAGTCCAGAAAAAGCAAAGAATTATTTGTTTTTTGCCGCAGGAAGTGGAATCACGCCAGTCTTATCCATGGTAAAAGCGCATTTGGCGTCAGAACCAAACTCAACATGTAAGCTGTTTTACGTGAATAAAACAGCAAAATCTATTATCTTTAAAGAAGAATTGGAACAGCTTCGAAATCAGTATTTTGGTCGCTTCGAAATTTACTATTTTCTGACCAAAGAACGTCGCGATATCGAATTGTTTAACGGAAGGTTTGACGACGAAAAGATGGCGGTACTTTCCAAAACATTTATCGACATCCCAGATACAGACGAGGTATTTCTATGTGGCCCAGAAAAAATGGTAGAATTCGTATCGAATTATTTAGTTGAAGCTGGCTTGCCTAAAGATTTAATTCATTTTGAACTCTTTGTGAAAGGACTTTCAGATGAAGACATAGCCCGCCAAGAACGGTTGGCAAAACAAAATGTAGAAGGAACCGAAGTAGTAATCGTTGACGGCGGTAAAGAATTTGAATTTACGATGACTAAGGAGTATGACAATATACTCGATGCCGCATTAGGTGCAGGAGCCGACCTACCTTTTGCTTGTAAAGGCGGCGTTTGTAGTACCTGTAAATGTGAAGTGTTGGAAGGTGCCGTAGAGATGAAAATAAATTATGCCCTCGACGATAAAGAGGTGTCACAGAATTTGGTGTTGAGTTGCCAAGCGGTGCCAACTACAGATCGAGTTAAAGTTGATTTTGATGTGTAAGGACATTTTAAAATAAAGAATTATGAGTGAGAAAGAAATAAAAAGTCTAGAAGAGATCTTTGAAGCGCGCATTGCACGTGATGAAAAGATAGAGCCCAAAGATTGGATGCCCGAGAAATATCGGAAGACACACATCCGTCAGATTTCCCAACATGCGCACTCTGAAATAGTAGGAATGCTACCAGAAGGAAATTGGATTACCCGAGCGCCTTCCTTGCGAAGAAAGGCTGCTTTATTGGCGAAAGTTCAGGATGAAGCAGGTCACGGACTCTACTTATACGCCGCTTGCGAAACGCTTGGTGTTTCTCGTGATGAACTCTTTGAGCAACTCCATTCAGGTAAAGCGAAATATTCGTCTATTTTTAATTATCCAACCATTACTTGGGCCGATATGGGTGCCATAGGTTGGTTGGTAGATGGGGCAGCAATTATCAATCAGGTGCCGTTGTGTAACACTTCTTTTGGTCCGTATGCTCGTGCCATGGTACGTGTATGCAAAGAAGAAAGTTTCCACCAAAGACAAGGATTTGAAATCATGCTGAAACTTTGCAACGGGACGCCCGAACAAAAAGAAATGGCACAAGATGCTTTAAATAGATGGTGGTGGCCAAGCTTGATGATGCTAGGGCCCACAGATGCAGAGTCTATCCATACCGAACAATCCATGAAGTGGAAATTGAAGCGAAAAACAAACGACGAGCTACGCCAACAATTCATTGACCAAACCGTACCACAGGCAGATGTATTAGGGCTCACGATTCCAGACCCAGATTTAAAGTGGAACGAAGAAACTGGTCACTACGATTTCGGTGAAATTGATTGGGATGAATTCTGGCAAGTGGTAAAAGGTCACGGTCCGTGCAACAAAGAACGAATGAACGCCCGAGTGAGCGCATGGGAAAACGGAACATGGGTAAGAGATGCTGCCATGGCATACGCCGAAAAACAAGAAGATAAAAAAGTTGCGAAAGCAAGTTAAAACAAACGTTATGTCAAAAAATTGGCCCCTTTGGGAAATATTTGTACGAAGTAAAAACGGATTGGAACATCGTCATTTCGGAAGCTTACACGCCGCTGATGCAGAAATGGCATTAGCCAACGCCCGTGATGTATACACCAGAAGAAGCGAAGGTGTGAGTATTTGGGTGGTAGAGAGTAAACATATCACCGCAAGCAATCCGGCTGATAACGGGGAACTCTTCGAGCCTGCCCAGGACAAAGTTTATCGCCATCCTACCTTTTATGATTTGCCAGACGAAGTGAAACACATGTAATAGTTTGTCACCTTGAGCGCCCGCCAGAACGAATCTTTCGGGCTGGCAGTCGAAAGGTCTCAAACAAACTAAGTAAAATTCGCAATGAATACTAAAGATTTATACAACTACATCCTCGGTATCGCAGATAACAGCCTAATCCTTGGTCAACGACTTGGGGAACTTTGTGGTCACGGTCCTACACTAGAAACTGATATCGCAGGTACTAATATCTCATTAGACCTTATCGGTCAAACAAGAAGTTATTATCAATACGCGGCAAAGATTCAAGGCGAAGGGAAGTCTGAAGACGACATTGCCTTTTTGCGGTTGGAACGCGATTATAAAAACGTGCTCTTGGTAGAGCAGCCCAATACCCATTTCGGCTATGTTATGGGCCGTCAATATCTTTTTGATGTGTACCATTTACTGCTTATGCAAGGATTGGCCAATAGTGCTGATGAAACTTTGGCCGCTATTGCGAAAAAAGGAATAAAAGAAGTGAGTTACCACAAACGTTTTTCTGGCGATTGGGTGAAACGATTGGGCGATGGTACCGAAGAAAGCAATGAAAAAATGCAGGAAGCCATTGACGATTTATGGACCTATACCGACGAGTTGTTCGATCTTACAGAATCTGATGAGAAGATGATTTCCGAAGGAATAGGAGTAGATACCAGCGCTTTTAAGAATCAGTATTACGATGAGGTGACTGCCTTGCTTAAAGAAGCCAATTTGCAGGTTCCAGAAGGAAAATACTTTATCAGAGGTGGTAAAAAAGGAGTGCATAGTGAACACATGGGGTACCTGCTAGCCGACTTGCAATACATGCAACGCACCTATCCAAACATGGAATGGTAAAACTTCACTCATTTATGACCCTCACCGAACCACATATCGATCCGCATTTAATTCCGACATTGGAAGGGGTGAGTGATCCAGAAATACCGGTTTTAACCGTTCTCGACCTTGGCGTTATTCGAGAAGCTGTAGAGCAAAACGGCCTTATTAAAATTAAGCTCACCCCAACGTATAGTGGTTGTCCGGCCATGGATGTAATTGGTGATGATCTTACTGCTGCCTTCGCTAAGCAAGGGAAAAAGGTCGAAGTAGATTTGGTGTTAGCTCCGGCATGGAGCACCGATTGGATCAGTGAAAAAGGGCTTCGGAAAATGGAGGAATACGGAATCGCGCGACCTTTAAAAGAATCGGCCGATAAAGATGCGCTACTAGGAAATAAAAAATTAGTAAAATGTACCAACTGTGGTAGTACAAACACACATTTGGTAAGTCAGTTTGGCTCAACGGCATGCAAAGCATTGTTTCAATGCGACGACTGCCAGGAACCATTTGACTATTTTAAATGTTTAAAATAAATATGCTTTAGAAGCTCCTTCCCCTCTTTTGGGGAAGGTGGGTTTTTCGTTTTCTACGAAAAAGCCGGAAGGGGTAAAAACAGAAAATAAATTTATTGTATGAGCCAACCAATAACAAAAATAATAACCAACGGTGTTGCAACACTAACCCTAAACCGTCCCGAGGTATTCAATAGTTTCAACAGGGAGATGGCACTTCGGTTTCAAGATTATCTTGATGCATGCGAAGAAGATGACGATGTGCGTGCCATTGTAATTACCGGAGCTGGCAAGGCCTTCTGTGCCGGTCAGGACTTAAAAGAAGTCACTACCCCTGAATTAAACCCAGGCTTCAAAAAAATTCTGGAAGAACATTACAATCCAATTATCTCAAAAATTAGAACTATTGAAAAACCGATTGTGGCAGGAGTGAACGGTGTGGCTGCAGGAGCAGGTGCCAATATCGCTCTGGCTTGTGATATCGTCATCGCGAGTGAACATGCTAGCTTTATTCAGGCATTTAGTAAAATAGGTTTGGTGCCCGATAGTGGTGGAACGTATTTTTTACCACGACTGATTGGCTTTCAAAAAGCATCAGCATTAATGATGCTGGGCGATAAAGTCTCCGCTCAAGAAGCAGAACGCTTAGGAATGGTCTATAAAGTAGTTTTAGCAGAAGAATTCGAAGAAACCATTCAAAACACAGCGATTACATTGGCTAAAATGCCAACAAAAGCCCTCGGAATGACCAAGCGATTGCTTAATTATGCCATGACGAACGATTTGGATGAGCAATTGTATAACGAAGGTAAATTACAAATTGAAGCCGCCGAAAGTGAAGATTATCGCGAAGGCGTTGCTGCTTTTGTTGAAAAGCGTAAGCCGAATTTTAAAGGAAAGTAATAACCAATGTCACCCTGAGCATGCCTGTGCTGAGCGCAGTCGAAGCATCAAAGGATCTCATAACGTATTATATGACAAATATTAAAAACGTAGGAATAATAGGAGCTGGAACTATGGGGTCGGGTATTGCACAAGTAGCTGCAACTGCTGGCTGCAACGTGAAATTATTCGATTTAAAACAAGAGGCACTTGATAAAGCTAAATCGAGTCTCGAAAAAATTATGAATCGCTTGGTGGAGAAAGGGCGAATCACTTCCGAAGAACAACATCGAATCCAAGAAAACATCAGCTACGTTAGTTCTTTGAAGGAATTGGAAGATAGCAATATGACCATCGAAGCTATTGTTGAGAATTTAGAAGTAAAACAAAAGGTATTTCAAGAATTAGAGGGATATGTTGATGATGACTGTATAATTGCTTCAAATACTTCTTCGCTTTCTATTGCTTCTATTGCAGCTTCTTTAAAAAAGCCAGAACGCTGTGTTGGGATTCATTTTTTCAATCCAGCCCCGTTGATGAAATTGGTGGAGGTAATTCCGGCAATCCAAACAAGTGATGCAACGCTTAAAATTTCCGAAGAAACCATTCAAAACTGGGGGAAGGTAGTTGCAGTTGCCAAAGATACGCCTGGATTCATTGTGAACCGTGTGGCACGACCCTTTTACGGAGAGGCGTTGCGGATTTACGAAGAGGGAATAGCCGATTTTGAAACTATAGATAGGGCTATGAAAGAAGTGGGCGGATTCAGAATGGGGCCTTTCGAACTAATGGATTTTATAGGTAATGATGTGAATTATACGGTCACAGAAACCGTGTTCGCAGCCTTTTATTTCGATCCGCGGTACAAACCAGCCTTCACCCAAAAACGTTTTGCTGAAGCTGGATACCTGGGAAGAAAATCAGGAAGAGGATATTACAAGTACGATGCTCAAGGTAAAATCATTTCCCGTCATGCTGAACTTGATTCAGCATCCCATAAGAAGGAGTTTTCAACAGAAATTTTTGAACGTATTTTAGTCATGCTTATTAACGAGGCCGCAGATGCACTGTTTTTGAATATCGCATCTGCCAAAGACATTGATAATGCCATGACCAAAGGCGTGAATTATCCAAAAGGGTTATTAGCTTGGGCAGACGAAAAAGGAATCGATTGGTGCGTGTCTAGTATGGATGCGCTATACGATCATTATCATGAAGATCGGTATCGATGCAGTCCGTTATTAAGAAGGATGCGTGAGAAAAACCAAAGCTTTTTTAAATAAAATAATAAGTCACCTCGAGCGCAGTCGAGAGGTTAAAATGTAGCATAATAAATTAATGAAGGGAAACTTAATTCCATACAAAATGCTCTCCCAAGACGCTTTCAGTAGTTGGCTGGGCATTGAAATTGTGAAAAGTGAGGTAGGTAAAGTGATTGTGGGCATGACCATTCGTAAAGAAATGCTCAACAGCATGAACAAAGCCCATGGCGGAATCACCTATTCTTTGGCCGATACTGCTTTTGGTTTTACGGCGAACACCCATGGGAATTATGCGGTGTCTATAGAAACGAGCATCAACCATATTGAAGCGCTGGAAGAAGGAGATTACATTACGGCCGAAGCAACAGTGGACCTTCAAAAAACGAAAGTGGGATTTAATGTTGTGGAGGTAAAACGAGGCGACCAATTGGTTGCACTTTTTAAAGGTGTGGTATATCGAACCTCTAAAAAATGGGAAGAATAGAATCTAGAATGTAAAACCAAAAAATGTAAAATTTTACATTTATCATTTAAAATTTAAAATTTGAAAGAAGCATATATTATAGACGGTGTTAGAACACCCATAGGAAATTATAAAGGAACCTTAGGTGCTGTACGGACAGACGATTTAGGCGCGCTGGTGATCAAGGAAGTCGCAGCTAAAAACACCAGTATCCCATTAGAAGCTTATGACGACGTCATCATGGGATGCGCCAACCAAGCTGGTGAAGACAATCGAAATGTAGCCCGTATGTCGCTGCTGCTGGCAGGACTGCCCTTCACCGTGCCCGGTGAAACAGTCAACAGACTGTGCAGCAGCGGACTCTCAGCCATTATCCACGCCAATAGAGCGATTAAAGCTGGAGACGGAGATGTATTTATCGCTGGAGGGGTAGAAAATATGACCCGCGGACCTTGGGTGATTTCTAAAAGTGCTTCACCCTTCGGAAACGATAGCAAGATGTACGACTCCTCTTTCGGGTGGCGCTTTATCAACCCAAAGATGCAAGAATTGTACGGTACCGATGGTATGGGCGTTACTGCTGAAAATTTAGTTGAAAAGCACAACATTTCAAGAGAAGACCAAGATGCCTTTGCTTACCGTAGTCAGATGAAAGCAGCAGCGGCTCAAAAAAATGGCCGTTTAGCAAAAGAGATCGTTCCTGTAGAAATTCCGCAACGTAAAAAGGACCCGATTGTATTTAAAGACGATGAATTCATCAAACCCAATACAACCAAAGAAATTTTAGCAAAACTGCGTCCCGCTTTCAAAAAAGAAGGAGGTAGCGTAACCGCTGGAAATGCTTCTGGACTAAACGACGGTGCCGCAGCAACCATTATTGCTTCAGAAGATGCTGTAAAAAAATACAACTTAAAACCTTTGGCAAGAATTGTATCTTCTGCAGTAGTTGGTGTGGAGCCACGTATTATGGGTATTGGGCCTGTAGAAGCAAGTAACAAAGCACTGGAAAAAGCAGGACTAACCATGGAAGATATTGATATTATAGAGCTAAACGAAGCTTTTGCATCACAGGCTCTGGCGTGTATCCGGGAGTGGGGATTGGCAGATGACGATCCAAGAATCAATCCCAATGGAGGTTCAATTGCCATAGGTCATCCACTCGGTGTAACAGGCGCTAGGATTGCATATTCTGCGGCGCTCGAGCTACAAGAAACAGGTAAAAAGTATGCGCTCATCACCATGTGTGTGGGTGTCGGACAAGGATATGCCGCTATTATTGAAAACGTAAATGTGTAGGGCGTTCCCACGCCGTGGGCGTGGTCGGGCTTTCGGCAGTCGCTTTTTGCGTTGTCACCTTGAGCGCAGTCGAAAGGTCTAAGCAACGCAAAGGAGCTCCAACAAAGCCTCTATCCCTAACGCAAAAGAAAAACAACCATGAACAAAACACAACATTACATACAAGGCCAATGGCAATCTGGACAGGGCGAGGGCGCTCCAGTGTACGATTCTATTACGGGCGAACATTTTACGAGTACAACGGTTGAAGGACTTGACATCCCTTCCATTTTACAATATGGCCGAGACAATGGCGAAGCATTGCGAAAAATGACCTTCCAACAGCGCGGAAATATGCTCAAAAGCCTTGCGCTCTACCTTACAAAAAAGAAACAAGCTTTCTACGAAATTAGTTACCGTACTGGTGCCACAAAACGCGACAGTTGGGTAGATATTGAAGGAGGTTTCGGAAACTTATTCGCCAATGCGTCCCTTCGAAAATTGTTCCCCAACCAAACGTATCACGTAGAAGGTGACCCAATCGATTTATCCCGTGGAGGGCGCTTTATGGCACATCACATCATGGTGCCCAAAGAAGGTGTTGCGGTACACATTAATGCCTTTAACTTCCCGGTTTGGGGCATGCTAGAGAAATGCGCTGTAAACTGGATGGCCGGAATGCCAGCCGTGGTATTGCCTGCTCCGCAAACAGCATACTTAACAGAAGCTGTTGTTAGAGAAATTATCGCTTCAGGAATTCTGCCCGAAGGTGCACTACAGCTTATTTCAGGTACGGCAAGAAATATACTCGACACAGTTCAATCTCAAGATGTGGTTACCTTTACTGGTTCAGCGAAAATAGGAAGACAACTAAAAAACCATCCACAACTTATAGAAGAGTCTGTACCATTCACGATGGAAGCAGATAGCTTAAATGCAGCTATTTTAGGGAAAGATGCCGTTCCAGGAACGCCAGAGTTCGACCTTTTTATCAAGGAAGTTCGAAATGAGATGACCACCAAATGTGGGCAAAAATGTACGGCCATTCGGCGTATCATCGTTCCGCAGAATCTACTGGAAGATGTGCAGATAGCACTTGCCAATCAGTTAGATAAAGTCACTATTGGCGATCCGCGTTTGAAAGAGGTGCGTATGGGAAGTTTGGTGAGTGACGCACAACGAAACAGCGTAAAAGAACAAGTGGCAAAGATTGCTGAAACAGCAAAAATGGTCTACGGAAATTTTGACGATTTTGAAGCGCTTGGAGCAGATTCGAAAAAAGGAGCTTTTATTAAACCAATTTTGATGCGCGAAGACAATCCGCTGCAAAACGAAGCTGCACATATCACTGAAGCTTTCGGCCCCGTTAGCACACTCATGCCTTATGATACCCTAGAAGACGCCATTACCTTGGCAAAAATGGGGAAGGGTTCTTTGGTCAGTTCCATTGTTACCAACGATGATACCATTGCGAGAAATTACACAGTAGGAGCAGCCAGCCATCACGGACGGATTTTAATTTTAAATCGTGAATCTGCCAAGCAAAGTACAGGACACGGTTCACCACTGCCAGGATTAATCCATGGTGGGCCAGGACGCGCAGGCGGAGGTGAAGAAATGGGCGGTATGCGTGGTATCAAGCACTATATGCAGCGATGTGCCATACAAGGAAGTCCGACTACCTTAACTGAGGTTACAGGTATTTATCAGCCTAAAGCCGATTATAAAGAAACCGAAAAGCACCCTTTTGCCTATCATTGGGAGGATATCAAACCCGGGATGTCGCTAAAAACACACAACCGTACCGTTACCGATACCGATATTGTGAACTTCGGAAATCTGACATGGGATCATTTTTATGCGCATACCGATATTACTTCCTTAGACGGAAGCATCTTCGAGAAGCGCACAGCCCATGGATATTTTATCATTTCTATGGCGGCAGGTTTGTTTGTATACCCCAACAAGGGTCCGGTAGCAGCGAACTATGGCTTAGAAGAAATTAGGTTTTTGAGACCTATTTATCACAATGACACTTTGTATGTCCGCCTTACCTGCAAACAAAAGGTTGATAGAGACAGCCGCGGAAAAGAGCACCCTAGCGGGATTGTAAAGTGGTATGTTGAAATTTTCGACGCTAATGTAGATGAAGCCAATGCTGTTTTGCCCGAAGGCGTAGAGAAAGAAGATCCGTTGGTGTGTATTGCTACTATTTTAACAATGGTAGAGAAAAGACAAGAAGTTTTTACCGAAATGACCACAGAGAAAATTAAATCATGTCTCGATAAACTTCAAGAAGATACCAAGCCAAAATGGGGAATCATGACACCACAGCACATGATTGAACATCTGGAATACACCTATAAAATAGCTTCAGGTGAAATTCAAGATTTTGAAGTAGCAACACCTGAGAAAATTTTAGACAAAGTGCGGGACAGTTTGTATAATTTTAAAAAGTTTCCGCAGAACACAAATTTCCCGTTGTTGGAAAAAGACACATTAGACACGTTAAAACACCCTGATCTTCAAACCGCAAAACAGAAATTTTTAGATCAACGCTATAAGTACTTAGCATTTTTCAAAGAAAACCCAGATGCCATTTTGAATAACTTAGTATTTGGAGAATTGAATAAATATGAATGGTACTTATTAGAACGAAAACATTTAAATCATCATTTCGAGCAGTTTGATTTGGTATAGAAAAAATTTGTCTGGTCGAGCGCAGTCGAGACCTAGAATTTACTATTAAAATTAAATCATAGAACTAAATATGACAGCACCCTACGTAACAGAAAATATAAAAAACGGAATTTCAACCATCGAATTCTTCCATCCTGCACACAATAGTTTGCCAGGCGATATCCTTGCCAATTTAGCCCAAACAATTACAGAAGCAGGAGAAAATGAAGCGGTAAAAGTAATTGTTCTAAAAAGTGGTGGCGATCGTACTTTTTGTGCAGGTGCCAGCTTTAAGGAACTTATCAATATCAACGATGCGGAGACTGGGAAAGTATTCTTTAGCGGATTCGCAAACGTGATCAATGCCATGCGAAAGTGCCCCAAATTTATTATAGGGCGTATTCAAGGAAAAACCGTGGGAGGTGGAGTTGGTGTTGCGAGTGCAACCGATTATTGCATGGCTACAAAATTTGCCGCCATAAAATTAAGCGAACTGAACATAGGCATCGGTCCGTTTGTTGTTGGGCCCGCAGTTGAGCGAAAACTTGGCTTGTCGGGAATGAGTCAGATTGCAATAGACGCCAACAGTTTTTACAATGCAGAATGGGCTCGCCAAAAAGGATTGTACGCAAAGGTGTATGATTCTACAGAAGAGTTAGACGTTGCAGTTCAGGAATTTGCAGAAAATCTGTGTAATTACAATCCAGAAGCCATGAAAGAAATGAAGAAAATCATGTGGTCTGGAACCGAAAATTGGGACGAATTACTGGCTGAACGTGCCGTTATATCGGGTCGTTTGGTATTGAGTGAGTTTACCAAGGAAACCTTGAAACGATTTAAGTAACTATTAAAGACGAAAGGACGAAAAGAGTAAAAGACGAAAAGGATGAATTGATGAAGCATAATTTTAGAAAATTGGAGATTTGGAAAGAATCTCGAACACTTGTAAAAGATACTTATATGATGACCAAAAAGTTTCCTTCATCTGAAATATATGGATTGGTTAGTCAAATTCAGCGCTGTTCAGTTTCTATAGTTTCTAACATTGCAGAAGGGTCGGCCCGAGAATCTGACAAACATTTTCTACAGTATCTGGAAACGGCTCTGGGTTCGTCATTTGAATGGGAAACGCAATTGATATTGGCATATGATTTAAATTATATTGAAGAAGGATTTTTCAATAAACAGGTTTCTAGAATTCAAAAAATACAGGCTATGATTTCAAATTTTAAAAATAGACTATTATGATTAATTTGATTTCGTCTTTTTTGTCCTTTTTTCTTTTAATCGACATGAAATGATATACAGCTTTAAAAACCACATCCCAGTAATCCACGAATCCAGTTTCGTTCATCCCTTAGCGGCGGTAACAGGCAATGTAATCATAGGAAAAAACTGCTATATCGGTCCTGGCGCTACCATTAGAGGCGATTGGGGTGAGATTATTTTAGAAGATGGTGTGAATGTACAGGAGAACTGTACGGTACACATGTTCCCAGGGAAGAGTATTGTGCTTAAAAAAGGTGCTCATGTAGGGCATGGCGCGATTATCCACGGCGCAAATCTAGGTGAGAACTGTATGATTGGGATGAATTCCGTAATCATGGATGGCGCTGAAATCGGACCGGAATGTATTGTCGGAGCTATGGCGTTTGTAAAAGCAGAAACCAGTTTCCCAGCGAGGCAGCTTATTATCGGGAATCCAGCCAAGGCGATAAAAGAGGTTTCAGAAGAAATGATTGCTTGGAAAACTGCGGGTACCAAATTGTACCAACAATTGCCTGCCGATTGCCATGAAAGTTTGAAAGAAGTTGAACCATTACGGGAACTACCAGAAAACAGACCCGAACAGGAAGATTTTTATAGTACGTTGTCAGAACTAAAAAGAAAACAGAATAACTAGGTCACCTCGAGCGCAGTCGAGAGGTTGCTTATAGATAGATAAAAGAAAATGTCAAAAACTGAATTCAGGATGCCCAAAATGGGCGAAAGTATAACCGAAGGTACCATCATAAATTGGTTGGTTCAGGAAGGCGATTCGTTTGAAGAAGGAGATATTCTGGTAGAAGTTGCCACAGATAAGGTAGATAATGAAGTACCTGCGCCTAGTGCCGGGACTATGATTTCGCATAAAGTTTCAGCAAAAGATGTGGTGCCCGTAGGAGAAGTAATCGCAATACTCGAATTAGAAGAAGGTGCCGCGAAAAAAAATATGAATTTTGAGGAAAAGCAGACAACTGCGCCTCAAAAGAAACAGGCTCCAAAAAAGGAAAAACCTTCTGCTTCTAAGTCAAAGAACTTTAAAGTAAACGAAAACCTTTTTATCTCTCCTCTGGTAGATACTATGGCCAGAAAAAATCATATTTCGTACGAAGAGTTGGCTCGAATTTCTGGAACTGGAAAAGACGGTCGTCTGCGAAAAAGCGATGTAACTGCCTATTTAGATGAAGGCAGGCCTTTTCAGTTTGCTCAGGCTGTTCCTGAAGTATCGGGTTTTCAAGTACCCGACTTACAATTTGATAAGGGCAAAGGTAAAATTGTGGAAATGGATCGTATGCGGGAAATGATATCAGATCATATGGTATATTCAAAGCATACTTCTCCCCACGTGACCGCCTACGTAGAAGCAGATCTTACCGATATGGTTACGTGGCGGAACAAAAACAAAGGTCCCTTTCAAGAGAAATACGGAGAAAAACTCACATTTACGCCGCTATTTATCGAAGCCGTGGCAAGTGCCATTAAAGACTTCCCGATGATCAACTCTTCCTTAGATGGCAAAAATATTATCGTGAAAGAGGAAATTAATATTGGAATGGCAACTGCCTTGCCTTCAGGAAATTTAATTGTTCCCGTAGTAAAAAATGCGGATTCAAAAAAATTACAAGAATTAGCAGCCGATACAAATGTGCTCGTTGCTAAGGCAAGAGATAATAAATTGAAAGGTGATGATACTAAAGGAAGTACTTTTACCATTAGTAATGTGGGTACCTTTGGTAGTTTGATGGGGACCCCAATTATTAATCAGCCAGAAGCAGCTATCTTAGCTACAGGAATTATCAAGAAGCGTGCTGAAGTGATTGAAAAACCAGAAGGAGATACGATAGAAATTCGTAGCATGATGTATTTGTCGCTATCATTTGACCATCGCATTGTAGACGGATATTTGGCAGGTTCGTTTTTGAGAAGGATAGCAGATAATATGGAGGATTTCGATGTAAATAGAACCATTTGATGGTATACAATTAAAATGTCATTTCGAGCGAAGTATGAACGAGAAATCTCAATCGATATATGAGATTCCTCCTGCGTCGGAATGACATTGAGACTTAAAATTTATTATGAAAATAAATAAAAAAATACTTTTACAAGCCTTCAAAAATTTAGTCACCGCGAAGGCCATGACCGAAATTTACGAAGAAAATTTTAAGGTAGTTTCAAAATATGTACACGCCACCTCTCGTGGTCATGAAGTGATACAAACTGCAGTAGGGATGCAATTGCAACCTCAGGATTATATGTTTCCGTATTATCGTGACGATGCCATGTTGTTGTCTATAGGGATGTCTCCGTACGAATTGATGCTTCAGGTGTTGGCAAAAAAAGACGATCCGTTTTCGGCAGGTCGTACCTATTACTCGCATCCTAGTTTACGCGACGACGATAAACCTAAAATTCCGCATCAAAGTAGTGCTACCGGTATGCAAGCAATACCTGCAACGGGTGTTGCCATGGGGTTTTGGTACAAGGAGGCTGAAGGAATAGACAAGGTCACCCTGAGCGCAGTCGAAGGGTCTCACGACCATCCTGTAGTGGTTTGTTCGCTAGGCGATGCTTCGGTCACAGAAGGGGAAATTGCGGAAGCCTTCCAAATGGCGGCGCTTAAACAATTGCCAATTTTGTATTTGGTTCAAGACAATGGTTGGGATATTTCGGCTAATGAAGCAGAAACGAGAGCTCAAAATGCAGCTGAGTATGCAGCAGGATTTCATGGTTTGGAAGCCATTTCGATAGATGGAACCGATTTTGAAGAAAGCTATAAAACGATTGAAGAGGTCATCGAGAAAATCAGGAAGGAGCGCAGACCATTTTTGGTGCATGCAAAAGTTCCGTTATTGAATCATCATACATCGGGAGTTCGTATGGAATTTTATCGCGACGACCTAGACGAAGCCCGTAGCCGTGATCCGTATCCGAAGCTAAGAAAATTACTATTGGATACTGGTTTTTCTGAAAAAGAGCTAGACGAAATTGAAGCCGAAGTTAAAAGGGAAGTCGAAAAATCGCTACAACGTGCGCTAGATGCAGATGATCCTACTCCTGAAGATTTATTCACACATGATTTTGCACCCACGCCCATTTCCGAAGAAGTTGGAGAACGATCACCCAAAGGTGGCGAAAAAGTGGTCATGGTAGATTGTGCCTTGTTTGCCATTGAAGAGCTCATGGCAAAACATCCAGAATGTTTGCTGTACGGCCAAGATGTTGGGGGAAGGCTAGGGGGTGTGTTCCGTGAAGCAGCTACCTTGGCACAAAAGTTTGGTGATAATCGTGTGTTCAACACGCCCATACAAGAGGCATTTATTGTAGGTTCTACCGTGGGCATGAGCGCTGTAGGACTAAAACCGATTGTAGAGGTTCAGTTTGCAGATTATATTTGGCCGGGGCTTAATCAGCTATTTACCGAAGTTTCACGAAGCTGTTACCTTTCTAACGGAAAATGGCCTGTTTCTATGATTTTGCGGGTACCCATTGGCGCCTACGGAAGTGGAGGACCTTATCACTCATCATCGGTAGAAAGTGTGGTGACCAATATACGCGGACTCAAAATTGCGTATCCGAGTAATGGGGCCGATTTAAAAGGATTGATGAAAGCGGCTTACTACGACCCGAACCCTGTGGTTATTTTTGAACACAAAGGATTGTATTGGAGTAAGGTAAAAGGCACAAAAGGAGCCACAAGTTTAGAACCGAGTGAAGACTATATACTTCCTTTTGGAAAAGCTTGGGTATTGCAAGAAATCTGGCCGCAAGACGAAGAAGAAACACTTTCCATAATTACCTACGGAATGGGCGTTCATTGGGCGTATAATGCCACCAGACAATTAGACGTTACAGATCGGGTAGAAATTGTAGATTTACGAACCTTGCACCCCATAGATTGGGATACTATTTTTAAGAGCGCCAAAAAATGCGGAAAAGTACTGGTGGTAACCGAAGAACCTTCAGAAAATGGATTTGCCCGAAGCATTCAGGGGAAAGTTCAAGAAGAATGCTTTCAACAATTAGACGCGCCGGTACTGCTTATTGGTAGCGAGAACATGCCAGCGATTCCGTTGAATTCTACGCTAGAAGAAACAATGATTCCTTCCACAGAAAAAGTGAAAGCAAAGATTGAAGAACTATTAGGGTACTAAAAAAAGTCCAGCACGTGGCTGGACTTTTTCTACTATAAAAATAACGATGTTACCTCTTATAAATAACTTCGGCATCTTTAACAGTCGCCGGTAAGTCGTTCATTGAAGCTACATACATATTATTGTTATTAAAAATTCGGTCTGGTTTTTCACCAATGACAATATACTTTACGTCTAAGTCAGGCGCGTTCAGGGAAACTTGATCTTGCACACGCAATGTTTTGTCTCCAAGAGTGCTTTCTAATGCCGTAAGACTGGCAATAACGTAAAGGCGGTTATTGGTAGCACGTATTTCTTGAATTTTAATTTCGTGTTCCACATCTTCTACTTCGGCTTCTACGATTAGCTCTTGTTCATACTTTTCTGTATCGTCGGGCATATCGATGTCTATTGTCGGGACTTCAATTTCTTCTTCTTCCATCACGACAACAACTTTAGGCACTTCTACCATTTTGGTAGTGGTACTAATATCTACATCAGCCCAATCGACATCAAATTCAGGTAGATTCCCTTCTTCAACATCAACTTCAACATCTACTTCTGGGAGTTCTGTTTTTCCTTTTTTATCGATATCGCAGCTCGAGGTGAACAATGCGATAGCGAATAATGGTATAATTAATTTTTTCATTTGGATATGGTTTAATCATTTACTACGAATGCGTGGATTACTCCAGGCAGCCAAAAAATGATGGTTAATATTAAGTTTATTAAGAAAGTACTGCTCAAGCCATGCTTGAGAAAAACAGCAAGGGGTGGTAACAGTATATTTAGAATGATAGTTAAAATAGACATGTGTTTAGATTGTTTTAAACAAAGCTATTTATATCATATTCAAATTATACTAAAGAATTCTTATTTGACAAAAGGTTAACGCAAAACCATAATCCCTAAACATTTTTAACGTTTTTTAAGTTAAATAATTTAGATAATACGATATCGATTTTGAAGAAATGTTAATTGGTGGAAGCACCAGGGGGGTATTCCGCTAAAATTTCAGCAACAATTTCACGAATCTTAGCTTCGCGTTTATCGATATCACTTCCTGTATAAAGTCGTGATCGACCAACGCCTTGCCATACCAATTGGTTTGTTTTGGCATCTAATAAGTCGATGTACAAACTTCCTTCAACGGTAGTAGAAACTGAACTTCCGCCAAAGCCGCCACCCCACCACGGGTTCCAACCCCAGCCCCAGCCAAAGTTGTTATTGTATACGTCTACTCGCTCTCGTTCTTTAGTGAAAATGCTTACCAACAATGAAGGAGTCTCAGACTTGGTCATGCCTTTTGCAGCTAAATTAGCCTCTATGGCTCTCAAAATACGACGCTTGTCTAAATCGCTAATTTTAGCCTGATCGATACCAGGCTTGTAAAAAGCATACGAGTTATAAGCGTTAAAATCTACAGCACGGTCGTAGTCTGTTGCAACTCGCACCGAGGTGCAGGATGAAACCAACACAACTAGTAAAAGGATTGGGATAAATTTAAAAATCTTCATAGCAAATAATTTTAAAAAAGTGAATCGTCTACAAAATTTGGAAGCGTTACCTTTAAGTCTGGAGTGCGTTCCATTTCGCGCTTGATAGCAAAAATTGCTTCCTCATTTCTGGCCCAACTTCGTCTTGCGATTCCGTTATTCACATCCCAGAAAAGCATACTTTGTAAACGTCGTTGTGCATCTTTACTACCATCAAGAACCATACCGAATCCGCCATTAATCACTTCTCCCCAACCAACACCACCGCCATTGTGAATGCTTACCCAAGTTGCACCACGAAAACTGTCGCCAATTACATTATGTATGGCCATGTCTGCGGTAAAACGGCTTCCGTCATAGATATTGCTGGTTTCTCGGTAAGGAGAATCTGTTCCAGATACATCGTGATGATCACGCCCCAATATTACCGTACCGATGGTTCCTTCGGAAATTGCCTTATTGAAAGCACTCGCAATTTTCATTCTTCCCTCGGCGTCTGCATAGAGAATTCTAGCTTGGCTACCCACCACTAACTTGTTTTCCTGTGCTCCTTTTATCCAGGTGATATTATCTTGCATTTGCTGCTTGATTTCATCTGGAGAATTTTTCATGATCTCTTCCAAAACCTCACAGGCAATAGCATCTGTTTTAGCTAAATCCTCTGGCTTTCCAGACGCACATACCCAGCGAAAAGGCCCAAAGCCGTAATCGAAACACATGGGCCCCATGATATCCTGTACATACGAAGGATATTTAAAGTCGATCCCGTTTTCGGCCATGATATCTGCACCCGCCCTAGAGGCTTCCAAGAGAAACGCGTTACCATAGTCGAAGAAATACGTGCCCCTTTCGGTATGTTTATTTACTGCTTTTGCATGTCGAATCAAGGATTTCTGTACTTCTTTTTTAAATTGTTCAGGATGGTTGGCCATCATTTCGTTGGCATCTTCATAACTCATGCCTACAGGATAGTAACCACCCGCCCATGGGTTGTGGAGTGAAGTTTGGTCACTTCCTAAATCGATATGGATTTCTTCATCGTAAAAATGTTCCCACACCTCTACCACATTTCCATCGTAAGCAATCGACACCGTCTCTTCGGCGGCAAGTGCATCTTTTACCCGGGTAGCCAATAAACGTACGTCTGCAATTACCTCGTCTACCCAGCCTTGGCTATGGCGTGTCTTGGTTGCTTTTTCGTTCACTTCTGCACAAACGGTAACACATCCGGCAATATTTCCCGCCTTGGGTTGTGCACCGCTCATACCGCCTAAACCGGATGTAACAAAGAGTCCGCCTTTGGGCGATTTTTTTATTTTTCTGAAACCGTTCAACACTGTGATAGTGGTTCCGTGAACAATGCCCTGCGGACCAATATACATATAACTCCCTGCGGTCATTTGTCCGTATTGGGTCACACCAAGCGCATTAAATTTTTCCCAGTCGTCTGGTTGTGAATAATTAGGGATCATCATTCCATTGGTAACCACAACTCTTGGTGCATCCTTATGCGAAGGGAACAATCCGAGCGGGTGTCCAGAATACATCACCAAGGTTTGTTGGTCTGTCATTTCAGCTAAATACTGCATGACCAAACGATATTGCGCCCAATTTTGAAATACGGCCCCATTGCCCCCATAGGTAATGAGCTCGTGTGGGTGCTGTGCTACAGCATGGTCTAGGTTATTCTGAATCATGAGCATAATGGCCTTGGCCTGGGTGCTCTGTCCGGGATACGCATCGATAGGTCGGGCATAAATTTTATGGTCAGGTCTAAACCGATACATATAGATTCTACCATAGGCATCTAATTCTTGTTTAAATTCAGGTAGTAAAGTGCTGTGGTGGCTTGAATCGAAATAACGAAGGGCATTCTTTAAGGCAAGTTGTTGTTCTTCCGCAGAAAGTATTTTCTTTCGTTTAGGAGCATGGTTCACTTCTGGGTCGTACAATTTTGGCGCTGGGAGTTGCGCTGGAATGCCTTGTAGTAGTTCTTCTTTAAATGTCATATCGCTTCCTGTTATTACTAGTATAAATACGCTGTATAAAGTTGCGCTTATTTTTTGTTTTTACTTTTATTGAACCCGTATGGGCAATGTCGGCAGCCGCTTTCACAACAATAACCGCGCTTTAGGTGGTATTGTTCGGTAAAGCATTTATATCCCTCTGGCGTGAGGTAGAAGTCACCTTCTTCAATTTTCATGTTCTTTTTTGGGAATAACATAGTACAAAAATACCAATTTCTTATCTTGTAAATATGATTGTAGTTGTGAATCGTTTTTTACTTCGGAAAGGCTTTAATGGCATTGCCCTTTGGCCGTTTGTGGTGCTTCGGAAAAAGGAGATGAAAAGCGATGTACGTATGTTGAATCACGAACGAATTCACCTTCGTCAACAAGCTGAAATGCTAGTTGTTCTATTCTACCTTTGGTATGGTGCGGAATTTTTACTGCGTTGGTTTCAGTATAAAAATAGGTATGAGGCGTACCGAAATATTTCATTTGAACGTGAAGCGTATGCCAACGAAAATGACCTTCACTATGGTAAGCAAAGGCCTTTTTGGAGCTTTTTGAACTATATTTAAATTACTGTTGAACTGAAAGAGTTAGATGATGAGTACTTGGAAAAGTTGTTGGCAGTATGTTTAGACTAGGGTTGGCGCCGCTTGATACAGCAACAGCGACAGCTCCTTGTACCTTAATTTCGTAAGTTTGACCAATAACTAACCCTGTTAGTGGCTTCGAAAAGGAAATACTCCAGCCGGGAAAGATCCCAAATACGTCGTCAAAAATTTGCATATTATTTAGGGTTCCTCCTATAATAGTATTCGATGTAACATTAAAGACCCTGAAGGAACCTAACGACATAGCAATGTCAGTACTTTGTCCAGATCCCGTCAATAAAATAGTAACGGTTGTTTTTCGTGCCACAAAAGTTAAGGACATTCCAGGTACATCTGTAAATGCACTTGAAGTTAATGTCTGGTCTGTATTCAGCGTAACACTGTCAATAGCGGGTGCAGCAGGTCTGCCCACAAGAGTCCAATCAGTTCCGTTCCAAAAATGGAAACCAGTGCCCGTTCCAGCAAAAGTATTATAAACCATGAGTCCTTCTGCCGCGGCTTCTTCAACAGGGCCAGTGATTCCTGTTACAGGAGCTATAGTGGTTAAATCGGTGATGTCCATTCTAGGAATCATTACTCCTTTTTCGCTACTTTCAATATCCAGAATAGATCCGTTAGCGGGTGTTATGGTGTTAATCCCTATTTGGGCAGAAGTGATAGTAGTACTAAGAAGTAAAAATATGCCGGTTAAGACAACATACGTCAATTTGGCTTTTTGCTTTTTCATGATTTTTATTTTTCAGCATGAAAAGCAGGATAAGTGGAATAGATTGGGGATCTAAAAGGCTGTAAAAGTATGGATTAGTTTTACTAAGTCAATGTTAATTTTTCGTCGAACTACCGCCAAAAGGTTAAAAATCAGTACTATTTCGAGCAATGACTTTTTTTATAGATGAAATGTATGATTTTGGATAAAAATTCAGAAAAATATTACATAGTCTTCTTAAAAGGATGGTTTTAGGCTATATGCTTCATAAAAAAGCCTTCATCATTTCCGATGAAGGCCTCAAAAGTTAGGTTTGTTGCATACAATTAATTTCCTTTTGACGGGGAGCTGTTGGCTACTGATTGAAGGGTAGCCAATGTTGCATTTGCTTTATCGTCTTTTATCTGGGTTCCTTTAGAACCAGTTGGAGCGATTAAAGAAGGGGCATCTGGAAAGCGAAGTGAACTATACGCAGATCCTTCCGAGGCATTTCTAGCGAAATCATCTTTTCTATTCGCCACGATGTGCCAAGAGAAATCTACTGTGTTGTTACCACCTTTTAATTCTTTCACTACAAATCCGCTAGCTGTTTTGTTAGTTACGTACACGCCATTACAGTCGCCTTCAAGTTGAATGAATACTTTTAATGGATGTTGTTGGTCTACTACGATGTTCTTTGAAAAAATAGGGTCAATCTGAATCGTTGCCGAACCATTTATTAATCTGCCTGTTCCGTAGTCTTCAAAAAGCACTTCAGGCGCTTCGGGTGCAAACATAATTCTCTTGTCATCTTCTTGGGTTCCTTCTACAATAGTAGACACAATTCCGTTGCCGATAATTTTATAATTAATACCATTATGGCGAGCTCCGGCATACGCATACGATGCGTTGCTATTCACCCCGCCACTGTACAGGTAAGCACCGTAATATGTTTGTCCGCTCCCTAATGGAGTTGTGGCATTAGACCTGTATCCTGCTAGATAAGCTCTCGGGTCCCGACCATCGGGATCAGTTTGAATACCTGTATAGTTTGTCGTGAATTCAGCTGCATCTAAATCACCATAGCTAGTAATGGGGCCTTCGGTTTGACCGTAATATGCCAATTCAGGCGAATTACTATTTACTCCTATGTTGAGTACTGTGGTTGGAGAGTAGGATGTTGTTCCGCCACTTATTGCCCGAAAAGCAACACTTTGTTGGGAAGTTGCTACATTACTCGTCACGGCTATTAATCCGTTGGCATTATTCATTCCTGATCCCCAACCTACAACTCCCGCAGTAAGGTAAACACCACCTGTGTAGGGTGTGAGCCCTAATACGCCATAATTTTGAGCGGCATATCCGAAAACGCCTGTACCCATCCCTGAGTTTTGACCTGTGACGCCATCACCCGAGCCAGATTCAAAACCAGCCAGGGCCGCGCCAGAAGCAGAGTTTGTCTCGCCAAGAACGCCAAAGTCTTCACCTGCTTTGTTCACTCTAAGTCCCACGTTACCGTAAGGAGCGCTGCCAATCGCGGCGTTTCCATCTGCCGAGATATTCATGCGTTCCAGATTTTGGGTTCTCAGTACCAATGCTGTAGCATCTGTGGTTCCTAAAAAATTTGTAGCTGCGTTGGTACCGGCATTTCCTTCCAGAGACCAGTCCCTTCCGTTGGTTCCGCCCATGGCAACCCATTTAGTGCTATCCCAATAATAGAATCCAGGTAATACTTCAGTGCTTCCGCTGCTCGAGTTTGCCGTGTTATAAACCATCAAACCTTCGGCAGGAGCAGTTACAGGACTTGCAACATTGGTAGCGGTTAAGGCCACTCGATTGATTAGAATACCTTTATTTATGGCAGCCATGTCTAATTGAGCACTACTATTTGGTGCATTGGTGCCTAAGCCTACATTATCTTCTTCGCCATGAACAAATAGCGAATTTGCGTTGTTGTCTGTTTCTACGCGCAGGTTCATGTCAACACCCCCTGGATTAAAGGACCATTCCAGATCAGATCCGCCACCCGTGTTTGCGTTCGCATTAAAGAAGGTAGAGCCGTTAATGACCATATCCATTTGTCGCGTACCAGATCGCCAGAAACCCATGGTTCGGTCGGCATTCCATGAATAAAAAGGTCTCGCGGCTGAACCGTTTGCCATGGCTAGAACTTGATCGTCGTTGGCCACACGAAAGCGTTGAATATTGTTGGTTCTAAAGGTAAGGGCTTCATCATCTAACGTACCTACAAAATCGTTGTTTTGATCGGTTCCAAGATTTCCACGAAGTTTCCAGTCCTCACTATTTAAGGAAACCCACTGAGAGCCGTCCCAATAGTAGTATCCTTTTCCAGTTGAAATGTTTGTGTTGTACACCAAGAGGCTTTCAGTGGCCCCTCCAGTAATGGGTGCAATAGTATTTAGATTGGCAATTGAAACACGGGGGATTAACAATCCTTTGTCGGTGCTTTCAATATCTAATAATGATCCCGGATCGGGACTGACGGTTCCTATTCCCACTTGGGCTATAGTGCTAACGCCTATTAAAAGCATAGCGGCAAGACAGAAAATAATAGGGGAGAGTAATTTTCTTATCATATTTCAGAATTTGTAAGTTAAGTCTTACAATATTATAAATTAAGATACGTTAAACCGATAAAAAGCATATATATTAGATGAAAAGCACAAAAGTTTAACAATTTTGTTATTTTTTTCCCAATTTATTTAAATTTAGCACAAAAAAAATCACTGGTGTTAGCCAGTGATTTTTACAATTTATATTAATTGGATTTTTGTTACTCTTTAATAAGTCTCTTTGAAATACTACCTGAGGCGGTATTAATTTTAACAAAATATACTCCTGTTCTAAGGGCAGATACTTTAATCGAAAAGGACACATTATTTTCTGCTGAATACTGCTCTAATAAGCGTCCGCGCATATCATAGATTTCAATTTGTTCTAATGGTTGATTTGCGGATAAAATGTTCAACACATCCTTAGCAGGGTTAGGATAAAATTTAATATTTTGAATAGTTAACGCTTCTGCACCAAGTGTATTGTCTGCGGTGAAGAATACAGTAAATCGTTCAGGTGAATTTGTCGCATTCGACTCAAAAACATAGCTTTGAGTTGTAAGGTCGATTACCAACCCTTCTACAGAATCATGTAAAAATACTTTCGCATTGGAAATTCTTTCGCCAATCACTTTGTCGAGAGCTATTTCGTATGTTGTTTTATCTTCAATTTTAGTTAAGAACCCAACAGGAAATTTCATATTGGAATCAAATGCACTTGTTGTTTGAATGCCCAATTGAGAACCCGTAGCAATGTGCGTTGTAAATATAGAAAGCTGATCTGAAAGTCGTTCGCTGTCATATCCCGGATCTAAGTTTTCGGTAGCTACAGGATTGAAACCTAGCAACATACTGCTAGACACTTCATACTCTACACTTTTTACCGATAGCCATAACTTGTCTAAATCTTCCTGATTTGGTGCTCTAAGAGTTGTGTTCCCTGACGACAAACGCATAGAATTATTCATGGTCATCGTTCCAGCGTTGGTGGCCATTATGGCAAATCCTTGACCGGTAGAAATTACTCCGTTTGGCTCTGTCACGCCAGTAGGGCTGGTGTCATTGGGTGCTTTGGTTCCTCCCGTTAGATTATACATGGAAATATCGCGCATACTAAAGTTGGTAGAGTTCCACCCTGGAATTGATGAGCTAGGTGGAGTTAGGTGCTCCCAGAAATATATTTCGTTAATAAGTGGGTTTTGATTTATCAATTCAAAACCAGACATCGCACTAGGATATGGGTTGGCGTAGATGTTTGGTGTATCGTCGTTCGCGGTATTCAAATTGATGTTTCTAACAACTTCTCCATTATTTAAGGTACCCTGGTTGTACGTCATAAAATAGGCTTCATTGGCAGGATCTGAATAGCTGTCTTGAGGGCGTACTATATAGCCTTCTCCTACATTAATCGCACCTGTATAGGATTTCCAAAAATCACCATTCAAATCTGCAAAGGTAACCCCGTGTGGATTTGGGACAGTGTTGTCTGGAACGAAGTCGGTTGTGTTGTGGTTAAGGACCAAGAACGCATCGGCAAATACGCCATTACGTGTTTCGGCACTCATAGGGCTTCCCATGACCATAAAATCTCTTGTCTGTAATACTGGCGTCGTAATATCAACTTGAATTGTAGCGGTAGGTGCTTTTACTACGGAAGCCGTATCATCATTTTGAACCACATTACCTGTATGGTCAACTTGTAGTGTTCCATTAACGGTGATGTCTGTGTCAACTAACATATAACTATCTGCACCTACTGTTAGCGTTGCGCCATTATTTACTGTAACAGTGCATGCTTCAAAGCTACCATCGGCTCCAGACGAAGTGTCGTAGTTGCCGGCAATCACAACTGGGTTGGTAAGGCCCGGAGCTCCGCTAGGAGACCAACTGCTTCCATTCCAGGTCTTGGTAGCACCAGAACAGGCTAAAATTGGTTGTACATCAATTTGAATGTCATCTAAGGCCATGTCACTTTCAAAACCGTTGCCAAGGCGTGCTTCAAATCTAAATTTCACTGTGCTCCCTGCATAGCTTGAGATGTCTACGAATTCATCATTAAACCAAGAATTTCCCTGGTTTCCAGTTTCCGACCAAAGCGTAGTCCAACTACTCCCACCGTTACTGCTTGCTTTTAAGCTTAATGTACCCATGTCACTTCCAAACATATGATAATCGAAGGTGATAGATGCAGTAGAGTTACTAGGAATGGTAAAACACGGTGAACCTATAAAGGCATCACGCGGTGATGTGCCTTGACCATTAATATTCGAAGCTTCAACGAAGGTATACAGAGTTCCTTGGTTGGGTCCTGAAGGTCCTGTACCTGTAGAAGGACTTGCAAAGCGTGATCTAATCCAAGAACTATTTACGTTACAAGTAGCTTGTTCCTGTTCCCAAGACTTTTCTTCGAAGTCCATAGAATAAGGAAAAGTAGAAACAGTTTGTCGGCAAAAAGGAGTGTTTTCTCCTGCATCATATAAACATTGAAGTACATCTATTGGCTCGATATAATCGGCAACCGCAGATACACTATCTCCTACGTCATATGCTAAACCTGGAGTAGTTTCTCCAGGAGAAAGTACTTGGACAAATGCTGTACGCCCACTATTTCCTCTACTTTGGCATCTGCTATCCCCACCTACTCGTTTGGCTGCTTGAAGTGCCGCCATCAATTTATCTCCTAATGTTCCATCTGTGCTGTTGAAAATTGCCTCCATATCGTCTAAGAGATCTTGACCGTTTGAAGTATCCAATATATTCCCTTGTATTGAGTATGTGTAAAGCGCGTTATCTCCTTGTTGGTCATTTTTGTAGTCACCATTTGAGGTTCCAGAAAATCCTGCAGCACCTGGCACATCAACTCCAACTACACCGTATTGTCTTGAAGCAGAGCTACCGTCTGCTGCTACCGTAGCATTGATAATTTGTTGTGGTGTGTCACCAGCTAGCATTCTGTTTCTTGCAAAGGTCTGAGTGGAGGAATTATAGGCCGCTTGCGAATGAATGGCACCAACAATATTATTAGGACTGTTTGTACCGTCTGTGATAAGGTCACTCAAAAAATCGATTCCACCACTGTAAGAAACACAGCTGCAAGCTGCTCCACCCACTTGCCCGGTAGTTTTGTCGTAAGCGACGATAGAAAAAGTATCTCCTTCAGAATCCCTTGACGTATCTGGATTAGTGCCTAGATTGCCTTCTGAATCCTCAGTTTTTTGATTACAAGCGTATAATCCAAAAAGAAATACTGCCATAAGTAGGCTAAATTTTGTTGCGGGGGTTTTGCGTATTTTATTGATCATAATTTGAGGGAATAAATTTGGTGAATTTTGAAATAAAATTTAAAGCTGTTGTAATAGGGTTATTGTTAAATAAGCATCTTGTGCATTGTCTATTGGTAGGTCGTTACCGTTATAGGGTGCAGAACAGATACCAAAAAACGCCAAACCAGATGCAGCACCGCCACATAGACCTGAAACATTCAAACTAGAGGCATCTACATTTTCATGGTCCCAAAGGCGCGCACGTACTCTGAAATTGTACGTGTCTCCTTCAATCATATCTACTAAGTATACAATTGTGGTTTGTCTCCCCAAGGCCTGGAAGGCGTTTGAGGGCGTTCTTTTAGTGTTTGAACTCACATTGCTTTCAGCTACTTTCACATTGTCTATTTCTAACATGTAAGAGCCATGTACGGTAGACTCCAGGGACGTGTTTGAAAAATTAGGTGCAGCTATGTAGCCAGTAACGTGTATTTCATATCTTCCTGTATAAGGAGCAACAAAATCTTGGTCGAGACCTGGTATGGTGTAAGTAGTAGTTGTATTTGCTACTCGAAGTGTTTCAGTTTGTTCATATTGTACTGTGTGTCCTTCAGTGAACATTTTTTCCCATCTAGTGCCATTCCAAAAATAAAATCCAGGTGATACGCGATCCAAGCCGGTACCAGAATTGGAGGTGTTGTAAATCCAGAGTCCTTCTGTTTCCGTTGCTGTTATCGTAGTCACATCATTTCTGGATAGTAATGAAACCCTAGGGATTAAGAGTCCTTTGTCATCGCTTTTAAGCTGAAAAATAGCTCCGTCATCTATTGAGTAGCCTCCAGTTATAGATTCACCAATCACAACTTGAGCTGAGGTCCCTATTGATACCAAAAAGGCAATCATTAAAATTTTAGCTGAAATATATTTTTTCATAATAGTAATATTATAATTAGATGTGCTGATGTGGTCTAAAATTGTTTGATAAGACTAATGCTCATGGTTCCTCTTTGCGCGTCGTTTACACTGTTGCCAGAATAACCACTCGTGTTTTTTCCAAAAGAACCCGTGCCTACATTATTAGCTAACCATTCTCTTCCACGTACTGCAAATCGATACGTTGTACCAGCATACAAATCGATATTTACAATTATGGAGGCGCTCTGTGCCAGATTGTTTACCGTAGTGCTGCCCAAACGCTTTGAGGAAGTTGTTAGGTAGGTTTCTTTTACCGTCGTTAGTGGTCCGGTAGTGGTGTTTGTCATTGATACATTATCTATAGCTAAGTCGGCTTGCCAAGTTCCACCTGTTACTCTGTTAAACCTTAGTTGTACAGAGCCGCCAGTATAAGCTGTCAAATCAATACTTTCTGATAACCATGCATTTCCCTGATTTCCATTTTCATTCCATATAGACGTCCATGATGCGCCGTTATCGTCACTAATTTCAAGGTCGATAGTTCCCATGTCTGATGAACCGTACATGTGGTAATCAAAACTGAACGTTGCCGTTGTTTCTGAGGACAAATCGAAACACGGTGAATTCAAAATAGCTCGCATATTTGGGTATCCAGTTCCATTACCAGAGGCTTCAGTGTACATATACCAAGACCCACTAGATCCCGTTGAAGGCCCTGTATTGCCACTCGGTGTGCCACCTGCGTCGCGTGTCCAATCGATGTCATCTGCGGCAGATTGTGTCCAAAGTCCCAATCCGCTCTCAAAACTTTCATTGTATGGGTAACTTGAAACACCTCCCGCGCAACCACCGCTGCCACCGCCACCACCACCACCGGCAGAGCCACTGGCCATGGCTAAACTGATCGATCCTTGTGCTGCTCCGTCTCCACTAGTACTAATTAGATCCCCTGCTGCATAATATCCTTCTACCCGAATTTGGTAGGTGCCATTAAAAGGAACAGTTATTTCGCCTGTATCCAAACCAGGCATTATGGTATATGTGGTATTGGTAGTGCTCGCCGTAGCTTCTGATGTTTGATCATAAAGCAATGTATACCCTTGGGTGTAAAAACGTCGCCAAGAAGCACCGTTGAAATAATAGAACCCAGGAACAACTTCGTTTCCAGGACTTCCTGCACTTGCAGTATTATAGACCAAAAGCCCAGTAGTTGGAGAGGGCGTTATCGTAGAGGTGTCATCGGTACCCGTAAGTGCAATCTTTGGCATTAAGAACCCCTTGTCTGAACTAGTAATGTCTAGTGCTGATGACGGATTCGGGGATGTGGTGTTAATACCTACTTGTGCGCTCATGACTATCGAGAAAAATAGTACACAACTGCCTAGTAGGGATTTTCTTTTTAATATAGTAATGAGTTTCATAAGTTTAAACTTTGTGTTCACTAAGCTGCCATATGCAACATTGTATGGTAGCGTTAGTATATTGGTTTTAATATTATTGCTGTTTTAAAAGTGTAATAGAAAGCGAACCTCTTTGGGCATTATTAACACCGCTAGCTCCAGGATAGCTGCTGGTGTCTTTGCCAAAGGCTCCTAAACCTACGTTGTTTCTAGACCATTCCCTTCCCGTAACATTAAATCGATAGGTGTTAAGAACATCTAAATCTACAGTGTAGATAATAGTAACATTTTGGGGTAAGTTGTTCAAGGTCGTAGTGCCAATTCTCTTAGAAGTAGAAGTGACATACTTTTCTTTTACGCGAACCGGGAGTCCTAAAAGTCCTGTAGTCATATTTAGGCTTACAGAAGCTTGGCCTACCCCTTCAGAGGTGGTAGCAGACAGGTTTCCGCAAGCATAAGTAGTTTCGACCTTTATGTGGTAGGTTCCAGAATAAGGAACGTTAATAAAGCCAGTGTCAAGATCCGAAATTTGAGTATATACCGAATTGAGTACATTTGCTGTTGTCTGTGAGTTCTGGTCAAACTTTATTCCGTAGCCTCTATTATAAAATCGCAACCATTGGCTTCCATTCCAGTAATAGAATCCAGGGGTTACCTGTATAGGCAATGTTCCTGCAGTTACCGTGTTGTAGACTAAAAGTCCAGTGGTCGCAGCTGGTGTTATCGTAGTTGTATCGTCGGTGCCGGTAAGTGCAACACGAGGAGCTAGAAATCCGCTACTATCACTAAAAACGTCGAGTAGGGCTCCATTGGCTGGGGTAGTTGTGTTGATACCAACTTGAGCAATGCTGGTAGAGACCAACACTGGTACCATGCAAAGTAGATAAAGATATTTTAGAAAAATGGCTCTCATAATTCTTTGGGTTATTTGATTTTGGTATTGCAAGTATAAGTCTATTGTTCGTTGATATACAAATAAATACGATGTAAAACATAAAATATTAACACTTGAAAGCAAATTCTTACAGTTTGTATGTATTTTGTTATCATATCTGTTTAAAAAGATACGAGGTTTCAACTATTTTGGTTTCGGTTGTCCCCTATAAATTTTAGAAACCGTACAATTGAATCTAAATCTTTCCAATCATTCTGTAGTTTTGTGAAATAATCTCGACTCGTGTTCCCAATTTTTGAAAACTCGGAAAATATTCGCATCAATTTAGATGAGATAAACGATTTTAGCGGTGAAGTCCATCTAAAACGAGAAGATGAACTGCACCCCCATGTTTCCGGTAATAAGTTCAGAAAACTCAAATACAACATACACCTTGCTTCCATACAAGAAAAAAAAACGCTCTTAACCTTTGGCGGCGCCTTTTCTAACCATATTGCTGCTGTGGCGGCGGCAGGTCAAGCTGCAAACTTAAATACCGTGGGCATCATTCGCGGCGATGAGCTAAAAAACGATTATAACAACAACCCCACCTTGCAATTTGCAGAACAATGCGGGATGCAGTTCGAATTTGTTTCGCGCGAAGCATATCGGCAAAAAGATTCAACTACCTTTCAGCAGCAGCTACTGCGGAAATATCCGCACTGCTATCTCTTGCCAGAGGGTGGAACCAACGAACTTGCTGTAAGAGGATGCAAAGAAATAATAACAGCAGATGACGCTGCCTTTAACTATATCTGCACACCGGTAGGTACAGGCGGTACCTTGGCAGGCTTGGTGGCCGCATCAGAAAACCATCAAAAGGTTATCGGGTATTCGGCGCTTAAAGGAACCTTTCAGCACACAGAAATTTCGAAATATACATCCAAAAGCAATTACACTATTAAAGATGCGTATTGTTTTGGGGGGTATGCTAAAATAGATTCGCAATTGGTTCGTTTTATGAACAGTTTCAAAGAGCAAACAGGTGTCCTTCTCGATCCTGTATATACAGCAAAAATGCTCTTCGGAATTGTAAGGGATATCAAGACAGGGTATTTCCCTGAAAATAGCCGTATTTTAGCTATTCATACGGGGGGCTTACAGGGCATTTCAGGAATGAACCAACGTTTAAAACAAAAAAAATTACCTCAAATACACACATAACTATGTTGCGAAAATCAACTTTAATCCTACTCTTAATTGCATTAACACTTGGGGGTTGTTCCTCAAAAAAGCGGGTGGTTTCCAAAAAGCCACGCGTTAAGACAGAACGTACGGTTATCGCTAAAAAGCCTACAACCAGTCAAGTCGAAATACCCACAGATACTCCAAAAACAGAGATCGTAACTCCGCCTGCCAATGCCACCTATAAGGAGGTAGTGCAGTATTACATCCAAAGTTATGGTACCATTGCAAAAGAAGAAATGTTACAATACGGCATTCCAGCTAGTATTACCTTGGCGCAAGGAATTCTTGAGAGTGGCGCTGGCAGGGGAGATCTGACCAGACGTGCCAATAATCACTTTGGGATAAAATGCCACAAAGGTTGGACCGGCGATACGGTGTACCATGACGATGACGAACTGCAAGAGTGTTTTAGAAAATACAGCGACCCAAAATACTCGTTTAGAGACCATTCCCTTTTCCTTACACAACGAAGCAGGTACCAAGACCTTTTTAAACTCAGAAAAGATGATTACAAAGGCTGGGCCAAAGGACTCAAAAAGGCGGGCTATGCAACCGATCCTAAATATCCAGATAAGCTCATTAGTATTATTGAACGCTACAACCTCGATGCCTTCGATGATGCCGTTTTAGGTAATAAAGCCAACCCTATGGCGGTAGACGAAACTAAAATTGCTACCCATGAAGTAAGAAAGGGGGATACGCTGTACAATATCGCTAGACGGTTTAACCTTACTGTTGAAACCTTAAAAGAATATAATGGGCTTACTTCCAACACTATTTCCATCGGACAAGTATTATATTTGCACCCTGTAAAAAATAATTAGATTTTATGTTATACCAACGCAGTAGCGAATTGTTCAGGCAAGCGCAAACCGTAATTCCGGGGGGTGTAAACTCGCCTGTACGTGCTTTTACGGCCGTGGGCGGCACGCCTATTTTTGTTGAAAGTGCTAAAGGAGCCTATCTGTATGATGCAGATGGCAACACCTTGATAGACTATATCAATTCATGGGGGCCAATGATTTTAGGCCATGCCCATCCTCCCGTTGTGGAAGCCGTGGTGGAAAAAGCAAAAAAAGGGACTTCTTTTGGAATGCCTACAGCCATAGAAACCGAAATTGCCTCGTTGGCAGTTCAGATGGTGCCCGGTATCGAGAAGATTCGTTTTGTAAACAGTGGCACAGAAGCATGTATGAGCGCGGTACGATTGGCACGTGGATACACCAAAAAGGATAAAATCATAAAATTTGCAGGTTGTTATCACGGCCATAGTGATTCGTTTTTAATCCAAGCCGGGAGTGGCGCAGTCACTTTTGGAACTCCCAACAGTCCTGGCGTAACAAAAGGTACAGCCAAAGACACGCTCTTAGCGCGTTTTAATGATATCGATCAGGTGTCGCAATTGGTACACGAAAACAAAGGTGAAATTGCTTGCATCATTATCGAGCCCGTTGCGGGTAATATGGGGTGTGTTCCTCCTGCGGAAGGATTTTTGGAAGCGTTGCGAACGCTCTGTGATGAAAACGAAATCCTGTTGATTTTTGATGAGGTAATGACCGGTTTTAGACTTGCGAAGGGTGGTGTGCAAGAACTGTACGGTGTTACAGCAGATATTGTAACCTTCGGAAAGGTGATTGGGGGTGGCTTGCCTGTTGGTGCATTTGCTGCTTCGTCTGAAATCATGAGTCATTTGGCTCCCCTAGGGCCCGTTTACCAAGCCGGAACACTAAGTGGCAATCCGTTGGCAATGGCAGCTGGATTGGCCATGCTCACCGAGCTAAATAACAATGATACTGTTTTTACTTCATTGGCCAAAAAAACCGAATACTTGCACCAAGGCCTGGCAAAAGTGATGACCAAGCACAACGTGGCACATACCATTAACAGGGTAGGGTCTATGATTTCCATTCATTTTTCTGAAACACCCGTTACCGATTTCACTTCTGCTGCAAATGCAAATGGTGAAAACTTCAAGACCTTTTTTCATGGTATGTTGCGCGAGGGGGTTTACATAGCGCCTAGCGCTTTTGAGACTTGGTTTTTATGCGACGCACTTACCTACGAAGATTTAGATAGTACGATACAAGCTGCCGATACCGTTGCACAAACATTGACATAAAAAAACCCTCCGTAGTGGAGGGTTCTTATATTATTTATGAGAACAGCTATTTTTGCATACTCTGCCATTTCTTAAATTGGGCCGGAGTTAGTGTCTTTTTTACACTTTGCTCTAACTGTGCGTCTACCTTTTTCTTAGCGGCCATTACAGCAGCATCTTTCTGGTCTAGTCCGTTTACAGACTTTTTATAGCTCACTTCTTTTTGAACGTATGCTCTAAACATAGCGCGCTCTTGGTCGCCAGAAAGGTCTAGGTCTTTTGCCAACTTAGCCACGGTTGTTTTCGCAATTGCTTCAGGACGGCTGTCGTCTTTAGACAAACTTTGTGCGGTTGCGGTATTCATTCCGAATAAAACAATTACTGCAAAGGCAATTCCTGTGATAAACTTTTTCATTGGTTTTAGATTTAATTAAGGTTACTAAAGTAACTATTTTGAAATTAGTAATCCAAAAACCAAGCCAAAATTCAATGGAAGCAGTTTTAATTCTTGTTTTTCTCTAGCTTCGCGCTCTTTCTCCCCTTTCTACGTTTATGGGTTTTTTGCCACTTTTCAAACTGTTCTGCCGTTAGCACACTTTTGTATTGTTCCTTTATTTGAAGCTTTGCATCTAACATTTTCTTTTTCGCTTCATAACGTTCGTCTGAAGAAAGTTCTTTCTTTTCGGCTCTTTTTTCTTTCATGGCCAACCGATTTTTTGCTATTTCCAGCTCAATTGCATAAATCTTGTTTTGCTGAGCTTCGGTTAGGTCTAAATGTAGCGCCATTTTCTTGGTTTTAAGTTCTGCGCGCTGTTCTGGGCTCCAATCTTTCATTTCCTCTTTAGCATCACCAGCTTTCATTTTCGATTTTCTCGGTCCAGGTTGTGCCACAAGCGTGCAGCTAAACAATACGAGGGTAATCAGTATCAACTTTTTCATTTTATTAATTTTTTAGAGTTACAAATCTATGACTTCGAAATTGCTGGAAGGTTTAACTTGAATACAAAAAAGCCACCCGGTGAGGTGGCTTTTTTGTAGCTATAAGGTGTTTTCTACAAAGCATCTATATATTCAAGTAGCATGGTTAATGCTTCGTTGTGAACTACCGTTCTACCCAATTGTGGCATACGGTAGGTTGGTAGCGTACTTTCAAAACGGGCGCCAATTTCACCGCGGTTTGGGTAAATGCCTGTGTCGTCAAAAGCAGTTTCATACCTGAAATCAAGATTAAAACCACTTGGCACTGAACCACCCGGTTGGTGGCAATGTGCGCAGTTTACGTCCATATACGCCCTGGCTCTTTCGTCTAAAGAATAGGTGGTCTCGTCTGTCCAATCAGGAAGTACAGAAATACTACCTGATGAAACACCTTCTAAAATACCGAGACTCGTAAAGTAATCAAGTTGGTTCTGCCCAATGTATGAAGGTATGAAATTCATACTCCGCAATTTCATACCAATAGGAAATGTCGCTCCATTATTGTTATGGCAGGTAAAACAATCTTGTTTTGAAGGGATGATATAGTCTACATTTTGTGTGGTTCCGTCAATGTCGATATAACTAATAGGTTTTTGTGAACCGTTTTCTGTGAAGGTTGCTTCGGTTTGGGCTGCATTCCAAATGTAATCACCCACTTTCCATTCGCCTGCAACTTTAAGAAAAATACGGGTTTCGATTATTTGTCGCCCTAATGTAGGGTCACGGTCATCAATATTATAATAAAAAGTTTTAGCAATTAAGGTATTGTCTGGGTATAAGGGAAGTAAGTTAGAATTGTTAAACTCCATACTGGTTCCCTCAGGCACACGAATAAGCCGTTGTTTTTGGGCATAATCTGTAAACAATGTAGAATTAATCTCATACAGTTGAACACCAGCAGCAGGTACTAAATCTTCGGTCACCGAGGCAAATACGCCCATTTCCGAAAGGTTGGTTCTAAAGGTGATCGCCGTCATTGTATCGATACTCGCACTGGGGTCAGATTGATTTCCAGCGGCATCAAGCGCTACTACATAAAAGTTGTAGGATGTTTCCGCAGAAAGATTCGCTACCGTAGCTGTAGTGCCAGCAATATTTTCTTGCACTTTCACACCATCTTGAAACACTGCATATGCTGTAACGCCTACGTTGTCTGTGGCAGCGTCCCACATAAGGGTCACCGTAGTTTCTGTGTTTAAAGTAGCCTCAAGATTGGCTGGTGCAGAGGGGCTTTCTTCATCTTCATCTAACATCACTGGCGGAGTTTCATCATCGCTTCCACAAGCAACTAAAGTGGTAAGGCAAATGGTGAAGGCCGCAAATAGGTATAATATTTTTTTCATAGCAATAAATATAAGTGCCTAAAAATATAAAAAGAATTTGACACACCCTTTTGTTGGTTGTTAAAAATCAAACTCATACAAAAGGCTTGTTCCCTCGATAGTACGATGTGTTTACTAAACGTTGTTTTTTTAGGTATGGTATAGGTGGTAGTTTCGATTCGTAATTAAAATCATATAAAATGAAAACAAAATTGGTATTGCTATTGTTACCTATAGCATTGGTTGGGTTTTTGGTCTCCGGCTTTATTTCTACGGAAGACTACCCAGAAACGAAAAGAACTTTGGCATCTGAAGATGGATGCGTATTTATGACCACCATGGGAGAACAGTCTTCTGAGGGTTTTAGTGTGTACAAAACAAATGAAAATGTGCAACTTTCAGTCCGTGACGGACTCTCATGGTTGGCCGAAGCACAATTGTCAAATGGTGGTTTTGGTGCGGGAAGCCATGCTGCCCAACATGTAAGAGACCCACACGCTGTTCCTGCAGATCCAGCAACCACAGCTATTGCTGCACAGGCTTTTTTGCGTAGTGGGATTACCTTAAAAAAGGGCAATTATGCTAACCATTTAAAAATGGCCATTTCTTATTTACTAGAAACTGTAGAGAACAGCCCAAAAACTGATCCGTACATTACCGATGTTCGCGGCACCCAGATACAGCGTAAATTGGGCCAAAATATTGACGCGGTACTTACGGCTCAATTTCTCTCAAACTTATTAGACCGTAATCTAAAAGGGGTCGATACAAAACGTGTAAACAGAGCATTAGATATCTGTGTTGCCAAGATCCAAGCAGGCACAGATGCCTCAGGAAGACAAAAGGGAGCCGGTTGGGCTGGAGTGTTGCAGAGTGGTTTGGCAAATAGTGCCCTAGAAGCGGCACAATCTGTTGGGGCAACGGTAGACGATGAAGTGCTGGAGAAGGCAAGAGCATACCAAAAGCAAAACTACAACGAAGAAAACGGCAATGTAAATACCGAAGATGGCGCAGGAGTTATGTTGTACGCAGTAAGCGGTAGCGTTCGTGCCAGCGCAAAAGATGCCAGAAAAGCTCAGGAAGCACTAGATAAAGCAAAGAAAGAGGGTAAATTAGAGCAAAATGCACCCATGACGGTTGCCAATTTGGTGACGTCTGGATATAGCGAAAGTGAAGCGGTGGGATACGCATCTTCATATAATGTATATCAATCTGCTAAAAACACTGCACAACGCAATGATGTGTTGGACGGATTTGGAAACAACGGCGGAGAAGAATTTTTGAGTTTTCTACAAACAGGTGAGTCGCTTGTGGTAAATAAAGATAACGATTGGAAAAAATGGTATGACAATATGAGCGGAAGGATTTTAAAGATACAGAACGAAGATGGTAGCTGGAACGGTCACCACTGTATTACCAGTCCAGTGTTTTGTACGGCCACCAGTGTGTTATTGCTCACGGTAGAAAATGACATCCAATTTTTACGTAACATGGGCAACTAAGAGTCGTCATTTATAAAGCAAGATACCTTTCGTTTTTAGAAGCTGGAAACTGGTACTATCTTTAAGAAATCAATCATAGTTGATGTTTAGGTTGGTTCCGTCCTTCGGGGCGGGAAAAACGAAGCCCACAGCCGCCCATAGGGATATGGGACCGCCCATGCCAAAAGGTTCGGAGCGCTGTGGGCTTTTTTAATTCAGTAAGGCAGAATACTATCAGACGAAAGATTATTTGTAATCACTTTACAATCGAAGTATTAGGTTAATTATCTGTTACGTTAAGCGTGTAATTAAAGATAATGTCTTCAAGTAAATTTCCAGAGTTGTCAAAATAATTAGTTACTACGATTACCTTAAATTCTTTTATTGTACTAGCTATGACGCCCTCAGCATTTTCGGGATAGGTAAAGTTAAAATCGTACAGTACATAATTTACTCCGTCAATTACATCGTTTTCTCTTACATTTAAGCCTTCAAAAAAGGGTGGAACAATAATTCCATCTTCCCTAGTAAATGATACATTGCTTAGTTCAGGTTCAATTTGAACATCACTATCTGTTGGAATAGCAACGGCAATGCTAAACGAAAATAAATCATCATCTGGCAAGCTTGACGAAGGTACTTGGTCTACAATAGTATAGTTGGTAGTGGTTACCTCGGTGGTCGTAATATCTTCGCCATTAACCCTGAAAAACCCAGGAAAGAAGGGTTCTTCAAAAACAGTTGAAGTACTTTCATCTAGTTCCACATCATAATCTGGTGGTTCACATGAAGCGAGAATGAGCGCAAGAAATAAAAAGAAAAGCGGAATTCTGAAACGTATATCTTTCATGGTTGACATATTTAGTTTTCAAATCTAGAGAAACATCTAAACAGAAAAAATTCCCATAACCGGGTATTTTTACTAAAAGATGAGAGGGTTTAATCACTTAAAAATCTGAATGTTAAATAGGCATACGTGATACTACTAGTTGTGTTTTTTGTAAACTTATACTGAACAACGAAAGCTTAAAATTTGATCCTAAGCCGCAACTAATTCTAAGGTTACTTGGTACAAGTCCCGCTGTTCCATTTTTGCCTTTAACCAAGCGTAAAAACTCATTACAAAAATATCTTCGCGCTCTTTGCCAATCCATTCAAAAGAGCGTTCTACGGTTGCCGAAAAATCTGAAGTTGTAACTGCTTTGGGGTTTTCATAATACATAGTGACCAGCTTCACAAAGGTAAGCACACGCGTTTCTTCTAGTTCTAACAGTCTTTTCTGAAATTTTTTTCGAAAGCGCCGCAGCCGTGAGAGCACTACCTCTAGTTTGTCGAGTTCTACTAGGAGTAAGATTTCAATCATCGATTTTTTCAAAACCCAGATCCACCCCATCTTTTTTTCATACCACACATCGCTATGGTGTAATGTTTTTAGGATTTGATATGCTTCTGAAAATTGCTGTTGCTGAAACAAACTCATCATCAAGGCCAGGGAGCAGTCTAATGATTGTTCTGAACCACTTTTAAGCAGTTGGATGGCGGTTTTGAAATCGCCGACGTAGTTTAGGTTTACGGCTTTTAGCACCAACCATTTATTGTAAAACTGTTGTGTGTATTTGTTGTTTTTTTTGGTCATTTCGGCATGCATTTTTTCTACAAAATCCAATGATTTCTGAAAGTTCTTATTTCTGAAATGTGCCGTTGCCATGAGATGTAGAATCTCAATATGATAATACAAGTGTTTTTCTTTCGGTTCTTTTTTTGCTGAAACTACCGAATATACTTCTTCCATAAACGATAGGTTGCTGTAATAGTCGCTTGCCATCATGGCCGAAGTAGCTGTAAGATTCAATACTTGAAACAACGCTTTGTAAGTAAATGAAGCATCTATTTTTATGTTGAAGGCGTCAAATGTTCGTTGCACCACATCGGTAGTGGGTTGCTTTTGTGGCTGCTGCAGTGTGTTTTTTATGGTTGCATAAATCATATTCAGCTCCTGTTCTTGCTTAAAATGATGAAGGTTTTCTTTACATTTCTTCAGGAGCTCGGGCAAAGCTTCGCTTTTGTTGAGGTGCGCGTATTGCAGTTGGGTATGGTAAATTTCAGTAAGCAGGGCATACACATCTAATGCAAGTGCTTTCTTTTCGGCCTGTGCCAAGGTTTTAAAACCAATTTTATATTGTTTGTGCTCAAAAAAAATACGGGCGGCCAATAGTTTTTTTAAGATGTCCATTTCTTCTCCGGTTTCATTCGCAAAACTCTTGCTCGCAATAAAATCTACTAGTGAATCTTGTAACCGTTTGCAGAGGGCGTGATAGGCATTTTTCGATGGCTTTCCGTAGAGTACCATATCAAGATTAGTGGTGTTGCCACGTGCAATCTGTTTAAAGAGAAGTTCGTTCTTGGTGTCGCTTCTTCGGTTCTTTTTCTGCTGAAAAAGGAGAAATTCATGCTGTTCTTCTTCAGAAAGCGTGTTGATTATAGTTGAAATAGTCTTCATTTAATCGTATGTAATATGTAAGGTAATTTCAAATATAAAATACATAAACGAGATATTGTCATTAAATTAATCGTAAGTTTTTTTAAAAATGGAGTTTTCAGCAATTAGAAACCTATCGCATCTTTGAGCCATCATCAAAACAATTTAATTATGGAACAAATAATGGAAACAAAAAAGAAACCGGTAAATGCACCGTTGATTGACACCATCAAGAAGAAGGATGAAAAATTTAATTGTAAACCAACCCCAGCATTTATTGGTGCTTCTTGGACCGCCCTGTTTATCGGGATGCTTTCGTTTTGCATTGGTCTTTGGAATGCCAACATGTGGTTGAACGAGAAAGGGTATTATTTTACCATCTTGCTTTTTGGATTATTCTCTGTGGTTTCGGTTCAAAAAAGTGTTCGTGACCGTTTAGAGGGAATCCCTGTCACCGACATTTATTACGGGATTAGTTGGTTTACGACTATTGCGTCTATTTTACTCCTCATCATTGGCTTGTGGAACGCCGATATGGAGCTGAGTGAAAAAGGGTTCTACGGAATGAGCTTTTTGCTGAGTCTTTTTGCAGCGGTCGCTGTTCAAAAAAATACACGCGATTTGAAATTTTTAGAACAGAAAGAAGATAAATAACAAAACAGGGGTGTCTGTAAACAGCCACCCCTGTTTTGATGAATGGAAAACGGCCACTTTGGAGGAGGGGGTCGTTTTTCTTTTTCGAAATAGTTAAGACCGTCTCGTCTTCATCTCAAAATTAATTTTGATTTGCCCATTAATGATGAGCCGAATGTAATATACATCATCTGTAAATTCTTCTACGTCAAATTCATAAGATAAGCGGTGTTCGCCAGGTGGCGTTTCAGGATTTTGGTATAGTTCTTTTACGATAATATCTTGGCTGTTAAACATGCCAATGGTCACCGCTGAGGTTCTCGAAAATTTGTATCGAAAGTTTCCACCAGCCGTACGCACTCGTTTTAATTCTTGCGGTTCATCGAACACAGGGATTTCATCGTCCGGGATATTCAATAAGTTGGCCACATAGGTGCGTAATGGAGCGCCAGCATCTACATCATAGCCGGCAATATCATATAAGGTACCGTTGTCGGTGATGTTCCAAACCGCGTTCTGTCCAGCAACGTCATAGGCTTCCAGCCGTTCAATTTCTTTGGTGAGAAGGCTCAGATTGTTTTCGGCTTTTCCATTGGGAAGATAGATTTCGTTTATATTTGGCGCTGTATTACTTTTTTCAATACACATTCCGAAAAGCGGCATATTCAAACGTTGATTAGCGGTCATGGCGATTAATTCTTCTTGCGTGACCACGACGTCTTGACGGTCTGGAGAAACCGATTTGAATTTCTGTCCGTTGGCAACTTTGATATGAAACGTCCTGTCGGTCCTATTTGTAATTTCAGCAATGAGGGGTTGGTAGTAATGCGGACTCTCATCATTGCCTTTAAACTCACAAGTAACCAAGTTGTTTTCTATGGCATATTCCAAATCATACGTTTTTATTTCATGGGTGGGAGCGTGGCTCATACAAACGGCAACAATCGCTATCAGCAGGATTACTTTTTTCATAACTGTACAATTTGAGTTAGTATAAAAAAAACGTCTAAATCGCTTAAAAAGTATAAAAATCCAATTCGAATTCAAGGTTTGTCTTTACATATGAGGTAGTTAAAGACGGGCTTAACCTTTAGGTTAACAAAGATTGTTCTTCTTATTTTATAAGTAATTTTTGAGTTTCAGAAATACCGTTGTCTTCTAATTTTATATAATAAAGTCCAGAAGATAAATTTTCTATATCTACCGTTATATCACTTACATTTTTCATGATAATATCCCGAAGTTTTTGCCCAAGTATATTATACATTGTAATTCGAGAATTTGATAAATCAGTTTGATTTAGGGTGATTGAAATTCTAGTTGAAGCAGGATTTGGACTTAGCGTAAATAGGTTTGAAAGTTGCGTGTCATTCACTCCTAAGGTGCCACATGAAGTTGGAGCCGTCCCTGCGTTCGTATTTGTAAATGTACAGGATGTTTCATCAGAAAATGTTGCCGTTACATTAATTGGGCCGCCGTCTGCACTCATGATAATTCCTGTAAAGGTATGGGGTGATGTTAGTCCTGAAACAGGTATAGAAGCAGTACCGTCACCAGTAAGATCTAGCGTTCCTGTTGTAGGTGCATTCGCAAAAGTCACAATGACATCAACCGAAAAATTATCATCGGTTGGATCGGTTGGAGTGCCATTATTGTCGCAAGGCGATATATTTGCGGTTGTAATATTTGTTACCGTACAACTTGGAGGTGGCGTACTGCATGAAGCTGGGGCTGTACCTGCGTTCGTATTTGTAAATGTACATGTTGCGTCATCAGAAAAGGTAGCCGTTACATTAATTGGGCCACCGTCTGCGCTCATAATAACTCCTATAAATGTATGCGGAGATGTTAATCCTGAAACGGTTACAGACGCCGTACCGTCACCTGTAAGATCTAGCGTTCCTGTTGTAGGTGCATCTGTAAAGGAAACCACTACGTCAACCGAAAAATTATCATCGGTTGGGTCGGTTGGAGTTCCATTATTGTCACAAGGCGATATGTTTGTTGTTGTAATATTGTTGATAGTACAAGAACCAGAACTAGCTGCTTGTACAGCTAAAAACGCGTCTACTCTTCCATATCCTAATTCTCTTGAATGTCCGGGATCGCTACCATTCCAGTTGTAATTATAACCCCCAACTTTTTGTGCCGTATCCTGTAAAATTTGTTTGACCTCTACGGGAGTCAAGCCTGGATTCACAGATAACATTAAACCAACCACACCACTTACAATAGGTGCTGCAAAAGAGGTCCCATCACTACTTCCGTATTGCGAATTTAGTTGCGTACTCCATATGCCTACCCCAGGGGCAGCTATAAAAAGATTTGCACCGTGATTAGAAAAGTTAGCCCTACTATCGGTTTGTGTGGTTGCTCCAACTGCCAATACTTTGTCATGACTTGCTGGGTACGAAACACCTGATGAGCTAGACCCGTTTCCTGACGCGTTAATCACCACCACTCCAAAAACATCATGTGCCATATCGATTGCATCGTCTATCGCAGAACTTGACCCAACAGATAAACTAAGTTGTATCACCCGAGCTCCTATTTCTGCTGCATACAGAATAGCATCGTCTAAAATAGCACCATTCGGACCTGAAATACCAACCGCACAAGTAAGAATTTTAACACCTTCGTTATTAAAACCTCCGGCAACCCCGGCTACACCTTCATTGTTGTTTGTTTTCGCAGAAACGATTCCCGCTACATGAGTACCATGAAAAAAAGTATTTCCTCCTAAGCCTTGACGTGCGTCATTATAATTATCGTCAAAATTCCATCCTTTCCAATCGTCTATAAGTCCGTTGCCATCATCATCAATTCCATTTCCTGTGGTCGGGTCTGCTGGATTTGACCATGCATCTTCTCCAGGATTTAAAAAAATGTTTTCATAACTGTCTGTTCCTAAACCAAGGTCTTGGTGAAACCAGTCTGTTCCAGAATCTAACACAGCCACGGTAACCGAATTATTTCCTGTCGTAGTATCCCAAGCATTTTCAATATTCACGTTTATTCCGTTGGCTTGATTGAGATACCATTGATTGTTATAGTCTGTGTCATTAGGGGTAAGTGTATAATACCCAATTGTAGGTATTTCTAATTTAGCTACCAATGAAGAGTTTAATAGCTGTTCGGCAGTTGTAAATACCTCTCTGTTTTCTGAAATTTTATAATCATGCCATCCGGTTAGTGCCTTTCTAACAAAAATTAAATTATGCTCTACTTCAAAATTAGCTTTTTCATTTTCAGAAATTGTACTGTCAAATTTCAATGAAATTGTTTTGTCGACTATTGGAAACGATCTACTATCTGAATCAGAGAACATATGCCATTTTCCGTCAATCATTTTATAGTTAACCTCCTGAAATTGTTTGGTTTGACTAAAAATAGCCAGTGGAAGTAAAAAAATAAAAATGGTGAAAAGGTGGTAGAATCGTTTGCTCATGAGTACAAATATTTAATTTCTTGATATTTGGTCACTATTTTGTGACATTAATGTAGAAGAAGTTGTGACGAGCAAGATACAAAAAGTTGTATTACAATTCTTACTAAATTAGTTCGACTGACACATTGTGATTTTAATCACAGCAGCGACCTGCAAGTTTGTTTTTTGAAAAGCTTTCGAATTAAAAACTGATACCATACAATTATATAGTACCTACAATAAAATTTATAGTAGTATCGATGATAATTGTGCATTTTCAATAGTCTGTACAATAAAGAATATCGAAAATCAAATCGCTTAAAATAGTAAGAGGAGCGTTTAACGTTACGATATTTCGACAAACAAATCACCCTCGTTTTTCTCAACCTTCGCCAAGCTGTTTTTAGTAAGCTCTTTGATGGCCTTGTCCCATTTTTTGTTAGAGAGCCCAGCTTGTTCTTTTAAAGCTGAAAGTTCTATTTTTTCAGCCTTTTTCAGCAATGCGAACACCGCTTTTGCTTCATCTGTCAAAGCAACCGCTTTACGTTCTGGTTTCATTTGCGGGAAAAACAATACTTCCTGAATAGACGGATTGTTGGTGAGGTACATAATTAATCGGTCCATCCCAATACCCATACCTGAAGTTGGTGGCATCCCATACTCTAGGGCACGAATAAAATCGTTGTCTATAAACATGGCTTCATCATCTCCGCGATCTGCCAGCTTCAGCTGTGCTTCAAAACGTTCCCGTTGGTCTATTGGGTCATTTAATTCGCTGTAGGCATTGGCGATTTCCTTTCCGCAGACCATCAATTCAAAACGTTCGGTCAGTTCTGGATTATCGCGGTGCTCTTTGCAAAGCGGACTCATTTCTTTAGGATAATCGGTTATAAAGGTTGGCTGGATGTAATTTCCTTCACATTTTTCACCAAAAATCTCGTCGATCAATTTTCCTTTGCCCATGCTATTATCTACTGAAATGCCCATGTCTTTTGCTGCAGCACGAAGTTCGTCTTCCGTTTTTCCGGTAATATCAAATCCTGTAAAATGCTCGATACTTTCGGCCATGGTCACTCTTTTATATGGCGCTTTAAAATCTACGGTATGTTCACCAAAGGTGGCTTGCGTAGTTCCATTTACTTGCAGCGCACAATACTCTAAAAGTTGCTCACAGAAATCCATCATCCAATTGTAGTCTTTGTAGGCTACATAAATTTCCATAGCAGTAAACTCTGGGTTGTGGGTGCGATCCATGCCTTCATTTCTGAAGTTTTTAGAAAATTCGTACACGCCATCAAATCCGCCCACAATCAATCTCTTCAGATAGAGTTCGTTCGCAATTCGCATGTACAGCGGAATGTCTAAACTGTTATGGTGGGTGATAAATGGCTTAGCGGCAGCACCCCCTGGAATGGGTTGTAGGATTGGGGTTTCCACTTCAAAATAACCGCGTTCGTTAAAAAAGGTACGCATGGCATTAAAAAGCTTGGTGCGTTTTACAAAAACCTCTTTAACATGTGGGTTCACTACAAGGTCTGCATAGCGTTGGCGATAGCGCTGTTCAGGATCGGTAAAGGCATCGTGAACTTTTCCTTCGGCGTCTACGCGGGGTTGAGGGAGTGGTTTCAGTGCTTTCGAAAGCAATTTAAAATCCTTCACCATCACGGTTTTTTCGCCCACCTGCGTTTTGAATAGCTCGCCTTCAATACCTATAAAATCACCGATATCGAGTAATTTTTTATACACATCGTTGTACAGGGTTTTGTCTTCACCCGAACATATTTCATCCCGGTTAAAATATACCTGTATTCTGCCTTCAGCATCTTGAAGTTCAGCAAAACTTGCCTTTCCTTGAATTCGTCTAGACATTAGCCTGCCTGCAATCACCACCCTCTTGCCTTCTTCAAAATTGTTTTTGATGTTGGCCGAAGTATGGTCTACCGGAAATAAATCTGCCGGATACGGATTGATGCCCATCGCTCGTAATTGGGCTAATTTTTCGCGTCGTACGATTTCAAGTTCTGAAAGTTGCATATAGTTCCTTAAAAATAAGGTGCAAAGATAGCGACTACGCTTGGTTTTTTCAATCGCTGTGCTGTTTTAACCGTAAATTAACCCAAGCCTGCAAATTTTGGGCTATTTTGAAAGTTTGTTTTCTAAACTTTTCTTGGCATTTGCTTCGTCTGGAAATAAAAGCAAATTCAGCTTGGCAATGGCGATGGCTTCTTCTTTTTTATTCGAATAGAACAGTACGTTGCTGAAGGTATTTAGCTCGTACATATTTTTGGTGATGGGCTTGAGTTGTTTTGCTATTTTTTTCGATTTTTTCTGAAATCTTTCAGTGCCCATAGTAGTTAATGCTTCGTTTACAACTTGTACCGATTGGTAGTTGGGCGTATAATTTTGCCGAAGAATTGACGCAATATCTTCTTCGACCGACTGTACGGGCGATTCTACCATACGATTAACTTCTACGCCATTTTTGTAGAATATAATGGTAGGTACCCTATGGATGTTCATTCCTTCGTGTTCGCCGCCCGGGCTTTGTTTGTAGCTATCTCTTTCCCTACTTACCGCAACGGTAGTGAGCCGGTCTAGCGGAAAGTTGGCTTCTGCTAACACTTTGTACAATTTGGGAACCTCACGTTTGCTATCGCCGCACCAAGTCCCTAAAAAGGCAGTAATGGTGTATTCTGAAAGTTCGTCTTTAAATTGATTGATGATGGATTTGTCGGGTTGGTACTCGTTGAAATTTTTAGTAAACCATTCGCTATACGGCGAGGTGTTCAGTTTTTCTTTATTAATCTTCCCAAGCAATACAGATTGTTTTTCAGTGGTTATTTCCGTATTGAATGATTGTGAATGAAGAGTTGAAAAGGTAAAAAGCGAAAGAAAAATGAGAGCAATTAATTTCATGGTTGTTTGTTTTTAGATGAAGGTCAAAAGTGTGACGATTTCCGAAGAAAACGGCCGCTTGGTACGATGGAAAAAAGGACTAGACCTAGGGTGAGATTGAATAAGAAGCTGGAAGTAGGAAGCTTGCCCGTACCGAACGGAGTTTGGGCGGGTTGGAAGTAGGAAGTAAAAGAATAGAGACGGTAGGCAAGAGACTGGAGAAATGATCTAATGGCTAAAGACTACCCACAGCCCATCACTACCGCTACGTATATAATGCTTTTACTTCGTCGCGGCTGGATACCCCCAATTTTTTATAAATATTATTGATGTGCGTTTTTACCGTACTCACGCTCACAAAAAGTTCTGTAGCGATTTCTTTGTTGCTTTTTTGGTCTATAATAAGGTCTAAAATGGTTTGTTCTTGTTGGGTAAGACTTGCTTTTGCATGTTGGGCAGCTTTTAATTTTTTGTTGTTTCCGAAGAAGTAAAAATTCCCGAGCAGCGATACAACGCAGATTGCCCCTAAAAGATATGCCCACCAAGGTAAATTTTCGGGCTCGCTGGTATCAGAAATCAAAAAACGGTCACTTTTTAATTCGGCTTCGTACTGTCGGGTATATTGGGTGTCTGGATATTGCTTTTCTAGGCGGGCTAGGAGATTGTCGTAGTAGGCATTCGATTTTAAATCTGAAAGGTAATAGGCGTGTAAAATGCTGCGGCGGTCGCTCAAAAATGAATAAATGTACAATTCGGCCAAGGGTTCTTGTAGTTGCTCGCCGTAATTTTGAAGAATACTAAACCATTTTTCAGTATTCACCTTTCGGTTGGCCTCGCTGCGATAGTTTGAGAATGCATAGCGCATATCGTTTTTTAACGAATCTATTTTAAGAAAGGTTTTTGTTTTCTCATTGTTAGAAACCACCTTGCAGAACATTTCTTGCTCAAACGAAAACGGAAGCTCCAAGGTAGTGGTGTTATTGGCCACAAAAACAATCTCTTCGCTATTTTCGCAATGCCCGGTAATATGTGATAAATTCTGGTCTGTTTCTTTACAGGTATCTGCATGTATGCGGTACATTTTATTTTCGGTTGGCAAATTGGTGCCCGCAAAAAGAAAGTATCCTAAGCTGTCTGGTTTTACCTTTGCAATGATCTGCTCGTGGTATACGCCTGAGAGTTTTCTGTAATCTTCAATCATTGAAAGATAGACTTCACCGTCAATAAATTGCGTATCTACACGACCTTCAAATAGATATTGCCCACTAGCACTAAACGGTGCTACGGTGGCGAGAAGAAGGCATAGAAAATGAAGACGTTTCATCACACGACGAATATAGCGACAAGTTTTCTTGTAACAAAACATATTTCGATAGACCGATACATTAGAACTTATTACTAATATTTTAATCGTAATTTTGTATTTATGGGTTTTTGGCGCGTGTTATTGTCTATTTTGTTTCCTCCTTTGGCTGTCATCGACAAAGGTTGTGGGTCTATCTTAATCGTACTTATTTTAACCCTTTGCGGTTGGATTCCCGGCGTAATCGCAGCACTCATTATTTTAAATAATCCAAAAAGATACTAATCATGTTAAAAAGATTTATACTTATTGTTATAGTTGCAACGGTTTTCGTTAGCTGCCAGTTTTCAGAAGTTATGGTCATCAATGAAGATGGAACTGGACGCATGAGCATCGCCATGGATATGAGCGCGATGATGGAAATAATGCCTTCGCAAGATACTCTAGAGCCAAAAATTGATAGTGTTATATCATTTAAGAAGTTGTTTGATGAAAAACGCGATAGTATTGCATTGTTGCCAAAGGCTGATCAAGAAAAATTAAAATCGCTTGAAAAGTACCAGATGCGAGTCCTGATAGACCCTACGGAAAAGCAGATGGAGTATGAAATTTTCGTAGATTTCAATTCGGTTGAAGAGGCAAATAACTTGATGGATGGATTAAATGCTACGGAAAGTTTAAAACCTGCAACAGCTGGAGGTGCTAACAATACAAGTAGTGAAAAGAAACCAACACCGCAAGCTACGGCAGTTCAGTATAGCTACAAGAACAATGTGTTTTCGCGGGATGGCTATATCAAAGATCCTGAAGCATTTGCCAAGTTGAATGATAGTATCCAGTCCATTGAATCATTTATGGAAGGATCCATGTATTCGATAAAGTATACATTTCCGAAGCGCATTAAAAGTGTTTCTGTAGCGGATGCCCAGATTTCTGGTGACGGAAAAACAGTGACGTTACAGAAGCCATTTGTGGCATATATGAAGAATCCAGATGAGTTAGATTTAGAAATCGTATTAGAAGAGAACTAAGTGAATAAAGTACTGAACATACAAGATTTAGGACGGAAAGATTACAAGCTTACTTGGGAATACCAAGAACAGTTGTTTAAAGAAATTCTAGACATTAAAATTAAAAATCGCAGGGAAAATGCCGGGCTGGAAACGCCTAACCACTTCCTTTTTGTGGAGCATCCGCATGTGTATACGCTTGGTAAAAGTGGCGATCTTGACAACCTTTTAATAGACGAGAAGAAATTGGCAGCCATTGGTGCTACATTTTATAAAATCAATCGTGGGGGTGATATTACCTATCACGGTCCGGGACAAATTGTGGGCTACCCGATTTTAGATCTTGAAAATTTCTTTACCGATATTCATAAATACCTTCGGTTACTCGAAGAAATGGTCATTTTAACCCTTGCTGAGTATGGTCTGAAAGCCGAACGAAGCAATGGCGAAACGGGTGTTTGGTTAGATGTAGGAACTCCGTTTGCAAGAAAAATTTGTGCAATGGGCGTGCGCGCCAGTCGTTGGGTTACCATGCACGGATTTGCACTAAACGTGAATTCAGATTTGGGCTATTTTGACCATATGATTCCGTGCGGAATCAAGGGCAAGGCTGTGACGTCACTAAACGTAGAATTGGGTAAGGTTGAAGTTGATATTTCCGAAGTAAAAGAAAAACTCCTGAAACATTTTATACAACTCTTTGAAGCCGAAATAATACAAAAAACCGAAGTATAGCAATACCCCGGTCATTAAAAGTAAGTCAAGCTTGACGTTAGTTGCTGAAAGCCGTTAGTAAGCTACTGCTAGTAACCTTTCCGCGTCTGTTGTAATCTTCTTGTTTTACCAATCCCACGCCTTTGGCAATCCATTGTTTTGCACTACCGCGCTGGTTGATCCCCATTTTAATATCGTTGGAATAGGAAATCACATAGCAATCGAATGTACCCGCTGGAGTGCTTACCGATTCTTGGCCCACTACCTTTCGGTCTTGCATCTTCACGCTCATATTCATATTAATGCCACTCATATTAATACGGGCTTGCATGTCTGCATCTGGCAGGGTTTGGCCAACAGTCAAATCGTTGGGTAGTACGATGTTGGTGCCAGTAATTTCAGTTTCCATATCATTAAATTGCGTGGCCATTTGTGGGCTGAACATCGATTTAAAATCGATTTCAATTCCTTCGTTATTACAAAGCACATCGTATGTAGATTGTGTGATCAATGTACCATCTGTGTCTCTCATATCCATGTTCATTTCAGCAGTAGTATTGCCTCCGTTCTGTGATATTTCAGATACCATATAGGTTACCTTAGCGGCTATATCTCCTCTTTTGTCATAAGTGGTTATTTCGGCTGTAGCACCTTCTTCAAAAGGGTAGAAAACGCTGCAATCGTTTTGGGCAAAAAGAATAGTAATGCTGAAAACAGCAATAATTGTCATGTACGTACGTAATTTCATGGTGTATAAATTTTAAATTTTTGGTTATTATTAGCGAGGGCCAATCTCGGTCCTGTCTGGATTAATTCTTATGGTAATCGGCTTTACAGTTGTATTTCCGTTAAAATCGGTTATGGTAAAGGTAAATACAACATCTTGAACTCCAAGGGAATTTCCTCTTGGAATAATTTCACCGCCGTATAAAATAGAACTTCTAGGGTCTGACATGTCACCTTGATTTCTGAATGTTCGCATTGAAATAGTTCCTGGCAGCTCTACCCAATTTCCGGGTAAATCGTCTACAACTTCTACAACGTCATTGGTGGGAAGCTCCCATCGTACTTCTTGCACCCCACCGTCGTCTTTACCTGAAAATAGAATGTTAAATGTTGCATCTCTTTCGAGGTATACAACATTTGAGTCGCTAAAATTTTCGTCTACCTCTATGTCGGGCACATTGGTTACCTTCAAGAAAAAGGTAGGGTCAATAGAGTCCATAGCGGGAATTGTGGTCTTACAACCAGTAGTACATAATGCGATAGCGATTAAGCCAATAAAAAGTTTAGTTTTCATAATCGTGTGTTTTAGTTTTTACCTTATAAAGGTAGCCTTGAGACACAGTTTTAAGCTGGGGTAAATCCCCCATTAACAGCGCGTTGAATACTGATAATTTCTAGGGGTTTTTAGAGGCGTCTCCACTAGCCTAATGGGTTATCAAGAAAATTTAGGGTATGGGTTATAATTGAAAGAGTACAATCTCATTGTCTTGTCCTTTCACTACAAGAAGTGCTTTGCCTTTGCTTTCAGAAAGAGACACCTGAGAACTTCCAAATACAGGAAAGCCATTCACTAGGGTGCCGTTTTTCTGAAACACATATACTTTCTTTTCTTGTGTTTCTGTGACGGCTATGTAGAGATTTCGGTTGGCTACAAAAAGTTGGGGTTGGGTATAGATACCGAGCGGCAGCTCGGCTAATTTTCCATTAATGCGCAACAAGTTATCATCCATCGTAACTTTGGTGCTTCCTATTGTGATAAAATGGTAGTCGTTAGAAACCTCCAACGTTTGCGAGGTTACTTTTCCATTGGTTGCAATGCTGTGTTTTTGCTTATCCTTACTTATTACCACAAACGAGCTGCCCTCCCTCTCTATTGGGTTTTCAGAAAAATCAAATTTCCTATTCACCGTTACCCGTGGTTTACCTACACGGCTTACAATGTGCAAGGTGCCGTTTTCTTCAGCGATTACCACATAATCTTTATTGCCCATCCTGATGTGTTCGGCTGGTAAAACAATTGGCGACTTTGCTGTTCTAAACGTAAAACCGTTCACCACCTTCCCTTTGCTATCGTAAAGTAGTATTTCTCTTCCTTGTACAATGGCAAATCGGTATTTACGATTGTTGTCGTAATCGAAAACCGACAGTGGCTGCGTGATACCATCTTTAAATGTAATAGGAAACGGTCCCACATCTTTCCCATTACGGTCTACGACGTGCAGTTTGTTTTTGGTAGCAAAAGCCATTTGCTTTCTGCCATTTCGAAGTAAGTCTACTTCATGGATTTTCCCTAGAATTGGACCCTCTAGGGTTTTTGTCCAAAGTGTTTTGCCGTTTTCTGAAAAGAGGTGTAATGTGTTAGTAATATCTTGTACACTGATATTCTTGGTTCCCGAGCGGTGGTTACTAAAAAATTGCGGCATGCCCATCACATTATTATCCAGTGTTTTACTGAACAATTCTGACACACCAGCACTCGATTTTTTGGCTCCGTCGTGTTCTTGACATACAAAATGAACATGCGCAAAATCACGATCAAATCGATATTGAAGCAAAGCAAGAGGAAAAGCTTTTAGAGAAACAGTACCATCCCAAGAGAACGATTCATTTTGTAATGCATTTTTTACTACAGGCGCCACCCCGTCGTTCATGCCATAGGTAAGAAAAGAAGAAGCGTTGCTGATTCGGTTTGAAGCGCTTTCAAAAGCAGCCGATTTCCCTACGGTAGCGTTATTTTTTACTGCGGAAATAATGGTTTCTGCAACTGAATTATTTTCAGCAAACACAAAAAAGTTGTCTAGTTGAAATACTACTGAAACGGAATCGGTTTGTACAAATGGTTTAAAAAGTTCTTTGAAAATTGCGCCATCGTCAAATGCAAATAGGGGAGTGTCCCGAAATGTTGAAATTTCAGAAATGGAAGATGCCAGTGCCTCTTTTGTGAGTTCGGTGTCGATACTCTTTAAAGCGACCGCATTTCCATTTTCATTAAAAAACTCTCCAAATTCATTGGCAGACCCAAACAAATCTAGTTTTCTGATGTCTGCACTGTCGCGTCTAAATTGCTTTAGTTTTTCAGCTAATAATGAAGCATCGCTCATGGTTACTGATACGGCAGTTCTGGCACTTGTGGGGAGAATTGTTTCTAAATCGTTTTGCTGCGGAATTTGCCCCTGAAAAACCGAAAGTAACCTCGGAAGGGTGTCTTGGGCCAATGCAACGCCCGATGCGGAAATCCCGTCCGGACTTAAAATAACATCTAAGGAAGTATGGGTTGCCAATTCACTGAATTCGTTGTTGGCGAATTGATAGGTTGGGTTACGGATAATCGACGTGAGTTCGTTGTTTTTTAAAACCGAAAACGCTTTGTTGAATCCTGCTGAAACAGGACGGGTGTTTTCTAAAAGAGATTGCAATTGTGTTTGGGAAGAACTTATCACAAAAACACTGTCTTTGATGGCTGTAAATCCTACCGCTCCATCTGCTGAAACCCGTTGTATTGAAATGCCTTTGTAGGTTAGGGTTTCGATACTTTTATTCGGAACAGAATCAATCACAAACACTAACGAATCTTGCTTTGTTGCTAGCGTATAATCCCAGGTGCTGTCATTCCGTTTAGACAAGCTTAGTACACTTTCGCCAGTAGGTGAAAGGTACGATAATAAGCTGTTTTTTTGGTTTAACAGTTGGTAGGGTGAGGCTTGATTAAAAGCTGAGAGCAATGAGTTGCTGCTACTTTCCGATTGGAGGGTTTCCAGGTTTTTTATTTTAAGAACCCATACCGCATTATTCGGAACGTATGCAGACAGTTCGGTATCTGGCAAACGCTTGGTGTCGCAGCCAAAAAGGAATGCGACTAAAACAATTAATACTAGGATGTTTCGAACCATACCTACAAAAATAGCAAGGATTGTAAGGCTTTTTCTATAGTTTTTAAAAGGTTATCGACGGGTTTTCAACAGCCCAAAGAAATCGCTACAACTTCAATTTAAGTTGCTCAGGTAAGAGTTTGAAGCTTTTACGATGGTATGGTGTGGCCCCGTATTTTTTGATAGCTTCTCTGTGGGCCGCGGTAGGATATCCTTTGTTCTGTTTCCAACCATAGGCAGGATGTTCGTTGTCTATTCTTTTCATGAAGGCGTCGCGCTCGGTTTTCGCCAGAATAGATGCTGCGGCAATGTGAAGAAATTTTCCATCGCCTTTCACCACAGTTTCATAGGGGATGTCTAAATAGGGTTTAAATCGGTTGCCATCTACAGCAATAAATTGTACCGGGGGTTGTAGACGTGCAACACTGCGCTGCATGGCGATGATGGATGCGTTTAGAATGTTAATCTTGTCAATTTCTTCCATCATGACATGGGTCACGGCATAACTAATGGCTTCTTGTTCGATAATCGATTTTAATTCTAAGCGCTTTTTTTCTGAAAGTTGCTTGCTGTCTGTTAACCAGGGATGACTAAAATCATCGGGCAGGATAACAGCTGCAGCGGTTACAGGTCCGGCCAAGCACCCGCGTCCCGCCTCATCGGTACCACATTCTATAAGATTTGAATGAATTTTTAGTTGAAGCATAACAAATAGGGGGTAAAGATAGTTAATAGAGGGAAGGTTCAAAATTCGGAATTCAGAATTCAGAAATCAGAATTCAAAATCTTACCTTTGCGTTAAGGAACCCCTGCATGAGAAACCTGTTGCTGCTTTTATTTTGTTGCCTTTTGCCACCCTTCTTGGCGGCGCAAAATGCAACGTCTACCCCTAAAAAGGAACAACGGGAAAAGCCGCCCATAGACTTGTACAAGATAATTTCGCACGATCGCGACACGACGTATGTAGACACCACCCTTACCATCCAGAAAGAATACAAGTTTAATTATTTGCGAAAAGATAATTTTGAGCTGCTTCCTTTTGCCAATGTGGGACAGACGTACAATACCTTGGTGTACGATTTCAGTAATAAGAATTTTAAACCGTTTTTCGTTGCACAGGGGCATCACTTTAATTACGATCAAATCGAAGATGTTTCCTATTACAATGTACCTACGCCACTCACCGAGCTCTATTTTAAAACTGCCTTTGAGCAGGGGCAGCAATTGGATGCTTTTTTTACGGTAAACACAAGCGAGCAATTTAATTTTAGCATTGCCTATAAAGGAGTACGCTCATTGGGGCAATACCAGCAAGCGCTTACAAGCACAGGAAATTTCAGATTTACGTCTAATTACCATACCAAAAATAAACGCTACAAGATTCGTGGGCATATTGTTGCACAAGATTTGTTGAATGAGGAAAATGGCGGACTCAGTGATACTTCCATTCCACTTTTTATTAATGACGAAGGCGATTTTGACGACCGCGCCCGATTGGATGTAAAATTTGAAAATGCCGAAAATAAGCTAGAAGGACTTCGGTTTTATGGTGACCATGAATACGAATTAGTTCGTCAGCGTGACAGCCTTTCGTATAATATAATCGCTATTGGAAACCGTATCAGTTATGAAGATAAATTTTACGAATACAGACAGGTAACACCTTTTGCAGGCTTTGGTGATAGTTATGAAGCAGCCGATTTGAATAAGGAGACGACTTTAGAAGATTTCAACGCACAGGCGTATGCGCGAATGGAGAATTCGGTGCTCGGTAACATTGGGGCCTTTGTTGGATATACCGATTATAATTATGGGTATAATTCGGTGCTGATTCTAGATGAAGGTCGCATCCCGAATCGTTTAAAAGGAAACATTGTGCAATTTGGCGCCAGCTACAAAAAACAGTATCGCGGATTTCAACTGGAAGGCGAGGGAGCCATTAATATTGCAGGCGATTTCGACGGAAATTACCTAAAAGGAACGGCTTCCTTTCGTTTTAATGAATCCAATAAGGTAACCGCCATTGCAAGCATACATTCTGCGGCACCCAATTTTAATTTCTTGCTCTACCAGAGCGATTACGTAAACTACAATTGGAACACTAACTTTGATAACGTAAAGACACAAGAACTACAATTTGTTTTGGAATCTGAGAAACTCTTGAATGCGTCTCTAACCTACACCGGAATAGATGATTTTACTTATTTTGCGGTGGAACCCGATGGCATTACGCCAACCCCACAACAATTTGGTGAACGGGTAGATTATTTGAAGGTAAAGGCAGAAAAAGAATTTACCTATAAAAAGTTTGCACTGATGAACACGGTGTTGTTTCAGCAGGCACTAACGGGGGGTGAGGTGCTGAATGTGCCAGAAATTGTAACGCGCCAAAGTGTGTACTACCAAGATGAATGGTTTAAAAAGGCGGCGTTTATCCAAACGGGGATTTCTTTTAAATACTTTACCGAGTACAATATGAATGCCTATGATCCGGTGCTAGCCGAATTCTATGTGCAGAATGACCAAAAGCTGGGAGGCTTTCCTTTGGTTGATATTTTCTTTAATGCGAAAGTGCGACAGACACGTATTTATTTTAAGTTCGAACATGTAAATCAGTTGTTTAATAGCACAAACTCACATTTCTCAGCCCCTGGGTATCCGTATCGGGATGCGGTGATTCGGTTTGGGTTGGTCTGGAATTTCTTTCTTTAGTTAGTAGTTAGTAGTTAGTAGTTAGTAGTTAGTAGTTAGTAGTTGGTAGTTAGTAGTTGGTAGTTGGTAGTTGGTAGTTGGTAGTGAGAAATGAGATTCCTCCTTGACAGCCGAAAAAGGTCTGGCGGGCATTCGGAATGACAGAGTAATATCGTTTTCATTCAGAACAGTATCATTGTCATTCAGAGCGCAGCGAAGAATCTTTTTTTGTAGTTTTTTTTTCACTGTATTTGAGATTCCTCCTTGACAGCCGAAAAAGGTCTGGCGGGCATTCGGAATGACAGAGTAATATCGTTTTCATTCAGAACAGTATCATTGTCATTCAGAGCGCAGCGAAGAATCTATCTAAAACTAAAAATTCTGTATCTTAATAGAATATTTTACTTTCTATTTTTTCCAAATGAAAATCCATGCCGAACACAATTATTTCGTCTATATCCTCACAAACAAGAATAGAACTGTTCTATACACAGGTGTTACGAATAATTTAAAGGAAAGATTGTTTTATCACTGCAATCATGAGCCATTTTCAAAATCATTCACAGCAAAATATAAATGCTATTACTTAATACATTTCGAACATTTTATGAATATTCAAGAGGCGATCGCCAGAGAAAAGCAAATTAAGGGGAAGAGCAGAGCTAAAAAGGAAGCATTAATTGGAAAATTTAATAAAGATTGGGAATTTCTGAATGATAATTTTACGTGAGATTCCTCATTGCCAGCCCGAAGTGGTCTGGTGGGCATTCGGAATGACAGTTGGTTTTGGTTGTGGTTAAAGGTAATTTCACTGTTATTCAGAGCGCAGCGAAGAATTTTTTTTTTGTAGTTTTTTTCTGATTTGAGATTCCTCATTTCCAGCCCGAAAGAAGGTCTGGCGGGCATTCGGAATGACAGTTGGTTTTGGTTGTGATTAAAGGTAATTTCACTGTCATTCAGAGCGCAGCGAAGAATCTGTCTAAAACTAAAAATACATTTGCGAGAGGGATTGCAGCGGTTACCCCGGATCGCGCTTTAGCGTGAACGGAGTATGAGCATAAAGCCCGACGCTCTATCGTTGCCACAAAAGGCAACTTTGGAGGGTCTCGCCCACAAAAAAACCCGGCCAAAAGGCCAGGTCTGTCGTTTTATTTAGAATTTAAGGTAGCTGAGTGATTTTTATTTTCTGAAAAGGAAAATAAAAATAGTATCGAAGCTAGTCTCGTAGCAACCCTCTAGAGATCACAATTTTTTGTATTTCTGAAGTGCCTTCATAAATCTGTGTGATCTTCGCATCGCGCATTAAGCGCTCTACGTGGTATTCTTTCACAAAACCATTCCCGCCATGAACCTGTACCGCTTCTACTGAAACATCCATCGCAACTTGGCTTGCATATAATTTGGCCATGGCCCCACTCATGTCGTAATTGTTGCCCTGGTCTTTATCCCAAGCAGCTTTCATCACCAAATGGCGTGCGGCTTCGATAGAAGTGTGCATATCGGCGAGTTTAAAAGCGATGGCTTGGTGGTTGCAAATTTCGGTACCGAAGGTCTTTCGTACCTTCGAATATTCTTTGGCAAGTTCGTAGGCTCCTGCGGCAATTCCGAGAGCTTGTGCGGCAATCCCTATGCGGCCTCCGCTCAATGTTTTCATCGCAAATTTAAATCCGAAGCCATCTTCGCCAATTCTATTTTCTTTAGGTACTTTTACGTCGTTAAAGTTTAGGGTGTGGGTGTCGCTTCCGCGAATCCCCAACTTATCTTCTTTGGGCCCTACTTCAAATCCGTCCCATCCTTTTTCAACAATAAATGCATTAATGCCACGGTGTTTCTTTTCGCGGTCTGTCTGTGCAATGACTAAGTAATAATCTGCAGTACCACCGTTGGTAATCCAGTTTTTTGTACCATTTAGGATATAATGGTCACCTTTATCTATGGCCGTGGTTTTTTGCGAGGTAGCATCGCTCCCAGCTTCGGGCTCACTTAAACAAAAGGCGCCAATAGATTGCCCGGTTGCCAATTTGGTGAGGTATTTTTCTTTTTGGGCTTCTGAACCATATGCTTGCAATCCGTAGCAAACAAGTGAGTTGTTTACAGAAACAATAACTGAGGCAGAGGCATCTATTTTACTCAACTCTTCCATAGCCAGGACATAGCTCACGGTATCCATACCGCCACCACCATACTTGGGGTCTACCATCATGCCTAAAAAGCCAAGTTCTCCCATTTTCTTTACTTGTTCGGTTGGGAATTCCTGCTTATTGTCACGTTCAATTACGCCAGGTAGTAATTCTGTTTTGGCAAAATCACGTGCGGCATCGCGAATCATTAAATGTTCTTCGGAAAGAGAAAAATCCATAGCTATATGTTGTTGATAAATTTAAATTGACGGCACTTCCGTACGCAATGTCAAAAATGCTGTGCAAAGATACCCTTAATATGGTAAATCTCAAATTGAAAGCGTCAATTTCCGTACCTCTAAAGTATCATTTTCGCTTTATCGATTTGTAATTTTGAATGTTTTATGCCGAAACTTAGTACCTTTAAATAATGACGGACTTCAAAAAAAATACATACCATGTGCTAGGGATTATGAGCGGGACGTCTCTAGACGGAATTGACATCGCAGAAATTACATTTCACCTTTCAGAAAAACAACAATGGAAGTTTGAGATATTGCAGGCAGTAACTGTTCCCTATCCAAGCCATTGGGTGTCTATTCTGAAAGAGGCCGTACATTTTTCCGAGGGGCGATTAAAAACACTGAACACCAAGTACACAAATTATTTGGCCGAAGTAATTTCGAAAGTTATTACTGAAAAAAAGATTGAAAATTTAGATGTTGTTTGCAGCCACGGCCATACCATTTTGCATCAGCCCGAAAACCGTCGTACCCTTCAAATAGGGAATTTGCGGTTATTGGCCGATTTGCTGGGCGAAACCGTTGTATGTGATTTTCGGGTGCAGGACGTGGCGTTGGGCGGACAAGGAGCGCCGTTGGTTCCAATTGGTGACCAACTTTTGTTTCCGGAATATGATGCGTGCCTGAATTTGGGCGGATTTGCAAATTGTTCGTTTGAAAAAGAAGGGCAGCGTATTGCATACGACATCTGCCCAGTGAATATCGTGTTGAATTCTCTAGCTGAAACACTCCACCTTCCGTATGATGACAGAGGGAAGATTGCTAGAAACGGAACGATAGACATTAACCTACTGGACGTGTTGAATAAACTTCAGTTTTATAAACTAAATCCGCCAAAATCGCTAGGGTTAGAGTGGGTGCAAGAATTTATCCTTCCAGTATTAGAAAAAACTAAAATATCCGCAGAAGATAAAATCGCTACGTTCACAGAGCATGTTGCAGTGCAGCTAGCCGCTCAGTTTGCAGAAGGGAGTTCTGTATTAGTCACTGGGGGAGGAGCGTATAACGACTATTTGTTAGAACGTGTTCAATATCATAAAAAACTACGATTAGAAGTACCAAGCCCACAATTAATAGAGTATAAAGAAGCCTTGGTTTTTGGTTTGTTGGGTGTACTTCGAATGCGAAACGAGGCGAATTGCTTGGCTAGTGTGACGGGGGCGAAACACGACCATTGTAGCGGTATGCTATTTCAAAAGCTAGCGTAGAGGTTGTATCTTTGTACTGCTATGAAAAAAGAAAATACTAAAAAACCAGATCAAGTTGTTTTTGATGAGAAAACACAGAAATACGATGCTGCCCTAAAACCGTACAGTACCAACTTGGGTGCGCCAGCCATCGAGATTGATGACATCACTACTTGGAAAAACAACAACGTTCACAAAGTAAACCATCATTTTAAAACAAAGTTTGAAACCTTGCGAAAAGAGTATCAAGCCATGATGGATACTTTTGAATACAACAACTTAATTTACAGCGCAAAATTTAGTTTTGAACCTGTGATTGGGCAGGTTTACCATTTGTACCGTGCAAAAGATGGCGAACCCTTTTTGTCTATAATTTCTCCTGAAGAATGCTCATGGGAGTTTATTGGCAGCTTCACCTTGTCTACCGATAAATTATGGGAACGCGTCGCTAATCAGGCCAACTAATTATTTTTTTCTAGGATCTTTATGCTGTTTCAGTCCAGTCATCTCCCAATGTGCTAAAGCAATAGGAATGTTGCCGATGCTGTTTAGGGTGTCAAAAAATTCTTTTAGCACAAAAGGCTTATTGTTGGCTTCTTTCATCTTGGCATAATCGGCCAAAGCATTTTCCAACAGGTATTTTCCCGTGATATAGCTTGTGCCGTATCCAGGTTGCCGTAAGTACAGGTGTTGCTCAAAAATGAGCAGGTCTTTTTCAGTTTTCATCCATCCTCTTGGCGTAAATTCTGAATGGATACCGCCAGCTTCTTCCATCGTCATTTCATTTGCATGCGCATACAGCGATCCGAGTCCGCGTGCAGCACGCTGCGCAATCATGATGTATACAATTTCTCGCACCCGAGGGCTGTCGTCATACAATCCGGCCTGCATAAACATTTCTTCAACGGCGGTTGCAGTTCCTTCATTCCGAGAATCAAAAATATTATACAGCAAGGCGTCTTTTCGAACCGGTCTCGGATTAGGTTCATTGTCCATTCTGGCGAGCTCAAACCAATGGTAAAAATGCGAATACAGCGGTCGCGGATCGTAATGTTGCCCAATTCTAAAAAAGTTTCGTTTTTCTTCGGGGATAAATTCGCCAAGATGTGCTCTCAGGGCTGGTTCAAAATAAGGCTTTACAGTTAGGATGTCTTGCTCTTTTAAAAACTTCATAAAACTCTTGGCGGAAGTTTCAGCAAGCATTTTGTACGCTTCCTCCGAATTGGCCGCTGTTAGCTCTGGTAGGTTGCGGTTGCGGTGTTCTTCCAATTTTAAGGAAGCCCAGGCGCGTGCCAACTCACGTTTTAAAATCATTACTTCATCTTCCCAAGTAAGTGGCACCATGTGTACATTCTGTAAATACCAAGTGTAGTGATCTTTGCCAATACCCGATGGTCCCGTTTTTGTTTCAGCTTCGGCTTCAAGCCAAGAGACCAATTCATTTGTTGAGGTAAGCGCATTTTCGATGGCAGTAAGTACTTCAGGATCATTGGCTAGGGTAGTTTCATTTTTTAACTCGGTAAGTACATCGCTTTGTGCCTTGATGTCTCTAATGCCGGTAATCCACAAATCTCTGGCATTTCCCGTAAGATTCAATTTTGCTTGTGCATTGAGTGATGGGATAACTTTTAAATCGTTGATAAAGCGTTGTTTTTCTGCGGAATTCAATGGGAAAGTATAACTCCATAATTCTAGTACCGCGTGGTGCGTAGGCCCTTCATGCGCGGGCACGTCACTTTTATAGGTCCATACCGTTTTGTAAAAAGCAGGGTCGCGTTCCCATGGTCTTAATACCCGCTGATTAAATTGATAGCCGTTCATTTCGGCCAATACAATCATATAATCTACTTGGTCGGGGATGGCCCATCCCGTGGTGTCAATGTTCCGTAATTTTTTCCGAAGAATACTAAAAGCAGCCGTTCGTTGTCGGAATGTTGCCTCGGTATAATCTGGTGCGCCATTTAGTTTGGGCGGATTCTCGAAAGTGCGCCATGCCGTAAAGAAATCGGTGAGTTTTTCGGGGCCGTCAGTTGCTTTTTTCCTAGTTTGTGAAAAAGTGTTGAATGCTAAAACGCATAGCAATAAAGTGGTAAGTAAACGTCTCATGGTTAGATTTTGTGCCACTAAAAGTACTAAAATTTTAAGCAGACAATACCTACTTAAAATAAAGATAATTTAACAAAATGCATATTTCAAAATAGTATATTTGCATTTGTTTGCAAAAACTTACACCAATGTCAAACTGAGCGCAGTCGAAGTGATTTATAATCCGACTTTTTATCGGTCTTCTATTGCGCTCAGACCGACAGGACACCTTTGATATGAAAGAACTACTTAAAAAGTACGAAGAAAAAGCTCCAGAAATTGTTTTCCATTGGAATGATCCAGAAACCGAAGCAGAAGGGTGGACGGTCATTAACTCACTTCGCGGAGGTGCGGCAGGAGGCGGTACACGTATGCGCCCGGGTCTCAATGAAAACGAAGTGCTTTCGTTGGCAAAAACCATGGAAGTGAAGTTTACAGTTTCCGGTCCGGCCATTGGTGGTGCAAAATCGGGTATCAATTTCGATCCAAGTGACCCTCGTAAAAAAGGAGTTTTAGAGCGTTGGTATAAAGCAGTATCTCCCTTGCTAAAAAGCTATTACGGTACAGGTGGCGACCTAAATGTAGATGAAATTCATGAAGTGATTCCCATAACTGAAGAAAGTGGCGTTTGGCACCCGCAAGAAGGTGTGTTCAACGGTCATTTTACACCTACCGAAGCAGATAAAATCAATCGAATTGGGCAATTGAGACAGGGTGTAATCAAGGTGTTGGAAAATCTGAACTATTCACCTGATATTTCGCGAAAATACACGGTGGCAGATATGATTACCGGTTATGGCGTGGCGGAAGCAGTGCGCCATTATTACGATATTTACGGAGGTTCGGTAGAAGGAAAGCGGGCCATTGTACAAGGTTTTGGAAACGTAGGAGCCGCGGCAGCCTATTACTTGGCACAGATGGGTGCTAAAGTTGTGGGAATTATCGATAGAGCAGGAGGCATCGTTAATAAAGATGGTTTTTCTTTTGAAGAAATTACAGAGCTCTTCCTCCAAAAAGATGGAAATACGCTTGTGGCAGACAATATGTTATCCTTCGATGAAATCAACGAAAAAATTTGGACGCTAGAATGCGAAGTGTTTGCCCCATGTGCAGCATCACGCTTAATTACAAAAGAACAAATTTCTAGCATGATCGACACCGGTCTGGAAGTGATAAGTTGCGGTGCCAATGTGCCTTTTGCTGATAAAGAGATTTTCTTCGGACCTATCATGGAATACACCGACGAACGGGTGAGTTTAATCCCAGATTTTATCTCTAACTGCGGAATGGCACGGGTGTTTGCCTATTTTATGGAACGGAAGGTACAAATGACCGATGAAGCAATTTTTAATGATACTTCGATGACCATAAAAAATGCGATTCAGAACACATTCGATAATAACAGTACAAAAACAAATATTAGCAAAACGGCTTTTGAAATTGCATTGAATCAATTACTTTAGAAGCGATAACATTATATTAATCAACCTCATTTATGGAGTCAATTATCATCCTCATTTTCGTTATTGGTTACCTTTCAATAACGCTAGAACACCCTTTAAAGTTAGACAAAACAGTGCCCGCATTAATCATGGCAGCCCTTATTTGGGCAGTCTTAGCCGTTGGTTTTCATGAGGGTTGGTTTAGCGTTATCGATACTTACGAAAATTCCTATAACTTTCTAAGTGGTGGCACCGAAGCCGAACACGGCTTTGAGAATACCCTGCTGCACCATCTAGGGAAAACGGCCGAAATTCTAATATTTCTGATAGGGGCGATGACTATTGTTGAAATCATCGACCTTCACCGTGGATTTGAAATTTTAAAAGGTGCCGTAAAAACAAATAGTAAGCGGAAGTTGCTATGGATAATTGGAGTTTTAGCGTTTATACTCTCAGCAATTATCGATAACCTTACCGCAACTATTGTTCTGGTTACGTTGCTTCGGAAGCTAATTCCAAACAGGGAAACACGATTGTGGTATGCCGCCATGGTAGTAATTGCTGCGAATGCCGGGGGAGCTTGGTCACCCATAGGCGATGTAACTACCACGATGCTGTGGATTGCCAAAAAAGTTACTGCTGGCGGACTCATAGAATTTGTGATTATACCTTCGGTTGTTTGTTTTGCATTACCATTCTTGATAGCGAGCTATATGAAACCTTTCCGAGGAAATATAGTAACGGAAGAACTTGAAGAAGATGAGATTTCAGAACGGTTGCTCAGTAGTAAAACAATGTTGTTTTTAGGATTGGGGATGATCGTTTCGGTACCTATTTTTAAAACGATCACGCACCTACCTCCCTATATCGGGATGATGTTTGCATTGGGTATTGTTTGGTTGGTTTCAGAATATATTCATCCAGAAGAAGATTTCAGTAAAGAGCGAAGACATCTCTATTCTGCACATAAGGCATTATCTAGAATTGAAATTTCTAGTATTCTTTTCTTCCTCGGAATTTTAATGGCCGTGGCCGGATTGGAAAGTTTGGTGTATGGAGTTTCGGCAGAAGGCGATCCGGTAGGAACGCTTCGTTATCTGGCTGAAGTACTACAGGCTGCAATTCCGAACCAAGATGTAGTAGTGATTTTGCTCGGGGTATTCTCTGCCATCATAGATAATGTGCCATTGGTGGCCGCTTCTATAGGAATGTACGACAGCCCGACAGATTCCGTATTATGGCACTTTATTGCTTATTCAGCTGGTACGGGTGGTAGTATGCTCATCATCGGTTCTGCTGCTGGTGTGGCCGCGATGGGTATGGAAAAAATCGATTTTATCTGGTACCTAAAGAAAATCGCTTGGTTGGCCTTTGTAGGCTTTATCGCTGGAGCTGGAGTGTTTCTTCTTATTGAAAGAGTGATATTTGCACATCATTAAAATAAACTAGTTACGAATCTCACTAGCCTCTCGTGCTAGTGAGATTCATTGCTTACTACTTAATTTGTTTTAAAACTACTAAGGGTTTAAACAATTTCGCATCCCAAATCTCGTTACCTAATAAACTTAACATCCGCCTATGCTCGCATTTTTTTTACAAGACGGACTTCAGGAGACTACAGATCTTGAACCCGTTGTTGAAGAAAAAACCCTCTCTGTTCTAGAACTCATTATGAATGGAGGATTGGGTGCCCAAATTATCATTGGGATTCTCTTTATTTTATTATTCGTAGCAGTGTATATCTATTTTGAACGCCTATTTGCCATTAAGGCAGCGTCTAAAATGGACAATAACTTTATGAACCAAATTCGAGATAATGTTGCTTCTGGCAATGTGCAAGCTGCTAAAGTGCTTTGTGCACAACAAAATACCCCGGTCTCTAGACTTACCGAAAAGGGTATTTCTCGAATTGGGAGCCCTTTAGAAGATATCAATACCGCTATCGAAAATGCGGGTAGATTAGAAGTGTACAAATTGGAAAAAAACGTCAGTATTCTGGCTACCATCGCTGGAGCCGCTCCCATGATCGGTTTTCTGGGTACAGTAATCGGAATGGTATTAGCCTTTCACCAATTGGCCACCAGTAGCGGTCAAGCAGAAATGGGCGCCCTGGCAGAAGGTATTTACACTGCCATGACCACCACGGTCGCAGGTCTTATCGTAGGTATTATCGCCTATATGGGATACAATCACCTCGTGGTTCGTACAGATAAGGTGGTGCACCAAATGGAAGCTACTGCAGTCGATTTCCTTGATCTTTTAAACGAGCCAGCATAGTATGAATCTGAGAGGTAGAAATAAAGTAAGCCCCGAGTTCAGTATGAGCTCAATGACCGATATTGTGTTCTTGCTTCTGGTGTTCTTCCTGTTAACGTCTCCGGCTATCACACCCGATGCACTGGATCTTATCCTTCCAAAGGCAAAAGGAAAGTCTACAAATCAGCAAAAGGCTTCGGTGAGCATCACTAAAGATGGAGCTTATTACGTAAACAAGGAGCGTGTGAGTGAGTATAGCATCGAAAAACAATTGCAAACAATCTTGGCGGGTCAAGAAGAACCAACCATTATCTTACGGGCAGAAGAAGGGGTGCCAATCGAAGATGCGGTTTTTGTGATGGACGTCGCCAATAAAAATAACTTTAAAGTCGTTTTAGCAGTACGGCCTAATTAATTTGGGCGTTCCCACGCTACAGGCGTGGTCGGGCTTTCGGTAGTCGCTTCCCGATTCCCGATAGCTATCGGGACGGGAGAGCTCCAACATTTCGACAGGCTCAATGTAAACAATACCTCAATCCCTAACGCATTTTTCTCTCCCCTAGGGAGAGATTTCCGCTTGCCTCCGACGAATGAGGTACGAATAAGAGGAAGGCATAAGGGGAACAATAATGGAAAAATAATACTAATGGAATTCTTAGATACCAAACATAAAAAGAAAAGTATGACCATCACGGTAATCCTACACGTGATACTGCTTATTCTATTGTTTTATGTAGGGATGACCTATCTCGACCCTCCACCAGAGAACGGTATCGCTGTTAATTTCGGAACTACAGATACCGGAAGTGGTAACATACAACCTACAGAACCCATTAAGTCGGCTCCCAAAGAAACTACACCGCCACCCGTTTCCCAACCCAAAACTGAGGTAAACGAAGAGGTGGTAACGCAGAACAACGAAGACGCTCCCGTAATCAAAAAGGAAGAAAAAAAGAAAGTACAGACAGAAACGCCAAAAAAGGTGGAACCTGTAAAAGAAACACCTAAGGTGGTCGAAAAAAAGCCAGATAAAACTACTACCAACGCACTCGATAATCTTATAAACGGTCCTAAAAGCGATGGTACGGCGAAGGGAAGCGAGGGCGATGATCAAACTGGCGGTGATAAAGGAAACCCTAATGGCGATCCTAATGCACAAAGTTATTACGGTACCGGAAAAGGACTCGATGGCGACGGAAATTATCTTTTGGGGGGTAGAAAGCCCCTTAATAAACCTAGGAACCCACAAGAGTGCAATGAAGCAGGTAAGGTGGTGGTAAGTATCGAAGTAGATCGCAACGGTAACGTGATCAGTGCGAAGCCTGGCGTACGCGGTACCACAAACAATACGAAGTGTCTCTTAGACAAGGCCAAAGAAAATGCCATGGCGACACGTTTTAATTCAGATAACAAAGCACCCGCCAAACAAATCGGGAAGATTATCTACAACTTCACGCTTTCACAATAATTATCAGATAAAATCGTACTTTGGTCGGGCTAATGCCATTGTTCTGAGACCAGTTTTTATAAAATACAGCCTCCTTCTTATTGGTGCGCTTTCAATCATTGTTTCTGTAGTTTACGGAAATGAGCAAACCTTGTACATCAAACCAGTATTTCACATAGTACTGTTTCTGTGGTACTTTTCAGTAAAAAAGAAACTAGACGTTAAGTTAGTGTTCTTTTTAGGCCTCGCCCTCACTGCCGAATTCCTTACGGCAATAGATTTTGACGGGTACTACACACTAATCAATATTTTGTTTGCCTGTTACTTTTTTGTCGGCCTATGGTGCATGAAACCTGTCTTACAACAATCAAAATTTACGTTGCGTGGCCAAGAGGTGTTTTTCGGACTGCTTATTACAGGGGTGTTGTTGTACATGGTATACGGACTTATTTATTACTCTATTCAAGAGTTTCAAGAAAATGTCCCAGCGGTATTGGGTGGTGTAACATTTTTATTATTTACGGGCGGTTGTTTTTATGTGACATTGTTCCATTCGCACCCAAAAAAATTCAACCTCTTCGTAGTTGGGAGTTGTTACTTTGTAGTGTGCCTTGGCTATATGGTTTATCAATTATTGCTTCCATCAGATCTGCTAATGGGGCTTGTAAATACCGCCGAAATTATCGCCCAATTCTATTTTGTACTGTTTATGATACATAAACAAGAAATGCTTTCAAAAACAAAATGGTATATCTAGATGACCTCTCGTTTAATACATGTTTAGGCTAGATTTTAAGTATATTTACGTTTCAAATATTTGCTATGAAAACGACTATCTACTATTTCTTCGGAATTGCCTTTTTATTAATTTCTTGCAACCAGAATCCCGAGAATCAAGTTTCAAAAGAAAATGTTGAAGTTTCCGAGAAGCGCCCTGCCGATTTTATGTTTCAGCAGCGGGCGTATCCAACAGGAACGATTAAAACCGATGCCTTATCTGAAGCGTTGCAATGGCGAAAACAGCGTATTTCAGAACAAAGAAATGTACTGAATGTTTGGGATTTTGCCGGTCCGTTGAACATTGGTGGCCGTATCACCGATATTGAAATCCCAATAGATGATGCTGACACCTACTATGTGGGGGCCGCTTCGGGGGGGATTTTTAAAACTACAAACGGCGGAAGTTCTTGGCAGCCCATTTTTGACGATGAGGGTGCACTTTCATTAGGCGATATGGAAATTTCAAAATCCGATACCGATGTTATGTGGGTGGGTACTGGAGAAGTAAACGCAGGTGGTGGTTCGCTAGTCTACGATGGCAACGGAATCTTTAAAACAGAAGACGGCGGAGCAACATGGGAAAATAAAGGGTTGCCTGCCACAGGAAGTATCGGGAAAGTATTGATAGATCCAAACGATGAAGAAACAGTTTTTGTCGCGGCAATGGGACCCTTGTTCAGGAATGATAATAATCGTGGGGTTTATAGAACTCAAGACGGCGGAATAACATGGGATCAAGTACTTTTTATAGATGACGAAACGGGAGCCATAGATATGGCGATACACCCTTCAAACGGAGATATTCTGTACGCAGCTATGTGGCAACGCGTGCGAAGACCGCAGTTTAATAGTTTTGGTGGTGAAAACTCTGGGCTTTACCGATCTTTAGATGGGGGAGATACATGGACAGAGATGACCAACGGGCTTCCTTCCGTAGCAAGTGAAAAAGGCCGTATTAGTATTGCAATTGCGCCTTCAAATCCAGATGTGCTGTATGCGCGGTATGTGGACGCTGCAGGAAGCATTCAAGGGGTGTATCGAACCAGCAATGGAGGAGATACTTGGACTGAACAAAGCATTAGCGGACTCACAAACGTTGGGTTTCATTGGTGGTTTCGCGGAATTTATGTAGATCCTACCGATGAGAATACGATTTATAATGTAGATTTTGTTGTAGAGAAGTCTACCAATGGTGGCACGAGCTGGTCAACTGCATTTCCTGGGGTGCACGTAGACCAACATGCATTAGCCTTTAATAACCAAACGCCAGGAGAAGTGTTGTTAGGCAATGATGGTGGACTCTATTACAGCGATGATGATGGGGCTAGCTCGACTAAAGATCTTACGTTGCCAATTACTCAATTGTACAGGATGTATGTCGATCCGCAAAATGAAGACAAAGTATATGCAGGAGCACAAGACAATAGCACAATGCGTACCACAACTGGGGGGCTATCGAACTGGGATATTATTAACGGTGGCGACGGATTTCAACCCTTGGTAGATGCCACCAACACAAACGTGATATATGCACTTTCACAACGAGGAAATTTTGTAAAATCTACCAACAATGCCGCCTCGTTCGTACCTGCAACCAGCGGAATTCCAGGATCGGCTAGAAAGAACTGGGATACCCCAGTTACTTTTGATCCTGCAAATTCACAAATTTTGTACTATGGAGCCAACCAGCTTTACAAATCTGATAATGCGGCAGGGAGTTGGACAGCTATTAGTCCAGACCTTACTGATGGTTCTGGAGGTGGAAATCTGACCTATGGAACAATTACCACTATTGATGTTTCACCTTTAGATAGCAACTTGATTTATGTGGGTACAGACGACGGAAATGTTTGGGTAACAAGCAATGGAGGCACTGATTGGGCTAATATTTCCATTGGTATTCCGAATCGGTGGGTGACCAAAGTATTGGCCGATAGAGAAAATATAAATAGAGTGTACGTTACCCTTTCTGGGTACCGCTACGGAGAGGATGATGGAAATGTGTATGTAAGTAATTTTAGAGGACAAGGCTGGGGTGCGATTGGAGCGAGTTTGCCAGATATTCCTATCAATGATGTAGTAAAAGATGCTAACGGCGTATTGTACTTGGCAACCGATATTGGTGTTTTTGCAGCTGCTTCGGAAGCATACAGTTGGGAAGTGATAGACGGAAACATGCCAGCTGTGGTTGTAAACGACCTCCACATCCATGAACCCTCTAATACATTGTATGCCGCAACCTACGGAAGATCTATTTATAAACTCGACTTAGGTTCGGTTGTTTTGGGAACTTCAGAAGTTGCCCTTCTAGATGACATGTTAGTGTATCCTAATCCTGCAAGTGACAAAGTTCAAATTAAATTGACTAAGCAGTCAGGTGAAGCCACAGTTTTTCTAGTTGATGCCCTTGGAAGAACGGTTGCTACATATTCATTCAAAAATAAGCGTACACTTGAAGTACCATTGAGTGGTCTTGAAAGGGGTACTTACTTTTTAAAAGTGTATACCGAAAGCGGAACCGCCACAAAAAAGTTGATTGTAAAATAAGTGTGTCATTAATTATTCAGAAACATTGCAATGGCTTTTTTCGCAACTGCCCATGTACCAACGGGACGGAAAAGCTGCCTATAAAGCAAATTTAGACAATACCGTTGCGCTTTCTGGATTTCTTGGGCATCCAGAAAGCGCCTTCAAAAGCATTCATGTGGCGGGTACCAACGGAAAAGGTTCTACCAGCCATATGCTGGCTTCCATCTTACAGGAAGCAGGATATAACGTCGGGTTGTATACCTCCCCACACCTCAAGGATTTTCGAGAGCGTATTAAAGTGAATGGAACCCCCATTCCGAAACGTTCGGTCACTTCGTTTGTAGCTAACAACAGAACCTTTTTTGAGAAGCATAAATTGTCTTTTTTTGAAATGACCGTTGGAATGGCATTCGACTATTTCCGAAGAAAAAAGATAGATATTGCCATAGTTGAGGTAGGGATGGGCGGCAGGCTAGACAGTACCAATATCATCACTCCAGAAGTTTCGGTTATTATAAACATTGGGATGGACCATACGCAGTTTCTAGGGAGTACGTTGGCCGAAATTGCTTCGGAAAAGGCGGGAATTATAAAATCGGGCATACCAGTTGTTATTGGTGAAACAACTTCAGAAACCAAGGCTGTTTTCCAGAAAATTTCCGAAGAAAAACATGCGCCCATCTACTTTGCTGAAGAAGAAGTTTTTTGGCACTATCCTTCAGATTTAAAAGGAAATTACCAAAAGATAAATAAGCGTACTGTTCTGAAAACCATTGCGGTGTTGCAAAAATTAGATTGGTCTATTTCAGAAAAGCATATAAAAAACGGACTTCAGAGAGTGGTTGCTAATACAGGTCTGATGGGAAGATGGCAAGTCTTACAAGACTGTCCGAAAGTGATTTGTGACACTGCCCACAATAAAGAAGGGCTGCAGTATGTGCTAGCGCAGTTGCAGGAAGAGGCTTTCCAGAATTTGCATATCGTACTTGGAATGGTTTCAGATAAAGATAGTGCTGCTGTGCTGCCGTTATTCCCTAAAAACGCACATTATTATTTCTGCAAACCTGATATACCACGGGGAATGCCTGCGGAATATTTACAGGAGGCTGCAAGCTCTTTTGGATTGCAGGGCAAATGCTATGCCAGTGTTAAAAAAGCATTAGAAACTGCACAATTACACGCAACAGACCAAGACCTCATTTTTGTGGGTGGAAGCACATTTGTGGTAGCAGAGGTAGTGTAGTTTATTTTGGTAACTTTCAGACATGAAAAAAACGCAATTCGTTCAAGTAGTTTCAGAATATCTTCAAATAGGTATCGGTGTGTTGTTGGCCAGTATTGGTCTAAAAGCATTCTTATTGCCCAATGGGTTTTTAGACGGCGGAGTAACAGGAATCGCCCTGTTGGTAAGTAGCCAAACTAGCTGGGACATTTCCATATTGCTAATGGTGCTCAGCATTCCCTTTGTAGTCATGGGGTATTTCACATTATCTAAACGCATTGTTGTAAAAAGTATCATTGCCATATCACTGCTGGCACTTTTAATAAAACTGGAATCGTTTAACACCATTACAGAAGACAAGCTGCTGATCGCTATTTTTGGCGGATTGTTTTTGGGGATGGGAATTGGGCTGGCCATACGGAATGGAGCAGTGCTCGACGGTTCTGAAATATTAGGAATTTTTATCTACGACCGCTTCGGAATAAGCATAGGGAAAACAATTTTATTGTTCAATATTATTTTATTCTCGGTAACTGCTATTTTTATCTCGTTAGAGCTTGCCATGTATTCTATTTTAACATATCTGGTAACCGCCAAGGTCATCGATTTCATTATTGAAGGATTTGAAGATTTTATCGGCTTAATGATTGTTTCTAAACATTCAGGCGCCGTAGAACACGCTATTATTCACCAAATAGGGGTAGGGATGACCATTTATAAAGGCGAATCTGGTTATGGGAATACTGGGAAACAATCTGAAACAAGAATTATTCACACAGTAATAAACCGTATCGATATCAGGAAGCTTACCAAGGTGTTGGACACAGTAGATCCAGATGCTTTTGTGATCGAATTCGATATCAACAATGTAAAAGGAGGTGTGCTCAGAAAATATTTGGACAGAAAAAAATCGAGATCGTTAGACGCATCCTTATTTGTCACTAATGAACCGATTGATGCCAACTAAGCGCTTTTAATTCCCTTCTTTTTGATAGTTTTTTGTTTTCGTTTTATCAGGATTGGTAAACAGGCGTTTTAAAAATCCATCACGTTTGGTCGGTGGGCAGTCCATGCTTTCTGAAACTTCTGCACTCATACTACCAAAAGTAGATTTGGTGTAAGGGTCAAAATCAGGTTCCTTATTCATTTTCTGAAGTAGTCGTGCGGTAATGGGCAGTGCGGCGTTTGCGCCTTGCCCCAGTCTTGTGCTCTTAAAACCGATGCGATGATCGTCGTGCCCTACCCAGGTAACCGTGACTAAATCTGGCAAGATTCCTACAAACCAGGCATCTTTATTAGATTGTGTCGTACCTGTTTTTCCAGCCAACTCATTTTTAAGTCCGTACGAACTGCGAATCCGCTTTGCCGTTCCTTTATTTACCACATTTTGCATCATGGCAAGCATTTGTTGGCGGGTAGTTTCTGAAAAGGCTTCCTTTCCGGATTTTGGGGTGTCAAATTTCTCCAATACTTTTCCTTGTGCATTTTCAATGCGCAGCAAATAGTGTGGGGTAGCTGCCTTTTGCTCGTTAATATAAGCTGAAAACGCCCCAGCAACTTCCCAAATGCTCATTTCTCCTGTTCCTAATGCCAATGAGGGCACTTCGGGTAGTTCACTCGAAATTTTAAGTCGTTCGGCCAGCTGTATGGTGTTCGATATGCCTGTTTTCTCCAAAACCTTTACGGAAACCGTATTTATTGATTGCGTAAGCGCTTCGGTCATACTATAGTTTAAGTATTTTTCATTTTTGGAACCCGAATTTGACGGACTCCAATTATTTAGATTTTCATAGGAAACTTGACGTGCCGAAAAATAATCGCAGGGAGACATTCCGTTTTCTAGTGCCGAAGTGTACACGATGGGTTTAAAAATAGATCCCACTTGGCGTCTGCTTTGCACGTGGTCATACTTGAAATGCTCAAAATCTACGCCGCCAATCCAAGTTTTAATGGCACCATCTTTCCCAATAATCAAGGTTCCGGTGTTCAAGGATCGTAGGTAATACTCAAGACTATCCAAAGTGCTAAATCGAACTTTGCTTCGTCTGCCAAATCGGGACACAGTCATTTTTCGTTTTACGTTTAGGGAATCAAGAATGGCTTCTTCAGAATATCCTTTTTCCTTTAGTTTTTTGTAGACTTCAAGTGTGGTCACTTTTCGCTTAAACAAATCACTAGTGCGTTTCCACGGTGCTTTACTTCCGTATTCGTTTTCAAATTGATCTTGAAGTTTCTCAAGATGTTCCCGAGTGGCAAGTTCTGCCATCTCTTGCATTTTTTTATCGATGGTAGTGTAGATTTTAAGTCCGCTAGTATACAAATTCGGTTGTTTCAGGAGATTTGTATTCTCTTTGCACCAAGTAAGCATACGTTGGCGGAGTTTCTCCCTGAAGTAAGGCGCCAATCCGCGCTGCTCATCAAAACTCGCAAAATCGATTTCTAATGGCTCTTCACGGTGTTTTTGAAGTGCTTCTTCGGAAATAAAATTGTACTTGTGCATCTGGTCAAGCACAACATTACGTCTTGTAATGCTACGTTCAGGATGCTTGTTGGGGTTGTAATATGTGGTTGCTTTTAAGGTGCCCACTAGTGTTGCAGCTTCAGCTACGGTAAGTTCTTTCGTCGGTTTGTTGAAAAACTTACGGGAGGCACTTTCGATGCCGTGTGTATTTCCGCTGAAAGGAGCCGAATTAAGATAGAGTGCCAGAATGGTTTCTTTGTCATATACTGTTTCCAGTTTTCTCGCAATAAAAATTTCTTTTGCCTTAGCGACGGGCATGGTGAATATCCCAAATGATTTGCGTTTGTAAAGATTTTTGGCCAACTGTTGGGTTAAGGTGCTTCCGCCCCCCGACGATTTGTTTTGTAGTAAAATCGATTTCCATACTACCCGGAAAAGGCTTCGGGTGTCGATTCCGTTATGGTCATAAAAACGCACATCTTCTGTGGCGATCAGGGCATCTCGAACATGTGTTGGAATGCTATCTAAAGGGATCGGTTGCCGATTTTCGATATAAAACTTTCCGATGAGCTCATTATTGATATCGTAGAATTCTGAGGCTCGATACAGGGAGAGTTCTTTTAGTTCTTTTTCAGAAGGCAGTGCGCCCCAGAGCCCAAAATAAACCGTGCCAATGAACAGGCAAAACAAACCGAAAATAATACCAAAAACAATGGCGATCTTTGTAAGGAGTTTCTTGAAGGAGATGCGTCTTTTCATTAGAATTGGGAATATTGCAAGATACTGAATAAGGACAAGTGTGTTATTTGTTCTGAAGAATTTTTGTCGTAGCATTCTATTAAAAAAAGATATTTATTTTCGCTAAATATGTTTGCGGAAAAGAAAAAGGGTTTTATATTTGCAACCGCTAACAAAGCAAGGGCGCGTAGCTCAGTTGGTTCAGAGCACTTGGTTTACACCCAAGGGGTCAGGGGTTCGAATCCCTTCGCGCCCACATTAATTGAAAAATCCACATTGAAAGATGTGGATTTTTTTGTTTCAAAAGGTCACGAGCTTGCTCGATGGACTGTTGAAACAAAAAAACACAACGCCATAGGGCGTTGTAGATTTTGCACTTGCAGGAGCGGTTTCGCTCTGGGATGTTTAGCGCAGCTAAAGAATCCCGGTGATTGATGCTGGATAGAATACAACGCCACAGCGCGTTGTGGGTTTGGGGCCATTTTGCTAGTTAATATTAGGCTTTTTTCTCAAGGGAACGCACAAACTCGATAAGTTCAATCTCAGCATGTACTCCGTATGCGCTGCTTAAACAGCCTTTTGTACCATCGTTGCATACAATCAGGAATAGGATGGAACTATCGCTTGGGTCATTCATGCCTTCGTGGCGGCAATATTCTACCAAGGTGCAGTCTGATTTGCTATATTTTTTATTATTTGTACGGCAAATCAAATGTCCTTCACGATACATAAAGTCACTCGTGTAACCTTCTTTACGAGCTGCTTCTATATCTTCTAACAGCGTATTTTTTTCTGAAAGTATCATATTTTATCAATTAAAATTTTCGCCTGGCTCTTCTGAAATCCCCAATACATTGTACAGCGTTGCAATGGCTTCTAGGCGTTTTACGGTAATTTCATTTTCTTTTAACGAAGCATCTATGAGTTTCTGTTCTCGTGAATTAATGAGGAATAAAGAACTTTCGCCTAATGAAAACTTGCGTTCTTCTGCTGCTACTAATGTTCTGTAATCTTCCACAATTTCTTTAACCAATTCATTTTGCCTTCCCAATGAATTGATTTCGGTACGGGCTGCGGTAATCTTATTTTGCAGTGAAAGGGTTGTTCCGTTACGTTCAAAGTTGGCATCTTGTAATTTTAAATTTGCCAAACGGAGATCGCCACGTTCTTTCCGAAGAAACAATGGGATGCTAATATTCACAAAGGCCTTGTAATTTGCGGTATTAAAAGAACTGACTTGATCATATTCGGTAGACAAAAAATTGTATTGTAAGTCCACTTTGGGGAGTAACCTATTTCTTTTGAGCCTCCTGTCGACGGTAAGGCTTCCAATTTTGGCATCCAAGCTTCGTAATTTGGGATGTTCTTCCAATAAAATATTCGCGTTGGTGTCATCAAGGGCTAATGAAAGTTGAAAAGCTTCCACGAGTGGCGCTTCTGGCTGTACATTTTCTTCTATTTCTAATGGTACATTGTCGATCCACAGAAAATTACTTGCATACAGTGCTGCTTTGCGTTGTTTTAAGGTCGCTTCTTCTAAATTCAAGAGCCGGTTTTGGTAGGTAATGCGTGCTTCAGTAATGTCAATTGCCGCCGTTTCACCTACTTCAGAGCTTCTAGTAACCGCATTAAGGCGTGTTTCCGCATTTTCCACAAACGAAGCATAAATCTGTTGCTCATTGGTAAATTGCAACCAGTTTAAATATGCTTTGCTCGCTTCAAAAAGTAGGTTGTTTACCAATAAATCTTGGTCTGCCTTACTTTGCTCTAAAAAGAATTTTGCTTTTTTTAGATCTGCCATCCGATCGTTGATGAGCAATCCCTGGGCGGCCGAAAATGAAATCCCTGCACTGTAGAGCCCATTGTCGGGAACAGTTAAACTCGGATCGAGGAACGCTCCTGTATTTTCTTCAAAATTAGCCTTCAATTCAATCCCATACCATGTGGGTATTTTAAATGCGGCATTCAATTGGTCATAGTACTCAGTATCTTTAAACTTCTTTCGATCATAATCGACTTCAATTTTTGGGTCAAATCCGCCCCTCGCCTTCAACAAATTAGCTTCACCCATCGTGAGGGTAAGTTTGGCTTGTTTCATGAGGGGATGGTGTTTTTTTACATATCCCAGATACTCCTCAAACGAAAGTATATTCTCTAGAGGAATTGCGTCAGTTTGGGCGTTCAAAATCAACATGCTACTAAGACAGTAAAAGAATATTAAAACGCTTATAAATCGATTCATTTCTTTTGGTCTTTTGTGGTTTGTGTTCTGTCAGGCTGGTAATAGTTAGGTGGAAAGCCGTTCAGTCTTCGCCACAGTTCATACCAAATCGGGACATCTTCCAATAGGGCAATGGTGTAAGCGCCCGAACCTACGCGAACATTTTGCGGCCAGATTCCTTCTGAATCGTCAGGTGCAATTAAAATCCTGAATTTTCCGTTTTCGCTTATAAATGTCTCAACGGCAACGATTTTTCCACCGTAGGTACCAAAAGATGCATTGGGCCAACCGCTAAAGAATATAGCCGGCCATCCATCAAATTGAATACGCACTTCTTCGCCCAAATGCATTAATGGTAAGTCGATTGGGTCTACGTAAGTTTCGACTGCCAAATCGTAATTTGCTGGCATGATACCCACCAAGCGCTCTCCTTCTTTAAAGGTTTCGCCTATACCACCTCGAATGGCTTTGTTGATATAGCCATCTTGGGGAGCGGTAACATAGTACAATTCATTTCGCATTCGATAATTTGTAGCTTGGTTGTTTAATTTTGAAACCTGTGCTTCGGTATCGTACTGGTTCGATTCTGCAGTGTACTTTTCACTCAATGATTTCGCGATCTTGTCGCCGTATTCTGCTGAAATTCTAGAGATTTCAAGATTGGCATTCAGCACCTCATTTCGACTCGCCAACAAACTATTCTGTTGTGAAATTAACTTGGCTTGTGTTTCCTGTAATTTTAGCCGCTTTGCTTCTACATCGGTCATAGCTTTTAAGCCTTCTTCTTGCAACGTTTGTGTACGGTCATATTGCCGTTGTGCAATGGTATTATTAGTTTTTGCAGCCTCTAGATCGATACTGTCACTGGTTACCTTCAACTTTGCCTGAGCTAATTTGTTTTTAGCCTGTGATAATTTTAGCGAACGTTCGTTGCCGAGTGCAGCGGCTTGATTTTCTAATGCTTTAATTTTTTCTTGATACGAAACAACCGACCTGCTTTTAGCGTCGCGTTGTTGGTTGGTTCTGGCGACCAGCTCAGGGTCTTGGTATTCGTTTTTTATTTCAGAAATAAACAGAATGGTATCACCTTTCTGAACAAAGTCACCCTCTTTTACATACCACTTTTCAATGCGTCCAGGAATCTGTGACTGGATGGTTTGGGGACGTTGGTCTGGTGTGAGGGTGGTAACAAACCCATTACCGCTCACATTTTGTGTCCATGGTAAAAAAAGAATAAGGATTCCTACTATGGCGAAAACACCAATAAACCTGCTAAACCATTTACTGTGGTTTTTATGAAGCACTTTTCGAAACGAACTATATGTCTCGAGCGCAACAGTCTTGTTAAGTTGGTTGTGTGAAATATTAAGCATCGTTTTCGTTTTTTGAGTGTATGATACCGTCTTTTAATTCAATAATATTTGTTGCATACTGCTCCCATAAATTGTTTCTGCTCGCTACAATTAGTGCCCACGGCCGTTCAGGAGCGCATAAATAGTGAATGATCTGTTTTGCTTCTTCGCGATCACAATGCTCTAATGGATCTTTTAATAAAAGTAATTTCGGATTGTTAATGATTGCTCGTGCCAATATGATACGTCGCGCAATCGTAAAAGAAATACGACTTCCGTCAGAATATAATTTTGTTTGAAGTCCGTTGGGCTGTTCTTTGATAAATGACAAGAGCCCTAAGTTTTTTAGCACTTCATGTAATTGGTCACTCGAAATATTTTCATCTCCAAATGTGATGTTTTCTAAGATCGAACCTTCAAAAGGTAGCTGTCCTGGTAGTACCTGGCCAACATACGATCTAAACTTATTGGGCATGACCCCTTTCATTGAAACATTGTTGATATAAATATACCCGCTCGTCACCTCATTTAGTCCTGAAATCAGTTTCAATAAAGATGTTTTTCCCGAACCAGATGCTCCAGTGAGCAACATCCGGTCTTTAGTTGTAATACTAAAATTGATATTTTTTAGGATACTTTTGTTGTCTGGGGTTGTGTAGGCAACTTCATCCAATTCTAGCGATAATGGTTGGTCTACTTCAAACGGATTTTCACCATCTTGCGGCTCTAATTCTTTATCAACCACCTGACCTATTTTTTCTAACGAAGTAAGTACGTCGTAGAATGATTCTAGACCTGTGATAAGCTTTTCTACCGAACTCATTACCAAAATGATAATGATTTCAGCAGCAACAAACTGCCCAATATTCATTTGCTGATTCAATACAAGTAATCCGCCAATGATCAATAATCCTGCAGTAACCAGTACTTTAAAACCAATCATTTGAACAAATTGTAGGACCAATATTTTAAAGTGGCTTTCTCTGGCCTCAAGGTATTCAGTAGTTAAGGCGTCGTTTTGCTGCATTGCTAACTGTGTTCTACCAGAGAGTTTAAAGCTAATAAGTGATCGGGCCACTTCTTGAATCCAATGTGCTACTTTATATTTTTCCTTAGACTCGTTTAGGCTTGTTTCCAATCCTCTGCGGGCAGTATATTTAAATACCACATAGATAAGAATGACTAGTAAAAGACCGTAAATGATAAAGAAGGGATGGTAAAATGATAGCAGAATCAATCCGAATAGAATTTGTAAAAAAGCTGCTGGAAAATCCAAAAGGATTTTAGCAAGTCCTTTTTGAACGGTTAAGGTGTCGAAAAAACGATTTGCTAATTCTGGCGGATAATAATTTCGGAGCTCGCTCATTTTTATCTTCGGAAAGCGATACGTAAACTCGAACGATGATCTTGTAAAAATTTTCTGTTGTATATTTTCAAGTATGCGTATCTGCATGAGTTGAAGAATACCGTGAAATGCTACCCCTAGTGTAACCAGTATTACAAGTACAATCCATGAGGTAGAAACTTGCGCACCTTGTATGAGGTTAATGATAGCCTGAATTCCCAAAGGGAGTGTTAAGGCAACCAAACCTGCGAAAATGGCGTAATAAAAGATTTGCTTTATATCTTGCTTATCAAGTTCTAATAGGCCAACAAAGCGTTTCCAGGGCGACATGATTTCTTTCATCTAAGAGGAAATTTTAAAGGGTTTAATCTGCTTTAGGTGTTTAACGTATACTGCTCAGTACTAAATCTTTATAAAATCTAACAATGTTATTTTTACCTATTTCAACATCTGTGAGCGAAGGTAAATGTTGAGAAAAATAGTGTTGGTGGTGTGCACCTTCAATAACAGTAGAGATAAGCATATGCGGAAACTCGTAGTTGGGGTTGAGTTCTAGTACCATATCGCTTACCTTTTGGACCACGCTTTTATACGTTCGGTAAAAGCCTTTTTCATTCTCTTTATCTACTTCTTTGGTGTGATAGGCTTTAGAAGATTCGGTAATGATGATGCGCTGCAACATTTCTTCGTCAACAAAAGAAATGGTTTGGTCTTTTTTAATCTTGGCTGTTAAGATACCAATGGCGTTCGTAAGTTTTTCTTCGGAAGGCGGCACATTGGTGGTTGCTACCGCCAAACGGTAAGATACCCAGCTCCAATACCAGTTTAATAAGTATACCAGCAACGCATGTTTGCTGTCGAAATAACGATAAATAGACGATTCGTTCGATCCTATTTTAGCGCCTAGTTTTTTAAAAGTAAAACCTTCAAAGCCTAATTCGTCTATCAATTGAATGCTTTGCGATACTATTTTTTTACCGAGTTCGGAAGACTCTGGGTCTTTGGTGTAAAGTGCCGGGTCGATTCTAATCTGTATTGGTAATGTTTTCATACCGACAAAAGTAATAGTAATACTATCAATAAATAATAGTTTAACTGTTAATTAACAAAGTAATGCTATTAACACTTTATTTTTGAAGAAAAAGAATAGTTATGATGGTACTTAAAGCAATAGATGGAAATAAAGAAAAGTTAGAAGCGATTGCAACGCTTTTAATATCAGAAAGGTTATTGGCAAATGCGACCATTGATGCCCCTGCGGTATTTTATGAAGCAGATACAATTGGAGTTCCTCAGAAAAAACAAACGCATGTATTAAGTGGAATTTCAAAATCGTTGTTGTTCAAGACAATCAATGACTTACTGCGGAGTACATATCAAGACGAGATGCCATTGCTGTATTCTGAACCTATCATCATGCTCGATCCAGAGCATACCGAACAGATAATTGCAAAACTCGTTAAAACCTAACTAAGTTTTTCTATTTTTACTGCACTAGAAGGGGCTATTAACTCAGTTGGTTCAGAGTGTCACGTCGACAACGTGGAAGTCATTGGTTCGAATCCAATATGGCCCACAATTTCCCTTTACAAAAGTTCTAAAACACGTTCTAGGGCCATTCCTCTAGAGCCTTTTATCAGAATGGTGCTTGCTTCAAGTTTTTCTGCGCTTAGTTTTTCTTTTAACATTTCAAAAGAAGGAAAGCGTGCTATTTTTGAGTCTGTACCCTTGGTCTTGTTGAAATTTTCACCCACCAAAAACACGGTCCCAAGTTGTTTTTCTGAAAGAATATCTGCAATATATTGATGTTCTGCAGCTGCCGTAGTACCCAATTCAAACATGTCGCCCAAAATTAAAACTTTAGTAGCTCCTTTACTTTGTTCAAAGTTTTCGATGGCGGCTAACATGCTCGTTGGGTTCGCATTGTAGGCGTCTAATAAAATAGTATGCCCCGCTTTTTTTAGTAGTTGCGACCTATTGTTTTCTGGAACGTAACCTTCAATCGCTTTTTTAATGTTGTTGGCAGAAACCTTGAAATATTGACCAATGGTTATGGCAGCAGCGATATTGTGGAAATTATAGAGGCCTACCATATTACTCTGTATCACCACATCTTGATATTCAACTTTTAATTTCCCTGAGGCATCGAGTAGTTTGACGTGACAATCTTGGATATCATTACCGAAGGTATAGCGTTTCAGAGGTTTCGATAATTCAACTTGCTTTGGGTCGTTACCGTTTATAAATGCCAATCCGTCTGCTTTTTTGAGGTATGCATATAGCTCTGTTTTACCCTTTATTACCCCTTCCAAACTTCCGAATCCTTCTAAATGCGCTTTGCCAAAATTGGTGATATAGCCGTAATTTGGTTGGGCAATTTCACTTAGTGCCGCGATTTCTCGCAGATGGTTGGCGCCCATTTCAACAATACCTATTTCCGTAGTCGTATTCATGGAAAGTAGTGTAAGGGGTACACCGATGTGGTTGTTTAAATTGCTTTTGGTGGCGCTAACATCATGCGTAGTAGACAGCACCTCCCGTATCAATTCTTTTGAGGTAGTCTTTCCGTTGCTGCCAGTGAGTGCAATAATGGGTAAGTCTAGATAGCGCCGGTGAAATGACGCTAATTTTTGTAGGAGTGTTAATACATCTTTACACAAAATGGTCTCACCGCTATTTCTGTGGTAACGCATGTCGTCGATAACCACGTGTGATGCGCCTTTGTTTAGGGCTTCATCTGTGAAAGTGTTTCCATCGAAGTTGTCGCCCTTGAGTGCAAAAAATAGGCAGTTTTTGTTGATTTTTCTGGTATCGGTGCAAACGCCAGAACTTTCTAAAAATAGTTGGTGTAGGGCTTCAATTTTCAACGTTCAACAGTTTAGGATGATATCGTAAAGGTATAAAAAAACCCTCCTTAACTTTGAAAGCCTAAGGAGGGTTTTTTATGTTTTGTTAACGGCCTAGTGTCTTGGGCGTTTTCCTTTTTTAGATTTAGAACCTACACGAGACATGGCGCATCTAAAGCCAATGTAGTCTGTAGCCATATCTTGAGGGAAGTAGCGACGCTGAGCTGGATCTAACCAGTAATCGCGGTCTCTCCATGATCCTCCTTTGTAAACGCGCACTTCATTGTCGATAAGGGTTGTTCTAGAACCTGATTTATCGTATGATCTGTCTAAAGTTCCTGAGCTATCTGCTGATACTCTGTGCTTTGGAGAGTTATACATACGCTTCGATTCGTCTTCGCTTTCTCCTTGGCTATCAAAATCGCTAAAAGAAGAATAGTAACGTGTAGAACGCTTGTCTCCATCTCGGTAATCACGGTTGTCGCTGTCTGAGAAGTTGGTTCTTAAGTAAGTCTCTTCTTCGTCAATTGGTATTTGTGCAATCTCCCCAGGGAAATTTCTTGCAATAATTTTACCATTGCTCAGTGTGTCGTATACAATTGAATCTGCAGTTACGATTTTTACTTTTCCGTCTTCACCTATTGCATTTTTGGTGTACACATTTCCACGGTAGTAGTTAAAATCGTTAAATTCATCATCTACGATAGGTCGGTATACATCTGCTACCCACTCGGCAACATTACCTGCCATATCGTAAAGACCGTAGTCGTTTGGCTCGTACGACTTCACTTCAGCTGTGATATCGGCACCATCATCACTCCATCCCGCAATACCTCCGTAGTCACCATCGCCTTGCTTAAAGTTGGCCAATTGATCTCCACGGCTTCTTCTTTTACCAGAACGGGTATATTGTCCGTCCCATGGATATTTTTTTCTTCCTCGGTATACGTTGTAATTTCGAAGTCCAACCAGACCAAGTGCGGCATATTCCCATTCGGCTTCCGTAGGTAGTCTGTATTCAGGTAATAGCAAACCATCCTTACGTTGCACATATAAGTTGGTACTATCCTTGTTCTTTTTTGCCAAGCTGGCAGAACGCTTACCTCCTTTGGTAATAGAATCATTACCTCCGTAGGTCATTGTAGGAGCGTTTAAATAAGTTTGTGTGCTAAATGTTTCACCTGGCTCTACGTCATAACGGGCGTTTCGAGCGGTAAAACCTTCTTCTTCTAAGATAAGTTCATTTACACGGTCACTTCTCCAATTGCTGAATTCTACTGCCTGTAACCAGCTAACACCAACTACCGGGTAATCTGCATAGGCAGGGTGGCGTAAGTAATTGTTTGTCATTACTTCGTTAAACCCTAGACGGTTTCTCCAAACCAGGGTGTCTGGTACGGCACCGTTGTAAATTCTTCTGTATTGTTCTTCTTCTGGAGGGAATACTCGTTTTAACCAATCTAAATATTCAAGGTACATTAAGTTGGTAACCTCGGTCTCGTCCATATAGAAAGACTGAACGTGTTGCTGGTTGGGAGAGTTGTTCCAATCGTGCATCGGGTCATCCTGTACACGCCCCATGGTAAAAGTTCCACCTTCGATAAAAACAAGTCCAGGACCTGTTTCTTGCTCTTTGGCTTTAGGGTTGTACTGAAAACCACCTTCTTTCGAATTCATTTTCCAGCCCGTTGCTCTAGAACTATTTTTATAGTCTCTAGATTTGTTACAGCTTGCAACGAGGGCAGTTACAGCTAACAATAATAGTGCTTTTAAGGCTAAGTTTTTTATCATGTTCATAGGTTCAATTATGAAAAAATTGGGTTCGCAATATAACAATTAACGCTAAAAGCACAATAATATTTTACTATTTATGCGCTGTAAGGCTACTATTTTATACTCGACCCAGTGTTAAACGTTGCATTTTTTTAATTATTATGGAAAATGTCTTATTCTTCAGAAAAACTTTAAAATTGCAGGCATACTAACCGTATATTTGAAGCGTTACTTATTATGATGAAAAAGCTATTACTCCTGCTGGTTTTAACGATATCTTTCCAGACGGTCTTTTCGCAGCGCGAACAGATTATCATTCCCTGGAATAGTACTGCAACCAAAACGGTGCAAAATGGTGCAAAACAGGATAAAGATTCTAATGCCCTTGATACCAGCGGATTGCAACTAACAGAAGAAACACTACTCTTTCAAAAACTTTGGAAAGATTCAGGTGTTGCAGACCAGAATTCCCTTGAAATTTCAAATGTAGTTTACGCTCCGCTAACTGCGGCCGAACAGAAAAGAATTAATAAGGCGTTGGTGCCTACAAAATTTAAGGCCAATATCGCTTCCCTCGATGCAAGAGGCGAGATTAGAACACGGGTTACCATATCTCCTGTAATTAAACAAGGGGGCCGTTATCAAAAAATCGTGTCGTTTTCAGCTTCGTATCGCTACAAAAGCCCAAATCGCTCGGTCAACAGAATGCCTATCACTAATTCGGTGCTCGCGTCTGGTAATTGGTATAAATTTAAGGTTGATGAAACTGGCGTTTACAGGCTTACAAAAGATTTTCTGAATAGCATCGGCATGAATACAGATGGAGTAGACCCTCGTAATATTAAGGTGTACGGCCACGGTGGAAAGCCATTGCCATTGTATTCTGGTATTCCAGTAGCATTCGATTTGCCCGAAAATTCAATTCAGGTAGTGGGGGAGGCAGATGGTTCTTTCGATTCTGGTGATTTTGTTTTATTCTACGGAATTGGAACAAAAGGATATGACCTTGAAAATGATACCAACCTGAATCCGTATTCTGATGAAGCATATTATTACATTACGGCTTCTGGTGGCCCTGGAAAACGAGTGCAACCTATGATAGAACCTTCAGGGAATGCAACCACAACCATTTCAACATTCGATGATTATAAGTTTCACGAATTAGACGAAGTTAGTCCAGTACGTGTAGGTAGGCGCTGGTTTGGGAACAGATTCGATATAGAGAATGTGCAGGAATTCGACTTCCAGTTTCCGAATATTGTTTCGCAAGAACCTATGAGTGTGGTTGTAAAAGTTGCCGCCGCATCTGAAACTTCAAGTTCTATGGCAGTTACTGTAAACAGTGCCAGCTTAGAGCCCATATCCATCCAGCCTGTAACGGGGATTGTCCTGCTTCGTACCAATAATAGAACATACGAAGTGCCTTCAGGTAATGAAATAGTAAATGTTACCCTAGAGTATAATAACCTTGGCAATCCTTCGGCCATAGGCTATCTCGATTATATAGGGATTACTGCCAAAAGAAGATTGTTAGGTACTGGTTTGCAGTTGCCTTTTCAATACAATGATGCAGCTACGCTCTCAGGTATAGCTTCGTATGAAATTACTAATGCTGCTGGGTTTACCCAGGTTTGGGATGTTACAACGCCTGAGAATATTACTCAAATAAGCAATGACACCGGCAGTAGCAGCTTCAGCTTTAAAGCCAATCTTGGACAGCTCAGGAAATACGTAGCCATAGACCCTAGCAACTATTTCGAACCGTTAGAAGCTCTTAACAGCAATGTCTCCAACCAAGATTTGAAGGGAAGCATCCTCGCAGACGCTTCAGGAAGTTTCAGCGACCTGGATTACCTTATAATTACTTCGCCCTTTTTATTGCAACCTGCCCTTAGACTTGCAGATCATCATAGAAACTTGAGTGGGATGCGTGTAAAAGTGGTGACTACCGATAAGATTTATCAAGAGTTCAGCTCTGGCAAGCAAGATGTAGCTGGTATTCGAAATTTTGTACGCTATATATACGATAATGCATCGTCACCATCTAACGCGCTTAAATACCTTTGTTTGTTTGGAGATACGTCTGTCGATTATAAAAATAGACTTCCCAATAATAATAATGTTGTTCCAACCTACCATCGATTGCAAAGTACGAGTACGGCGACTTCATTTATGAGCGATGATTTCTTCGGAAATATAGGTGCTTTTGAAGGTACTATTGGTGGGGAGTCGATTGATGAGTTTGGTGATACACTTCCAGATATCGATAACTTAGATATTGCTGTGGGCCGTATTTTGGCAGACAATGTACAATTGGCAAACTCGATGGTAGACAAGATTATAAATTACGCTTCGCGATCTTCCTACGGAAACTGGAGAAACAACTTTATCTTAATTTCAGATGACGTAGATGCGCCATTTGAATATCGTGACCTAGAATTAAATTTAGACAATCTTGGAGATCAGATTTCAAACAATAAGCAATATATAAATGTGAAGAAAATCCATACCGATGCTTTTCTGCAAGAAGCTTCCGCGGGTGGAAATCGATATCCAACGGTGACAAAAGAAATTCAGAATAAAACAGAAGTAGGGGCACTTGTTATTAATTATTTTGGTCACGGAGGTGAAGACGGGCTCGCCAAAGAGTTTATCTATAACAAACAGGTCGCAGAAAACCTCAGGAATCCAGACAATCTACCTTGTATAGTAACGGTGACTTGTGAATTTACCAAATTTGACGACCCACAACGAATTACAGCTGGCGAACTTACATTCTGGAATCCAGAAGGAGGTGCAGTTTCTTTAATTACTACGACACGATCTATATTTGTTTCAACAGGGGTAGAATTTAACCAGAAATTGGCACCACAATTATTTGGATATGCTGGTAATAGGTTGGGCGTACCGCCACCTCCCGCCGAAGCAACACGTCTTGCGAAAAATAATATAGTAGATAATACAAGGCGCGTGGTGTTTTTTATTGGGGACCCTGCGTCTAATTTGGCGTTTCCAACCCCGGGAATTAGGCTCACAACTATTAACGGCCAACCCATAACCGCTAGTAGCCCTCCGCTTCGTGCCTTAGATCGAGTAACACTAGGTGGTGAAGTGGCTGATATAAATGGAAATTTACTATCCAACTACAATGGTATTTTGGAAGCAAAACTATTTGATAAGAATGTACAACGACAAACGTTGGGGAATGATGGTACCCGTGATACTGAAATAGACTATGACGGCGACGGTGATTTCAACAACTTACTTATCTTAGATTTTAAAACTTTAGGAGAAGGACTGTTCAATGGGCAGGCAACTGTAACAAACGGCCGATTTGAATTTGAATTTGTAGTGCCTAGAGATATCCAAATTCCTGTTGGTGAGGCACGACTCAGCCTATACTCGCAAAATAATGTGGCACTTGAAGACCAAACGGGTGTTAATGAAGTGTTGCGCGTAGGTGGTCTCAATGAAAATGCAGCTGCAGATAACACCGGGCCTCGAATTAACCTCTTTATGAACGATGAGAGTTTTGTTTCTGGTGGAATCACAAACGATAGTCCAATACTGTTAGCCAAGCTTGAAGATGAAAACGGAATCAATACCGCCAGTGGTATTGGTCATGATATCATTGCTATTTTAGATGGGGACGAATCGAATCCGATTGTCTTAAACGAATTTTACCAAGCTGAAGTAGACGATTTCACACGTGGAACAACGACATACAATTTGAGAGACCTTGAAAAGGGGCTGCATACCCTTTCGTTTCGAGCTTGGGATGTGTATAACAATTCATCTACCGCAGATATTCAATTTGTTGTTACGGGTAACGACGAGCTGGAAATTACGCGCGTTCTAAATTACCCAAATCCTTTTGTGAATTACACCGAATTCTGGTTCAATCATAACCGCCCTTTTGAGCCTTTGGAAGTTCAGGTTCAGGTTTTTACCGTAACAGGTAAGGTGGTGTGGACAAAAAATCAGACGATCACGACCGATGGTTTCTTATCTCGTGAGATTGTATGGGACGGAAAAGATGATTTCGGCGATAGAATAGGAAAAGGTGTTTATGTATATAAGATTACTGTAAAATCTCCGTTAACCAATAAGCAAGTTGAAAAATTTGAAAAACTTGTAATTCTTTAATAATTCAAAATTAAACCTATATTTGTGCAAAATTTCAACCTCATGAAGAAAATCTTTATCCTGATTTTATTGGCCCTGGTTACCTTTAACACTTCGGCCCAGGAAGATAACTCTACTGCTAACCAAAGAGTTATCACAACAGCAGTTCCGTTTGTATTGATTGCAGCAGACGCCCGTGCCGCAGGTATGGGAGATATTGGAGTTACTACTTCAGCCGATGCTTTTTCGCAACAATGGAACCCAGCAAAATATGCTTTCGCGATTTCAAAACAAGGTGTTGGTGTTACATACACTCCATACTTAAGTCAATTGGTAAACGATATTTTCCTTGGAAATTTAACGTATTACAACCGTATTAATGAGCGTAGCGCCATTGGTGCTAGCTTGCGTTATTTCAGCTTAGGAGATATTGAACTGCGTGATACGCCAGAGCAGGTGCCACTTATTCAAAGCCCGAACGAATTTACATTCGATCTTTCATACTCACTTCGTCTGAGCGATCGTTTTTCGATGGGGGTTGCCGGTCGTTATCTACGTTCAGATTTGAGAATACAAGCTGCGAACGAAGATGCTACTGCGGCTAGTTCATTTGCAGTAGATATTGCGGGTTATTACCAATCTGAAGAAATTGCCTATAACGATTTTGACGGTCGTTGGAGAGCAGGTTTCAACTTCTCAAATATTGGTCCGAAGATCAAGTATGACGAAGTTGGGCAGGAAAACAACCTTCCAACAAACATGGCTTTAGGTGCTGGTTTCGATTTTATTTTAGATGAATACAACAAGGTTGGCGTTTCAGCACAAGTAAACAAGTTGTTGGTTCCAACTCCGCGAGATTTTGACGGTGATGGTGATATTGATGCTGAAGACGATGAACAATATGAAGATATTAGCTTCTTTTCTGGAATCTTTGAATCATTTGGTGATGCACCAGATGGCTTCAGTGAAGAATTGAAAGAATTTACATGGGCATTGGGTGCAGAGTACTGGTACCAAGATGTGTTTGCTTTCCGTACAGGTTATTTTAATGAAAGTGACCTAAAAGGTTCAAGAAAATTCCTTTCACTTGGGGCTGGTTTCAGATACACCGCAATCAACATAGACATTTCATACCTATTCTCAACTTCGGCTGTTAGAAGTCCGTTGGAAGGAACCCTTCGATTTGGGCTTACCTTCAACTTTGGGGATGAGTATGACGAATACTAGAATTTAAATGGCAAAGAAGCTTACGATCACAACCGAACTTACGGTGTTTGAATCTATCAAAGAGCTTCCACAATCCATACAAGAATTAATGCATAAGGCGCAGGAAGCTCGAGAAAGGGCTTATGCGCCTTATTCGCGTTTTAAAGTGGGTGCGGCTTTGGCTTTGGCCAACGGAGTTGTAGTTACTGGGAATAACCAAGAAAATGCTGCCTTCCCTTCTGGCTTATGCGCAGAACGCGTAGCTGCTTTTCATGCGGGTGCCGAGCATCCAGGTGTGACATTTGAAAGTATGGCGCTTACCGTGCGTTCCCTCCAAAAAGAAGTGACAACCCCAACACCTCCTTGCGGCGCGTGTAGGCAATCTCTTGCCGAGTATGAAGTAAACCAGCAGTCGCCTATTGCGATTTATTTTATGGGGGAATCGGGAAAGGTGGTAAAAGCACATGCAGTAAAAGACCTATTGCCCCTTATTTTCGACAGCTCTTATTTGTAATTTTATTGACGTACCTTTTTTACGTTCTTCACTAGTTCGACAAGGTGTTATCCTGATGCACATTTTTAGAAATTAAAGTTTTACTGTGCTTTATAAAATCCCTATTTTTGTTATTCGCGAAATTTAGAGGGCCGGTACTTTTTCGGCTTCCAAACAACTTTAGTTGATGAAAAAAATCACCAAAAAAACATATCTAGATTGGTATGAGAACATGCTGTTCTGGCGCAAGTTTGAAGATAAACTAGCACAGGTATATATCAATCAAAAAGTTCGTGGATTCCTGCACTTGTACAATGGTCAAGAGGCTGTTTTGGCTGGTGCACTCCACGCAATGGACCTTACCAAAGACAAAATGATTACCGCATATCGTAACCATGTGCAACCCATTGGTATGGGTGTAGACCCAAAGCGGGTGATGGCAGAATTGTACGGTAAAGCCACGGGTACCTCACAAGGTCTGGGCGGATCTATGCATATTTTCTCAAAAGAACACCGTTTTTACGGGGGCCATGGTATTGTTGGCGGGCAAATCCCCTTGGGGGCAGGAATCGCTTTTGGAGATAAATACCATGACAGAGATGCTGTAACCTTATGTTATATGGGAGACGGTGCTGTACGGCAAGGGTCGTTGCACGAAACGTTTAACTTGGCGATGCTTTGGAACCTGCCGGTGGTTTTCTGTTGTGAAAACAATGGATATGCTATGGGAACTTCCGTAGCGCGAACTGCAAACCATACCGATATTTGGAAACTCGGATTAGGATATGAGATGCCGTGCAAACCGGTAGATGGTATGAAACCTGAAGTGGTGGCAAAGGAAATGGATGAGGCCATAGCGCGTGCAAGACGTGGCGACGGACCTACATTTCTTGAAATTAGAACCTATCGTTACAGAGGTCATTCCATGAGTGATGCACAACACTACCGTACCAAGGAAGAAGTGGCCAAAAAACAAGAAGAAGACCCTATCTCGTATGTTTTGCATAAAATATACCAAGAGAAATGGGCTACCGAAGAGGAAATCAAGAACGTAGATAAACAGGTAAAAGATAGAGTGAAAGAGTGTGAGAAATTTGCAGAAGATTCGCCATATCCTGAGAAAAGCGTGATGTATGACGCGGTATACGAACAAGAAGACTATCCATTTTTACCCCATAAACTATAATATATGGCAGAAGTAATAAACATGCCGCGCCTCAGCGATACGATGGAAGAGGGCACTGTGGCCTCTTGGCTCAAAAAAGTAGGCGATGATGTGGCAGAAGGTGATATTTTAGCTGAAATCGAAACAGACAAGGCTACGATGGAGTTTGAATCGTTTCACGAAGGGGTGTTGCTACACATCGGGATTCAAGAAGGTGAAACTGCCAAAGTAGATAGCTTATTGGCTATTATCGGGGAGAAAGATGAAGACATTTCTGGCCTATTAGATGGTGGTTCTTCGGAAAGTTCAGAAGCTGATGAAAAGGATGCTGAAAGTAAAGATGAAGGTGAAGCTGAAGAAAGCACTGAAAATAGATCTGATGATAAAGAAGATGATGATAGTGAAGAAGAACCCTCAGAAAAAGCCGAAGACGACCTTCCCGAAGGTGTTGAAATCATCACTATGCCACGTTTAAGTGATACGATGGAAGAAGGTACTGTGGCTTCTTGGTTGAAACAAGAAGGCGATGCCGTAGAAGAGGGTGATATTTTAGCTGAAATCGAAACAGATAAGGCGACCATGGAGTTTGAATCGTTCTACTCTGGAACACTCTTAAAGATTGGTATTTCAGAAGGCGAAACCGCTAAAGTAGACGCACTGCTCGCGATTATTGGTCCGAAAGGAACCGATGTTTCAGGTATTTCGACTAAAGAGAAGCCGAAGGCTTCAAAATCTGCCGAGAAAAAAGAAACTCCGAAGAAAGAAGCGGCACCTAAAGAAACTCCAAAGAAGGAAGTTTCCGCAGAAAAGAAAGAGGAAAAAACATCAAGTTCAGATTCAAAACGAATTTTTGCTTCACCACTTGCCAAAAAAATGGCCGAAGACAAAGGGATTAACCTAAGTCAGGTAAACGGTAGTGGAGAAAACGGGCGTATTGTAAAATCTGATATAGAAAATTACCAGCCAGCAGCCGGAGGTGCAGCATCGTATCAGCCAGTAGGCGAAGAGAGTTTTGAAGAAGTTACAAACTCCCAAATGCGAAAAACCATCGCCAAACGCTTGGGCGAATCTAAGTTTACAGCGCCGCATTACTACCTCACAATCGAGCTGGATATGGATAACGCCATTGCTTCGCGAACAGCGATAAACAGCGATCCTGATGTGAAAATTTCGTTTAACGATATGATCGTAAAGGCGTGCGCCATGGCATTGCGAAAACATCCGCAAGTAAATAGCACATGGACCAACGATGCAACCAAAATTGCCAAACATATACACATAGGTGTTGCCGTGGCAGTAGATGAAGGGTTGGTGGTGCCAGTACTGAAATTTGCTGACCAGATGACATTTTCGCAAATAGGAAGCCATGTAAAAGAACTGGCAGGTAAGGCACGAAATAAAAAATTAACTCCAGACGAAATGCAGGGGAGTACCTTTACGGTTTCTAACTTGGGAATGTTTGGTATCAAAGAATTTACAAGCATTATCAACGCACCTAATTCGGCTATTCTTTCGGTAGGAGCCATTGTACAGAAGCCTGTTGTGAAGAATGGTGCGATTGCCATAGGAAATACCATGACGGTAACCTTGGCCTGCGACCATAGAACGGTAGACGGTGCCACTGGAGCGCAATATTTACAAACGTTACGACAGTATATTGAGAATCCTGTGACCATGTTTGTTTAGATAATTAGTACGTCGAACTAGTTTTGACTACACCTAAGATTTTGCACGAAATATAAATCCCGCTATTCTCAATTTTTGATCATAGCGGGATTTTTATAAAAGATGGATATGAAGAAAAAAAACATTGTAATTACTGGTACGAGCCGTGGTATTGGCTACGAGTTGGTCTCACTACTTACCGATGCTGGCCACAATGTGTTGGCACTTTCACGCGATGCAGCACCAGTTTCTGGATTAGAAGTGTCTAACTGCTACTGTTTTTCATGCGATATTACCGATAAGAAAGATGTTATGCGTGCGCGTGCCTTTGTACAAGAAAAATGGGGACATGTAGATGTTCTTATCAATAATTCAGGTTTGTTGGTTAATAAGCCCTTTGCAAAACTGAAGTGGGAAGACTTTCAAGATAGTTACGCTGTAAATGTTTTTGGCGCCGCAGCCATGACACAAGCTGTTTTGCCTTTTATGAAAAAGGATGGTCATGTTGTGAATATTAGTAGTATGGGCGGAATACAAGGCAGTTTAAAGTTCCCAGGGTTGGCTGCGTATAGCAGTAGCAAAGGCGCACTTATCACCCTTACTGAGGTCTTGGCAGAAGAATACAAAGAATCTGGACCGAGTTTTAATTGTTTGGCGTTAGGCGCAGTTCAGACTGAAATGCTGGAAGAAGCTTTTCCAGGCTATAAAGCACCCGTTACAGCTAAAGAAATGGCACAGTACATTATGGATTTTTCCTTAACAGGACACCAGATGTACAATGGGAAAATATTACAAGTTTCAAGTTCAACCCCATGATATGGTTGAAGTGCTTTCAAAATACATACCGCAAGCAGCTGTATCGCCTACCTTTGAGCTTATTAAGGAGCACAATGTGCATTTAAAAATTGTGAATGAGCGGGTGACGCGTCATGGCGATTATCGGAAAATGCCCAATGGGCAGCACCAAATTACAGTAAATGCTAACCTGAACAAATATCGTTTTCTCATTACCCTGATTCATGAAATAGCCCATCTACTGGCCTTTACTAAATACGGAAGGAACATAAAGCCACACGGATTGGAATGGAAACGAGTGTTTCAATACCTGATGCTTCCTTTTCTAAGACCTGAAGTTTTTCCCAACCAATTGTTACCGCTTTTGGCAAGACATTTCAAAAACCCAAGAGCGAGTAGTGATACCGATGCAAAGCTGTCATTGGCGCTAAAACAATACGATGCCCCAAACGATAAAAACTTTATCTTTGAGATACCGCACGGAGGGCTTTTTCGCCTGTATAATGGAAAAATCTTTAAACGTGGTAACAAAAGGGTGAAACGTTTTGAATGTTTGGAGGTAAGCACGGGAAGGGTCTATCTTTTTAATCCGAATGCCGAAGTAGAATTTTTACGGGTTGAAAGTTGAATACAAGTCGAAGAGTCGTTACGTTTAATGGTTGTGAAATTGAAGTGGTTTTTATAAAATACTATATACGCTGTGCTAAACTCTTAACTTCATCAACTAGTAAATTTTCAAAATAATAATCCAAGTTGCATATTTAAAAACAAGAACTAGTTTGAATTCATTAAACAAAAATTACTACGCAGTTATCATGGCAGGGGGAATTGGCTCCCGATTTTGGCCCGTGAGTACTACAGAGTTTCCGAAGCAGTTTCACGATATGTTGGGCACGGGACAGAGTTTGTTGCAAAAAACGTTTTCGCGCTTAGCGAAGTTTATCCCAGTGCAGAATATATTAATCTTAACCAATGAGCGGTACCTCGGGTTAACCTTAGAACAGCTACCGCAAATTTCAGAAACCCAGGTCGTACTCGAACCTGCTATGCGAAATACGGCTCCGTGTATATTGTTGGCAGCTTTAAAAATCCAAAAACAAAATGAGGATGCAGTCATGTTGGTTGCGCCAAGTGACCATTGGATTGAAGACGAAAGCGCCTTTATGGAAAATGCACAGTTGTGTTTTGAAACTTGTAAAAATCAAGATGTTTTAATGACATTGGGCATACAACCTACCTTTCCGAACACGGGTTATGGATATATTGAATACGACACTGGCACCGCTTCAGAAGTCAAAAGAGTGCGGCAGTTTAGAGAAAAACCAGATTACGAAACCGCTAAAAAATTTATTTCAGAAGGAAACTTTCTGTGGAATGCAGGCATCTTCTTTTGGAGCGTCTCTAGTATCACAAAAGCATTTCAAGAATTCCTACCCGTCATGAATGCGCTGTTTGCAGAAGGACAGCCTGTTTACAATACCGAAGGGGAAGAAAAGTTTATTTCAGAGAATTATGGGCTGGCAGAAAATATCTCTATCGATTATGGCATCATGGAAAAAGCCGATAATGTCTATGTGGTGGCAGCTACCTTCGATTGGAATGATTTAGGTACTTGGGGAGCGTTACATGAGAAGTTAGATAAAGATAATGACCAAAATGCCGTAGTTCGGGCCTCGACACATCTTGCCGATTCGAGCGGGAATATGATCTTTACGGAAAGCCATAAATTGGTGGTCATTGAAGGATTGAATGATTATATTGTTGTTGAAAAGGAAACGGTTTTACTAATATTTCCGAAGAAAAAGGAACAAGAAATTAAAACCTTACTTGCCGAAGTAGCCGAAAAACACGGAAAAAAATATACCTAATGAGCCAAGAGAATCAAAATCATGTCACCCCAAACGAAGCTGAGTTTGAGGCAGATAAGAAAAAAGCGTGGCAGGGCATTGCCAAGTTTGTAAAAGAACTATTTAATATCCATGAAGATTCTGACCGGGATGCAACCATTGAGGCCGTAAAAAAAGACATACCGTTTAAGGGGCACACCGCATGGATTCTCATATTCTCGGTATTTGTCGCTTCCATCGGATTAAATGTGAGTAGTACCGCGGTGGTGATAGGAGCCATGCTTATTTCTCCCCTTATGGGCCCTATCGTAGGTGTTGGACTTTCAGTAGCGATCAATGACGTAGAAACCTTACGAAGGTCGCTCATTAATTTGGGGGTCATGGTAGCACTTAGTGTGTTGACCGCCTTTCTATATTTTTCAATTTCACCATTAACGGAAGAAACACCAGAATTAACGGCACGAACCTACCCAACCATCCTTGACGTGCTGGTGGCGATTTTCGGGGGTCTGGCCTTGATTGTGGCCAAAACAAAGAGCGGTACCATTGCCAGTGTTATTTTTGGTGTGGCCATTGCTACCGCACTGATGCCGCCGCTCTGTACGGTGGGATATGGTCTCGCGGTTGGGAATGTTGATTACGCTGGTGGAGCACTGTACTTATTTTCTATTAATGCCACATTTATTGCATTATCTACATTCATTGTATCAAAGATTTTGCGTTTTCCGTTGGTGCGCTATGCCAATTCAAAAAGGCGTCGTTTTATTGCCCAAATGGCATCGCTTATTGCGGTGATCGTTATCGTGCCGAGTGTTTATCTTTTCTATAATTTATTACAAGAGCAGGTTTTTGAAAATAAAACAAAGGAATTTGTAAAAGAAATTGTGCGATATGACGGTGCCGAAGTGGTTAAATTCACACAAGATTATAAGTCGAAAAACATTGAAATTTACCTTATCGGGCAGCCTGTCCCGCAGTCAACTATAAATGGTTGGATTGCTAAATTGCAGGAAACTGAAAAACTTGAGGATTGTAATTTGAGGATTTATCAAGGTTCAGACCAATCGGGAGAGCTGGCAGAACGACTCTCTGGTGAAGTAAAAGCAGGGATTTTGGAAGATTTGTATGTAAAAAATGAACAAGCCATACGCGATAAGGATGAGCGTATCGATTTTCTCGAAAATGAAATTGCAAAACTTACGATAAAAGATGATTTTCCATTCGAATCTGTTAGTAAAGAGATGCGTGCTGCCTTTGAAGGGTTAACTGATTTTGCCTATTCAAAACGTGTAGCTACCAATTTTGAGCGTACTGATACCCTTCCTGTGTTTACGGTTTCTTGGGCCAATAATGTGCGTTCTAGAGAGAAACAAGAACGTATGTCCAGAATGACAGAATTGTTGAAAGTGCGACTAAGTCTTGATACTTTAGTGGTAGAAGAATAAAAAAAAGGCGCTACTAATAGCGCCTTTTTTTATCAATAATTCAATGTTCTTATTTCTTTATAAACTTGATGCTTTGTGCTTCGTTTTCTATTTCAAATTGAACAAAATACACACCGCTTTGCAATCTAGTTACATCGATTGAATTTGATGCAGAGATGTTTGTATTCATCACTACCTTACCATTCACATCTACAACACTTACTGCAGTACCTTCCATACCTGCCATCGAGAAGTTTAATTCTGAAGCCGTTGGGTTAGGATAAATGTTCACTGCATTTGCACTTACATCTGTAAGGCCTAGCACCACACTTTCTCCTTGCGTATAAACAACGGTCTGATTTGCATCTACATCTTCAAATACGTCAACTGTTCCATTTGGCCAGTTAATGGTAATGGTTTCAACCGTAGTAGCGGCACCCAATCCGAAGTGTACATTCAGTGAGCTCATGTGTTGGAACCCTTGTCCAGAACGTAATTCTTTCATTTGCGTCCCCCAGTCACCTTCAATAGTGATTCGTGCACCAATTCCGTTAAGATTACTTTCAACTCCCACTAAACCAATCATTAGATAGTTGTTCGAATTACCATCGTTGATCCAAAGATCTCCGCCTCTAGCAACATCTAAGAATCCGTCGCCATTAAAATCGCCGATAGCACCTTCGTCAAAAGGAAGACTCTGACCTGTAAAAGTAAGGTCGCCATTTCCTAAGTATACTTCCGCCTGCATTTCACTTAAGATGTCCATATAGCCATCATTGTTGAAATCTGCTGCCAAGTTCTCCCAAGAACCTAAATCGTTTTTGTTTATTCCAGTGGTTTCTATGATGTTGGTAAAGTTTCCATTACCGTCATTTTCAAAAAAGTTATTTTGTGTAGCGTGGTTTACAACAAATGCATCCCAATCTCCGTCATTGTCGAAATCTTCAAAAACTGTTGCCCAAGAGCGATCTGCATCTTGTAGGCCTATTGCCAATGCGTTTTCTGTAAATGTACCGTCGCCGTTGTTTGTATACATGGCGTTTTCGTTTAATGGGTGGCCGGTTGGCTCCCCACCTCTACATTTTGTCAAGTACATGTCTTGATCTCCGTCCATATCGTAATCTACCCAAATCGCGGCATAGTTTCCAGGTGCGTCAATAGTTTGGATAAGTGACTGGTCTAACGTCATAGTACCAGTTCCATCGTTGCGGTATGGATGACTTAAATCGACATCGTGGCACACAAAGGCGTCCAGGTCTCCATCGTTATCGATGTCTGCAAACGTAGAACGCTGAGAAAAGATAAATTCTGGAAAAGTAACTTCTGTATAATCGGTACCGTCACTGTTTGCAACTAAAAAAGAAACACGTTGTCCGTTCCCCAACACAAGATCATTATATCCGTTTTGGTCTATATCTCCTGCGGCAACACTCCAGTTAGGCACATTCTGGATATTTTTATTAATAAACACAGATGTAAACGTACCGTCTGGATTTTGGTAATCAATACCGATTCCGCTAGATGAAACTCGAACGTAGTCATCTAAACGATCGCCGTTCATGTCTGTAGCGACGTCTGAAGAACTTTGGTAGTTTCCGATCAAATTATTTTGATTGGTAAAAGAGATGGATTCTTGGGCCATAAGTGCAAGTGGAGCGACCAACACTAAGGCGAGAGATAAAATTTTTTTCATTAGACTATATTTTTAAAATAATGTCGTTAAAAATAGGGAAATAAAATGAATTTATGTTGAATAACAGCGTTTTATTGCTCTTCAATCTGGATGTCCCTAATCTTTTTGAAAAGGTCTGAGGAGTATACAAAATCGGTTACATCTTTATTGTCGGTCTTAAAAATGTCTTCGTTGTTGCCTTGCCAGACCAACTTTCCATTTTTAAGGAACACAATGTTTTCACCAATTTCCATTACCGAGTTCATATCGTGTGTAACCACCACAGTCGTGATACTGTATTCGTGGGTAATTTCTTGAATTAGGTTATCAATCACCGTAGCTGTTTTGGGGTCTAATCCAGAATTCGGTTCGTCACAGAAAAGATACTTCGGATTGTTTACGATGGCTCTAGCGATAGAGACCCGTTTTTGCATCCCTCCCGAAATCTCAGCTGGGTATTTTCGGTTTACACCTTCTAAATTTACACGGGCCAATACTTCATTAACGCGTGCGAGCATTTCAGTTTTTTTCTTTTTCGTAAACATACGAAGCGGAAACATAACGTTTTCTTCGATAGTCATAGAATCGAATAGCGCACCTCCCTGAAACAGCATTCCAATTTCTTCCCTTAAGTGCCGTTGTTGCTCTTCATCCATTTCCTGAATCGCTTTGTCTTCGTAATAAATATACCCTTCTTCAGGTTGAAAAAGCCCCAACAAGCACTTCAGCATAACAGTTTTACCGCTTCCACTTTGACCAATAATCAGATTAGTTTTTCCCTTTTCGAAAACCGTAGAGATACCTTTCAGGATTTCTTCGTCCCCAAAACTTTTCCGTATGTTTTCAATCTTAATCATGAGCTAAGCAAAAGTTGGGTGATTATAAAATTGGTCAGGATAATCAGTACACTGGTCCATACAAATGAATTGGTGCTGGCTTTACCAACTTCGAGTGCACCGCCTTTCATATAAAATCCCTGCCATGAGGGTACAGTAGCCAAAATAAAGGCAAATACAAATGTCTTGATAAAAGCATACACAAGATGAAAGGTGTCAAAATCGTCTTGCAATCCGGTAGTAAAATCTGTAAGCGTCGTAAAACCACCGTAAACCCCTGCAACCAGACCGCCCAAGATGCCCAAGAACATGGACAAGGCTATTACAAATGGAAAAAACAAGAGTGCAACGATTTTAGGAAAAACTAAATAGTTTAGTGAGTTAATTCCCATTACTTCTAATGCATCAATTTGTTCGGTAACCCGCATAGAACCGATGCTTGAGGTTATAAATGATCCCACCTTTCCAGCCATGATGATAGAAATAAAGGTAGGGGCAAATTCTAATACAATAGACTGGCGTGTGGCAAAACCAATAAGTGATTTGGGAATGATGGGGTTGTCTACATTTAATGCAGTTTGTATGGCGATTACACCACCCACAAAGAATGAGATAAAAGCTACAATTCCTAAGGAACCGATAATGAGGTCGTCTATTTCCTTTAAAATAAGTTCTTTTAACACAGACCTTTTTGTAAAACTACCAAAGGTGCGTTTCAGCATTAAAAAGTAAGAACCAATATCCTCAAGGTATGACATAGCTGGAATAGTGTTGCTAAGGTACTAATTTAAAAATGTTATAAAAGGTACTTTAAAGGCTTAATTTCGGTTAAATAATCGCTTCATCAAAAAGAAGATGTTTGTATTCTGATAAATACCTCCAAAGTGACCTTCTCCGGGTCCTTGTGCAAACACGGGAACCATGGTTGCCGTATGGCCAGTGGTTGAAAAAGATGCGATTATTTTATTGTAATTTCCTTCGTTTGCACTCAGACTAAAACCTCCCGTTTCATGATCTGCTGTTACAATTACCAGTGTTTCTCCATTCTTTTCGGCAAAATCTAAGACGGCTCCAATAGTTTTGTCGAAATCGATTAATTCGTTAATAAGGTATTCACCATCATTCGCATGGCCACCCCAATCTATTTGGGATCCTTCTACCATCAAAAAGAATCCTTCCGGGTTTTTAGAGAGTTGCCCGATGGCCAGCATGGTAGCATTTGTTAAGAAATTTCCTCGATTTTCAGACATTTTGGGCATGCCGTCAGCAGCCAGAAGAATGGCTTGTTTTTTTTCTGAAATTTTCTGCGGAAGTTTTTCCGTTTCCACCTGAAAGTTTCGGTCGCGCAACGCTTTGATCAGGTTTTTACCGTCTGCTCTATTCTGAAAATATTGGAGACCGCCCCCCGCGAAAAAATCGATATCGCTTTTTACAAGATCTTCTGCAATGGCATCGTACATCCTGCGAGATTCCTGATGGGCATAAAAGGCAGCCGGGGTTGCGTGCACCACCGATGACGTAGAAACCAAACCAGTAACAACACCTTTTTTTGAAATAAGCTCTACCAGGGTCTTTACGGGGTTCATTTGTTCGTCTACACCAATAGCACCGTTGTATGTTTTAATACCAGAAGCAAAAGCAGTGGCACCTGCAGCAGAGTCTGTGATCAATTCTTTAGACGAAGAAGTCATGCTTAGTCCCACCGTGTTGAAACGTAGAAAACTTGAAGGATTATCATTAAAATAAAGACTAGAAGAAATTTCGCTCAATCCCATGCCGTCACCAATCAGTAAGATGATATTTTTCGGTTTTTTTTGTGGCTCTTGAGACAGCACACTTGTGCTAATACAGAGTATAGTGAGTAAGAGAAAATTTCGTCTAACAATTCTTTTTAACATACGTTCAATTTTATGGATATCAAAAATACGGAATACCTTATTGGGAAATGCTATAAAAAGGTTAAGATGCCTAAAACACCTTTTTTCGGATGTTCTTCCAACGTAATTTCCGAATAAATACTCCTTCGGCTTTAGTAACCAAAAATGGTGCCTTGGTGTTTTTTGCTTTTAAATAACCGCGCATGCAGTTGTAGTAAAAAGAAAGGCTGTTTTTTCGCTGGGCCAATTTTATGGCTGCAATTTGGGTGAGTGCCCAGCCATAGCGCATTTTGTAGAATGCCTCGCCTTGTTTGTATTTGGCTGCTTTCGTATACGTCGCTCCAGTGGGCTTTAGGTGTTTTACATGTAGCGTTTCATCGGTTGCAACTTCCCAGCCATGGTATTGCGCTAGGAGTTCGTCTATGGTGTCCCAGCCCATAGCTAGTTTTAATTGGCCAATTTGTTCAAAACAATCTTTTCGGTAGGCCTTTAATGCACCGCGAATATGATCTTTGTTTGTAAGATTCTCTAGCACCCAATCGTTGTTTTTTTCAATATAACAGAAACCTCCTGCCATGCCTACTTTTTCGTTTTGCTGAAACAATTCTGAAATTTTCTCGAGGTAATGCTGCGGAAAAATAAGGTCGGCATCAAACTTACATATCACATCATACGAAGCATCTGTCTGTTCGAGACCTTTGTAGAACGCACGAACGACTTTACTGCCGGGTTCATGTATGTTTTTTGAATTTAATTGAACCGAATGGATAAACGAATGGGAGGCTGCATACTGGTTTACGATGTCTTGAGTTCTGTCTGTAGAACTGTCGTTCACCACGATTATTTTTGTTGGGAGCAGTGTTTGCCTAATTAACGAATCTAGGGTGGATGCTAAGTAAGCTTCTTCGTTATGTGCGGGTATGACAATTTGGAAATTCAAGAGACTGATAATCTATCACAAAGATAATTTTTAATAATGAAGAATCGACGATCCTCTATCCGTATTCATTGCAATCGATTTTAAAACAGATTCGACTGATCATGGGTCTAATTTCACGAACAAAACTTTTCACTTGTCCTTTATACAGTATATTTGTGAGTGTAGAATTTAAAGCCGATAAATATTCTTAGATTTTATAGAGTGCAAGCCACAGTGTCATCTAGCATTGCTGTATTAGTTAGACAATTAAACCCTAACGCGTAATACCCTTATAATAGTTTGAAAAAAAAGGTTTTTGTAATTATAGTTTCCTATAACGGTGAAAAATGGCTTGAGAAGAACTTGTCTTCATTAAAAAATTCTATCTATCCCGTCAAGACCATTGTAGTAGATAACAATTCTTCTGATGCCTCTTCAGAAATCATTCGTTCTTTTCAAGACGTGCAATTGATAAACTCTAAAGAAAATTTAGGGTTCGGACTGGCAAATAATCTTGCCATGAAAGAAGCGCTTTCAAAAGATGCAGATTATTTATTTCTATTAAACCAAGATACTTGGGTTTTTCCTGAAACTATTGGGAATTTGGTGAGTGCCGCTGAAGAATATAATAATTTTGGTATACTGAGTCCGTTACATTACTCAGGTAATGAAGTTGTTCTAGATGAAAGTTTTGAAACCTATTGGAACCGAAAAACTCAGACATTTGAAGACAAAATAGATGAGGTGCCTTTTGTGAATGCTGCCGCATGGTTGATCCCGAGAAGAGTCGTAGAAAAAGTAGGGTATTTTGAGCCTTTGTACCGTCATTACGGAGAAGATCGAAATTATGTGACCCGGGTCTTATTTCATAACTTTAAAATTGGAATTGTTACCAACGCCAACATTTGTCATGATAGAGTTATAAAAAGAAATTTTAAAAAAGACGTTACTCAATCGAAATACAAAATACTGACAGAAGTTTTAAATATTAATAATTCCATAGTTGTTGGGTACACTCAAGGTTTGATTAATGTTTTTGGTTTGCCAAAGTATTTCAGTAACCACTATTCTATCGCTTTGGTAACACAACTTTTTTTTAAACTAATTTGGTATTATCTCAGCTTGTTATTGAGCGTAAACATGATTTCTAACAAACGATTGAGCCATAAAAATGACAGATACTAAAATACATAAACAAGTTTTTTGGTTCAATGTCATTAGCTATTTAGGAGTAGTTATAGGCGTGGTTTCTACCGTTTTCATTTATCCTTACAATAAAGAATTTTTAGGGATTGTGAGGTATACAGATAGTCTTGCGCAATTGTTGTTTCCAATATTGCTTTTTGGGGGTGGACAAGCACTGGTTCACTTTTATCCAACCTTAAAAAATCAAAACAAGCCCGCCTTGTTCAAGTATTCAATTCTTTCGATACTTGTATTGAGTTTTGGGGTATTTGGGGTTCTTCTGATAGGGAATTTTTTTTCTGAATGGAACCACTATTATTACTTGTTCTATGCCTTCCCGATAGCCTTCGTCTTAGCATTTGTAGAATTGTTCAAAAGACAATCCATACACATCAATAAGATTGAAGTGCCTACTTTTTACGAGAAGATTATTCCGAAATTAGCACTACCGGCCATTTTTATGCTTTTAATTTATGGGTATCTAAACATCCATAATGCGTTGTTGGCTTTTATAGTTTCCTATTTTATACTGTTCTTATTATTGCTTTTCTATATTTTAAAACACTTTAAATTGAAATGGGACTTTAATATGAAATCCCTTTTTTCTGAAGTAAACAGGAAAGAATATTATAAATACAGTTTTTTTGGTTTTTTAGGAAGCTTTGGGTCCATTATAGCCTTTCGCATTGATGCTTTTATGATACCTGAGTTTTTGACTTTTGAAGCAAATGGAACCTTCGCAATCGGAATGGCATTGGCTACTTCTCTTGCAATTCCAGCAACTGGTGTGTTTGCGATTTATGCCCCCAAGATTTCAGCATACCTAAAAAATGATGAAATTGATGAACTAGGGATAAAGTATAAGGAAACGGCCAAACTGCTTTTCTTTATTGGTGCCATATTATATACCGCAGTGGTTTTAGGGATAGACTCTTTATTTCAGATGCTCCCTGCCTATGACAAGTTGGTAGATTCTATACCTATCATTTTTTTACTAGGAGCAAATGTATTTTTGAATATGTCTACGGGTTTCAACAATGAAATAATTTCCTACTCTAAGTATTTCAGATTCAATATCATTTTTGTTCTCCTGCTGGCTGTCCTAAATATATTTTTGAATATTTTCTTTTTAACACAAACTGACTTAGGTATTATAGGAGTTGCCTACGCATCGTTAATTGCCATGGTGACATTTAATTGTATCAAACTGATTTTTGTGTACAGAAAGTTTCGAATTCTACCTTTCGACAAAAATTATTTAAAGGTTGTTGCGGTGGTAAGTATGGTGTTTTTCACCTTTTATATGTTGCCAATACATTCAAACCCATTGTTGAATCTAATTCTGAAATTAGGATTCAACACATTGATAATCGTCTTTGTCACCTATAAATTAAAGGCGATATATAGTTTGAACTATTGGATTGCTAAACTTTATAAACAATGGCGTTAATGTTCATTCCAGCTCCTACACTGGCAAACATTACCACATCTCCTTTGTCAATACGGTGACCTTCCAACTGATTATTGCGCACCAAGTCATAAAGTGTAGGTACGGTAGCAACACTAGAATTCCCCAATTTGTTAATTGTCATGGGCATGACACCATCGGGAGCGTCCATTCCGTATAGCTTATAAAAACGTTTAATAATGGCCTCATCCATTTTTTCGTTGGCCTGATGTATAAAAATTTTCTTTAATTCCGAAATCCCCACACCGCTTTCGTCTAGGCAAGATTTCATCGCTTCGGGAACGTTGCTCAATGCAAAATTGTATATTTTTCGCCCATACATTTTTATGTATCTACGGGCGTCATTCACTTCTTGGTTGTTGCTTTCACCAAAATATATAAAATGCGCTTCATCTAAAGAGAAGGTCGCGCTTTTGTGAGACAGGATTCCGCTGCCATCATCTTCAGAAGTCGATACTACCATGGCACCTGCTCCGTCACTGTAAATCATTGAATCTCTATCGTGTTGGTCAACTACTCGGCTCAAGGCTTCTGCACCGATAACCAAACAATTTTTGGCCATACCACTTTTAATATACGCATGGGCAGTGATCATGCCTTCTACCCAACCTGGGCAGCCAAACATAATATCATAGGCAACACAATTTGGATTTTTTATTTTCAACAAGTGTTTTACGCGTGATCCTAAACTCGGCACTGTATCACTTTGTTGGGAGTTGTGCTTTACATCTCCGTAGTTGTTGGCAACAATGATATAATCTAAAGTTTCGGGGTCTATCTGCGCGTCTGCAATTGCTTTTTCTGCTGCATAAAAAGCAATGTCTGAAGTGTTCAGCTCATCTTTAATATACCGTCGTTCAGAAATACCCGTAATCGCCTTGAATTTCTCAATGATCACCGAGTTTTCATGGTCAAAACGGCTGCCGTCTTCTGTGTAAAAACTATGCTGTTCAAACTGGTTGTTGGGGGCCACTCCAGTAGGGATATAACTACCAACGCCTTTGATCTTTGTTCCCATGTAGAAATTTTCGACTAAAATAATGAAAAGTACCAAGGTAACAGGTTCATTTCATCGGAAATCGATCTGATTTGTACAATTCTGAAAAGAATCGCCTAAAAAAGAAAAATCCTCATCTTCAGTAGTCGAAAATGAGGGTTTTTTATAAAATTCACAGGGGTTTATGCTTCCATGTAATCTTCAATAGGAGCACAAGTGCAAATTAAATTTCTATCCCCATAGGCATCGTCTACACGACGTACACTTGGCCAGAATTTATTGTCATTCACATATTCTAATGGGAATGCTGCCTTTTGCCTAGAGTAGGGGAGCTCCCATGTATCACTAGTTAGCATGGCTTGTGTATGCGGCGCATTCTTTAACACATTGTTGGGCTCGTCTTTTTCTGCGGCATCAATTTCCTTTCTGATGGAAATCATGGCATCGCAAAAACGGTCTAATTCCTGCTTGCTTTCACTTTCGGTCGGTTCAATCATCATGGTGCCCGCTACTGGAAACGAAACCGTTGGCGCGTGGAAACCATAATCCATTAACCGCTTTGCAATGTCAACCACTTCAATTCCATTTGTTTTAAAAGGCCGGCAATCGATGATCATCTCGTGCGCCGCTCGCCCTTTTTCACCAGTATAGAGTACATCAAAATGCCCCTGCAGGCGTTGTTTGATGTAATTTGCATTTAAAATAGCGTATTCTGTCGACTTTTTTAAGCCATTTTCACCGAGCATACAGATGTAAGCATAACTTATCAAGCAAGCCAGGGCACTACCCCAAGGCGCTGCCGAGATTGCGGTAATTGCATGTTCTCCTCCAGTTTCGATAATTGGGTTAGAAGGCAGAAATGGAACCAATTGTTCGGCTACGCAAATTGGGCCAACTCCTGGGCCACCACCACCGTGCGGGATGGCAAACGTTTTATGTAAGTTGAGGTGGCAAACATCTGCTCCAATAGCTCCCGGATTGGTAAGGGCTACTTGGGCGTTCATATTAGCACCGTCCATGTATACTTGTCCGCCATTTTCATGTATAATACTTGTGATTTCGCGAATTGCAGATTCGTATACCCCGTGGGTAGAAGGATAGGTCACCATCAATGCTGCCAAATTTTCTTTGTGTTCTTCGGCTTTAGCGCGTAGATCATCTACATCAATATTGCCATCGTCTGCGGCTTTGGTCACCACCACTTTCATTCCTGCCATCACGGCACTCGCTGGGTTGGTACCGTGTGCCGAAGAAGGAATTAAGCAAATATTTCGGTGGGCATCACCACGCGATTCATGGTAAGCTCTAATCACCATAAGCCCTGCATATTCGCCTTGGGCACCCGAATTGGGCTGTAGTGACGTCCCTGCAAAACCGGTAATTTCGGTAAGTTGCTCTTCTAATTTCTTCAACATAAATTGATATCCCCCCGCTTGTTCAGTAGGAGCAAAAGGGTGCATATTTCCCCACATCGGGTCGCTTAGCGGTAACATTTCTGCAGCTGCGTTCAATTTCATGGTGCAAGACCCCAAAGAGATCATAGAGTGGTTTAGGGCAAGATCTTTTCGTTCTAGTCTTTTGATGTAACGCATCAACTCTGTCTCGCTGTGGTAGCTGTTAAAAACTTCATTTTGAAGAAACTCCGTTTTTCTGGCCACCGACTTCGGGATGGTATTGCCTTCTTGTAATTCTGAAATATAAAAACGGTCTACGCTGGCTGCTTCAGCAAAAATTCCAATAATTTTATTGATATCATAAAGGGTAGTTGTTTCATTAATCGAAATAGAAACAGTCTCTTCGTCTGGATAATAGAAATTTACCCCTTCGGAAATCGCCCTAAAATCAATTTTAGAAATATCTGTTTTGATTGCAATCGTATCGAAATAGGTATCGTTTGCCTGATAGTACCCTAATTTTTCAAGTGCATCTGCAAGGGTGGCAGCAGTGTTATGAACTTTAGATGCGATGTATTTTAAGCCTTCTGGGCCATGGTACACACCGTACATGCCGGCCATTACAGCTAACAGTACTTGTGCCGTACAAATGTTAGATGTTGCTTTGTCTCTTTTAATGTGTTGCTCGCGCGTTTGAAGTGCCATGCGCAATGCACGATTGCCATTCATGTCTTTAGTGACACCAATGATACGACCAGGGATATTTCGTTTGTAATCTTCTTTTGTGGCAAAATAAGCGGCGTGCGGACCACCATATCCTAATGGAATACCAAATCGTTGTGTGGTTCCAACTACCACATCGGCTCCAAAGTGTCCCGGAGCTTCCAATTTTACAAGGCTCAAGATGTCTGCGGCTACCGCAACTTTTATTTGATTGTCTTTAGCCTTAGATACAAAATCTTTGTAATCGTATACCTTACCACTTTGACCGGGATATTGTAAAATAGCTCCAAAAAATTCTGGAGCGAAGTCGAATTCTTCATGATTTCCTATCACCAGTTCAATTTCCATAGGGATAGAACGGGTTTGGAGTAATGAAAGGGTCTGCGGAAGAATTTCTTCAGAAACAAAAAATTTATTTACGCCATTTTTCTTTTGGTCACGTTCGCGAACTGCAAACAACAAGGTCATTGCCTCAGCCGCTGCGGTACTTTCGTCTAACAACGAAGCATTTGCCAACTCCATGCCTGTAAGGTCGCTAACCATGGTTTGGAAATTGAGCAACGCCTCTAAACGCCCTTGGGCGATTTCAGCTTGATAGGGTGTGTAGGCAGTGTACCAGCCCGGATTTTCAAGAATGTTACGCTGAATTACTGGCGGTGTGATAGCTTGGTGGTAGCCAAGACCAATGTATGTTTTAAACACCTGGTTTTTGGTAGAAAGTTCGGTGATATGCTCAAGGTATTCCTGTTCGCTCATCGCAGTGTCTAAAGCGATATCTTCTTTAAGACGGATGTCGCTAGGAATGGTCTCGTATATAAGTTGCTCCATGGTTTCAACACCAACGGTTTTGAGCATTTCTGAAAGATCGCTTTTACGCGGTCCAATATGTCTAAGTGCAAAAGAATCTGTGTTCATAAGGGCGTTTCCGATGGGCGGAACAGTTTTAAATTATACAAACGTTTCTTCTATAAAGAAGCCTCCATAAAGGAGTCGCAAAATTACTGATTTTAATGTGAATAACGAACGGCTTAGGGGGTCGAATAGCACAACTTTTCAACCAAATGGAATGGTTACTAACAGTTTGGTTATTTTTACGAAATGAAAGGCGTTTTTTCCGTATTCAGATTTTATATTAATGCGAGTATTCATGTTGCCTTCGCAGTGCTTGCGCTTTTTTGGATAACGGTTTTAGAATTCGAACTTGAAGTTCCAACCGCGCTCTGGTTATTTGTTTTCTTCGGAACGATCACTGGATATAATTTTGTGAAATATGCGAAGGTTGCTGGGCTTCATCACCGAAGTTTAGCTCAAAGCTTGCGCGCCATACAGGTGTTTTCTGCACTTAGCTTTGCCGTGCTTTTCTTTTCTGTTTTTTATTTAAAGATAAATACACTGTTAGTGGCTATTGGTTTCGGGTTGCTCACTTTTTTTTATGCAGTGCCGTTGCTGAAAAGGAAAAATCTACGAACATTATCTGGTCTAAAGATTATGATAGTCGCCTTGGTCTGGGCCGGAGTTACCATCATGGTGCCTGTGGTAGAAGATGGTATATCGCTTACCAACGACTTTTTTATCGCTTTTTTACAACGGTTTTTGTTGGTGATTGTGCTCACTATACCTTTTGAAATACGAGATTTGGCATTTGATAGGTTGAGATTGCAAACCTTGCCTCAACGTTTGGGTGTTTTAAAAACGAAAATTTTAGGAGCTGCATTTTTGGTGGTAATTCTAGTGCTGGAAGGTTTTAAAGACGTTTTCGCCACAGCACAGTTGTACGCTCTAATTGTCTTAGTCTTGCTTTGTAGTATAGCGCTAATGGTATCTAAAAAAGAACAGTCGAGATACTTTGCTTCTTTTTGGGTAGAAAGTATTCCGATAGCGTGGTTGTTAAGCTGGTGCCTATTTCGACATTTCTTGGCGTAGCCGTTCTTTAAGTGCCATTTTTTGGTCTAAAGGCATGGTCGTAACATTAGACCGTCTAAAGAGTTTTGTCAATTTAGTATTTCGCGCAGTGTATTTACGGCACGCACGACAGTAGATCAAGTGAATGTTTAACTTGACGAGTTCCATAAAAGAAGCATCCTTGTACTGATTTTTATCGCACGTATGGTTTGCTTCGTTACAGGGTATAAAAAACTTCATAATTTTATTTAAGCCAACTATTTTCTAGGCATTTTGCCATCGCGGTTCTCGCTCTATGGATAATGACCCAAAGGTTAGACGGTGTGATTTCAAATTCATTACAGATCGCCTCGGTGTCAAAATTATCGATGGTTTTCATCTTAAAAATGCTCGCATGCTTTTCACTGAGCGTATCCATACATTTCATTATGGCCAGCCCAAGTTCTTCGTTTTCCATGGTGTCTTCGGCTGTACGGTCGTAAGGGTCGCTCACGCGTTCTTCCAGCCATTCTCCTTCGGCACCCTCGTCGTTGTAATTAATATGCACTTCTGCCTGACCTTTCTTCGAGTTTTTCTTTCGGTAATGGTCAATTATTTTTCGTTTTAAGATAGCAATGAGCCAAGTACGTTCGGCTGCTTCTCCTTTAAAATTTTGTGCCGATTTCAAGCCTGCCAAGAACGTTTCAGAAATAAGGTCTTGTGCAACCTCATGGTCGTTTACTTTTACAATGGTGTAGTTGTAAAGGTAATCTGAATAGGCATCTACCCATTTGGTAGGGTCTAGTTGATGTTCTGGCATAGCAATTCCAAGAATTTTACCAAAAATAGGAAAGTTTATCTAACTAGAACTCCTTTGTGATAAGTTTATAGAAATGTCTAGGGCTGAGTGGTTTCTAAGTGCTTTTACAAACGTATCAAGCTGGAAAGTTGTCATTTTTTGGCCGTTATGATGAAATATCCAAAATCGTTCAAGTGCAAGCCCGAAAGTAATGCGTAGAAGGAAGCTTTTAAGTTGCTCCAGCTTTGATGTTTCAATGTTTTGCCCTGAAATATATTTTTTAGTAAAAACCCAACGATGGCGAAAGGAACGTGAAAAACAGACGGTGCTACTCGAAATGAAATATCTTCTACAGTAACGTTGCTAAAACCAATTTGTTGAAGGTTTTCTTTTACTTCTGAAATTACTCCGAGTCCGTCTAAACTCCACCCTTTACAAAGTTTGGTATAACTGTAACTAGCGCCTTGGCATAAGGTGGCAGGAGTTTTTTTCAAAAAAGCATCGGCCAGTACAAAGTGTGCGCCCGGTTTCAGTATTCGGTAGGCTTCACGAAGCGATTCTTTGCTGTGGCCACTATGGCATAAGCTTTCCATAGCGATTACACCATCGGCAGATTGGTTTGCAACCGAGGTTTGGCAATAGTTTTCTTCTAAGATTGTCCCATTGGTGTGTTCCAGTAGTTTGTTTCCTTCTTTTACCTGAAAGGGAGATAAGGTAACACCTAGCATAGAAAGCGTTGGATTTCTTTTTAAAAAATGGCGCATACTACCTCCCATACCGCAACCTAGATCTATTACAAACGATTTCAATTTTGGTAGTTGGAGGCGTTTGTAGATTTGTTGGTTCATTTGGTTCAGCATGCTATCGCGACGAAACGGATTGGTTTTTCCGAAGATAAAATACCCGAAATGCATGTTAAGGTCTTTACTCCAAAAGCTATAGTCTGAAGTAGCTTCATTATAGAAATCGGTGATTTCGGCTCTAGAGGCAGTGGTTTTAGTTAATGTTTTGCTATGGTTTGTGAGTGTTTTCATAATATGCCTGTTTATTAATGTGCAGTTTTAAATACTTACCGCAGTCGCCTTTAAATTGTCTTTCTGAGTTTTTACGGAAGTAATCCAACCAAGTTTTTTGCAAATTGATATCAACAACCAACCAAAATCGATTTCATACCATTTTGATGAAAACTTTGCAGATGTAGGATAAGAATGATGGTTGTTGTGAAATCCTTCTCCAAAAGAAATTAAGCCTAAGAATATGTCGTTATATCCACTTTCATCTGCTCCTTCAATTTTATGTCGTGCATATCCCCATTTGTGTGAAGAATATCCTATAAACCAATGACCTAAAAGTATAATGCTAGATCGTAAACAAATGATGAAAAGCATACTATTCAATCCAAGAGTAAGATAAATTATCAAGGCAAAAAATAGATAATGTAGCAACCACCAATCATGAAGATGTTTTAGCCAAGGGTCATTTAAATCTTCCTTAGGTATTTGATATTCTTTAATATTTTGGGGTTGGAAAGATAAATGCAGATTCCACCAATAGTCTGTTAGTAATGAATGTTGGTATCTAAAATAGGTAGGGCAGTCCTTTCGATTTTGCCAATAATCTCTAAAATAGTGTTGTTTTAACCAATTAAGGGGGCTGCCCATTCCCGTGAGTACAAAAAGATAAATGGACACATTTCTAAACATCCTGCTAGAACGGTAAGACCTGTGGATCACTCCGCGATGTAAACCAACAGAATGCCCGATTCCAACAGTTAAGAATAAAAAGATTCCGTTTAATACAAAATCAGTAGCGCCCAACTCCTTAAGGCTTATAAAAAAAGACGAACCGAAAAGTAAATACATCCAAAGTACTTTTTTAGGAGCGAATCGAATTTTTCCAGTAGTAGTTTTTAATCTAGATTTCATACTTAAAGTTTTAAACTTTCAATAAAAATTGAAAGATTATATGAGATAAAAAGGGAAATTTCTTCCCTTCTGAGTGTTTTTGTTATTTCAGAAACTTAACCAGTGTTTTAGTGATCCAGTTCTGTTCTTGGTTCACCAACCGATGCATCATGGTATCTGCCATATCGGCAAGATCGTGCATGGCTTTGGTCTGTTTTATAAATTCCTGGGTTGCTTTTGTGCCGTCATCTGGAATGTTAGAAACCTCTTTTAGTATTTTTATAGTAGGTTGCAATTCCCTGCGGCTCCGTTCCTTTGCAATTTGCCGCGACAGCTCTGTCACATCTTTCTCGCTGGTAAAGTACTCTTTTCGTTCACCCGCCACATTCACCTTATAAACAATCCCCCAATCTATGAGTCCGCGCAGGTTCATACTCGCATTTCCTCGAGAAATATCTAAGGCTTCCATGATGTCTTCCATAGACAATGGCGCTGGCGATACAAATAAGAGCGCGTGAATTTGCGCCATTGCTTTGTTAATACCCCAAAGCGATCCTAAATTGCCCCAAGTGCTGATAAACTTTTCTTTTGCTTCTTTAAATTCCATGAAACAAATATATCAAAATGTTTTAAACTTTCAATAAAAAATGAAAGTTTATTGTCAATAATTTTAGTCTTAATAATGAAATTGACCATTTATTAGGTTATTTTTGATTTCCCATAAAGAAAATCACCATGAGAATTTTATTGATACTCCTTACCTTATTTACAATAAATAGCGTTGCACAACAGCAAGATCGATTTTATGCAACTATGAACATTGTAGATGCGAATGCACTCAAAATTGATATTCCAGAAGAAATTGACATTATTAGCACCCAAGGCAATGAAGCAGCGGTGTATATGTCTACCGAAGCTGCCCATAAACTACACGACCGTATTTTAGTGCACGGACCAGGATATATTTTTAAGGCCTCTGAAGCCGAAGCTATGAAGGCTTTAGTTGAAAAACCAACCGTACGCACACGTATGCCTTTAACCATTACCGAAGATGCTACAGTTGCCCAAGTACTCGAAGTGATAAATACCCAGAATATTGAAGATCATATCTTAGAACTGGAAGATTACGGCACCCGTTTTCATACAACAGCTACAGGCACACAAGCTGCCGAAGACTTAAAAACAAAGTGGGAAGCCATGGCTGCTTTATATAACAGAAGCGACGTGAGTGTTCGTTTGTTTAATCATAGTAGTACCAATATGCCTTCTGTGATTATGACCATCGAAGGTTCTGAACTCCCTGATGAATATGTAATTGTAGGGGGCCATTTAGACTCTACATCCAGCCAAGGAAATAATGACGCACCGGGAGCAGATGATGATGCCTCGGGTATCGCCACTATTACAGAAGCAACTCGCGCCTTGTTCGAAATTGGTTTTGTTCCGAAAAGAACCATTGAGGTGATGGCCTATGCAGCCGAGGAGGTCGGTCTCGTAGGCTCTGCAGAAATAGCCGATGAATATTCAGACACTAATGTAAATGTGGTGGCGGTAACGCAATTCGATATGACCAATTTTAACGGCTCTGCGAACGACATTTATTTTATAACCGATTTTACAGATAGCACACTAAATTCGTACCTCATGGATTTGTTAGATCATTACAATGCCAGCGGCGACCATGCGATTACCTACAGTACTTCGCTCTGTAATTATGGGTGTTCAGACCATGCAAGTTGGACCAACGAAGGATTTATGGCTTCTTTCCCCTTTGAAGCGAGTTTTGCACAGCGAAATGGAAATATCCATACCCCAAACGATACTTATTCAGTGTCGGGTACCGCAGACCACGCTACCAAGTTTACAAAACTGTGCGCCGAGTTTTTAATTGAAACAGCCAAGGGCGAAACAGTATTAGGGATAACAACAATTGATGAAAATTCTGTATTTGCAGTTATCGATGGAAATATACTTCGTTACGATGCATCAGCCGCTTCTGTCTATTATAAAAGCATTCAGGTCTATGATGTAACAGGAAAAAAAGTTGCAGAACATGCAATCAATGAAAAGCAAGGTACAATAGATGTTTCTCGATTGAGTAGTGGAGTATATGTAGCCAATTTCGTCTCAAACAGTGGAGCGACTGCAGCTATGAAACTTTCAAAAAAGTAACTATTCTTCTCTCTTAAAACGGAGGGTGTTGCCACGACCTAAAAAAGACATGATAAGACTATCCTGGTCTAGCTTTACGATATAATAGCACTCGTTTGCAGAACCTTTGGTAGAAATATACACGTCGTTTTCTGAAGAATTTTCTGGATTTGAACCGTCTTCACAGTTATTGCCAAGCGAAAACTCGATGATTTTGCCAACATCCGTTCCGTCGTAAAAATTTTTAGTGGTGTTTCCTTCAAATACAAGGGTACTGAATGGGTCGTCTACATTTCTCCAAGTACCCTGAATGAGTTTAAAGTTAGCCGATGTCATTTCTGTAGTGCTATCGATAGTATTTTTTTCAACTTCGGTAGTATCTGCATCAGTGATTTTACTGGTGTTTCCTTCGTTTTTACAACCAATTAAAAGTATTGAAAAAAGGAGAATGCTAACTAGATATTTCATCATCGATTATATAAGTCCCGCCCGCTTTAAAAGCGCATCAGGATTTGGTTTTTGTCCGCGAAATTTTATGTACAGTTCCATCGGGTCTTCGGTTCCTCCTTGGCTCAGCACGAATGTTTTAAACTTATCTGCAATTTTTTTGTTGAAAATTCCTTCCTCTTGAAAATAGGCAAATGCATCTGCATCTAAGACTTCGGCCCATTTGTAACTGTAATAACCAGCCGAATAACCCCCTTGGAAAATATGGCTGAAGGCTGTGCTCATACAAGTCTCTGGCGTTTCAGGATATAGTTGCGTGCCTGAGAATGCAGCAACTTCAAAGGTTTTTACATTTGAAATCTCTGCGGGGTTACTATGGGCGTGCCATGCCATGTCTAGCAATCCAAAACTGAGTTGTCTCAAGGTTTGCATTCCTTCGTGAAAGGTTGCTGAAGCTTTAATCTTTTCAACCAAATCCATTGGGATCACTTCCCCAGTTTTATAGTGGGTAGCAAAAAGTTCCAGCGTTTCTTTTTCGTAGCACCAGTTTTCTAAAATCTGGCTTGGCAGTTCAACAAAATCCCAATACACGCTTGTACCACTCAGACTTTTATACGTAGTATTTGCAAGCATACCATGCAGGGCGTGGCCAAACTCATGAAACAAGGTGGTGACCTCATTAAAAGTTAATAGCGATGGAGTTGTAGGAGTTGGTTTCGTGAAATTACACACTATCGAAATGTGTGGCCGATCGTTAATCCCATGGAATTTTTGTTGGGGCTTATAACTTGTCATCCAAGCACCTTGCCGTTTCCCCGGTCTCGGATGGAAATCTGCATAAAAGATCGCCACCAAAGCGCCTTCATCATCTGTTACCCGATAGGTTTTTACGTCGTGGTGGTATTTGTCGATGCTGTTGTCTATCGCAAACGAGAGTCCGTACAGTTTTTTGGCAACTGTAAAAACACCGTCAATTACGTGTTCTAACTTAAAATACGGCTTTAGTTTTTCGTCGTCTAGGTCGAATTTCTTTTGCTTTAATTTTTCCGCATAAAAGGCAGCGTCCCATTTTTGTAACTGTTCGATACCGTCTAAATTCTTGGCAAAATCTGCCAGTTCTTCAAATTCTTTGAGGGCAGCAGGCTTTGCTTTTTCCAATAATTCATTTAAAAAAGAGCGCACTTTTTCTGGAGTTTCGGCCATGCGTTCTTCGAGTACAAAATGTGCGTGACTCTCATAGCCTAATAATTGTGCCCTTTGATGGCGTAGGTTTGCTATTTTTAAAACCTGCGCTTCGTTGTTGTTTTTGTTATCTTGAAATGCCCTAGCGCCAAATGCAAGCGACAACTTTTTACGAAGTTCACGGTTGGTAGCGTACTTCATAAACGGAATATAGCTCGGGTAATCTAAGGTAATCAACCAGCCTTCGAGTCCTTTTTCTTCTGCAGCTTGGGCAGCAGCTTCTTTTGCTCCGTCGGGCAATCCGTTTACATCACTTTCATCGGTGAGGTGCATTTGGAAGGCATTGGTTTCAGCCAAGACATTTTCACCAAATGTGAGTTTTAGCTGACTTAGATCTGCGTCCAATTTTCGTAATGTTTTCTTTTGTACTTCGGAAAGATTCGCACCATTTCTACTGAAGCTCTTGTATTGCTTGTCGAGCAGGGTGTTTTGTTCTGTGTTTAAATTGAACGTACTGCGATTGTCATATACTGCCTTTACTCTTTTGAAAAGGGCTTCGTTCAGCAGCAAGTCGTTTGAAAAGGCCGTGAGTAACGGGGATACTTCTTGGGCAATTTTCTGAATTTCTTCAGATGTTTCGGCACTGTTCAGGTTAAAAAAAATGCTGGTAGCACGGTCTAATTGTAACCCTGTGTTTTCTAATGCCTCTACCGTATTTTGAAACGTAGGCTCCTGATGGTTGTTTGCAATCGCATCTATTTCAGCTTTAGTGCGTTCAATCAATTCTTTAATGCCAGGTAGAAAATGTTCATTTTCAATATTAGAAAACGGTGCGGTATCAAATTCTTGTAATAAGGGGTTGTTCATTCTTGAAATTTATTTTTTTATTGTGTCTGGTCGAGCAGTTGTGACCTGACAAGGGCTTTACTTGCTGTCTCGAACCTGCTTTGCGCCTTCTTCCACCTTCATTTTGAGACCTTCTTTGTAGGCAACAATTTTGTCGAGCACACATTTGTCTGCGCTTCCTAAAATTTGTGCAGCCAAGATTCCCGCGTTCTTGGCGCCGTTTAGCGCCACGGTGGCAACAGGCACGCCACCGGGCATCTGTAAGATGCTAAGAACGCTGTCCCAACCGTCAATACTGTTACTAGACTTTACCGGAACACCAATCACAGGGAGTGGAGAGAGCGATGCAATCATTCCAGGTAAGTGTGCTGCACCTCCTGCTCCTGCAATAATCACCTTGATACCTCGGGTATGCGCATTCTTGCCATAATCATATAGCTTGTCTGGTGTACGATGTGCAGAAACAATATCTACTTCTATTTCAATGTCGAATCCGCGTAACATGTCTATCGCGTCCTGCATCACCGGCATGTCGCTGGTGCTGCCCATTATAATTCCTACTTTGCCCATAATTATTTAGTTGCTGATTACTTTAATGCTTTTCTTTACTTCTGCGGCGATCATTCGTGCCTTCGCTAAATCTTTGTTCACGATAGTGACATGGCCCATTTTCCGAAACGGTCTGGTTTGTTTCTTGCCATAGATGTGGGGTGTAACCCCTTCCATAGACATGATTTGTTCTATATTTTTATAAACTACGTCACCCGTATATCCTTCGGCACCTACCAAATTTACCATAATACCACCCACCTTACTATCAGTATTGCCCAATGGAAGGTCTAAAATAGCTCGAATGTGCTGTTCAAACTGATTGGTATAGCTGGCCTCAATACTATAGTGACCACTGTTATGGGGTCTTGGCGCAACCTCGTTTACCATAATTTCGTCATCTTCGGTTTGAAACAATTCTACTGCCAACAACCCAACATGTTCAAATGCTTCGGAAACTTTCGATGCCACGCTGCGTGCTTTTTCTGAAACAGCTTCGTCTATACGGGCTGGACAAATCACATATTCTACTTGATTGGCTTCAGGATGAAATTCCATTTCTACCACGGGATAAGTTTTTACTTCCCCCGAAACACTACGCGCCACAATCACGGCGAGTTCATTTTTAAAAGGAACTAATTTTTCGGCAATACAAGCTCCTTCGGCTAATGGTATCATGTCTTCTTCGGTACGAATTACAGCTACTCCTTTTCCATCGTAGCCTCCAGTGCAGCTTTTCCAAACAAAAGGAAGCGTGACATCTTTCCGAACAATCGCTTCAGTAAGATCAAATTTATCTTTAAATACCAAAAAAGGAGCTGTTGGGATCTGGTGTTTTTTGTAAAACTGCTTCTGTACGCCTTTATCTTGAATGTTTCGCAATGTTGTTGCAGATGGATAGACCTTCTTTCCTTCTTTTTCAAGTGCTTCTAGCGCTTCCACGTTTACGCCTTCTATTTCGAACGTAAGCACATTTACATTCTTTCCGAAGGCATACACTGTGTCATAGTCCATGAGATCGCCCTGTTGAAAATGATCGCAACCAATACGGAAAGGCGCTTCAGCACTGGGGTCCAGTACATGGGTTTTAATGTCGTACTTGCGGGTTTCATACCCCATCATTTTACCCAATTGGCCTCCGCCCAATATTCCCAAGGTAAAGTTTGAAGAAAAATAATTTGCCATAGCGCAAAGGTACAATTCTCTTGGTAATTGGTATCTTTGCGCGGTATTGATTATTAACCGTTGTTATTATTTGTAGTATGTGGAATTGGATGCAGAATTTCTTCAATAAAAATAATAAGAACACGCATAAAAATGACAGTTTACAAGGCATGAAAAACATTGTATTATTTGGCCCTCCAGGTGCAGGAAAAGGAACACAGGCGGAAGTATTAAAGAAAAATACCAATTGGTGCATATCTCTACCGGAGATGTGTTCCGTTTTAATATTAAAAACAAAACCGAATTGGGTACCCTCGCCAAAAGTTATATGGACAAAGGCCATTTGGTGCCAGATGAAGTAACCATTAATATGTTGAATGCTGAGGTAGATAAAAATGCTGATGCCAACGGATTTATATTCGACGGATTCCCAAGAACTGCTGCGCAGGCTGAAGCCCTAGCATCTTTAATGGAAGAAAAAAACAGTCAGATTAATGCCATGGTAGCCTTAGAAGTGGACGATGAAATTTTGGTGCAACGGTTGTTGGAACGCGGAAAATCGAGCGGACGGGCAGACGATGCCAATGAAGCTGTGATTCGCGAACGTATTGCCGAATATTACCGAAAAACAGATATCTTAAAAGAATATTACATGGCCCAAAGCAAATACCACGGGGTAGATGGTGTGGGCAGTATCGAAGAAATTACGGAGCGTTTGAGTAATGTCATCGATACGCTCTAGGGCGTTACCCCCGCCCCGATAGTTATCGGGGCGGGGGTCGGGTCTTCTGCTGTATCCCCAAGCAAGTTGGGGTATGCCGCTTCAACCCCTAACGCAAGAGTAGCTTTACATTCAAACTGAATTAAACATCCTGCCAGACAGGAACATGATATGACCGAAGGAAATTTTACAGATTACGTTAAAATTCACGTGCAGTCCGGAAAAGGAGGGCAGGGAAGTGCGCATTTACGCCGCGAAAAATACATCCCCAAGGGAGGTCCCGATGGTGGAGATGGCGGTCGTGGAGGTCATATCATTTTGAAAGCAAATGATAATATGTGGACGCTACACCACTTAAAATTTAAGCGTCACTATAGCGCAGGTCATGGAGGTTCTGGGGGTAAACAAACCAGCACCGGTGCCGATGGTGAAGATGTATACATCGAAGTGCCGTTGGGTACCGTGGTAAAAAATACGGATACTGGAGAAACCCTTAAAGAACTCATGGAGCATGGCGAAGAATTGATCCTTGCCGAAGGTGGAAAAGGAGGCCGCGGAAACAACCATTTTAAGTCGGCTACCAACCAAACTCCACGTTATGCACAACCAGGACTAGAAGGTGAAGAGGGAAATTTTACCCTAGAAATGAAAGTGTTGGCAGATGTAGGTCTGGTAGGGTTCCCGAATGCTGGAAAATCTACTTTACTTTCAGTAGTAACTGCTGCGAAACCAAAAATTGCCAACTACGAGTTTACTACATTAAAGCCCAATTTAGGGATTGTAGAGTACCGTGACCATAAAACTTTTGTCATGGCCGATATCCCGGGAATTATTGAGGGAGCTGCAGAGGGCCGCGGATTAGGACATTATTTTTTACGCCATATTGAACGGAATTCTACGTTGTTGTTCCTGATACCTGCAGATGCTCCAGATATTAAAGAACAGTACGAAATTTTGTTAGATGAACTACGGCGTTACAATCCGGAGTTGATAGACAAAAATCGATTGGTAGGAATCTCAAAAAGTGACATGCTTGACGAGGAGTTACGGTCTGAAATGAAAGCGCAACTAGATAAAGATTTTAAGGGCATTCCGTATTTGTTCTTTTCGGCAGTGGCACAAACAGGCTTAATGGAATTAAAAGATACCCTTTGGAAAATGATGAACCAAACTTCGGTTCAGGAATAAGCTGCTACTTCGAGTGTCCCGAACTCGATTCGGGAGGTATCGAGAAGTGAATATTTTATGTCTCTGAGAAACGCTTTCCGCCGGAATTTACTTCGTGAAGGTCATTTCCGAAGAGGGAACGATCACCAAGAAAATTGTTAAACAATAATAAACACGCAACGGTTCGGCAATTTTTTTGACTATTTTAGTGAAAAGCCTTGCGATGAAAACTCTATATACATTAATACTCTGTGCACTTCTGATTTCCTGCGGAACAACCGTAGGAATCGATTACGACCAAGAAACAGATTTTAGCACCTATACTACCTACAATTTTTACCCTACCATAGATTCGGGTCTTAGCGATTTAGACGACAAGCGTATTATGCAGGCTACCGATAGTTTGATGCAGCAACGCGGATTCATAAAATCAGACACACCACAGCTCTTCATCAACTTTTTTGCTAACGAAAGTATTTCTAACTCCCGAAATACCATCGGTATCGGCATTGGTAGCGGTGGCCGGAATGGCGGTGTTGGCGTAAGCGGCGGCATTCCTATTGGTGGCCGTGTGGTAAACCAATCGCTTACCGTCGATTTTATTGATGTGGCTAAAGATGACCTTGTTTGGCAGGCCGTGGCCGAAGGCGAATACAAAGAGAAAGCCTCCCCAAGACAAAGAGAGGCCTATTATTTTAATGCCATCAGTAAGATGCTAAAAAAATATCCGCCAACCGAATAAATAGGCTTCCTATTGTTCCTCAACACTTATCCGAACTCCTTCACTGTGGCTGCTAAACTCTGGTGCATACATGCTCTGTATGGTGGTAATTCCGTTGCTAAACGTACCTGCGTTGTTTACCCGTAGGTCGTATTCAAACACATAAATTCCTTTGCGTAGCGTGTCAAAAAAGAAGTTAGTACTGGCATCTTTGGTCGCTTGATAATACCCCAAACCGTCCTGCCATTTGTAGGTAGACAGCACATCAATAGGCTCTAAACCTGCCGCACGCATGTCTTTCATATGTACAAAATCCATTTCACGGTCGGCACGCAGTTCAATCCGTACCCGTACCAAATCACCTACATTCAATGTTGTTTGTGGCGTTATTGCTGAAAGTTCCTCGCCAGCGGCGGTATTCTTTTTTAGGAACAACTTTTTGCTTAATTGCAAGGGAGTCTCTGCCGAAGTAATTTTATCTAAGTCTTCAAAATACTGCCAATACAATCCGCCCCAAGCAATGCCTTCTCCTTTTTTCTCCATGGTAACCGTTGCTTTTTCGGTGGAAATTTCCGAAGTACCCCAACTGGTTTTAAAATAGCCTGTTCCGGCTTCTACTTTCACATCATCCAATTTTGAAGGATCTATCACTTCATTGCCTACCGTAACATGTACGGCATCGGTCACAGACAGCCAATCGGTACCTTGCATGAGCAGTGCGTACACCGCTTCTGAAGTCGCTTTGGTCGTACTCCATTGGTTGGTCTGCTTGTTTTTTAACAACCAAACGTTCAAATTGTCTATCGTTTCGGTGTCTTTCGTTATTTCTGAAAACACGGCAATCATCAACGCTTGAGTTTCAACCGGAGCTTGGTACCAATACCACGATGGGGTATTGCTCTTCCAGTACATCCCCAATTCTTCGCTAGTGATGCTATTTTCTTTCAGCGCCTTGGTAATTTTTGCAGCTGTGGCTGTCTTTCCGTTTCGGTGTAACACCAACGCTATCATCCCTTTCGAATAGAGATTTCGGGTATTCCAATAGGTTTCCATCTGGCTGAGGTAGTAAGTACTGATTTCTTCTACTTCTTTGCTCTTTTTTAGCTGCGGAAAAAAGCTACGCATATACAAATAGTGCGTTTGCATTCTGCTTAAATGGTCATCTTTATAATTGGGAGCCTTGGTGTATTTTGAAAGTTCTTTGTATTCTTTTACAAATTCGGCGTCTAAATAGCGCACAGCCTTTTTCAGCATGTCATCAATTCCGTCGCCTGCTGTTGCTACCCCTAATTTGTCGAGATGGCCAAAACCTGTTGCGATGTGCTGGGTAATATATCTGCTTTCATACCCGCCATTAAACCATGGCCAAGCTCCAGAATTTAACTGATTTAAACGAAGTTTATTGGCAGCCTCATTTTGTTTGCGCTGCATCAGATTAAGGTCAAACAAGAGCGCAATTCGTTTTTTTCTGCTCCGTCTCGCTTTGGGCATCGCGCAGCCAGGGTGTTTCTTGAATGAGTAACGATTTCAATTCTTCGTTTTTCTCTAAGTTACTCAACAACGCATCACTGTTGGCCCATTGGTCGAATACTGCTTTGATACGCGGATTGCTATTGGCGATTTGCGTGGCAAGGGTGTTGGCATAGTAGCGCGCAAATGTCTGCTCATTACACTCGTACGGAAATTCCATTAAATAGGGCAACGCCTGCACAGCGTACCAAGCAGGATTTGAGGTTACCTCTAACGTAAGTTTATGGTGTTTAAGGCTGGTAGACGTGGTGTTCTTCAGTTTGTCTAGCGTAAACGTCTTCGTTTGGTTAGAACGCACCCACATTGGTAGCGTTTCAGTGACCAACATGCGGTTTGAGAGTACGGGGAGCACATTTTGTTCTCCATCGCTAAAATTGGCTGTTTTGGCAATCACTTTATATTCCACCGCCTGTATGTTCGACGGAATCTTCAATCGCCATGACACTTGGGTATTGTTACTTTTTTCTACGGAAAATTCCTTGATTGCGCTACTGTTTCCTAAAGCCACATCAATCGATTTGCCAGTCACAGCGTCGCTTAATTGCAACACGGCTTGCCCAGAAAGATTTTGGTCGCTTAGGTTTGAAATTTTAGAACTAATGATAATTTCATCGCCTTCGCGCAAGAACCGTGGTGCGTTTGGCACGACCATCAATTCTTTTTGTGTCACGGTTTCAAAGGTCGAAACTTTTGTGTTTACATCTTTGGTATGTGCCAGCAATTGCAATTTCCATCGGGTCAAGGCTTCAGGAGTTGTAAAATTGAACGATACGTTTCCGTCTGCATCGGTACGCAATTGTGGGAAAAAGAAAGCGGTTTCTTGCAGATTTTTACGGATTTTAACTGTAGAAAAGTCTGTTTTTGAAGCTGATTGAGAACTTACTGCAACTCCGGCATTAACATTAAAACCTGACTCCTCAACAACTTCTTCATAAGACAACCTCATGCTAAATTTTTCATCTGCGTCTACTTCATCCGCTTCGGCTTCTAAAGTACTCACTGCATGCCCCAGTGCTTTTTTCTCTCTTTGTACTCCGTACCCTGTGACTACAACTTCGCCATCAGGTGCATTCATCTGATTTCTCAATCTATTCCGGTATTGGTCGTATTGCCACGATTGACCTGTAATGCTCAATCCAAACCAATTAAATTGATCAAACTTTGGTCGGGAATGCGGTTGGTAGTACGAGTTTCCATACCCTAAACTAATAGAACGCGTCTCAAAACTTCGGTTCGCATTGGGACGTGCCACGGCATTGTATTGGTAGGTAGGGTTCGGGTTAAATTGCCATTGTTGTGGCGCAAATTGATCTAACGAGACATCGTACATACTGGCTAGCAGCTCTGCAGAAACTTGAGCTCCATCGGGCCCTTTGACGTTAAAACTCCATGTTTCAGGAACTCCAGGTTCCAATTTATCGCGGAAGGTGTTGGTTTCTATGGTTAGTTCTGTGTCTGGCCGCGGAACAACAACCGATTTCGTGCCGCCTTCATAACTGTTAAATGCCGTAAAACTATAATGAATCGCGAATCCGCCAAGGTCTTCCGAAGTAACTGGAACAGCAATGGTTTTTGAATTTTTGTTCAAAGTAATTATAAAGATCTCTACCAGTTTCTTTTCCTTTTCTACGGAAAGCGTCACGGCAATGTCTGCATTCGATTTTAAGGTAACGAAGGCTTTGTCGCCCGGCTCATACGTCTGTTTGTCGAATGCTATCGAAAACAAATCATTATCGGCTGGCGTTTCATCTTTATCGCTGTACAATTGTATGTACGCTTTTGAAATTACTTCCTGGCCAAATTTGTCATTTGTTTCAGCAACAATAATGTATGCACCAGACTTCCATCTTTTGAGGTTTCCAAGTTCAATTTTGTCTATATCGTCAGTACGAATGTTTTTACTGAAAACTTCTTCGCCCTGTTCCCAGTTTTGCATTTCGCCTTCATTTTTATAGGGATCGTGCGGAAAGAGTTCTTTAAATCGTTTCTCCGAAAACCCTTGATAATCGGGTGCTGACCAAGGCCTAGCACGCAGCACATTTTCAGGAGCTTTTAGTTTGTAAATCGTAACGTTTACCTCTGCAGCTACTTTTTCACCATTCAGGTTTTTAGTAGCAATTGCTAAACTTTCATTTTTGTCCTGCTTATCTATACGCTCTGGCGCTTGCAGTTGTATGGTGAGCGCGTGATATCCTACATTCACGATGGTAGTAGTGCTTTGGGTTTCGCCATTGATGTCTGTAACATCGGCCGTAATTTCATATTGAAAAACGGGTTGCCCGGCTTTATCTACACTACTGTCGGGTATTGCCTTAAAGTCGATTGTATATTCGCCCTTATTATTGGTAGTGGTTTCACCAAAAGTGATTTCTTGGCCTTCGCCATAGTTTATATTCCTACCCCAATAGTACCACCTCGGATAATTCACTTTGCGGGTCACTTTATAGCTAACCTGGGCATTTGTGATGGTGCTACCTGAGAACGAAATCGCTTCTCCGTGTACTTTAATGCTGTCGTTTACGCGATAGGTTTCAGTTATGGGCTTAAAATTGGTTTCAAATTTGGGGCGTTTGTATTCTTCGACATTAAAATAGATTTCAGAAGAAAATTGTTTAGAATCTGCGCTACTTATTTGCAGGTGAAACTGGCCTGTTAACACGCCAACAGGCAACACAAACTCTCCCGCAACCGTACCAAATTCATTTGTATTTAATGAAAGTTGGGCGATGTCTTCATAATTAGCATCATATAAACGCACCAAAAGCTTTTGATCGGGAAGTACAACGGATGTATTGTTTTCTTTTTTAAACACAATCCCTTTAAAATAGACGGTTTGTCCAGGTCTGTAGATACTTCGGTCTGTAAATAGCGCGCTGTGGTAAGTATGGGTTTCATTATTGCCAGAATACCTTGCGTACGAAGAATAATTGTTGAACTGGGCACTGTCATTTCCATGTGCAACATGAACGGAATAATTAGTGTAGTTCTTAGAATTCCGAAGGGTTACAAAACCTTTCGAATTGGTTGAGAGGGTGCGCGTTTTGCCATTTCTATTCAATTCTTTGATGGTACATTTTGCATTTGCGATAGGTTGGCCGTTTAAACGGTTTACGATCTGAAACAGTGTTTGGTTTTCATCTTTTGAATGCACCAATGCGATGTTGGTGTATTGTAGTTCGGTATGGTCAAAAAGACGTTTGTTTTCGGTGTTTGTAGGGGTTAGTAAAAATAAATAAGAACCTTGCGAAAAGCCAGGGAGTAAGATTTCGGTACTGTGATTTTGGTAGTCGCCTTCGTCGGGCAATTGTTGTGTCCATCTTTTTTCGAGTGAAAGTTTTTCGATATAGTTTCGTTTCTTTTCCTTGTCGTAAATTTTGCTGAGCGCTTCTTTTTGTTTTGCTGAAAACTGATATACCGAAAGTTGGATAGCTTGTGTATTTGAATACGTAATTTTTACGCGGCTATTTTGTTGAATGGGAAGATATGTTTCTGCTTGCAATGTAACTTGCCGATTGGTGATGGTTGCCAATAACGATGCGGCTTGGGAAGCTACAAAAGTGTCAGGAAAAGTTGCAATAAGTTCTTCGCAAATGGCGAGTGCTTCCTTCTTTTTCCAGCGATGGGTTTCATTTTCTCCTGGGTTGTAGGTGTTTCCTTGATAATAAAAATGCTGTGCAATCTCAAAATTGTAGATAGCTTTTGCATACCCGTTCTTCATACTGTTTTTTCCAGCTTCTAGGGCTGAAAAAAACAGTGCATCGGTATCTGCAAAATGGCCGTTGTTCTTAACGAATTCAAGACGTTCAGAATCGACAGCAGCTAAGGGAATCTCGTTATTCCTGCTCGTATGGAAATCGATTAGCTTTTGATAAACTTGCAATGCCTTCAATTCTAAGGAAAGACTGTCTTTTGACGTGAGCGAAACGGATCTAAATTTACTATAATCAGATACATACGAAGCTTCTGTAATCTCGAAAGCATCGATGGGCTTGTTAATGGAGTTTTCTGGAGTTTTGAAAAATTGGAGCGCGTTGTGGGCTAAAAAATCGTAGAGGGTGGGGCGAAGTTCTGCAGACTCTTCGTACATTCTCAAAATAGGCTCAAAAGCTTCAGTGGTGGTTGTTTGTAGCTGTTGTTCGTTTTGTAGTGATTGCTCGTAATAGCTGGAAATTTCAGCAAACAGTGTTTCTAAATCCCACGTTCTGAAATCGGTTGCATCAACTTTGTTGGCTGTATTCGTACGGTCGTAGAACTGATAGCGGTGCTGCTGAAAATAATCCCAATACAATTTTGCCAACATATTTTGCAATACGTTTTTTGTGGGTGATTGTGTGTTTGCAATCATTTCCTTGAAATCATTAACTACGGTCAACTGCGAATTTTCTTCCAAGATCATCGCGAACTTGCTTTTAAACAGCAGGGTTTTTATGAGTTGGGCCTGGTTGTTTTCTGCTTTTGCCTTGGCTTCAATCTGTGAGACAATTTCTAGCGCCGATTTAGGAGTATCTGCAATTTCTAGCTTTTCAACTTGGGTCCATAGAATACTGTATTGATTGTCTTGGGCATTGATGGAGGCCATAGCAAATAAGGTAATAATGATGGTATAAAGCGTTTTCATAGCTGTTTAATTTTCCGAAAGGTACAAGCAGCAGACCTCTTGGATTACGAATAATGAGTTTTAATAGACAAAAAATGAGCCAAACAGTAGTTTCGGTTAGGGAACTACGTTTAAAGGCATGTCTATTTTCAATATCATAAATTTCATCCCAAAATAAGTTTGGAACTGTATTTGTATAAAGTTACCAAAACCTATAAAATGGAAGCCTCGTTGCTTCATTTGTTTTTAAGAAGATTTACAAAGCACTATATTTGAAACTTTAAAACACCTCAATGAAAAACCTACTTTTCTTATTGCTATTTCCTGCATTACTTTCTGCGCAAACCACCTTCGATAGGGCAGAGGCCTACTTTAAAAAGGAACAATTTAGCAAAGCAAAACCCTTGTTTCAGCAATACTTGAAAGAGCATCCCAATCACCAGAAAACCCGCGAGTATTTAGGTGACATCGCTGGCTATAAAAAAGATTGGGATACCGCAATCGATTTCTACGAAGATCTGGTTGAAGAAAATGATAGAAGCGCTAATTACCATTTTAAGTATGGAGGCGCTTTAGGGATGAAGGCGTTGTCTATAAGTAGAATCAGGGCAGCAACCTACATTGGTGATATCAAAGAACATTTTGAAAGGGCCGCTACCTTAGACCCCAACCATATTGAAGTGCGTTGGGCCTTGGTAGAATTTTATATGCAACTGCCCGGGATTATCGGCGGAAGCGAGAAGAAAGCCACCAAATATGCCAACCAGTTGCTAAAAATATCTCCCGTAGATGGATATTTGGCCAACGGTTATATAGCCGAATATGACGATCGGCCGGCAGATGCTGAACGGTATTACAAAAAAGCAATCAATGTGGGCGGTTCACCACATACGTATGAAAAGTTAGCCGAACATTACGAAAAAAACAACAAGCCGAAAGAAGCGCTAGAAACAGCGAATAAATCGTTGCAAATACACAAACGGAACAGCCTGAACTACCAAATTGGAAAGATTGCTGCGCAGTATAATCTCGATGCAGAACTGGGTATTAACTGCCTGCAAGCTTATATTGAAAATCATTCGGTGCGCGATGGCGTACCAAAAGATTGGGCGTATTATAGACTGGCACAGATCTATAAAAACTTAGGGAAGAAAAATACCGCCTTGCAATGGATTAACAAAGCGTTGGCCGATAGACCCGATTTTGAGCAGGCCCTAGACGAAAAGAAACGAATTGAAGCGTTGTAAGACGCAAATGTGTTCTGGCTCTGGTCAGAAAAATTTTCATTCAGGCGGAAGCTCAACCAGACAAATTCTTATAACTTTACAGGGTTGATGGCCTTGCTCTCAACCGTGAAACCATAAACTTCTCAACTAAAAATGCGAGTACATTTTATAGCCATAGGCGGCGCAGCCATGCACAATCTTGCATTGGCATTACATCAAAAAGGATATCAGGTTACGGGTAGTGACGACGAAATTTTCGACCCCTCTAAGTCTCGTTTGGAGGCCAAAGGGTTGCTTCCGAAGGAATACGGTTGGTTTCCTACTAAAATTTCCGCAGAAATTGACGCTATCATTCTTGGGATGCACGCTAAAGAAGACAATCCTGAATTGTTAATGGCGAAAGAACTGGGGCTCACCATTTACAGTTATCCTGAATTTTTATACGAGCAAGCTAAAAATAAGACCCGCGTCGTGATTGGTGGAAGTCATGGTAAAACAACAATTACCTCAATGATTCTCCACGTGATGCACTACCACAATAGAGATGTAGATTATATGGTGGGAGCACAGTTAGAGGGTTTTGACACCATGGTAAAACTCACCGAAGAAAATGATTTTATGGTGTTGGAAGGGGATGAATATCTTTCGTCGCCCATAGATAGACGCCCAAAATTTCATCTGTACAAACCAAATATTGCACTGTTGAGCGGGATTGCGTGGGATCATATCAATGTGTTTCCTACCTATGAAAATTACGTAGAACAGTTTGAAATTTTTCTTACGGAAATTACCAATGGCGGAACCATTATCTATAACCAAGAAGATGCAGAGGTAAAACGCGTGGTAGAATCGAGCACGGCCACCATAAAAAAAGTCGCCTACGGAACGCCCGAATATACCGTTGAAGAAGGAACCACTTTGCTTGAAACACCCGAGGGGCCAATGCCTATCGAGGTTTTTGGAAAACATAACCTGAACAATCTGGAAGGTGCCCGGTGGATTTGCCAACTCATGGGAATAGATGCAGACGATTTCTACGAAGCGATTGCAACGTTTAGCGGAGCCAGTAAACGCTTAGAATTGATTGCTGAAACCGATACGGCCATTGCCTATAAAGATTTTGCACATAGCCCGAGTAAGGTAAAAGCAACTACTCAAGCCCTTAAAAATCAGTATCCCGACCGCAAACTCATAGCGTGTTTGGAATTACATACGTACAGCAGCTTAAATCCAGAATTTCTAACCGAATACCAAGGCGCACTAGATGCAGCAGATGTGGCGGTAGTTTTTTATTCTCCACATGCGGTAATGATTAAAGGATTGGAAGAAATTAAGAGAGAGCAAATTACAGAAGCGTTTCAGCGGGACGACTTGACCGTTTTTACGAACCCGGCCGATTTCAAAACCTTTTTGTACAACCAAGATTTTGATGATACGTCTTTGCTGCTCATGAGCAGTGGGAATTATGGCGGATTGGATTTTGCTGAGGTGAAGGATTTTATAGCGTAATTTTCTAATTACAGTCGTTCGTAAATACCCGTAACGAAGTTCAAAATATCATTCTTTGAACTTTCAATTAACCGTTGTTTCGCCAACTCAAAATCTTCGGCATTTTTATCTTGCGATAGCTTAAACTTGCCTTCCCAATTTGTGATGTCAATCTCGAATGCCTGAATGTAATTGATGAGCCGGTCCATTCGCGGGTCGTCCATGGCTAGTTTAAATTTGTGCTCGGGTTGCTCTAGGAAATCGGTCATGGCGACCATGGTCTGCTTTGCAGTTTCAGGGTCGTTTACGAGTTGTATGGTGCCTGTAATATGCACTATAATGTAGTTCCAGGTGGGGAGCTGCGGCGTGTTGTACACACTTGGCGAAATATAACAATCGGGTCCTTTAAATACCACCGTTACTTGGGCACCATTGACCAAAGTTTGCACTTGCGGATTTTGCCTATCGATATGCGCGACTAACTTGCCCGAAGTTTCGTTGTAGATAATTGGGATATGCGTTACAAAAGGCGTGTTCCCTTCCGCAGAAACCAACATCCCGAATGGGTATGCCTTCATCACGGCAATCATTTTTTGCTGGTCGTCGGTTTGGTGATGGGGTGGTGGATACACTTCGATACAATTTTACTCCTATGTCGCAAAATCACTCAGCGACCTTTGTTAAGTAGGAAATTAATAAAACTCTTATTTACTATAATTCAATGATTTAAGGTCCCTGAGTAATTCCGACTTCATGTCGGGATTGTATCGAAGGGCCGGTTATTTCGTTAGCTCCACAAACAATTTTTCTAAGGTTCGGTTTTTTTGGTGTAGCTGCAATATTTTAAGTCCGTTATCATGTGCAAAATCGAATACTTTACTACGCATGTCTTCTTGGTTGCTAAAATACAGGTGGTATACAAACCCAACTGGATTCTCTACTTTTGAAATCTTCGGTAATTTTTCTAACGCGACGGTTTCAACACGATAATCGAATTCTACTTCAACAATTTGCTGTTTGTCGTCGGTGAGTTCCTTTAAGTTTTTATCTAATACAATTTCACCTTTGTTGATGATGATCACACGGTCACAAATAGCTTCTACTTCTTGCATGATGTGGGTAGAGAGCAGCACTGTTTTGCTTTTTCCTACCGATTTTATGAGTTCGCGTATTTCAATGAGTTGGTTGGGGTCTAAGCCCGTAGTGGGTTCGTCTAATATGAGCACTTCAGGATCGTGCAGTAGTGCGGTGGCCAAACCAACACGTTGGCGATACCCTTTAGACAGCTGCCCAATTTTTTTATGTGCTTCAGGTGTGAGTCCGGTTTGTTGAATCAGTTCTTCTATCTTAGTTTTTGGAATACTGTAGATTTCAGCATTAAACGCAAGATATTCTTTCACGTACATTTCAAGATATAAGGGGTTGTGTTCTGGAAGGTAACCAATACTTTTTTGCACCTTTTTTTGTGCTTCGGAAACAGAAAAACCATTTACGGTGGCGGTTCCTTCTGAAGGAGAGAGATAGGTGGTCAATATTTTCATTAGTGTTGATTTCCCGGCACCATTTGGGCCTAAAAATCCGACAATCTCTCCCTTCTTAATTTCGAATGAGACGGCGTCCAGTGCTTTTTGCGAGCCGTACGATTTCGTTATATTTTCAACATGTATTGACATAGAAATAGGAATTACACAAAGCTAACGATACTAATTGAAATCTTCATTTTAAAAAAAGCTTAAAAAGTTTTATCCCTCTATCGAAATAGCTATTTTAGCATTCAATTAAAAAAACAAATGAAAAACGCGTTCCATATTTGGTGGCATTATACTAACTGAAACCTCAGGGCGCTTATTGTTTGTTAATACGAATATACGTTTAAGTCCCATGGGGACTTTTTTTTTGCTGAAAATTTGACGCATACGATACTATGGAGAATAAAAAGGAACTTAGAAATTGGTTGAATGCTATGCAATTGGCGCATCCGCTCGTAATTGCAGGGCCTTGTAGTGCCGAAACCGAACAACAAGTGCTTAAAATTGCACATCAATTAAAAGATACAGATGCCACCGTGCTGCGGGCAGGTATTTGGAAACCTCGTACCCGTCCCGGTAATTTTGAAGGTGTTGGCGCGCTAGGTTTAAAATGGTTGCAAAAGGCGAAAGAGGAAACGGGTATGCTCACAACTACCGAAGTTGCCAATGCCAACCACGTAGATTTGGCGCTAAAGCACGATGTAGATATTTTATGGGTAGGCGCGCGAACTACAGTGTCACCTTTTATCGTGCAGGAATTGGCAGATGCATTACAAGGAACCGATAAAATTGTATTGATTAAAAATCCGGTGAATCCTGACCTTGCGTTATGGTTGGGTGCGGTAGAACGCTTTTATGAAGCGGGAGTGACAAATCTAGGGGTAATACACCGCGGTTTTTCAACCTATGAAAAAAACACGGTATCGCAACAATCCAGAATGGCAAATCCCAATCGATTTACAGAATCGTTTTCCTGATTTACCACTAATTTTAGATCCGTCGCATATTGCAGGGAAACGGGATATTATTTTCGATTTATGCCAGACAGCATTAGACCTGAATTATGACGGGTTGATGGTGGAGACTCATTTCGACCCTGATAATGCGTGGAGTGATGCTGCTCAGCAGATTACTCCATCGACACTAGACCAAATGACAGTAGATTTACGGATCAGGAAAAAAGGGGATGAGGCACTAGCGTTTCAAAATGAATTGAACACTTTACGTACTCAAATCGATGTGATTGATAACAAAATTGTGGAGATGATGGGCAAGCGTATGAAGATAGCCGATAGCATCGGGGGCTTGAAAAAGGAGCACAACGTCGCTATTTTACAGGTAAAAAGATGGAACGAAGTATTGGGCAGAATGATTTTGAGGGGTGAAGAAAGCGATTTGAGCGAAGAGTTTATTCTGAAGCTTTACAAGGCAATTCACCAGGAATCTATCAATCACCAAAAGAAAATCATCAATGAGTAAAAGTTTTTGCAATTTTGTAAGATGAAGGGCGTAGTTTACAAATCTACAGGCAGTTGGTACACGGTAAAATCTGAGCAAGGCGATTTTTACGAGTGTCGAATCAAGGGGAAATTCAGGATGGACGGAATTAAAAGTACCAATCCTGTTGCCGTTGGAGACCATGTGGCGTTTAAAATTGAAACTAAAGGTGATGAAACCGTAGGCGTCATCCATAAAATTGAAGCTCGGGAAAATTATATCATTCGTAAAAGTGTCAACCTCTCTAAGCAAACCCATATCATTGCTGCCAATATAGATGTGGCTTTTTTGTTGGTTACATTAAACAATCCGCCCACGTTTACCACATTTATAGATCGTTTTTTGGTCACGGCAGAAGCCTATCATATCAAAGCGGTGTTGCTGTTTAATAAAATTGACACCTACACAGAAGACGAATTACTTGAAATTAAATTCTTGGCGGCGCTTTATCGAAATATCGGGTACGAATGTATTGGTATTTCCGCAGCGACAGGCAAGAACGTAGAAAAGGTGAAAGTACTGATGAAAGAAAAGGTGTCTATGTTTTCGGGCCATAGCGGCGTGGGAAAATCTACCTTAGTAAACGCTATTGAACCTTCGCTACAGCTTAAAACTTCGGAAATTTCAGAACAACACAAACAAGGGCAGCATACCACAACTTTTGCTGAAATGTATGATCTCTCATTTGATGCTAAAATAATCGACACCCCAGGGATAAAAGGATTTGGGGTGGTAGAAATGGACAAAGAAGAATTAGGTGATTATTTCCCAGAATTTTTTGAACGTAAGCAAGACTGTAAATTTAATAACTGCCTGCATTTAGAAGAACCGCAATGCGCCATAAAAGAGGCGTTGGAGGAAGAAGAGATCGCTTGGTCACGTTATAAAAGCTATCTGCAAATTTTGGAAGGGGAAGAAGAACACTACAGAAAAGATATTTATGACAAGGAATAACTTTTAGTGAACAGCCAGCCTGAATCGAACGTATGTTGGGGCGGGTGAGCAGACTTTTTGAAAGGTAGGAGGAGTAATCACGGGTATTCTATTAAATTTTAACCATTAACCATTAACCATTAACCATTAACCATTAACCATTAACCATTAACCATTAACCTTATAATGAGAATCGTACTACAACGTGTAAAGCAAGCAACAGTTACTGTTTCTGGAGAAGTTGTTGCTGAAATTGGCAAAGGTTTTTTGGTTTTATTAGGAATTGAAGCGGAAGATACTGTAGAAGATAGCAAATGGCTGTGTGGTAAAATCGCGAAGTTGCGGGTTTTTTCAGATGAAAATGGAGCCATGAATAATTCGATTCAGGATGTAGACGGTGACATCATCGTGGTGAGTCAGTTTACCCTACATGCCAGCACTAAAAAGGGGAATCGGCCTTCTTTTATTAAAGCGGCACGTCCCGACCAGGCAATAACACTTTACGAACAATTTGTAACACTTTTAGAACAAGAACTCAATAAAAAGGTGGGTACAGGAGTCTTCGGAGCCATGATGGATGTAGCTTTAGTGAATGATGGTCCGGTGACAATAACCATCGATTCAAAATCTAAAGAATAAAATTTTGTAGGTTCTTTCTGAACTTATTAAATTGCCCCATTATTGAATCTGCATGAAATTTTTTAGTTTACTATTGTTGTTCCTTACAACAAGTATTTCGCTCGCCCAATATCCAGTACGTGATATTCCAATTAATTTAAGAAACAAGGTTAACGCTGTAGTACGTAATAATGAAACTATAATAACCCTGAACGATTTTAATGATATGAATATCATGCAAAAGGAAGTAGGCACGATATTGAACAAAAACGGTTTAGAACTAATGAAGACCTATTTACATTTTGATAAAAGTACGAATGTAAAAAAGATTAGCTTGCGAATTTTCGATGCAAATGGCGAAGAAATCAAAAAGTATAAAAAACGTGATTTTACAGATGTAAGTGCTTCAGGGAACAGTCTTTATATGGACTATCGTGTTATGTACTATAATTATGTTCCACCAAAATATCCATTCACATATGAGTTTACTACAGAAATTGCAACATCGTCTACAGCTTTTATCCCAGCATGGACTCCTGTAGCATTTACTCAAGTTAGTGTCGAAAAAGCCTCCTACAGTATTTTAAACCAAAATCAAATTCCGATTGTTTTCAAGAAAAATAATCTTGATGCTTTTAATGTGCAAATAAGTGAGTCTCCACGAGAATATCATTTTGTCGTTGAGAACATTCCATATTTCGAATCAGAGGTTTTAAGTCCGATTTTATATGAATTTGTTCCTACAGTTCGAGTTTCTTTAGAAAAATTTCAGTTACGTAATACACCGGGTTTTGCGAAAAATTGGAAAGACTTAGGAGTGTGGCAGACCCAAGCACTGCTTCGGGGTAGGGATGAAATTTCAGAGGCTACTAAAGCACAAATAGATCAGTTGGTCTCGGGAGTAAAAGACCCTAAAGAAAAGACGAGACTTATTTATGAATTCATGCAAAATAAAACCCGATATATTAGTGTTCAAGTGGGAATAGGTGGATGGCAGCCTTCTACGGCATTAGAAGTTGACGATTTAAGCTATGGCGACTGTAAAGGCCTTTCTAACTATACCATGGCATTGTTGAAGTCTCAAGGAATTGATTCGTATTACACATTAGTTAACTCCGGTAAAGAAATATTCGAGACAGAGGATGATTTTGTGTCGCTTCGATTTAACCATGCTATTTTAGCTGTTCCTTTTGATGATGAATTAGTATTTCTTGAGTGTACTAGCCAAACTACTCCTTTTAACTACATGGGAAGTTTTACAGATAATAGAAATGTACTCATGATGACACCAGAGGGTGGAGTGATTGCCAAAACACCTAAATATAAAGCTGGGGAAAATCTGCAACAAACACAAGTAACAGCTGTCATCGATGAAAATTTTCGTATCACAGGAACTTTTGAGCAAAAATCAAAAGGGGTGCTCTACCAAAATCGGTATCATATTGAATCTGACACAAAGGATGACATGGAAATGAATTATAAGGGGTTGTGGGGTCACTTGAACAATTTGTCATTAGGGAACGTATCTTTTGAAAATGACAAAAGAAACATTGTATTTAAAGAGAAGATAAATTTTGAGGTCGATACATATGTTTCAACAGCTGGAGACAGGGTTTTGGTAAATCCTAATATATTCAATAGGCATGATAAAATTTATGCAAATGATAAGGATCGAAAATTTCCTTTGGAAATAGAAAGAGGAGCTACTTATCAGGATGAAATTGAAATTATTCTACCTAAAGGATATACTCTTGAAGCAGCATTCGACCCGATAGAAATAACTACAATATTTGGAACTTATAATGCCTCAGTTGAATTGAGCGCTTCAAATACAATTTTATATAAAAGACACCTTCAGCTGCTTTCTGGAACTTTTCCACCTGAATCGTTTAATGATTATGCAAGCTTTGTCAGAAACGTGACTAAAAAGGATAAATCTAAAATCGTACTCTCAAAAATATAACCATTATGAAATTACACTATTTGCTTCTTTGTTTATTACTCACTACAGTCACGGGTATTTCGCAAAATTTTAAATACGGTAAAGTTTCTAAAGAAGAACTTGCTGAAAAATCAAATCCGTCGTATCCAGATGCAGACGCCACCGTGCTTTATCGCGATTACAAAGTTGCGTTTACTTTCAAACAAGGAGAGGGGTTCATTCAAAAGTCCACGGTTCATGAACGCATTAAAATTTATAATAAAGACGGGGCAGAATGGGCAAGAAAAAATGTTATTACCTACAACGATGGTGGAAATAGAGAAACTTTCGATCTAAAAGGTGTTACCTATAACTTAGTGAATGGCGATGTTGAAAAGCAGAAATTAAAGAACAGTGCTGTTTTTGAAGAGCGTATCAGTAAATACCGCGTAAACAATAAATTTACCATGCCAGACATTCGTCCGGGAAGTGTAATTGAATATGAGTATGTCATTGAATCTGGTTTCAGCACAATCGATGATATCGAGTTGCAGTACACCATTCCGATTAATAAGGAAATAGTTGAATTGAAAATACCAGAATTTTTTGTGTACAATATTCAATCGAACCCAAAAGCTTCCGTAGCATTCAATTTTGAAACAGATTCGAGAGAAAAAGAAGTGAATTTCCGTGCAAGAAGTGGATTGGGATCGGCCAACTATGGTAGCTATAATTCTAATAATTCTGCCACACGAGCAGGAACGAGTACGTATAAAGAAATAGAATATAGTTTGGAAGAAAGCAATATACCACCCCTCAAAACGGAGCCATTTGTAGATAACCTGAGAAATTACCAAGCGCGGTCTATTTGGGAATTGGCAATGATCAACGACCCTAACGGTATCCCAGAAAATTTTGCAACTAGTTGGGAGGCCGTTTCTAAGAGTGTGTTCGAAAGCGAAGCTTTTGTAAACGAGATTAAACGTACCAATTATTACGAAGCTGATTTGGCTACAGCGCTTAAAGATGCTACAAGTCCTGAGCAAAAGATGGCAATCATCCACAATTTTGTAAAAAATAAAGTAAAGTGGAACAACTATGTGGGGTACTTTCCAGAAAAAGGAGTGAAAAAAGCCTACAGCGAAGGTACAGGAAATACTGCCGATATCAACCTCATGCTCATCTCTATGTTACAGCATGCCGGATTAACCGCATACCCAGTCTTGGTGAGTACTAAAAAGAATGGAATCCCTGTGTATCCTACCCGCGAAGGATTTAATTATGTAATCGCAGCTGTAAACCACAATGGCAGTTTTTATATTTTAGATGCGACTGATCCATTCTCGAATATCAATATGTTGCCAGAGCGCGCAATGAACTGGCAGGGCAGATTGATACGTCCCGATGGTAGCTCAGATTGGGTAGGACTTTATCCAAGTTATATGTCAAAAAAATTAACCTACGTACAGGCCGAAATTGATAATGATAATCTTACCGCAAAGGTTAGAGAACGAAAAGGAGGCCACTACGCTAAAGACTATCGTACTGCTTACGCAGGCAGCGCTACTGAAGTAAAAACAAAGGCAATAGATACCAATTCTGAAGCAGTCGAAATTTCCGAATTTGAAGCCAAAGATGTAAAAAGCTTAAAAGATAATTTAAGCCTAAGCTACACCGCAACATCAAATTCGTTGGTAGAGGAAATCGCGGGTGACCTTTATGTATCGCCCATGCTCTATTTTGCCCAAACAGAAAACCCTTTTAAAGACAGTAGCCGTACCTACCCTATCTTTTTTGAATACCCGAAGTCTGAGAAGTATAACATTACCATTAAAATTCCGGAAGGATATAAAGTAAAATCATTGCCAGACGCCATTCAGGCAAACTTGGCTGGAAATACGGGGAGTTATACATATTTGGTGAAAGAAGCACCAGGAGTTGTGCAACTAGCTGTATCTTTAGACATCAATACGCCTATTATCCTTCCACAAGATTACGAATATGTAAAGGGGATGTTTACTCAAATTACTGAAAAGGAAAAGGAGAAAATCGTGTTCACAAAAATATAGCAATGGATTTACAAAACGCCCAAAAAGATGTTGATACGTGGATTAAAAAACACGGGGTTCGGTATTTTAATGAACTAACCAACATGGCCCAACTTACGGAAGAAGTAGGTGAAGTAGCCCGTATTATTGCGAGACGTTATGGCGAGCAAAGTGAAAAGGAAAGTGATAAACACAAAGATTTGGGTGAAGAATTAGCCGATGTAGTCTTCGTCGTACTTTGTTTAGCCAACCAAACAGGCGTAGATTTGCAAACAGCTTTTGACGCAAAGTTAAAACTGAAAACCGAACGCGATCACGATCGGCATCAAAACAATGAAAAACTGAAATAATGTTTAAAAGGGTTATTTCCCATCAAGGTTTTTGGAAGTCGGTCGTAGTGCTCAGCCTGGCTTATGCCATCATTATGTATGTAATTCAATGGGGGCTCGCAGGAAGGTGGTCCGAATTTTTTTCAGCTAAAGCAGTGGTATTGCTTATTTTTATCTTCGGAAGTTTTCTAGTTGGGTTCTTAGTTACCTACGGAAAATTCTGGAGAAAGTTGAAAGAACAAGATTACAAGAAATGAAGGTTTCCCTGCGCACGTCGCGCCACGTGAAAAAGGCCGCAGTTCAAATCACGGGTTCAAAGAGTGAAACCAACAGATTGCTTATTCTACAAGCACTGTATCCCAGTCTTACCATAAAAAATAGTTCAGAAAGTGATGACAGTGTCGTGCTAAGCAAGTCGTTGGCAACCACCAAGGGCACAATAGATGTGCACCATGCGGGCACAGCCATGCGGTTCCTAACCGCTTATTTTGCTGCAAATGATGGTGCTGAAATAGTGCTCACAGGTAGTGAACGAATGCAACAACGCCCGATTGGGATTTTAGTAGATGCACTAAAAATGTTGGGTGCAGATATATCGTATATAAATAAAGAAGGATTTCCACCGCTTAGAATTGTAGGTAGAAATCTAACTGAAAACAAAGTGACCCTACAAGCAAATGTGAGCAGTCAGTTTGTTTCGGCATTGCTACTCATTGCGCCGTCGTTGCACAATGGGCTCGAACTTACATTGCAAGGTACAGTCACCTCAAGACCCTATATCGAGATGACAATGGGGTTGTTAGACCAAGTGGGGGTGCGTTATCATATATTGGCCAATTCTATAAAGATAGATCCTTGTAAAGCATTAGAAAGCAATTGTATAACAGTAGAAAGTGACTGGAGTTCGGCTTCCTATTTTTATAGTTTCGTAGCGCTGTCAGAAGATCTCGAAATCACCTTAGAAAGTTTCAAGTCTGAAAGCTTACAGGGTGATAGTGCGTTGGTCTCATTATACAAACAGTTGGGTGTAACTACTGTTTTTTCTGAAAAAGGAGACAAAATCACCCTGTCTAAGGCTTCCGTGACACTCCCTGAGATGTATACAGCAGATCTTTCAGATACACCAGATATTGCACAAACTATTGCCGTTACTTGCTTTGGATTGGGGATTGGATGTAAACTAATCGGTTTGCATACGCTAAAAATTAAAGAGACAGACCGATTGACGGCCCTCAAGACAGAACTTCAAAAATTAGGAGCTACCGTTCAGATTACAGAGGCTACGCTAGAAGTATCACCTTCCGATGCGATTGTAGAAAATGTAGCCATCAACACTTATAACGACCACAGAATGGCTATGGCATTTGCGCCGTTGGCACTTAAATGCCCAATACTAATTAACGATGCAGAAGTGGTTTCAAAGTCATTTCCAACGTTTTGGGACGATGTGAAAACCATCGGTTTGGAGGTAACATAATACCCTAAAGTTGGGTTTTTGGCTATATAGATCTATAATATCACTGAGAAAGCTTAGATAAACAGGAAATCTTTAATAATAATGGTCTATTTACTTGACAACCCCTATGCTGAGGTTGTATATTTGCAGCTTTTTACATTAAATAGCTACCGTTATGGGAATGAAACTTTCGAACTTCAATTTTAACCTTCCACAAGAACTTTTGGCAGAGTACCCTGCTCCTAACAGAGATGAGGCTCGGCTTATGGTATTGAACCGGAAAGAAAAGACGATTGAGCATAAAATGTTCAAGGATTTGATCGATTATTTTGAAGAGGAAGATGTTTTGGTGCTTAACAACACCAAAGTATTCCCTGCTAGACTTTACGGAAACAAAGAAAAAACAGGAGCGCGTATCGAAGTATTCTTGTTACGGGAACTAAATCCGGAAACCCGTCTTTGGGACGTGTTGGTAGACCCTGCACGTAAAATTCGTATCGGAAACAAATTATACTTTGGTGAAGACGAATCGTTGGTGGCTGAGGTAATAGACAATACCACAAGCCGCGGTCGTACCCTTCGTTTTTTGTTCGATGGGTCGTACGAAGAATTTAGAAGTAAACTAACCGAACTGGGCGAAACACCACTTCCGAAGTACATTAAAAGAGAAGTAGAGCCTGAAGACGCAGATAGATACCAAACTATTTTTGCGAAAGAAGAAGGTGCAGTAGCAGCTCCCACTGCAGGACTCCATTTTTCAAAACATTTGCTAAAACGCCTAGAGATTAAAGGTGTTAATTTTGCTGAAGTAACATTGCACGTAGGTCTCGGAACCTTTAGCCCCGTAGAGGTGGAGGACCTTTCGAAACATAAAATGGACAGCGAAGAAATTGCCATTGCAAAAGATGCAGTGAAGATTATAAACGAAGGGATTGAGAAAAAACGCCGTATCTGTGCGGTTGGGACCACGGTAATGCGTGCCTTGGAAAGTTCAGTTTCTTCAAATGCAACCTTAAACGACTATGCGGGATGGACCAATAAATTTATTTTTCCACCCTACGATTTCAGTATTGCAAACATGATGGTGACCAATTTCCACACACCAAAATCTACCTTGTTGATGATGGTATCAGCTTTTGCTGGTCACGAATTTATCAAAGAGGCATATGCCGAAGCAATTAAGGAAAAATATCGATTTTATACCTATGGAGACGCGATGTTGATACTTTAACAATGCATCACATATTCAACCTTAGTAATCCCGGCGTTTTGTCGGGATTTTTTGTTTTAGGACGTTTTGTTTTTATAGTATCATTTTTTTCAATTATATTAGATTGTTAATTAGGCGCCTAACGCATATCAATTTGGATAAAAAACTACTTTTCTTTTGTTGTCTCTTTCTCTCGTTGGCAAGTTTTGCCCAAGACGAAGAGGCTATCCCTGTGAGCTGGCGTTACGACATTGCAACATCTGTTGTTCCGATCGAGCTTCCGCCTATAGATTTTACAGTTATTCGCCAGCAAGATAGCGTGAATGACCTCGATAAGTCACTTCCTTGGCGTTATGGTATACAGCAAGCTATTTCGATTGATCTGAGAGAGCAAGGCGAACGTATCGTACTGCCAAATGGAGATAAAATTTGGCGATTGGCATTTATATCTGAAGATGCAGTAAATCTAAGTGTAAATTTCAGTAAATTCTTTCTTCCTTTTGGTTCAAAATTGCAGTTGTATAGCGGAAATAGACAAGATATTTCAAAACAATATACAGTAGCAGATAATAGACCAAACCGACGAAGCGGCTCTTGGTATGTTGAAGGAGATGAAATTTGGATCGAATATTTTGAACCTTCGGAAGTAGCGCAACCTTTTAAACTTGAAATTGAAAGTATTATTCATGGATACCGAATGGGCCCTGTGTCACAATTTGTTGACGATACCCGCGGTCTGAACGATTCGGGAAGTTGCAACTACGATGTAAATTGCCCTGTAGGAGAAGATTTTGACGGATTAAAAGAGAACCTTAAAAAAGCGGTGGCACTTCTTAATTTAGGAAATGGTTATCTCTGTTCTGCTGTGTTGCTTAACAATGCAGAAGCCGATAAAACACCATATTTACTTACTGCAAACCATTGTCTAGATAATAGCAATCCAGACTTGTGGTCTGCCCGATTTAATTGGGTAAGCCCGGCGCCTGTCTGTGGTAGCGTTGAAGATACACCAGATTTACAAAATAATTTCACAATGAGTGGTGCTGTGCTGAGGGCAAGCAATGCATTGTCAGATTTTGCGTTGGTCGAGTTGGTTAATGAGATTCCCGATTCTTGGGATATCGCCTTTGCAGGTTGGGACAATAGCGATACACGGCCATTTTTCGAGGTAGGTATTCACCATCCCAATGGAGATATCATGAAAATATGCCGTGACAATACTGGTGCGGTAAAAGAAAATGCCCAAGGCACCCAAGTTTGGTTAGTTGGTGGGTTAAGCGAAGGAACAGGAAACGGGTGGGAATTAGGAACCACAGAAAGTGGCTCGTCTGGATCCCCACTTTTCGATCAGAAGGGACACGTTATTGGTCAGTTATATGCTGGCTTGTCGTTCTGTGATGGCACCCAGAACAACAATGAATATGATATATACGGCAGATTTGGAGTCTCATGGAATGCAGGAACTACCCCAAATACCCGATTACGCGATTGGTTAGACCCACTAGATACAGGAATCTCAAGTATCGGTACGTTGGCCAACTTGTTAAATGTTACGGAGGTAGAAATAGTGGGCGATATACAAGTTTATCCCAATCCGGCCACTACCACGATTACCGTAATGAATAGCAAGTATCCTGAACTTACCTTTGCGTTGTATGATGTGGTTGGAAAGCAGATTAGTGGGGGGTCGTTAAATGCAACAATGAATACCATCTCTGTTTCTTCAATGGCAGAAGGGGTGTACTTTCTTCATCTCGTAGACCAGGACAGTAACAATTCTATCATAAAGCGTATTGTAGTGAACCATTAATGAAATTATTAACGTTCACTCTAGTTCAATCCGTCGCGCTCATTCCTATCATTTATAGTATTTTTGCAGTATGAAGCAGGAAGGAAAAAGAGATATTCGCGCACTTACAAAAGAAGAACTACGTAATTTTTTTACTGAAATTGGCCAACAGCCATTTCGCGGTAATCAAATTTATGAGTGGCTATGGAGTAAAGGCAGTCATAATTTTGATGATATGTCTAATATTTCCAAAGAAACCCGTGAGCTGTTAAAAGAAACTTTCGTTATTAATCATATCGAGGTAGATAGTCTCCAAAAAAGTAATGACGGAACCATTAAGAATGCCGTTAAGTTACACGATGGGCTCATCGTGGAGTCGGTACTCATCCCTACTAAAAAAAGAACTACTGCTTGTGTGTCTTCTCAAGTGGGGTGTAGTTTAGATTGTAAATTTTGCGCTACAGCACGTCTCAAGCGTATGCGTAATCTAAATCCAGATGAAATATACGACCAAGTAGTTGCCATACATCGCGAAAGTATGCTGTATCACGATCGACCCTTGTCTAATATTGTGTTCATGGGTATGGGCGAACCTTTAATGAATTACAAAAATGTATTGGCCTCTATCGATAAGATTACTTCAGACGAAGGCTTGGGCATGTCGCCAAAGCGAATTACACTTTCAACTTCTGGAGTGCCCAAAATGATTAAAAAACTCGCAGATGATGGTGTAAAATTTAACTTGGCTGTTTCACTTCACAGTGCTATCCAAGAAACGAGAGAACAAATTATGCCCTTTGCCAAAAGCTTTACGCTTGAAGACTTACAGGAGTCGTTGGAGTATTGGTACAGTATCACTAAGAAAAAGATTACCTACGAGTATGTAGTTTGGAAAGGAATCAACGACGCTCCACATGATATAGATGCACTAGTACGATTTTGTGGGTATGTACCCTGTAAGGTGAACATCATCGAATACAACCCGATTGATGATGGTGACTTTCAGCAGGCAACTAACGAAGCGCTTGATGCGTATATTTCAGAATTAGAACGCAATCATATTCCGGTTACGGTACGAAGAAGTCGCGGGAAAGATATAGATGCAGCTTGTGGACAATTAGCTAACAAGTCTTAGAAAAAAAACATATACAAAAAAAAGAGCGACCCTTGGGTCGCTCTTTTGATATAAAATTGTATCAAATTATTTCTTGATAAACTTGATAGTCTTTCTCGAACCTTCAATAGTTACTGTTGCAATATAAACTCCAGAAGAAAGAGAAGAGATATCAACTCTCTCGCTATTTGTGTTTAATGCACTAGCTACTACTTTCTGTCCAGCGATATTGTGGATTGTTACATTTTCCATTGCTGTAGCAGCAGAAAGCGTTAATGTATTAGCGTCAGTAAAGTAGTTAAAATTGTTGAACGCTTGATCTCCAAGTCCAAGACTTCCTTCGTCTCCGGCCTCAATAGGAGTATTAGGAGTTGATTCAAAGGCAAAACCTTTCACTGTAATTAAGTCGTCTCCACCTACATCAGTATCCATACGAACCCATCCATAATGTGTGTTTCCATCAAAAGTAAATTTAACACCTAAGTAACCATCAGTGACATCATCACACCATTGGCTATTACTATAAGCACAACCATAATAATTCAAGTCACCACGAACACCATCGGTAGTTAATGTTGTACCATCAATTACATCTCCATCAGCTAATAAGGAAGGATATTCAAATCCACCAGATGTGAAGCCAACAAAAGCGCCACCTGAACTTGGGAAAGCAAGAGCGGCTCTACCGCCAGCTAATCCATCTGGATTGCTTATTTGAACTCTTTCTGTTCCGTCACCTACGAAGTCAATAGAGAATGTATCCGCAAGATCTAAAACCGCATCAGGGTCAACATCTGTGTATACAACTTGTCCACTAGCATTAGCAACACCAAGAACGGCTGCAGAAAGTGCACCGTATCGCAATAATCTTTTTGATAATTCTTTAGAAGTATTTTTTTTCATAATAAAATAGGATTTTGAAATAAAACTCTCATTTTACTTCGTTAATTTGCGTAAATATATAAAACTATTTTAAAATTACACGATATTATGAGTAAAAGCAACTACAAAAGAGAGAAATTTAATCCAGAGAAAGTTCCGGTTGTGGGATCTTTGGCGATTTTGGCTCTTGGTGATATAGGTTTTGCAGCGTGGAGAAAAGTTAAGATTAATAATAAGAATTTCAATTTAAATGAAGAAAAATAAAACACTGTTAATAGGATGGGATGCAGCAGATTGGGATATCATATGGCCGCTTATTGCACAGGGAAAAATGCCTGCATTAAAGAAATTAATAGAGAATGGGGTATATGGAAATATGAGTACGATGAATCCTCCATATTCTCCAATGCTCTGGACTACAGTTGCTACAGGTAAAACAGCAGATAAACATGGAGTTTTAGGTTTTATTGAAGTAACACCAGATGCTAAATCCGTTAGACCTGTTACTACAACCTCTAGAAAGACACGAGCGCTTTGGAATATTTTTCACAATCAAGGATTAAAAAGTAATCTTGTTGGATGGTGGCCCAGCTTCCCGGCAGAGCCCATTAATGGAACAATTATTTCAGACCGCTTTCAGAAAACAAGTAGAGATCCAAAAAAGCAAACTCCTATGAGTGAGTTTGCAATACACCCCTGGAGCGAAAAGGATAACTTTAAGGATCTGAGAATGTTTCCCTTCGAAATTACGGAAGCACATCTCTACCCTTTTGTGCCAAGAGCGCATGATGTAGATCAGGAAAATCATAAAGGGCTTTCAGCTATTGCAAAAATGGTTTCTGAAAATGCTTCCGTACATAATGCAGCTACTAGATTATTGCGAACCAGTGATTGGGATTTTATGGCAGTATATTATGATTTAATAGATCATTTCTGTCATAGTTTTATGAAATATCACCCTCCAAGACCGCCAAGTGTTGATGAAAATAACTACAATATTTTTAAAGAAGCTGTTACAGGAGCGTATATGTATCAAGATATGATGCTAGAGAGAAAACTACAGCTTATCGACAAAGACACTACTGTCATAGTAATGTCAGATCACGGTTTTGAATCTGGATCGAAACGTATCTTAGACATGCCTAAATTACAAGCGGCACCTTCCTTAGAGCATAGACAATTTGGAATGTTTGTGGCTTCTGGTCCAAATATCAAAAAGAATGAAAAAGTTTTTGGTATGGGTTTAATTGATGTGGCACCTACAATTCTGCACCATTATGGAATGCCTATTGGCAGAGATATGGATGGGAAAGTAATCCTCGATATTTTTAAGGAAACAGCAGAGCCAACTTATATTGACAGTTGGGATAAGAAACCAGGTGACTTTGGAGATCTTAACCATAGCGAAGATGCAGATGCCTTGTCTGACGAAGATACGATGCAACAACTAATTGAATTGGGGTATGTAGAGAAATTAGATGAAAAATTTGAAGTTGCTATAAAAAAGACCAGGGTAGATTTAAAACATAACCTTGCACGTGTTTTTATGGGGAAAAAAGACTTCGCTCCTGCAAAACAGCATTTGATTGAATTACTGGAAGAGAAAGATCCTATAGATTTAGCTCCTTTTTACATGGACTTGATTAGTATTTCGCTTAAAGAGAAAGAGTTTGTTAAAGCCAATGAATATTTGGAAAAAATAAAAGATTCTAATACAGAAGTAAAATACGATTTAGATTTTATCGAGGCTGAGATTTTAGCTGAAATGGGAAGGCCCAAAGAGGCGTTCAAAATTTTGAAAAAAGCTCATGAAACTAACAAGTCGGGACAAATTCTTTACAGGTTGGGGAAGTTAAAGTACCAAATGGGCGAACTGGAAGAAGCCAAAGATTTTCTTGAAGATGCATTAGAAAAAGAGCCAGAGAAGTCCGTTATGCATGCCACCATGGCAGAAGTGCTAATTCAATTGGAAGAATATGAAGAGGCTGCAGACTACGCATTAACAAGTATTGAGCTGGTGAAATACTACCCTAAGGCTCACTATTTACTAGGGCAAGCTTTGGAAGGTATGGGTGACCTTGAGAATGCAAAAATTGCTTTCGAAATGGCCGCAGCTTTAAAGCCCAAAGATTTCCATCAGGTAAAACAGTCTCTTGAAAATGTCATTGAGAAAATTGAGCTGGATTTAAATTTTGAAAATTCTGTATCAAATATTTACAGGGAAAATCAAATTACATTGGTGTCAGGATTGCCAAGGTCTGGTACATCCCTTATGATGCAAATGTTAGATAAGGGTGGGGTGGATATTCTGCAAGACCATAATAGAGAAGCAGATATTTCTAACCCAAAAGGGTATTACGAATACGATCCTGTTATGTCGTTATATAAAGATAATTCTTGGATGCATAAAGGTCAAAATAAGGCTATAAAGATTGTAGCACCCTTATTGAAGTCTATAGATACAAAATATAGATATAAAATAATTTTTATGAAGCGTGATTTGAATGAAGTTATTCAGTCACAACAGAAAATGCTTGGTAAAACTCAAGATGTTTTCCCCGTGAAAATCTATAATGAGTTTCAAAAATTACTTTCCAACGTCGCTATTTGGGGCAAAAAGGAACCAGGTGTTGAAATTTTATATGTAGATTATAAACAAATTTTGGAAAAACCAGAAGAGATGGCCAAAAAGGTACAAGAATTTATAGGAAAGGATTTAGACGTAGAAGCTATGGCCAGTTGTGTGGATACATCACTGTACAGAAACAGAAAAGAATCAATAACGAAATAATACACCATTTTGATTCTAGAAAAGGAAGCGGTTTAATTCGCTTCCTTTTTTTATACCATAAAATCAATATCTATTTCCCTATTTTTACAGTACCTATGAAAATTGTTGCGCGCATAAAACAGCCTATTGATGTGGAAATGGAGCATTTCGAGAAAAAGTTCTCCAATGCTATGTCTTCTAAAGTGGCGCTGCTCAACAGGATCACCCACTACGTAGTAAATAGAAAGGGCAAGCAAATGCGACCTATGTTTATTTTCTTGATTGCCAAAATGTGCAATGAAGGCGAAATGAACGAGCGTACCTATCGCGGTGCTTCTGTGATAGAGCTTATCCATACGGCTACGCTAGTTCATGATGATGTGGTAGACGATAGCAACCGAAGGCGCGGATTCTTCTCGCTGAATGCGCTGTGGAAAAACAAAATTGCCGTTCTCGTGGGAGACTTCCTGTTGTCTAAGGGCTTGCTACTGTGCATCGATAATGACGATTTCGATTTATTGAAGATTATTTCAGTAGCGGTACGTGAAATGAGTGAGGGTGAATTATTGCAAATTGAAAAGGCCCGAAAGCTAGATATTACCGAAGCGGTATATTTTGAAATCATTCGGCAGAAAACAGCTACATTAATTGCTGCCTGTTGCGCAATGGGGGCAAAAGCAGTGCATGCCAATGAAGATGAAGTTGAGAATTTAAGACAATTCGGGGAGCTAATCGGACTTGCCTTTCAAATAAAAGATGACCTTTTTGATTATGGTGACGAGAAAATTGGAAAACCAACTGGTATCGATATCAAGGAACAAAAAATGACCCTTCCGCTTATCTATGCGCTTAACAATTGTTCTTCGGAAAAAAAGAAGTGGCTCATTAATTCGGTAAAAAATTACAACCGAGATAAAAAACGGGTGAAGGAAGTGATAGGTTTTGTTAAAGAAACGGGCGGGCTCGTATACGCCACCACAAAGATGAAGTCTTACCAACAAAAAGCATTAGCGCTGTTAGAAAAATATCCCAACTCTCCGTATAAAGAATCGCTTGTGCTGATGGTGAATTATGTGATTGACCGGAAGAAGTAGGAGGTGAATTAATTTCACCTCCCATTTTCAAATTACATTTTTAAAATTATTGACTAACACACTGAATTCCAGTCCAAATTCCGCATTTTGCCTGACAACTCAAATTGTTTGGATTGTAGTTACATCCTGACGGGCAATTTAAACCTCCGAATGTGCAATACTCTGTAGACGCATCAACCGCAATGTTCGAAAAATCTATGTAAGTATAGGTTTCGTTGGTCACATCAATTTCATTTACTTTTAAAAAATCTATAACCGATTTTCCGCTTTTGGTACCAATAACAGCATAGTAATAACCAATCTCTTCCGAATATTGTGCTCTTACAGCGCTTACCTCATCAAAATATCTAACAAAGTTTTTTGCCAAGTGCTCGTTCAATTCAACTTTGTTGATTGTCTTAATAAAATCCTCGTCTAAGGTTTTCTTCATTTCAACCGAAATGTAATCAGGATATACCAAATTGTCTCCTGAAATTGTGTAACTAAATAGTAATGCAGACAACACTACTATAAACGAAGTAATCAAAGTTTTTTTCATAATATTATGATTTAGGGTTAATATTTATTGAAGATAATCGAAAAAAACTGCAATACAACGATAATTTAGTTAAAAAATTGATAAAAACAGTGTAATAATGTTAATAAATTTCTTTATCAATAAAAATAATGTTAAAGATCAGAGACCTGTCACACTGAGCGGAGTCAAAGTGCTGCCGAAGTGCAGCTTCCCATTTCCAGTAAAAAATATTTTTTTCAACCCCTAGGCAACCCTTTTTTAAAAACTTGCGTCTATTAAAATGAAGCAACTAGCGAAGCATATTTGTGAAACTTATATCCTTACATAAAAACTACGACCGCCTTATTGCAAAGGCCAAAAAGGGAAACCGAAAAGCACAACACGAGTTGTACCAATTGTTTGCTCCTAAAATGATGAGCGTTTGTAGGCAGTATGTAAAAAATAATGATTTGGCCGAGGAAGTAATGCTCAGCGGATTCTTAAAAGTGTTTACACATCTAGCATCGTACGAAGGTTCTGGAAGTTTTGAAGGTTGGATACGCCGCATCATGGTGAATCAATCTATAAGCGAACTCAGAAAGCAAAAGAAATTGTTTTTTCAAGATGAATCGGTAATCGAAAATTCACTGAATTATGCAAGCGAATTTCCAAACACGCTCGAAGTAGCAGATATCCAAAAGCTAATCGATGCATTGCCCGAAGGTTATAAAGCAGTTTTTGTGCTCTATGCGGTTGAAGGGTATAAACACAGTGAAATTGCAGAGTTATTACAGATTTCTGAAGGAACCTCAAAATCACAACTTTCAAAAGCGCGCAAAATGCTTCAACAATTAGTGAACAAACAAAATAATACCAGCTATGGAACCCAATAAATTTGAAGAACATATCAGAACCCAGCTCGAAGAGCGCGAGTTGCAGCCGTCGGCAGCGGCCTGGAGCAAATTAGAATCGCAATTGGGTCCGGACAAAAACAGTAACAAGACACTTTGGTATGCCATCGCAGCCAGCTTGGTAGCTATTTTGGTAGTAGGGTCTTTCCTAATGAACCAGACTTCAACACCTTCTAATGAAATTGTTTCTGAAGACCTTCAAAACACAGAGAGTTCAGATGTTGATGAACCTAAAATTTCCGAAGTGCCTACAACTGAAACAACAATCGCAGTTGAAGATGCGACCATTTCCGAAGAAAAAAAGCAAAACAACACACAGCCTGAAACAAAACGTGACATTGCGGTAACTAAAACCCCTACTGCTGAAAATTCCTCTGAAGAGAATACGCTTCAGAAAAAAACAAATAAAACAGAAGTTGCCACTGTTGAAAATACCGAGCTAAAACAAGAGTCATTTATCAAAAAAGAGTTGGAAGTCGATTTTATAGACGCTAAAATTGACGAAGTAGTAGCAAAGGTGAAACATATGCAAGGCGAAAGCACCGCTGTTTCAGCAGAAGAAATTGAAACACTCTTAGTGAAAGCCCAACGCGAAATTTCGAACCAACGGCTGCTCAATCAAGCAACCACTAAAATAGACCCTGCCAGTCTTTTAGAGGATGTAGAGACCGAATTGGAACGGAGTTTTAGAGACAAGGTTTTTGACGCCCTAGGCGAAGGTTTCAATAAAATACGTACCGCCGTGGTAGAACGGAACAACTAACAAATTCTATTAAAACATTCTCTTTATTTCCTTCCCCTTTTTTAGGAGAAGGTGGTTCCGCACAGCGGAATCGGAAGGGGGTATTCATCAATCACCGTCCCTAATTCGGACACTAAAAACACGAACAATTATGAAAACAATTAATTTATGTACAGCGCTGGTTTTAATTATACTAGCATCTACTTTGGGTATCGCTCAAGAAGAACTTACCATGAAAGAAACCTTGGAGAAGGCCAAAACCGAAGTCGTAAACGAAGAAAAGGAAGCACTTAAAAAAGAAGTGGCAACGATTAATCTGCAACTTGAAAATGGCACGCTCACAGCAGAAGAAGCCGCTAACAAAAAGCAAGAAGCGGCAGAGATAAGAGCGCTCAATATTGAAAACCGAGTAGCGATAATTAATAATAAAATGGCACTATTGGAACGAAATGGAACCTTAGAGGAGAAAAATCAAGGTACTAGAATAGTTTTAGGAATGGGTCAAAAAGATTTAGACAACGACCGTATTTGGGGGATTAAGGTTCAAAATAGAAAAGTAAGAACACCAAAATACGACCGTAGAACTACTTCAGAACTGGTGTTTTCATTCGGACTCAACAATGTTATTATAGACGGACAGGGATTAGACGATTCGCCGTATAAAATTGGCGGTAGCCGATACGCAGAATTAGGATTGGCATGGAGTACACGCGTGTTCGAAGAAAGCAATTGGCTGCGATTTCGTTACGGACTCTCATTTCAGTTTAATGGGTTAAAGCCTACCGATAACCGATTTGTGGTAGATACGGGAGAACAAACAGAATTACAAGAATTTCCACTCGACCTGGACAAGTCGAAGTTTAGAATGGACCATCTGGTAGTGCCCATCCATTTTGAAATCGGTGGATCGAGAAAAATTGAAAAGGAAGACTACTTTAGGTATGATACAGACAGAAGCTTTAAACTTGGTGTTGGTGGTTATGCGGGGGTAAATTTGAGTACGCGCCAAAAACTGAAGTTTGAAGACGATGGCGAAGACGTAAAGCAGAAATTGAAAGCTGGCTATAATACCAATAATTTTATTTACGGATTAAGTGCTTATGTAGGCTATGGTGACATTTCGTTATACGCAAAATACGACTTAAATACCATCTTTAAAGACAATCCAACCGAACAGCGCAATGTTTCATTAGGCGTTCGATGGGATTGGGACTAGAATTAGCCATTCATTCATCAGTCAAAAAAAGGTTCCTTACTTGGGGCCTTTTTTTGTTATTTGGAATTTGTCTAGTAGACGTTAATTCAACTACATTTGTGTATCTTTTCTTCGGAATTAAAATTGACCTAATTGATTTCTAGAACTACTATCGATAATGTATTTGAAACTGCCCGCGTCGAGGAGGTGATTGGCGATTTCGTGCAATTGAAGAAGTCGGGGAGCAATTTTAAGGGGTTGAGCCCGTTTAGCGACGAGCGTACCCCAAGTTTTATGGTGAGCCCAGTTAAGCAAATTTGGAAAGATTTTAGCAGTGGCAAAGGCGGAAATGTAGTGTCTTTCTTAATGGAGCACGAGCATTTTACCTATCCCGAAGCCATCAAATATTTGGCAAAGAAGTACGGTATCGAGATTGAAGAAACCGAGCAAACAGACGAACAAAAACAACAAGCCAATGAACGAGAGAGCTTATATCTTGTAAGTGAGTTCGCCAAAGAATATTTCCATAAAACATTATTGGAAACCGAAGAGGGCAAGGCCATTGGTAAAACCTATTTTAAAGAACGCGGATTTAGCGACGCGACTATTAAAAAATTCAGCTTGGGCTATTCGCCTGATGCTTGGAGCGCCTTTACCGATGAAGCCTTAAAAAATGGCTATCAGCTTAGCTTCTTAGAGAAAACAGGCTTGACCATTGTGAAAAGCGAGAAACAATTCGATCGATTTAAAGGCCGAGTTATGTTTCCTATCGTTAGCATGAGCGGACGAACCTTGGGTTTTGGGGGGCGTATTTTAACTAGCGATAAAAAGGCAGCCAAATACCTCAATTCGCCCGAAAGTGATATCTACCATAAAAGTAAGGTGCTGTATGGTATCTACCACGCCAAGCAGGCCATTGCCAAAGAAGACAATTGTTATTTGGTAGAAGGTTATACCGACGTCATCCAATTTCACCAAACGGGAATAGAGAATGTGGTTTCTTCGTCAGGAACGGCACTTACACCAGAACAAATTAGGCTCATTAACAGATTGAGCAACAACATTACCGTGTTGTTTGATGGTGATGCTGCCGGATTACGGGCATCGCTCCGCGGAATAGACCTGATTTTGGAACAAGGCCTAAATGTGAAGATTTGCACCTTTCCAGAAGGAGAAGATCCAGATAGTTTTGCGAGGTCACATTCGTTAGAAGACCTTACCTTATTTTTAGAAGCAAATTCTCAAGATTTTATTGCTTTTAAGGCTTCGTTGTTAGCCAATGAAGCAAAGAACGATCCCGTTAAAAAGGCCGATACCATTCGCGATATGGTTGTGAGTATTTCTAAGATACCAGACGTTATTAAACAGGAGGTATATATTAAGGAGTGTTCGCGTATCATGGATATTTCTGAACAAGTGTTGTTTAACACGCTAGCACAAATGCTCCAGAAGGAAAAGAGAGATTCTCATCGTGAAAAGGTTGTAAAAAAAGATTCTTTAGAATTAGTTTCAACTGGAAGCGAAATAAGAAAGGTATTAGTTGATAGGAAATTTCTCTTAGAAAGAGAGATAATTAAGGTTTTGCTAATGTTTGGCACTATAGAAAAGGAATTTGAAGAAATAGTTATAGAGTCTAGTGAAGATAAAATAGACCATCGTTCTGAATTCATACGATTAAAAGTGTACGAAAAAATCTATCTGGATTTGCAAGATGATGAGATAGAGTTTGCAAATCAAGAGTTTAGAGAATTATATTTTGAAATCATAAACATTTTAAATACTGAAGGAGAACTTGAAATAAAGAAGTTTATATCTAAGGTTCCTAAAGTCAAAGAAGAAATTGTAACGGGCATAATAATGGAAGAAGAAAAGAATTTGTATAGTAGATGGGAATCTAAAGATATATACATTGCAGACGTAAATCAAAGAGTGTTAGATAGTGTGCCCGAAATTATTCTGAATTTAAGACTGTTTCTTGTTTTTTATAAAATAAATGAATTGAAGCATAGCCTGTTAGAGTCCGATAACAAAATCAGATCAAACGAAATTTTAGAAGAAGTAATGGACTATTCTAAACTAAAACTGATTCTGGCGAAAAAATTGCGAAGAATACTAGGCGATTTTGGCTTTAAATCAATGCCAGAAAACATTACTAGATATTAATTATCAACAAAAAATTCTTTCTGAAAAGTTACGAAGGGTATTGTAGCTTATCCAAACTGAAACATTCTAGATTGGTGTATCAAGTCTGCCAAATTATCTACCTTCAATTTTTTCAACAATCGCGTCTTATACGTACTCACGGTTTTCTCGTTGATATCGAGTGCGTTTGCGATATCTTTATTTCGTTTTCCACTAGAGAGTAAGTTCAATACTTCGATTTCTCTAGAAGATAATTTTTTATAGCGACTTATGGCGCTACTCTCACCAACATTTCGGCTTGTGAACGTAGAGGTAAGTTCTTCGTTTAGGAAAATTCCGCCTTTGGCGATTTTTTTCAAAGCCCCTAAAAACACTTTGGTGCTTGCCGTTTTCGGCACATAACCAGCTGCGCCAGATTTTATAGATCGTAAGGCATAGATTTCTTCGGGATGGGTAGAAAAAATTAATACACGAACTTGTGGAAACTCCGTTTTAATACTGCGCAAGGCATTAATGCCATTTATGTTTGGCATGTCAATTTCCATGATTAAGATATCTGGTGTTTCTTCTTGAAGGCCGCTGTACAATTCTTCCCCTGTACTTGCTTTACCAACAATGGAAAAGTTTTCATTCTTTTTTAGCATGCAAGAGATGCCTTTACGGGTCACTGGATGGTGATCTGCGATAAAAATTTTCTTCATTCTGAGTCTTTTCTTTTATAAAGACACACCTTATAAGGGGAAGTTATAAGGTTGTGTGAGGTTTTTGTAATACTAATACTACAAATCAAAACTACTCAAAATGTTTTAAGGAGATAGGAAATTTCGTTCAACGTACAGAAAACTCGTTAAAATCCCTACTTTTTAAGACGCTCGGGGATTAAACACACCGGAATTGGCTTCATCTTGTGTTGGTTAGCGCTATTCAACCGTGTGTAAATATCGTAAACTTGCCGCTTTCTGCCTTCAAAATCGCTTGCATCTTTGCCTTCGTCCTGCATTTTCATGGCCCATTCTAGTTCGTCATAACTGGCGCCAATTTGATCTTCGTCTGTGCGGCTATCGCCAAATAAACCATCGGTGGGCGCCGCTTCTAAAATAGATTTTGGCACATCGAGCGCCCTTGCTAATTTATATACTTCACTTTTTAATAAATCGGCTATCGGACTCAAATCTACGCCTCCATCGCCATATTTGGTGAAAAAGCCGACTCCAAAATCTTCAATTTTGTTTCCTGTACCCGCCACTAAATATCGGTGCAACCCTGCAAAAAAGTATAAGGTGGTCATTCGTAAACGCGCTCTTGTATTGGCTAAGCTAAGGTCTAAAAAACTATCGTCTAAAGTTGGAGGTATTTCAGTTTTAAATTCTTCAAACACGGGTGTTAGGTCTACGCGCACATCACTTACATTGGCAAAGCGCTTTTTGAGTTGTGCAATGTGCTCCTGAGCACGGGTTACTTGGTTAGGGTCTTGGTGTATGGGCATTTCAACACACAAGGTGCGCAACCCTGTCTTAGCGCATAATGATGAGGTTAAGGCGCTGTCTATACCGCCGCTTATACCGAGAACAAATCCGTCCATTTTTGCATTGGTGGCATATTCTTTCAGCCATTGTACGATGTGGTCTATTACTTTTTCGGTCTGCATTCGGTAGGGTTTACGCGTTAATAGTGGTAATTTTGTACCACAAATGTAATTTAAAAGTAAAATTTATTAAAACGATCAGCGTTAAACAGTTGCCAATTCTATTTATTATGAAATATGCCATCGTGTTTTTTTCAATGTTCTTATTGTTTTCGTGTAATTCAGATAGTAAGTTAGAACAAGAGATTGAGGCCATTCCTATGGATGTGAAGATTGTTCGTTTCGATAAAGAATTTGCGCGCGCTACTCCTGAGACTTTGAATTCATTAAAGCAGAAATATCCCGTGTTTTTTCCCGAGCAGTTCCACGATAGCATTTGGTTAGGAAATCTGAACGACCCCATACAACAACAACTCAATGAAGCGGTTGAAAATGCTTTTCCTACTGAAGAAACGATAGAAGATCAGCTACTTCCACTTTTTCAGCATATCAGTTATTATTTTCCAGAGTTTGAAGCCCCTACCACGGTTACAGTAACCAGTGATGTGGATTATCAAAATAGGGCAATTGTAGCAGATACCTTGTTGGTATTGGCTTTAGATACTTACTTAGGATCCGATCATGAATTCTACGAAAACATTAAACGGTACATAGCTAAAAACTTAAAGCCATCCCAGATTGGGCCCGACGTGGCCGAAGCGTATGCGCGCCAACTTATCTCACCTCCCAGTAAGCGTGATTTGCTCTCCCAAATGGTGTACTACGGAAAGGAACTGTACTTGAAAGACATATGGTTGCCCAACGTATCTGACGCTGAAAAAATTGGTTATACAAAAGAAGAGATGCAATGGGCTAATGATAATGAAGAAGATATGTGGCGCTATTTTATAGAGAAGGAGTTGTTGTACAAGACCGACCCCAAACTTGCGCCGCGTTTTATCTTTAATGCGCCATTTTCGAAGTTTTACTTGGAAATCGATAACGAATCGCCAGGCATGGTGGGGCGTTACATCGGTTGGCAGATTGTGCGATCATATATGGAAAATAATACGGTAACAGTGCCACAATTGCTTATTAAAAATGCAGACGAAATTTTCAAGAATTCAAAATATAAACCGAAAAAGAACTAATGAAACATCACAAGTCAGAAATCAAAATTGAAGTAGCGTTAGACGAGAACAAAGTGCCTGAAAAATTGCGTTGGTCTGCGCCAGACGGCGGAGTAGATAATGAAGAGTCGAAAGCTGTATTGCTTTCGGTATGGGACCATAAGGCGAAAGAGGCGCTGCGCATTGATCTTTGGACCAAAGATATGCCACTAGATGAAATGCAGGTGTTTTTCCATCAGACATTGGTGGCGATGACCGACACCTTCAAACGTGCTACGGGAGATGAAAAAATGGCCGCTACCATGAGTGATTTTACCAATTATTTCGCTGAAAAATTAGAGCTTAAGAAAAAGTAAAAATTTCAAAATAACCCTTCGGTTCAAATCGTATTCTTTGGGAAATCCAAAACTTATTTTTGTATACAACGCCAACAGTGGTGCCGTTAATTCGGTGTTAGACAGTGCCCATAAACTATTGAGCCCACAAACGTATCAGTGTAGTTTGTGCGAGCTTACTTTTAATGCCTTATCTGAAAAACCAGCTTGGAAAAAATTTCGCACTACTTCAGCAATTGAAATGGTTTTTTTGCACAAGGATGAGTTTTTAAGGCAATACCAAAGCAAATGGCTTCCGAAATACAATTTCCCCATAATCCTTTCCGAAGAAAATAATGAATTACACATTTTTATGGATGCTGAAAATTTGGATACGGTAGATGGTGTTTCTGAATTGATAACAGAAATAGAGAAAAGATTAACCGACTAGCGGAAACCGAATACCGAATTACATATCGGGAAGTTCACCGCCCAACTCTTCGTTTATCCTGTCGATGTAATCCAACAGATCTTCGCGCCCGTCGCTATTACTAGAGGAGGTAACAAAATAATGGGGCATTTCTTCCCAATCTTGCAAAAGTCGTTGTCGGTAGGCTTCAATATTGCGCTCTAGTGCTTTCGGTTTTAGTTTGTCAGCTTTTGTAAATACGATGGAAAACGGAATTTGTTGCTCCCCCAAATACTGCATAAAATCTAAATCGATGGGTTGGGGTTCATGACGGCAGTCTACTAACACAAATGCCAAAACAAGCTGTTTGCGCTTTTCAAAATAATTGGTAATGAATTTTTGGAAAGTTTTTTTTGCCTTTTTCGATACGCGTGCGTACCCATAACCAGGTAAATCAACCAAATACCAGTTTTTATTCACCACAAAATGGTTAATGAGCTGTGTCTTGCCAGGGCGCCCCGAAGTTTTTGCCAAATTTTTACGCAGCATCAGCATATTGATGAGCGACGATTTTCCCACATTGCTACGCCCGATAAAAGCATATTCGGGCAGGCGATTGTTGGGACATTTTGCCACTTCGCTATTGCTCATTACAAATTCTGCCGATTTGATTTTCAAGGGATACGATATTAAGTGTGTTATTTGTTTTAAATAGTTCGCTAATTGTTCGCGAAATGGCAAGATTGCTTTTAGTGCGACCTAAAAGTTACGTTCTTGCAACCAAGCGTGCAACAATTCATTAAATTGATTAGGGTGCTCCATCATGGCGGCATGGCCACATTTGTCAATCCAGAACAGGTCGCTATCTGGTAGTTTTTCGTGAAACTCATCTGCCACTTGGGGCGGAGTAACATTGTCATTTCTTCCCCAAATAATACAGGTTGGGGTGTCCATGGTAGGAAGGTCTTTCCCCATATTATGCCGAATCGCACTTTTGGCAATGGCTAGGGTGCGAATTAATTTTTGTCGGTCGTTAACGGTGGCATATACTTCGTCTACAATCTCCTTGGTTGCTACCTTCGGATCGTAAAATACATTTTCTGCTTTTTTCTGAATATAATCGCGGTCGCCCCGTTTTGGGTAGCTTTCGCCCATAGCGCTTTCGTACAATCCCGAACTTCCTGTGATAACCAAAGCTTTTATATATTCTGGATACAATTTGGTACACAACAGCCCAATATGCCCGCCAAGTGAATTCCCTAATAAAATGACGTCCTTCAATTTTTTATGGTCCATGAACGCCTTTACGTACTTCGCAAAGTTCTTCACATTGGTTTTTAATACCGGCATGGTATAAATAGGGAGTTCTGGAATCAGTATTTTGTAGCCCTTCGGCGGAAAGAATTCTGCAACACCATCGAAGTTGCTGAGCCCTCCCATCAATCCGTGTAGAATGATAATCGGAGTGCCTTCACCCAATTCTAAATAGCTAAATTTTCCTTCTTTCTTCAGTTGGTCAGTCATGCAGGATATTGCAATTGTTAAAAACAAAAATACACTTTTTATTCAACTTAATTCAAACATTTCTGTTTAGTTGAATTGCCGTTAACATCTCTGGTTTGCACTGAAATTGGACTTGTAACCAAGGGTTAAAATTGTTCATAATCAATCGGTTAAAGGTTATTTCACTTCAATAGTGGTAAAACTTATCAACAAAGTGGTATTTAGTGGTAAAAAGTGGTAAATACTTTTTATATTTGAATCAGTTAATTAAGATTTGGGAAACCCTGATGGTCAATTTGATAGGAACTTATGAGTGCAAAGCGGACGTCAAGGGGCGTGTCATGGTTCCGGCTGCTTTAAAAAAGCAGCTGGCGCCTGTAGCGTCCTCGGGGTTTATTATTAAGCGTGCTGTATTCCAGAATTGCCTTGAATTATACCCAATGGACGAGTGGAATGCGCTCATGGCCAAGATGAACTCACTGAATAGGTTTAACCGTAAGAATGTAGATTTTATACGAAGGTTTACAGCGGGAGTAAAACAAGTTGAGTTGGATGCCACGGGCCGTTTAAACATACCTAAAGATCTGGCCGACTTTGCCGGGATTACCAAAGAAATTACCATCTCTTCTGCAATTAATATTGTAGAGATTTGGGATAAAGCGAAATACGAACAAGCCATCGACGACGCTGCCAACGACTTTGCAGACTTGGCAGAAGAAGTGATGGGAGATGCCGATGCAAGTGATGGACTATCATAATCCGGTCCTGCTGACCGAAACCGTAGATGGACTTAATATCCGCCCCGATGGGGTATATGTGGATGTCACTTTTGGCGGCGGCGGTCATTCGCGAGAAATTCTAAAAAGATTGAATGAGAACGGGAGGCTAATTGCCTTCGATCAAGATACAGATGCGCTTGAGAATGCTATCGACGACCAGAGATTTTTATTGATCAATGAAAATTTCAGATTTCTCAAGCGCTTCTTACGTTTTCATGGCTATAAAAAGGTAGACGGGATCTTGGGAGATTTTGGAGTGTCATCACATCAATTTGATGTGGCCGAACGCGGATTTTCAACTCGTTTTGAAGCCGATTTGGATATGCGAATGAATCAAGAAAGTGCTTTTTCTGCCTATGACGTAATAAACTCGTATGAGGAGTCGAAGCTTCGTAGCGTACTGTTTCAATATGGTGAATTGCGCACTGCAGCCGGTATGGCAAGAGTAATTGTGGAAGCAAGAAAAAACGGCGGCATTACCACGAGCGAACAACTAAAAAAGGCGCTTGGAAGATTTCTTCCAAAGCACAAAGAAAATAAGATTTTGGCGCAGGTGTACCAAGCCATTCGTATTGAAGTAAACCAAGAACTAGACGCCTTAAAAGAATTTTTAGAGCAAACCGTAGAGGTGTTAGAGCCGGGCGGAAGGCTTAGCTTGATTAGCTATCACAGCTTAGAAGATCGTTTGGTAAAACGGTTTATGCGAAATGGCCTGTTTGAAGGAGAGCCGGAACGCGATGTGTTTGGTAGGGTAGAAGTGCCGTTGAAGCCAGTAGGTAAGTTTGTCATCCCTTCCGAAGAGGAGATAAAAAAGAATAATAGAGCGCGAAGTGCCAAGCTTCGAATCGCAGAGAAACTATAATAAAACAATAGTGGCCGAGTGACCCCGAAAGATTTCGGGATTGTATCTAGACCAAAAATTATAATGAAGAAGAATATCTATAACATCATAAAAGGCAAATTTCTTGTGAATGATGACGCGCTCAAGAATTGGCGCTTTATCATTTTCCTAAGTTTCTTGGCGCTCATTATGATTGGAAGTAGCCATACGGCCGATAAAAAAGTGCATCGTATTGCACAGCTAAGCAATCAAGTAAAAGAATTGAAAAGTGAATATCTGGATGTGCGAAAACGAGTCACCCAGACCAAGATGGAAAGTAAGATAACAGCTGCCATGGCGGCGCGGGGTTTGAAGCCCAGCGAAACTCCCCCGCAGCAAATCATAATAACCAAAAAACAGTAGCGCGGTGCCCATAGCTGAAAAGAACATATTAAACCGCTTGTATTTTGTCGCCGGAGGTATGTTCCTCTTTGCGCTTTTAATTGCTGTGAAGTTAGCCGATATCCAATTTGTGGAAGGCGATAAATACCGCGAACTCGCACTTAAAAAGACAACCAATAATTTCATCATTCCGGCAAATCGGGGGAACATTTATGCAGACGATGGTAGCCTGTTGGCAAGCTCGGTGCCCAAATACGATATTTGGTTCGATGCGGTTACAGTGTCATCAGAAGATTTCAAGGAGCATCTCGTGCCCTTGTCTACAGAACTTAGCAAACTTCTCGGTAAGACGCCTTCCTATTACCAAAACCGATTCCGGAAGGCGCGTTCCAATAAAAATAGATACCTGCCAGTGGCAAAAGATTTGGGGTATTCAGACTATGTCACCCTAAAACAGATGCCGCTTTTCAGAAAAGGACCTTATAAAGGTGGAATCATCGTAAAGCAGAAAACGGTGCGTGAGCATCCCATGGGGAAAATAGGTGCCCGTTTGGTAGGTCATGAAGACTATGCGAATCCGGGACGTTATATCGTAGGGTTGGAAGGGGCTTTTGATGCTAGCTTAAAAGGAAAATCAGGAAAGCGTTTAAAGCAGAAAATTGCCAAAGGCCAATGGAAACCTGTGTACGATGAGAATGAAGTTGAGCCTCAAGACGGGTATGATATTGTCTCTACCATTAATGTGAACATGCAGGATATTGCTCATCATGCCTTACTAAAACAATTGGAAATTTACGAAGCAGATCACGGCTGTGTGATTGTGATGGAGGTGGCTACAGGCGAAATAAAAGCAGTCTCAAACCTCGGAAAAAGTAAAAATGGCGGTTATTACGAGCGTCTCAATTATGCGGTTGGTGAAAGCACCGAACCTGGTTCTACATTCAAAACAGTGGCAATGACGGTCGCACTAGAGCATCAAGTGATTGATACTGCTACGGTGGTAGATACTAAAGAAGGAAAGTTTCGAATATATGGAAGAACTATTTCTGATTCTAGACGGGGTGGTTTCGGAAAGATTTCAGCAGCACGCGCTTTAGAGGTTTCATCAAATATTGGGTTTGCGAGATTGATAGATGACGCTTATAAAAACAACCCTGAAAAATTCACAAGTCAAGTGAAGGCGTGGGGGCTGGGAGATAAAATTGGAATTCCTATAAAAGGAGAAGGGGCTCCCGATATACCCGAAAAAGGTGCTGTGAATTGGAGTAGAAATGCCTTGCCGTCTATCGCCTATGGATACAATTTGGAAATGACACCATTGCAAATCCTCACTTTTTACAATGCCATCGCGAATAATGGCACCATGGTAAAACCACATTTTATAAAAGAAATTAGGTCTTGGAACCAAAAGGTTGAAACCTTCGAAACTGAAGTGTTGCACGAACAAATTGCTTCGGAAACTACCATAAACAAAATACAGGATATTCTCAAGAACATTGTAAAACGCGGCACTGGGAAAAGTCTGTACTCTGAAAATTTTTCAATGGCTGGAAAAACTGGGACAGCCCGGACCGAATATGCAAATATTGTTGAATGGAACAAAGACAGAAAGTATGTTTCGTCTTTTGCGGGTTATTTCCCCGCAGACAATCCGAAGTACTCATGCATCGTGGTAATTCACAAGCCAAGTACCCAAAAAGGATATTACGGAGCCGATGTTACGGGTCCTGTTTTTAAACGAATTGCCCAAAAAATCTTTACCGATTCACCACTGAAGGCTCAGGTAGCCAATGTTGACCAGGTAGATGCGAGTGTTCAGAAAGATTATGAAACCTATTACGCCAAGGTTCAAAATGCTAAGAAAAAAGTACCCAACGTACAAGGTATGGCCGGAATGGACGCCGTGTCACTGCTAGAAAATTTCGGTTTAAAAGTTAAAATTCAAGGAAATGGTACGGTAACCAATCAATCAATTCCTTCTGGAGAAACCATTAAAAAAGGACAAACCATCATACTCACATTATCTTGATTGTACTACGCGACATATTGTATAAAGTCACCCTCGAAAAAGTAGTGGGCAACACTGCCGTGGCCATTCGCGATCTGCATTTTGATAGTAGAAAGGTAGGATTAGACGATGTGTTTATTGCCATACGCGGAACAGTTAGTGATGGTCATGAATTTATTAAAAAGGCGGTAGACAACGGTGCCATCGCAGTAGTTTGCGAGGCAATGCCCGAACAATTGGTGAATGGGGTGACCTATGTACAAGTTTCCGATTGCCAACAGGCAATGGCTATCATGGCGGCAAATTTCTACGGAAATCCGTCAGAAAACCTAAAACTGATAGGTGTTACAGGTACAAATGGCAAAACGACTATCGCTACCTTACTGTATAACCTGTTTACTGCGGCTGGATTTGAATGCGGATTGCTTTCTACGGTAAAAATAATGATTGGTACTTCTGAATTAAAAGCTACGCATACCACACCAGATAGCATTACCATAAACAAGTATTTAGCTGAAATGGTCGAAGCCGGAGTTGCGTTTTGTTTTATGGAAGTGAGCAGCCACGGGATTCACCAAAAAAGAACTGAAGGGCTCCATTTTACAGGAGGCATTTTCACCAATTTAAGTCACGACCATCTCGACTATCACAAAGATTTTAAAGAGTATCGTGATGTAAAAAAGACATTTTTCGATCAGTTGCCAAAAACTGCTTTTGCCTTGGTAAATACAGACGATAAAAATGGTGCGGTGATGCTACAGAATACACTGGCAAAAAAATACACCTATGCGTTAAAGTCGCATGCCGATTACAAAGCACAGATTCTTGAGAACCAATTCACGGGCTTATTGCTGAAAATGAATGGTAATGAACTTTGGGTGCGCCTTATCGGAAATTTTAATGCCTACAATCTCTTAGCGATTTATGCAACAGCAGAACTTTTGGGGCTGGAACAAATGGAAACATTGCAGTTACTCAGCACCTTAGAAAGTGTAGACGGCCGATTCCAGTTTAGCATTTCAGAAAAAGAGAAAATCACATCGATTGTAGATTATGCACATACACCAGACGCTTTAAAGAATGTGTTAGAAACCATCAATTCGATACGCACAGGCAATGAAGAGTTAATCACTGTGGTGGGATGTGGAGGCGACCGGGATGCTGCTAAGCGCCCGAAAATGGCAAAAATCGCAGCCCAATTAAGTACGCAGGTAATCTTTACCAGTGACAATCCGCGTACCGAAGATCCTGAGAAAATCATCGAACAGATGGAAGCTGGAGTCCCCCCAGAGCATTTCAAAAAAATAGTTTCAATAACCAATAGGAGAAACGCCATAAAAACTGCTTGCCAAATGGCAAAGCAGAACGATATCATTCTTGTGGCGGGAAAAGGCCATGAAACATACCAAGAAATTAATGGAGAACGCACCGATTTTGATGATTTCAAAATTGTAAACGAACTATTAACCGCCCTAAAAAAATAAGATGCTGTATTATTTATTCGAATTTTTAGAAAAAAATTATCAGTTGCCAGGAGCAAGTCTATTTGGTTTTATCACCTTCCGCGCGGCTCTGGCAATTATTTTTTCGTTGGTGATCGCTACTATTTTCGGAAAAAAAATCATCCGCATTTTACAGCGCAAGCAAATGGGTGAGCAAATTCGTGATCTAGGGTTGGAAGGCCAAAATGAAAAGGCGGGTACACCAACTATGGGTGGACTCATCATTATTCTCGCTACGCTAGTGCCGGTATTGTTGTTTGCAAAGTTGGAGAATATTTATGTGATCATGCTGATTGTCACGACTCTTTGGATGGGCGCTATTGGTTTTTTAGACGATTACCTCAAGAAATTTAAAAAAGATAAAGCAGGTTTGCCTGGGAAATTTAAAATTATCGGGCAAGTAGGACTGGGTGTTTTTGTTGGAGCAGTGATGTTTTTTCATCCTGATGTTACGATTAAGCGTGAAAAGATAAACCCAATTAATGGACAGGAGGAAATTACTCAAAATTCGCCTATAGAATTTTATGAGGAAGAACGCTCCTTGCAAACTACCATTCCTTTTGTAAAGCAAAATGAATTTAACTACGAAACGCTTATAAATTGGGCCGGCGAGAATGCCAAAGATTATGTTTGGCTCATTTTTATCCCTATTGTGATTTTCATTATTACGGCTGTTTCAAACGGTGCAAACCTCACAGATGGTATTGATGGTTTGGCAGCGGGCTCTTCGGCAATCGTCGCGGTTACCTTGGCGCTCTTTGCTTGGGTTTCGGGGAATGCGGTTTTTGCAGATTACTTGAATGTGATGTACATCCCCAATACCGGAGAGGTCACCATATTTATCACCGCTTTCGTGGGTGCGCTCATCGGATTTTTGTGGTACAATGCCTATCCGGCACAAGTATTTATGGGAGATACGGGAAGTTTGACAATTGGAGGGATCATCGCAGTAATCGCCATAATCATCAGAAAAGAATTACTGATACCCTTGTTGTGCGGAATTTTCTTGATGGAGAATATTTCCGTAGTCATGCAGGTAAGCTGGTTTAAATACACACGAAAAAAATATGGTGAAGGCAGAAGAATATTTAGGATGTCGCCACTGCACCACCATTATCAGGTAAAAGGATTTCATGAAAGTAAAATTGTAACTCGATTTTGGATTGTCGGAATTTTTCTAGCAATTCTGACAGTAGTTACATTAAAAATTAGATAAACCTCAAGGAGTCGCGTTCGAGCGAGGAAGTAGGGTTGTAGTGAAAATGAAAAAAGATAGACTGGTCATATTGGGAGGAGGAGAAAGCGGAGTTGGAACGGCCATTTTAGGCAAACAAAAAGGGTTTGAAGTCTTTGTCTCAGACTTCGGAAAAATAAAGGAGGCATACAAACAAGTTCTTATACAACATGGAATAGATTGGGAAGAAGGAGGGCATACTGAGTCTGAACTACGCAATGCAAATGTAGTGATGAAGAGTCCTGGTATACCTGAAACAGCCCCCATTGTTAAGAAGTTATTGGACGCTAAGATTCCTGTGATTTCTGAAATGGAATTTGCGGCACAATTTACAAACGCGACTATTGTTGGGATTACCGGAAGCAACGGAAAGACTACAACAGCCACGCTCACCTATGAGTTGTTGAAAAACGATTTGAATGTAGCGCTGGGAGGAAACATCGGTAAGAGTTTTGCTGAGCAAGTTGCTTCGGAAGCATACGACCATTTTGTGCTGGAGATAAGCAGTTTTCAGCTAGACGGCATTAAAACGTTTGCACCGCACATTGCTGTATTGACAAACCTAAGTCCCGATCATTTAGATCGCTATGAATATAAGTACGAAAAGTATATCGATTCGAAATTTAGAATCACCATGAATCAGACCCAAGACGATTATTTCATTTATGACGGGGACGATCCAGAAATAGAAAAGTGGTTGCAGAACCATGAAATAAAAGCAAAAAAATTGCCTTTTTCGCTTCAGAGGGAAGTCGCAGAAGGCGCTTATTTAAAAAACAACGAAATAATAATAACCTTACATAACACCAAACAAATTATGCCAATCGCATCACTCGGATTACAAGGACAGCACAATGTTAAGAACGCAATGGCGGCAAGCACTGTGGCTGGATTACTAAAAATTAGAAAAGCGACTATCCGCGAGAGCCTAGAGCGCTTCCAAGGGGTGGAGCACCGCTTAGAAAAAGTGCTCAAAATAAACAACGTGATGTACATCAACGATAGCAAAGCGACTAATGTAAATGCTACATTTTATGCGCTAGATAGCATGGAATCGCCTACTGTGTGGATTGTTGGGGGCGTAGATAAAGGAAATAATTACAAAGAATTACTTCCGTTGGTGAATGAAAAGGTAAAAGCAATCATCTGTTTAGGCGTAGACAACGAAAAAATAAAAAAGGCCTTTGGCAACATCGTCGATTTGATGGTAGAAACGGCTGGTATGGAAGAAGCCGTAAAAGTGGCATACAAAATTGCCGAACGCAATGACACCGTGTTGTTGAGTCCGTGTTGTGCGAGTTTCGACTTGTTTAAAAATTACGAAGATAGAGGGCGCCAATTTAAAGAAGCTGTACGCCATTTATAGAAATAGGGTTACATGAAACAACTTTTTAAAAACATACAAGGAGACAAAGCCATTTGGGCAGTAGCTGGGTTGTTGGCGCTGTTCTCGTTCTTGCCCGTGTATAGTGCCAGTAGTAACTTGGCCTACATGTACGGCGATGGCAATACCTTCAAGTTTTTATTAAAGCACTTGGCGCACCTGTTGTTAGGCTTTGCTATTTTATATGGAGTGCATAAAATTCCGTACCACTACTTTAAGGGGCTTTCTATTATTGGGTTGCCAATTGTAGTGCTCTTACTCATTTTCACCATGGCTCAAGGCAATACTATAGATGGCGCCAATGCTAGCAGGTGGATACGGGTGCCTTTTGTGGGCGTGACCTTTCAGACTTCTACACTAGCGGCAGTGGTTTTACTCACCTATGTGGCGCGTTATCTAACAAGAATTAAAGATAAGGTAATCACCTTTAAAGAAACGCTGTTGCCTTTGTGGCTCCCGGTTTTTATAGTGTTGGCGCTTATTTTACCAGCTAATTTTTCAACAACAGCAATTATTTTTGCGATGGTGGTGGTCTTGGTGTTTGTAGGGGGGTACCCGTTGCGCTACTTATTCATTATTCTCGGTACGGGATTGGTTGTTTTAGCACTGTTTATTCTTACAGCTATGGCTTTTCCGGGTGCATTTAGCAATCGTGTAGACACGTGGATAAGCCGTGTTGAAAACTTTACCGATAAAGAAGATACTGAAGGCGATTACCAGATTGAAATAGCCAAAATTGCCATTGCATCTGGTGGTGTGACCGGATTAGGACCAGGAAAGAGTGTCCAGAAAAATTTCTTGCCGCAATCGTCATCAGACTTTATTTATGCCATTATCGTTGAAGAGTTCGGTATTGTGGGGGCGCTGTTCTTAATGTTTTTATATCTGGCCCTTTTATTTAGGCTGGTGATAGTAGCACACAAATCGAGTACCCTCTTCGGAAAATTACTGGTGGTGGGAGTAGGCTTGCCCATTGTATTTCAGGCGCTCATTAATATGGCGGTGGCTGTAGAATTATTCCCAGTAACGGGACAGACTTTGCCGCTCATAAGTAGTGGTGGTACCAGTATTTGGATGACCTGTCTAGCATTAGGGATGGTATTGAGTGTAGCGGCAAAACGGGAAATTCAGAAAAAGGAAAATGAATCGGGCGAACTCGTAGAGAACCCATTAGATATTTTAAGCGAAACGATTTAAGTAGATAACAATATCGAAAAAAGTAATACATATCGGTTTATCATTAGTGGAGGTGGCACGGGAGGGCATATCTATCCGGCTATTGCTATTGCCAACGAATTGAAATTGCGTTATCCCAATGCAGAATTTCTCTTTGTGGGGGCTAGTGACCGTATGGAAATGGAAAAAGTGCCGCAAGCAGGGTATACGATTATCGGATTGTGGATTTCAGGCTTGCAACGTAGTCTGAGTGCGAAAAATTTATTGTTTCCTTTTAAGCTCGTTTCCAGTTTGTTGAAATCAAGAAGAATTGTTAGAAAGTTTAAGCCCCATGCAGCCATTGGTACGGGTGGTTATGCCAGTGCCCCATTGTTGAAAATGGCATCTGGAAAAGGTGTTCCGTGCTTAATTCAGGAGCAAAATAGCCATGCGGGAATTACCAATAAATGGTTGGGCAAATCGGTTGACACCATTTGTACTGCCTATGAGGGGATGGAGCGATTTTTTCCTTCGGAAAAGATTGTGCTCACAGGGAATCCTGTGCGTCAAGATTTACTGGAAATTACAAGCAAAGAAAAAGAGGCAAAGGCATTTTTTAAGCTAGACCCGTCGCGAAAGACGCTCTTGGTTTTGGGTGGAAGTTTGGGTGCCAGAAAAATAAATCAATTGGTGGATGCAGCACTCGATTATTTTATTGCTGAAAACATCCAAGTGATCTGGCAGTGTGGAAAATTGTATGAAGAACAATACTTCCACACATCTGGAAAAGAAATTCAGGTACATGCGTATTTGAATAGAATGGACTTAGCGTATGCAGCAGCAGATGTAGTGGTTTCGAGAGCTGGTGCCTTGTCTGTTTCAGAACTATGTTTGGTAGGGAAGCCCGTGGTGTTCATTCCGTCGCCTAATGTTTCCGAAGATCACCAAACGAAGAATGCGCTTTCAATTTCAGAAAAAAATGCAGCGATTTTACTACGGGAGAATGAGGCAGATGAGAGGTTTCAGCAAGTGATACAAACGTTGTTACAAGACGAAAAAAAACAAAAGAAACTTTCAGAAAACATTAAAAAATTAGCAAAGCCGAAGGCGGCAATAGCTATTGTTGATGAAGTTGAAAAATTATTGAACCCCACCTAACCACCTCGAAAGGGGTAGTTGAAATTCTTCCCTTGAGGGGAGTTAAAGGTGAGAAGGGCCGAAAGTGAATTTAAAATAAAAGTTAAACGCCTGCACGGGCATTATATGAGTCTATTACACAACATACAGAATATTTACTTTATCGGCATTGGCGGTATCGGGATGAGTGCGCTTGCCCGTTTTGCTAAATTGAAGGGACTCGATGTGTATGGCTACGACAAGACCAAAACTTTGCTCACCGAGGTATTGACTTCTGAAGGCATTAAAATCACTTATACAGATGCGGCGTCTGAAATTCCAGAGCACATTCAATATCCTGAAAAAACGTTGGTGGTGTATACACCCGCAATTCCAAAAAACAGCAACATACTGCAATGGTTTAACTCAAAAAATTACAAGGTTGTTAAGCGTTCACAGCTATTGGGCGACGTTACAAAGCACACTTTATGTTTGGCGGTTGCCGGCACGCATGGTAAAACAACAACCTCGGCCATTTTAGGTCACTTGTTGGCTTCCTGTGAGATGCCGGTCACTGCTTTTTTAGGCGGAATAGCAGAAAATTACAATTCTAATTTTATTAGCAAAGGAACCGAAATTACCGTTGTGGAGGCAGACGAATTTGATCGTTCCTTCCTCACCTTAAGCCCAGATATTGCTTGTGTTACCTCGATGGACGCCGACCATCTTGATATTTATGGAGATGCCCACGCAATTGAAGAAAGTTTTAAAGCGTTCGCCAACTTGGTTGAGAAACCAAAAAACTTGTTGGTTAAGAAAGGACTTCTAATCGAAGGCGAAACTGTAGCAATAGAAGAAAGCGCAGCATACGAAGCCCAAAATGTACGGATTGAAAATGGAGCGTACATATTCGACCTAAAAACACCACAGGAGTTATTAAAAGACTTACAATTTTATTTACCTGGCCACCATAACCTACATAATGCAATTACAGCCCTGGGGATGGCAATTTTAGCAGGTTCCCCAACCGATTGTTTGCCTAGGGCTTTAGCCAGTTTTAAAGGCGTAGACAGGCGTTTTTCGTATCGAATTCGCCACGATGATTTGGTGTTGATAGACGACTATGCGCACCATCCCACTGAGATTGACGCGCTGTTTCAAGCCGTATCAGAAATGTATCCGGCAGATCGAAAGGTGATTGTTTTTCAGCCACACCTTTTTAGCAGGACAAGGGACTTTGCTCAGGGTTTTGCTGAAAGTTTAGCGCGTTTTGATGAAATATTATTGTTAGACATCTACCCGGCCCGGGAAGAACCAATAGAGGGGATTTCTTCAGGATGGTTGCTGGACATGATAAACGAATGTCTGGTTGAGCGCCCGCCAGAACGAAGTCGGGCTGGCAGTCGAAACCTTAGTGGAGCTGCAAAATTGATAGCAAAATCCGAAATCATTTCGGCCCTAAAGAAATCAAACTGTCGTGTCAAACTTTTGGTGGGAGCAGGAGACATAGGTGCAGAAGTAAAACATATAACCAACGCATTGCAATTATGAAAAGAATGGTTACCGTCATAAAGTTTTTGTTGTTGACAGCTTTGGTGGTGTTTTTATTCAGTTTTACACACCAACGAAATAACAATCGGATATTAAGTAAAGTCGCCATCGAATTTTTAGATGAGAACGATCCGTTCATCACAATGCATACGGTTAATAAATTGTTAATACAAAATCACGACAGCGTTACGGGTGTGGGTAAAGAAACTTTAGTTTTGAAAGAGATGGAGTCCCGCTTGTTGGCAAATGCGATGATTCGTGACGCGCAAGTGTATGTAACGGTTGACGGCGTTTTGGGTGCAAAAATAGAACAGCGGAACCCGATAGGTAGGGTGGCCGCCGAGACCCATTATTACCTTGATGAAGACGGTAAAAAAATGCCTTTGTCAACGGTGTACGCTGCAAGAGTACCATTAATTACTGGGCATTCGAATACCAATTTTACTGAAATAACGCCGTTATTATTAAAGATACAGGCCGATGAATTTATGAAGAACAGCGTAATAGGAGTGCATGTTTCAAAAAAGGGGAGTACCACTTTGAAGTTGCGAAAACATCATTTTGAAGTGGTCTTTGGAACACCCAAAGAGATAGATAGGAAGTTTCAGAATTTAAAAGCGTTTTATCAGAAAACAAAAAAGGACAACACATTGAATAGCTACCAGACAATCGATTTGCAATTTGGGAATCAGGTGGTAGCCACAAAACTAGAATAGAATGGAAAATGAGAACATAGCGGTAGGATTAGATATTGGTACCACCAAGATTGTTGCTATGATTGGTAGGAACAATGAGTATGGAAAAATGGAGATTTTGGGCATTGGAAAATCCAAGAGCTTGGGCGTACACCGTGGTGTCGTGAACAATATCACCCAGACCATTCAATCTATTCAACAAGCAGTGCAAGACGCAGAGTCGTCTTCAGGTTTTAAAATTGAAGATGTTGTGGTAGGAATTGCTGGGCAGCACATCAGAAGCTTACAACACAGCGATTATATTACCCGTGGCAATAGCGACGAAGTTATTGATGAAGAGGATATCGATAGGCTATGCAACCAAGTACACAAACTGGTGATGTTGCCAGGAGAAGAAATCATTCATGTATTGCCTCAAGATTTTAAGGTAGACGGGCAAGCAGAGATAAAAGAACCCATTGGTATGTACGGAGGCCGTTTGGAGGCCAATTTTCACGTAGTAGTCGGGCAGGTTTCTTCTATCCGAAATATTGGTAGATGTGTAAAAAGTACAGGATTAGAGCTTTCAGGAATAACGCTAGAGCCCTTGGCTTCAGCAAACGCTGTTTTAAGTCAAGAAGAAAAAGAAGCTGGGGTGGCATTGATCGATATTGGTGGAGGTACTACCGATTTGGCCATTTTTAAAGATGGAATCATTAGGCATACGGCTGTTATTCCGTTCGGCGGAAATGTGATTACGGAAGATATTAAGGAGGGTTGCAGCATTATAGAGAAGCAAGCGGAACTACTGAAAATAAAATTTGGATCGGCTTGGCCAGGCGAAAACAAAGACAATGAGATTGTCTCGATTCCAGGATTACGCGGACGTGAGCCTAAGGAAATAACCTTGAAGAACCTTTCAAAAATAATCCATGCCCGAGTGGTTGAAATTGTAGAACAGGTATACTTAGAGATTAAAAATTACGGCCACGAAGAGCAAAAGAAAAAACTGATTGCCGGTATTGTACTCACAGGCGGTGGTTCTCAGTTGCAACATTTAAAGCAGTTGGTTGAATATATAACAGGGATGGATACCAGAATTGGTTACCCGAATGAGCATTTGGCTGGAGACAGTGATAGCGAAACTACGAGTCCGTTGTACGCTACCGCAGTAGGCTTGGTGCTGAATAGCTTACAAAGTAAGCACAGAGCCGTGCCAAAGGCTATGGAGGTGACGAAGACAGAAACAGAGACATCGCAAACTACACAACAGACGGTTTCCGAAGAAGAAGAGCAGACTGTGGAAGAGCACCCGAAGGAGCGCAAACGCTTTTTTGATAAATGGGCAGAGAAGTTTAAGGAATTCTTAGACAATGCCGAATAGCCCTGGGATGATTTTTTAAATCGCTCCAAGGTAGAAAACGAATTAAATAAATTATAAAAATAATTCTGTGAAAACAGAATACTAGATACTAAACCTCGCAAAACAACACAATATGAGTAAGAACTTTGATGAAACAATCGCATTCGATATGCCGAAGAACCAAAGCAACGTGATAAAGGTTATCGGCGTTGGAGGGGGTGGTAGCAATGCCATCAATCACATGTTTAGCCAAGGAATCAAGGGGGTAGATTTTGTGATCTGTAACACAGATGCCCAAGCCTTAGAAAACAGTGCTGTTCCTATTAAAATTCAGTTGGGAGTTTCGCTCACCGAAGGTCTCGGTGCAGGCGCTAACCCTGCCATTGGGGAGCAATCTGCTATGGAGAGCTTGGAAGAAATTAAAAACATGCTTTCTACCAACACCAAAATGATTTTCATTACGGCTGGTATGGGAGGTGGTACTGGTACAGGTGCTGCACCTATTATTGCAAAAATGGCCAAAGAATTGGATGTGCTTACGGTGGGGATTGTGACCATTCCGTTTCAGTTTGAAGGAAAAATGCGAGGCGAACAGGCGCAAATTGGAGTGGAAAAACTACGCCAAAATTGTGATTCATTAATTGTGATCAACAATAACAAATTACGCGAGGTATATGGTAATTTGGGCTTTAAGGCAGGTTTTTCTAAAGCAGATGAAGTATTAGCCACTGCAGCGCGAGGTATCGCAGAGGTAATTACCCATCACTACACACAAAATATTGACCTTCGTGATGCCAAAACGGTGTTGGCCAACAGCGGAACAGCCATCATGGGAAGTGCGAGCGCAAGCGGTGCCAACCGTGCTCAAGAGGCCATTAACAAGGCCTTAGATTCTCCGTTGTTAAACGATAACAGAATTGAAGGCGCGAAGAATGTATTGCTCCTGATAGTTTCTGGGAACGAAGAAATTACCATCGATGAGATTGGAGAAATCAGTGACCATATTCAGGCGCAAGCTGGATACAGTGCTAACATTATCATGGGTATTGGGGAAGATGAGTCGTTAGAAGGTGCTATTGCCATTACTGTGATTGCCACTGGGTTTAATGCTGAACAGCAAGACGATATTGCCAATACCGAAACGAAGAAAATTATCCATACGTTAGAAGAAGAGCAAAAAGCAGAGCAGGATCTTTCTGCAAAAAAAGGTGCTACGCCCGTAGCGTTGCCAAAACCTAAAACTGAGACACCACCAGCCGAAAAGCAGGTGATTCGGCATACATTAATTCTCGATGAAGAAGAGCCCGTTGCTAAGCCACAGCCTAAAAAGCCCGCAGCAACAGAAGAAAAAGTGGTTCCGCAAGATGTGTTACCGTTTGAAGGATATATTGCCACATCTGAATTGATTAAAAATATTCCTGTAGAATCTACCATAGTAGACATACACCATTTGGCTGAGTTCGAACAATTGATGATCAATGAAATTGATGTGAACAGTTTTGAAATAGTGACTCCAAAAGTTGAGGTCGAGGAAATTTCCGTAGAAGAAGAAAAAGAAGAGAAATTTACCATTTCAGAAAAGAAAGAAACGGAAACGATTGCTAAGCCTGAAGCTGAAGAGCAAATGCTTATGTTTGACCTTCCGGTAAATACGAATACACCCAAGAAGCCAGATGCCCAAAAGGCGCAACAAAAGGAAGAAGAAGTATTACTCTCGCGAATTGAAGATATTGAGGTGAATGAGCCAACGGAAATCATTCCGATTACTGAAGTATCTAAAGGTGAGGTGAAGCGATATAGTTTAGACGATTATGAAGAAAAGGAAGCCGAGTTGTTGTCTGCAAAACCCTCTAAAAAGGAAGTAGCGGAAGACGAGGTGGTATTTGAAACCAAAACGGTAGAGCAGACAGAAACGGAACCAGAAGTATCGCCAGAAGATGCAGACCCGTTAAATACGCCGATTTCAAAATTGTTGGCTTCACGAACGGAAGAGCGCAAGAAAAAGATGAAGGAGTTTAATTATAAGTTCCGTAACAGTGCTTCGAAGATTGAAGATATAGAAAAGCAGCCCGCGTACAAGCGAATGGGCATAGAATTAGAAGATTCTGATACAGCCACAAATTTGTCGCGCACGTCGGTGAGTACAGATGATGATGAGGATGTTGATTTACGCAGTAATAATTCGTTTTTGCATGACAATGTAGACTAAAAGTTAGTCTAAAGTATAAAAAAACCGCTCGGCAACTACACTCGAGCGGTTTTTTTTAGGACTAAATCAATGAACTTCATAGAGTAGAAAAGGTTTTAATACACGCAAAACTTTGTCTGAAGTCTTTCCTGTTTTCTTTATAAGGTATGCTTTTATGCGCTGAAGGTCTTCAGGAGTTTTAAGAATATTGAATTTTGAGTCGTAGCCCGAAAACAGCGGTTCTACTATATGTTTATCGAATATAGTGGTAATTTCAGAATGCCTAGGGTCTACACTTATTTTGGTATGGAATAATTTTTTAATCAGTTCTTCTTCACCTTCGAGTACTTGAAAAAAATGCCCGAGGTTGTGGAGTAGAATCCCGGTGACATTCTCTTGGTTATTTTTCTGTTCTGTAAGGTTTAGAACGGCGTCAATTTCTTGTTGCGAAAGGCCGTTTGCCACATTACTAACGTAGCATATTGAGTAATAGTTCATTGTGTTCGATTGTTTATTCATCTAAAATAGAGAAAAGGCCAATTTTTGCTTACTGTTATACGCACAATTCTTAACATTTAAAAAACTAGGGATCGTCTCAAAAAAGGACAATACATACAAATCAATTTGAGTATATTTGCCGTTGAATAATTTTGATATGAGTTTAGCGGCCAAAATAATGAACGCAATGAAAGTTGCGATGAAAGAGAAAGATCAAGAAAGTCTACAGGCATTACGATCGGTGAAATCGGCTATTTTACTAGCACAGACTGAGAGTGGTGCGAAAGAGGAGCTGTCTGAAGAGGCAGAGTTGAAGTTGTTGCAAAAGTTGGTAAAACAACGCAAAGACAGCGCAGCAATTTATACGGAACAGGGGAGAGAAGACTTGGCGGCACCAGAATTGGCAGAAGCCAAGGTGATCGGCCAATTTTTACCAGAGCAGTTGAGTGAAGAAGAAGTAGCTGCAATGGTAGATGAGGCAATAAGCAAGACAGGAGCTAGTTCTATGGCAGATATGGGCAAGGTGATGGGGATGGTTAATGCAAAAGCTGCTGGTAGGGCAGATGGAAAGACCATTAGTACGATTGTAAAGAAACAATTGGCCTAAACAGCGTTTTTTTTAATTTCGTTAAAGGTTAAAGGTTAAAGGTTAAAGGTTAAAGGTTGCATTTTTTTGACTACTGACTACTGACTACTGATATACGGCCGCGTGGCGCAACTGAATAGCGCATCAGATTTCGGCTCTGAGGGTTGGGGGTTTGAATCCCTCCGCGGTCACGAATAAATAAAATACCCAGAAAAATGTCTGAGCTTGCTCAAGCATTTTTCTGGGTATTTTATTTTCAACGCGGAGCGTTGAGGGAACACCGAGTTCTGCGAGGTGAACCCCATGTTTCAAAGCGGAGCTTTGAGGGAGCACCGAACGCAAGTGAGGTAATCCCTCCGCGGTCACTACACTCGAAAAGTCGATACTAATGTATCGACTTTTTTGTTTTCGACTACGGTGAGAAATTTATTTTTACGCAGTTGAAAACAAAAAAAGTACATCGAGTTCTGCAAGATGTGAACCCTAGGTTTTCAAATTGCCTCCTTTGTCATCGACGAACAATAGCGAGAGAATGACATAAATGAGAGGGAAATACGGCGTTGCGCAAAGTGTGTGTTTGTAAGCGACTTACTTTCTTTGCACTTGCTTCCAACCTGTCTAAATGTTTTGAATGGCAGATACCACCCATTCTGTGACACTTGAGAGAGGTCGAAAACCTGAAATGGCTTTTCTAAAACACCCTAATAACAAAAGTTTATAAAATATTCAGAACAATTTAACGTTTGGTAAGTTCAGTGTATTTTCTTTTAACATACATTTGCTCGTTTTTGTGATAGATTATTAGTTATCAAATCATTAAACCCCTATTTTAAGTACATGCGATATACTTTTAGAATCCCCACTTTTTTAATTGCACTGTTATTTTCAATCCAATTAGTTGCACAGTCATTGCCCATTGCTTCAAATGGTGAAATCGACGGTATAAGTGATCTGTATTGTAGCGAATTGCAAACTGAATTGGAACAGGAAATTTTTAAAAATAAATCCTGGAAAAGTTTAATAGACCGTAAAATGATGTCTATTGGTATTGTTGATCTTTCAGACATTAACGATATCCAATATGCTGGTCTAAATGACGACCACATGATGTATGCTGCAAGTCTACCAAAAATTGCAGTACTATTAGCTGCGATGGATGCTATAGACAAAGGTGAGTTGGTGAACTCTAAAAAAGTGCAGCAGGATATGCGCATGATGATTAGCAAATCTAATAATCAGGCTACTACCCGTATGATAGATCGAGTAGGGTATGAAAAGATTGAAGAAGTACTTAGAATGCCTCAACACAAATTATACGATGAAGAAGTAGGCGGCGGATTATGGGTAGGAAAACGCTATGCCGCAGGTGGTAGACGATATCCAGACCCTTTAAAGGGGCTGAGTCATGCCGCAACCACAAGACAGGTTTGTAGTTTTTACTATCAATTAGCCATGGGAAATTTGGTAAACGAACGTCGTTCAAAACAAATGTTGAATATTATGGAGAACCCTGAGCTTCACCATAAATTTGTAAACACCCTAGACCGCGTAGCACCAAAAGCACGTCTTTTTAGAAAATCAGGATCTTGGAAAAACTATCACTCAGATTCAGTATTGGTTTGGGGGCCCGACAGAAAATATATTTTGGTAGCACTTATCGACGATGCCTACGGAGAACAAATTATCAGAGATTTAGTACTTCCACTAGAAAAAGTAATGAAAAATTCGCGAACTTTATAGCATATTAACTGCCATGCTATAATGCTGAAAACACTTTTTAAAAAGACTTTCGATATAAGAGATGGGGAAATCCGCATCTCTTTTTTTATGCAGTTATATATCTTTCTGCTTATTACCGTGCTACTCATGGTAAAGCCTACAGTAAACGCACTCTTTTTGTCAACACTGGGAGCAGCACATCTGCCATTTGGGTATGTTCTGGTAGCAATTGTTGCCGTAGTGGTCTCTTACTTCTACAATCGGGGAGTCAAAAAATACTCACTACGCAAGATTACCACCGCTACACTTGTGTTTTTTAGTTTGCTTTTTGCCGTGCTCAGTATTTTAATGTACGCTGGCACGCTTAACGATTGGGTTTTATATACCTACTATCTCAGCGTTTCTATATTTGCGGTATTGGTCACCTCGCAATTCTGGATCATAGCAAACATGGTGTATAATGCTAGGGAAGCGAAACGTTTATTCGGTTTTATTGGCGCGGGAGCCATTGCTGGGGGTATTTTTGGAGGATATGTAACAACCATACTGGCTTCTAACTTCGGAAATAGAATTGTGATTCTCGTTGCGGCAATTTTAATACTTTGCTGTATACCAATTCTACAAACTGTTTGGCGCATCCGTATAAAGAAACTTACTTCCTATGTTCGAAAACAACGGAAAGAGCAAGACCTGCAAAGCAACACGCCTCCCTTCAGATTAATTCTAGACTCCAAGCATCTTACTTTCTTGGCCGCCATCGTTGGTGTAGGTGTAATTATGGCAAAGTTGGTAGATTTTCAATTCAGCGATTTTGCCCATAAGGCCATTCCTGATAGTGATGAACTTGCTTCATTTTTCGGTTTTTGGTTTTCAACTTTTAATGTAATTGCCCTGCTTATTCAATTGTTTTTAACCAATCGTTTGTTGGCATGGTTAGGGGTTACTTCAAACCTGCTTATCTTACCACTCGGAATTGCTATAGGGTGCTTATTGTTTTTAACCTTTCCAGAATTGTGGGTGCTTATCATTATAAAAGGTATGGATGGCAGTTTTAAACAATCTATAAACAAAGCGGGAATCGAGTTGTCTATTTTACCTATTCCCTACCACATAAAAAACGAAGCGAAGTCATATATCGATGTTGTGGTAGATAGTATTGCTACGGGTCTGGCAGGTCTTATGCTCATCTTTGTCGTGCGTAAGTTAGAACTCAGTACTTCATACATCACCGTCATTATTTTGTTTATTCTGTTTATCTGGATGGTGCTTATCTATAAATTGCGTGAAGCGTATTTCGAATCATTCCGCAGCAATATCCAAGAATCTATCTCAGTACACGATTCAGCAGAAAAACGATCTCGCAAAGAGCGTACCGCCAAATCTACCATTCAGGTGCTTACGCATGGTACCGAGAGTGAAATTTTAAAACTCTTAGACCGTCTGCAAGATTTTAAGTTGTATACTTTTCAACCACATATCGTGAACCTACTGAAACACCATTCACCTCAAGTGAAGGCTGCTGCCATTCAGCAATTAAAAAGTTACAATAAGGGAACAGCCATAAACGAAATAAAGCAATTGCTAGAGTATAAAAATGATGAAGTGGTGTATGCCGCAATGGATTACCTGTTAAACCATACTCAGATAAAAGATGAGAATATCTTCCGTGCCTATTTAGATCATCCTACAGATTATATTTCAAATGCGGCAATTCTTTGTTTGGCCAAAGACGCGGCTACCAATCAAAAATTGGCAGCAAAATATGACTTGAGTGAACGTCTTGATAAAAAAATAAAAGAACTTTTTGCGGTAGATAATGACCTTCGGAAACAGGAGGTGGCAGAAATAATGGCGGCAGTTGGTTACGCCAGAGAACCGAAACATTATTCGTTTATATCGGCCAACTTCAACAATAGGGATCCCTATTTGGTAAAGCACGCTATCAAGGCTGCGGGTCTCACTTCATACGAACCTTTTATACGCCCACTTCTTGCCTTTCTAGCTGAAAAAGAATTTAGAAGTACTGCAAGAAATGCATTACGATCTTATGGTTCAGAAATAACGCAACATTTTCTTCAACTTGAACTTTCAGAAAACTTAAGTAATGATGTAAAACCCCACATTCCGAAGGTAATCGAATCGTTTAAGAGTAGGGAGGCCGTAAAAGTGCTCATGCGATTACTAAAAAGTAAGGATTTTGTAATACGTACTGAGGCCGCGAAGTCGTTAAACTCACTGAAAATGAAATATCCGAACATTTCAGTAGACCAGCGATTGCTCACCCAAATTCTGCTGAAAGAAGGAACTTTCTACAAAAATACAATCTACGCTATCGCAATACTAAAAGATGTACTTGCTGAAGAAACCGAGGACGACCTCGATACCGATACGGAAACTGAACGCATGATTGCGAGAGAGAACCTGTTGGAAGTTTTGTTGGTACAGTTAGACCAAAGCTTGGAGTGTATTTTTAAACTGCTTAGTTTGAAATACGACCAAGCTGATATTGATACGGCGTATTACGGACTGAAAAGTGATACCAAAGAAGTTCAGATTAATGCGGTAGAATTTTTAGATAACCTGCTGAAATCTCGACTGAAAAGTGCCATCCTACCCCTAATTGAGTACCATGTGGTTGATGCGAACGACACCAGCATGCTTCCTACTGAAACGCCGATGAAAACCGAGTTGGAGATGCTTAAAAAGCTGATGAAGAATCGCGGCAGCCGAATTAAACTCGCAGCGCTAAATGTAGTGCGTTATTCAGACCACCCAAAAGCAATTACCTTGGCACAGAAACTTACCAAGCACAAAAACCTGCACATACAGCGTTTCGCGATACGAGTGTATAAAGAATTAAAACAACAAACTATTGATTCGTAATTACTCGATCGATAGAACTTGCCAAATACATGTGGGCACTTCCAGAATTTTTACTCAACACATTGGTCATTAAACAAACGATGTATTTCTTTCCGTTAGGGTGCTCTACGGTAATAACCGAGTTCATATAGTTAAATCTGTTACCGGCGTATTTCCCACAGGGTGTCGATTTCGTTTTGTCGCAACTGTAGAAGCTACCCGATTTAAAATACACCCGAGCGCTGTCTAAACGAGATGATTGGGCATATCTAATTCTGCGATCGGTACTGTACATAAGGCGCTTCATCTCTAAACTAGAAGCGGTGTCTATGACCTTTCCTTGTTCTAAATTTACAAGGTATTTCATCAATCCTTTTGGACTCCCTATACTGCCGCCCATTCTGCCAACATACTTGCCAGCAGGATTCGTAAACATTCCGCCCAAACGCCAGTCGTCTTCACTAATCCCCAATTCGCGTAGCGGATCGTTTACCACGCTATTTGCCAATTTGGTCAAGGTGTCTCGTGGGGTGTCTACAAAATATTGTTCAGAATCTTCTAAAGAGAGGCGCGGATAGTCTTTTCCGTAGGCAGCCATCAGCATGGCTTCTCGGTACATCACACTGGCAGCACCGTTATTGCTTACCGATACCATGTGATCTAACCACTCAAACAATGTAAATTTATCTGATGCCACTACTTGTCGTTTGGTCAATTTTTCAGTAATCGGGTCGTAAATAGGAACTGTGTGGTGATCTCCTGTGCCCCAATACCGTGCATCTACAATCTTGTTGCACAACAGCGCGATTCGGGCGTCAAAATCGTCTGGATAAATTTTTTGCAATTGATAAAAAACTGCGTTTAAAACAGCAATTTTCCCTACGCTTCCAGGTTGGTATCCAACATCTTCCCGATGGGCTGCATATTTTAAATTATTAGGGTCTGTCATGTCTAAAATTGCTAGCGAATAATTACCTCCTGGTGTTATTTTTTGTATCGCTTTTGCAAATTCTGGATCTTCTATCAGGATGTCATCAACGCCTGTGTTTGCAATGGGCAATAGATTTAGTTTAATGTCTTCAATCGACCCAAAAGCTCCGTAGGGAATTCGAGTATATTCTTCTCCTTTATCTAGGGTGTGCTGTATGTCTAACAATCTTTTTATCTGCGTGCGTTCATACCCGTCTATTGGGTAGAACCCAAAGGAAACGAAAAGGCAGATAGTGCGTATTATAAAGGCTAATTTTTTCATGAATGTTGCGGTTTGTGTTATTCGTTCCATGTAATTTCTTCTGAAAGGGAAACAGTTTGATTGTAATCAATTTTTGGGGTGATAGAAGCAAGGTATTCTGAACTTTTTGCATTCTTGTTTTCCACGAAGGGTCTGATTTGAAACAGCCATAAATTATCGTTCTCGAAACCTAATTCTACATCCCAAGCTCCTTTGTATTCAGTACCGGTTTCCTGTGGCATTTTGGTGCGTACCTGAGCGGCGATGTCTCTTAAATCGGCTATATTTTTTTCGTTCAGAATAGGATTTTCGAAGGTTGTAATGTTTTTTGTAGTCCCTCCCGTTTTAGGTAATCGTAAGTAACCGGGTTCTCGTGCAGGAGCTAACATCACATTATCATCTGCAGTAACTAAACGGGTTTCTGCTATTTGGCCATCTACAGCACCTCCAGCCCCTCGACTAAACGCTACGGTTAGATCGTCTTCGTTCCCGCGATTAATACCCTTAGTAATCATCACCCCGCTATATTCCACATCAACACTTGGAATGATCAAAATGGAAGGATAGACGTTTTCTGGGTTGTTCAAATATTTTTGCCTCCATTTAAAGCTACGTTCTGTATAAGGCGAAGCCCATACTTTTTTGATGCCTTCTAAAATATTTTCCTTGTCAAGAATATTGAAAAGCGTCAGATTTAAACCAGCGCCAGTAAACTCTTTTAGGTCTTCCATGTTGGTATCGCTTCGTAAGAAAACAGGAACATTACCCATTTTGTTTTTAAAGGCAGCGGCAAACTTTTGTTCTAGTTGTTTTTCGAAGTACGGCTCAAGCGGCATTTCCTCGATAGCAGTTTTTAATCTACCCAGCCGTTCAAGTTGATACGCTTCTACTTCTGCTTCGGCTATTTGGTTTGTTCTTTTTACATTGGCTTCTGCAAATGTGTCTATCAAAAAGGTCCAATAACTAACCGTTTCTCCTGGCATTTGTTGGTCCATATGCTGTCTAAATATTCCGAAGGGAATCACCACCCCTTCTACTACGTTTTCTGGGAACATTTTTTTCAATTGTCCGAGATTAGCTGCTTTTGGGCCGCACAATTTCCCAGAATCTGATGCATCTACGGTTGCCATGTCTAAAACTTCGCAAACATCTAATTTTATTTGATCTACAGGAACCGCAATTTTTTCTGAATTGCGCTCTTTTTTGGAAAACAACTCTTTTTCTTCCTGGGACATTTTATCTTCTGGTTTCAAGATAACATTCCCCTTGGCAGAAACTGCATAGAACACCTTGTCTCCATGGTATTTCTTTAAATCTTTCAAGTTCTCCCCAGAGAGTGCGGCATTAGGTATGCCCAAGTTACGCGCCAACAGTTGAACGTGAGAGACTAAATTTCCTTCTGAAACAGTTATTATTCCTGCCACTGGCTTTAAGTCGCTTGGTGGCTTCTGAAAGATATAGATATGGTTGGGGTTGATATCTATATTCTCTGAAGATTCTGGAACTACTACCAATTCTCCAAAGGCGTACCCAGGATTTAGACCGCGTACCGTACTCTGTGAATCAAGTTTCATCACCGAATTCGAAAGATTGGCATGTTCGGCAATTTTACTACCCAGTTTGCTTACTGCCTTCCCCAGATCGAGAGCCACGCTCGAGCGAATTCTATCGTCAATAAAACCATAACTCAATGGTTCAAACATTGTGTAACTATCTACAACGTCCTGATAGTTTGCTTTCACCATAGACGCGCTCCACTCAACTACACCGCGAGAAGTTTCTAGAAACTCGGTAAGGTCTTTTATAGAGAGTTCTGTAGTTCCTAAATGTGTTTCCAGGGCAGGCGCAATGGTGTTCCATTCCCAAAGTTCTATAAGTCCGGTACCAGCTGCCGCCAAACTTAGATTTCGAATTTTCTCCATAAGGCCCAAAAGGTCGTCAGGTTGCCATTCTTGTGACTTTTTCAGTAAAATATCTTCAAATTTATTTGAAAGATCAAGCAATAGAAGTCGGTCATTTCCGCTTGCGGTATCGGTAATACTCGTTCGGATAACACATAAAATGTCGGCAAGGTCAACCAAGGTACTTGCCGGACTGGCTGTGTCATCATAACTTTCGATAAAAGAAAGCAGCCTTGTCTTGATTGTATTGGCGTTAGAAAGTTGATTTACTTGGGTTTTGAGTGCCGTCAAATTTACAGGGGCATGAAATTCTTCTAAGGTTTTTTCTAATGCTGCCAGCTCCGTTTTTAATTCTGTTGAAAGTTTATCTGCATTATCTTGCTGAAATTTTTTCACCATGGCTATATCTTCTTTGGTAGGATTGCCATGAATTTTGATGCGGGCATCCATAAACTTCGGAAATGCATCGGCTATATTTTTAGATTGGCTTCGCATTAATTGTGCGAGATTGGTATCGCCATCATGCGGAATATCCCGCAATGACTGTTTCAGCAAGAAAAATTGATTGGTAACCCGTTCATTTCTAGGTAGAAATTTTTGGTAAAACTCGACCCCCCAGGCTTGTTCGTCTTCAATCTGTATAGCACCACGGTAATACTGCGATTTCTGCTGGATCCAACCATCGTCTACACTCTCTAAATAACGGTTTAATTGGTATTGTTTTAACCTACTCTGGTTGTTTTTTGCATCCCAAAAGGCTGTACGGTCTGTACTGGCCAAAATTTCTCCAAAAAATATATGGTGGTCTTTTGCTAGTTTTTTTATATCATCCCTATAATCGGCATGCTGTACGGCTTCATCTTTATCTTTAGGACAAGGGTCACGTGCTTCGCGTACCTCTCCGTCGGCACAAAACCAATGGATACTTTTATAGGGTCCGCGTGCATTTTGCTTATAAAACTCAATGCGTTCTTTGATGTGTTTTACAGGAAGTTCCTGCCCATTAGATTGTAGTGAAGTACAGCAAAAAGCTAAGAAAAAAAGGCAACGAATTAAAAGGATATTTTTAGATAGCATACGTTTGTGGTTTGTCAATTTTAAAGGTAGTTAATTGTTGGTAATGTAAATAGCCTCCACAAAAAATTGTGAAGGCTATCTTCCAATCAAATAGCAATTGTAGCTATATCTTTCTTCCCGTTAACAATTTATAAAGTATCATGATAACGGCCAGAACAAGTAAAATGTGGATCAAGTTACCAACCGCGGCTCCAAAGCCAATAAATCCAATAAGCCATCCTACTACTAGGATAACTACAATTAACCAAATTAAGTCTTTCATTTTCTAAGTTTTTAAGTTGTTATAATGTGAATTTAGAAAGCAAAAGGGCTTTTAAAATCAACTTTAACGAATTTTAACTTAGTGGTTGTGAATTGTTTATTACTTATCCAGCAGTGTTATATTTTTTTTGAAAAGTGTTAAGGGAAGTTGGATTTAAATGTATTTTATTCCATTCTTAACTTTTTGTTATTCTGTCTAAATTCGGAAGGAGAGATGCCGTACGTTTCTTTAAAGATTTTAGAAAAATAACTTTTGCTAGAGAGCCCCAACTTTTCTACAATTTCAGAAATATTAAAATCGGTGTCATTTAACAACGTTTTTGCGTGTAACATTCGTCTGTGTTGAATATAACCATTTACGGTAGTTTGGTGCATCAATTTAAACCCTTGTTGTAGTTTGTTTACATTAATCCCTACTTCTTCAGCTAATTTTTCAACAGAATCAAGATCGGCCAAGCCAAAATCGATGATGTTGGTTGCTTTTTTTATCATTGAAACTTCATAACTCCGCAATACTTGGTTTCCGTTGTCTTCACTGATATCATCGTGGTATTGCACGATTTGATGGGTAAGGATGTCGTATGCCTGACCTTCCAAGAAAATCCGTCTTACAAAATCATTATTCTCGAAACTTTCTATCTGTTTAAAAAGATCAGCTATCTGGAGGCTGTAATATCCACTGTGATAAAATTCAGTGAGTGCCATCTTATCTGTAAAGAGCTTTTTTAATTCTGGACTCAGACTTTTTAACTCGCAGTTCACTTTATTCTGAAATTGATCGCGGTTTAATTCTAAACTGCCTACCTGTATTTCAGTATCGGCCATGAAATGAAGTATGTGACCGTTGGTATTCTTACTGGCAACAATCGAACTTTGGTATTGCTGTATGGTGTTATTGGTCTCGTTGTCTTGGAATCTGTGGTGCAGTACCCCTTTTAAACAATAAAGAAATTTAAGCGGGTGTACATCATTCACCACATAATGAAATTCAATATCCTCATTAAAAGTACATTGGTAAATCAAGATTCCGAAGCCCCCGTCAAAATTGATTCCTTTTATGTATCCTTCCCCCAGTCGTTTGGGCACATTTACGTGGTATTCGCCACAGTTTTCTTTGTACTTTACTTTAAAGGCGTCTGCTATATCACGAATTACTTCGTATAGGGGAAGTGAATGTACTTCAATTTTTTTCATTTGTTAGGTTTGACGAACCAAGATACGACAAAATTTAAATGGTGCAACTGAAACCATCGTTTGCCTCTTTTCATTTGAAATATAAAAACCTATTTTTACGGCTGTAACAGACTAAATTGTATAGCATGAAAAAAATATTAGGCATAGGATCCCGTATAAACCATACTGAGTTTGGAAAAGGTGTTGTTACCAATGTGGATAGCAGGATGTATTGGGTCACTTTTATCGATAATGGCCTAGAAACTGTGCCTTTAGATTCAGACTTTGAAGTAATTGAAGCCGCCGAAGATGAAGTAGATACCGTGAGTTTCTATGAAGTGGAAAAAAGCCTTCGTAGCATCTTAAAAAAGTGGAGCGATGCTTCGGAAATCGTTCCGATAGCCGATAAATACAAAGGTGGAACTATGGTGTTAAAACCAAAAGATAGTTCGTTATCTGATAAAGAAATTCCTATCGACACGTTTTTTCATAAAATTGTGATGCTACGCGATCGGTTGCGGGTCATGGAACAAAAAATAAATAGCAGTAAGGTTTTAGACGACCAAGAAAAAGTAGATTTACAACAATACATTACCCGTTGTTACGGTAGTCTCACAACCTTTAACGTGCTTTTCAAGAACAATTCACAACAATTTAAGGGCGATAGTAGCAAGAAATAATAATTGGTAGGTTGTGGGCGTTTGGTAAGGTGAGGCGCGTTACTTGCCAATAATTCACTATCTTTCAGCGCCCTACTGCATTATGATGTACCTACTACAAACCGATACAGATGCTACCTGGATGGCACCGTATGCCTACACGATTGTGTTGTTGGGTTTCGGTTTTTTTCTATTTAGGGTTTTTGAAAATTGGTACGCTAGCACCTTCAACAAACCACTTTTTAGACACTTTTTAGTTTTCAGAAACATACCGAAAGTACAGCAACAGGTACTCGAAAATGAGTTTTACTTCTACAGCTTGCTTTCATCAAAGCACAAGCGGCAATTTCGCCATAGAGTAGCCACTTTTATTGCCGGTAAACAGTTTGTGGGTCGCGATAACTTGGTAGTTACCGAACGTATGAAAACACTTATTGCAGCGGTGGGGTGTATGTTAAGTTTTGGCAGAAAAAATTTCGAATACGATCTAATCAAGTATGTGTTGGTCTATCCAGAAGAATTTTACAGTGAAGCCAATCAGACGTACCATAAGGGAGAGTTCAATCCGCGCCAAAAAGCGTTGGTGTTTTCTTGGAAAGATTTCGAAAATGGCTACCGAATTAACGATGATAATTTAAATTTGGGTATTCACGAATTTATGCATGCTATGCAATTGGAGTCGAAAAAGAGCCGCGATATAGATGCTACCCGTTTTGCAAAGCAATTTCAGAATATCTTAAAGAGATTGACGCATCAAGAGGTAAAAGATAAATTAGACGAAACCCGCTACTTCCGAGCTTATGCTTTTACCAATCAATACGAATTTATGGCTGTACTTGCCGAGTATTTTATAGAATCTCCTACCGATTTTAAAGACCACTTTCCAGAATTGTACGATCATACGCAAAAGTTGCTAAATTTTAGGTTTGCCGGATACTAAACATTCATTTTACGGTAAATGTCGTCTGCAATAAGCGTTGCATGAATTCTAGAGTTTTCAATAAACCATTTATGTGTTTCGGTACCGCCACAAATCACCCCAGCCAGATACAATCCCTCAATATTACTTTCCATAGTAGCATCGTTATAGACGGGGATGTTTTTTTCTTCAGAGAGTGTAATTCCCATCTGCTGTAAAAATTCAAAATTAGGTCGATAGCCAGTGAGGGCAATCACGAAATCATTGGGTAAAACCTTGGGTCCTTCAGGTGTATTTAGCAGTACTTCGTTAGCTCTTATTTCTGAAATTTCCGTGTTAAAGTATGCAGTAATGCTTCCTTCGGCAATTCTGTTTTCAATATCTGGTTTCACCCAGTATTTTACACGATCTCCAATACTTTTTCCACGAACTACCATGGTAACTTCGCCACCTTTTCTCCAAATCTCTAGGGCAGCATCTACGGCACTGTTACTCGCACCAACAACAATATTTTTTTGAAGCACGTACGGATGTGCTTCTTTGTAGTAATGTGACACCTTTGGTAGCTGTTCTCCGGGTACATTCAATAATTTTGGGATGTCGTAAAATCCTGTAGCCACCACCACATTCGAGGCTGTGTAGGTGTTTTTTTCTGATCTAACGTGAAATTGACTATTTACTTTTTTTACTGAAACTACCTTTTCAAACAATCGAATTTCTATGTTATTTGAAGTAACCACACGCCTGTAATATTCTAGTGCCTCATCACGGCCAGGCTTAGCCGACTTGCTAATAAATGGAATGTTTTCAATTTCTAATTTTTCAGAAGTTGAAAAGAACTGCATGTTCAACGGGTAGTGATATAACGAATTGGTAAGTGCTCCCTTTTCTAGAATTACATAATCCAAATCTCTTTTTTTACAGGCTAGCGCGCACGCAATACCAATGGGTCCGCCGCCAATTATCAATACTTCTTTGTGAATGTTTGCCATACGCAAAGATAAAAAATGCCCGCTCCAACTAGATCGAAACGGGCTTAAACTATGTTTGAAATGCCTTTATTTTTTTACCACAATCTTTTGCGTTGTTTTTCTTCCCTGACTCATGCCTACCACTAAATAAGTGCCTTCTGTGACACGCAAGCCGCTCCATTGCTGCTGTTTTGGAGATAAGGTGTCTATCAATCGGCCGGAGGTATTAAAAATTTGAATGGTATCAAACCTGTTTTTGGCAGCTTCTAAAAGATTGAACACAGTACCTACCGAAGGAGAAACTATTTGGGATGTTACTTTCTCATTTTCTTCTAAACCCAAGGTGGAACGATCAAAAAGAATAATGGCGTTGGGTTGGTCAAGACCGCCTAACCCCGACGAAATAAGCTCGCCAACAATGGTGCCGTCGGGTAGATATTCCTTAACAGACGAATCGTTACCATGACCTAAAATGATGTTACCATTGGGTAGGAAGTCGACACCCTCGACTTGGCTCACATCTGTGATGAAGGTATCGATGTACGCACCTGTACTGTCATATTGCTCTACATCCCCATCGTTCCAATCAAATACCTGTAAGTTTCCGTCATCGTCAAAATAGATATTGGTAGGTCCAGAAAGTTCTGAGTTGTCTACAAATATTCCAGTACTATTGCCCGAAGTATCAAAACTCGTCACAGTACCCGACCCGAACGACGAAATATATAGGTTGCCACCAGCATCCCAGTCTATGCCAATGCTTCGTGGCACGCCAATATCGGTAAATTCATCTACAAATGTACCATCAAGTTCATACCGTAGCACTTTGTTGTCTGTAGTACTCCACTGAATTACATATAGCAAGCCGTCGGGTCCTATCTTCATACGTGTGGGACCTCCAGCCACTGTGGCAAAGTCGTTTATGTACGTGCCATCTACAGCGTTGTATTTTGTGATTCTTCCGCTGTTCAAGTTTGAAATAATCACTTCGTTGGTATTAGGCAAGAACACGATATCTTGAGGCCAGCTTAATTCGTCTACTATGAAGTCTTGCGGATTGGTACCATCGATATCGTATTGAATGATAGTACCTGAGTTAGCACTGAAATTTTCGGCATCACTAACATAAATCTTGAGATCTTGGGCCGATAAAGAAAGGGTAGCGCACATTAAAAAGAGCGTTAAGAGTTGATAGATTTTCATGGTGTAAAAATTTTAAAATTAGTATACACCTAAATTCGACAGATTGGTGAGAAGAAGGGTTCAGAATTATAAATCTGCCCCCGAGCGTTTATAAATTAAGACAGTTGAAACCGCTGTTTGTACTGCATGGGTGTACATTGGTGCTTTTTCTTAAAGGCGTGGTAGAAAGCCGCCTTACTGTTGAAACCTACATCGTAATACACGGTTTTGATAGGTGTATCAAACTCGTTTTGTAGTAATTTTTCGGCTTCAGCCAAACGGTATTGATTTACAAAGGTGTTAAAATTGACACCCGATTTTTGATTAATTACTTTGGAAAGGAGATGTGTTGAAAACCCTAATTGATCTGCTAGATTCGCCAAGCGCAGCTCATTGTTGGTGTAAGGCTTATTCTGAACCATATAATCGGTGATTTTTTTATAGAGTTCATCCAAAAGTTGTATTTCTAGTGATGAGGTAGTGGCCGGAAGAAAAAATGACGCATAAAACTCGCCATCAAATATTTGGGGTTGCTTAAAAATAAAGTATCCTATGGCATAGATGGAACCGCTCATTACAATAGAAATTGCATAATCCCATTCGTTATTGAAGAAGGGAAAATTCACCAATACGTAATACGAAATATATGCCACAACAAACAAGGCGTATAAAGTCACTAAAAATTTAGCCCATTTTTTTCGGATTTGTGCATATTCAGTATGTAAGTGCTTATTGGTATGTACTAACCTGAACAATAAATATGTATAGATAAGCATGTGCACAATAATGAATTGGTAGTACTGTGGCAACCATGCCAAAGGAACCGTTATTGAAGGAGCTACTGTGTTTTTAAGTAAGGTTGCAACATAGGGAATGGCGCACAACAATGACGGCAAGAAATGTAACAGTAGCGTTTTTGGTATTGTTTTACGATATAGACTCAAAAAATACCAATAGAGTAAAGGACCCGTGAGATAGTAGCAGACGACAGGAAATAATACAAAATAAGGATACACAAACTGATAACCTGTCCAATACAACACATACTGTAATAATATAAAACTGAATGCAAAAATAAAGAATGCGATGGGTCGCACTTTCCTGTTCTTGTCACTTAAAAGCAATATGCCCAAAAATAGTCCCATGGCTACGGCTACCAGAAAACCAGCCGTCCAAGTATCAAAAGTGGGGGTTTGTTGCATACACAAATATAGAACTTGTGTTATTCAGCATGCAAAAGATACCAGTCTTAACTTATAAATCAAGACCTTTTTTAAGATGGGCTCACGAGCTTTTTAAGTCCTGCGATGGTTTCGGTTGGATTATCTGAACCGAAAATATAACTTCCCGCGACCAAAACATCTGCTCCTGCCTCTACCAATTGTTTTGCATTTTTGTTGCTCACACCGCCGTCAATTTCGATATGGGTGTTGAGGCCTTGGTCATTCGCCATTTTTCGAAGTTTCTTCACCTTTGCATAGGTCATTTCTTCAAATTTTTGTCCGCCAAAACCTGGGTTGATACTCATAAGCAACACCATAAAACACTTTGGGAGGATGTCTTCCAATACTGAAACTGGAGTAGTCAAGTTTAATACCACACCAGCTTTGCATCCTGCATTTTCTATTTGGGCGAGCGTTCGGTGCAAGTGTATGGTACTTTCATAGTGTACGGTTATGATGTCTGCACCCACATCTGCAAATTCTTGGATATAGCGTTCGGGTTTTTCAATCATTAAATGTACATCTAACGGCTTTGTTGCGTGTTTTTTAATTGCTTTTATCACTGGCATGCCATAGGAAATGTTAGGTACGAAGTGGCCGTCCATCACATCAATATGAAACCAATCTGCCTCACTGTTGTTCACTAATTCTACATCGCGTTGTAAGTTGGCAAAGTCTGCCGCTAGCATGGATGGGGATATTAATATTTTGCTCATAGTTCTAATAAAAAAGGATTTAATAGGCGGCCTAATTTTTCGCCAGTAGAATTAATTCTGTGTTGTTTAAGGTATGCTTTAATATGTTCTAGTTGTTTTGTGGTCTTAACAATAGTAAATAGCGAACTATAGGTTTCAAATATTGGGGTTTCTGTTTTTCTACGAATCACTTCAAAAATGTCTGAATGTCGTGGGTCGTCTTTAATATAATCTTCATATAATTTCTCAACTACGGTTTCTTCTCCTTCCAACACTTGAAAAAAATTACCCATGCCATATATTAAAATACCACTGATGTTTTTTTGGGTGTTATTGCTTTGTGTGGTCAGGAAAATATCTTCCACAGATGAGGCATTCAGATTTTCCGCTGCCTTACTAACATAACAGAGGGTATAAATCATAGTATTGGTGAGGTTGATTGTTTGCTCAAAGGTAGTAAATTTCAAAAGAAAAAAACCTCCGGTAATCAGCCGGAGGTCATTCATCAATCAAAAAACGAACAGTATGTTTAATACTGTAAGTTGCCGTATCTAGTACTATTTTGTTGAAATTTCAAAATATACTAGCCTAAATAGGTTTTAAGGATTTTACTTCTAGAGGTGTGCTTCAACCTGCGAATTGCCTTTTCTTTAATCTGGCGTACGCGTTCTCTGGTAAGGTCGAAGGTTTCACCGATTTCTTCTAACGTCATCGGGTGCTGGTCTCCTAAACCAAAGTATAAGCGAATTACATCTGCTTCTCTAGGAGTAAGTGTTTCTAGAGCGCGCTCAATTTCGGTTCGTAGCGATTCATGCAACAAACTACGGTCTGGATTTGGAGATTCTCCACTTCGTAATACGTCGTATAAGTTACTATCTTCACCTTCAACCAACGGAGCATCCATAGAGACGTGACGGCCAGAGTTTTTCATACTCTCTTTCACATCATTGATTGTCATGTCTAACTCTTTCGCAATTTCTTCAGCAGAAGGAGGTCGCTCATGCGCTTGCTCTAAAAACGCAAATGTTTTATTTATTTTATTAATACTTCCAATCTTGTTTAACGGTAAACGAACAATACGGGATTGCTCGGCCAATGCCTGTAGAATCGATTGACGGATCCACCAAACAGCGTATGAAATAAATTTAAAACCACGCGTTTCGTCAAAACGTTGCGCAGCTTTAATAAGCCCAAGATTTCCTTCATTAATCAAATCTGGGAGTGTAAGCCCTTGGTTTTGGTATTGTTTAGCCACAGAAACCACAAAACGCAAATTTGCCTTGGTCAATTTTTCAAGAGCGCGTTGGTCTCCTGCCTTGATTTTTTGTGCCAATTCTACTTCTTCGTCTGCGGTAATGAGGTCTACTTTACCAATTTCCTGAAGGTACTTGTCTAAAGAGGCGGTTTCCCTGTTGGTAACCTGCTTTGTTATTTTGAGTTGTCTCATTTAGGGTTGTAAGGTTTGAATGTGCAAGCCTGTCTTGCTTAAGTTATACGTAAATTGAACCCAAAAGGTTACACAGATTTTATTTTTTTTGAAAATTTCTGTCATTCATTTTTTTCAAGGCACCAACTCAGGGTGCAAGTTTGCTAGTTTTTTGCTTTTGAAATAGTCTTTCGTACAAGACTTTGCTTACATACGCCACAATTGTTACGACTAACAAGTAAATAAATACGAGTAATGCTGTAATCAACGGATTTTTCGCTTCAATGGCGGTTTCTACAAAATAAGGCCTCCTAAAAAAACCGTGTATGGCAAATAAGAACATGCTTAATTTTCCGTAGAAAACAATGACTTTGAACAGAATATTTTCTCTTCGAAATAGCTTAAGTATTAGTACAACCAATAGGTAAGTAATTGTAATAAAGGTGAGTGGAAAAGATAAAAAATAGAAATTACCTATTATAAATATCACAACACATAAAGGTATCGCCCAATTTGAAACTTTTGTATTGAACGCCAACAGAATCCCCAGGATAAATTCTGGAATATGTCCCGGGGCATTCGCCATCACAAATAAATCAGAAGATAATAGCGGTTGGTACAATGAAAATATAAGTAGGTATGAAGCAATTGCTACTACGGCAAACCCTTGCCATCCCCATTTACTAATTATAAAAAACAAAGGTATAAAGAGTACGTAAAGCTGCATGATGAGACCATAAAACCACCAAGGGCCATTGATAGCGAGTGCTTGCCCTGGAATTAAGGTGTGCACCATCGCAAGTTTAAGTCCGATTTTAGCAAACCATTTTAAGTCTGGAAATCCGTACACTAGCGTGACGTAAGCGATTAGCACTATGATTCCGATTATGAATGCCGGGTAAATTTTGGTAGCTCTTTTCTTCATGAAATCGATAAAACCGTGTTCCTTTTTTTGAAAGGATTTTGCCAAGCCGTAACCGCTGATAAATAAAAATAATTGCACCCCAAAGTGCCCGAAATAGGAGAATAGGGTATTTGGTATGTCTAGAGGTGAAGTCTTGAGTCTGTTGAAAAGATTCTGAACAAACTCTGGATTAAATACAAATTCATTTTCTCCAGTATAAGGTGGTACCCAGTGAAAATAGTTGTGGAATATGATAAGTAGGATGCCTACCCCTTTTAAAAGATTGGTTTGCTCTCTGTTAATACTGAATGGGGACATGTTGTTCCTTACCTTCAATTGGGTTAGTTGAACGCTAAAGATAGAAAATCAGGGTTGTTTTTTATTCTAAATTTAGAAAAGGTTGAAAATACGGTATTAGAATTCGTCAATCCCGAATCCATTTCTTCATTTTGGGAAATTGGTCTGCGTTGCAGAGCGACATCCACTCTAATAAGGGCAGTCCCACATACGTTTTATTGGTAAATTGTTCAATAAGCCAAGCCGAACCACCTTTATATCCGTTTGGGTGGAAGACAACATTAAGGTCTAGATTTAAATGGTGTGACGCGGCAAAAGACCATAAGATGGCGGCTATTTCTTCGCCATCAGGAGGCCAATCGTCTGTGATTTCCGAAGAACCTATTAGCGGTCTTATATGCTTTTCGGATACTGCAATGTGCCCCGCTTCATGGAGTATATCGCCTGGATATTTCAACTTAGTTCTATCTAACAGTATGGTTGCTCCTTTTAGTTGAAGCCCTGGTAAGAAGGTATTGTCTGGCAAGACTGTATCTATCACTTCAATATTGATAGCATTCAGGAAGTCTAATATGATAGTTAATTCATTTTTCGTGCTTTCCAAGGGGATGGCATCATTGGTTATACTTAAAGGTAATACAATAATACGATTTATGTGCTAGTCGATGTAGTTACACAAAGCTAATTCCTTGTTTTGCACAAATTTCAGCTACCTTTTTAAAATCTGGAGGACCTTCTGGGAGATTGGCCAGTTCTGCAAACATATGTTCAATGCCGGCTGGGAAGGCAGATGTAATCATTTTGGCTTTTTCGGTACCAACTACTTTCCATGCATGTGGTATATTTTTGGGGGCAAAAGCAACATCTCCTTCTTGAAGTACTGTGGTTTTTCCGTCTATCATGATTTCAACCTGACCTTTTACGACTCTAAAAATTTCATCTTCCAATGTGTGCACGTGGGGCGGAATTCCAACGCCGGGATCTACATTGTCTACCCATTCAACAATCTGATTGTTGGTGTCTTCACCCGACAATTTATGGGTTTGGATATCGCCAATCACATTTAAAACAGTTCCTTCTTTATCCTTAATTATTTTTGAATTTTTAGGAAGCGGTTTCTGATTATCTGATGGTGCTATTTTACTTTGTACAATTGTGGGTACTAACGCAATTCCTAATCCTACGCCAGATGTTTTGATAAATTGTTTTCGGTTCATGATGCTGTTTTAGTGCAATTTACATGTAAGATTGGGTAGGTATCCTATGAAAATTACTGTAAAACCTTATAAATTAAGAAAAATCAAGTTTTTCTGAGTGCAGAAGGGGTATGTCCGGTATGTGTTTTAAAGAAATAACTGAAATAGTCTGGAGAAGAAAAGCCCAACTCAAAACTAATCTCTTTTATAGATTGAGAAGAGAATTTGAGGGCATGTCGAGATCTCATCAGTAGTTGTTCAATAATGATATTTTTTGCATTCACAGAGAGCACTTCTTGCACGCATTCGTTGAGGTACTTGGGTGATATGTTGAGGCTGTTTGCATAGAAAGAAACATCGTGCTGTTGAAGAATATGCTCGTCGACTAATTTTTTAAAATTGTACACCAAATGTGTTTTGGTGTTATTGTTTGAAATCACCGATTTGATGTTACATTGCCCGTCACAATACACAAAGAAGGTGTTGAGGAGCGAGAGGATGGCTACTTCTTTGTGGTTTAATTCAGAGCCTAGTAGTTCATCTATCATTTCCAGGATGGCTTGCGTTCTTTTTTCTATTCCTGGACTTAATTTAAATAATGGGACTTCGCCAGCATTGAAAAGTCTGACTTTGTTTATGTGAAGATTGCTTAGCATTGGGTGATTTAAAACATCATTGGTCAGGTATAAAATATATCCTGCTGTAGGAGTTCCATCTTTTTTTAGAATTTTCCATTGAAATTTTGGGTCTAGAAAAAAGATGGCGTTTGAGACATTCGAATACAAGACATCGTCAATTTTTATCCCTTCAATTTCATTTTTAATCCAACAAACGGCAAAAGACGTAGTTGAGTTGTTTGCGGTGGTCTCGTCTGTTATTTGTGATATTTTAACTGCGTTTGGTTTCATTCAATACAAGTGATGCCGGCAGTGCAAGAATTGCGCACATTTGGTTTGTGATAGTTGAATAAAAATAGGGAATTAGATTTAATAAAAACTATAGAGCATTACTTCGTGCTTTCAAACAGTATTATTTGCAAGGATAACTTTTACAGTACTTCATAAATTTGTGTCTGATTTCTGAAGTTAAATAGTTTTATCATTAATTTTTAGAATTGAATAATCCTTTTCAAATAGGTTTAATAATTCCTCTGAAGGTACTTTTATTTTATAATCAGGATCACTACTAATCAGTATTTCATTCATGTTTTGAGCCTTTTTGTTTTTCCAAAATCCAGCTTTTGTAAATCCGATTGCACATGTTTGACCATTTTGTTTGAATACTTGTCTATGATATACCCATTTTTCATCTGACCCTTCTAATTTCAGAGTGATATCAAATTTAACAAACATTTTAAGAGGCTTCTTATATATAATTTTTTGAGATGCTAAGACACCAAACATACCTTTTTTTACAGTATTATCGTATAGCTTTGATCTAAATACGACTTCGTATCTAATTAAGTCCATGTAATAAAAGTATTTTGAATTTGCCATGAACCGAAAAGATTCGCAATCTAATAAATTTACTCTTCTAGTCCGTGTCAATTCAGAAGTTGGTCTTATTTTTTCCCAAAATATTCTAGAGCCGATGTAGACATAGACCATGTGCAACCAATAGTAAATCATTCTTATCGATTTTTTGTGTAGGTTACTTATTTATTTGGAATCAAAAATTACATACAACGGTCTAGTATATGGCTAGCCGATTCAGCAGCATGTCTCCGACGAGCGCTTTAGCATGAGAGGAAGACAAAAGGCACCGTGCAGAAGGATTTATCCGTTAGGGCAATTTACGATTAATTGTTGAGATTTAGATTTAGCCAGGAACGAGACATAAAATATATGCAGTGTTAGCTGTAGTTCTTTCTCATTTCATTTTGTAAATTTTTCAAATGTTGTTCCATTAAATTTATATACTCCATTTTCGTGTGTTCCAAGCCACAGGACACCATTATTGTCTTTATAAATACTGAATAGCGTTATGTCTTTTGAGTTGTTTTGAACAGCAAAGTGTTTAATTTTCGTCCCATCGTATTTCCAAACGCCATTACGATACGTTACGAACCATAAGTTATTGTTGTTATCACGTACTGTTGATAGGTATTCGTCCAAATCGCTGTTCTTTTTCCCATCTAAACCGCCTATACTTTCGTGTCTCGTGTAAAATTTACTGCTTTTCAATGTTGCGTTATCGTAAACACTATAACGATATTCAGTATTGAACCAAAAGTCGCCATTTTTGTCTTCTGCAATGGAGCGCACTCCGTTGGCTCCCTCATTCTGAAATTCTGTCACATCTTCTTCTGTAATCCATTCAAACGATTTTCCGTCGTATCGGCAAACTCCAACTGGGTTTGAGCCAAACCAAATGTTTCCTTTCTTGTCTTTGTAAATACTGTAGATTTCAAAAGGATTAGTTAGCGTTTCTGGTTTTGGAAGTTGTAATTCATATAATGTCGAGCCGTCATACCTGTAAACCTTTTCATTTTGAAAAGAATGTCTAAACCATAAATCATCTGATTGAAGTTTCCATTCATTACTGGTAGTCGCAACTATTTTAGTAAAGGTGTTTCCGTCAAACTTAACAATGGTTGAATTAGGGTGACAGCTATTAAAAAAAATATTGCCAAATTTATCTTCTTTTATTTCATCAATTCTGTTATTTAATAAGCCGTGTTTTGTAGTAAAATTAGTGAATGTTTTTCCGTCAAATTTATATACTCCTGTCTCCGAACTTCCAAACCAATAATTATCATTTTTATCTTGATGAATAACCATAATGTTATTTCCAAGTTTTGTAACAGTATCACCTTTTACAATGTTGTCTGTTTTAACTTGTTGTTTGGTTGATTGTCCATTACAAGATGTCAATAAAACCAATGTGCTAAAAAATGTAAATACGTTCAATTTTATTGTCATCAGTTTAAAGCTTGTACTGTTGTCATAGAGTTACGGTCTTGTATATGTTTTGTGGCGAGACTGCGGCTGATTCGGCTAGCGCTGGAAGCGTCAGCGTGATAATCAGCTGGGGCAATGGCGCCGCGCCAACGGTTTTATCCGTTAGGGCAATTTACGATTAATTAGGGAGATTGAAATCTAGCCGGAAATGAGCCATAAAATATATGCATTGTTGGCAGCTGGCTTTTTTCAATTTTAAAGGAAAGGTAAAATATATTCTTCAAAAATCTTTTCTGGTTGCTGTGTTTTTCCATTTCTATAATTTCCAGATGTTATAACAACAACTGCTTTTAAACTAGGAATAACAAATATATATTGTCCACCAGCTCCTCTGGCTTCAATCGATTTTATACTTTTTCCGTTTACTTGATACGTGTTATGCCACCATAAATATCCATAGCCGTTTTTATCAGGTACATTTTCCAAATTACGATAGTGCTTAATTGAGTTTTCAACCCATTTTTTAGATAAAACACGTTCAGAATTCCATTTTCCTTTATTGAGGTATAACTCCCCAAATTTCAACATATCTTTTGGCGTGAGGTACATTCCACCTCCAAAATATGGTCTTCCTTTCAAGTCTGTTTGTATGATATAATTGGTGATTTCAAGTTTCTGAAAAAGGTATTTGTCCATAAACATTTCTAAAGGTTCAGAAACAACTGAATCCATTGCAACGCCAAGTAAAAATGGATTTGCTGAACCATAATTTGCCTCTGTATTAGGTTCGTTTATCATATTCGCTTTCAGAATCGTTTCTGTCCAATCTCTAGTAGGTTGGTAATTATTTTCAGATGCGGATGATTTTCGCTCTCTTGTATAATCGTCTGCATCTAGCCCAGAACTCATTGTTAAAAGGCTATGAATAACAATTTTTGATTTTAAACTGTCTTTTAGCATTTGATATTCATTTGGTAAAAAGTCAAAAATGGATTGATCAACATTTATGAATAATGATTTATCACTTGCAATTCCAACTATAGCAGATGAAATACTTTTTGAGGCCGAACGCATATCGTGTGGGATACTTGCGTTATAGCCATCAAAGTAATTTTCGTAAACTACTTTTCCTTTTTTTGAGATTAAAACAGAATGTGTGTTTGGTAATGAATCCTTTGAAATCAGGGATTCCATTTTAGCAAGTTGTAAAATAGACGCTTTATTCTCATTTTGGAACCCACCAATATCCCAATCTGTTGTTGACTTTTTTAGGGTTACTTCTGTAAGTAAGTTTTTTCCAAGATAGATACCTAATTGAATTCTATTTGGTACTAGTTTCCCTCTAAACTGCAATCCAGTTTTAAAATCAGTAAACGAAATCAAATCATTTTCTTTTTGAAAATTATCGCACCAAGTTCCTGTAAATCGATTATCGCTAAAAATTGGATAGGCTTGGTATTCATTTTCATCTCCATTTTCAACACTCAAATAAAAATTAAGTGATTTCAACTCGTCTACCATTAGTAGATTCCAAGTTCCTATAAAAGTGTTGTTCTCTGATTGAGTTAGTTTTAAATGGTAAAGAAGCATTCCAGACTTGACAAATCCATTAATCTCTTTGTCATTTTCAGATAATTGACCTTTAAAAGAATAGTTGTCAGCAAAAGGTATTTCTAATATTGAAGTGCTTTTTGAATCAAAAGGATAATCGATTATATTTTGGTTGTTAGAAATTTTGAATTTGGCGTTTTTAAGTCCTAAATTTTCTATTTCTATCTGTAAGTTGAAGACCTTTGTATTTTCTATTTTTCCTACCCAACCATTTGTATATTCTGCCATATTTTGGGCATAGGTTGAAAATGAATAAAAAAGAAAAAGTCGTACTAGGATGTTTTTAATTCTCATTTTTCGATTGATTTGTGATGATTTGCAAAGATGAGATTAAAAAACTGCTCAGAATTGTATAGAATTAGCATTGCGAAATGTTCTTCAAAAGTTTTGAAGGTGTTGTCTTGTAAATTCGCTTAAAGTTCTTGATGAAATGACTTTGGTCGTAAAAACCACATTGATAACAAATTTCTGTCAATGAATATTTATTAGAAGCAAGCAAGCAAAGAGCTTTGTTCAATTTTATCAGTCGAATGTAATTGCCAAGACTTGTTCCAAAATATCGATTGAATTCTCTAGATAGGTGGACGGGATGGATTTCTAGTTTTTTACTTAAACTATTCAAGGAATGGTCTATTTGTTCTTCAATCAACAAATCTTTTAGTTGGTTTACCCAAATAGGCTTTCTTGAATTACCATTTTTTGCTTCAGTTAGCGAATTAAATATATGAATTAAATTACTATCAATACTTAACTTTGAATATTGGTCATTAATTTTAGTCTCAATAAATATCTGGTTCATTAAGTTTTTTATTATTGGACTTTTCAAATTAACACTTCCTTCAAAATCTGTTATTTGAATATCAAAAATTGAAAACCAATTCTCATTCAGTTCAATATGAAAACCTCGTGTAAATTCAGGCGATTTTATGTTGTAGTGTGAGTCTTGCCAATTATGAAACAGTAAGCTTCCTGGCTCTAAATAATAGGACTCTTTTTTATTAGATTCAAAGAGTTTTCCTTGAAGTAAATACGTGAAATATGGATTTTCGTGATAATGCCAGTCAACTTTACTATGTGTGTATTCTGTATCTGTAATGATTAGATTTTCAAAAGCTGATTTTTGGTAATGTTTTCCGTAAAATTCTCCTTTTTTTAGTTTATTCATTCTGTTTATTCAGCTTGTTGCCAACGTGTTTGTGTATGGTTAGTTGCGGGACTGCGGCTGAACCAGCCCGAACGTGCCGTCCGGTACGGGCGGGTCGGCAAGAACACCTAGCCGAAGGCTAGGGTGGAAGCAGAACTCGTCTCTGCGTGCGATTCAGCGTGCTGTTTGCGCCGCGCCGACGGTTTTATCCGTTGGACTAATTTACGATTAATTGGGGAGATTCAATTTTAGCCTGAATTGAGACATAAAATATATGCAGTGTTAGGCACAGTTTTATTCACTAATATTCCCCTCTTTTGTTCCAATCAAAATCATCTTTCTTTAAGTCATTTTCTTTTGCCAATACAGAAAGCATATTGTCAAGCTGTTCTCTTGAAACCCATTTTCCATTGACGAAAACACCTGCAATTTTCTTGGTATTATTGATGTTTTTTAAAGGATTTTCATCAAGCAAGATTAAATCTGCAAATTTTCCTTTTTCAACTGTTCCTATCTTGTCATCAATTTCTAACCATTCTGCCGGTAAACGAGTTGCAGAAATTAAAACTTCATTTGTAGTTAATCCAGCATCTACTAGAAGTTTCAATTCGTCGTGTAGAGAAAAACCCCAAACGATTCCAGATGTTCCAGAATCTGTTCCTGCAACCATTGGTACACCTGCGTTTTTGAATTCTTTTACAAGCTTAATGTGAAAATCGATAAGTGAGTCAAAATATGCTACACGTTTGGGTGATGTACCTTTATTATATTGGTTTGAGACTATCCATTTGCTTTGCATTAATGGATGAACATATTTGAAGCTAGATAAATTTTTGACACTATCGAGTGAACGTGCTTGTTTTGCAATGTATACTAAATTCGATAGGTTTGGCGTAACCCAAGTTCCATTATCTTTGGCTAATTTTGCAAACTCTTTAGCTACTTCATCTGTATATTTATCTGTCTGACTTGAAAATTCCTCTGCGTGTGCTACCATACCAAAATGAGGTACAAAAGCATCTTTTGTATTACCTTTGAAGATTGTTGGAATATGACCAATAACTTTCATTTTTTGTATACTTGCCTCATCAATAATAGCTTTGTAAGTCTCAGCATTTAAATTAGAATAAACTTTAATAAATTCGTAGCCTTGTTGCTTAGCGAGTCTCACAGTTTGTCGTCCGTCATTAGGTGTATTTGCAGTATTTCCAGACTCTCCACCATCTACCAAATAAGCTAAAGCAATCCGTGGACCAATGACTTTGCCATTGATAATTTCATTTCTTTGTCCAAAATGCTCTACTCGACCACTAAGTTCAAAAGTTGTTGTAACTCCATTTGCAACATAGAGCAACATAAAATCTTGATTATCCATAAATAAGGTTGCACCTTTTGTAGGATAATTTGAACTCATTCTTACATCCGCAAGATTATGAACGTGCATATCAATTAGACCAGGAATTAGCCACTTATCCGTTCCATCTATTATGGTAGCATTAACTGGAATGGAATCATTAATTGATAGTATCTTCTTATTATGAATTACAACAGTAGCTTTTTCAATGACTTTATTGTCCTCTGTCATTGGGATTATGTTCACATTTTTTATGGTAAATGTAATATCTTCTTGTTTATTTTTATTTAATGATGATTGGTTTTGAGCATTCAAATTGAAGTTGATAGTGACAAAAAGAATTAGGATTTTGAAGAATTTCATTATGATTTTTGATTGTCCTTAAAAGACGATAAATATGAGAATTTGTTACAATCTTGGTCAAATTGTGCCTAACGGTCTTGTATATGTTTTGTGGCGGGACTGCGGCTGATTCGGCAAGCTGGCCGCCGAAGGCGGGCCCGCATCCCGCCCACGGGCGGGAGTGAGAATCAGCAGCATGTCTCCGACGAGTGCTTTAGCACGAGAGGAAGACAAAAGGCGCCGCGCCGACGGATTTATCCGTTGGACTAATTTACGATTTATTGGGGAGATTCAGATTAAGCCCGAAATAAGGCATAAAATATATGCATTGTTGGGTGTAGTTTTAATTTCAATTTTTTTAGTTTTTCCAAAAGAAAGTATTCACCATTTATTCTCACCAAACCAGATTTGAAATTCAAATCTATCAGGATTGATTTCAGAGATATTCGCTTCTGTTAGTTTTAAAATTTCAACTATTTCTCCGCCCAAATAATAATGTCTGTTGGTTGAAGTCTTCTTCCCTTCCTTGTCAAAATAAGACCTAACCAATGTGTCATCTGAATATTTAAAATCTACCTTGCTTGTCCCAAAATAGCTGTCATTTGATCGATTTTTTTTATCAAAAAAATTGAATGCTGTTTAGCTTGCCATCAGTATCGTATTTAAATTGATAATGCTTTAATAATTGGGCTTCTTTCTCTGAAATCTTACCTCTTCCTAAACAGTTTAAGTTTGGAGAAATAATACCTGCTATCTTAGAGTAATATTCCGTTTTGGCACTTTTAGTATTCCTGTTATCTGAACAAGATAAAAGCACCAAAAAATGAACTGAAAATATTAGGATGACAATAGTTTTTATATTCATCCTTTATCGTTCTAATTTCCCAAAAACTGTCTGTACGGCTCAATTAATCGCTCCGAAATAAAAAGAACTTCGTGGGGTTTGTTTCTCACAGCCGTTGCGTTATCCAGAAAAAAGGTGGCTTCCCCAGTGCTGTGCGTAGGTTCTCCATACTTAGATTTGAAATGCTCAATAAACCGTTGTTCTTCTTCGGCATCCGTCAAAATCCAAACGATGTCTAAAGCGTCATCGGCAAAAATAAGTTCCGCCTTTCGTTTTTTGCCTGCATATTCAAATCCATACACATCCAATTGGGATTGTTCATTTTTAGCGGTAGGCAATTGAATGGGTTCGTTGTTGCGCACAACCACCGAATCGGTAAGGGATGTTAAACGACTTTTCATTTCGTTCATCGAGGTGCCAAACTCAAAAATTTTGGGTTTATCTACGACGTTTTTTTGCAAAGCGCAAGAAGTTAAAATCAATAGCAAAAATGCTAAAAGGCAATAGGGTTTTGTTTTCATATTTAATTAATAATCAATGGTATGTGTTTTGATTGTGATTTCTTTGATTTTATTTTCAGCATTTAAAACTTTGAGCGAGATTTCACCCTTTTTATCATATTGAACAAAATCGCAAAAAGTATGGTCACCCTGAAAATTGAGTGTGCCGAATTGCAATACCTTCATGTCAGGTTTAAGTCCTTTTTTATAGGCCAAAGAATTTTTTACCACAGACTGTACATAAACACCTGCTTTTTCGGAATACCCCAACCTAAATTGGCTGTAGGTATTTGGTTGTTTAGAAGATGCTGTTTCTTGTAAGTAGAGTTTCTGTTGATGCCAGTCTATCGTAACTTTATATTTTGATAAAATTCCATTGCCAATGGAAACTGTTTTTCCTGTTTTAATCAGCGTTTTGTGTAGATTTAATTGATGAATTTGAACTGAATCCGAAAAGCAAATTTTTCGGTTTATATCGTTCGTATTCCCAACGATGCCGGATTGCGACTTTCCTCCTTCCTCAAAAATAGTATCCCATAGTCCCTTTTCGTCCAAAATCGTAAAAGCATTATCGGTCAGGGCTAATGAACCGTTGGATCCGTAATCGACAAGCATATTTGTGATTTTGGCTTTTCCGATGGCGACATCAATGAAGATATTGTATTGGTAATCTGTAGAAAATGAAACGACTGTTGTAGCTTCTTGCTGTTCTTTTACCGAAGAATGGCTAAGCGAGAGCAACGAATTGTCTTGGTCCAGTGTCCAGTTGCAATGCCGCATAACATTTGAGCCGATAATCCCATCAATATTTAGGCATTTAAAAAGTGGGTTCGCACTAAAGTCTGCCACAAAAGCCGTTTGATTTAAAAACGAAACTCCACCAAGCGTAAATTCATCTACCTGCACCCAATCTACCTTTGTTCTGTTGTGTTCACTGTCCTTGATGTTACCGATACTCAGCTTTTTGTACTTGTGCTGGTTCTGTAGTTCTTTTGAAATGCTAAATGGAGCTCCTGTATCAAATAGAAAACGGTAGTTTTTGCCTTTGATTTTTGTATTAATGAAAACCAATCCATTTTGTACTTCAATGGCAATACTTTCGTAGAATTCCCTTTTATTCAATTGCCCATAGGTGATTGCCTTTGTCCAATTTGTGGCACAAGATTGAAGAAGAAAAGTAAGAGCCATAGAAATGATTAAAACAGCCTTTATTTCTGCAGGTTTTGTTGCCGTATTCTTCAGATAATGCCTTAGCGTCATTATTAATTGTTGGTTTTTATTTCCTCAAGTTTTTCATCATATCGTTTTCTTTCTATCACAAGCCCGTTTGTATCGTATTCCATTTTCATTGCTGCAAATTTGGCTGTGGGATGCATCGTTAATTCGCCGTTTTCATCCAAAAGTTTCAACCATTCTATTCGTTTGCCATCGTTACTGTAAATACGTTTTACATATTGCAGTAAATTATTATCTATATCATAAAATTTAGATTCGGTTGGATTGTTAAATTCATCAAATACATGTACTTCTTTTGCAATGCCATTCGGAAAAGCCTTTAATCGACCTTCAACATCAAAACCTCTCAGTCCCACCTTATTTCCTTTGGCGTCATACAAATGTTCTCCAATGGCAAATCCTGGGGCATTTCCTTCCACGGGTTTTTTGTCTTTATCAAAAACCATCCACCGCGAGAAGTTTTCTTCCTGGTCGTAAACAATTCTATCTATTGCGGCTTTCATGGTATTGTTAATTAGATTTCCATCTTCATCTATATGATAGACAAAATCCAATAAGTCGTCCTCGCCAAACTCTAAACGAATCGTATAAAAGGTAAGATTTGGGCGCATGGTAGTAGATTCATTCTTTAGGTTGAATCGTTTTTCAATCACAGTTCCATTTTCGGTATGAGTCCACTGATAGGTATGGATTCCCCAAGCGTTTTCTGATGGGTTGTTGTCTTTATCGTATAAGGCCACTGACGTTCTTCTGCCTTGATTATCCAATTGAAATACCGCTTTGTACATTTTTCCGTGTGCTTCAATGCGCTGATTGGCAATATTATAAAAATGCCTAATCTCTTTGTCTCCATCATACGCAATGGTCATTTTTGGTGAAAACCAGATGAAGGTATCCCAATTTCCGTTGTCTGCAATAAGGTCGTTGCCTATTCGATGAGACACCTCGGTTAGTCTATTCTGAGCATCAAATACAAACCGGTAATGTGCTTCTTTATTTGCCGTTTCATTGTCGATAGGATGAATTCCTCTGACATCAGAATAAGGAGTTTCCCGAAACACCAAATGGCGGTAATATTCCGTTTTTTGGGCAAGCAATTGCGTGTTGCACAGCATTACAAAAAGTAGGACGATTACGATGGGGAAAAGATGTGAATTATTTTTCATAATTTTTTGATGTTATTATCTGTTTGAAATAGTCTAGCGAAGCGGGTTCAAAAATCATTTTTTGTTCTTTTTGATTGAAATACCCCATGGATACAATGCCTACTACTTTGCCGTTAGCATCCAAAACAGGGCCACCGCTGCAACCACCATAATTGCCTTTGGGCACATTCAGTTTTAGGTTGTTCTCTGGGGTAAATCCAATAAGAGAGCCTTGAACACTAGCCGCTTTGTAATTCTTGTAAGGATAGCCCAAAAACCGAATTTTTTCGCCGATGGTCAAGGGCTCTTCACGGACTTCGTATACGGCTACATCTTTAGGAATGTTGGACTCGATTTCAAAAATGAGCCAATCTCCTTTTGGCGGCATTTCAATGGCTTCATTAGGGTCTTCGTTAATCAGTTTGCCTGCTAAGACAGAGACTTTGTCGTTTTTTTTGGATTTGAATTCCCACGATTTTAGTTGTTTGTCAAAACTGATGGTTTTCATGCTATCAGTCTTGGCAATAAACAGCACATGTTTTGCTGTAATGCCATACAGCTTATTATTGTGTTTTAGTATGAAACCACTTCCGGCATGCGGATTGTTAAACTTAGAATCTTTAAATTGCACGTTGCTCACCAAAACTGAATCTGTTTGGGCAATTGCCAAGGAAAGGCTCATTAAAAAGAAGAGTGTCATCAGGTTTTTCATTTTCATCATCAATTAATTTTTATCGTATTCTTGTGGTATCGGGTTTTCCTCAGATTCTTGCGTAAAGTATATATTAATCACCTGCCAGCGTTTACCAGTGTAGAGGAGTTGAATGCTGTTGATGCCTCGCATAAAAGGAGCTTTGTCCTCGAGATTATTGAAACATTCGAAGCTGCTAAATACCTGAGCGATATGCCCAAATTGCTGCACTTCGCGTTTCATTTCGTTTTCAAAGAAACCATTTTCAAGCATCCACTTTCCTGAGGATTCGATGTATTCTTCAATCAATACATAACGCACACCAGTAGTGCCATCTTTGCGCTTGCCGCTTGCTACAAATTTGGCTTCTGGATGGAACAAATAGCGTAAAAAATCCCAATCCCGTTCTTGACCTTTGTCTCCAGAAATTACTTGATAAAGACTGCTGATGGTTTGGTCTATGGTTTTGGTTTGAGCTTCGTATCTGTTTTCTTGCAGCGTCCATTTGTGTAGTTTTTTACCAACGTGTTGCTTCAGTACAGACAATGGAATATTACCATTTTCAAGCACCCAAAGGTGGAAGGTTTTAAGGTCTTTAGGTTTTTTGATGTCTGCCCGCAATTCATCTAACAGCTGTTTGCCATATTTGTAGGTAATGACCTGAACTGGCCATTGCTTCATTCGTTTTATTTCGCGTTTGCCCATGTCGTCTTTATTCGGAATGTGCTGTTGCCAATATAACAAAGCTTTCTCATCGGACCATCCGTAGTAATTCAACCCCACATCCAAGGCTACACGCACCGAACGTACCAAATCCCATTGCAACCAAGCATAGGTGTCAAAGGGTGTTTTGTATGCGCCAAGCATACTACCATATTGCTCAATATATGCTGCCCAGCCTTCGGCATAGCTGCTATAGTAAAAGATATCCAGCGGGTTGTTAGCTTGCCTTGCAAAATGATGTTGATAATGATGTCCTGGCACACCTTCGTGAATGTAAATCCAACCCATATCTCTACCATCATATTCCGCATCAAAAAAATTATAATAAAAGGTGTCGTTGTCGTAATAGGCGGGTGCAATTGCCATTGCCGAATTTGTACTTTCGGTAATTTGCAAAGAAGGCAATCCCTGTACTTCGGGAAAGTAGCGTTTGGCGTTTTTCAAAACCTCTGCATTCAGGGTTTCATACTGCTCACGAACCTCTGTTTTACTGCCAATAGAATAGGGATTTTCTTTCCATTTTTGTTGAAATTCGACGGGATTCAAACCACTATTTTCGATAAGGTTTTTCATCGCTTGTTTTACCTTTTCAAATTCCTTCTCCCCAAATTCAAAGGCAGTATCAGGTGTAAGCTCTTTATCTATCCATTTTTTTAAGAAATAGGCATACCACTCTTTGCCCATTTTCTCATCGAAAAGACGTGTTCCTTTCAAGTGTTTATTTTGTTTTAACCATTTGCTTTCCAGTTCAATGCGCTCTATATTCAACTCAATTTCGTAGGTCAATATCTGATGATACAGTTGCTCTTTGTCCGATAATTCTTCAAAAGGAAAGGTTTTTAGAGTAGATTGGTAGGTTTCAAAGAATTCTTGCTGTTCTTTTAACGCTTTCGCGGAAGCGACATTCTGAATATTGGTCACGTAACTGAGCGTAATGGGTTGAATGTCGTGTTGATTATACTCACTTTTAAACCGTTCTAGGGTCTGTGAAAATGATTGAGAATCGGACTGTGACGAAAGCCAAACGCCACCGAATACAATCACACCTAAAAAAAATACGGATTTCATAGAATGATTTATTTGCGCTGTTGATTCATCCACTCAATACATTTCTCGCCAATAGTCGGATTGAAATTTGTGGTAAAAGCCGCCACATAACCGCCACCGTTCAGGGTATTGAGGTGCTCTTCTCGAGAATCAAAATGTAGAAAAGCATGTTCCGCTTTTGGCATTAACTCAAATTGGGCATTACCGCCGTTTTGGTTTACATTGGTTACAATCATTTCGCCATACTTGGGATGGATGGCTTGAATATCGTATTCGCCGTGCAATACATAAACAGGCGCTTTTACTTTTGCCCAAATACCTGGAACATCCACATCGGCAAGCGTTTGCCAATATTTGTAATGCCGCATGATATAGTAGCCATTTGCTAAGTTATCGGCCACGCCGTCTTGTTTTAATCGCTCGCCATAAATAGGGCTTTTTAAGAGTTCTGAATTAGATTTTTTATGAACCAATAAGTCTTTAACAAACGGAAGATAATATTGTGCATCTTGGTTAATTTGCTCTTGGTTATTGCCGAAAATTAATGGTTGTTCGGTGTATATTCGCTTCATATAATCATACCATCTTTCACCAACAATGCCATACACCATAATGCCTGCTGGCGAGGTTTTTTGAGCGAGCAAAGGCGCAATAATTCCACCCATTGAATGACCAAACAGGAAGATGTTTTGATTGTCAATTTTTGGGTTGTTTTGTAATGCCTCATAGGCTTTTGTAAATGCCAGTAATTCCTGATTAAAATCGATATCCATACAAGGAATAGCACTTTCACTATCGCCCATGCCTGGTTTTTCAACCAAATAGACCGCATAGCCTTTTTCTATCCATTGGTTAATCAGTTGCTTTGCAGGGTTATTGTCACGCATTTCAATACTTTGGCAAGTATAGCCCTGAAGGAAGAATACCACTGGCGGATTTTCCACCTCATTGGGTAGGTACAAAAAAGACCGTAGCGTATTACCAGCGTATCGCACTACACCATAATCAATCGAGGCATGTGTGTGCTTTTCTTTTGGTTTACCAACGGCTAAGCCTTTGTATGTTTTTGTTTTGCCGTTTTCCAAAACAACAACTTCTAAATTGTTCCCTTCTTTAATTGGTGAAAGTGCTGATTGAATATCTTGAAATGATTTAATTTCAAACCCATTGATTTTTTGAAGTACCGATTTTGCTGGCACACCCATTTCTCCTAAACTCCCTTCAGGAAGAATCATCGGAAGATACAATCCGAAATCCGCCCCTGTTTCTTCTTCTACAGCGGATAAGTCCATCAACTGGGCACCCAAAAAGGCGGAGCGTTTTAGAGATTGTCCGGCAACAGAATTACAGAAAAATAATATCGAAGTGACGACGAAAAGGATAACCCAACTGGTTGAAACCATCTTTTGCATAGCTTACAATTTTGTTTACTTGCAAATGACGAAATCTTTTTGAATAAAAATGGGGTAAATATTGCTAATTTGGACTTGACCCCATTTTTTTTAGAGCCTTTCTAAGGTTGTTTCCATCTGAAAAACCGACCAGGAGACTCACTTCGTTATAGGAATAGCCGAGTTGAATGAGTTCTTTTGCTTTTCCCAAGCGCAATTGCGTTAAAAATTGGTAAGGAGACAAATGAAATAAGGACTTAAATGTACGTGTAAAATGGAATTTGGAAAGAGACGCTTCTTGAGCTAAATCATCTAAAACAATGTTTTGCCTAAAATTATCTACCATAAAATCTTTGGCTGTTGCAATTCTTCTGTAAAGTTCTTCCTGTGTAGATTTTTTAACTGAAGGCACGGCTTTTAATTTACCTTCCAATTCTAACTGATCATACACCACACATTCCCCAAGTTGAAGGTAGAACGACTCAAAATCCATTGAATTTTCATCCTTAAAAGCATCAAGAATCTTTGCGATATTTTGGTTAAGAAATCTACCAGTGCGCGTTTCGGTAAAACTAAAAAGGCTATGTGTTAACTTTTGGTTGTAATCCTTAAAAGGGTCGTCTAAAAGAGTTTCGGCAGATGAAACGCGCGTTTTGGCAACTTCATTGAGTAGCCTTTTAGACGGAAATATACAAATGCCTTTCACCTCTTTTTTCGCATCAATATTCAATTGAACATCGCTATTGTTGTCCACCACCAGAAATCTATTTTCAGATAAGGCATAAGGTCTTCCATTGATAACGTATTTTTCTATACCAGATAAAACCATTTTTACAGATGGTGAATCGTTCTTCTGATTGTATTCTATTTTGCTAATTTTTGAGAATACGATTTTACTACCGTAATTGTTTTTTGATATGTTTATGATTTCCTTCAATCGTATATTGCATTTAATTCAATTCAATTCGAATCATTTTTCTAATTGGCTACAACGGTCTTGTATATGTTTTGTGGCGTGACTGCGGCTGATTCGGGAAGCTGGCCGCCGAAGGCGGGCCTGCAGCTGCGGAGCAGCGTGAGAATCAGCTGGGACAATGGCGCCGCCACTACGTTTTTATCCGAGTTGAAAGTTAATAAAAAAATGTAGGAACTTTAATTCGTTTAACCGACAGAGCCATAAAATATATGCAGTGTTGGCAATAGTTTTTATTCTGTTTTGTAATAAAGTGTTTTTATCAGTTTTCCATCTGCATAAATTTCCGTGTGGGTAATTCGGTCAGATGTAATTTTTATTTCCATAATTATTTTATTACTCAGAACAGCTTCTTTTGTTATTTCGTGCTTTGGAATTATGACATTAAATTTTGACCAATCCTCATCGGACAATGCGTTGTATTCTTCATTCGTTTTAGGTCTTTCTAATTTATTTAAATCAGCATATGTTTCTGTCGGATAATCAATTAGATGTAGGCTGTTCATTGCGCCATTATGTCCAATTATCAAAGGAAAAACTTTTTCTTCTGTCAAAATCAGAGTGTCTACAATCGGTTCAATAATTCTAAAACTATATGCGGGATTTTCTTTGGATGTTTCCGATTTTTCAGTAACATCAACTACAATATTTTGACTATAAATAGTCGAAAAAAATATTAAGAAAATTATAGTTAGTTTGAGTTTCATAAATTATTGCCAACGGTCTTGCATATGGCTAGGCGGGTGCCGCGCGGCTGATTCGGCTAGAGCGATCCCGATTCAGCGGGATGCGGGCAGCAGAGCTCGTCTCTGCGTGCGAATCAGCTAGGGCAGTGGCGCCGCCACTACGTTTCTATCCGTTGGATTTGTTTTTGATAAAGTTAGGGAATTTAATTTGAGCCGCCCGAGACCGCTTTGCTATATGCATTGTTGGCTAACGTTGATTTGAATCGGTTAATTTTTATCGTAAATTTTCAATTCAATTATTGTATCCAATTCAAATCTAACTAATTTTAGTTTTAATGAATTTTTCTTTTTGAAAATAGAGTCGCCTACTTTAATAAATTCAAAAAGTCCGCTGGTTTCAAAATCAAGTAGCAACTTGTCAGTTTTCTGGCCATTCTGTATTAAAACTGTTTGGTAATTGTGTTGCTCATTATCAATAAACTTGTTCGATACTATTCCTTCGTAACTGTATTCTTTATAATATTCAGATGCTTTCTTATCAGGACTGTTTTCATAAACACTGTCAAGAAATTTAGATATAATTATCCATCCAATAATTAGAATGCTAATAATTGATAATAAGATAATTAAGTTTGTTTTCGTTAGTTTCAAAAACTAGGTTTCATCAATGTTTGCCAACGGTCTTGTATATGTTTTGTGGCGTGACTGCGGCTGATTCGGCTAGCGCTGGAAGCGTCAGCGTGAGAATCAGCTGGGGCAGTGGCGCCGTGCCGACGGATTTATCCGTTGGGACAATTTACGATTAATTGGGGAGATTCAATTCTGGCTCGAAATGAGCCATGAAATATATGCATTGTTAGGCGCTGTGCCCTTTGTTTTTGATCAGCAGCTCTTCGTCTTTCCTCCAAATATAAATTAGACTTGCTATTATATTAAATAGAATCAATAAGAAAGTCCAATTGTTTTTGGTCGATTTTTTTACATTTTTAAAATTCCATAACCTATAAATCAAATATCCAATTTGAACAATTGTCAGAACGTTTACCAGCGGTCCTTGATACTCAAAATCAATTATATTATTTGAAATCCACGCTACCGATTTAGGGTAAATAAAGGTGAGAAGATATACTAGTCCTATTAACGAGGGAATACTGAGAATAGTTTTTGAAAAGGTGTTCATTAATTATTAGTCTAGAAAGACGTTTTTTTGCATTGCGCCTAACGGTCTTGTATATGTTTTGTGGCGTGACTGCGGCTGATTCGGCAAGCTGGCCGCCGAAGGCGGGCCCGCAGCTGCGGAGCAGCGTGAGAATCAGCTAGCGCAAATGCGCCGCGCCAACGTTTTTATCCGTTAGGGAAATTTACGATTAATTGGGGAGATTCAGATTCAGCCCGAAATAAGGCATAAAATATATGCATTGTTACCAACAGTAGGACTGTTCCGTTAGAGTATTTTGTTCAAATCCTGTCTTCCCACTATCGCCATAATCTCAACTGTTCCATATTCAATTCGGTAATAGATACTGTCAGACCCGCAGACACATCGTCTATAACCTGGCTTTATAAAGTCAACCGATTCGAATGAATAGGGACTAAGGGCAATGAGGTCAAAATATTCGAAAAATGCATCGAAATACTTGTCAGCTTGGATAACTCCAAATCTTTTGACGCCGTAACGATGAATCCTGATTAGGTCATCCTTGGCGACATTGCTCAATCTATATTCAGACATTCCCTTTTGATTTGGCCTGGGCTAGAATAGCTTCTTTACTGTCTTTGGTAAATCCGTTGTTTTCGGCTCTTTCCAATTTTGCTTTTATCCAATCAATTTGACGCTGTTGTTTACGGGCTTGTCTTATCAGATCGTTGACAAGTTCGCTCTTCGTCGAATATTCTTTGCTTTCTACTTGCGATTTTAACCATTCGTCGTTAGGTTGTGTGAAGGATATGCTTTGTCTAGTCATAACAAAATATTTGATGTAAAATTACACCAAAAACGCATCAAAACCAATTGTTTTTGTTGTTTTTCTACTTTTATAACTATTGTTGGTAACGGTCTTGCATATGGCTAGGCGGGTGCCGCGTGGCTGATTCGGCAAGGGCGATCCCGCTTCAGCGGGATGCGGGCAGCAGAGCTCGTCTCTGCGTGCGAATCAGCTGGGGCAGTGGCGCCGCCACTACGTTTCTATCCGCTTTGGTATAGTTTTGATAAAGTTAGGGAATTTAATCTGAGCCGCCCGTGACCGCTTTGCTATATGCATTGTTACCTGTAGTGCGTTTAGGCTACTTTAAATTCCGAATCATTCATTTCGACGCTAAATTTTATATTTGCCTTTAATGCTCTAAAAACCTTAAGAATTGTTTCTACTGTTACATTCTTTGTATTCCGTTCAAGTCGAGAAATTTGTGCTTTTTGAACTCCTATTAATTCCCCGAGCTGCTCCTGAGTTAGGTTTCTTTCTTTTCTGACCGATTTTATCAAATCACCTAGAACTTCAATTCTTAAATCGAACTCGTACTTATCACGGTCCTCAGTTCCAATTTCACCAATGTGCTTGTCTTTCATTTGATCAAGCGTCATCATTTTTGTTTTCTTCTTTTTAGACATAATTTTATTCTTTAAAATCATCAAAGTAATCGTTTCTTATCTGTTTAGCCTTTTCAATGTCTGATTTTGGAACTTTGTCAACTTTTTTCACAATTCCGTGTGTTGAAATTACCAATGTCTCTTGGTTATCTGTTTTGTCCCAAAAGGCAAACAACCGATATTGTAAACTATTGTACTTCGTTCTGAATTCCCAAATATCATCAGTTAGTTTTTTAAACAACTTGGGGTCATTTACAAGTTTTGATTTATCAATATTATATAAAATCTTGTTTCTGGTTTTCCGGTCCAATTTTTCTATGAATTCAATTGCTTGTTCAAGAAAGACAACTTCAAATTTTGGATTCATTCAGCTTATTTGTCGATTTTAAAGTACAAAAGTAACAAAAAAGTTTCATTATATGGAAACTATTTGCAATTAGAGAGCATTACAGGTAACGGTCTTGTATATGTTTTGTGGCGTGACTGCGGCTGATTCGGCAAGAACACCTAGCCGCAGGCTAGGGTGGAAGCAGAGCTCGTCTCTGCGTGCGATTCAGCATGCTGTTTGCGCCGCGCCAACGGTTTTATCCGTTGGGACAATTTACGATTAATTGGGGAGTTTTGAATTTAGCCAGAGAAAAGACATAAAATATATGCATTGTTACCTGCTGGCTTATTCTTTTTTATATTTTGCCAATAATTCTTTCAAGGGGACTTTGAATTTTTTATAATCTTCAGACATTTTTAGAAATGGCTCAATTGTAAAGCTAAAAGACTTATCTCCATCAAAATTCCAATAATCATCAATTAATTTTCCACTTTCAGATTCGATATTGTTTCGAGGAATGTGATTGATGGAAAATCGATTACTTTCAGCATTATACCAAATTCCTAAAGCGCGTAAATCTTCTTCTTTTAAATAGGTTAGTGTTAAATTTGGTTTAATTGTGTTCTCCGTATATGTGATACTGAAATTCTTTGCAGTAAAACCATTCAATTCTTTTGACCAATTGGTATTTCTTTCTTTCCAAAAAAGCAAATTATTCCATTGTTCCAATACAAGTATGCTGTCTTTCTTCGATTGTATTACGGTAAAAAGATCTTCTTGAATGATTTCAATTCTTTTATTTTGAGGATATACAGAAACTGTAGTCTTATCAGCAGCAATTTTTCCTTCTTCAATCCCAAAAAAGGAAGCTAATACGAAGAAGATGATTTTTATTTGTTCCATTCGTTAATTTCGTAGTTTAGTTCTTAAAGCTTGCAGGTAACGGTCTTGTATATGTTATCGTTGCGGGAACAATCCGCAGGATTTTTCCGCTGTAACCAAATTTAGACAAATTGGTTAAGAATTCCGCCAGGAATTCACCAGCAATGTAATATATGCAGTGTTACCTGACGTAGCGCAGCCCTAGCCACCCGAAAGGCACTGCCCTTGCACACATTCCGCGGCCCTCAACGACACATTTTCCGCCCGACGCCCGGTTTCCGCCGTGGACGGATCTATCCGCTTGAGTGATTTTATTTGAAAACTAGCCCGCGTCCTGCTATCGGTCGAATGGGAAGGTGGGTTTATCCGCCGTGAGAAATTGGCGTTTAAAAAATCAATTGCGCTATGGCAGGGTAACGGTCTTGTATATGTTTTGTGGCGGGACTGCGGCTGGTTCGGCTAGCGCTGGAAGCGTCAGCGTGAGAATCAGCTGGGGCAGTGGCGCCGCGCCGACGGATTTATCCGTTAGGACAATTTACGATTAATTGGGGAGATTCAGAATTAGCCGGAAATGAGGCATAAAATATATGCATTGTTGTGTACAGTATTGTTTTCTAATTTAGCAACTATTGCATCCCTTGTTTTTCAATAAAATCTTTCATCAGTATTAAAACCTCTGGTGCAATGGTCATTTCGATACTATCAATTTCTTCTGGCAATCCTGTTTTTGCTGGTTGTAGCATATGGTTAAGATTTGGAAATAGTTTAGAAGTAACTTCTGCATTTCCTGCTTCTTTAAGTGCTTTGTCAATGGCAGCCACAGAAGGAGCGCCAGGAACGTTCAGGTCTAATGTTCCTCCAATAGATAACACAGGACAGCGAACCTGCTTCAGGTAATCTTCTGGAGTTGGCCCTTCCCAGAATTCTTTAAATACAGGTCTGGCGTAATATTCTACATAACCATACTTGATTTCATCATCCAATTCTTCTCCTGTCAGTCCTTTAAACCAGGAAAGGTCTTTACGGTTTCTAAAGGCCAAATTATAAATAGAATCTTCAAGTGCTTGCCCAATCTTCATATCTAAAGCCAATTTGATCATAGAATCATGAACTTTAGCCTCTCGCAATATCTGTTCTTCTGAATAACCCCTTGCTCTGGCCATCCCACTTGCGTACAAACTGTCTGCTAGTGGATAAGGCAATCCAGGAGCGCCCAATAAGATTAAAAAATCCAATTCATGTTTGGCTGCAGCCATAGGACCTGTAGCTCCTCCTTCACTATGTCCAGCAATCCCGATGGTATTAAAATCAATATTTTTCCTATTTTTTAGGTACTTCACGGCACTCCATCCATCCGAAGCAAAATCATCATAAGTGGCTTCATCAAAATCGCCTTCAGACTCTCCGCAACCTCTTTTGTCATAACGCAATACAGCGATACCATTTCTACTTAAATAATCTGCCATGACCAGAAAGGTTTTATGGCCATATACCTTATAATCACGATCATATCTCCCAGTTCCATGCATAAGTATGACAGCTGGATATGTTTTGGATTCTGTGTTGGGATAGGTAAGCGTGCCTTTTAACAAGATATCATCCTCAACATTTTTAAATTCAACCTGTTCACTTTTATAGGGAATAGGGGATTTGAGCGGGCTGTTTCGAAAATAGGTCGCAGCATCAAAATTTTCTTTCTCAGATTGATTGCCGCAACTCCCTAATAAAATCAAGGAAATAAGACACAGTATGTTTTTCATAATTTAAAGATTAAAGTTCAATTATACTCTTACCTCCATTTTAATATTTATAAATTTCGAAACGCGCCAATATGTCTCGTCCTAAAATACGGCTACAGGTTAAAATTAGTTTTAAGCGGCATTTTTGTGCACGTAATTAGGTGTTTTATAATTTAAAGATAAATGTAATCTTTCAGAGTTGTAAAGTTTGATTGCATTTTTGGTTGCTCTTTTAGCTTGTACTACGCTATCAAAGGTCTGGTCTAGATAGAATTCATCTTTTAGGATTCCATTGACGCGTTCTGCCAGGGCATTTTCGTAGCAATGATTTTCTTCTGTCATACTGATCTTGATCTTTTTTCTTATAAGCTCCTTGGTATAGACATTACTGCAATATTGTATTCCCCTGTCTGAATGGTGTGTGAGGTCCTTAATACCTTTGTTGTGGTACAGGGCCTTTTTAAGAGCTCTTACGCACCCGGTGAGTTCCAAGCTGTCACTGAGGTCATATCCCACGATTTTACGTGAGTGCATGTCCGTGATCAGTGCCAAATAGCAGAAGCCTTTTATAGTTCTGATGTAGGTAATGTCTGCGGCCCAAACCTGGTTAGGTCTGTTGATTTCTACCTCTTTTATGATGTTCGAATATTTATAGAACCGATGGTGTGAATGAGTTGTCCTGGACGAGTATTTCTTTCGTCGAACAAGCATTTCATTCTCTCTTAGGATACGGAATAGGCGGTCTCTCCCAATCTTGAGGTGTTGCCCTTGAAAATCATTTTTGAGTGATCTCATCAGTTTTCGTGTGCCTTCTCTGGGCAATGTCCTTCGTCTTTTGTGGACGAGTTCTATAACCTGGCTCTCCAGTTCTTTTCGTTTGACATATCGTTTCTGGTACTTGTAGTACGCGTCGCGTTTCAACGAGAAGCCATTGCATATGGTTCCTATGTTGAACGGCCTCTCTTTTGAGTTCTTCAGGACTGTCCTCATCAGGGCTTGATGTTTAGTTTTTTTTTAAGTTCCGAAACATCTTTGTAGCCCAGTTTTTCAGCGGCCACTTCAAGGTAGCTATCATCGATCATCTTGTCGAGATCTTTTTTGATGAGCAGTTCCTTGAGCTGTTTTAGTTCCTTTTGCAGTGCCTTGATACGGCTTATTTCATCATCTGTTTGCACGATTACACGGGTGTTCATTAAATCTTTACGATTGTACTTTTTGATCCATTCGTTAATGGTACTGGGCTGGATTCCATATAGGAGTCCGATCTGTCTTTTGGAGTGGTTCCCTTTTGAAAGTTCTGCCAGAACTTTCAATTTAAAGCTTTCGCTGTAACGTCTTGAATATCCATCATTTTTATACATATACATTAGTTTAGTGTATACATATTTCAGGACGGGTCAGCATTATCTACAACGGTCTTGTATATGTTTTGTGGCGTGACTGCGGCTGATTCGGCTAGCGCTGGAAGCGTCAGCGTGAGAATCAGCTGGGGCAGTGGCGCCGCGCCAACGTTTTTATCCGTTAGGGCAATTTACGATTAATTGGGGAGATTCAGATTTAGCCAAAAACGAGACATAAAATATATGCAGTGTTGGCAGCTGTGCTTTTCTTTCTGTGTAAAATTAACTATTAGTCAAATCTTTGAGCGTTTAGAAAACCTATAGGTATTTGTGTATTTCCCTTAATTGCAAGGTCAGCTAAAATCTCCCCTATTACACTTGCGAATTTAAATCCGTGTCCGCTAAAACCAGCAGCAATTACAACATCTTTATCATAATTCGGTAAATAGTCAACTATGAAATTTTCATCAGGTGTATTTGTATATAAACAAGTTTTCATTTCAAGAGTATTTTTATATCCATCTGGAATAAATTTGTTTAAAAATTCAATGAGAACAGTTTCATCAGATTCTTTGGTGTTTCTATTTACCATATCTGGGTCTGTGACGTCTCCTCCTGGATAATGTAAGGCAAGTTTTAATCCTAATGGACCACCAAATTTACCGACTGGAAGTATTGGAAATCCGTAAAAGTCATATCCGTTATGTAGCAAATTCCAACAAGGAAATTTATTTAGTTCAAAACTATCCCACTTTTTAGGTTGAACCCAAGCCAATGCTTGTCTTGTTACTTTAAAGTTTTGAGTGAGACTTGGAATCATTTTTCCTGCCCATGCTCCCGCAGTTATAACCAACTTTTTAGTTTGATAAGTACCCTTGTTAGTTTTTACTGTAATAGTTCCGTTTTCACGTTTCCATTCAATAATCTTTTCTTTCGTGCGAATCACTGCACCATTAAATAATGCTTGTTGAACGTACAGAAGAATACTTCGCTCTGGTGTAAGCAAACCAGCATCAGGTTCTTCCAATCTCTCAAAATCAGTTGGAAGTTCAAATTGAGGATATTTTTGTTTACACTCTTGTTCTGTAAGTTTATTAACAGGAATATTATATTCAGATGAAGACTTTTTAACCGTTTCTAAAAAAGTATCATTTTTAGTTCCAAAATAGACTAAACCTGTTTTGTAGTAAACTTGATGACCAGTTTCAGATTCCAATGTTTTCCAGTTTTCGTAAGCTCTTTCCAATAATGGCACATAATCTGAAGCTTCTCCATACGCTTTTCGGATAAGACGACTTTGTCCTGAATGTGAACCTAATTCATGCGGAATGTCAAACTGTTCCAATCCAAGAACCTTATAACCTTTTTTCGCTAACTGGTAACAAGTTGACGAACCCATACTGCCAACACCGAGAACTATAACATCATAATTACTGTCTACTTTTGTATTTTCAATTTCTTGATAAATGTTTGCGTATAATTGGGAATACGATAAAGTAGCAGCAGAAGCCACAGCTGTTTTTATAATAAAGTCTCTTCGTTTCATAATATTTAAAATACGGATGATTTAGTTTCTAAATTCATTCGGTTTCTTTTTAGTTCGAGTTTTGTTTGCATTGCTGCCAACGGTCTTGTATATGTTTTGTGGCGGGACTGCGGCTGATTCGGCTAGCGCTGGAAGCGTCAGCGTGAGAATCAGCTGGGGCAGTGGCGCCGCTCCGACGGATTTATCCGTTGTACCAATTTACGATTAATTGGGGAGATTCAAAGTTGGCTCAAAATGAGACATAAAATATATGCATTGTTAGCCATAGTTTATGTAAAATCAGGACTGTAAACTTGAACTTCTAAATTCAATTCTTACGAAATCCTGTCTACAAATGTTTCAGCCTTCTCTTTGTTATTAAATTCTTTAAGCAGTAGTTTTTTTGTATGCTTCCTATTTAAAAGATGAACCCTATAGGACATGCCCGATGTGGAAAGTGGAACTCCAGAGGTACAATATTTTGTTTGTCGCGTTCTAATTGACAATAATGCCAAATATGGATAATTTTCAAATCTATTCCAATGTCCATCTTTTATCCAAAATTGGCTTGTAAAGTGACGAAATCTTCTTTTATCCAAGTCTATATCAAATCCAGTGTGAGAAAAAGCTAGGTAAACTCCGATTGGTAATATTATCAATCCAGAAATAATTGATCCTTTGATTAAAAATAATCCGATAGCAAGTAAAATCAAAAAATATCCAATTGCTACGATGAACAAAATGAATTTTGGAGTTTTAAATCGGGTTTGGTAATCAGACATGAATTATGGCTAACGGTCTTGTATATGTTTTGTGGCGTGACTGCGGCTGATTCGGCAAGCTGGCCGCCGAAGGCGGGCCCGCAGCTGCGGAGCAGCGTTAGAATCAGCTGGGGCAGTGGCGCCGCGCCGACGGATTTATCCGTTGGGGCAATTTACGATTAATTGGGGAGATTCAAATTTGGCTCGGAATGAGCCATAAAATATATGCATTGTTGTGGCATGTAAAATACTATGGTTTATTTTTTTGAAATCGGGTAAAGTAGCCAGATTCAATACTGCCTATATATTTTTGACCATATTTAATCCAATATTCTTTACGATATTCAGAATCTCGGTAAATCGAAAATTTTAATTCATTTCCGTTATTATGTTTTATTACAATTCCAAATTCTTCATTTGGAAAACTGTGGTGAGCTGAATGTGTTTCTACTTTAAAAAGTTCATTAATCAATATAGATTTTTTATCGGTAATAGTATCACCATTTATAATCATGAGGATAGACTCACTATTTAATGAACTAAGTTTAGTTTTAAATTCATTTCTACTATTGTTTTCTTTAGAAGATTCAATGTAAATGTTTGCCACATTTAAAAGTAAAAAAGGTCCAATAATACCTGCAAAAATGAAAAATGTTTTTTTATATTCTTTGTAGCAATAAACGCATAAAAGTGTGATTAATACTAATGTTATTGTGTAAATAATTATGGGTGTCATTTTATATGCTACAACGGTCTTGTATATGTTTTGTGGCGGGACTGCGGCTGATTCGGCTAGCGCTGGAAGCGTCAGCGTGAGAATCAGCTGGGGCAGTGGCGCCGCGCCGACCGATTTATCCGTTAGGGCAATTTACGATTAATTGAGGAGATTGAAATTTAGCCGAGAATAAGACATAAAATATATGCATTGTTGGGCATAGTTGTTATTCAGTTATCAAGATTCCAAGTAAAATATATAATCCGAAATATATAAAAAAGAAGAGTGTGTCCAATCTTGTGAGTTTTCTTCTATCCCAAATATCATTCGATCCAACATTCGGGGCAACTAGTTCTATTTTTTTAAATTTTAAAAATAAAATTCTAAGCAACTGATAAAGTATTATGAAAATCCAAGTGTATTTTAAGAATACAGCTGCTGATCCAATCCGATATTGGTACTTTTCTAATTCTGACAATTCAATATAAAGCCAAATGTGTATAATCGAAATTATAACCCAAATCAGCCAAACGTATATGTTTCTCAGTGATTTGTAATTATATAAATATAAAAATGCTGGAGTAATGTATGAGTAAGCCAAAATCATTTCCTTGGTTATAAATCCATTCGGGTCGAAATAAATAAAAGCAGTAAGTACGAGATATAATAGAATCGTAAAGTAATCCCATCTATCCAGGTTTTCGAATTTTAAAATTTTGATAGTTTTCAATTCAATTATGCCCAACGGTCTTGTATATGTTTTGTGGCGAGACTGCGGCTGATTCGGCAAGCTGGCCGCCGAAGGCGGGCCCGCAGCTGTGGAGCAGCGTGAGAATCAGCTAGCACAATGGCGCCGCGCCGACGGATTTATCCGTTAGGGCAATTTACGATTAATTGGGGAGATTCAAATTTGGCTCGGAATGAGACATAAAATATATGCATTGTTATATGCAGTTATTCTATCAGATTTTCATCAAACCAAATATCCTCAAATCCATTATGATCTATGAGAAATCGGAAACCTGGTGGTAAATTCAAATATGATTTAATTTCTGGCAAATATTCATCAATATGTTCGATGTGAATCGGACTGAAAAAATCGGATGAATCAGAAAAACCAGTACCGCACCAAATATACCATCCGTTAGTTCCATTTTTTGGTAAATGTCGTAATCCGTTTATTGGTTGATTTCCTATGGTTTCAATTGCGATTCCAAGTTTTGATTTTTTATCAGGAATAGATAGTTGAATGTTTTCCTTATGTTTCATTGAATTGCATATAACGGTTTTGCATATGATACGGCGGGTTTTAAGCGGCAGCTTCGGCAGTGCCAACATTTTGCGTCAGCGAAAGTGGGAAGCGCAGCGTGCGAATCAGCCGTGGGCAGTGGCGCCGCCACTACATAATTATCCGCTGTACCAAATTTTTTATAAAGTTAGGGAATTTAATTTAAGCCAAATGTGACCGCTGTATTATATGCGTTGTTGTACATAGTGCTTTTGCGTTCTGCTTGTAGCGTTGGCAGAGGCATACTCTTTTACAGTTTGGTTGGTGCGCTGGCTTTAGCGACTGTAAATGTGTATGGCTCTTAGCGGTGGCAATCCCATTAATCTTTTACTGCAAACCTAATTCTGTATAGGTCCATAAGTGATATTTTGATTGAATCATAATATTCACTTATTTCATAAATATCCATAAGTATTTTCTCAAAACTAATTCTATCAGCCTGCTCAATTTCTTGTTCGAGTGGTAATCTATCCCTATTCAGCAAAGGTTTAAAAGCTTCAATTACTTTTTGTTTTTCATCTACACTCAAGAGATTTGGGTTTAAAATGTTGAAATCTCTTGCCATTTTCTTGGCACGTAAGTCTAAGGCACCTTGTCCACGACCAAAACCATAGCTCTCAAGGAAGAACATTCCAAGAATACTGTTTAATAGTGCTAAAAGTAATTTTTTATCTGATTGATATTCTGGTTTTAAGGAAAAACCTATCATCCTTTGGTCAATGAAAGTAGGCTCATTAAACATTGCTATGAAAAGACTTTTGTCATAATTCACATTTGCTACGAAATCTGCCATACTATCAGATTTCATTTCGTACCAGTAATGGTTAGCTTTTTTCAGGCTTTGAGTAAGTGGTTTTCCTTTTGTATTTGATTGATGTTCAAATGATTTTATCCATTTTATAGTTCCATTATGATTCAACTGTTTCAACTCATCAAGACTTTTTGAACAGCAAAAAGCAATTTTATTCGTTTTAGCTAATAATCCTTTAGTTGATTTTAAATCTTTAAGAATTGGTTTAATGTAATTTTTTTCAATCGGATTGTCCTTTTTTGGATAAAACATTGCATTCCAACCTCTACGCTCGCCACGTGTAAGATTGAAGAAACTTTTTGATTTAGTTATCTTAGCTTTAACCTTTGGTAACCATTGTACATTAGTAAAATATCCAGTCCAAGGCATACCTATTTCGGTAAAGTTTTTTATTTCTTTAACAGAATATCGGTTAATGAATAAATTTTCTGATTGATTGCTTAAGATTATATTTTCACTTAGAGTTTTTACGTCCTCAATTTCATTCAGATTCTGTTGTATTACGCAGAATGAAATCAATCTCTCCTCATTAAGTTTTATGTTTGGCTTCTTTTTTTGAGCAACTAATACGGTAGTAACCACTTCTGCATTATCGAACCATTTACCTTTTCCAGAAATTAAGACATATTGGATATTAAAAAAATATTGGAATAATTCTAAAAACTTCTCTCCATAGTCAGTTCCTAACCAAGCATTTGAAAGAACTAAACCGATTTTACCATTTTCGGATAAGAATTTATGTACATAAAATGGGATATATGCAAAAATATCACTTCTGCCATCCAATGATGTTGATACGCTTATTTGATCATCAATCCAATTATTAATTTCGAAGATTTCAGGATTTAAAATCTTCATATCTGAACTTTGGATAAATGGCAAATTAGAAACCACATAATCGATTTGCGGGAATTCTTTCTTTACCAACTCTCCATTGTTAGGATTTCTGAAAGCAACTTCATTCCCTTTCTTAAGAGTGATGACATCTGCATTGAAAATGTTCATTACTCTGCCAATATTAGCAGGCCTTGCCATCGATAAAGTAGAAAGTTGAATTGGAAAAGAGTATTTGTCCGATGCCCAAATGCTTTCAAGTATTTCATTTTGATTAAAGTCGTAATGCTCTTTTAATTGGTATGCTTGATTGATGATTGTACCAGTACCGCAACAAGGGTCAAGAACATTTCCACTCTTATCATCTATTGTTAGTCTTACTAATAAATCGGCTAACTTTTTTGGCGTAGAAAATTGTCCTGCAACCTTTCTTTTAGCTGATGCAACGGAATTTTGTAATAATTGATGTAGAATATCAATATCGATTTCATCAATATCTAAAGTTGTAAGAAATTCGTTTAGTTCTGTTAATTGAAACCAAGCAACATTAGAAATATGTTCTTGCGCAAGGTTTGGACTGAAAATATTCCAAAAATTACAGCTTTCAGATATTGAATTGAATATGCTTGATGCCTCTTCTATTGTAGTGATTCCTTTTATATTTTCTATTTCACAAGCTTCATTGAAATGCTTTTTCAAAATGTTTGCAAATACAATTTTAAAAACCCAGTCTGTCAAAACAACTCTTGATAGAGTATTGAACATTTGTGCTTTCTTACCAGATTTATATCCATATTCAATTGCAGATGCTTTCCACCATTGATTAATCTTAGCATCTAAATCAGACTTTTTGCGCACCATTAACTTGATGGCTTCAGCTGTATTGTCTTTGTTTTCCAAGATAACATCGATAACGTCGTCAATAGAAATTATTTCCTTTGATGTAACTTCTGCTATTTCGCCAGATTCAAAAAACGAATTTAAATCTTTTAAAATTTGAAACAACAAATCTTTCCAAAGGTTCTCATTTGGTTTTACCTCAATTCTATTATTGATGTCTATGTCATCCCAAGCTTTTAAAATTTCAAATTCTTGACCTTTCTTTGAGTAAAGAACAGCACTTTTAACATTCCATAGCAAGAAACTATCTCTCTTTAGAATGTTAGCTTTTTTTATGGCATTCTCAATAAGTTCCGTGTCGTTTATCTGTGTGTCTGGCATTTTGAGTTCCCAGCCTTGCACGATAATGTCCTTAGTTTTATCCTTAAAAATGAGGACATCAGGAAACAGACTTTTTTTGTTATTGCTTATAGTGCTTTCTCCGCCAGCTTTTTTAAAGTTCCAGCTTTTGGTTTCTAAAAAGATATTTATTTCGGCAATAACATCGATTGCCCAACTTCTTTCGTTATACGTAACTTTCGCCATTGACAATTTCTGTTTTGTAATTTAAGGTATGGTATTTTGCAATTGGTTCATTGAACAAGCGTAAAGTTGATTCTTCTACTTCTTTATATTTTAATGTTTCTTTTATTCTTTCTGTACAGACTTTAATGTAATCCGTTTCCTGAACTTTGTGCAATAAAACATCCTCGTTTTTCTCAATACCAATGAAATTTCTATTTTCAAGAATTGCAGATAAAAGGAAGCTTCCGCTTCCACAGGCATTATCGAGTATTACTTCTCCAGGTTTTGTGAAAGTACGTATCAAGTATCTACCTAATTCAATAGGTTTTTGGGTTGGATGATAAACTGTTCCTTCTGATTCTGCGGTTTTCACATAGACAAAGTCATCGATTGGTTGTTCTTCGTACGCAATGACATCAGTTGGGTATCTTTTACCATTGCTTTTAACGTGATTGGATTTGAAATTTCCATAACTTCCAGTTAATTGGTCTTTTCTAAAACCTTTGTCGTAGGCTTCTCCATCGGACATTTGCGGATTATAGTCAGGCTGTTTTTTGTAAAAGACACAAATGTCTTCGTGTTTCCTTAAAGGTTGTTTTTTTGCATTAAGAAAATTTGTCGCTTTAGACTTTATCCAAACAATTTTATATTTGAAATCTTTCTCATTGCTTAGGATAAGTTTTGCAGTAAATATTCCCTGTGACGTTAAAACTATAGCTCCATTTTTTTTAATTACTCTGTGATATTCCTTCCATAATTTTTTGAGGTCAATAACCGAATCCCACTTATTCTGTGTTGTTCCATAAGGTAAATCACACAAAATCATATCAATGCTTTGGTTGGGAATTTTCTTCATTTCTTCAAGGCAGTCTCCTTGAATAACTTTATTTAGAAAGTTTTTAAGTTGGTTGGCCATAATCTACAATTTTAGGCTTGCTTGTTTCACATTTGTTTGTCGTAAGTATTTTATCTTCTTCTCTGCTACATATAATGCATTAATAGAACAGCTACTTTCGTATAGTTTCTTAGCAAACAGTCCACTAAAAAATTCAGTCTTTAGCTTTTCAATTTCAAGATTAAATACTGAAGCAAGCTTGTCTAATCTTTTTTCGTCAAAATCTCTTTTGCCATTTTCTATTTTACTCAAATTTGCCGAGTCTAAATCAAGTTTAGCTCCCAATTGAGTCAGCGTTAAGCCTTTATTCGTTCTTAGCTCTTTTATATATTCTCCAAAGTGTTTTTTCATTTGACTTGAATTTTTGGACTTGTCGTTTAATGACAAATATAATAAAGAGTTTGTTTATTAAACTATTCTTTATATAATAATTTTACTGAGGATATTTGTTCTGCGTGTGGAAGAAACAGCTCTTTTATTTTTTCAGCGTTGGCTGGTGCGTTCAGCAAAAAATAAATGTGCTGTTTGTGCGGTTGGCTTTTTTTGCAAGAAGTTTAATGGTCTGCAAAATGTTTGTTCAGCATTATGTACAACGGTCTTGTATATGTTTTGTGGCGGGACTGCGGCTGATTCGGCAAGGTGGCCGCCGAAGGCGGGCCCGCAGCTGCGGAGCAGCGTGAGAATCAGCTGGGGCAATGGCGCCGCGCCGACGGATTTATCCGTTGGGACAATTTACGATTAATTGGGGAGATTCAATTTTAGTCAGTGAAAAGGCATAAAATATATGCATTGTTGTGCATAGTGCTTTATCCTTTCAATTTAGCAAATGCGTTTAATAGTTTTTCAATTGCTGGAATCGATAAACCTTCAGTTTCTTTTGTCTCCAAAAAGTCGTTAGTTTTATTATTTCCAAAATATTTTTCCACTAACTTCTCTTTAATAACTTGCTTTTTGTCATCTGATAATCCCTCAATAAACGGGTTAATTGATGCTAATTCAAGTTCGGCATTTCTATTTATTGTTTCTAGTTTTCGATGTTTTGAAGATTCACGAGCTGCATAAGTTGCAGGATATGACAACGCTGCTGCTGCAATAATTCTTATTAGTGATTTTGTCCAATCAAAACCTTCTGCACTTAAATCGATAATGGTCCAAACTAACAATATCGAGAATATTGCCATAAAGATTATTGCCATAACTCGCCAAAAATCAGCACTCTTTTTATGACTATTGGCAATATTTTGATAATTTCCAGTAACACCAACATTACCAATTAAATTCACAAGAGTTTTCGCTTCTGTAAGTTTGGTATTAAGTTGTTTAACAGTCTCTGTTGTATCTGTGTGAATACTTTCTTTTAGTTCGTCAATTTCTTCACGAAATGTTTCTTTGGCTTTGTCTATTTCTGAACGATAAGTTTTCTTGTCGTTTTCAAAATTTTGATTATGTTCTGATTTGATATTATTGAAGTTGGTTTGAAATGTAGAATTTAAATTCTCGATTTCAGTTTCTTTTCCCTCAATTAATTTAAGCAATCTTTGAATTTCAGTTTCTTTATTTGTTAAGTCTGTTTTAAAATTCTCGATTTCAGTTTTTAGTTGGTCTTTTTCTTTTTCTAACGATTTGTATTTGCTTTTTGCAATTTTTTCAAAGTCAGCAATTTTACGTGAAAAGTTAAAATCACTTTTAGCTACTGGTATTGGGAAGTTTTTGATTCTATTAATTGCTGCAATAAAGTTATTCGTAGCATTTGTTAAATGTCCAACATTATTGTTTCCTAAAAAGCTATTTATTTGAGAAATACCTGCGTCTAGTTCAGTACTCAAAGAATCTAATTCAGTTTGTTGTACTAAATCAGGAATAGTTAATTTAACACGTTGATTTATGTATGAAAAAACAGTTTGAAAATATGATAGTTTTTCAAGGTCAATTTTTTCTTTTACTTCTTCATTCGCCAAAATCTCTTCTAAAGAATTCAGTCTGTCAAAAATAGTATGATTATCGAAATTTTCTGATGTCATTATTCATTGATTTTGGTTGGTTTTCGCATTATGCACAACGGTCTTGTATATGTTTTGTGGCGGGACTGCGGCTGAATCGGCAAGAACACCTAGCCGAAGGCTAGGGTGGAAGCAGAGCTCGTCTCTGCGTGCGATTCAGCAAGCGCAATGGCGCCGCGCCGATGGATTTATCCGTTGGGACAATTTACGATTAATTGGGGAGATTTGATTTTAGCCCGAAAACGAGCCATAAAATATATGCATTGTTAGCTACTGGTAAAATTTTCTCGTAATATATTTTAGAATCCCCTCAAATGTATAAATCGTCGCCCCAATTTTCTCAGCCATAATGTACTCTTCTTCCGTTGCACGTCTGCCGTTTCGCTCTTCATATAGCTCATTAACAATGTCTAATATATCAGGTTCATGAATTCTATAATCAGTGACTAAACTATCATCCGGCGACATAGTAAATGATTTTTTTGGGACATAAATTTCTACTCTAACATATAATTTGTCGATCCATTCTTTTTCATATCCTTTGGCAACTAAAACGTTAATAAATTCATCTTTAGAAATTGGCCCTCTATTTTCAGATTTTGTTTTTAATTTTTTATCAAAATAATGGCTTCTAATTATCGAGTAAATAGCAACAATCAGAACAATAATTATAATGAAGGTCCAATCTGACATTTTACTTGTAGCTAACGGTCTTGTATATGTTTTGTGGCGGGACTGCGGCTGATTCGGCAAGCTGGCCGCCGAAGGCGGGCCCGCAGCTGCGGAGCAGCGTGAGAATCAGCTAGCGCAATTGTGCCGCGCCGACGGATTTATCCGTAGGACCAATTTACGATTAATTGGGGAGATTCAGATTTAGCCAAAAACGAGACATAAAATATATGCATTGTTGTGGTGCGTTTTTTTCCATTCAGAACGTCTTTCATTCCATTCGTCCCAAAATTTTAAATACGCAATTTTATCATATTCATCTTCTGGTAATATTCTTGGTAAACTGTCCGAATAAAAGTCAGATATTTTATCGACAAAATCGAGAATCACGCTTTTATATTCCTCAAAATTCATTACGATTTGTGTTTTTCCTGTTTCGGTTGTCAGCTCCACCTTTTTGTTCTCATTTCTAACCCAAAAGTTATGTCCAGTAAAACAACCTTGAATATGTACGTTCTTTTCGTTTTCTAAGAAGTCAATATGGTGTCCACAACAAGGAATTAAATGTTCTCCAACTAATTTTTCTTCGGTATGATTATCTTTTAGAGTTCGCAATAAATGCATTCCCATTGCTCTTAAATTCCAATGGTCCATTTCCTCAGTTTTATCAACTACTATTTCGTTGCCGATAGTCAATTTTACGTTTCCGTGAGCACATAAATCCGTTTGGTCATCGACTTCGTCAATCCAATTTATTTCGAGTAATTCTATATTAAATGTGTTTTCCAAATGTTCATCTTAAATGCACCACAACGGTCTTGTATATGTTTTGTGGCGTGACTGCGGCTGATTCGGCAAGCTGGCCGCCGAAGGCGGGCCCGCAGCTGCGGAGCAGCGTGAGAATCAGCTAGCACAAAGGCGCCGCGTCGACGGTTTTATCCGTTAGGGCAATTTACGATTTATTGGGGAGATTCAGATTTAGCCGGAAACGAGACATAAAATATATGCATTGTTGGCGGTTCGTTTTTCTTAAATACTTTGCCCGAAAGTCAATAGATTATTGTCGGGGTCAAGAATTGAAAATTCCTTTTGTCCCCAAGGTTTAATTCCCAATTTTCCATTTGGATGAATTTCAGTCTGGTTTTTTAATAATGATTTATAAAATTCATCAATATTGTCAGTCCGAATATAAACTTGCCCATAATTTTCTTTCGGGTCAAGATTTTTAAATTCAAAAAAGTGAATTTGAATTTTTTCTTTTTCAATCATCAAGTATCCGTCAAAATCAGCACTTCCAAACTCATTAAATCCTAATTGTTTTATGTAAAACTCTCGTGTTACATTTTTATCGCGCATTGGTAGTTTAGGATTGATATCTGTAAGCATATAGAATCTATTAATGTTCTAAATCGATTTTTCTAGTTCGGTGCAAAATTCAAAATATAATTATTTATGACGGGTTTTTCTTAAATGACCGCCAACGGTCTTGTATATGTTTTGTGGCGTGACTGCGGCTGATTCGGCAAGTTGGCCGCCGAAGGCGGGCCCGCAGCTGCGGAGCAGCGTGAGAATCAGCTAGCGCAATGGCGCCGCGCCGACGGATTAATCCGTTAGGGCAATTTACGATTAATTGGGGAGATTCAAATTTGGCTCGGAATGAGCCATAAAATATATGCATTGTTACCTGCTGGCTTTATTCCGTTCGTTTAATTTTTGTTCCGATTGCTTTGTCAATTCCGCTTAAAGAACTGTTTTTGGTTAGATTTAATTCCGAAAGTACTTTATTCAAAATTGGTCGACAATAATCAACTCCGTTATCATATCTGATACAATTCACACAGACCCATCGGTTGATGAGTACATAATTTTGAATTATTATTAAATCTCCACCAACATTCGGCGGAAGACAACTTGAATGTCTATTAATATTTATTTTGGCTCGTTCACAAAATTCTAAATCAGTTATGTTATAAATATCAAAGTCAATTGAAGGCGTCCAAGGTCGTCCATATATTTCTTGACTTTTTTTGTCATCAATTGATTCCGTTCTCCAAAATTTTATTTGTCCAATTGGCTTTATTGAATCGTTCGGTCTTGTGAATTCATAATCAATGGAATATGTCCAATATTTTAGACTATCAGTTTGAGGCACATTCTTTTTAGGATAATAATTTTTTTCATAGTCAAAATCTTTTCCAACCTCTTGACAAAAAGTTGAAATACTTGATAAGAAAATGAAAATTGAAAATATGTACTTCATTTTGTTCAGCTTGCAGGTAACGGTCTTGTATATGTTTTGTGGCGTGACTGCGGCTGAATCGGCAAGAACACCTAGCCGAAGGCTAGGGTAGAAGCAGAGCTCGCCTCTGCGTGCGATTCAGCAAGCGCAGTGGCGCCGCCCTGACGGATTTATCCGTTTGACTAATTTACGATTAATTGGGGAGATTCAGATTTAGCCGGGAAAGAGACATAAAATATATGCAGTGTTACCCGATGTTTTTATTTTCTTTCGATATGGTGAAATTCTTGAGTATTCTCTTTTTTGGATTTATATTTTTTTTCATCAGTCAAAATCCAAGAATTTAAGTTCAGATATAATTCGGTTATCCCCTTTGTCCGTGAATTCTTCTTGCCAGGAATTAATTTTATTCTGAATTCAGCTTTTAGATTTGCTTGCTCAATTAAATCCGTATCGATATTATGTTTTATTAAGTCATCAGCAAACCATTTCGAAATTTCATAAAACATATTGAAGTCAATTTTCGATTCTGCATTATTGAGTTTTTGGGTTTTATTTAGAAAATCAAATTCTATAATTCCATTTTCCAACTCAATTAATGAATCCATATCGTTTGCAATTTTCCAACCGGAGAACATATCGCAAAATATGTCTGTGTGATGTTGAAGCCTCTTTCTTCTCATTTATTTGGTCAAAAATATTGGGTAACGGTCTTGTATAAATGTCAGTAACGGTTTGGCTTGCCGCGCAGCCGGAAGCAGACCGCAGGTCTGCGTGAGAATCAGATGGGCAAGTCTCTACGTCGTTATCCGATGGATTTAAAATTAAACAAAAAGGTGGAACTTTCCGTTAGGAAATTCCACCGTTATTGCATTTATGCATTGTTACCTGACGTAGCGCAGCACCGATCACCCGAAAGGCACTGCCCTTGCACACATTCCGCGGCCCTCAACGACACATTTTCCGCCCGACGCCCTGTTTCCGCCGTGGACGGATCTATCCGCTTGAGTGTTTTTGTTTTGAAAACTGGCCCGAGTCCTGCTTTCGGTCGAATGGGAAGGTGGGGTTATCCGCCGTGAGAAGCTAGCGTTTAAAAATCAATTGCGCTATGGCAGGGTAACGGTCTTGTATATGTTTTGTGGCGTGACTGCGGCTGATTCGGCAAGTTGGCCGCCGAAGGCGGGCCCGCAGCTGCGGAGCAGCGTGAGAATCAGCTAGCGCAATGGCGCCGCGCCGACGGATTAATCCGTTAGGGCAATTTACGATTAATTGGGGAGATTCAAATTTGGCTCGGAATGAGCCATAAAATATATGCATTGTTACCTGCTGGCTTTATTCCGTTCGTTTAATTTTTGTTCCGATTGCTTTGTCAATTCCGCTTAAAGAACTGTTTTTGGTTAGATTTAATTCCGAAAGTACTTTATTCAAAATTGGTCGACAATAATCAACTCCGTTATCATATCTGATACAATTCACACAGACCCATCGGTTGATGAGTACATAATTTTGAATTATTATTAAATCTCCACCAACATTCGGCGGAAGACAACTTGAATGTCTATTAATATTTATTTTGGCTCGTTCACAAAATTCTAAATCAGTTATGTTATAAATATCAAAGTCAATTGAAGGCGTCCAAGGTCGTCCATATATTTCTTGACTTTTTTTGTCATCAATTGATTCCGTTCTCCAAAATTTTATTTGTCCAATTGGCTTTATTGAATCGTTCGGTCTTGTGAATTCATAATCAATGGAATATGTCCAATATTTTAGACTATCAGTTTGAGGCACATTCTTTTTAGGATAATAATTTTTTTCATAGTCAAAATCTTTTCCAACCTCTTGACAAAAAGTTGAAATACTTGATAAGAAAATGAAAATTGAAAATATGTACTTCATTTTGTTCAGCTTGCAGGTAACGGTCTTGTATATGTTTTGTGGCGTGACTGCGGCTGAATCGGCAAGCTGGCCGCCGAAGGCGGGCCCGCATCCCGCCCACGGGCGGGAGTGAGAATCAGCTGGGGCAATGGCGCCGCGCCGACGGTTTTATCCGTTGGACTAATTTACGATAAATTGGGGAGATGTAAATTTAGCCCGGAACGAGACATAAAATATATGCATTGTTGTGCATAGTATTATTTCACACAGATTGTTCCGTTCTGCTGAATTTTTTCTCCGTCATTTGTTGTCATTGTTGCGGTATATTCCATACACTTTCCATTAATCATAGTTTTCTCGACCACAATTCCATTATTCTTATTGACCCATGTTTTTCGATCATCCAATTCCGCTTTGGTTTCGTCATAAGTTAAGCGATATGTGCAATCATCAATCCATTCTAAAATCTCATATTCAGGTTTTCCATTTCCAATTCCATTTGTCCATTCAGTTTGGGTTCCGCTTTCTCTTATAACAACCCAATTTTCCACGTCATCTTTTTCGCTCGGAATGTAAAATTCGCCAGTTTTAAAATCTTTACAGGTTAAATCTTGCGCACAAGAACTTAATCCAATTAACGTAACTATTAAAAGTAAGAATTTTGTTTTTTTCATATTATGCACAACGGTCTTGTATATGTTTTGTGGCGGGACTGCGGCTGATTCGGCAAGCTGGCCGCCGAAGGCGGGCCTGTAGCTGCGGAGCAGCGTGAGAATCAGCTGGGGCAGTGGCGCCGCGCCGACGGATTTATCCGCTAGGGCAATTTACGATTAATTGGGGAGTTTTGATTTTAGCCTAAAATGAGACATAAAATATATGCAGTGTTGTGCTTTCGTACCTATTAAATTAAAATTCTTTATTCCATTGTGGTAATCCGCCATAAATTTCAAAATATCTTTGAAACAAAACACCTTCTACGTAATTTGGAATATCATTATTTGATTCGTCAAAAGTTTCATACCAATAAACATCTAATGCTTCGATATTATCCGCTATAAGTTTGTCTTTCCATGTATTCCTTCTATAACCACCAAACTGTTTTCCATTTATCAGTCGATCGCACATTCCACCAATCCTAACCTTCACTTTTCCATCATTAGTTATTTTTCCAGATGATCCGATATACACTAAATCAATTTTACCATTTTTTAGAGCATAGATTAAATATACTCCAATTCCATTATTTGGAGCATTACAAACATCTTTTAAGTCGTCATTTTTACTGTAGAAAAAATGGTTTGTTTTTTTATATTTCTCTAATTCTTCAAACATTTACTGTAGTTTTTAGGTATGAAGCACAACGGTCTTGTATATGATTTGTGGCGACTTTGCGGCTGTATTGGCAGAACCAAATTTGCGGGAGCAAATGTTGGAAGCAGAGCTCGTCTCTGCATGCGATTCAGCAGTAGTGGAGCCGCCGCTCCTTTTTTATCCGATGGACAATTTAGTGATTAATCTTGGAAGTTGAAATTTCTAGACGAAACGAGGCATAAATTATATGCGTTGTTGTGTGTAGTTTTTTAATCAATTAGCTTAAACGTTTTTAAAGGAGGTTTTCTTAGGAAATAATATCTATCACCGTTTTTAAATTCGATATAACTTGCAGCAAGGAAATTGTTTCTAATTTTTACAAGATCAGATTTCAAATATGACTTATCTTTTGAATCGATGTAATATTTTTCATCATCAAATAATATTGATTTCACTTTGTGAATTTTTAATAGAAATTTTCCGACCACAAATAACACAGTGAAATAAATGATGCCTATAGTTATTGCTTTTACAAATTTCTCTTCTTGCAACAATAAAGACAGAATAATGCCAATCAAAATCAATTGGAAAGCTACTATTACATAAATCATAGTCTTTCCTTCTTTAAATGATAAATATTTCATAAAAGTCTTAATCTAAAATTACACACAACGGTCTTGTATATGTTTTGTGGCGTGACTGCGGCTGAATCGGCAAGAACACCTAGCCGAAGGCTAGGGTGGAAGCAGAGCTCGTCTCTGCGTGCGATTCAGCATGCTGCTTGCGCCGCGCCGACGGATTTATCCGTTGGACCAATTTACGATTAATTGGGGAGATTCAATTTTAGCCCGAAAAGAGACATAAAATATATGCATTGTTGTAGAGCGTTTTTAATCAGATGAACAAAGTAAGGACTAAAGCAATTGTTCCAAATAGGACATTTACTATGCTTATTTTGAGCTTAAAAATCAAAAAATCAATAGAAAAAATTAAAATCATTATTATCGCTATAACTCGAATCAACCATTTAATAATTAGTTCAATTCCCTCGGTTAAAGAGTAATGCTCAGGGTGTAATACGTAGTTAGGCGAATTATAATCTTCCCAGATTAGAAATAATATAAATAGATTAATTCCTATCGATAGAATAAAACTAAATATCCGAAGTAATTTAATTCCTTTTTGGATTAGTAAATTTATATTCATTTGGTTCTTAAATGCTCTACAACGGTCTTGCATATGGCTAGGCGGGTGCCGCGCGGCTGATTCGGCTAGAGCGATCCCGCTTCAGCGGGATGCGGGCAGCAGAGCTCGTCTCTGCGTGAGAATCAGCTAGGGCAGTGGCGCCGCCACTACGTTTTTATCCGAAAGACCAATTTACGATTAATTGTAGGAATTGCAATTCACTTAACCATCTGACCGCTTTGCTATATGCATTGTTGGGCGTTCGTTTTTAATCTGTTGTAATTACTAAAATATTCCTTTTTCTATTAAAGAAGCAGTTGTTTAATAATTCTGAGTTTGAAATCAACTTGGTCCATTTTATTGATTGATTTTCAAACATAAGTTTATTCAACATATCTTGAGTATATGGAATTCCGTTTATTATAGTTAGTGTTAATTCATTCGATGTCCAAGCTTCCAAGGTGTCAAGCTCTAGTTCACTAAAAGTTTTTATTTTTTTCAAATGAACTCTATCAATCCAAATAGTTTTTTGTTTTCTGTCAACTACAATACTCTTTATATTTTCTTTGTCTAGGAAGTAATTTTGAAAATTGATTTTGATTGAATCTAAACGTATATTAAAATTGTCAACATACCTTTTTTCAATTTTGTATCGATCATATTTTATGATATTTGTAGCGCATCCTAAAAAAGATATAAGTATGAAAATAATGGCGATGTTTTTCATTTTTAATCATTATGCTCTAAAAGTAACTTATGTTATGTGATTCAAAAAGTATGGATGAGCAAAACATTATTTTCAATGAGGTAAATAAATTCTGAAAATGACGCCCAACGGTCTTGTATATGTTTTGTGGCGTGACTGCGGCTGATTCGGGAAGCTGGCCGCCGAAGGCGGGCCTGCAGCTGCGGAGCAGCGTGAGAATCAGCTGGGGCAGTGGCGCCGCGCCGACGGTTCTATCCGCTAGGGCAATTTACGATTAATTGGGGAGATTCAGGTTTAGCCCGAAAAGAGACATAAAATATATGCATTGTTGTGCCTAGTTATATCAAACGATAAGTTGTTTTATTCTTTTTTCCGGTTCGTTCGAATAGATTTTGTTCCACACCTTCTTTCAAATCTCGACTTGCTGTTGCAGTTGAAATATCCTTGAACACATTCATATAGTCTTTTCTACTAAATTCAACTTTGTTCAATGATGTAAAATACTCTAATCTGTCCTTTTGATTAAGCGATCTGTTGTTAAAATTTAAGAGCTCAGTAATTGAAGTTTCAATTACCTCTAGCATATATTCGATGAAAATTGTCGACTTTCCAGATTTATCACTATCTGAGAGCGCCTTGTAATACTTATCTTGGTCTTTACTAATTAATGTTTCAAAGGGAAGGAATTCAAACACCGGATATTTTTCCATTAAAATCAGTGTTTGCCATAATCTTCCCATTCTGCCATTCCCATCCATGAATGGGTGGATAAACTCCATTTCGTAATGAAAAACACAGCTTTTAATCAGCTGAATTTCTTGATCTTTGTTCAAATAATTAAATAGATCATTCATCAAATGCGGCACATTTTCATAAGGTGGTGCCATATGTTCCACATTTGAGCCTTTTACAATTCCGACGCCTTGATTTCTGTATTTACCGGCATCGTCAATCAGTCCTTTCATGAGTTGACGATGGGCTTTCAAAAAATGTTTTTCATCTTTTGGGTTGTAGTTATTCGAATTTTCATAAATCGCAATTGCATTTAGAACTTCAAGCACATCTTTTTTAGGGCCGATAACTCTTTTATGTTCTAAAAGCGCAGTTATTTGCTGTTCTGAGAGAGAGTTTCCTTCTATTTTCAGTGAAGAATGAATAGTTTTTATTCTATTCTGCTTTCTCAGTTGTGGAGAAGGCCTATTTAGATAGTTGGCATTGACTTCGCCAATTTTCTCTGAAATGGAAGTAATTAATTTTAATATTTTAGGTGTTATTTCGTACGGTGGTTTCAATTTGATACTATCATTTGATAGTACCAAATATACAATTCAATCAGCTAATAATTGTTGTGAAACGGATTTTTTTAATTGGGCACAACGGTCTTGTATATGTTTTGTGGCGGGACTGCGGCTGATTCGGCTAGCGCTGGAAGCGTCAGCGTGAGAATCAGCTGGGGCAGTGGCGCCGCGCCGACCGATTTATCCGTTAGGGCAATTTACGATTAATTGAGGAGATTGAAATTTAGCCGAGAATAAGACATAAAATATATGCATTGTTGGGCATAGTTGTTATTCAGTTATCAAGATTCCAAGTAAAATATATAATCCGAAATATATAAAAAAGAAGAGTGTGTCCAATCTTGTGAGTTTTCTTCTATCCCAAATATCATTCGATCCAACATTCGGGGCAACTAGTTCTATTTTTTTAAATTTTAAAAATAAAATTCTAAGCAACTGATAAAGTATTATGAAAATCCAAGTGTATTTTAAGAATACAGCTGCTGATCCAATCCGATATTGGTACTTTTCTAATTCTGACAATTCAATATAAAGCCAAATGTGTATAATCGAAATTATAACCCAAATCAGCCAAACGTATATGTTTCTCAGTGATTTGTAATTATATAAATATAAAAATGCTGGAGTAATGTATGAGTAAGCCAAAATCATTTCCTTGGTTATAAATCCATTCGGGTCGAAATAAATAAAAGCAGTAAGTACGAGATATAATAGAATCGTAAAGTAATCCCATCTATCCAGGTTTTCGAATTTTAAAATTTTGATAGTTTTCAATTCAATTATGCCCAACGGTCTTGTATATGTTTTGTGGCGTGACTGCGGCTGATTCGGCTAGCGCTGGAAGCGTCAGCGTGAGAATCAGCTGGGGCAGTGGCGCCGCGCCAACGTTTTTATCCGTTAGGGCAATTTACGATTAATTGGGGAGATTCAGATTTAGCCAAAAACGAGACATAAAATATATGCAGTGTTGGCAGCTGTGCTTTTCTTTCTGTGTAAAATTAACTATTAGTCAAATCTTTGAGCGTTTAGAAAACCTATAGGTATTTGTGTATTTCCCTTAATTGCAAGGTCAGCTAAAATCTCCCCTATTACACTTGCGAATTTAAATCCGTGTCCGCTAAAACCAGCAGCAATTACAACATCTTTATCATAATTCGGTAAATAGTCAACTATGAAATTTTCATCAGGTGTATTTGTATATAAACAAGTTTTCATTTCAAGAGTATTTTTATATCCATCTGGAATAAATTTGTTTAAAAATTCAATGAGAACAGTTTCATCAGATTCTTTGGTGTTTCTATTTACCATATCTGGGTCTGTGACGTCTCCTCCTGGATAATGTAAGGCAAGTTTTAATCCTAATGGACCACCAAATTTACCGACTGGAAGTATTGGAAATCCGTAAAAGTCATATCCGTTATGTAGCAAATTCCAACAAGGAAATTTATTTAGTTCAAAACTATCCCACTTTTTAGGTTGAACCCAAGCCAATGCTTGTCTTGTTACTTTAAAGTTTTGAGTGAGACTTGGAATCATTTTTCCTGCCCATGCTCCCGCAGTTATAACCAACTTTTTAGTTTGATAAGTACCCTTGTTAGTTTTTACTGTAATAGTTCCGTTTTCACGTTTCCATTCAATAATCTTTTCTTTCGTGCGAATCACTGCACCATTAAATAATGCTTGTTGAACGTACAGAAGAATACTTCGCTCTGGTGTAAGCAAACCAGCATCAGGTTCTTCCAATCTCTCAAAATCAGTTGGAAGTTCAAATTGAGGATATTTTTGTTTACACTCTTGTTCTGTAAGTTTATTAACAGGAATATTATATTCAGATGAAGACTTTTTAACCGTTTCTAAAAAAGTATCATTTTTAGTTCCAAAATAGACTAAACCTGTTTTGTAGTAAACTTGATGACCAGTTTCAGATTCCAATGTTTTCCAGTTTTCGTAAGCTCTTTCCAATAATGGCACATAATCTGAAGCTTCTCCATACGCTTTTCGGATAAGACGACTTTGTCCTGAATGTGAACCTAATTCATGCGGAATGTCAAACTGTTCCAATCCAAGAACCTTATAACCTTTTTTCGCTAACTGGTAACAAGTTGACGAACCCATACTGCCAACACCGAGAACTATAACATCATAATTACTGTCTACTTTTGTATTTTCAATTTCTTGATAAATGTTTGCGTATAATTGGGAATACGATAAAGTAGCAGCAGAAGCCACAGCTGTTTTTATAATAAAGTCTCTTCGTTTCATAATATTTAAAATACGGATGATTTAGTTTCTAAATTCATTCGGTTTCTTTTTAGTTCGAGTTTTGTTTGCATTGCTGCCAACGGTCTTGTATATGTTTTGTGGCGGGACTGCGGCTGATTCGGCTAGCGCTGGAAGCGTCAGCGTGAGAATCAGCTGGGGCAGTGGCGCCGCTCCGACGGATTTATCCGTTGTACCAATTTACGATTAATTGGGGAGATTCAAAGTTGGCTCAAAATGAGACATAAAATATATGCATTGTTAGCCATAGTTTATGTAAAATCAGGACTGTAAACTTGAACTTCTAAATTCAATTCTTACGAAATCCTGTCTACAAATGTTTCAGCCTTCTCTTTGTTATTAAATTCTTTAAGCAGTAGTTTTTTTGTATGCTTCCTATTTAAAAGATGAACCCTATAGGACATGCCCGATGTGGAAAGTGGAACTCCAGAGGTACAATATTTTGTTTGTCGCGTTCTAATTGACAATAATGCCAAATATGGATAATTTTCAAATCTATTCCAATGTCCATCTTTTATCCAAAATTGGCTTGTAAAGTGACGAAATCTTCTTTTATCCAAGTCTATATCAAATCCAGTGTGAGAAAAAGCTAGGTAAACTCCGATTGGTAATATTATCAATCCAGAAATAATTGATCCTTTGATTAAAAATAATCCGATAGCAAGTAAAATCAAAAAATATCCAATTGCTACGATGAACAAAATGAATTTTGGAGTTTTAAATCGGGTTTGGTAATCAGACATGAATTATGGCTAACGGTCTTGTATATGTTTTGTGGCGTGACTGCGGCTGAATCGGCAAGAACACCTAGCCGAAGGCTAGGGTGGAAGCAGAGTTCGCCTCTGCGTGCGATTCAGCTAGGGCAGTGGCGCCGCGCCGACGGATTTATCCGTTGGGACAATTTACGATTAATTGGGGAGATTCAATTTTAGCCCGAAACTAGGCATAAAATATATGCATTGTTGGCTGTAGGCTTTATTCTATTGTTAATTTCATCAATGCTAATCGGTTAGAACTTAGTTCTAGTATTCGAAAGTATTTTCCGAAATCACCCAATGAGATAGTCGTTGTTAAAGTCCGATTGTTTTTGTCAATTTTCCACATACCTAATTTTGGATTTGTTCTGCTATTATTTTTTTCAGAGTTGATTGAATGTCCAATTTTGAGTCCACCGTTGTAATAAAATATTGTCACTAGTCCTTTGTATTCAACTTTATATTCTAGTCTTTTGGTCAAAATTATTTTATCATTAGGTTCTATTTTGTTCAATTCCCAAACTTCTGAATCATTGCCATACAAATAACTAGGATTAATCTTGTCATTATTCGAGTTTTGTCCAATTACGATCCCAAATGTCAAAAGTGTAATTATTAATGTCAGAATTCTATTGTTCATCGTGTTTTGAAAGCTTACTGCCAACGGTCTCGTATAACCGTCAGTTACGGGTTAATATGCGTTAATTTTCGGTTAAGAACTGACGTTAGCAATTCCGAGTGGATTCGGACGTAGTCGAATCCGCCGTAATTGCGGTTATACATTGTTGTGTGTAGTGCTTTATTGTTCAATTTTTTCTTCGGATTTCACTAAAAATTCTTTAGCATTGTTAATTGTATTCACAAAAACTGTCCATTCCAGATTTGCTATTATTGAATTTTGACTGTGAGCTAATTCATTTCTGATTTTTTCGACATCTTTAAGAAGTCTTTCAAATCCTTTTTTAGTCAAGTCAAATTCTTTTATGAAATTTTCAGTAGTACGTAAAATTTCTCTCTTGTCACACATTTGAATGCATTCTAGCAAGGTTAATTGAACATTCTTTCCTTTTCTTTCATCAAAGATTTTTTCTGCGGTTTCAATTCTACCAGGTTTTAAAATATCTCTCCAAGATTCGTTATCATAATTTTGCGTAATCCAATAATTTAAATGCAATTCGAAAAGTGATATTAATCCAAAAAGATAAATTCTAACTATTGGTTTGTTTATGTCTGCACGAGTTACAATTCCCTCAATTGTATTTTTACTCAAAATATATACATATTCTTTTTCAAGTAAAATTTCAAAAAGCTCAGATAGTGGTGTGGATTCTGATATAACTATCTCGATATCAAATTTTTCAATATAGTTTTCAATATTGTTTTCTCCAAGCTTTTCTCTTACAACATATCCAAGTTTAATTCCATTCTCATTTACAACTCCTAATGTGTCGAAATCTCTCTGTTCGAGTGTGTTTTTTACTTCAAATGGGTTGTCAGTTATGTGGCAACAAGCTAATGGTTCAAAAATGTATTTGGCAGTAATGTCATCAATAAAAATGTTTTGTAATTCAGAAAAAGAAGTTCCTTTTCTTCTTATTCCAGTATGTTTAGAATACCAAAGTTCAAATCCCATCTATATTTTTTTTTCGCATTACACACAACGGTCTTGTATATGTTTTGTGGCGTGACTGCGGCTGATTCAGCAAGGTGGCCACCGAAGGCGGGCCCGCAGCTGCGGAGCAGCGTGAGAATCAGCTAGGGCAGTGGCGCCGCGCCGATGGTTTTATCCGTTAGGGCAATTTACAATTAATTGGGGAGATTCAGATTTAGCCGGAAATGAGGCATAAAATATATGCATTGTTGGCAATAGTTTTTTAGCTATCTTTTTCTATACCCTTTTCTTTTACTAGATTTCTATAAAATTCAATTGTATTATCAATATAGATTCTTGGTTTCCCGGAGGTAATAGCATACATCTTTTCGAATAAACCTATATACTTTTTAATTGATTCTATTTTATGTGGTGCTAAAATCATATGATTTACTGATCCAAATTTTAGTTTTACTTTACGGAAGTAAATAGAGTTTTTTAAAACATTGTTTGTTTCAAATTGATTAATTTGATTCTCTACTTTGTGATCCATTATTACAGAAAGCATATTTAATTCTTCATGTAAAAGATAAGCGTCGATTATCGGTTGTCCAAAAAATAAATTTTTATCAAAATCAACGGTGGTCTTTCCAAAAGAAATGGCAGCTTTTACAGCAATCTTATTTTCTGTAGCTTCCTTAAGGAAAAACCAAGAGTCCATTATTATTTTGAAAAAATCTTCTGAAGAATCTCCATTCGAGAAGAAAATGAAAGAATCTGAAAATGTTACTGATTTGGTTTGATTTTTACTAATTTTTAGTTTTGAAATTTTTTCATATCCTTCGTCCCATTCTAATCCTTCTAATCTTGCGACATAATTTTTTAGATGTCGAAGACTTTTAAGAATTTCATCGTGTGGTTTTGTTTGGACCATTTCTTTAAATCCAAGGATGTCAAAAAATGCTACAAATCGATTATCAGTCTTTTTCCAATTCATTATTAAAAATTATTGCCAACGGTCTTGTATATGTTTTGTGGCGTGACTGCGGCTGATTCGGCAAGCTGGCCGCCGAAGGCGGGCCTGCAGCTGCGGAGCAGCGTGAGAATCAGCTGGGGCAATGGCGCCGCGCCGACGGATTTATCCGTTGGACTAATTTACGATTAATTGGGGAGATTCAATTTAAGCCAGATAAAAGGCATAAAATATATGCATTGTTGTAGCCAGTTATTTTTTTAGTTCGTGTGTTTCTAATAGATAAATCGCTAATGTGGAAGCTGCTCCAACTGCCAATTTAGCGTGTCTTGGTTGTAATCCTCTGAATTTTCCGTCTTTTCCGTGTCCGCTTCCATATTCATTTCTTACTTCTCCAATTCCTTGAACAACCGATGACAAACTTCCTAAAATTTGTTTTATTGAACTTGCTGCTTTTGCTTCGTTAGGAATATCATCTGGTGTTAGTTTTAATAATTTAGTCGTTTCTTTCATTAATTTCGGTAAGTCCCAATTTTTGTCGTATTCTTCTTTTCTTTCGTCAAAAATTGATTTACACGAAGTTTCAATTAGTTCTTTTGCTAAACCAATTGAAATATGTGGCGAATTCTCAATTGAGGATTCCATTAAATTTATTTGTTGAGAAACGTAATCAGCATTTAAAATCTGTTTTATTTCTTTTCCTTTTTTCTCAATAGACTCTTTTCCGTTTATTTTAATTCTGCCAACAAAAATTGGCTTATTCGATATGCGAGTTTTTTCTACAATCTCGAAATTATCGTCAGCTAAATTGTCATTAAAAATCAGAAGTAATTTGTTAACCTCTTCTTTATCTGCTCTGACTAGTGGATGAATCATTTCACAAATGAAATTCAAAAATTTTGAGTCGTCACAATTTAGAAGATTGAATCGGTCGTCATTAAAAATCCAATCATCTTCCCAGTCATAGTTGTTAACTCGATGTTGCCAAATATCTCCTGCGGCATTCGGAAAGCGGTTGTCGTAAGAAGGCATATTTTCCAAATCAAACATTCGTGATAAGAAATTAGCTTCTTCAAGTCTACCAGCCCACCAAAATCCTTCCACTTGAATAAAATCAAATATATTCTGTCTTGTTATTTGTGATATTTTGTTCAATGAATTTTGTCGGTTTTAATTGGCTACAACGGTCTTGCATATGGCTAGGCGGGTGCCGCGCGGCTGATTCGGCAAGGGCGATCCCGCTTCAGCGGGATGCGGGCAGCAGAGCTCGCCTCTGCGTGCGAATCAGCTAGGGCAGTGGCGCCGCCACTACATTTCTATCCGTTTGATTTGTTTTTGATAAAGTTAGGGAATTTAATTAGAGCCGCCAGTGACCGCTTTGCTATATGCATTGTTGGCATGCGTTTTTCTTTTAATCTCTTTTTATCAATTTCGGTATATATTTTTTCATTTTCTTCGTGTAGAAAGCCTCTATATTTTATGTTTTTTCCGTTGAAATTTAAATCTAAATCATCTATATGCGCATAGCCAGTTTCGTATCCCACGTTTTTTCCTTTAACTATTATTCCACCTTCACCACCACAATGTACCCATAAGATTAAAATAGCTTTTATGTTATTAATTTCAGAACCAATATTTTCATAAGCCTGTTGAATTAATGAGAAATTAAATCTATTATTTCTAAAATCGTAATCGTTTACAGAATAAAGTATTTCATCTAAAACAAATTCTTCGTAGTCTTCCTCAATAGGTTTGTTTTTAAAACTATTATAAAGTTTATCGTTTTTGAAATACATTTTCTCACCAATCTTATTAAAAGAATGGTTTTTTATTTTGTCAAATAGTATTTCAATTCTGTTATGTTCAGGAATAGTCATACATAACTTTACAATTTCAATAGCTAACTTTTCAGATATTAATACGGATATATAAGGATTCCCACCATCTTTAATTGATTCGTATTGGTGCTTAAATAAGCGAACGAATTCTAAATCCATATTTTCATTTTCATGAAGAGAATAAAAATCCAAAACTTCTTTTGGTATTAAAATGCCTGTTTTTTCGGCAAAATAATTTGCCATTTCATGTATATTTAAATCTGAATTTTTAGCCATGTTCTTCTTCTATTCTTTACTTTTTTGGTCTACTAGCTTTAGAAGATCTGGAATTCTGTACTGTCCTTTCATATTTTTAATTAAGTACGCAGATTTTTTTAAATCTATCCCGATTGAGGTTATAAATAATGGGTTTTTACTAGTCCCTCTAGTTATTTTGATTTGGTTATTTGAAGCTTCACTAAACTTTTTTTTGGCGACTCCAATAATTGGTATTTTAGAATTTAACTTTTCAAATAAGTATGCGCCTAACCCAAATTTCCCAACTTCATTTAAAGTAACATAACCATCAATTATTATTAATTCTATTTCACTTTTGCTAAACTGATTTAATATTTCTTCAATACAAGGTAATTCTCTCTTATAAAACTCACCAGAGATATATTCTGAAGAGTAACTTGTAAGAGATTTTTTAATATCGATTATCTCTTCGGATTCCCAATCTTTAAAGCTTATTGCAACAGTTTTTGCTAATTTTCTATAATGTACATCAATTGCGATTATCATTTTTTCAGAAATGCTTGCCAACGGTCTTGTATAAATGTCAGTAACGGTTTGGCTTGCCGCGCAGAAGGAAGCAGACCGTAGGTCTGCGTGAGAATCAGCCAGGCAAGTCTCTACGTCGTTATCCGATGGATTTAAAATTAAACAAAAAGGTGGAACTTTCCGCGAGGAAATTCCACCGTTATTGCATTTATGCATTGTTACCTAACTTAGCGCAGCCCGAACCACCCGAAAGCACTAGTCTTGCACACATTCCGCGACCTCTGCCAACCAAATTTTCCGAACGACGCCGTAGTTCCGCCGTGGACAGATCTATCCGCTTGAGTGTTTTTGTTGTCAGAACTAGCCTGAGTCCTGCTATCGGTCGAATGGGAAGATGGGTTTATCCGCCGTGAGAAATTGGCGTTTAAAAATCAATTGCGCTATGGTAGGGTAACGGTCTTGTATATGTTTTGTGGCGTGACTGCGGCTGATTCGGCAAGCTGGCCGCCGAAGGCGGGCCCGCAGCTGCGGAGCAGCGTGAGAATCAGCTAGCGCAATTGCGCCGCGCCGACGGTTTTATCCGTTAGGGCAATTTACGATTAATTGGGGAGATTCAGGTCTAGCCCAAAATGAGACATAAAATATATGCAGTGTTGTACGCAGTATTTTCTTCCGTTAGATTTTTAGTCAAAGTTAGAATATATTCCGCGTTGAAATTTTTTATTTTTTCATTCAATTCGTCACAGTCTTTCTGTTCCACTTTTCTCAAACTTAGTTTTTCACAAATTGAGTCAATCAGTTCAATATCATCTAAATCCTCAATTCCGTATATTTTGTGAATATCATCTTCAGGATAAATTGAGAAGTTATCCATTTGAATAAATTCTCGAATTTTATCGTGAACAATTTCTGCGTGTTGCTTTTCAAATCCGTTTTTTACAAGTCGGTTTATGTATTCCGTTCGAGTGAGATTCGGTCGACTTTCATTCAATTTGCGTAACTTTTTTTCATTCCGTTTATTTTGGATATAGCTAAAAACTAACATCAGAAATATGATTGCTCCAATTATGATTATCGTTTTGCTCATATTGCGTACAACGGTCTTGTATATGTTTTGTGGCGGGACTGCGGCTGAATCCCTGCCTGCCGGCAGGCAGGGGCAAGCTGGCCGCCGAAGGCGGGCCCGCAGTTGCGGAGCAGCGTGAGAATCAGCTAGCGCAATGGCGCCGCGCCGACGGATTTATCCGTTGGGACAATTTACGATTAATTGGGGAGTTTTGAATTCAGCCAGAAATAAGACATAAAATATATGCATTGTTGGGCACTGGCTTTTCGAATTAATAATCTTGTACAAGAACCTCTGTTGGAATCCGAAGCGTTTTATTCAATTGTCGGATCATATTTAAGGTCAATTTTCTCTTACCATTTAGAATTTCGCTCACTCTACTTTTAAACCCAACGACGGCCGCTAGGTCTTTTTGCTTCATCCCCATTTGTTCCATTCTAAATTTTATGGCCTCTATTGGATCTGGCATTTCAATTGGAAAATGCTCGTTCTCATATCGGTCAATTAAGATTGATAATATTTCAAGTTCGTCACCATCTGGGGTTCCCAATTTAGTGTCGAAAATCAATTCTAGTCTTTCAAGGGCCTTTTGATAATCCTTTTCGTTTCTAATGGGTGATATTTTCATAATCAAATTTCGTTAGCATTAATTTTATCGTATTCTGCATGTGTTCCAATGAACCTGATCCAACCTATCTGAAAGTCAAAATTGAATTTTACAATTAGCCTGTAATCATTTCCTTTTATATTGAAGACGATTCTATTTTCTTTCAGAATACTCGCGTTTGGGTATTCAGTTTTTAATTCATTTATGGTTTTCCATTCTGCTTTTTCGGCTTCTCGATACCATGCCTTTAATTGTTGTTCGCAATCAGCATGTTTTATCCAAAATTCCCGTAAAGTTCTCTTTGCAATTACTCTCACATTAATGTATTAGACGCAAATATAAACAAAAAGTTACCAAAACGGTAACTTTTAACTTAATTTCTTTGCTTGTGCCCAACGGTCTTGTATATGTTTTGTGGCGGGACTGCGGCTGGTTCGGCTAGCGCTGGAAGCGACAGCGTGAGAATCAGCTGGGGCAGTGGCGCCGCGCCAACGGTTTTATCCGCTAGGACAATTTACGATTAATTGGGGAGATTCAAATTTAGCCCGGAATGAGCCATAAAATATATGCATTGTTGTAACACGTTTTTCCTGGTTATAAATCACTCGGGAGTAATATCAGATGCAATCCTTGAGCTTTATATAAAATGAATCTAAAATTATTTTTTTTACCGAATACTTGCATTCGTTTGGGTCTTATTCCAGCATTTTCAACTTCATTAAAAATTTGATGTAGCTTTAATGTATCAATAATATTTTCATCAATTACTTGAACATTATAATATCCAAAAGGAAGACATTTATCAGATGAAATTTTAAATTCTTTATGTTTCTGATCAATGACTTTTAATTTCAATTGATCTTCTTCGCTGAGTTTTTCAGATTGGCAGAATGGGTCACAACTAATGCAAATAAAAAATAATATGTAAAGTGCTTTTCTCAAATGTGTTACAACGGTCTTGTATATGTTTTGTGGCGGGACTGCGGCTGATTCGGCAAGGTGGCCGCCGAAGGCGGGCCCGCAGCTGCGGAGCAGCGTGAGAATCAGCTAGCGCAATGGCGCCGCGCCGACGGTTCTATCCGATGGACTAATTTACGATTAATTGGGGAGTTTCAAATTTAGCCTGAATTGAGACATAAAATATATGCAGTGTTATACCGCGTTCTCTAAATTCATTTTGTGTTTAAACTTATTTGAAAGTTTATCTATCAGAGATTTATCAGCTCGCAAATAATACTCTTTGTTCGTTGTAGTTCTGATCTGAAACTTATAATCATCAGAAAACCATTTTTTGCGAACTACTATTTTTCCTATTTGCCATTTTTCTAAATCAATCCGCGTATCTTTTGAAATCAACTGAATCTCTTCTTCTCGCTGAAAAATCAATTCTGCATTTTGATAAATTCGAAAATTTGCAAGTTTAAAACCTAAAAGCGTTAAGATCAATCCTAATGCTCCAGAATAGAGTAATGAATCTCCAATTACAAATCCATAATACAAAAACTGCATTTCGCTTGGTAAATTGTTTCCCGAAATCCAAATTATAAAGAACCCAAAAAGACTAAGAATTCCGATAAAAAAAAGAATCAATCCTATTTTATTGAACCAAGTTTTTGTTCCGATTTTTATATTTTGAGCTATTTTTTCCAAAATGCGGTATAACGGTCTTGTATATGTTTTGTGGCGTGACTGCGGCTGAATCCCTGCCTGCCGGCAGGCAGGGGCAAGAACACCTAGCCGAAGGCTAGGGTGGAAGCAGAGCTCGTCTCTGCGTGCGATTCAGCATGCTGTTTGCGCCGCGCCAACGGTTTTATCCGTTGGGACAATTTACGATTAATTGGGGAGTTTTGAATTTAGCCAGAGAAAAGACATAAAATATATGCATTGTTGTACGCAGTATTTTCTTCCGTTAGATTTTTAGTCAAAGTTAGAATATATTCCGCGTTGAAATTTTTTATTTTTTCATTCAATTCGTCACAGTCTTTCTGTTCCACTTTTCTCAAACTTAGTTTTTCACAAATTGAGTCAATCAGTTCAATATCATCTAAATCCTCAATTCCGTATATTTTGTGAATATCATCTTCCGGATAAATTGAGAAGTTATCCATTTGAATAAATTCTCGAATTTTATCGTGAACAATTTCTGCGTGTTGTTTTTCAAATCCGTTTTTTACAAGTCGGTTTATATATTCCGTTCGAGTGAGATTCGGTCGACTTTCATTCAATTTGCGTAACTTTTTTTCATTCCGTTTATTTTGGATATAGCTAAAAACTAACGTCAGAAATATGATTGCTCCAATTATGATTATCGTTTTGCTCATATTGCGTACAACGTGTTATATCGTTCAGTTTATAGTTGATATCCTGCAAATAGCACTAGGATAACAACGGGTTTGTATCGCTGATATCCGGTAAAGATAATTTTTTTAACGACGTGTCTAAAGGGCTTTTTATTTCTTTTAAATCCTGGCTAGAAACATGCGTATAAATCATCGTGGTCTCCGGCCGGCTATGCCCCAACAATTCCTGTATGTACCGTATGTCGGTTCCCTGCTCTAACAAATGCGTGGCATAACTGTGCCGTAACGTATGTGGCGTTACCGCCTTCGTGATGTTTGCCAACTCACAACTGGTGCGTAAAAAAGTACGGATGGTACTCGGACTGTATCGCTTTCCCTGCGGATTCTCAATAAAGTACTTCTTTGGTTTATACGCAGCATAATAATTCTGAATCAACCCGTGCAAACTCTGCGCAATGGTGGCATATCGGTCCTTACGCCCCTTCGCACGCCGTATATGCAGCATGTTGCGGTTAAAATCAAAATCTGAAAGTTGTAAATTCAACAGTTCACCTATCCGCAAACCAGAAGCGTATAACATCGCAATCACCACCCGGTGCTTTAAATTTTTGGTCACCTGTATCAATTGCAACACTTCTTCAATACTCAAGACCACCGGTAACTTCTTGTCCTTTTTCGGCATGTAGATCTTCTCTACGTCAATTGCACAATTGGGGTAGAAATACGCAAAATGCTTTAGCCCGCTTACAATCTGTCTGTGGGTGCTCACCGCATAGTTCAAGGTGCCCACCGCCCATTCTAGATAGGCCCTGATATCATTTTCGTCCAACTCTTTTAACGGTTTAGTGTCTGTAAACCGCAAAAATTCGGCAATGTATTTTCCGTAAGTGCGAATGGTGCTGTCGCTAAATCGTTTGCCGTGTAAGAAGTCTATAAATAGCATGTGCGCGCCTTTCTTTTTTTCGGTAAGAGGTGGCAATACCACCAATTTCCGAAGTGCAGCATTTCCATAAACTTCTACATCATACGGAGCAATAATCTTTAGATTGCCCGCATTGGCATACGTAATAAAGGCCTCCCTATTTTCTTCAGAATCTATAAAATAAAACGTCCTGTGGGTCTTCGTCCATCGCATTCCCTTAAAGTGCCGCAGGTATTCTTTTACTTCATAATTATACGGAAACCGCACCGCGAGACACGCCTTCGCTTTGTGCGTTAAAGGTTCTAATCGTATCGATGCCATCTGTTCTTGCAAATCAAAATTTTAGATATAAAAAATGCCCTACCCCCTTGGTCCGGGGAGTAGGACATTTCAATACTATAAAAATAGCAAATATTTCAGTGCAACACACAGAAATAGAACGAATTCGTTGTCCTAACTGTAAAAAATTATCGAACTAATCTTTGTTGGGGATGCTGTCTTTTCGTGCCTCATTCAGTTTTATTGAATCGGTGGCACGAGCCCGCGCAATAGAATCTATGATGGCCATTTTCCGTTCGTTCATACGTACCAAGCTATCAATCTTGCGTTTGTTGGTGCTCGCAACCGTCGTATCCAGATCGCTGTTGTAATATTCGTGCGTCGTAGTTACCGTAAAACCATTTTTATTCGTGGTATCGGTTATTGGATTTTCTGCGGAAATTTTCTTGCGGCGCATGCTTCCTGTTTCATTCTCAGTTCTTGCATCTGTATACTCTGTGGTTACTGAGTTGTTCGTGTTGTCATTGTTGTTGTCAAGCTCGTCTATCGGACGCCCATTTTCATACCCATCAGCTTCGGTAATGGGGCTGTTGGTTTGGGTGGCGTTTTGCATTGTTTCGACTTTGGTGGTCACCTCAGTGGCGATTTTCGGGTGTACAATCGTACGTAACGTGCCGTTGGTGGCAAGACCCCAAACGCCCAAGAGTAGCAGCAGTAAAATAGCACTGCCTCCAAACCAGAGCCAGAGTGCCCTACGTCGTTTCTTCGCACGTGCTTCTAACGAAGCATCTAACCGTTCCCAAAGAGAGGGTTGCGGAGTCTTCATCCCTTGTGCCATGGTTTCTTCAACCAATTCTCCAATGTCTTTTTTATGTTCCATCGTGTTGTGCTTTTTGGGTGGGTTGCCCGTTGGTTAATTTTTGCCGTAAGAGCTGTTTCGCCCGGTGGTAATTCGATTTTGAAGTGCCTTCGCTAATCCCAAGGTGGTGTGCCACTTCTTTATGGGTGTATCCGTCTAATTGATACATGTTAAATACAAGCCGGTATTGGTCTGGCAGTTGTTGTATGTAGCCCAGCAGCACATCTAATGTGGTTGCTGTAAACTCACTTTCAGTTACCGATGTGTCTTCCATCAAGTTGTCTTCAAACTCGGTTGGGATATACTTGTTCTTTTTATAACGATCTATCGCTTTAAACATGGTAATGCGCTTCATCCAACCTTCAAAACTGCCTTTGTTTTTAAAGGTGCCTATCTTTTCAAAAATCACCATAAAGGCATCATGCAGGTTGTCTTCGGCTTCAGCCTCATTTCGGCTATATTTCAACGAAATAAAATACAAGGTATCCTTATACTGTTCAAAGAGGGTACTTTGCGCAGCACGGTCATTTTTTTTGCAGGCTTTTATGAGGTTTTCTAGGTTCAATTATACGCTATTGGTAATTTATTTTGTACTCGATTGTTTTTAAGGTGTCATTCCGTATGTCCGCCTTACCGGCTTGGCGGGTTGTGGGTAATTTTATCGTATAGACGTCAAAAACGCATGATGAGAACCTGAAACAAGTTCAGGTTGACGTTGATTTTATTTAAAAGATGCTGACACATAATACAGTTATTTATCCGCCAGGACAAGGTACGGCTTCAATTGTGATTTCGGTTATAGCAAGATTCTCAGCTGTGTTTAGATAGTCTATGCGCACAAATATCGGCTGCGGATTCACAATGTTCGTGTACGCAGTGCCAGATATTGAGTTGGTGTTATTCAGTGCATCCTCTTCCGTTTCAAAAAATGAATAGGTCACCGCCGAGACAACATCGTGTGTAGCAGGCACCGGAATACAGGTGGTGTAAGCCGCTAAGTTAAAAATGGCAAATCCTGGTGCGTCTTCAAGTTCGCACACTTGGTAGCCAGCTTCGGTACAGGGATTGTTACAATCTTTTTCGAGAAGCACTTCACCGTTTCCGTAGATACCTATTTGCGTATCGGTAAGCAATGCCACTTCCCAGTTTCTGTCCCAAAATCCTTCCACAATTTCACTATCGTTTAAATCGATGTTCAAAAACAAATCGTCACCAATGTACAAGGTTGCCCATGTGCCAAAATAAACGTCGTTTCCATGGTGAAATTGCACGGTTCCGTTTCGGTTTACCTTAAAGGTACTGCCTTCAAAATCATTCGGGCTACCCGCTATTGGGTTCACCTTCCAAACACAATCTATCAGGGTATTGTTACAGCGCCGTCGCTTTTTTTCTTTGCTACAGGCTGCAATGGCTTGTTTTAATTCTTCATTGGTCTCTATTTCAATCAGTTCACCATTGTCCAACGTACCTGCAATCGGGTAATTTAGGCTAATACTTTCATTGGGTTCTAAACCATTTAATAGCGCAGACATATCGCCATTATTGAAGACGGCAACCGCTTCAGAAAAGTTCATATCGGCATCAAAGATAAAAACGGTAAAAGAATAATTAAACTCGATACAGTTCACCTCATTATCTATTTCAGTTTCATCAGAAATCTGCGTGAGGTAGGAGAACAGTTCTTCATCTACAATATCTAAGTTAACGTCTGCAGTGCCAATGGGTTCATTTTCGCAGGAAGTGAAAAAAAGCCCTGTTACTAATGCGAATGATAACAAAATACGATACTTACTCATGGTTTACGAATTACAACGGGCTTAGCTACCCTTTTTTAGTAGTCTAGGGTGGTCTAGAATGGTTGCGTGAAATAACCATATTTTATCTCGCTACATTCGTGTGTAGTTTGCAGTTTGCTGTGCGTCTAATTTATTCAGAAAGCAAAAATTGCCACGATACGCCGTATTTATCTTCACACCATCCAAACTTTTTACCAAAACCATAGTCTCCTTCACCTTTATAATCATCGAGAGGGACCATGATCTGACCATCATTTGAAGAAATTTTTTCAAAAAGTGTCTGTATCAATTCATCAGAATTATCAGTTATAAAAATTGATACAGCAGGCGTAAACGACCAATTGTGGTTATAACTACTTTCAGAAACCATGTATTCAATTCCGTTTAATGTAAAAACACCATGTTTAATAAGGTCAGGATTACCTCCTGGCGCTCCTTCAGCGTATTTTGTAATGCTTTTAATTTCTGAATTCGGGAAGATAGAGGTATAAAAATGTATGGCTTCTTCGGCTTTTCCGCATTGGTCACCTACGAAAGTTAGAAATGTAGTTGTGTTCATAATTTCATTAGTTACGTTCCCTTAGAATTTTTTCCATTTTGCGACCTCTTGCCAATTCATCAATCAATTTTTCCATTTGTCTACATTGTTTGTACAATTCAAATTCATCTTCTATTTCTTCAATTCGATACCCGCAAACCACACCTTTAATCATGTCTGCATTTGAATGTATGTTAGCGCGTTGAAAAAATGTTTTAAAAGTTACTCTCTCTTCTATGAGCGATTGTAATTTTTCTTCATCAAAACCTGTGAACCATTCTAAAACCTGATGGAATTCTTCTTTTGTTCTACCATTTTTCTCCAGTCTGTTCCAATAAAGGGGATAAATATCTGCAAATATCATATTGGCAACCTGTTCTTCTTTTTTTGCTGTAACTTTCATATCTAATCTTTCTTTTAGATGTTCTTTATTATTTCAAACGGTCTTGCAAATAGCTAGGCAGGTGCCATAACAGTTCAATCTGCTTGACTATTGTTTCGATAAAGTTAGGGAATTTAATTTCAGCTGTCCGTGACCACTTTGCGATATGCATTGAGTGGTAGTTGAGGCAGCTAATTAGACTACCATCTAAAGGAGGCAACTGCCCCAAATTCATAGCCGTTGTAGAAGGGCGCTACGATTCCTGAGAGCTGTTCCTTTTTCTTGAAAAGTACGTTTTCAATCAGCGGATACACCCAATAGGCAATTTTGGTAGCGAGTATGCCAATGCCAGCGCCGGCTACTACATCAGAAAACCAATGGTTGTTATTGTAGACTCTGTAGAGTCCTGTAAGGGTTGCGACCGTATAACCAGCAATACCGTACCAGATAGACACGTCTTTGTACTCTTGGTGTAAAAATTCGGCACCTAAGAATGCCAGGGTGGTATGCCCCGACGGAAATGAAAATGCATTTTTACCATTGGGTCGTATCACCGTACGCTGGTTTTTTAAAATGGTGACGGGAACACCTGCAAGTATCGCGGCCGTACCTAAAATGACCGTTCGTTCTTTAAAACGGTGTTTCCCTTCCACTCCAAAGGCGTTAAGGGCATACACAGATGCGGCAGGGGTGTATTGCAAGTATTCATCTACCATGCCTTTGTGTTTTCCTTGTTTTGAGTACTTGGTGTTAATATCTTGGTCCCATTCTTGAATTTGCGGATTGTTAAGTCCGACCACGCCATAGGTGATGAGCGCTGCAGGAATGATAAGCGACTCGTATTTAAACGTGCGGTTTTGGTCTGTTACAGTCGTGTCTGTAACCGAGTATTGTGCACACAGCAGTTTCGGTATAAAGAGTAAACAAATGAGCCAGTAAATAGGTTTCACAGGAATAAAAGCAGGTTTTGGTTTACAATGCGGCAAAAATATAGAATTAGATGGTGGGCAGCTCAGCGTTATTGAAAAAAAAATCGCCTCCCAAATGGGAGGCGATATATACATGAAAGAGCTTAAAACTAGTCTCTTTTTCTATCTCTACTTCTGTTGTCACGACCTCTATTGTCGCGCCCACGGTTGTTTCCACCACGGTCGTCACGTTTCGGACGATCTTGGTATCCTTCCGGCTTTGGTAATAAAGCCTTACGAGATACTTTTTCCTTTCTCGTTCTAGAATCGATTCCGAAGTATTTCACGTCAAAAACGTCGCCCATGTTTACCACGTCGCTTACGTTTTCGGTGCGTTCCCATGCCAATTCAGACACGTGTAACAGCACTTCGTTTCCAGGAGCATCCATATATTCAACAACAGCACCAAAATCTAACATTTTGATCACTTTCACTTCATATACAGAACCAACTTCAGGCTTAAAGGTAATCGAATCGATTTTCGCCAATACCGCATCAATTCCTTCCTGTCCTGTTCCTAGAATTTCAACAATTCCTTCTTCAGTTACGGGATCTTCGTTAATTACGATCGTAGTGTCGGTTTCCTTCTGTAGTTCTTGAATCACTTTTCCACCAGGACCGATCAAGGCACCGATAAATTCGTTTGCGATACGTACCGTTACCATTTTAGGAGCATACTCTTTTACGTCTTCTCTAGGTTGTGCAATGGCATCGGTTATTTTCTCAAGAATGTGAAGTCTACCATCTCTTGCCTGCTTTAAAGCATTCACAAGAATTTCGTAGCTCAATCCTTTCACTTTAATATCCATCTGGCAAGCAGTAATACCATCTGCCGTTCCGGTCACTTTAAAGTCCATATCACCTAAATGATCTTCATCACCTAAGATATCAGAAAGGACTGCATATTTTCCAGAGTCACCGTCAGAGATCAATCCCATGGCGATACCAGAAACTGGCTTCTTCATTTGTACTCCAGCGTCCATGATGGCCATGGTACCGGCACAAACCGTTGCCATAGAAGACGAACCGTTACTTTCGAGTACTTCAGAAACCACACGTACGGTATATGGGCAATCTGCAGGCACCATCCCTTTTAAGGCACGTTGCGCTAAGTTTCCGTGACCTACTTCTCTACGTGAAGTTCCGCGAATTGGGCGTGCTTCACCTGTACAGAAAGGAGGGAAGTTATAGTGCAGGTAGAAGTTCTCTTCTCCTTCATAACTTGGCATGTCAATTTGGTTGCTATCGCGAGACGTTCCCAAGGTAACAGTTGCTAAGGCTTGCGTTTCACCACGTGTAAAAACAGCCGAACCATGTACTGATGGAAGGTAGTCTACTTCGCACCAGATCGGGCGGATTTCATCTGTTTTTCTACCGTCCAATCTAGAACCTTCGTTTAAGGTTAAATCCCTAATTGCAGCTTTCTCTGCAGCGCGGTAGTATTTTGAGACTAAATCTCCAAAGTCTTCTAATTCTTCTTCAGAAAAAGTCGCTTTTATTTCTTCTTTAATTTCACTGAACGCAGCACTTCTTTCGTGTTTTGCAGACCCTGCTTTTGCAATGGCGTACACCTTGTCGTAGGCCATATCATGCACTTTCTTTTTCAGGTCTTCGTCTTCTCTTTCGTTCGGGTACTCACGAACTTCTTTCTTTCCAAAAGCTTCCGCTAATCTCAATTGCGCTTCACATTGTTTTTTAATGTGTTCGTGCGCGAATTTGATCGCTTCAGTCATTTCTTCTTCTGAAATTTCATCCATTTCACCTTCCACCATCATCACACTATCTGCAGAAGCTCCAATCATCATATCGATGTCAGACTCTTCCAGTTGTGCTCTGGTTGGGTTAATGATAAATTCTCCATTTACACGTCCTACTCTGGCTTCAGAGATAGCACATTCAAAAGGAAAGTCAGATAACTGAATAGCAGCACTTGCGGCCAATCCTGCCATCGCGTCTGGCATCACATCATCGTCATGAGACATCAACTGAATCATCACCTGTGTCTCAGAGTGGTAATCTTTTGGAAATAACGGGCGAAGCACACGGTCTACCAAACGCATGGTAAGTACTTCACCGTCGCTTGGTCTAGCTTCTCTTTTAAAGAAACCACCTGGGTAACGTCCCGCTGCTGCAAATTTTTCACGGTAATCTACGGTTAAGGGTAAAAAGTCTAAGTCTTTTTGCTCGTAGTTTGAAACTACGGTACAAAGCAACATACACTTTCCTGATTGTACAACAACAGACCCATGGGCTTGTTTTGCTAATTTTCCGGTTTCGATAGAGATTTCTCTACCATCACCAAGGTCTATGACCTCTTTAAATACTTTAGGTATCATATAAATTGTTTTTGTTTCCGCGTCTGCGGAATGGTAATCCCGATTGTTGCGTGGTGCAACAGCGGAATTGGTTAAAATTGGTCAACAATCGGTGATCGATTGTAGTGTTGTTGTGTTGTTGTGGTTGACCAATGAAAAACCTAAGGGTAGCTTTTCTATGTTTCGGCACAAATGGTGCCTAAACTATAAGGAGCGCTTTATGGGCGCTCCTTAATAGTGTTACTTACGTAATCCTAATTCTTTAACAATGGCACGATAGCGCATGATGTCTTTTTTCATCAAATAGTTCAATAAAGAACGACGCTTTCCTACCAACTTCACCAAAGAACGCTCTGTGTTGTAGTCCTTGTGGTTTGCTTTTAAGTGTTTTGTTAAATGCTCGATACGGTAGGTGAACAATGCGATCTGTCCTTCTGTAGAACCTGTGTCGTTTGCGTCTTTACCGTGCTTTGCGAAAATTTTCGCTTTTTCTTCTGGTGCTAAATACATGCTAATATTTATGTAAATAATTGTTATGTATGTGTTCCGTCTTTCGGAATACGGCTGCAAAAATAATAAAAATATGTGAGTTGCAAGGTGTGTTTTTTAATTTTGTGAGGAGGGAAGAGCAGGAAGCAGGGAGTAAGTAGTTGGTAGCATTGAGTAAGGAGTAAAGAGATATGAGTTGTTCAGGTAAACTCTAATCTTCCGCCTTCCATCTCCCATCTTCCAACTTCCAACCCGCCCAAACTCTGTTCGGTACGGGCAAGCTTTCATCTCCCATCTTCTGTCACACTGAGCTTGTCGAAGTGCAACTCCCAACTCCCAACTAAAATCTTCCATCACCTCGAAATAATCTCAATCTCAACCCTTCTATCAAATTTATCGCCTTTCCCTGTTGGGTACCGGTATGCATATCCGCGGGCACTCATCCTGTTCTTGTCGATGCCATTTTCGAGCAAATATTGGTAGATACGTTTGGCTCGTGCTTCGCTGAGGTTGTTTTTACCCGTTCTATTATTGTAGCCGTCTCTACCGGGATCGTATTTTTTTCCGCAGCAAACATGGCCCAACAATCGAAAAGTCACCGTTTCGTTTTCCTTTAAAAAAACGAGCAGTTGTTGTAGTGCCTCCTTACTATCGTTGCGTATGTCATCCCTTCCTGGGTAGAAGTGAATACCCTTGAGCTCAAACTTTTCTCCTATGGTAAAATTGGCGAAATCGTTGATCTGCTCAGGAGCCTTCGTAGGGTTCTCACTTTGGCTTATTAATTTCCTCTTTTCTCGGTATACTGCCCAAATCATGATATCTACCCGCCTGTTTTTAGCTTCATCCCCTTCTAATTCGCCAAGTCCAGTAGCGATAATCGTGTAATATTCTGGAAATGCGTTTTTTGTATTCAAGGCCCTTTTTTCTGAAAGTTTCAAATTGTAATGTTCGTCGGCCGGACTGCTGGCATACCCCTTTAAAACAATACTGTCTGTGGGTACCAGCGCGTGTTTTTTAATGCTATCTATTAATTGATGGTGTTGTGGTGTAAGGGTGTGGGCGTTGTTCTCGAAATAGAGTGACCATTCTCCCTGTTGTTGCTGTGCATTGCAGCAAAGGACTATAAAACAGCAGCTTAGGAAAAGGTATTTGTGCAGCATAACTACTATTAAAACGCTTGAATTTCAGGTTTCTTATTGATTTTAAATATACGGAATCAAACTTTTTGACGTTATACTAGTCCAAAACCCAAACGGAAAACTTAAACTTATGAAAACTTTGAAAAAAACCATCATGATTTCGGCTTTATTCGGCATGGCCTTATTTGCAGTTAGTTGTGATAAAGATGATGATACAGCATCTGAAGAAGACGTGGCTAATTTTTCTGCTGAAAATGCTGTGTTAGCAGCTAAAGCAGATAATGCTATTGAAGGAACGTTGAACATCATGGAAACTGCCTTTGATGAAAGTGAAGGGCCTGATAATGGCGGAACGAACTTATCGCTGTTTTCAGATTGTGCAACCATTATTGTGAACGCCAATGGCGACGGTACCGGAACCATTTTGCTAGATTTTGGCGATGTGTGTACCTTAAATAATGGTGCTAGCGTGAGCGGAAAAATCAATTTGGCGTATGAAGCCATTGTAGACAATTCGAGAACCATCAATTATACCTTCGAAAACTTTACATACAATAGCAATGGCGTTGAAGGCGGCGGCGAAATTGTACGAACGCTTGCAAACGCTAATGGCAACCCAGCTTCTACAGTAAATGAAACGATTACAGTTTCTTTCCCTTCAAGTACGGTGACCGCTACCCGGGAAGGCTTGCGTGTAGCCGAGTGGGTAGAAGGTGTAGGGTCTGGTACCTGGGTTGATAATGTGTACGACATTACAGGAAATTGGATCACTACGTTTAGCAACGGATTTGAACGCACGGGAATTGTAACGGAAACCCTGGTACGTAGATTAGATTGTTTTTACCTGGTAGCAGGAGAGCTGGAGGTTTCACAAAACGGACTCACGGGCTCCTTAGATTTTGGCGATGGTGTATGCGATAACAATGCGGTGTTTACTTTTAATGGAGTAGAATTTCCAGTATTATTATAAATAGATAATACATTGAAGAAATTAAAAAAGCCACTCAAAAGAGTGGCTTTTTTGTTCATTTTAATAAAAAATAGCATCAATACCATTTTTTTTTTTTTTCTTTACAGCTTCAACTTATGTACATATTTTAATGAAAAAGCTCTTTTTACTACTTGTTGTGGCAGTATCAACCACAGTAGCCACAGCTCAAATTGTGAACATTCCAGATCCTTTGTTTAAGCAACATTTACTGAATCAGACCAACCCGATAATTAATACAAACGGTGATGATGAGATACAAGTTTCTGAAGCGGAAGCGGCTCTGATAATTAGATTTATAGCTGATTCAGAGTTTACAGATTTAACAGGTCTTGAGGCTTTTGTAAATCTAGAAGAGATATCGGGTCAACGATTTGCTTTTACTTTCATTGATTTAAGCGTTCATAATAATTTGGAAATAATATTCTTTCCTCTTGGCAGTCTAGAAGATGTTGTTTTGCCTTCGAGTGGTGTTAATTTGAAAGAAATAAACCTTTCGGAAAATAGTCTTCAATTTATACAGTTTCCGAACTCTTATTCTAATTTGGAGAATTTGAACATCGGGGGAAATGAGAATATCTCCAGCATCGATGTTTCTAGCTTTTCTAGTTTAACGTCGTTAGAGATATATAATACACCTATTTCGCAAATAGATTTACAAGGTAATGGTTTATTGCAGTCGCTTCATATTGGGGGTTCAAACATTTCCAATCTTGATTTTAGCCAAATCCCTAATCTGGAGAATTTATATATAACAAATAGTAGTATTACAACTTTAGATATTTCGTCGCTAACACTTCGTTCGCTGGGTATTGGTGAAGTTATACAAAATATTAATTTAGACTCACAACCGCAGCTTGAAGAGCTTTTAGTAACGGGTTCTGGAATGCCAAGTTTGGACATTACGGCTCTTATTGGATTGAAAAGCTTACAACTTTACCATTTTCCTCACCAAACCATAGATTTATCTGGAAACAATGGCTTAGAATATTTTTTTGCTTATGAAACGGAAGAAGGTTTAATTGACCTGGATCTAAGTGACCATGCAATGTTAACAGAAATTAATCTTCATTTGCCAAGCTTAGAAACCCTAGATCTTACAAATTGTGTGATGTTGGAGAAAGCTACCATGACAGCTATGAAATCTCTTCAATCCGCTAATTTTTCTGGTAATTCGTCACTGATTGAACTTGAATTATCCGGCATACAGTATATAGGACAACCAAATACAGAAATGGAATCGTTAGATCTAAGTCAGAACAATTCTTTAGAATATGCGAGCATCGACTCTTTTTCTGGAATGAACTCCTTAATAGTAGAGGGTGCTAGTTCTTTGGAAAGCCTGCATTTAAATAATTTGTCTTTGCCTTCGGTAAATTTAAATAACAATACGAATCTTCGAAGTTTGTTTGTGCGTGGAATGAACCTAGATCTCGATATTTCGACGCTCAGCAATTTAGATTATGTCACGCTTAGGGATTTACCTGCGTTGAATATTACCTATCCAACTGAAAACAATATCAAAGCCATGACTTTTTCAGGAACGGGCTATTCCAGTCTAGATTTTAGTGGCTTTTCAGATCTGTGTTGGTTACGGTTGTCAAATAATTTGTACTTGGAAGATGTAAATATGAGTAATATAGACCTATCTTCTATGGCTAGCAGTGGTACTTGCATCACAGATCCTCTGTATATATATGGTACTTTTGGAAGTGATTTAAGAGTGAATAACAACCCCAACCTCCGCTTTATTTGCGTAGACGATGCTCCCTTCGCGGCTTCCAACTTTAACGATACCGTTGACGGATACGTCACTTTTACTGAAGACTGTTCACTTTCTGGCGGAAATTTAAACACCATTGCGGGTGCGTTGAGCTTCGATCTTGACGGAAATAGTTGCGCTACTGGAGCCTCGGCGATTCCGAACCGTTTGGTACTTACTGATGGTGACGGATTTACTTTTGGAACAGCCACAGACGAAACCGGGAATTACAAAATGAACCTTGGAGAAGGTAGTTTTACGACTTATGCGCCTAATTTTTCGAATATCTACAATGTGAATCCTGAAAATGCAGTGAATACTTTTGTGGGCTACGGACAAACAGAAACAGAAGATTTTTGTGTAGAAGCGGCCCAGTCGGTAAACGACCTAAACATCGCAATCACTGCAAACAACCAACCTACTCCAGGGAGGTCGGCCTTTTATTCATTGATTTACGAAAATGCGGGCACTACGCCTCAAAACATTGAGGTTTCAATGACCTATGATAATTCTAAGATGAATTTTATAGAGGCTTCCGTTCCACCAACGAGTCAGACGAGCAATACCCTTATTTGGGATCTCGGACTGTTCAATCCATTGCTTATTGGAGACATTGAAATTCTTTTCAATCTATTTGACGAACCTATTAATCAGACAGGAGATAGCCTGAGTTTTACGGCAACTATTGAACCCATTAGTGGCGATGCCACACCGGGTGATAATACGTTTGTATTTGGTGATACAGTCGAAAATGAACCGTTCTCTCCAATTGTCAATGGGTCGCAACCCAACCAAAAATTGATTGATGAGGCTGATGAATACCTGTATTTTTCCGTAGGATTTGAAAATTTTACATCCCAATCAGTTGAGAATGCTGTGGTCTATTTTGCAACCGATAGTAGTTCAAATATTGATTTTGAAACCGTGCAAGTGATGGCTTCGGGGAATCCTGTGGAAACTTTATATGCCAATGACACTTTTTATTTTTATATGAACGACATCAACCTGCCACCAACCTTGAGTTCTGGAATGGGCGAACAGGGAAATATTTCGTTTCGATTCAAGCCAGTTTCAGATATTGAAGCAGGTGATGTTGTACGATTTATACCCAATGTGAGCTTAGATGGATTTTTAAACAGTGGATTTATTTCTGTTCAATATGTAACAGAGCTGGGTATTGAAGAAAACATACAGCCCATAAATGAAATCGTACTTTACCCCAATCCGACATCGGGGATTTTTACAATTTCTGCAACACAAAATATTCAAGAGATTTCAATATTTTCTATAACAGGACAATCTTTGAAATCGATACCAGCAGATCAAGCGAGCAAAGTTTCAATCAATATTGAAGATTTCGCAGCGGGGGTTTATTTCGTCAGAGTCGTTTCTGCGGAAGGAGAAAAAGTGTTTCGGGTGTTGAAGCGCTAGTGTAAGAAAACTTTGAAATAGATAAAAGCCACTCAGTTTGAGTGGCATTTTTGTTCTTTTTTAAGCTATAAAAGCATCTATTTCCAATTTTTATATTTTTCTTTACCGCTTTAATCAACGTATATATTTCAATGAAACAGGTTTTTCTACTACTTCTTTTAACCGCGTCAACCGCCGTTACATCTCAAATTGTAAATATTCCAGACCCGTTGTTCAAACAGGCATTGCTAAACCAGATTAATCCGACAATCAACACCAACGGAGACAATGAGATTCAGCTAAGCGAAGCACAAGCAGCAACAATTATAAAAGTAAGTAATAGTGAATTCACTGATTTAACTGGTATAGAGGCGTTTATAAATCTTGAGGAAATATGGGGACAAAACTTCGAATTCGAAGCTCTAGATTTGAGTGCAAATAGCAATCTAGAACGTATAAGCATTTCAAATGGGCCACTTACAGAAATTATTCTACCCTCTGAAACAAATACTTTAGAATATTTTAGTGTATGGGGAACCGATTTATCCGTATTGCCCGATATAAATAATTATGTCAATTTGTCGAGTGTGAGTGTGTGGTCAAATCCGAATCTCGCAGAATTAAATGTATCTGGCCTAACTAATTTGGAGTATTTGTCTCTCAATGGTACAGCTATATCTAGTTTGGATTTGAGCGAAAATCTTGATTTGATACTTCTTGCAATTGAAAACACAAATATCTCAACTATAGATTTAACACCCTTATCTTTAACGACCCTATCATTCGGTGAAAGTGTTCAATCTATAAATTTAGCTAGTCAAAACTTACTAGAGGAATTGGAAATTTATGGTTTAGGGTTGCCTTCATTAGATCTTTCCGCTAATGTACAGTTGAAAAGGTTGCTATTAAATGAATTTCCTTTTACAAATATTAATTTATCAAGCAATAGTAATCTAGAAGAATTGGTCATCAACAATGGGGAACTTTTAAATCTCGATTTACAAAGTAATGTCGCGCTCAAGGAATTAGAGGTTTATAGTATTTTACTTCAAAATATTAATCTAAGTGGTTGTGTGCAACTGGAACGTTTAACTTTGGACCATATGCAATCTTTGCAAAGTTTGGATTTGACGAATAACACGAATCTTTTAGGACTAAAGTTTTTGGGAATCAAGTTTATTGGTCAGGCAAATAATATTATAGAAACTTTAGATCTAAGTCAAAACAGTAGCTTAGTTGAGGTCGAAGTTTTATACTTCGATAATCTTACGAATTTCATTATCGAGGGTGCCGATGCGCTGCGTGAGCTAGAGATAGGATATATGCCCTTAGAATCATTGGATTTGAGTACAAATCCAGATCTTTCTAGAGTTCAATATCGTGCGATGCCAATCCCTTTAGTAGATTTATCACAAAATCAAAATCTAGAATCTTTCAGCTTAAGATTTATGTCTACAGAGCAAGTGATTTACCCATCGATCAACAACATCAAGCATATAGTATATTTTGGACTCACTTGGGAAGAAATGGATTTCAGCTCATTTAATGCACTCTGCAGGCTTAGAGTTCAATATAATCTAAATTTAGAGAAAATAAATTTGACCAATGCAGATTTAGCCAATATGGCTAGTGGCTCAGAATGTTACACAACACCAAATCCCTTTGGTAATAATCAACCGCTTCCTAGTGATTTTATTGCGATTGATAATCCACAACTCAGTTTTATTTGTGTAGACGACGTGGCATTTGCAACTTCAAATTTGGATGCAATAGAAGCCTATACAACTTATACCGAAGACTGTTCACTGTCCAGTAGTACATTGAACACGATTAATGGCGAGCTTAACTTTGATCTTGCCGGAAACTCATGCGCAACAGGTGCATCTCCACTTCCTAGTCGATTGGTCTTGGCAGAAGGTGATGAGTATATCTTTGGAACTACAACAAGCGAAATGGGTGAATATGAGTTGAATATTGGCGAAGGAAACTATACCACTTATGTTCCGAATTTTTCAGGTGTTTATAATGTGAACCCGGAAAATGCAATGAATAATTTTGTGGGCTACGGACAAACAGAAACAGAAGATTTTTGTGTAGAAGCTGCCCAGTCGGTAAACGACCTAAACATCGCAATCACTGCAAACAACCAACCCACCCCAGGTGGATCCGCCTTTTATTCGTTGGTCTATGAAAATGCAGGAACAACCCCGCGAGATATTAAAATTACGATGACTTATGATGATTCTAAACTTAATTTCATTGATGCATCAATTTTGCCAACAAGCCAAACAAGCAATACCTTAATATGGGAATTGGGAGTGCTGAACCCAATATTGATTGGCGATATTGGAGTTGTCTTTAACCTCCCGGAGGAACCTATCAACCAAGTAGGCGACAATTTAAGTTTTACTGCCACTATTGAGCCAGTCAACGGAGATACAACGCCAGGTGATAATATATTTACCTTAGGTGATACAATTGAGACTGAACCATTCTGGCCTATAGTAAATAGTTCACAACCAGATCAAGTTTTGATGGAGGAGATCGATGAATACATTTACTTTTCGATAGGCTTCGATAATTTTACCCCAGAGGAAATAGAGAATGCCGTAATTTCGTTCCCAACTGGGGGCTCAACGTATATCAATCCTGAAACGGTACAGGTCATGGCCGCAGGAAACCCGATAGAAACATTATTTGTTGACGGAACTTTCTATTTTTATATGAAAAATATAAACCTCCAACCTACGTTAAGTGCGGGTACAAATGAACAAGGTTCCTTGTCGGTTCGTTTTAAACCAGTTGAAAATATAACACCCGGAACTTATTTAAGTTTTAGATCTGAAGTGAGTTTAGACGGCTATTTGTTTAATGGATTTACTTCTGTTCAATACGTAACAGAGCTGGGTATTGAAGAAAACATACAGCCCATAAATGAAATCGTACTCTACCCAAATCCTACTTCAGGTGTTTTTACAATTTCAGCAACACAAAATATTCAAGAGATTTCAATATTTTCTATAACAGGACAATCTTTGAAATCGATACCAGCAGATCAAGCGAGCGAAGTTTCAATCAATATTGAAGATTTCTCAGCGGGGGTTTATTTCGTTAGAGTCGTTTCTGCGGAAGGAGAAAAAGTGCTTCGGGTGTTGAAGCGTTAAACTTTTATAGGTATATTGGAATTGAAAAAGCCGCTCAATTTGAACGGCTTTTTTTGTTATGCTGATTTTTCGCGAAGTGGCCTGTTTAAGACCAAATCGAGGTATAAATTTACTTTGCGTTTCAGGTCTTTACGATGTGTAATAAAATCTAAAAAGCCGTGGTCTAGTACAAACTCTGCGGTTTGGAACCCTTCTGGTAATTCTTTCCCTGTGGTGTCGCGTACTACGCGTGGTCCGGCAAAGCCTATTAAGGCGCCGGGCTCACTAATATTGATGTCACCTAACATCGCAAAACTAGCAGTGGTTCCACCAGTGGTCGGGTCTGTACACAACGAAATGTAGGGTATTTTTGCCTCTTCCAGTTGTGCTAATTTTGCACTGGTCTTTGCCAATTGCATCAATGAAAGCGCAGCTTCCATCATACGGGCACCCCCACTTTTGCTGATTAATAAAAACGGAATGTTATTTTTAAGGGAATGGTCTGCGGCGCGGGCAATTTTTTCACCCACAACACTTCCCATAGATCCGCCAATAAAGCTGAAATCCATACAGGCTACTACTAATTTTTCACCCATAGACTTTCCAACAGCAGTGCGTACCGCATCTTTTAGCCCTGTTTTTTTCTGGGCATCTTTTAGACGATCGGTGTATTTTTTACTGTCTTCAAACTTCAGGGGGTCTTTAGACTCTAGGTTCTTGTCGAGTTCTTTAAATTTATTATCGTCAAATAAGATCTCGAAATACTCTTTACTGCCAATACGTACGTGGTAGCCGTCTTCCGGACTGACATAAAAATTACTTTCCAACTCGTCAGCATCTACAATTTTTCCGGTAGGCGATTTGTACCAGAGTCCGCGAGGGACGTCTTTTTTATCTTCTGTTGGGGTTTGAATCCCTTTTTTTGTTCTTTTAAACCAAGACATATTTTTTCGGTTGAGGAGGTTTCTTGTTATTCAAATATACGGAACTTATAACGTATTCACGTTGTTCAGGTCTTCAAAGGCTTGCTTTAAACGCTTTTTGAATGTGAGTTCGCCTTCACGTAGCCATTTTCTAGGGTCGTAGTATTTTTTGTTCGGAAGGTCTGCCCCATCTGGATTGCCAATTTGGGTACGTAAGTATTCGAGATTCGTTTCAACATAGTCTCGTACCCCTTCGTTGAACGCGAACTGTAGGTCGGTATCTATATTCATTTTGATGACACCATACCCAATGGCTTCTCGAATTTCTTCTACCGTAGAACCACTTCCGCCGTGAAACACAAAATCAATGGGGTTGTGCCCAGTGTTGAATTTTTTCTGAACGAATTCTTGCGAATTTTTAAGGATGATGGGCGTTAATTTTACGTTCCCTGGTTTGTACACCCCATGTACATTTCCGAAGGCAGCGGCAATGGTAAACTGGTCACTCACTTTCATAAGTTCTTCATAGGCATAGGCTACTTCGTCAGGTTGGGTATATAATTTAGAAGAATCTACATCGGTATTATCTACACCGTCTTCTTCACCACCGGTAATACCCAATTCAATCTCTAGAGTCATTCCCATTTTGCTCATGCGCTCAAGGTAGCGCTTCGAAATTTCGATGTTTTCTTCAATGGGTTCTTCTGAAAGGTCGATCATGTGAGAGCTGTACAGTGGAACGCCATGTTGTTTGTAGTACGCTTCACCCGCATCTAATAAGCCATCTATCCAAGGCAACAATTTTTTAGCACAGTGGTCGGTGTGTAAGATAACAGTAGCGCCATATACTTTCGCCAATTCGTGTACGTGTTTTGCGCCAGCAACACCCCCAGCAATGGCAGCCTTTTGATTGTCGTTGTTCAGTCCTTTACCTGCATTAAAGTAAGCACCTCCATTTGAAAATTGTACGATAGCAGGCGAATTTAGCTCGGCTGCTGTTTCCATAACAGCGTTCACACTGCTAGAGCCCACAACATTCACAGCGGGAAGGGCAAACCCCTTTTGTTTAGCAAGTTTATGAATTTCTTGTACTTGTTTGCCGGTAGCAACGCCGGGCGCAATAGAATGGCTCATGATTCTCTAATTTTATGTTGCAAAAATAATAAAAAGGAATGGCTTAGAACGGATAGTTGATACCTATGTTATACACAGCATTCTGAAAGTTGTAGTCTTTAAACCAACGTTCGCCCTCAGGTCTTCCAGGGTCATGAGTTTTAAAACCAATATCGAAACGTACCACAAAAAATCCAAAGTCGTAGCGAATCCCGAAACCAGAGGCAACGGCAAGCTCTTTTAGGTCTTGGAGACCATCAAAATTGAAAGCTTCTTCATCGGCAAGGTCGTCTGCAACATTCCAAATATTACCAACATCAACAAAAAAGGCACCTTTAAAAGCTCCTAAAATCGTGTAGCGGTATTCGCCATTAAAGGCTAATTTAAAGTTTGCTTCGTTAAAGTCTAAGATACCACCGCTGCTTCCGGGACCCAAACTATAGGCGCGCCAACCTCTATTGTCGTTGGTTCCACCAGCAAAATAGCTTCGCGTAAAAGGAACACTGTTGCTATTTCCGTAGGGAAGTGCCAAACCTATGAATCCGCGTGCAGCAAATACATTATTATCAAAAAGCGTCCAATGCTTTATAACTTCTGCCTCGCCTTTGATATATTGCGAATAGGCAACACCAGCCACTTCTTTGCTGCCGTTTTCGTTCTCTTCGGCTCCTGTAAGGGCGGTCACTCCAGAGAGAATGGTACCAGAAGACTCCAATTTCCAACGGAATCGCGTCCAGCTTTTGTCGAAAATATTTTCCCGGGTGTCTTGCAGCCAGGTAAAGGAGGTCGCAAAAATTAAGTTGTCTTCGCTCAGTCTAAACCTTCGTTCGGCAATACTCAACACTTCATCAAAATCTGATTCGCTAATATCCAGATCAGGGTCTTGTTGGTTCAGCACCGAACTTATAAAATCGTCTGTTTCATCCGGAATGGTTAAGCTGGGCGTATTTTGCATTCCTTCATTGCTGAAGTCATACCCAGCTGCCCTTGCAATCTCATTCAGTCGGTCGTACGAACTTTGGTATACATTGAAATAGTTTTCAACATTGAGGTTCCGCACATATTGAATATCGAATAAATCTACTAGGTTCGTCCTTATTTTGGAAGGGCGCCATTGGTAATTAAATTTTCCCGAGTAGTTCTGACGGTCCAGACCAATGTTGTTCTGTAAATTCACTCCAACGCTTAAGTTGGTAGAGGGCGACATGTATTTGGGTATGAACTTGTCTGTGTTAAGCGGAAATAGGATACGCGGAAACGATAGGCGCACATTGCCACCAATGTCTGAGGTTCCGAAGAACCCAACGTCCTGATCGGCCGAAGAACCCACACTTCCACTAAGTGAAATTTGTAAGGTTTCGGCACCACGAAATACATTTCGGGTAAGTAATGAGCTGCTAAAACCTGTTCCGAAGGGTTGTAGGGCAGAGGTATACGCATCAAAACTAATATCGAAGGTGTATTTTTTTTGTGGCGTTAACAAAATTGTTGCGATAAGCCCTGTGCTGTCTGCGGGATCTTCTTGGTAGGTAATATTTGGATACCTGAAAATTTTAAGGTCACTAATCTGGTTGTAGGTGAGGGTACGGTCTATATCTTTAAAAACTTTGCCGGGTGTAATCGAAATCGCATCGGTAATCGCTTTTGGGCGGTATTTAATAGGTTCATAGCCGTATAATTTATACCCACGGTGCGTTACCGAATCTGTTAAGGTCTTGGTGCTGTTCGAAAAGGTATAATCGGTTACTACGCGTACTTCATTTACAGTGAATACTTGGAAAGGTTCTGTTATGGTTGAGTCTTCCGCGTTTATTTTTCGGTCTGGGATTACGTAGGTTATGTTTGCTTTATGGTCTGTATTTACCGTGTCGCCCTTAAATGTTACGTAATCTTGGTCGAAGTAGTACAAACCCGAATTCCGGAACTGGATAGTGAGGCGGTCTATTTCGTCTAAGAAATTATTTCGTTTGTACTGCTCTCCTTTTCTGATGAAGGCATCTTTTTTAGACAGTTTGAATAACGAGTCTACCGCGGGCGAGCTTATCTCATACGCAATCGAGTCTATAAAGTATGGTTTGTGTTTTACAACCTCATACGATACGGCGGCTCTTTTTTCTTTACTAGAATCTGTTTTCACCTCGTAAGTTGCTTCCGCATTAAAATACCCTAAACTAGCGTAGTATCGTTGCAGCTGGGTGGTAGACTTTTTGTTTTTATCTTCGGAAACGATCACGGGGGCATCACCGGTACGTTGCAAGAACTGGTTGAACTTGATATACGAACTGTCGAGCGCATTCAACTGTTTTCTGGACAGGAATTTTACCAATCGGTCTTCCCGACGGGGTTTTTTATCTAACCAAGCCTGAAAGGTTGAATCGGGATTTGGGTCTGCCAAATTATAGATGTGTAAGCCCACAGGAATACCCAATAACGGAAACGTAGTGTTGGGGCGCTGGGTTAGGTAACTGTATGGGTCAGAATTATCTGGATTTTTACCATCTACCTCAATGGTGTTCTCTGTGAGCAGAAATTCACCATCTGGCACATATTTAACTGCATTACAAGAAGCCAGAAATAGGATGGCTCCTAAAATAAATGCTACTTTTGTGAAGTTTTGTGTCAAGCCGAATTTGTTACTACGTTTCAAAAATAGGATAATTTTGATAAGTAAAAGTGAAATAAAATCAATAACGCAATTACGGCAAAAAAAGTACCGTGATGCGCGCAGTCTTTTTACTGCCGAAGGTCCCAAAGTAATTGAAGAGCTTATGGGAGAAGGACTTCAGTTGCATTCATTGTATGAAACAGAACCTACCCATGTGCTCAAAGAAAACTACCAACAAATCTCTGCACAAGAATTAAAAAAAATAAGCAATTTGAAAACAGCCAATACTTCATTTGCTGTATTCGAAAAGCCAAAAGTGCCACCAATTGATTACAACGGCCTGATTGTAGCGTTAGATACGGTACGGGATCCGGGTAATTTAGGGACAATTATACGAATGTGCGATTGGTTTGGCGTTTCACAACTGCTGTGTTCGCAAGATACAGCAGATTGCTACAACGCTAAGGTGGTACAAGCCACTATGGGCAGTATTGCAAGGGTTTCGGTACATTATGTAGATCTTAAAACCGCGCTTCAAGAAAGTAAGCTTCCGATTTACGGCGCCTTTATGGATGGACAAAATGTGTATGCAAGCAAGCTGCCAGAAAAAGGTATCGTAGTGATGGGAAATGAAGCCAATGGTATTTCTGCGGAAATTTCCGAAGTCATCACCTCGCGCATCAGTATTCCGCAATTTGGAAAACAAACTACCGAAAGCCTAAATGTGGCCACGGCAACTGCAATTTTACTTAGCGAGTTTAAACGTTTTACTGGAAGGTAAAATTCACAAAAATCCCTCGGGTTGAAAGTTTGCTGATATTGCCCGTCCACGGACTGTTTGGGTCGTCGTCGGGCACCAATTCGTCGCTTGTGGCAAAAACACCACGGATAGAAGGAGTGAATTTAAAGTAGAATAAATAGAAATCAATCCCGAAGCCCAGTTCAAAGTAACCGGTTCCCGATGTCATCCTAAATTGTCCTTGTTCGTTGTCTTCTGGGTTGTCTTCGTTGCTTGATAGATTAAACGATCTAGAGACACCCGCTACTACAAAAGGTTTGATGTTGTTTAAACGTTTGGTTGAAAATTTCACCAATAAAGGCACGTGGATGTACGTAGATTTTGTTTCCCGTAAGAAATCGCGTTCTTCTTCAAAATTAGGGAAGATGAGGTTACGTTGTGCAAAATAGAGTCCCGGTTCTAATCGCAGGTTGATGTATTTATTTACCCGCATGTCTCCAATAAGTCCTACGTTAAAACCACTCTGTCCTTCAACAAGAATATCGGTATTATCATCTTGGTCTTGGTCTATATAATCAATTTTGAAATCGTACGAATTGAAGCCCAGAAAGTACCCCCAGGTTAAAAAGCGGTTATCGAAGGTTTCTAAGTTAGCCAGGCGTTCTTTGCTAAACAGCTGTGCGTTGGCACTTTGTGCTGCAAGAACAATTGCTAGTATAAAAAAGATTCTTTTTATCATTATTTGCTTGCCGTATATATGGTGGCAACACCAAAAGTTTGCGGTTTATTTTCCACCTCTATAAACCCAATTTTTCGTAAAATATTGTTGAGTTGTTCGCCATGTGGAAAAACGGCAGCACTTTCACTCAAATACTTGTAGGCAACTTTGTCTTTAGAGAACAGTCGCCCGATTACGGGTAGTATGCCCTTTGAATACAAGTGATAGCCTTGTTTCCATGGAAATCGTGTAGGAACCGATGTTTCTAAGATTACAAAGGTTCCTTTCGGGGCTAGTACCCTGTAGATTTCGGCGAGGCCTTTTTCTAGGGTTTCAAAATTTCTAACTCCAAATGAAACGGTAATCGCATCGAAGCGATTGTCTGAAAAGGGAAGCGCCTCACTATCGCCTTTCACAAATTGAACTCTAGCCGCCATGGAACTTCCTTCTACCTTTCTGCGGGCTACAGACAGCATTCCTTCAGATAAATCTAATCCTACAATTTCTGTAGCCGTTGTTTTGGCTGCAAATTGTAGTGCGAGATCTCCTGTTCCCGTTGCGATGTCTAAAATACTTTTGGGTTTGCTGGCTGCAACTAAGTTTACCACTTTACGTCTCCATTTTTGGTCAATACCCAATGAGATAACGCGGTTTAAGCCATCGTAGTTCCCAGAAATTGTATCGAACATTTGTTCAACTTGTTCCTTTTTGGAGCCGCTGGCGTCTTTGTAAGGTGTTACTTTCTTGTCCATAGCTTTTTGCAGGCGCAAAGCTACGTACTTTTTGTTGAAAAGTTAAAACAAAACAAGCTGGTTTGCAGGGTATATTTTCAACAGAACCCATCAATTTCATATTAATTTAGATTTCTATCGTACCTTTGCACTACCTATTTCATTTACACTACATGAAAATTATTATTGCCGGTGCCGGCGAAGTTGGCTTTCACCTCGCCAAGCTGTTATCATACGAGTCGCAAGACATCACGTTAATCGATAATAAAAGAGAAACCCTTATCTATGCAGATACCCATTTAGATATTCGCGTGATAAAGGGTGATGCTACTTCTATTTCAACCTTAAAAGATGCGAAAATAGACCAGACAGACTTGGTCATTGCGGTAACCAGTAGTGAAACTACAAATATTACAGTCTGTGTTCTAGCGAAGCAATTAGGTGCTAAACGTACCATTGCACGGATTTCAAACACTGAATTTTTAGAAAATAAAGATGAAGTAGGGTTTAAAAAGTTTGGGATCGACGAACTTATCTCACCAGAATCATTGGCGGCCAACGAAATTGGATTGCTACTCAACCAAAGTGGTTTTAACGACACCTACGAGTTTGAGAACGGAGCACTAATCATGATTGGTTTGGTGCTGTCTCGAACAGCTGCCTTTGTAGATAAAACCGTAAAAGAAGTCGGCGACCTTTACCCAGATTTAAATTATGTGCCCTTGGCCATACAGCGCTTCGGAACCCAATACACTTTGATACCTCGTGGAGATACCCAGTTTAAGGAAGGCGACCAAGTGTACTTTACCACCACGAAAAAAGGAGTGGACGAGATTTTTAAACTTACCGGAAAGGTAAAGATGGAGATCAAGAACGTGATGATTCTCGGAGGAAGTAAGATTGGCTACAAAACAGCCAACGACCTGTGCAAGAATAGTTTTCGCGTGAAACTGATTGAAAATAACAAAGCAAAAGCATTCGAGATTGCAGACGATATTCCAAGTTGTTTGGTGATAAATGGCGATGGCAGAAACGTAGAGTTGCTCATGGAAGAGTCGATAGCAGATATGGATGCATTTATTTCGGTAACAGGAAATAGTGAAACCAATATCATGTCATGTCTGGTTGCCAAAAGCAAAGGTGTTAAAAAGGCTATTGCCTTGGTAGAGAACATGGATTACTTCCAGCTTTCGCAATCGATTGGAATTGACACCCTAATTAATAAAAAACTATTAGCGGCAAATACTATTTTTAGGTATGTGAGAAAAGGGGAAGTAGTGGCCATGACCAAGTTGAACAATATGAACGCCGAGCTACTCGAGTTTGTAGTAACACCTAACTCTAATGTCTCTGGAAAGTTGATTAAAGACATCGATTTGCCACGTTCTGCGATTATTGGGGGTGTTATCAGAAATGGTGAAGGCCTGATTGCCTTGGGAGATTTCAAAATTTTTAGTGGAGACCGTGTTGTAATCTGTTGTTTGCCGCAATCGATTTCAAAGGTTGAAAAATTCTTTGTGTAATGCGCCCTATTGCTTCCTTAAATTACAGGATCATTCTACACCTCTTAGGGTTGCTGCTCATTGTGAATGGCGCATTTATGTTATTGGCTGCCTTGGTAAGCTTGTATTACGCAGACGGTGTGGCTGTTAATATTGCCTATGCTGGGCTCACTACCTTAGGTTTGGGTGGTGTTGCCATGCTCACTACCCGTAATCACCGAAAAGAAATTCAGAAAAGAGAAGGGTATATTATCGTAACCTTTGGTTGGATTACCATGGCACTGGCTGGTACATTGCCCTACCTTTTTACAGGAGCCATTCCTGGTTTTGCCAATGCCTTTTTTGAAACCATGAGTGGGTATACCACTACAGGAGCATCCATCTTGAGTGATATTGAAAGTTTACCAAAAGGTATCTTGTTCTGGCGAAGTATCACCCATTGGATTGGCGGTATGGGTATTATTGTACTTGCAATTGCCATTTTACCGCTTTTGGGTATTGGAGGGATGCAATTATTTACTGCCGAAGCACCAGGTCCAGGAGGCGATAAACTTCACCCAAGAATTACCGACACGGCCAAGCGTTTGTGGTTAATTTACGTTGGCTATACGGTTGCTGAGACTATTTTATTGAAGGTTGCTGGGATGGGGCTTTTTGATGCGGTAAACCATTCGTTGAGTACTTTGAGTACAGGCGGATTCTCTACAAAGAATGCCAGTGTGGCCTATTGGAACGACACGCCGTTAATACAATACATTATTATCATATTCATGTTTTTAGCGGGAACGAACTTTGTCCTGAGTTATTTTGCTTTCAAAAGGCGTTTTAAAAGGATATTTCAGGACGACGAGTTTAAATGGTACCTCGCATTTATTGCACTATTTACCATTATCGCAACACTGATTATTTATTTCCAAGCCGATGTGTCAGCATCTACCATCGCACACCCTATGGTATTGGGACCGCTAGAAAGTGCTGTGCGACATGGGCTTTTTCAGGTGCTAGCCATTGTTACGACCACCGGATTTGTATCTGCAGATTACACGCTATGGACTCCCTTTTTGACGATTTTCTTTTTCGGATTGATGTTTTTGGGCGGTTCGGCAGGATCTACTGCTGGGGGAATTAAAATTGTGCGGCATCTCATTATGATCAAAAATGGTATTCTAGAATTTAAACGCACGCTGCACCCAAATGCTATTTTACCCGTACGCTACAACAATCGTTCTGTACAACAGCCTATTGTGTACAATATTCTCGGGTTCTTTATTCTTTATATGCTTTCATTTATCATGGGCGTACTCGTTTTTTCATGGTTGGGGTTAGATTATAAAACTGCCCTGGGCGGGGCAGCCTCTACGCTCGGAAATGTAGGCCCTGCGTTAGGAGATTTGGGGCCTGTAAATAATTATGGTGCACTCCCAACAGCTGCAAAATGGTGGGCATCTTTCTTAATGCTCATAGGGAGGCTGGAACTATTTACAGTGCTAATCTTGCTTACTCCTTTCTTTTGGAGAAATAGATAAATTACATACCACATACCATCGATTTAAAAGTTTCTGTACATTTGGAGTATGGACGATAAAAAGTTGGTCACTTCCAACAAGGAAGTAAGCGAAAAAAACCGCAGGCACTTTAAGTACCGTAGCAACGAATGCCTTAATTGTGGCCAACCACTCGATTTAAGTGATGTGTACTGCCCGTATTGTTCACAGTTAAACAGTACCAAACAACTTAGTTTAAAAGATTTTTTCGGTGAGTTTCTGAATAGTATCGTGAGCTACGACTCACGGCTGCGGCATACCATTAAAGATTTGTTATTTCGGCCCGGTGTGGCTACCCGCAATTATGCAAAGGGCCAGCGATTGCGGTACGCTAATCCATTTCGATTCTTTCTAAGTGTTTCCATTATTTATTTTCTGCTGAATGGTTTAATTATGCAGCTCTATCCTGATGGACAATCGTTGGTGAAGATAAATAACGAAAGCGATGCTACTGAGACAACATCAGGTGATTCCCCGTTTCGATGGAGCGATTATGATGATGATTCGGATGTTTCAATAGTTCCTGTCACCGATACGCTTGCAATCGATCCCCAAGAGGAAGCCGAAATAACAGCAATAGGCGCAACTGGAGATAGCCTGACTTCCGAAGTGCCAGCAAAAAAGAAAAAGAAAACCAAAGACAAACCGGTAGATTATATTTCTGAAACTGACCTAGACACGCTGTCGCTTGGAGAACAATGGTTTACGCGATATACCTTGTATGCCGATTTCTACGAACGTAGTGACATAAAAAACTCGGCAGAGGCGCTAGATAGCTTGCGTCACGAAAATACACGTACAAACCGTTGGTTGTACCAGCGAACCCAATCTTTTGATAGTATTCAGGAAGATCCGAGGGCTTATTTCTCATACATGCTTCAAAAAACGCCCTTTTTTATCTTCTTCTTTACACCCTTGTATGCGCTGTTTTTTTGGCTTATTTATTCGAAGAAACGATTCAGTTATATGGAGCACATGGTTTTTATTTTCCACGTGTTCAGTTTTGTGTTTATGGGGCTGTTAATTACCTTACTGCCCGACTTACTATTAGGTAATGACGTGTTTCAGGCAATACTCTTCGGGCTCATCGGGCCATTTTATTTTTACAAGGCCTTACGCAATTTTTATAAAGATAATCGCCTAATAACAATAGTAAAATTTGTATTTTTAAATATCGTTTTCTGGATAGGAGCATCCATTACCGCTGCGATATTTTTTATAATTACCGCCGCCACGTATTAAAAGTTATGGTACAACAAATTACAAAAGGAATTAAAATTTCAGTAGTCACCCGCTTTGAAGGGGTCATGGACATGAGCCCAAAACATGGCTATGCCTTTTCCTATACCATTACCATAGAGAACCAGAGCAAGTTTATTGTGCAACTGGTTTCGCGGAAATGGGAGATTAAAGATGCGCTAAACCAAACCGAGCATGTAGAAGGAGACGGCGTGATAGGTGTGCAGCCTATTTTGCAATCTGGAGAAGCCCATACCTATAGTAGTGGTTGCTTGTTGCAAAGTCCTGTTGGGGCCATGCAGGGTACCTATACCATGATGAATTTTGATACGGGCGAATACTTCGATGTTGTGATCCCTACGTTTAAGCTGAACGCTGCTTTTGCGTTAAATTAAATTCTGCAAGCGGTCCTACGCACAGTAATTTCAACTTTTTATTGTTCTGAATCACATGGCAAAAGGCACAATGGCTATCGTACGTAAACTCATACGGTTGTGTTGGGTCGAACGCTTCGGAAACATACACACCATCAAAATCTAATTCCCCAAGATCATTATAGCGCCTAATATTCACGTGGTGTTCTGGCAGTGGGGTTTCAGTAATTTCAAAATATGCACTACCACCGGTTCCTGATAGCTTCTGTAGGTGGTTAGGCGGTTCTTTTTTCATTATTTGCACAATATTCGATGCAGGATTTTTCTTGTCGAAATAATTGGTGAGATTTTCTTTAAATGCGCTGCTTGTAAATGTGTTTATCTTTCCTTCGGAAACTTCAAAAATTTCATTTTTCAGCGTTCCCTTTTCTACATTTCCAACGGTACTTGGTGTAAACTTCTTGTTGAATTTTAGCGCTTTGATAATTCGTTTTTCGTCTGTGGCCGAAATTAGGGTGTCGGTAACAAAGCGTGCACAATTACTGCCGTCTTTACAAAACGCACCATACGGAATGCTTCCTCTCTCCTGAAGTTCATAGATAAAATTGGAAGCCTTTTCAAAATCGATGGCATCACAAACTGATGCTAAAAGACGGCCGCTACCGTGTGTTTTTTTCGGATTCGCATGTAGCCAAGTTAAAAATTCGTCCAAATTACCCAATGTTCCATTTTCTTTGAATCGTGCTTTTATGGGTAGCCTTATTTCTACATCGGTATTGGCACCGCGCACCCTACCATGGCCAACAGGTGTGACATACCTTCCAAAATCGAAGTAATGTGCATTTCCCGTACTGTTTTCAATTAGAACTAAAGCTGCATGGCCGGCTTTTATGTATTCATTGGTTCCCAGTCCAACCCATGGTAATACTTTACAAATCCATTCGGTACTCATGGTGACAAAAGTATCAGGAAAGGCGAGGATTATTATTTTTCCTGTATAGCTCACAGTGTGACCGATGTTTTGGTGTTAGCAGGAAGCGCTCTGTAATCCATTTTAAGCCTTTCGTCAGATTTCTGCACTTGGGTTACACTTGTCGTTTTTACAAATCCGCGATCCATAATAAGGTCTGTAGCTTTGTCTCCCGTACCAGCTGTTTGGTGAAAGTTGAGTATTTCATCTGCCTTTGGCCGGATGTTTTCGAAAAGAAATTCTGAAAACCATTGTTCTCGATCTCCTTTTGTTTTTTGCGAATACAACAAAGAAGAAGACCAAATATGCGGTTGCAGCGGCTTTTCCGTAAGATGTCTTTCGGTACCATCCCAAACCAATTCTAAGAGTTGTGTACTTTCTGAGTAAGTGACAATAATCATGGTAAACGGTTCGATACCTTGAAAATCGTAGGTTGCGATTGCCTCATCGATATCTGGATGGGTCAAAAAATCGGTTACAATAATTCCGCGGCTCATACGGTAGGAATCGGCCCGTTCGTGTGGTGTAAATCCGCCGTTCAATAAACAGATTAACCGTTTTTTTTCAGAAATGGCAATCCAAGTACCTCCAGCCACCTCGTCTTTTGGAAAAAGTAATTGAGTGTTGCCCATGGTGTAAGTTGCAGGCGGGCGTGTGGCCCTGTCTGGAGCTTCATCTCGGTTGGAAGTCAAGATAAAATTATTGTTGTGCTGCGGGATAAAGGTAACGGTACACATGAGTAGGTAGTCGTAATAAATTTTTGAAGCTTTCGACTTATAGTAAAAATATAAAAATTAAAGGAAACCAGCTTGAGTATTCAGTAGGTGGTAGCAGTTTGCCGTATTGGGCAAAAACTGCCTGCTGCCACTGCCTATTGAGCGCTATTTTTAGTACCTTTGCACTTCAAATTTTAACACCAAAAAAATAGTACCATGGGAAAAGGATTTTACGAAGTGCCTATAGCAGTTAACGAGCCGATTTTAAGTTATGCACCAGGCACTCCAGAACGCGAACGCGTACAAAAAACCTATAAAAAAATGTATGATGAAACGGTAGAAGTACCGTTATACATCAATGGAAAGGATATAAAAACCGGAGATACGGCTACCATGTCACCTCCCCATGACCATGCGCATATTTTAGGAACCTACCACAAAGCCGAAAAAAGCCATGTAGAAGATGCTATTGCGGGTTCATTAGAAGCCAGAAAAAAATGGAGTAAAATGCCGTGGGAACACAGAGCTGGTATTTTTCTTCGTGCAGCCGAACTGATTGCAGGACCATACCGTGCTAAAATTAACGCAGCAACCATGTTGGCGCAAAGCAAAACAGTACACCAAGCAGAGATTGATGCGGCTTGTGAGTTGATTGATTTCTTGCGATATAATGTTCAGTTTATGACTGAAATATATAGCGAACAACCAGAATCTACATCTGGCGCTTGGAACCGTTTAGAATACCGTCCTTTAGAAGGATTTATATATGCGATCACACCGTTTAACTTTACGGCGATTGCTGGGAATTTACCGGCAAGTGCAGCGCTAATGGGAAATGTTGTGTTGTGGAAACCTAGCGATAGCCAAGTGTATTCGGCAAAGGTGGTGTTAGATGTGTTCCGTGAGGCGGGTGTGCCAGATGGTGTTATTAATATGGTGATGGGCGACCCGGTGATGATAACTGATACAGTTTTGGCGAGTCCAGATTTTAGCGGATTGCATTTTACGGGATCTACCAACGTGTTTAAAGATCTGTGGCAAAAAATTGGAAACAACATTCACTCGTATAAAACCTACCCGCGAATTGTTGGGGAAACAGGAGGAAAAGATTTTATCGTAGCGCACAAGTCGGCGAACCCTAAGCATGTGGCGACTGCTATTTCTCGTGGTGCATTCGAATTTCAAGGGCAAAAATGTAGTGCCGCCAGCCGTTGCTATATTTCGAAAAGCATCTGGGATGAAGTAAAAGATTTGGTGATTGGTGATGTAAACAGTTTTAAGATTGGTTCTCCTGAAAATTTAGAAAATTTTGTAACGGCAGTTATCCATGAAGGGTCGTTCGATAAGTTAGCGAGTTATATAGACCAAGCTCAGATAGACCAAAATGCAGAGATTGTGGTGGGAGGTACTTATGACAAAAGCAAAGGGTACTTTATTCATCCAACGGTTATCAAAACGGAAGATCCAAAGTATAGCACCATGTGTACTGAATTGTTTGGACCCGTGGTTACTATCTATGTATTTGATGATGCTAAATGGGAAGAAACCTTGCAGTTGGTAGATCAAACTAGCGATTATGCATTAACGGGTGCTGTTTTTAGTGAAGATCGTTATGCCTTAGATGTGGCTGTAAATGCACTTGAAGATGCGGCGGGTAATTTCTATATCAATGACAAGCCTACTGGGGCGGTTGTTGGCCAACAACCATTTGGTGGCGCAAGAGCCAGTGGAACAAATGACAAAGCAGGAAGCAAATTGAACCTGTACCGATGGGTTTCACCGCGTATGGTAAAAGAGACCTTTGTTTCTCCTAGCGATTACAAGTATCCGTTTTTAGGATAGTGGAGCTATCAATAAAATAAAAAATGCCCCTGCCAAATTTAAGGTAGGGGCATTTTTATAAAGCGAAAAGTTACTTATTCGTATCCTTTTGTTTCATTCACGTGGGCATATTGAGAGTTCACCGTCGTATTGTCTTCTTCAGTTACCATAACCACCAATTTTAAATTTTCAACTACATAATCGGCTGAAATCTGCGTGCTCAAGCTGGTAGTGTATTCGTCTAACGCAGAGGTTGCTGAAATATTATTTCCGAAGATATCGGTAAGAGAAGCCCTTAGTACGTCATCATGATAGTCCGCAGGCTACCAATAAATTGAACGTAGCATTATTGCAGAACAATACCTTAGGACCACAAACAGGTGGAGGTATGGGCAACCAATATGTGCACCAGCACCGTTTGGTTCATTTAATTACTGGCCAGTGGGGAGACGATGTTTCACCAACTACAACAGGAACTTTAATTGATGAAAATTATACATATACAGTTCCTGCAAACTATAATGGTGTTCCAGTACCATTAGAAGATCTTGAGATTGTAGTTTTCATGACAGAAACACAACAAGAAATCATAAGCGGTAATGGAGCAAAACCGACGTTTACGAATTTACCTTTTAATAATGATGTTTTGGTAGCATCTGATGTTGAGCTTGATGATCAGTGCGGACAAGATTACGGTCCTACTGTTACGATACAGAATCGTGGAAACAACACATTAACATCTGTTGCTATAGACTATTCAATTAATGGTGGTGCTACAGAAACTTATAATTGGACTGGAAGCTTGAGCGAATATGAAACTGAAGAGATTGTTTTAGACCCTATTCCGTATACCTTACAATCTAATAACACTGTCGACATATCAATTCCTAATGATGAAGATAATTCTAACAATAGTGCTACTAATACATTTGGTGAAATTACAAATGAATATACTTCTCTACTCAACCTATATATGGCGTTAGATGATGATGGAGATGAAGTAACTTGGAATATATTAAATTCAAATGGAGATGTCGTGCAAAGTGGAGGGCCTTACGCCTCAGGAGAAACTGTTAATGTAGATTTTAGCATCCCTGAAATGGATTGTTTCCGATTTATTTTAACAGATAGTGGTGATAATGGGCAATATTTTATCAGACTTCGCGATGCGAATAATGATATTATATTCCGTAACGAGACCAATTCAAATTTTGGAAGCACCTTTGTAGGTAATTTCAGATTAGATGGAGTGTTGGGTGTTTCCGACAACAATCTACAAGGGGTGTCTATTTTTCCAAATCCAGCTACTAATGTGCTGAATGTACAAAATGCTGAGAACGCTACTGTTCAAGTATTTGATATTCTTGGAAAGAAACTCATCGAGCTTGCTAATATCTCTTCATCACAAGAGGTGAATGTTACATCATTGCAAGCGGGTACCTACTTTGTTAAAATTACAAACGGAGCAAGCGTGCAAACTGAAAAATTTGTGATTAATCGATAATTGTTAAAGTTTATATTAAAAAAAGGCTCCATTTCTGGAGCCTTTTTTTATGCGTTTAACTTTTTATATTTTAAGGGTAAGTGTACTACGGTCTTAGTGTCGAAAAATTCTTCGGTAAAGTATTCTGGGAGTTTGTAAATAGTGGCTTTCGGAAAATTCTGTAATTCTTCAGACAGATCGCCTCCTTTTAAATATAGGATTCCGTTTTTTAACGCATGCTTGCTGGTCTTGGCAACCTTTCCTTTTACCCAATGCACAAAGGTTTCCATTTGAGCCACAGCTCTGCTCACTATAAAATCGTAGTTGCCTGAAACTGTTTCTACTCGGGCATTGGTAATCGTAACGTTTTCGAGCTGAAGTCCCGCTGCCACCTCTTGCACTACTTTTATTTTTTTGCCGATACTATCTACCAAATGAAAGTGTACTTCAGGAAATAATATCGCCAACGGGATTCCAGGAAATCCACCCCCCGTACCTACATCCAGTATCTTAGTGCCTGGAAGAAACGTAACCACCTTCGCAATTCCTAAAGAGTGTAATACATGCCTTAGGTAGAGTTCGTCTATGTCTTTTCTGGAAACAACGTTTATTTTTAAATTCCATTCGTTATAGAGTACTTCTAATTTTTTAAACTGAAGTTTTTGCGCCTCAGTAAGTTGTGGGAAGTAGTGTTCAATAATTTCCATAAATAGATATAAGGTGCAAAAGTAGTGCTTCTTTCATAACTTTTTAAAACCTGTGGACTGTTTTTGGTTTACAATGCGTACTTTAGCGGTTCAAAATTCAGATGTGTTCTGATGGTAAATCTCAAGTTGTGAATACTCCTCAAGTTAAATTTTCCCGTATCGATTCTGCCAAGTTTTTTCGCACCCTTAATAAGCGTGTGAACAGTTATTTTAAAGAGAACGATATTGCTAGAACAGGTAACTGGAAGTTACACCTTAAAACGGTGGTAATGTTTTCCTTATACCTGTCACCTTATTTTTTATTACTTACCCTAAACCTCCCAACCTGGGCGCAAATCCTATTAACCATTGTCATGGGAGTAGGTATGGCTGGTGTGGGCATGAATGTAATGCACGATGCCAATCACGGCTCTTATTCGTCTAAAAAATGGATCAATAAAATACTGGGAGGCAGCATCTACATCTTGGCAGGAAATGTGTATAATTGGCAGGTACAGCACAATGTGTTGCACCATACCTATACAAATATCCATGGGCATGATGAAGATCTCGACGCCGGGCGAATTATTCGATTTTCTGAACATGGCAAATGGTACCGTTTCCATAAATTTCAACATTACTACAGTATTTTTCTGTATGGTCTGCTCACATTCAATTGGATGCTAACGGCAGATTTCAAACAAACAAAAAGATACTTAAAGAAAAAATTAGCGTACGGGAAAATGCCTAAACCAGCGATACAGTGGACTACCCTTTTAATTACCAAAGCTATTTATGTAACGGTTTGGATTGTACTTCCCATCTTGTTTTTCAATATTGCGTGGTGGAAAATTTTAATCGGTTTTTTCTTGATGCACTACATTGCCGGGCTTATCTTAAGTGTGGTATTCCAATTGGCACACGTGGTAGGCGATACCCAAATGCCGTTGCCAGACAATACTGGAAACATGAAAAACACATGGGCTATCCATCAGTTATTCACCACGGTAAATTTCAGCACTAAAAATAAATTGATGAATTGGTTTACGGGCGGATTGAACCATCAGGTCGAGCACCACATTTTTCCGAACATAAGCCACGTTCATTACACTAAAATTTCAGAAATCGTTCGTAACACAGCACTCGAATTTAATCTGCCGTACCACGAATACGAAACAACCCGAAGTGCAATTGTAGCACATTTTAAACATTTAAAACAAATGGGTATGAACCCCGCCATCTCTGCTTAACAACTATGAATAAACAACTTTCTGACCGCGTAAACAATATGGCCACTTCTGCAACATTGGCCATGGCGGCGAAGGCTAGAGAACTTCGTGCCGCCGGAAAAGATATAATTGGCCTTAGTTTGGGCGAACCAGATTTTACAATACCCGAGTTTGTAAAAGAGGCAGCGATAAAAGCAGTTGAAGACGACTACCACAGTTATACGCCAGTAGATGGGTATGTAGAGCTCAAAGAAGCCATTGCCCTTAAGTTTAAACGCGATAACAACCTTACGTACACGCCCGCTCAAATTGTAGTCTCTACAGGGGCAAAACAAACGTTGGCAAACTTAGCACAAGTTTTATTGAACGAAGGAGACGAAGTGCTTTTGCCAGCACCGTATTGGGTAAGTTACGCAGACATTAGTAAAGTAGCCGGTGGTGTTCCCGTTGAAATAAAAACTACCATCGAAAGCGATTTTAAAGTGACCCCGCAAGCACTCGAAGCAGCCATTGCCCCAAAAACAAAGATGATGGTGTATAGCTCTCCCTGTAACCCTAGCGGCTCTGTGTACAGTGCAGACGAATTAAGGGCCCTTGCCGATGTTTTGGTGAAGTATCCCAATATTATCGTGGTGAGTGACGAAATTTACGAGCATATTAATTTTACCGATGCCCCCCATGCCTCTATGGCACAGTTTGACGATATGTACGACCGAACGGTGACGGTAAACGGTGTTTCTAAGGCATTTTCTATGACGGGTTGGCGCATTGGGTATATGGGTGGCCCAGAATACATCGCACGCGCCTGCAACAAGATGCAAGGCCAGGTTACGAGCGGTGCCAACTGTATTGCGCAACGGGCTGTGATTACGGCATTGGAGAATCCGCCGAGTAAAATTAAGTATATGGTAGATGCGTTTAAACAACGCCGTTCACTGATTCTAGATTTACTTGCCGAAATTCCTGGTGTGAAGAACAACGAGCCAGAAGGTGCTTTTTATGTATTTCCTGATATTTCATATTACTTCGGAAAGACCCTGCGCGGAAGAAAAATAGAAACTGCATCAGATTTCTCCTTGTATTTGTTAGAAGAAGCCAATGTTGCCACCGTAACGGGCGAAGCTTTTGGAGATCCTAATTGTATCCGAATTAGCTACGCTGCTTCCGAAGCAGATATTAAAGAAGCCCTTAAACGAATAAAAGAAGCACTTTCTTAACTAGAAATAGTAGTCATTAAAAAACCCGTTCATAGTATATGAGCGGGTTTTTAGGTTGGTGTTAGGTGGTTATAAGCGGTTAACGCACAACTAGTTTTTAAGTAGTTGCACCACGTTCGGTTTGCACACTGACAATATATAAGCCAGCCGCCAAATTTGGGTTAAGATTGTTGTTTCTTGCGGTATTATTTATTCATTGAACCGCTCCTGAATAGATACTAAAACTACGTTAATATTAAGTAACCTGCAAGCCTTTACCTCACTAGTATGTATTTTTATTAAAGTATTCGTGTTCATAATTGAATGTGAGCTACGAGTATCAGTAGTACCCTATCAAAACGCTAGAAATTTAAATTTTTTCTACTTTTTTAGTATTCAAGTAAAAAATGCAACGATTTACAATTCGAAGGGCGATATGTTATCTTTGCGAAATCAAATGATGAATAGAATTGCCATATGAAATCAAAAATACTGCTCCTTGGTTCTGGTGAACTCGGTAAAGAATTTGTAATCGCAGCACAACGGCTGGGCCAATATGTGATAGCTGTAGATAGCTACCCAAATGCCCCCGCCATGCAAGTGGCACAGGCCGCTGAGGTAATCAATATGCTAGATGGCGCCCAGCTTGATGATTTGGTTGAAAAATATCAGCCAGACTTTATTGTACCAGAAATTGAAGCCATTCGTACCGAACGTTTTTACGCCTATGAAGAACAAGGATATACGGTGATTCCGTCTGCAAAGGCTGCAAATTATACCATGAATCGCAAGGCAATTCGAGATCTTGCAGCCAAAGAACTCGGTTTAAAAACCGCCGCGTACCGCTATGCAATTTCTGCGGAAAGTTTAAAAAATGCAGTTGCTGAAATAGGCATGCCCTGTGTGGTAAAACCGTTGATGTCTTCTAGCGGAAAAGGACAGAGTACCATAAAAACCGAAGCTGATATTGAAAAAGCGTGGCAGTATTCGCAAGAAGGTTCTCGCGGAGATGTAGCTGAGGTAATTGTTGAAGCATTTATAAATTTTAACTATGAAATTACGTTGCTTACCGTCACGCAACGTAATGGCAACACCTTGTTTTGTCCGCCAATCGGTCATCGCCAAGAGCGGGGCGATTACCAAGAAAGTTGGCAGCCGGCAGCTATGGAAGCAGTTCATTTAAAAACTTCGCAAGAAATGGCTGCTAAAGTAACTGAAGCTTTAGGAGGTGCCGGAATTTGGGGAGTCGAGTTTTTTGTGGGAGACGATGGAGTTTATTTTTCAGAGCTATCCCCAAGACCACATGATACGGGTATGGTGACCTTGGCAAACACCCAAAACTTCAATGAATTTGAGTTGCACCTACGGGCAGTGCTGGGGCTTCCTATTGCTGAAATCACCCAAGAAAAGATTGGTGCCAGTGCGGTGATTCTGGCTTCGGGGTATTCAGAAAATCCTACGTTTGCAAATATTGATAAGGTTGCTGCTGCATCAAAAACTGATTTCAGATTGTTCGGAAAGTCATCATCCAGACCGTATCGACGCATGGGTGTCGTGCTTACGAACGATTCGTTAGAAGCAGATGTTTCCGAAGTAACCCAACGAGCTAAAGAGCTGGCTGCTGCAGTAGAAGTAAAGTTGTAAAGTAATTGGAGCTACTCTAATGAATTAGGACGTTTCAGAAGAAACTTCAGAGGCAAGCATCACTTCATTCTCAGAAACAAAATCTTCTAGCACGCTAAAGAAATTCAAAATATCAGCTTTGTTGTTTCCGGCGTTTATAGTCACCAAACGCACAAACTCATCATCGTTAAAGGTCCCGTAGCCCACCATAAGGGTTGCCTGTTCATAGAGTGCGGTGCATAATTGTTGTGCAGGAATGCCTTTGTAGTTAAAACACACCGAAATAGAATCGTTAAAACTGTACAGGGTGTAATCGGGATGATTTTTTATGTAGTCCCTTGCCACGGTTGCCAACTCGAACTGTTGATCTACAATTGTTTCGAGTCCGCGTGTCCCTACCGATTTCCAAAGGGTCCAAAATTTTAGGGCATCGTTGCGTCTTCCGCATTGTAAGGAAGTCTTCCCCAAGTTATAATCGTCGCCATCGGTTTGGTATAGATACGCAGCGTCGGTACTAAACGAATGGTGTAAAAATTGTTTGTGTTTGGTTACTATGATAGAGCAAGTAAGTGGAGTGCCCATCATTTTATGTGCGTTCACGCTAAACGAATCTGCACGCTCCAATCCGCTTACAAGATGTTTATAGGTCTTACTAAAAATTACACTTCCACAGTAGGCGCCGTCTACGTGTAACCAAAGGTTGTGTTTATGGCAAATATCTGCCAAAGGTTCTATGGCATCAAAAGCACCTAGAACAGTGGTTCCGGCCGTTGCATTTACAAAGAATGGGTGAAAACCATCTGCAAGATCAGTAGTGATTTGCTCGGCCAAAGCTGATGGCTTCATTTTTCCGAAGCGATCTACTTCAATAAAACGAACATGCTCTCTTCCTACTCCCATAAGCGCAGCATTTTTTGGAATGGAGTAGTGTGATTCTGCTGAGGTGTACAACACCAATTTCTGTTGTACTCCATGGGAAATTATTTTTTTGTTATGTGCATCTCGCGCCATAACCATGGCCATAAAATTACTCATAGAGCCACCCGGTGCGAAGGTTCCGTCGCTTGTTTTTGGGTAACCAATCAGGTTGCAAATTTGCCTTAAGATTTCTTTTTCAACACCCACTTGAGGCCCGGCAACTTTATAGGTATACATGCTATTATTAAGCAAAACCGCTAGCAAGTCTCCCAACGTCGCTTTCGGGTTTCGGCCACCAAATAATTGGTTAAAGAATAGTCGTGTAGCCGTTCTAGGAGTATTTAATACCAATTTCTCAAGGATTTCTTCGAAATCGGCCGCAGGCTGCTCGTCTAATGATATGTCTAGTTCATCAAAAAGTTGGGCTGCAGGCACTGGGGGTGCCACCGGAGTTGTTTGTTCTGCTTCAAAAAGTTTGGATGCGAGCTTGTTAAAAAGCTTCAATTCGTTCTGCATGGGATTGTATTAAGTACTTCAGTAGAAAAATGGGTTACATTCTTACAAAAGTAGAAATTAATTATTGGTAATTCTAGTCGAGCTGCCACGGCCAATACCAATGACCCGGTCGAAACGTGCCCCTGGTGCTCGGTAGTACACCAACACGGTGTAATCGTTTTCGGTTTCCCAGAAATCACCGCTAATGGCGCCTTCGTCTATCGAGCCGTCTCGATCTACCAATACATATTTATAATTGTAAAAACCTTGTTTGAACAAGCGTGCATTCTGGTAGCTATCGGTGGTTTTATTATACCGCATGTAGGTGGTTCCGTCTATGGTGTAATTGTTAAAATTTCCGTAGAGATGAATTTCCTTATCGCCCAAAGGCTCATAATACAAAAGATTTGTGTGAACAACTACATATTCTGCCTCAATGTTTTGGTTTTGGGCATCAATATTACGGATTACAAAGTCGCCGTTAATGTCGGGATTATAGGTGTATGGTCGGTCACTGCGATCGATATCTGAAAACAGGTAATGTTCGTATAGATCGTTTAATTCAACCCGTCTAATAGTGCTGTTCGCACCCCGTATTTCTTTATTGTCGAAATTATAAAACTCGTTTCCACCTGGAAAAGCAGCTTCTTTATCATATCTGTAAATAAGTTCTGTGCCAATGGTATACTGCGGAACCAGGTCTGTAATGGCTGTCTTTAGGTTGCTATTTTGAAGCACCAATGTTTTTACATTTCTTTTTGGGTTGATAAGCAGCAGCGAAGGCGAATTAATCGCAAACTGAACCACTTGATCGGTCTTTATACGGCGCAGGTCGCGCGCCCTTTTGATGTCTACCGCCACACCTACTATGTTTTCCATGACGATAAATTTGCGTGAAAAAATAACCATTCCGTTGTCGTCATAAAACGTAATAAGGTAGTTCCCGCTCTTGGTGATGCCACGGGTTTCGCGATTGGGGATGGTAAGGAAGTAATGTGAAAATATCTGGAGGGTGTTTAGAGAGTTTTCATAAGTTTCGATGCGAACTTCATCAAAACCTTCTAAATATTCATTTTTAGAGAGATCACTCGGGGTCCAATCGAAATTGAAATGGTCTATTTTATAATAAAAATCTTCTTCTCGGCCGTTCAGCGCATCAAACGAAATTTGTAGTCGTTCGCCTAAATTAATAATAGGAAGTAGGCTTTGGTTACCACCACGAAACTGGATGGTGCTGATGTATTCTGGAGGAACCACCTCTTGGGCTTTTTGGGCCATGATATTTGCAGAAAAGGTTAGCAACACAACCGCAACGCTCATAAATTTAAACATACATAACTTTTTTTGAGTGCCTAAAGATAAACAAATTCTGTGCCTTCTTTTAGTGTCTTAATTTGAAGCCTTATTCTTTAAAAAATTATAAGTAATTATTGTGAGTTGCTAGTTTAAATTCATAAATTTGCACACCCGAATTTGAGCCCAGTCAGGGCTATGGGGTACAAAGGCAATTTTAACACAACTATCCTATGTCCAAAGACATTAAGATTAAAAAAGGTCTTACGATTAAACTAAAAGGCGAAGCAGAAAAAACTCTTTCTAAAGCTCCACGTTCACGAACGTTCGCCATAAGACCAGCCGACTTCCATTTAATCACGCCAAAGATGGTTGTGAAAGAAGGAGGCAAACTTCAAGCAGGAGAGACCATTTTCTATTCAAAAGACAATGAAGATATCAAGTTTGCGTCGCCAGTTAGCGGAACGCTAACCGCAATAGAGCGCGGCGCGAAACGGGTAATTACTCGGTTGCTGATTGAAGCCGATCCGCAAGATACCTTTAAAGATGCAGGTGTATTGAATGTAGAAACTTCTGATGCTGAAACAATCAAAAAGCATTTGCTCGATAACGGTTGTTGGCCATTTATAAAGCAGCGCCCATATCATGTTGTCGCAAACCCGGAAGTAACACCTAGAGATATTTTTATTTCGGGCTATACTACAGCACCCTTGGCTGCCGATTTAGATTTTACGCTAAAAGGTAAAGAAGCTGAGTTGCAAGCCGCAGTAACAGCGTTAAGTAAAATGACGTCTGGAGCAGTGCATATTGGTATAGGCAATGACGGGAGTTCGCCATTAAAAGGAGTAAAGGATGCGGTGGTGCACACTGTAAAAGGACAACACCCTGCTGGTAATGTGGGCACGCAAATCGCAATGATTGCTCCTGTGAACAAAGGCGAAACAGTATGGACTGTTGCTGCACAGGATTTGGTAATTATTGGTGAATTGCTCTTAACTGGTAAGTTTAATGCAGAACGAATCATCGCGCTTGTGGGATCTTCTGTTAAAACACCTAAATATTATACTACGAAAATCGGTGCAGAAGTTTCAACCTTCGTGTACGATAGTGGTTTAAATGAAGAAAATGTTCGGGTAATCAGTGGTGATGTACTTACAGGTGCCCAAATTTCTCCAAAACAACATTTAGGGTATTATGACAATACTGTAACCGTGATTCCTGAAGGAGACGATTATGAGTTTTTTGGTTGGAACAAGCCAATTTTTAATAAAATCTCAAACTCAAGGGCACTGACATTCTCCTGGATGACACCAAACAAAAAATTTGAGCTCGATACCAATACAAATGGTGAGCACAGAGCCTTTGTGGTAACAGGTAGTTATGAAGAGGTTTTTCCTCTAGATATTTATCCGTTGCAGATTCTAAAAGCTTGTATGGTACAAGATTTAGATGCCATGGAAGCACTGGGGATGTACGAGGTTGCTCCAGAAGATTTCGCACTCACAGAATTTATTTGTGTGTCGAAACAACCACACCAGCAGATTATTAGAAACGGCTTGGATTTAATGTATAAAGAAATTGGATAATTATTCATTGAGGAACGAAAGGAAAAATAAAACACAATTATTCATTTTGAAGAAATGAAAAATAAGTAGTATATGGGATTGAAACAAAAATTACATACGCTGAAGGAAAAATACAAGGGCACGAAGATGGCGCCAGCATTTAATGCGCTCCATACCTTTTTGTATTTACCGAATGAGACCACACATAACGGTACCCATATTAAAGCGGCAGACGATTTAAAGCGTACCATGAATGTCGTGATTATGGCATTGGTGCCTTGTTTGATTTTCGGGATATTTAATGCTGGATACCAGCATTATGCAGCGCTTGACGAAACCTTGAGGCTGGCACCCGTTTCAAACTTCTTTACGTGGGATAACTTTATCATGGGGTGCTGGACCGTACTTCCATTAGTGCTAGTGTCTTACGGAGTAGGTCTTGCGGTTGAGTTCGTTTTTGCGGTTATTAAAGGACACGAAGTTGAAGAAGGATACCTAGTAACAGGAATGTTGGTTCCATTAATTGTTCCTATCGATATTCCATTATGGATGCTGGCAGTAGCCGTTATCTTCGGTGTGGTGATTGGAAAAGAAGTTTTTGGAGGAACGGGAATGAATATCTTGAACCCTGCACTAACCATACGGGCCTTTTTATTCTTTGCCTATCCAACATGGATGAGTGGTGATAAAGTTTGGGTACATGGAGCGGTAGACAGACAAAAAGAAATCATGGCGGGTGCCGATGTTGATGCAATCTCGGGAGAGACGATCTTAGGTAGCTATGCCCAAAACAATTCGGTGGTCTATGACTATTGGGATATGTTCTGGGGATTTATCCCAGGTTCAGTAGGAGAAACATCTAAATTACTAATCATTGTAGGAGCCTTAATCTTGATCTTTACCAAGATTGGAAGTTGGCGAATCATCTTCAGTACGTTGGTAGGAGCCCTAACTATGGGACTTATTTTTAACGGCGTAGTTTCTGCAGGATGGATTGGTGAGAGTTCGAAATTCTTCGGCTTAATGAACGTACCGTTCTGGCAACACCTTATAATAGGAAGTATTCTATTTGGAGCAGTATATATGGCAACAGACCCTGTTACTGCTAGCCAAACCAATAAGGGGAAATGGATTTATGGATTTCTGATTGGTTTTATATCGATTTTGATTCGGGTATTTAACCCAGCCTATCCAGAAGGAGTTTTCTTGGCAATATTATTAATGAACGTATTTGCACCAACCATAGATCACTATGTGTTACAAGGAAATATAAAGAGAAGAGCAAAACGTCTAAAAGTTAAAACCGCGTAAGCATGGCAATTAACACAGATAAAAATAGTTATACCGTCATTTTTGCTGTCATCATGGTAGTGGTGGTAGGATCGTTACTGGCTGGTTTTGCCAGTGGTTTAAAACCGATGATCAAGGCAAATGAAAAGTTTGAAAAGCAACAGAACATTCTGTATGCAATGAACGTAAATGATAACGAAGGTGATAGTGATGTTGCTTTTATTCCAACCGATAGGGTGGAAGAAGAGTTCAATAAATACATCACCAAACAATTAGTGATTCAGGGTGATGATGTAAAGGAAAACGATGAAGCATACCTAATCGACCTTAAAAAAGAAGAAACAAAGGCAAAAGATCCTGATTACCAAAGAAAGCTTCCGCTTTTTGTGGGCGAGAAAGACGGTAAAGAAGTCTACGTAATTCCAGTTCGCGGAAAAGGACTTTGGGATGCCATCTGGGGCTTTGTAGCCGTAGACAAATCGATGACCGTTCAAGGCGTGTACTTCGACCACAAAGGGGAAACTCCTGGTTTGGGTGCCGAAATAAAGCAGCGCTATTTTATGGATGACTTTACAGGTGAAAAATTCCTAAATGGAAATGCTTTTGAAGGTATTGAAGTAGCCAAAGGAAACAACGATCCGTTAAACAAAGATACTACAGACAACCAGGTAGATGCGCTTGCCGGTGCTACTATTACAGGAGATGGGGTGTCTGCAATGCTTAGAAAAGATATTAAACTGTACGTTCCGTACTTTAAATCATTAAACCAATAACACATGGGATTACTTTCAAAAAAAGATAGAAAACTCATCCTAGATCCGTTGGCAGATGACAACCCGATCACCATTCAGGTACTCGGAATCTGTTCTGCCTTGGCAATTACCGCACAGCTAAAACCTTCCATCGTAATGGCGGTTTCAGTACTGTTTGTAATGGGTGTGGGGAATGTCGTGATTTCCTTGATGCGGAACATTATACCATCAAAAATTCGAATTATCGTTCAGCTAATTGTAGTAGCAACCTTAGTAATTATTGTAGACCAAGTGTTAAAAGCATTTGCCTACGAATTGAGTAAGGAACTTTCCGTATTTATTGGTCTAATTATCACCAACTGTATTATCATGGGGCGTTTTGAAGCTTTTGCCTTAGGTAATGGGGTGTGGAGATCGTTCTTAGACGGAATTGGAAATGCCGCCGGATACGGAGTGATATTGATCATTGTTGGTTTCTTCCGTGAATTACTAGGAAGTGGAACGCTGTTCGGTTTTAAAGTATTGGGAGATCCTGTAGCAAAAACTGGGTTGTACGCAATAGGATATGAAAACAACGGATTTATGGTATTGCCTCCTATGGCACTTATTGTGGTAGGAATCATTATCTGGGTGCAACGTAGCCGAAACAAAGCATTAATTGAAGAAAATTAAAAGTCTACAGTAGCAGTAGCAGTGGGCAGCTAACCTACTGAAAACTGTAACTGACAACTGAATACTAAAATACTATGGAACATATAGAATTATTTTTTAAATCCATTTTCGTAGATAACATGGTCTTTGCATACTTCTTGGGTATGTGTTCGTACCTTGCCGTATCTAAAAAGGTGAGTACTGCGGTTGGTTTAGGAGCTGCTGTGATTTTCGTACTAACGGTTACCGTTCCCTTAAACTGGTTATTAGATCAATACATTCTTCAAGAAGGAGCCTTAACGTGGTTGGGAGAAGAATTTGCAGATTACGACCTTAGCTTCTTATCGTTTATCCTTTTCATCGCAACCATTGCAACCATGGTGCAGTTGGTAGAGATTATTGTAGAAAAATTTTCACCATCCCTATATAACTCATTGGGTATCTTTTTACCACTTATTGCGGTAAACTGTGCCATATTAGGAGGTTCATTATTTATGCAGTCTAGAGATATCGCTTCTTTCGATCTTGCATTAAATTATGGATTTAGCTCAGGTATTGGCTGGTTCTTGGCAATTATTGCGATTGCTGCCATCCGTGAAAAAATACGTTATAGTAACGTTCCTGCGCCACTTAGAGGATTGGGAATTACGTTTATCATCACAGGCTTAATGGCCATTGGTTTTATGAGTTTCGGTGGAATGCTAACAGGAGGTGATGAAGAAACACCTTCATTAGACGAAAATCCTGATAATATCGGGATGCAGATAGAGTCGGAAACGATTGAAAATATTGAAAAAGAAACCGCTCAGATTGAAGTTTCAGAATTAACACAGCAATAGTATGTTTTTAGCAGCAAGTACAATTGGAGTCGTAGCCGCCACAGTGGTTGCATTTTTGGTCTTAACACTTTTATTGGTAGCACTTTTGTTGTTTACCAAGCAAAAACTGTCTCCTTCTGGGCCCGTGACCATCACTATTAATGATGAAAAGAAAATCGAAGTGGAGAGTGGGGGAACCTTACTTTCTACCCTCGGAAGCAATAAAATATTCTTGCCATCAGCTTGCGGTGGTGGTGGAACATGTATTCAGTGCGAATGCCACGTATTGGAAGGTGGAGGAGAGGCATTGCCTACAGAAACACCCCATTTCAGCAGAAAAGAATTGAAAGAAGGAGCACGTCTGTCTTGCCAAGTTAAGGTAAAACAGGACATGAACATTCACATTCCCGAAGAAGTTTTCGGAATTAAAAAGTGGGATGCTACCGTAGTACGTAATTACAACGTAGCGTCGTTCATTAAAGAATTTGTGGTAGAAATTCCTGAAGATATGAACTACAAGGCAGGAGGATATATCCAAATTGAAATTCCGCCATGTGAGATCAAGTATGAGGATATGGATATCACTGCCCATCCTGAAGAACACGATACGCCAGATAAGTTTCAGGCCGAGTGGGACAAATTTGGTTTGTGGCCGTTGGTGATGAAAAATAATGAAACGGTTGAAAGAGCCTACTCTATGGCTTCTTACCCAGCCGAAGGACGTGAGATTATGCTGAATGTTCGTATCGCGACTCCACCATGGGACCGTGCTAAAAACCAATGGATGCAAGTGAACCCAGGTATTGCTTCATCATTTATTTTTGCACAAAAACCAGGTGATAAGGTAGTTATTTCAGGACCTTATGGCGAATTCTTTATCAACCACTCAGAAGCTGAAATGTTGTACGTAGGTGGTGGAGCAGGAATGGCTCCCATGCGTTCGCACTTGTACCATTTATTTAAAACATTACGTACGGGACGAAAAGTGACGTATTGGTACGGTGGGCGTTCTAAGCGAGAATTATTTTACTTAGACCACTTCCAACAATTAGAAGATGAATTTCCGAACTTCAAATTTTATCTAGCGCTTTCAGAACCGTTGGAAGAAGATAACTGGAAAGTGAAAGAATCGCTTGATGCACCAGGCGACGGGTTTGTTGGATTTATCCACCAAGTGGTGATAGACAACTATTTAAACCACCATGAAGCCCCTGAAGATATCGAATTGTATTTCTGCGGACCGCCATTAATGAACCAAGCCGTTCAGAAAATGGGCGAAGATTTTGGTATTCCAGATGAGAATATCAGATTTGACGATTTCGGAGGATAATTTTTATAGAACCAATTAATATAACTGCTTTCAGCTTAGGTTGGAAGCAGTTTTTTTATTGTAGGCCACATCACTTCTGATTAATGATGCACTTTATCGAAAAATTGAAGTATTTTGAACAAAGAATATTTCCACTAGCATTTTATTTATATTTTTATTCGTCCATACCAATTTTTTAGATGGCTTATGATTAGCTGTTTATCTTAAACACTAGGAACTATGATGAAGAAAAATACACTCCTGTTTATTTCACTTTTTTTAATGGTCACATCCATAAGTGCTCAGATCACCTATGATGATTACGCCCAAGGTTACATTCCTAGTGAAAATCCAACCAAGGTAATTTATGCTACAAATTTCTTTGTATCTGAACCCGTACGCGACATGCCCCAAAATCTAGATACTAGCATTTTTGAGGGTAAAGTTGTTCCGAAAGGAAATGGGGACTCACCGCAGCCCATGAGTGCGAAGCGCCAGCGAAAATTAGCGCGCTTAAATGCTACTGGACCGAGCGATATAGATATTGACCCCCTAATTTGTGGCCCAGAAACCTATACCAGAGCTTCTGAAGATAGAGCGCCCATAGTTAATTTTGAAGGTTTAGGGCTCAACGTTTCACCACCAGATCCCTCTATGGCTGTGGGTCCCAACCATATTGTAACTATGGAAAACGGTCAGTGGGCCGTGTATGATAAATCAGGTAATATGGCAACGGGTTTCCCAAAAAACCTGACAAACCCACTTCAAGCGCCAGGCAGTACCGCAAATGCTGGAGATCCCGTTGTGATGTACGACCGCCAAGCTGATCGATGGTTTATCTCTCAATTTCAATTGCCAGGAGGTAATGCTTTTTTAATCGGTATTTCTACAACTCCAGACCCTACAGGTACTTTTAATGTGTATGAATTTGAACTTGGGGCCGGAAATGACTATCCCCATTATGGTGTGTGGGGAGATTCTTATGTTGCCGCCGGAAATTTTACAGGAGCACAAAAGGTATATACATTTAATAGAACAAAAATGCTTGCTGGTGACGCCAGTGCCGAAATTGTTGGCTTTTCCCCTTCAGGTTTAGGTACTGCGGGATTTGCCGCGCCAATCCCAGTTCATTCAGAAAGAGACGTCACACCAACAGGTGATATAAAAATTGTCTTTTATCAAGACAACGCTTTTTTTGGGGGATCAGGTTCAGACCATATCGGACTTTGGAATATTGATATGGATTGGAACAATATTGGGGCTTCTACCATCTCAGGTAAAAATCAAATCAATACAAGCCCTTTTGATGCATTAATTGCTGGTGGATTTGCAAATTTACAGCAACCGGGAACTTCAAATCGTATCGATGCCATCGTGGGAGCAGTAATGAATATGTGCCATTGGTATGAATTCGGAACCCATCAATCAATCGTAATGAATTGGGTGGTCGAAATTCAAGATGGAACTCAAAAATCTGGTATTCGTTGGGTCGAACTGAGAAGTCTGGATAATGGTGCCACATGGACAGTGTACCAAGAAGGTACCTTTACCGATCCAGCGGGTGCAACAGTGGCACAAAAAGAATCGGTATTTATGGGTTGTATTACCATGGATAAAGACGGAAATATCGGTCTTGGATATACAAAAACGGGCTCCAGTACTTTTCCGTCGTTATATTATACAGGCAGATTGGCGAGTGATCCCCTCGGCACCATGGCTTTTGGAGAAAATTTGGTGATAGCTGGAACTACCTCCGTGACTGCAAATGATCGATATGGAGACTACGGGCAGGGCGTAACTGACCCGTCAGACGATAAAACATTTTGGGTAACTTCTGAATATTCTGGAGACCCAGATCGTCGTGTTCGAATCTATTCGTATAAAATTGAAGCATCGGCACCAGAAATTAGTTTTGCTAGTGTCACAGGAAGTGCCAACGAAAGTGATACTGCTTGTTTTACTGATATTGATATTCCATTAACCATTGGGTTAGCACCATCTCAAGACGCCACCGTGAACTTTACAGTGAATGGCTCAAGTACGGCTACTACAGATGAAGACTTTGAATTATTAACGAATAGTGTAGTCTTTTTAGCAGGTGAAACGAATAGCCAGGTGATGACCTTGCGAATTTTTCATGATGGTCTTGTAGAAGCAAATGAAAACATTATTGTAGATTTTACGGTTTCTACGTCGGGTGACGCTACTGCAAACCCAAGCGCGAATACTCACACATTTACGATTGTTAGTACAGACAGCGCACCGTCAATTTCAACTACACAAACATTGCTTTCTAACGATTTTGAGTCAGGAACAACGGGTTGGTTGTTCGGAGACGCAGACGGAGATGGTTTTCAGTGGGCTTCTGGTATACCTCCTGGACCCCCAGCACATCTCACATCCCAAAAATTATTTTCTCAGTCTTGGACAAGTCCAAACACCATATTGTTTCCTGACAATTATGTGGGACCACCGCAAATTACAATACCAAATGGCTTAACATCTGCTACGCTTACATACGAAGTGGCTCCAGCAACATTAGTAGAATCATGGTTTGAAGAATATTATACCGTCTACTGGGCAACTGATATTTCTACGTTTGCAGCCATCAATGCGAGTCCGCAAGTAAAACCAGGGGGTATTATCAATCAAGCAGTTGAAACGGAAACAATCAATATGACTCCATATATAGGAGAAACAGGATATCTAATTTTTAGACATCACAATTGCAATGACGAAGAATATATTTCTATAGACGATGTTTTATTGGAAGGTGAATTTAATACAAATGTACAGACAGCAGTAAATACAGGTACTGCAGATCAACTAAATATTGCTGGTACAGGTACTGCATACGCTTACGATCTTAGTACAAATAATGTTATGGCAGCTATTACCAATAATCAGTCAGATGATTACGGTTGTGCTACAATTGCTGTTTCTAGAGCAGGAACAGGAGTGCAGTCGTATAATGGAAGTACAGGTGCCAATCGTGTGGCTGATAAGACTTTTAATATAGCAGCTTCTAAAACTGTGGCCTCTGGAGATACTAGTATTACGTTCTATTTTACTGAAGATGAAATTTTAGGTTGGGAAAATCTCACAGGTTTAGACAGAAATTCTGATCTATTTATCGGGCGTGGAAACGCTAGTAGTATTGCTGAAACATCGAGTACGATTATTGGAAGTTTTGGAAGTAATGTTACGGTTACAGGTAATTTTACAGGTATAGGCGGAACTTTTTACTTCGGAAGTATCAGTGCGTTTGTTTCTTCCTGTTCTGGAATTACAAAGACTTGGGATGGAACAAATTGGAGCCCTATTGGTGCCCCAACTAGTGACGATACTGTTGTAATTAATGGTGATTATAGCACAGCATTGAATGGAGACATAGAAGCCTGTACAATCAGTATCGGCGGAAGTGCGACCCTCACAGTGGGCGCCCTCAGTTATATCAGAGCTCAGGGCAACATCGACGTATTTGGCAGTTTGGTGGTAGAGCACCAGGGCAGCGTTGTGCAGGTAGACCCGCTTGCCAGCGTGAACAAGACCGGTACGGTACGTGTAGAGGTTACCACCCCGGTACTGCAGACACGCGACTTCATGGTGATGGGCAGCCCCATGGACACCGAGCAGCGCACGGGAGTCTTTGCGAGTGCCTTTTTGGTGCTGGAGCACGACCCCGACAGCTTCAACCCCAACACACACCCCAATATCCCACAGGGTGCGACGAACTTCAAGGACCTCGAGGGCGACTTCTGGAGCAGTTACGGTGGGGGCATCAACGTGGGGGAGGGCTACATCGTTCGGCCGCAGTCCGGTTACGGCGACCCCGCGAACACGACCTTCGATATGGCATACCAGTTGGGCACGCTCAACAACGGTACGGTGACCCGCCCCAAGACATATAACGCCGCGAACAGCCCATCGGGCACGCCCAACGCCTACGGGAACCCGTATGCGAGCGCGATCTCGGCAGACGATTTCCTCACCGACAACGGCCTCTCTGAACTGTACTTCTGGGAGCACCTCACCCCGCCCAGTGTGATCGTACCGGGGGAGAGCATCATGTTCGACATGGACGATGTGTCGGTGCGCAACATCGGTGGGGGCGTGGCGGCGAACAACGACGACCCGCTGAACGTACCGGGCGAGATGATCTCCACGGGACAGGGTTTTGCGATAAAGGCAACCGCCAACGGCAGCGTGAGCTTCACCAACACCATGCGGCGCACCACGGGGAACACGACACTCCGCAACACCGGTGTGAAACCCGACCGCCTTTGGCTGCACGTTGAGAGCGACAGTTACGAGCTTGCGAACAATTTATTGATAGGGTTCAATCCCGCCGCGACCGATGGTCTCGATACGGGCTACGATACGGGTCGCCTGGCCAGCAGCGTGGGGCTCTATTCGCACTTGGATACGGGCGGTGAACAACTTGCGATACAGACGCGCGGTGCCTTCCGGAGCACGGACAAGGTACAGTTGGGCTTCCAGACGCTGATCGCCGAGAGCACCCTGTATACCATCAGCCTCCCCAAGTTCGAGGGGGCGAACCTACAGGACAGGGCGATCTACCTGTGGGACAGCTACGAGGGCACGCTCACTGACCTCACCCAGGGTGATTACCAGTTCAGGGCCAACAAGACCGTGGACGACCGTAGGTTCACCGTGGTGTTCGAACAGGACACTGTGTTGGGCAACGGCAACGATGTACTGGAGAACATCAGCATGTTCCCGAACCCGACCGACGGGCAGCTGACCATCGTGGTGCCGGGTTCGACCATAGAGCGTGTGAATGTGTACGACGTACGTGGCAGGGTAGTGGCGAGCCACGGCAGTGTGGGCACGCCGCGCTATGTGCTGGACATCTCCGGACTGACTGCGGCGATGTACTTCGTGGAGGTCACGACCCCCGAGGGGAATGCCACAAGGAGAATCGTACGGGAATAGTACGAAATCTGGCAGAAAAGACAACAGGGCGTCCCGATTTGGGACGCCTTTTTTATTTCTAACAATACATTTCATCGATAAAGTTTGTTATTTGACCGATAAAAATCTACATTTAGCACCAAATCTATCCCTACACCTTAATTCTATTTATATGAAAATTAACTACTTCCCCCGATTTCGTATATCGTTTTATCTTTTAATGATACCGATATTCGTATTGCTAAGCAGCACGATGAGTGCGCAACTAGTGAAAACAAAAGCTACTGAAACTCCGTCAATCGATATCGAAAGATTACTGGAGCAACGTGCGCATCAACACTATCGCATTACCTCAGAACATACCAGTAAATTGAGTGGTATTCATCATACATATCTTAGACAGGTAATAAATGGTATTGAAGTTTTTGGTACTGAATCGAGTATCCATAAAAATGAATACGGTAAAAACAGTACAACTGCACAATCAGTTTGTTGGTGATATTTCTTCCACTGTAAGGAATTCAAGTGTAGGTGTATCTGCCATTCAAGAAGCAGTGGTATCAACGCAGAGTACTGGATATGCGCTTGCTGCCATTCAGCAAAAAGAAAATTACGGAGGTCCAAATCAAAAGGTCCTTTTCAATACTGCTGGAATTTCGGGGAGGGACATTCCTGTACAGCTAATGTATTACTACAGAGAAGGTTTCGGAACACAACTTGTGTGGGAACTTTCAATATTAGAATTGGACAGCGATAATTGGTGGAATTTCAGAGTTGATGCAGCAACGGGAGCCATTATAGATAAAGACAACTTAATGGTATCATGTAAAGAGGATGGACACAATGGTCATAAACACGATACTACTGATAAGAACTATTTTGATTTGGAAGATATTTTTTCTGTGACAAGCACTGAGGATTGTTCTGAAGAAAATGCGTTGATGATGGGGAGCTACAATGTATTTGCAATGCCTATCGAAACACCAAATCACGGAGGACGCAGCTTAGTTACTAATGCTGAAAATGCTGTGGCTTCACCATTTGGATGGCATAATGACGGTTCAACCGCTTATGATATCACATATGGAAACAATGTATATGCCCGTGAAGATAGAAATGCAAATAATTCTGGAGGCTTTTCCCTCAAGAAAATAATACGGGAATGTTAGATTTTGATTTTCCCTTAAACTTAACCTATGTAAATGCCAACGGGCAACGTTCACAGGAAGCGTCTATTACTAATTTATTTTATTGGAATAACATTATACATGATGTAACTTATCATTATGGTTTTGATGAACCTGCGGGAAATTTTCAATGGGATAATAATGGAAACGGTGGTGCTGGCGGAGATCTTGTGATTGCAGAAGCACAAGATGGTTCTGGTACCTGTAACGCTAATTTTGGAACTCCCTCTGACGGTGGCATACCATTAATGCAAATGTATGTTTGTGGAGATCGTGATGGTTCTCTAGACAACGGGGTTGTAATTCATGAATATGGTCATGGGATATCAAATCGGCTTACAGGTGGTGCGGCTAATGCGAGCGCACTTCAAAATATTGAGCAAATGGGGGAAGGATGGAGCGATTATTTCGGGCTCATGCTCACCATGGAACCAGGTGACCAAGGTACCGACCAACGCGGAATTGGAACATGGCTTACAGGAGAAGATGCTACAGGTACAGGAATTAGAACCTTTCCGTATAGCACCGATTTTGGAGTAAATTCACTTACCTATGATGATATTAACACAGAACCGCAACCCCACGGAGTAGGAACCGTGTGGGCAAGTATGCTGTGGGATATGACTTGGCTTATGATTGATGCACATGGTTATAGTACAGACCTTTATACTGTAACAGGCGATGAAAATATAGACGCAGGAAATGTTCAAGCCCTTGCCATTGTAATGGAAGGTTTGAAATTACAAGGAGCAAGTCCAGGTTTGAAGATGGTCGTGATGCAATCTTATTGGCAGATATGAACATTTATGGAGGTGCAAATCAATGTTATATTTGGGAAGCATTTGCCAAAAGAGGAATGGGAGCGAGCGCAAGTCAAGGATCTAGTGCCAGTACAACCGATGGTACTCCAGCATTCGATTTGCCATCTAATATTGGTGGCTTCGAAAATTCTATAGACACTGCTTGTCTTAATGGCGGAACCATTACAGGGGTAACTGGAGGTTTTCCTTCTGGTGGAACTTACGCGGGTCCGGGTGTTACAAACACCGCGGGGAATACTTATAGTTTTAATCCGTTAACTGCAGGAGTTGGTACACATACCATCACCTATACCGTTAATGATTTTTGCAATAATAATAGCAGCACTGTTTTTTCGCAAACCGTAATGGTGCAAGATGATGTATTGGCATTGAGTTGCCCTGCAGATTTGTTTGTAGAATCTGACAGTCATGATGCATGTAATGCTGTGGTTGTTTTTGAATATCCACGGGCCGAAGGCGATTTGTGTAATAGTACATCAGTACCCGTTTCACAAAACACAGTCTCAAGTATTGGTGCCGCATTAGATTGTACCGATACGCCTTCTGGGCATATTCGTACGTTCGATTTGGCTACGGAAGGCGTCACACGTGATTATACAATCGATGGTATTGATGTGGCCATTAATTCAAATGCTGGAATTGCGCCAATAACAGTGAACATTTATCTCGGAAGTCAGTTGTCTGGAGGTGTTGTTGGAGAACGAGTTCCCTTATCTGGAGCTGTAGACCCGTATGCTTCTACAACGTCTTTGGTTCCTGCAGGTTCTGGTTTTACCCACACGGTTCCAATTGAGGTTTTCTTACCGGCCAATACTGTATTTCATGTGGAAGTAATTACACCATCATCCCGTAATAGTATGCTTGGTTATAATGATGCAGGCGGCGGATCGGCAAATGAAACAGCAACTGGTTATATTAATTGTGTGGGTGCAAATTATGTGGCGGTGAATGCTACTTCCTTTTCAGATTTGGCAGCACTTATCGAAGTGAGCGGTACCGAAAGCAACGAGTACACAACGGTACAAACGGCAGGGCAAGCGCCCGGAACAGTATTCACCGCAGGAACAACTACCAATTCTTTTGAAACTACCGCCCAAAGTGGAGGCAGTACTACTTGTTCTTTTGATGTTGTTGTAAAAGGAAAAACTACTATTTTCTCTGGTGGTGTATGGAGTCCTGTAGTTCCTGGAGTTGGATCGAATGCTAAATTTAGTGATGATTATGCAACTGCCATAGAAGGGAATATTGACGTATGTTCTTGTGAAATAGATGCAGGTGCCACCGTAACAGTGGGCGCGGGTGAATTTATAAATAGCTACGGCAACATCGACGTATCTGGCAGTCTGGTGGTAGAGCACCAGGGCAGCGTTGTGCAGGTGGACCCGCTTGCCAGCGTGAACAAGACCGGTACGGTACGTGTAGAGGTTACCACCCCGGTACTGCAGACGCGCGACTTCATGGTGATGGGCAGCCCCATGGACACCGAGCAGCGCACGGGAGTCTTTGCGAGTGCCTTTTTGGTGCTGGAGCATGACCCCGACAGCTTCAACCCCAACACACACCCCAATATCCCACAGGGTGCGACGAACTTCAAGGACCTCGAGGGCGACTTCTGGAGCAGTTACGGTGGGGGCATCAACGTGGGGGAGGGCTACATCGTTCGGCCGCAGTCCGGCTACGGCGACCCGGCGAACACGACCTTCGATATGGCATACCAGTTGGGCACGCTCAACAACGGTACGGTGACCCGCCCCAAGACATATAACGCCGCGAACAGCCCATCGGGCACGCCCAACGCCTACGGGAACCCGTATGCGAGCGCGATCTCGGCAGACGATTTCCTCACCGACAACGGCCTCTCTGAACTGTACTTCTGGGAGCACCTCACCCCGCCCAGTGTGATCGTACCGGGGGAGAGCATCATGTTCGACATGGACGATGTGTCGGTGCGTAACATCGGTGGGGGCGTGGCGGCGAACAACGACGACCCGCTGAACGTACCGGGCGAGATGATCTCCACGGGACAGGGCTTTGCGATAAAGGCAACCGCCAACGGCAGCGTGAGCTTCACCAACACCATGCGGCGCACCACGGGGAACACGACACTCCGCAACACCGGTGTGAAACCCGACCGCCTTTGGCTGCACGTTGAGAGCGACAGTTACGAGCTTGCGAACAATTTATTGATAGGGTTCAATCCCGCCGCGACCGATGGTCTCGATACGGGCTACGATACGGGCCGCCTGGCCAGCAGCGTGGGGCTCTATTCGCACTTGGATACGGGCGATGAGCAACTTGCGATACAGACGCGCGGCGCTTTCCAGAGCACGGACAAGGTACAGGTGGGCTTCCAGACGCTGATCGCCGAGAGCACCCTGTATACCATCAGCCTCCCCAAGTTCGAGGGGGCGAACCTACAGGACAGGGCAATCTACCTGTGGGACAGCTACGAGGGCACGCTCACTGACCTCACCCAGGGTGATTACCAGTTCAGGGCCAACAAGACCGTGGACGACCGCAGGTTCACCGTGGTGTTCGAACAGGACACGGTGCTGGGCAACGGCAACGATGTACTGGAGAACATCAGCATGTTCCCGAACCCGACCGACGGGCAGCTGACCATCGTGGTGCCCGGTTCGACGATCGAGCGTGTGAATGTGTACGACGTACGTGGCAGGGTAGTGGCGAGCCACGGCAGTGTGGGCACGCCGCGCTATGTGCTGGACATCTCCGGACTGACTGCGGCGATGTACTTCGTGGAGGTAACGACCCCCGAGGGGAATGCCACAAGGAGAATCGTACGGGAATAGTACAAAATCTGGCAGAAAAGACAACAGGGCGTCCCGATTCGGGACGCCCTTTTTTTTAAAAGAGAAATATTTATGTTCCTTTTCAGTTAATTATATATGCGAAAGGTAGTTGGCATTCTTTTTATCTTGGGCCTGTTCTTTTATTTTGTGTTTACAAAGAAAGGATCGTGGTTCAAAATGCTGCGTTTAGTTATTTGGTGGAACCTAGCCTGATAAAGGAGAACGGCATGACCATTTCTGAACGCGTTTTGCCGCCAGAAAATTTCCGCAGAAACAATATCCTGACAATTCATTTTCAGCTTACATTCAAAATATCCTTTGTTGGCGTATGGCGCTAAGGTTGTTAACTACGACGGGAATGATTATAGCTACCAGCAAGGGCATGTGGGAGTTTTAGATGTTCCTGTTCCTGCAATGGGTTGCAGCAATGTGCAGACGCATTAATTAGATTGCGGGCCGAATATCTATGGGAGCAGGGCAGAAAGGATGAAATAGGATTTAATTTTACATCGGGTCACCACTGTTCTTGGAGAAAATATGCTGAAGGATACCGACCGAAGGTGAATGGCAATAAGGTTTCCTTTCATAAAACAGCGGCAAGCAACCATTCTAAAGAAATTTTTATAAGTACCTGAATCTTATTTATATGTATGCGGGAACCCAATCGTTGTATGATGAGTTAACCCATGTAGAAACCGCCGGCCAACTGGAGGTAGGCGACATGGTGATAAAGCCAGGTTTTCCTGGGCATATTGTGATGATTGCAGATAAAGTAATCGATGCCAACGGTAAAAATTTGTTTATTTTAGCACAGGGAAACACGCCTGCGCAAAGCATTCACGTGCTTAAAAATTTAGAAGATATGCGTATGAGTCCGTGGTACGAGTTAGAAGTGCATACCTCGCTCGAAATTCCTACCTATTACTTTAACCGAATTGAATTTGTACGTTTTAAATAATGGCTGAAGAACTCACCGAACAAGAGCTGCATAACCTAGCAATGAACATTGTGGGAGAAGATTTAAATCGAACGGATTTGAATTTTTAGGCGTTAATTCTAAATTAAAAAAGGATCCACAATTTGTAGCGCTCAAGAATAAAGATCTTCATTTGTAATTGTGCGCGCAGTGCATTATCCGCAAGACGCGAATGTATATGACCCTGTGCTGATGCAAACCATGAAGGCACATGCAGATAAATTTGAAGCGAAAACGTACTACGCTGGTGTGGGATTGGGGCATGGTACCGATTATGCCAAACCTGTGATTAAAAACGAAGATTATACCATGGTTTATAACGGACTTCAAGAAATAAATTAGCTATGAAGAAGTCACTCTTTGTTGTATTGAGCGTTCTATTGCTGAACGAGCGCCTATTGCCAAAACACATAGCGGTAATGCCTTTGGGACTACGTATAACATTCAGTATTTTTCGAATACCGATTTTGATATTGAAAAAGGATTAGACTCATTAATTGCCGTGGTTAACAAGTCTGTGAGTACCTATCTGCCAGAAAGTGATATCTCGAGAATTAACCAAGGAGATAGCTCTGTAGTTACCGATGCCATTTTTAAGGAGGTGTATCGTGTTTCTGAAAGCGTCTACCAAAACTCTAACGGCTATTTTGACCCAACGGTGGGGATTCTTCGGAATGCGTATGGCTTTGGAGACGTAGCTCCGATTACTGAAATTGACAGCACTGTATTAGATTCGCTTCGGAAATTTGTTGGCTTTAATAAAGTGAAGTTAATGGAAGACGGTACGGTGCAAAAAATGTATCCTGAAATTTACTTCGACTTTAACGCGGTGGCGAAAGGGTATGCCATTGACCTGATGGGGCGCTATTTAGAAAATCAAGGTAGTCAAGATTACATCGTTGAATTAGGAGGAGAAGTGCTCGCAATGGGTAGCAACGTAGCGAAAGGAAAACCTTGGACCGCGGGAATAGAAACTATAGATTCTGAAGTAGGTAATCGAAGTTTTTTGGCAACTGTACGGTTGTCAAATCAAGCAATGGCAGCCTCCGGGAATTACCGAAAATTCAGAATCAATCCGCGTACGGGCAAAAAATACGTTCACACCATAAACCCACTAACTGGCTTTGCCGAAGAGAGCGATGTTACCAGCGCTACGGTAATTGCCACAACCTGTGTGGTTGCAGATGCCTACGCAACTGCCTTTATGGCCATGGGTTTGGAACGTTCAAAAAAAGTATTGGCAACACTCGATACTGTAGAAGCTTACCTAACTTTTACTGATGGCAGTGAAACGCAATCTGTGTATGTAACAGAAGGGTTTTCAGAGCGCTTGCTCACTAACGCTTTAGAGTAAAATGACCTTTAAATTCTCTCGAATCTTCTAGCCGAATCCTGAACCAATAATCGCTAGACGGCATCTCATTTCCTTGGTAGGTTCCGTCCCATCCATCTGAAAATGGTGAGAGTTGTTTCAGTAATTTTCCGAATCTGTCAAAAATATAAATCTCTGCCTTTGGATATGCAGCGATGCCTTCGATTTTCCACGTATCGTGGAAACCATCTTGATTGGGTGTGAGCACCCTAGGATAATCTATAAGTAAGACCTGATCTGTGACCGTTCCGCAACCATTCTTATCGCGAACATAGATAATATGTTCTCCAAAGGGCGGATTCTCAAACACATTGCTATCTTGAAAGATGATAGGCGTATCTAGCGCGTACTCATAATCGCCAGGACCTTCTACTTCTACGGTGATAGCGTTATTCGGGTAGTTTATATCGATTACGGTAATTTCAATTATGGTAGCAACATCAGACGGAAGTACTTCAGTAGTCACACTGTTATCACACCCGAACTCGTTGGTTACAGTTACGGTGTACTCGCCCGGTTCATTGATGAATATGGTATTTAAATCGGTGCCTTCTTCACCCGTACTCCAACTGTAATATTCGAAGCCCTCTTCTACGGAAATAGCTACAGGTTCTGTAGTGTTTAAACAAAAATAATAAGGCTCTTCTGTAAAAGTAGGCACTGGTTTTGGACGTACCACCAACTGCAGTTCTGTTTCGTCTATACAGCCCGTGGTTATCTCAAACAAGGCGACGTAAATTGTCTGTGGGTTTGATGTATTGGTGTAGGGTGTAGTAATGCGGTTGGTGTCATTTTCACGATCGGCAATCGTTTCATAATAGCGTACTTCAAATTGATTTGATGGTAATGTGCCTAGAATTTCAGCATTCTTTTCAGTTAAGTTGAAAATACCATTACCGTCAAAATCATCATCACAAATCAAAAAGTCGGTGGGTGCCGTAGCTAATTGAATGACATTCACCTGAACAAAAAAGGAGACAATGCTATAACAATCTGAAAACACAGGATCGGTAACTCTTACAAATACCTCTTCGGGTGTTTCGGTAATGTTAATAATTGGTCCCACACTGTTGGTATTTTGGATGGCATCTGTATTTGAAAGGTGATAGGTGAATATATAGTCATCTGGATTGCTAATCACAAGTGGTTTGATAGTGTCTAAATCGTATTCTTCTGAAGTGTTATAACTACAAACAGCAATATCTCCAGGATCGGTAAGGTTCGGATTTCCAGTTTCAATGGTAAAGCTGGTATAATCACTACAGCCATTTTGGCCTTCAATTCTGGCATAGATGGTCTGCGGATTCGAAATATTGGTGTATGGAGAATTGATGCTATTAATACCAATGTTAGCATCATTCAAATTAAGGTGGAAGGTAACCGTAGTATTGGTTTGGGAGCCTGCAATCTGCGGAATGAGCGCATCTAGATCGAATTCTGTAAATCCGTCAGGATTTCCGTCGGCGTCACAATTACTGATGTCGCTTACTTCATTTGCGGTAACACCCACAGGTAATCCTGCTGTTCCCGTATAGTTGAATAAAAATCCGCCAGCACCTACGGCGCGATCTATAAGAAGGTAATACACATCGCCGGCTTGGGCTTCAATAAACTTGAGATATCCGTTGCCATCAGGTCCTGGCCCTTCGGTTAGATCAGTTTCAGTCATGTTCAGTCCTGTTTCGGCAGGAACTCCTGCTTCTTGCGGATTCGTACTAGAACATCGAATAGGGTCACCAAGCGTAGTGCACGTTACGCTAGGGCCGTAGATAGCAAAATCGAAATCGGCCTCACCGTCGTTAGAAATAATATCGAACGTAAAATTACCATCAGATACTACGTTCAGTTCTAGCCAAATGGTATTATTATCGAATGAATAGCAACTTGGTTGTGTGTTTCCGGGCAATGCAAATTCGTTGTTCCCTACTCCTGACGGCTCTAAGCCTAAACTGGTAGTTCCGCAGACTACAAGGGCAAATTCGCAATCGTTGGGGTTTTGGGAAAAAAGAAAAGAGGAGTACGTAAAATAAGTAGGGCAATAAGTGTTCTCATAAAGCTATTTGTGGGCAATGGGTATTCGTTCGTTTTTGGGTAACCTAAAGGTTTCTATTTCAGCTTCCGTGAGCTGTTGGGTGTAATTTAGGGCTTCGACTTTAAATCCGATCGATGCTAATTTTTCAAAATAATCCATGCCGTATACGCGCACATGGTCGTATTGGCCAAAGATAGCCGCCCGCTCTTTTGGGTCTGTAATGCTATCATCTTCAAAGGTGGTCGAACGGTTACGATCGTAAGGTACTTGTAAAATGGCTGTACCACCCGGGGCTAGTACTCGATAGAGTTCTTGCATGGCTTTGGTATCGTCTGGGATATGTTCGAGCACGTGGTTGCAAATAATAAAATCGAATGTATTGTCATCAAACGGAAGATTACAGATATCAGCTTTTACATCGGCAATGGGTGAATTAAGATCTGTTGTGGTGTAGTTGATGTTTTTTAGCCTTCGGAAACGTTTCAAGAATGCCTGTTCTGGCGCAAAGTGCAACACTTTCAAATTTTCAGTAAAAAAGGAAGTCTCTCTGGTTAAGTATAGCCAAAACAAACGGTGGCGTTCTAATGAAAGCGTACCTGGAGCCAACACATTTTCACGAACCCGTTCGTAGCCATACGGTAGGAACTTTCGGTACGAATTACCATCGATGGGATCTGTATACCTGTCTCCCCGTAAGAAAAATGCTACGATAGGGCGTACCGCATAGCTAAGCCGAATTAGGAGGGGCCGTGGAATTAAATTCAGGAAAAATTTAAAAAGTTTGTTCAAGGGCTTATTATTGCTCAGCGGCTTGTGCGCTAAAGTTTCCGCAGTGGTTTATCGTAGCAGTTAAAACCGAAATTCATCTTCTTCATCACTTTCAATCCCGAGTGCTTCATACACATAATCGAATGTTGAAAGTAATTTAGGCTTTCCATCTACCAGGGCAACGTCGTGTTCAAAATGTGCACTTGGTTTTCCGTCGCGAGTTACAATGGTCCAGCCATCCTTTAGTTGGCTCACGCGATGCGTTCCTAGGTTAATCATAGGCTCTATGGCAATGGTCATGCCTTCGATAAATTTTTTGCCTCGGCCTCGTTTTCCGTAATTTGGAATTTCTGGATCTTCATGCAGTTTAGTGCCTAAGCCATGCCCCACCAATTCTCGAACCACCCCGTAGCCGTGTCCTTCGCAAAAGTTTTGGATGGCATACCCGATATCCCCAACGCGATTTCCGTGTTTAAATTCGCGAATACCCAAGTAAAGCGATTGTTTGGTTACGTCTAGTAGTTTTTTAGTCTCGTCGGCTACTTCTCCTACCTCAAAAGTATAGGCGTGATCCCCGTAGAATCCTCCTTTAATGGCGCCACAATCTATAGCTACAATATCGCCTTCTCGCAATGGCACATCGGTGGGTAATCCATGCACAACGGCCTCATTAACACTAGTAAGGAGTGTTGATGGGCAATCGTACAGACCTAAGAAACCTGGTACTGCATCTTGCGCTCGTATAAATTCTTCGGCCATGGTGTTTAAGGTGTTGGTGGTAACCCCTGGTTTTACTTCTTTGGCGAGCATTCCTAAGGTTTTTGAAACAACGAGGGCTGCTTCTCGCATCAAGGCTATTTCTTCAGATGTTTTGGGTATAATCATACAATTCATTTAGAGGCCAAACCAGCCTTTTTCTTTTTCTTCGGAAGTGGGGCATTCTCACCAACCAGCTCCTGATAAATTTCTCCCCAACCCATTAATCCACCTACATTTCGGTCGTCTATGAATAGGTCGGCGTTGATTTTCCGACTGTATTTTATATCAAAATCTTCTTCTGGGAAACTTTTGTTCACCGCATAAAAGGTAATGCCATTTTCTTTACAAAAAGCGACTGCTTCGTCTAGTGCCTTCCCGTACCGATACGTCCAAAGTATCAATCGGTGCCCTTTATCTTGCAATTTTTTAAGGGTATCGAAGGCGAAGAGCTGTGGCTTTCCAATGTCTGGATAAGCGTCTTCTACGATGGTACCGTCAAAATCTACCGCAATGGTGTAGGTGTCTTTCATCAAACTCTGATTTGGACCGCAAAAGTACAAAGAAATCTGCGTTATTCTGCATAGGCCGGAGTGTAGTCTTTACCCTCTAAAATTGTGAGCATATCTTGCTCTAAAGTACCGTGTGCGTATTCTACAATACGATTTAATGTATCGCCATCTCGAATAAAGATAATCGTAGGCACGTACTCAATATTGTGACCTTTTTCCAGACCGTTTGGGGTGTCTTTGTCATGCGAAACGGCCACCAATTCTAGACGGTCGTAGTTGTAATCTGTCGCATCTAATATTTTGTATAAGGCTGGTACTTCACGTTGGCTATCTTCACACCATGTGCCCATAAATACATTAATTTTTATATCAGCCAGTAACGGCTTAAGTTTGTCGATTGCCGTACTGTCTAGGTTATGCTCTTTTTGGGAAGTTGCAAACCAATCTGAATAAGGTTCAGCGTTTAGCCCTTTTCGGTTGATGGTTCCCAACAGCATCATCCCGCCGTCTATGGTGTCTTTTACTTCGTGATTTATTTCTTTTGAAAGCGTCTCGGTATTGTTTTCTTCGGAAATTTCCGAAGACATCGATTCTGAATTATTTTTACATGCAATGAGCACGATGGTGCAAAGTAGGGTTAAAAAGTATTTCATTTAGTTTCAGGTATTAATGAATGTTGTGTCATGGCGTTCGGTTTTTCGATTCCCATGAGGTGCAAAATGGTAGGGGCTATATCGCCTAGAATACCATTGTCAATTTGTTTTAAATTATCGTCTACCAAAATGCAAGGCACCGGATTTGTAGTGTGTGCCGTGTTGGGAGATCCATCGGGATTACGCATGGTTTCACTGTTTCCGTGGTCTGCAATGATAATAGTCGTGTAGCCTTTTTCTTTTGCGGCGTTCACGATATCTTTAGTGCATTTATCTACGGTTTCACAAGCCTTTATGGCAGCTTCTAATACCCCCGTATGGCCTACCATATCTGGATTTGCGAAGTTTAAGCAAATAAAATCGGCGGTCTGATTTTTTATTTCAGGAATGATTTTATCCCGAATGTCATAGGCACTCATCTCTGGCTGTAAGTCGTACGTGGCTACTTTGGGCGACGGACATAAAATACGTTCTTCGCCCTCGAACGGAATTTCCCTCCCACCATTAAAAAAGAACGTTACGTGTGGGTATTTTTCAGTTTCAGCAATCCGAATCTGAGTTTTACCATGTTTGGCAAGGGTTTCGCCCAGGGTATCGTTCAAATCTGCTTTGTTAAACACTACATTGATGTGCTGAAAACGATGGTCGTAATTGGTAAGTGTTACAAAGTGCAGCGGGATTTGGTGCATGCCGTATTCTTCAAAACTCTCTTGGCTCAATACTTCGGTGAGTTGTCTGCCGCGGTCTGTGCGGAAATTGAAAAAGATGACCACATCGTCTTTTTCGATGGTGGCAAGAGGCTCTCCATTCTGGGTGAGCAAGATGGGTTCGATAAATTCGTCTGTAACCCCATTTTCATAACTCTGCTGAATGCTCTGTACTGCATTTTCGGAAGGTGTTCCCTTTCCGTAGACTAACAGATCGTATGCTTTTTTGGTTCGTTCCCAACGTTTGTCACGGTCCATCGCGAAGTAACGTCCAATGACCGAAGCTAGTTTCCCGCCGGTTTTTGAAAGGTGTGTTTCTAATTCTGAAATATCCTGTGCAGCCGATTTCGGGTCTACATCGCGGCCATCGGTAAAGGCATGAACAAAGACATTGTCTACATTGGCCTCATGGGCTGCGGTGAGCAATCCTTTTAGATGGTTGAGGTGAGCGTGAACACCACCTTTGCTTACGAGCCCAATAAAATGGACTTTTTTGTTGTGTTCTTTTGCATAGCTGAAGGCATTTTTCAGCACCACTTCATCTTTTAAGGTGTTGTTTTGAAGGGCCAAGTTTATTTTGGCAAGATCTTGATAGACAATGCGCCCCGCTCCAAGATTGATATGGCCCACTTCGCTATTTCCCATCTGGCCTTCTGGAAGGCCCACGTGCATGCCGTGTGTTAGTAATTGCGAATGCGGATACGCATCATACAGTGAATCTATAAACGGCGTATGTGCTTGCGCAACGGCCGAAACTTCATTGTTTTGGGTAATTCCCCAGCCATCCAAGATTAAGAGCAAAACTTTTTTGTGCATGCGGCAAAGATAATGATTCCTTTGCTGAAGGGGAAGCGGAATGATTCGGTTTTTGAGGAGTGGGTTGATGGGGTAACTAGGGAGCAGGGAGATGGAAGCTGGATGCTGGATGCTGGAAGCTGCACTTCGACAGCACTTCGACAGCACTTCGACAGGCTCAGTGTAGCAGCTCAGTGTAACAGCTCAGTGTGACAGCTCAGTGTGACAGCTCAGTGTGACAGCTCAGTGTAACAGCTCAGTCTGACAGAAGTTGGGGGTTGGAAGCTTGGAGTTGGATGCTTGTAGGATTTGAAGAAATATTATATTCACTTAATATTCTTTAGTCCTTAGTCCTTAGTCATTAGTCGGTTGTCGGTTGTGGGTTGTCGGTTGTGGGAGTTTAAAGCTGTACCTGTTAGATTTTAGTTCTATTTTGCACTCTTTCACTACTCACTACTCACTACTCACTACTCACTACTCAGTCCACCGTGCCTCCATATTTCCGAATGCTTTCCCGAATCTGTTCCATGCGGTTGTCGGGGTCTGGGTGGGTACTTTGGAATTCTGGTACGCGGCTTGGTCCGGCAGCAGCTTTCAATATTTCCATCACGCCAATCATTTCATTGGGATTGTAACCTGCTTTTATCATAAACCGAACGCCTAAATCATCACTTTCTAATTCGTCACCCCGACCATTGGTTAATAAAGTGCTCATTCCTATTTGTGAAACAACACTTCCGGCACCGGCACCTATTTCTGCCCCTTGCGCAACAGTTTGCCACACTTGCGAATTAGCAACCCGCTCGCTACTATGTCTGCCAATTACGTGGCCAATTTCGTGCCCTAGCACACCAGCCAATTGGTCTTCATTCTGTAATTTAGAATACAATGCGTAGGTAATAAATATTTGTCCGCCAGGAAGCGCAAACGCATTAATGGTTTCGGGATCTGCCAGCAGGTGGAAATCGTATTGGTAAGGTGTTTGGGTGGCAACGGTGCTTTCAACCAATTTTTGCCCCACCATATCGATATAGTTTTGCAGTTGCTGGTTTTGATACATCCCGCCATATTCCTGAATCATCTGTGGTGCATTGGCAAGCCCGATGGCAATTTCTTCTTGGGGGTCCATGGAGAGGGCTTGGGTGGTCCCAGTATACGGGTTTTCTTCCATAGAAGAGCAATAACGTACGAGCCCGAATCCTGCAATAAGCACTCCTATCAATATCCGTATTTTCCAACTTCCTCTCATCGTGATGGTTTTAGAATATTAAAATTACGAAAATCTTAGTCAGGAAATTTAAAACAACAAGTTAAAGTAATGCTGGGTTTATGTCTAAAATGTTCTCATTACGGTATTGGGCAATAAATTCGGGTGTAAAATGTTCGGCTCCCTTAATTTTTTCCTCCAATAGAATTTGCTGTACGTCCAATTTTTTATAAGCTTGCAACATTGGTTTTGATATAGGGGCGTAGCTAAAGTGCCAAGGCTCGTATTTGAATCCGCGTCGGTTGGCATTATCTGTATACACCTCAAAAAAACCAAAGGAGTTGGCGTTTGAGTTCAACCATTCTTTCAATTTGCAGAACGGACCTTTCCCGTGGAAGAGTTCGGGTTGTAGTACACTTTTAGGACGCGGAGAAACTCCTCCGTCTATAATGTCTATATCGGTACCCCAATGGTGGCGGGAGGTTCCTGGGATGGTAGAATATTCAATAATTTTTTTGATAGCGTCGAGCGGGGCCAGCCCTTGGTTGGTAAACCGTTGGTATTTGCCTTCGAAGATTTCTTTTTGACGCTGAAAGTTTCGGTAGGCAGATACCACCTCAATGGTAATACCGTCTTTGGCAGCGGCTGCTTTCATTTTAAGGTATGCTGCCTTTGCATCTTTGTGCATTTTGGAGGTGTAGCTATCGCCCACAATGTCTGGATTCCCTTTTCCGATGAGCTGCGACCGGGAAAATGTTTGTATTTCCGAAGCAAAAGAAAGGGAAGGGAATAAGGTAATGCCCAGACCTGCAATGGCATTTAGTTTTAAAAATTGGGAACGGTTCATGGGTTAAATGTAATCAATTTGCGAGCCAGATTCAATTTCATAAGGTGCTTTTCCCTGTAAAAATACCCGCGCCGAAAGCTTACCTTTTAATATGATGGCATCCTCTTTTACTTCCAGCCAACTTCCTTCGCGCAATCCGATGACGGGAATCGTGTTTTGGGTATGGAACTCTTTGATTCGGGTTTCACGAGTTTCGCCCATGTGCGTGCTGTTTGGGTTGGGGTCTAGGTAATGCGGATTGATATTAAAACCTACCAACCCCAGTGTTTTAAAACTCGGCGGATATACGATGGGCATATCGTTCGTGGTTTGCATCGAGGGGCCGCAGATATTGCTACCTGCACTGGTTCCCAAATACGGCGTCCCGGAAAAAATTGCTTGACGAAGCGGTTGCATCAGTTTGCGAGCGTGCAATGCGTGTACCAACACAAAGGTGTTTCCGCCACCTGTAAAAATACCTTTGGCATCGGCAATGGCCGCTACTTGGTCTTCAAAGGTGTGGAGGCCTACCAATTGTTTGCCAATCTGTTGAAATGCGCTAGATGCTTTTTCGGTATAGCTATCATGGGAGATGCCACCAGGCCTTGCAAAGGGTACAAATAAAATTTCGTCTAAACCCGAGTATAACGTTTCTAACTCAGGTAGTAAATAGTCTAAATAGGATCCAGAATGAAGGGTGGAAGTACTGGCAATTATTAAATTTTTCATAAAGGTGTAATAGCGCTCAAAAGGGTTCGTCTTTCTACAAACTTACAAAGCTGGAGTTAATTATCACTTTCGGCAAAACTATAGCACATTTATTTGGTGAAAGTACGCTTCGCTTTATTTTTTCTTTTTGTTACTGCCGTTTCGCTTTCGCAGCAAACGCAGCGTATAGCAGTGGCCGGTGAAGTGATTGTCACCAAAGATGAAGACAAGGAATTGGTGAGCATTTACAATGCTTCTTCGGAAAAAGGCGTGGCAACAAATGCCGAAGGCAAGTTTACTATTGAAGTTGCACTTAACGACCGCATCGTGATCACTGCACTACAATTTCAATCGTTTACCGTTATTGTAGACGAAGAAGTGCTGAAAAACAAGCGGATGAAGATTTATTTGAATCCGTATGTAAACAAACTCGACGAGGTGTTCTTGAGCAGCTATAATCTTACGGGATATGTAGGCATCGATGCTAAAAATATTGATGTAATCGCCACCCCAGATATTAAATTGTCTTTTGATGTTGATGCCGATTTCGCACCAGACCGGTTTTCAAGAATAGAGGGCAATGTTGCACAAGAAGCATTGGGGTATAATACGCTTTCAAATGGTGTCAATATAACTGGGCTTATTGAGTTGCTCGCAAAAGCAATATTTCCGAAGAAAGATAAGTCAACTTACGTAGATCCTTTTTTAGAAGAAATGAATGTAGTAAAGCAGTTACAGGAAAAATATCCAGCCGATTTCTATGCAGAAACGTATGGGCTTCCCTTAGACAGCGTAGACGATTTTTTGCATTTTGCCGATGTAAATGCTGTAACATCACAGATGCTACAACCTGAAAACGAATTGAAATTGCTCCAAATGCTTTTGCAACAAAGTGTCATCTATAAGGAGCGATATTTAAAAGATTAGGAGACAGGATTGTAAAGGAAGTTACTTTCCCAATTGGACAACAGATGCTACAATTTTGGCATATTTTTATCAGTAATGGGCCTCGATAAAGGGGTGAAATATTTCCGATTTCAACAAAACAATCGTAACTTTAAGAGATGAAATTGTTGCTAACTTCTTGTTTATTCCTCTTAACTTTCGTGAGTTTTTCGCAAACCATTGAACGTACGTTGGTAGAAGGAACAATTTTCGTCCCTGCGGGAGACTCTGCAGATCAGGTGAGTGTGTATAATGTGTCTTCCCAAAAAGGTGCGGTAACCGATGCCGAAGGAAACTTTACGCTCGCTGTGGCAGCCAACGATAGGGTATTGATTTCTGCTTTGCAGTTTCAATCGTTTACCGTGGTGGTTGATGAAGGTGTGGTAGCCGCGAAGCAAATGCGGATTTATATGAATCCTGCCATTAACCAATTGCAAGAAGTTGTTGTGCGGCCCTACGATCTTTCCGGAAATATTAATGTAGACGTAAATCGAGTAGATGTGTATGCATCTCCCAACTGGGACCTTTCTTATGAAACGCTAGAATACGAATATGAATTTACTGAAGACAGGCAAACTTCCATAAAAGGGAATGTAGCAGAAGATGCCTTAAACAATGGCGGACTTAAAAATGGTTTCAATTTTATCTCTGTATTGGGCGTGATTGCAAACGCAATTGTCGGAAAAAAGAAAAAAGATCCGTACGTTGAAACGCCAAATTATAGTACTATTGTAAGAGCCTTGCAACAACGTTTTAGCGCCCAATATTATGCCGATACTTTTGGGATTCCGATAGAAAAAGTAGACGATTTTATCTATTTCGCACAAGAAAACGCAGTGACTCCGGAGATGTTGAAAGAAGAAAACGAAATTGAATTGCTGGCAACCTTATTTCAACAAAGTGAAGTGTATAAAGAACGTATTAGAGTTGAATAATACCCTCTTTGTTCTCATTGGGATGTTTCTATTTATTTTTGAAACTTCAGCACAGCAAAAAGAACTTCAAGGAAAAATTACCAATCCAGAAGAGGTGGAAGGCATCCATGTGTTAAACACCACGTCACGCTATAACAGTGTTACAGATGTCTTCGGAAATTTTAGCATTTCCGCCAAACCATTAGATACCTTAATTTTCTCATCAGTGCACTTTGTGCCAGAAAAGGTGGTTGTCACCGAAGAAATTCATGAACGCGGCATCTTGGTGGTGACGCTTTCAAAATTAGTGAACGAACTGGATGAAGTTTTTCTGGGGCCGAAACTTTCTGGCGATCTTGAACGTGATGTCAAGAATATTAAAGTAAAAAAGAAAATAGATTTTGACAGCCTGGGTATACCTGGGTTTAAAGGAGAACCCGAAGAAAAAATCCCTACCCTAATTGGGCAAACCATCGGGCCAACACACGTTAATATTGATGCGCTGTACAAACACCTTACAGGCTACTATAAGATGTTGCGAACAAAACGCAAATGGGAGTCTGAGAACAAAGCCGTTGCCCACATCTTATACAAATACGATGAAAATTTCTTTGAAAAGGCCTACGGAATCCCCCAGGATCGAACTTATGATTTTTTGTTGTTCTGTATGGAGACTTCAACACTTGCTACCGAATTCAGAAATGAAAGCTATGCACGTGTGCTGGATATTTTTGAACGACAATCAAAAACGTATCTTTCGCGAATTCAAGAACCCATAGAAAAAAAGGAATAATTGTTGTAACATTTAGGCCACACCCACGTCTTATCCAAACGTAATTACGATATGAAGTTTTTAAAAATTGCCATACTTTTGGCGCTGTTTCCTTTGGTTACGGCTTCTGCCGACCATAAATTCTACGTGAGTATCACCAACATAGAATATGCCCCAAAGCAGGAAAGTCTGCAGATAATCACCAAGATTTTTTTAGATGACCTTGAAGCGGCCCTAGAAACCCGTTATGGTAAAAAACTAAAGTTTAATTCTACCAAAGAAACGGAAGCCGCCGAGAATCTTTTGAAAGAATATTTATTTCAGAAATTTAAGATACATGTAAATGGAACGCCTGTTTCCTATACGTACATCGGAAAAGAATACGACATCGACGTCGTAAAATGTTACCTCGAAGTAACCAATGTGAAGAAACTTTCAACTTTAGAAATTGAAAACAAAGTTTTGCACGATATGTTCGATGAACAACAGAATATTATACACGTAAAAAAGAACAAAAAAAGACGCAGCTTAGTGCTTGAAAAAGAAAATCCTAAAGGATTGTTAAACTTCAGCGACTAGCCCGCGTAAAACCTTTATAACAAGTATTTTTAGACCAATCAAAATCAATTTAATTTACACATTCATGAAACTAGTAAAATATCTTTCCCTAGTAGCACTGCTTTTAGCTTCTGGAATGTCGTTTGCGCAAGATGCCGACGGTGAAACTAAAGAAGCAAGAAAGCCTGGACACTACAACAATAACCGCTTTAAACAACTCTATGAAGAGTTCTCTACCCCTAATATGTACCGTTCTCCAAACGGAGCTCCGGGTCCTGCGTACTACCAGCAACAGGCCGATTATGAAATGAACATCATTTTAGATGATAAAGCATCAAAATTATACGGTACTGAAACTATTACATACACCAACAATTCACCAGACGAGTTGGAATATCTTTGGGTACAATTAGATCAAAATGTACGTGCAAAGGATTCTAAATCGCCTTTAATCGAATCGAGTGGTGCTGCACCAGCAGAGTTGGCTTCAAGTTTTGTTGGAAAATACATGGGTGCTGGATTTGATGGCGGATTTAAAATTGATTACGTAAAAGATAAATCTGGAAAACCACTTCCACATACTATAAATCGCACGATGATGCGTGTTGAAATGCCCGAGAATTTAGAAACGGGTGAGTCGTTTACATTTTCGATTAAGTGGTGGTACAATATTCCAGACCACACTGTAGACCGTGCCCGCAGTGGGTATGAAGTTTTTGAAGATGGAAACAAAGGGTATGTAATTGCTCAATTCTATCCGCGAATGGCTGTGTATAGCGATGTGGAAGGATGGCAAAACAGTCAGTTCTGGGGGCGTGATGAATTTGCGCTGCCTTTTGGAGATTTTGATGTAAGTATTACCGTACCGGCAGACCATGTGTTAGATGCAACTGGAGAATTGTTGAATAGAAAAGACGTTTTCAGTAAAACCATGATGAACCGCTACGAGCAAGCTAAAAAAGAATATAAAGAGCCGGTTCAAATTGTTACCGAAGCCGAGGCAGAAGCTGCTTCTAAAGGCTTTGCCACTGGAACCAAAACTTGGAAATTTAAAGCTGAAATGGTTCGTGACTACGGATTTGCGACCTCGCGTCGATTTATGTGGGACATGATGGCCGTGAAAATTGGAAATCGTGATGTGATGGCAGTTTCTGTGTATCCGCCAGAAGGAAATCCGTTATGGTCAGATTGGTCTACGAAAGTAGTGGCAAGTACGTTAGAAACCTACTCGCGTATGGCATTCGATTACCCATACCACAAGGCAATTAGTGTACACGCGAAAAACCAAGGTATGGAGTACCCTATGATTTGCTGGAACTACGGAAGACCAGACAAAGACGGAAATTACAGTGAGCGCACCAAATACGGAATGTTCGGGGTGATTATCCATGAAGTGGGACATAACTACTACCCAATGATTGTAAATAGTGATGAGCGCCAATGGACATGGATGGACGAAGGAATTAACACCTTTGTACAGTATGTGGCCGAGCAAGATTTTGGAGAAAAATATCCAGAAGCAATCGCACCAAATAAAAAGTATCCTTCGCGTCGTGGACCTGCTAAGAACATCGTAGACTATATGGCAGGAGACCAAGATCGTAGAGCACCCATTATGACGAAAGGTTTAAACACCTATAGTTTTGGCGCAAATGCTTATTCAAAACCAGCTACGGGATTGAATATCTTACGTGAAACTATTATGGGGCGTGAGTTGTTCGACTATGCTTTTAAAACGTATTCACAACGTTGGATGTTTAAGCACCCAACGCCAGAAGATTTCTTCCGTACTATGGAAGATGCTTCGGCTGTAGACTTAGATTGGTTTTGGAGATCGTGGTTTTACACTACAGATTATACTGATATTGGTGTGAAAGATGTGAAGAAATTCTACGTCACTAGCAAAATGAACAAAGAAGTGAAAGAAATGATGGAAGCACGCGGAATGAAAGAAAGCGACTTGCCGCCATTGGTGTATCTAGTTGAAGAAGGTAGTGAAGATTTTGATCCGAGTATGAAGAATGCTACACTAGATGATGTAACGACGGTACAAGAATTTATAATGGACAATGTTCCAGCTGCAGATAGAGCTGCTATGAAGAGTCCTAATTATTTCTATGAAGTTACTTTCGAGAAACCAGGAGGAATCCCGATGCCTATTATTGCTGAGGTTACCTACAGCGATGGAACAACAGAGCGGTATACCTACCCAGCCCAAATTTGGAGATTGAATGATGCGGAAGTTGGAAAAGTAATCGCTTCTGAAAAGGAAATTACCAAAATCGTGGTAGATCCAGATGAAGAAACGGCAGATATTGACACTACAAATAATACATGGCCTAAACTTAAAAAGTTAGGTGAGTTCAATAAGTTTAAAGAAGAAGTGAAAGGCGACAAGTAAGCATTCACCCAATTTATTGAAAAAGCCTCTTTCATTTTGGAAGGGGCTTTTTTTTGTTATTTAGAATTTGATTGTTGCGCTAATAGAATTTGTATCTTTGTACCATGCAAATGGCCATACTTCCTTTATTTATCAGCGGCGGCGAAATAGCTTTTATACTATTTATCGTGCTAATGGTATTTGGTGCCGATAAGGTGCCAGAAATTGCCCGTGGCCTCGGGAAGGGCATGCGGCAAATAAAAGATGCCACGAACGATATTAAATCTGAAATCACTAAAAGCGCAGAAGAACACGGAGTAGATATTACCCATGACGTGCGTAATGAGATAGATAAGGTGAAGGAAGATGTAAACGAAATCACAGGCCCCATTAAACGGAAATTCTAATGCTTCAAACTCTCAAAGAATGGGACAGAGAACTTTTTGTCTGGCTCAATAGTTTGGGTATTGAACGCTTTGATAGCTTTTGGATTTTTGTTACCCAAATAGAAAGCTGGATTCCGTTGTTTATTTTATTTTTTGTGCTCTTTTTCCATTTCTATGGCATAAAAAGAGGGTTTCTGCTCATTATTTTCACCATCATTTCATTCATGGTGACCCTTACCTTTACAAATTTGGTCAAAGAATACGTCGCCCGCCTACGCCCCAATAATGTAGAAGCCTTGGCCGAGGTGATTCGGATTTTACAGAAACCAACCAATTATAGTTTTTTCTCTGGGCACGCATCGTCCAGTTTTACAGTGACTACCTTTGTGGTGTTAGCAATTCGCGATCATACCAAATGGATCTATCTGGCTTTTCTTTGGCCTTTAATATTTGTGTTGAGCCGAATTTATGTAGGTGTACATTACCCCAGCGACATCTTTGTGGGGGCCTTGGTAGGGACCACTATCGCGCTTATCATATTTCAACTAGCTAAAAATGTACTGCAAAAAATAAATTCCCGTCAGCCCGAAAAGGTGTAGACTAGCTACTATTTCGAATTTATTCAATAACGTTTACTTCTAGTATTCGAACATCTTTCAAAGGGCGATCTAAAGGGCTTGTAGGTGCCTTCGCAATCGAATCGATAACTTCTAAACCGGAAATAACCTCACCGTATACCGTATAGTTTTGATCTAAATGTGGTGTGCCACCAATAGTTTTGTAGACATCTCGCTGATACGCCGGAATAGTATAAGGCGCAAAGTCTTTTTCAACTTTTGCCATTTCCCAAATTCGATTTCCAAAATCGTTGTATTTCTCAAAATCGCCCATGCTCATCGCATTTTCAAGCGAATCTAACAACGCAATTTTAATGGGTTTCATTTCAAAATAACGAGCTGCTTTCATTTTATTGATGCGTTCCTCGGCAAGATTCAGCAGGCTGTCGTTAAAAACTTTTCCTTGTACAATATAGAACTGCATGGCACTCGAAGCACGTTCAGGATTGTTATCTCGAGCAGCAGCCAACACTCCTTTTTTATGAAAGAGCGAATCGTTAAATTCTGCTTGTACCAAGTAAGGTGCATCACCATCTCCTAACGTATCTGTGCTAGTTGCTTTTTTACTATCGGGATCTCCCGCCTGTATCATAAAGGTATTGATTACCCTATGGAATAAGAGGCTATCATAGGCTTTGTTTTTAGCAAGATTGAGAAAGTTATCACGGTGTAGTGGGGTCTCGTCATACAATTCAATCTGCATGGTGCCATAGTTGGTCACCATTTCTACCTGTGTTCGTTCTTTTTCTGAAACTTTAGGGGATTCTTTCGTATTGCTACAAGCCAATAACAAAGCAATTAATAAGATGGCGCTAACATGGGTGATGGTTGGTTTCATACGAAGTTCTTTAAGGTTGTTTTTTTAAGTGAAAGCATTCTTTATTAGTTAGTCATATTTTTGTGTGAATACTATAAAGATGAGTATCGCGATACCAATGGAAACAACAAGAAAAACAGCTTCGAAACGTCGCTTTCGCTTTGCTTTTTTCTGAATATCAGCCTTTACTTTTTCAACAGTTGCAGTATCAATATTCTCAAATTGAACACCACCCTCCATATTTCGAGTTACATCACTTCCCGACAAACGGTTTCCTTTTCGTCTCCGTAGATCCTTCGTTCTTTGGTTGTGGGCATTCAATCTTCCCTCGGTCATACTTCTCGTATTTAGACATACATTTTTTACACCACTCTAGAAATCGTCAAGCCATCGCGAATAGGTAACACTACTGTTTCTAGCTTTGGGTGTTCGTTTAATAGGCGGTTGTATTCTAAAAGCGCCTTTGTATCTACGTCATCTGCAGCTACGGCTTCCACTACTTTTCCGCTCCACAGCACATTGTCACTCAATAATACGGCGCCAGTGTTAAGTTTAGGAATCAATAGTTCTAAATAATTTGGGTAATTCCGCTTGTCAGCATCTATAAAAACGATGTCGAAATCATGTGTTAAGGTGGGAATAATGTCTAGTGCGTTACCTGTGTGCTGTATGATATTTTCAGCATAGTTCGAAGCGTCAAAATACTTTCGCTGTAGGTCGTACAATTCTTCATTCACATCAATCGTGTGCAACGCGCCATCATTTTGCATGCCCTCTGCCAAACACAACGCCGAATAGCCTGTATAAGTGCCAATTTCAAGAATGTTTTTTGGTCGTATCAGTTTAGAGAGCATGCTCAAAACCCGTCCTTGTAAATGACCACTCAACATGCGCGGGGCCAATACTTTTTGCCATGTTTCCCTGGTTAACTGTTGCAACAGTTCGGGCTCGGGCTGTGAATGGGCCACTACGTAAGCATCTATTTTTTCAGGTAGAAAGTCCAATAAGGTGTAGGTTTTAAGAGTTTATGATGCACCAGTTATCCTGTTTACTAACTTTTTCTTAGCGTCTTCATTATCGCCACACAGCCATTGTATAACATTTTCTTCCCACATCTTATCTGCATCCTCGTCTGTGATAATCTTACGATCTTTTGCTAAGTCTAAAATTTTTCCGGGATAAGACGATTGCACAACGCTTTCCATTTCACCCAAGGGGTACGGATCGTCAAGCCCCACCAATACTTGCTGCACACCTTGATTTTTAACTAATAAATCTAACGAGCCAGTATCATGAACTAAAGTATCGAAGAAAATATTCTTATGTCCAACAGCTTTCCGCGGATGCGTTTTTCCTTCAAAAAGATCGGGTCTGCCATCAAATCCTTGAATTCTGCGTCCTAAATTCATCTGGGCTAATTGACCGCCGTGTGCAAAACAGGTTCGCATACCCGGATATTTATCGGCATAACCGTTCAGCGTTAAAAAATGATATGCATCTGCACATTGGGCCAACATCCAGATAAGGTGAAAACGCCACGCGGTATTTTCTAATTTTATAAATTTTTCTCCATCGTAGGGGTGAATCTCAACGGCAAGATTGTACTTGCTGGCGAGTTCAAAAATGGGTTCGTTTTCTTCGTCAAAAATACAGCGCCAAGTACCAATAGTGTCCATATAATGGGTTGGCAAACACAATAATTGCATGCCCAATACTTCCACACAGCGCTCAATTTCCCAAAGGGCACCACGTATAAAACCAGGATGAATTACAAATCCGCATGTAAACTTCGACGGATTCTCCTTCTGTACTTTTGCATTAAAATCGTTCTGAAACCGCAACGCCTGTTTCATTTCTTCCAAGCGTAACCCATTTCCGTAGAGCTGTGAAAGGTTGAGCACCACAGCATGGTCAATTTTATATTTCTCCATCCAAGCTAACTTTTCATCTAGAAAAAAGCTAGAATCAGTCACAGGGCGGCTCCAATCTTTCTGAAGCATAAATTTTCGGTCTTTATCGACCCAAAAAATACCCTTGTCCTGCATGAATTGCGGAATCTCTTCTGGATAGGGGAGTAGGTGTGAATGCCCGTTAATACGTAATTTTCTATCTGCCATGTTGTAAGTTAGTTTTTTTTGGCGGGCTCCCGCCGTGGCGGGACCAGGCTATCACGGGTACACGCCTGCCAGCTGTAGCCATTGGCAGGGGCGGGGTACCTTCGTTCTATCCTTGCCCGAGCTTTCTTGTTCGTTGCATTGTTGCAAGAAAGGGAAAAGATACAATAATTGTAAGTAAAAACGATAGGTTCAAAAAGTGGGTTACAAACTTTTCGTTCGGCCCCCGTCTACAGGTAAATTAATACCATTAATGTAGCTTGCAGCTTCGGTAGCCAAGAATGCTACGGCGTTTGCGATTTCACCAGGTTGTGCAAAGCGTTTTGCCGGTACCAAAGATTGCATCCATTTGCTGGCCTCTTCTTTCGATTTTCCAGTTCTGTCGGCAGCTTTGTCTATGATGTCTGCCAATCTATCGGTGGTCGTAAAACCTGGCAATACATTGTTCACGGTAATACCGTATTGACCTAATTCGTTAGCAAGGGTCTTACTCCAATTGGCCACAGCTCCGCGAATGGTATTGCTTACGCCCAAACCATCAATAGGTTGTTTTACCGAAGTGGAAATAATATTTATGATTCTACCATAATCGGCTTCTTTCATTCCAGGAACCAGCGCCTGCACCAAAATTTGGTTGCAGATTACATGTTGCGAAAATGCCTTGGTAAATTCGTCAGTGTCGGCTTCAAAAATAGGTCCGCCCTTCGGGCCACCAGTATTATTCACCAAAATATGCCAGATTTTGCGCTCCTTGGCAATTGCGACCTTCTCCCGAACGTCATCCGGATTGCTAAAGTCTGCCACAAAGTAATTGTGTTTTTGGCCTTGCTCGTGGTGTAATTCGATGAGGGTCTCTTTCAACTTTTCTTCATTTCGAGCTACAAGGGTTACGGTTGCACCCATTTTTGCCAGTTGTTTAGCAACTGCTTTACCGATGCCTGCGGTACTTCCGCAGACCAATGCATTTTTGTTGGTTAAATCTATATTCATGGTGTTGTTGTCTTATTTGTGAAGGTTAATCTAATAAAAATCATGAAGTAACCAAATCTTTATGAATTGTTTAGGATTCTTCAATTTTTTAACCACCCCGCTTTTCAGGTATCCTATGTCTTCCTCTCTCCCAATGCTTATTGGGATCGTCGTAGACAAGTTGGAGGTGGGGACTAAGTGGTGATGGCAAAGTTATTTGATATTTCGGTTAACACTTGTTCGATACTATCTTTTATAGCTGAATTTTGAAAGCGGATAACTGTAAAGCCCTTATCCACTAAAAATCTCTGACGCTCAAAATCATGGTTTTGGTTAACAGTGTTATTGTGAACGCCTCCGTCTAATTCAATAATAAGTTTCTCAGAAGGACAATAAAAGTCTACTATATAATTTGCGATACTATGCTGTCGTCTGAATTTTCTGCCTTCTAATTGTGAATTCTTTATAAAATTCCACAATCGTTTTTCGCTCAGAGTTGCATTGTTTCGCAATTCCTTACGACGTTGTTTTAGATGTTTCCAATTGTGTAGTTTTTCATTCATATACTAACCACCCCGCCTTTCAGGCACCCCTCCTTAAAAAGGAGGGGAAAGACGTGTATTTTGGTATCCCTTTAAAATTAAACTATTCAGCAGGCGCATAGCTAATGCACACATTTTTTGGTTCTGTAAAGAAGCGCAGTGCTTCAAATCCGCCCTCACGGCCCACACCACTATCTTTCATTCCGCCAAATGGGGTGCGTAGATCTCTATTTAACCAAGTATTTACCCAAACTATGCCTGCATCCAACTGTTTGGAGAGTCGCATGGTGCGGTTTAAATCGTTGGTCCAAATGGTAGCTGAAAGTCCATACTTTACATCATTTGCCATCTGCAGGGCTTCTGCTTCATCTTCAAAGGTAACGATGGTAACAACCGGACCAAATACTTCTTCCTGCTGTATGCGGCATTGGTTGTTAGCAACTGCAATCACGGTAGGTTGTAAATAATAACCATCTTCATGGTCTTTCACTTTTACCTGCTCTCCGCCAAACAGTATGTTGCCCCCTTCACTACGGGCTATATTTATATAATCTAAAACTTTTTCCAGATGCGGTTTTGATACTAAAGCTCCTAAATTGGTATCTGCCTCTAACGGATTTCCGACTTTAAGGGCTGCAACCTTAGCCACAAAATCCTGCTTGAATTTTTCAGCGATACGTTCTTCCACATAAATTCTACTTCCGCAGAGACAAATCTGCCCTTGATTGGCAAAAGAAGACTTTACAGTTACGGCCAACATTTTGTCATAATCACAATCGGCAAAAATGAGGTTCGGGTTTTTTCCGCCTAACTCTAGCGATAACTTTTTAAACATCGGAGCCGCTGTACGGGCGATGTGTTCACCCGTAGCCGTGCCACCTGTAAAACTAATTGCCTTAATTTTTGGGTGGGCTACAATAGCTTGCCCTGTTTCTGGTCCAGTACCATGCACAATATTTAGCACCCCTTTGGGTAGTCCTGCTTCGGTGAGTATGTTTCCTAAGAGATAGGCCGTCATAGGAGTGACTTCGCTTGGCTTTGCTACCACACAATTACCTGCAGCAATAGCAGGGGCAACTTTCCACGTAAACAAATAGAGCGGTAGGTTCCACGGAGAAATGCAACCAACCACACCAATGGGTTGGCGTAATGTAAAATTCATAGTATTCAAACCAACACTTTCGTGGGCTTCACTAGCAAATTGGGTAATGGCATTTCCGAAGAATCTAAAATTTAAGCTCGCACGTGGAATATCGACTGCTTTTGCCAATGACAAAGGTTTCCCATTGTCTAGACTTTCGGCTTTTGCCAATTCATCTAGGTTAGCTTCAATCAAATCTGCTATGCGGAGCATAATTTTACTTCGTTCTTCTAGGGTCGTATTGCTCCAAGAAGGGAAGGCATCGCAAGCAGCTTTGTACGCCAACGCTACATCTTCAGACGCGCTTTTTGGAATCTTGGAATATACAGTTCCGGTACTCGGGTTGTAGTTATCGAGCCATTCTTCCGAAGACGGACTTTTGTATTCGCCGTTGATGTAATTTTGAATTTTTTTCATACTTCAGTGAACTTTTGAAATCATACCGTAAATACGATGCGTTTTTGCAATTTTGTTCCTTTTATTGCGGCTTATAAGCAGTGACTTTTATTTCAATCACCAAATGCGGGTGTGGCAATTGGTGGACCGCTACAGTGGTTCTGGCGGGACCGGTTTCTTTACTGAAAAATTCCCCATACACCTGATTATACCCCCCAAAGTCATTCATGTTCACCAAAAATGTAGAAACGTCTACTACGTCGGCCATGGTTGCACCTTCGGTAGCTAGAACATCCTTGATATTATTGAGCACGGCACGAGTCTGCTCTTTGATGTCTAGGTATATGGTTCCCATCTCATCAATTTTGTTAGCACCAGCAATAGTGTTATCGGGCAAGCGCGAACTTGTGCCGCTCACGAATAAAAAATCACCGGCTCTTTTAATATGCGGATATGCCCCTCTAGGAGTTGCCTTTCCTTCTACGAGTTTACTTTTGTTTGTCATGCTTTTGTCATGTATTTTTCTGGTCGAGCGCCAGCCCTAGATTTATTCCAGCGGGCAGTCGAGACCTATGTTTAATTTATCTCAAGTTAAAGGACCTCTCGACTGCCAGCCCGAAAGATTCGTTCCTGTCCGTACCGGCACGGGCGGGCTTGCGGGCGCTCGAGGGGATAGATTATAGATTTCCTGCTATTTCATCGTCGTGTAAAATGTCTTGTGTTGTTTTAGTTACCAATTCCAATTTTTCGCGCAAGTCCATTTGTTCGGTAATTTTACCATCTGCCAACAAATTCAAGATAGCTTTGTCTTGTGCGCGACCTTGTTTTAAGGCCTGCGAGTAGGTGATATCTTCATTAAACGTCACCAACGAGTATTTACTGTGATAGTCGTCTGGGAATTCAGCTTCAAAAGCAGTTTCAAGTTTTCGTTTTTGCTGGAATAACGGACTCGCAGTGTGTTCTTTCATTTCATGAAAATTGTCTACCGCCAAATCTGCTATGGCGTCTGTGTCCTTTTTCCGAGCTTTTTCATAGGCTTCAAAAACGGTATTCCAGTTGGTTGAATCTCCTTCAAGCGTATCTAAGATTTTATCAAAAACAACTACATCTTCAAAACTTGCGTTCATTCCTTGTCCGTAAAACGGTACAATAGCATGCGCCGCATCTCCCATAAGCAGGGTTTTTCCGTAGCAATTCCACGGAGCACATTTAATGGTGCCCAAAGGTCCCGTTGGGTTGTCAAAAAATTCTTGTACTAAATTAGGCATGAGCGCAACCGCATCTGGATATTCTTTACTGAAATATTCTGTGACCATTTCTGGCGTCGTTAAGTTGTCGAAGCAGTAATCGCTATTTGAATACGGCAGGAACAATGTGACGGTAAAACTGCCATCCAAATTGGGTAGGGCAATTAGCATATCTTCACCTCGAGGCCAAATATGAAGCGCTTCTTTCTCGGTTCGGTAGCCGCCGTTGGCTGTTGCCGGGATGGTAATTTCTTTATATCCATGTGTTAGCCATTCTTGGCTAAAACTGAACAAGAACTGCTTATGGTTAAACATACTTTTCCTTACTACCGATCCGGCGCCATCGGTACCCAGAATGATATCGCCCGAATAGGTAAGTTCTTCTTCGCTATCATAATCTTTAAAGGTGGCAGCAGCATTTTTTAAATCGACTGACTTGCATCCTTTGTTAAAGATGATGGTTACATTCGGCATTTTTTCAGCTTCATCTAGCAATAACATGTTTAGGCCAGGACGTGAAATTGAATTGATGTATTCGTTTTCTCTGCCGCTGTATTTACTTAAAAATGTATTTCCCTCTTTATCATGAATCATGCGCCCATACATAGGGATGCATAGCTTTTTTGCTGCTGTTTCAACCCCTGCAAGACGCAATGCTTTCAGTCCGCGATCGCTAAGCGCCAAATTGATAGAGCGGCCGGCATCTTGATGTTGTTTCCTGAGGTCTGGGCGTTTTTCAACCAAGGTAATTTGGTAGCCTCGTTGTGCAAGCCGCAAGGCTAAAAGGCTTCCGCAGAGGCCAGCGCCTATGATGAGTATGTTTTGTTTTTTGTTCAAAATAACTGTTTGGTCGAGCGCAGTCGAGACCTATTATTAATTGATTTTTTTGTAAAACCCCTCGACTGCGCTCGGGGGGACACTTACTATACTATTTTTTTCAATCGTTCCACAAACTCCCAGACATCTTCAAAACTATTGTACAAGGGTGTGGGAGCTACCCTGATAACATCTGGTTCGCGCCAGTCACTTATCACACCCGCTTCGGTAAGTTGGGTATGGAGTTTCTTGTCTGCATTTTTTAACTGAATGCTTAACTGGCACCCACGTTCTTCTGGGTTTTTCGGTGTGATAATATTGATGTTTTCATTGTTCAAGCCTTCCAGAAGAAACTCTAGAAAACCAGTGAGTTTTATTGATTTTTTCCGAAGATTCTCAAATCCGGCATCTTCAAAAACCGATAGACTCGCCCGTATGGCGGCCATACTTAATATCGGCGGATTGCTAAGTTGCCAACCCTCGGCTCCTGGCAGCGGATCAAACTCATGTCGCATATTAAATCGGGTGTCTTTGTTATGTCCCCACCAACCTGCAAACCGTGGCAGTGTCTGATCATTGGCATGTTTTTCATGTACAAAACAACCTCCCAAACTACCCGGGCCACTGTTTAAATATTTGTAACTGCACCAAACGGCAAAATCTGCTCCTGTTTCGTGTAGATTTGGCTGAATGTTACCAGCGCCATGCGCCAGATCAAAACCTACTTTACAACCATGCTTATGGCCAAGTTCTGTAATTTTTTTAAGTGGATAATGCTGACCGCTGTAATAGTTGGTACTTCCAATCATTAGCAAGGCCACTTGATTGCCTTGGGTTTCCATAATCTGTTCAAGGTCTTCAAAGCGACAAAGGTCTTCTCCAGGTCTGGGTTTCCATAAAATGAGACCGTCTTTTGGATCATAACCGTGAAACTTCAACTGGCTTTCAACCGCATATTTGTCGCTAGGAAACGCATCACTTTCTACGATAATCTTATATTTTGTTTCGGTAGGCCTATAAAAACTCACCATCATTAAATGAAGGTTTGTGGTAAGCGTATTCATCATTACCACCTCGCTAGGTTTTGCTCCAACAATGGTTGCCATGCTTTCTGTTAGAAATTCATGATAGGGCAGCCATGGATGTTCTGCGTCTGTATGTCCTTCAACGCCGTGTTTTGCCCAGTCGTTTAGTTCTTGTTGTAAGTACTCTTGGGTAATTCTCGGTTGCAATCCGAGGGAATTTCCGCAGAGATAAATCAGAGGTTTGCCATTACTGTCTTTGGGAAATAGGAATTGATCGCGAAACGAACGTAACGGGTCATCTGCATCACACTGTTGGGCATATGTAAGGCTTTGCTGCATTATTTTTTTACTGAAATGTTAGTGAAATATAATTTGAAGGCGCCAATGCTGTCCTTGTGCATGGTAGCCAATTTTATTCCGTTATAATCTTGATAGTCTTCGAAAGTTGTAACCATAGAAGGTTCGGGATTATTGCCTTTTCTAAAAACCCATTCTCGCACCATAAATGCATCGTCATAGAAAAAATCGTAGGCATCGCCAGGGGTGTAGCCGCCTTCGTTTCCATACGTAATTGTGAGTTTATGCAAGCTGTCGTTAGAGATAGGCGCTATTTCTTTGCTTACTTCGGAAAGCGTCGTGCCTTCGTCCCATACCAGTTTGTATGGTGCTAACAGCCAATACGAGTCGTTAACGAATGCGCCATCCGTTTTTTTAGTGATACTGTCCATCTGCTTCCGGTTATACGCTACCGTATCGTTAGCTGAAGTCATTGTGACTGCATCGGTTTTTGGATTCCATGACCAAGAACGTTCAAAATGGTTTTCTCCACGATCTACATTAAAGGTGAAATTGATCTCAGAAACGTCGTTCCAATGTTCAATACCATTGGCGTTGGCTATCTTTTCGGCAGGAGTAGTGGCAACAATGGTTTCGGTGTCTGGGGATGCTTCCGTATCTGAAGTTTTTGTAGTGTTGTTACAGCTCCATAGAACGGTAGCACAGAGTAGGAAAAGCAGTGTTTTGTTCATCTAGATTGGTTTTATGTAAAAATAAGGAAAGTATCTTTGGGGCGTATAATTTTCGTAACTTTAATACATGGAAAAGACGAAAGAATATTCAAACGGAGAAGTTACGGTACTTTGGAAACCAGGACTCTGTATCCATTCAGCAAAATGTGTACACGGACTGCCTTCAGTATTTAAACCAAAAGAAAAACCCTGGGTACAGGTTGAAAATGCGGTTACCGAAGAAATTATTGGCACCGTAAAAGCTTGCCCCAGCGGTGCATTAAGCTATTATATGAATGCAGTTGGGCCATCAGAGATTGATAAAGAAATGAAGAAAGAAACTACGAAAATAGAAGTGATGAAAAACGGACCCTTGCTAGTTTTAGGAGCGGTAAACATTACACACGATGACGGCCGAGAAGAACAAAAACAGAAAAGAACGGCGTTTTGTAGGTGTGGGCAAAGTATGAATCAGCCATTTTGTGATGGCACCCATAACCAAGCGTAATGGATTTAAATATTTCAGAAAACAAAGACAAAAAGCGCTTTGAAGTTCATGTTGGTGACGGCTGCGCTTTTATAGACTATATCCGTGCCGAAGACAAAATGTACCTTACACATACCGAAGTTCCTTCAGAAATGGAAGGCAATGGAATTGGTTCGGCGCTCGTAAAACATGCCCTAGCCGCAATAGAAGGGGAAAATCGCAAATTGGTGCCGTTGTGCCCCTTTGTAGCTTCTTATATTAAAAGACATCCAGAATATGCGCATTTGCTAGCCGATGGTTATAGCGTATAAAAAAGACCTTTAAAGAATTTATTCCCTAAAGGTCCCTTACGAAGTGCAAAGAAAATTAATCTACAGCATCTTCAACATCATCTGCTACTTTTTCTACAGTAGATTTCTCTCTGCAACTTGTAAAACTAGTTGCCGTTGCCGTTAGTAATCCGGCTACCAATAAAAATGTGAATACTTTTTTCATGTTGTTGGTTTTCTTTAAATAGTTAAAATTTCAGTTGTAATGTTGTGGATTTATGGTCTTCTGCCTGTTGCTAGACGGTACAAAATACCGATCACTGCAAGAACCAATAATATATGGATCAAGCTACCTACAGCATCTCCAAATCCGAAGTAACCTACGAGCCATCCTATGATTAGAATTACTACGATAAGCCAAATTAAATCTCTCATGGTTTGTTGTTTTAATAGTTAACTATCATAAATGTACACTGAAATTAGCGTAAATGATGGCACTTTAACCTGTGTTTAACCCGCTTTGTTAAAAAGCTCCCAACTAGAAATTATCTGGATTTTCGATGATTTTTGCAGCCCGTTCTTTTAAAGCCGAAAGGTTTGCTGCCGATTTTTTTTCCAACAGGCTCATCATCATATTCATGCGATGGTTATTTTTGAAATGAGCCTTTTTGTCGTCTAAGAAATTCCAGTATAAACTGTTGAACGGACAAGCATCTTCTTCAGTTTTTTTTGAAACTTTATAATGGCAGTCTTTGCAGTAGTTACTCATTTTGTTGATGTAGCTTCCACTAGAGACGTAAGGTTTTGTGGCTACGATACCACCGTCTGCAAATTGAGACATGCCTCTGGTGTTCGTAATTTCTACCCATTCTATGGCGTCTATATAAATACCAAGATACCATTGGTCTACCTCGTCTGGATGGCATTGGGTCAACAACGCAAAGTTACCCGTCACCATTAGCCGTTGTATGTGGTGCGCGTAGGCATGGTCTAAACTTTGTTTTATCGCGTGGTGCAGACAGTTCATCTTGGTGTTGCCCGTCCAATAAAAATCAGGTAGGTTGTTTTTGTTCTCTAGCTTGTTTTTATTAGAATAGCTTGGCATTTCTTTCCAATAGATACCACGCATGTATTCGCGCCATCCTAGAATCTGGCGTACAAAACCTTCTACTTGGGAGATGTCTATAATGTCTTTATGATCGCGCCAATAGCCTATCACGGAGTCTATTACTTCTTTAGGGTGGAGCAACTTGGCGTTCATTGCGAAGGATAGCCTCGAGTGAAATAAATACACCTGTTCTGTATGCATGGCATCTTGATAATCGCCAAAATGAACTAAGAGGTTTTTACAGAAATAATTCAATACCGAGAGACTGTCTTCCCGCGAAGTAGGCCAATTGAAATTTTCTGTTGAAATATTCCCAAGCGTTTTTACGCCACTCTCTTTTATCCGTTTTACTATTTCTGAAACATCCTTTCGGAAACCACGTTCATGCGGAATCTCATGTTCACCTTTCCATTTATTGCGATTGCTTTTATCGAAATTCCAGTTACCACCTTCAGGATCTTTTTGGTTCGCCATTAGGATGTCGTATTTTTTACGCATATCCCGATAAAAATACTCCATGACCATTTCTTTTTTACCCTTGTAGAAATCTGAAAGATCTTCTCGACTGGTCAGAAAGTGTTCGGTGTCGAAGGCCTCGTGGTGTATGTCTAGATTCTCGCAAAAGGCATGAAGCTGTTTATCGAGTCGGTATTCGTCTGGTAACTGATATTCAAATTTTTCAATGTTGTGCTCTTTTATTAAGTATTGTAGATTATCAACCAGGTTTTGCTTATTAAGAGCGTCTGTAAGTTTATAATACACTACTTTATGACCACGTTGCTCAAGCCATTGGGCAAAGTTGTGCATGCTTTCAAAAAAAGCGACCACCTTTTGGATGTGGTGCACGACATAATCTGTTTCTTGACGCATTTCAGCCATAAAATAGACCACCTTCTCATTCGGGTGGTCGTACCACGAATGCTTATGGTTGAGTTGGTCGCCCAAAATGAGACGAAGTGTTTTTTTGTTTTGTTTATCTGACATTAAAATCTAATATTTTTCATTTCACTACCCTTTCCACAAAGCCACAAAATCTCCGTGGGGATCATAGTTTTCAGCTTGCCTTTCAATGTTAAATTTTCGGTCTCGGGGATCGTTTCCTACACCCGACACGTATTGCCAATTTCCCCAATTACTGTGCACGTCGTAATCGATTAATAGGCTTTCAAAATAGCTAGCGCCTATTCGCCAGTCTTGTTTCCATTCTTTCGCCCAAAAACTAGCTACATTTTGTCTTCCACGGTTGCTCATCCAACCGGTTCTGGCTATTTCTTTCATGTTGGCATTTACAAAATCGTACGGAGTGTTGCCTGAAATCCAATCTTGTTTTTTTTCTTCGGAAGTTCCCCAGTCGTATTCTTTTTCTAAAATTCCGCCGATTTTAAAGAGCGCATCGCCATGTTTTAATGATACGTATTTGAAGAAATCACGCCAGATGAGTTCGAAAATCATCCAATAGGTATCTTGGTTTTTCGTAACCTCTTTTTCAAATTTTTTAATTTCCCAATAAATGGTACGCGGTGATATACATCCATTTGCTAACCACGCTGAAAATTTTGAACTATAGGCAGTGCCAATCAATTCGTTTCGCGTCTGTTTGTAGGTAGTTATGTGTTGCTTTTTCCAAATGTATTCCTGTATTCTTTCTATACCAGATGTTTCTCCTCCAGAAAAGGGGAAGGCTGTGCGTGAGTCGGTTGGAGGAGGCTCTAACCCTAACTCTTTTAGTGTTGGAATGTCGTTTTGGAATTTCTCTGAGAGATTCAAATCAAATTCTGGGCGTTTATCAGGAATCGCAACACCGTCTCGCACCTTGGTATATTTCTCACTTTTTTTTCTGAACTCGGTAAACACCTTCGAAATTTTATTGAAATCGGCATATGGAATATCTTCAGGATGAAACAGAAATTGGTTGTAATAGGAAATACATGTTGCCTGCTTTGAAACATTGGCTTCGACAGTTTTTGAAACGGCAAGTTCTTCAGAAGTCCATTCTTTTTGAAAATGAACAGATTTAACCGAGAATTGAGCTACTAAAGCTGGTATAGCTTCTTCTGGCTTCTGAAACTTTAGCACCAACGGAATATTCAAGGCTTGTAAATTTTTCTTCAAGTCTGATACGGACTGTAGTAAAAATTTTGCCCGAAACGCCCCGGTCTTTGGAAAACCGAAGTTGGTGGTGCCAAAGTGCCTTGGGTCGAAACAATAAATAGCAATTACTTTCTTCGAGGCCTTGCACGCCTGTGTTAAGGGAATATGGTCTGTTACCCGTAAATCGTTCCTAAACCAAACTAAATGTGTCATTTTTGTTTGTTCTTTCTACAGCGTTCACTACAATACAGCACCGTGTCCCAGTTTTGTTCCCATTTCTTTCGCCACGCAAAGGGACGACCGCAAACAGGGCAAATTTTAGTAGGTAAATGCAGTTTTTTATGCGCCATAATTAATTCTTTGGTTTTGCATAGGCTAGACGCTCCTGTAGCTTTGCAAGGGCATACCCGTCTAATCCATTCACAGCTACTGTTTGTGCGCGATCAAGCTGAATAAATCCATCATCATGCAGCAGCTGGGCTCCGCAGTGAAGTTGTTCAATGGCTCCTATAATAAGCAAACACTTGTTTTCTTCAATATAATAGTCGCGTATATACTTACACCCTATTTGAACGGGTGCCTTTTGTACAAAGGGAGCGTAAAATTCATTTTTATACTCTGATTTCAATTGGGTTTGGTTAAATTCTGAAATGGTACCATCGTATTTCGCGCTCGTATGGTGCGCTTCTGAAACGATGTCAGCATGTATGTGGTTCACGGTAAAATAGCCAGTATTTTTAAGATTGTCGTATGTATTTCGGGGTACCGTGGTTGGTCTAAGAATAAATGAAAGCAGAGGCGGATTGCTGCCTAAATGCGTAACACTACTAAAAACAGCGACGTTCTCCACGCCATCTTCAGACCTAGTAGCGATGAGGTTGGCAGATTTGTAGCCCGTACAACTGTTGATAAGGTGTGCCCGGTATCGTTTTTCCAAATTGTTTAAATCGGCACTGTTGAAGTATTTCATAAGTTAAAAATAGGGTTTGTCTATTAAAATCACAGATAGATTAAACAAAATTTAACTTACTATCTTTCGGTCATATATATAGAAAGATGGATTTTCAAAAAGCATTCGATACGAATAAAGAAACATGGAATAAAAAAGTAGCGGTACACGCTGCGAGCGATTTTTATTTCTTAGAGGATTTCAAAAAAGGGAAGTTGTCGCTTAATCGTTACGAACTGGACGCACTAGGATCAGTTAAAGGGAAGCGTTTGCTTCACCTACAGTGCCACTTTGGCCAAGATACGTTGAGTTGGAGCAGGCTAGGGGCCAAATGCACTGGAGTGGATATTTCCGAAGAAGGCATTAAAATGGCACGCGAATTAAATGAAGAATTAAAGCAGGACGCCCAATTTGTTTGCTGCAATGTGTTGGATACCTCAAAGTTTGTGAACGAAACATTTGATGTGGTTTTTACGAGTTATGGCACGATAGGTTGGTTGCCTGATCTAAAACCATGGGCGAAGATGATTGCTGAGCGATTGGCGCCTGGCGGAGTTTTTTATATTGTTGAATTTCACCCTATCGCGTGGATGTTCGATTATACCGTTACACCGCCAGATATGAAATATGGCTATCACCAAAAAGAAGCGATTTATGAAGAATATGAAGGCACCTATGCCGAAGATGGAAAAACTAAAATGGTGAGCAAAGAGTATGGGTGGAACCATAGTTTGAGCGATGTGATTGGTAGTTTATTAGACGCCGGACTAACATTAGAACTATTTAAGGAGCATGATGCCTCCCCATACGATGTATTTCCAGATTTAGAAAAAAATAACGAAGGGTTATACGAGTTGCCCAACAAATTATACCCCTTACTATTTGAAGTGAAAGCGGTAAAGCGATAAGTACCATTAGATATTTATCGGATGTGCTTATAACTATATATGAAACTAAAAAGCCGCTCCAGCATGATGCTGAAACGGCTTTTTAGCATGTTCGCAATTTTAATGCGCACTATCTTTTAACAACTGTGGAAATTTTTTCTGGAATTTGCGTAGTCTGGGAATGGAAACATTCTGAATGTACGGATTGTTAGGATTGTTTCGTTCGTAATTTTGGTGGTACCCTTCGGCAATCCAAAATTTTTGAAATGGCAGTACTTGTGCTGCTACGTTACCCTCGCCATATTCTTTTTCCAGTTCTGCAATTTTGGTATCGATTATCTGTTTTTGGGCATCATTCTGATAAAAAATAATAGAACGATACTGTGAGCCGTTGTCAGGTCCTTGACCATTCACTTGGGTGACATTCTGCGAACCAAAATAGACATCTACCAATTGCTTAAAACTTACAACGTTTGGGTCGTAAATAATTTCTACAGCCTCTGCATGTCCTGTTCTACCGGTGTTGCTAGATTCGTAGGTTGGGTTTTCGGTATGTCCGCCGCTGTAGCCAGAAATAGATTCTTGTACTCCTTGTACGCTTTCATAAATAGCCTCTACGCACCAAAAACAACCACTCGCGAAGTAGGCTTTTTCTAAGCCATTTTGGCTTGGTACTTCTACAGGAGTTTGTGTATTCTGTGCCTGCATTTCGGCTTTCTTATTGTTTTCGTTCGACGATTGGCAAGAGGCTTGTAACGAAACAAGTCCAGCCAAAGCGAATAGATATATAAAATGTTTCATAGTATTTTTTTAATGTTGAATTGGTCGTGTAAATTCAATTTCCTTTCAAATAATGTACAAAAAAAAGCCTCCACAAACTGTGAAGGCTCTGTTATAATTTTGGGAAAGCGATTATTTCATTTTAGCGAACATCGCTTCCATTTTTTCTTGCTCTTCCTTTGCTAATTCTGGATCTACCAAAATACGGCCACTGTGTTCATCGGTAATGATTTTTTTGCGGGCAGCAATCTCCATTTGCACCTGTGGTGGAATGGTGAAAAACGAACCTCCTGAGGCTCCACGCTCTACAGGAACTACAGCCAAACCATTTTTAACATTGGTACGAATTCTCTTGTAGGCTTTTACCAAACGCTCTTCGATTTTCTTTTCGAATTTTTCAGACTCTTTAATCAGTGCCTTTTCTTCTTTTTCAGTTTCAGCAAGAATTTCATTCAGCTCACCTTGCTTGTGCTTCAGGTGGTCTTGGCGCTCTTTTACACGACTAGCAGTTTCTTCAATCACTGCATTTTTTTGCTCGATCTGTGCCTTAAATTCTTTAATGTGCTTTTCAGCCAACTGAATTTCTAACTCTTGGAATTCAATTTCCTTGCTCAACGAGTTATACTCACGGTTGTTACGTACATTGTCTTGTTGGGTCGTATATTTTTTGATCAGGGATTTCGATTCTTCTATCCCGTTTTTCTTTTCTTTAATACTTTCTTCAACTACCTCAAGTTCTGTCTTTAATTTGTCAAGGCGGGTGTTCATACCTGCAACTTCATCTTCAAGATCTTCAACTTCTAAAGGTAATTCACCACGTACGTTTCTAATTTCATCAACACGTGAATCAATTAATTGTAGGTCGTACAAGGCTCTTAACTTCTCTTCTACAGTGGTTTCTGTTTTTGTGGCCATAAATTAAAAATAGCTAATAGGATTGGTGTTTGTCTGTGATAAAACGACTGCAAAATTAGTGATTTTTTTTGTAAGCACATCAACTAATAAGTCTTTTGTGTATTGTTCGCTTTCATAGTGGCCTACATCGCAAAGTAAGATATCGTTCTCTGCCTGGAAAAAATCATGGTATTTCAAATCGGAAGACACAAATGCATCGGCTCCATTTGCCTTGGCTGCCGCAATCGCAAAGCTACCACTTCCCCCGAGTACGGCCACTTTTTTTATGGGTTTCTCACGCTTGGCCGAGTGCCGCACACAGCCGGTTTGAAAAGTTTCTTTTATCTGGCTAAGAAAGTTTTCTTCGGAAATTTCCGTAGACAATTCGCCTATCATTCCCATGCCAATATGTTGGTGGGTGTTTTCTAGTGTGGTGACTTCATACGCTACCTCTTCATAAGGATGTGTTTTAAACAACGTACGGATTATGTTGGATTGAAGGTGCTTCGGAAATGTAACACCCAATTGTAATTCATCTTCCAAACGAAGTTCGCCTTGCTTGCCCACCGTTGGCTGGCTGCCTTCTTCACCCTTAAAACTTCCGGTTCCTGAAACTGAGAAACTGCAATGGCTGTAATTCCCAATATTTCCTGCACCTGCGTTAAAGAGTGCTTCACGCACCGTTTCGATATGGTCTGTGGGTACAAAAGTGGTGAGCTTTTGGATGATTTGTTTTTTCGGAAGTAAAATTTGTTTGTTGGAAAGCTTTAATTTTTGACACATCATAGCATTCACTCCATTCCAGCTATTGTCTAAAGCAGTATGTATAGCGAAAATGGCGATATCGTTTTTGATGGCTTTTTGTACCGTTCGTTCTACATAGCTTTGTCCTGTCAATTTTTTTAATCCGGAGAAAATGATTGGGTGGAAACTCACAATGAGATTGCAATTTTTGTCAATCGCCTCATCAACCACGGCTTCTAGGGTGTCTAGTGTGACCAAAATACCTGTAATTGACATCTGTGCATCACCTACCAACAGCCCCGTATTGTCGTAATCTTCCGCATAGTGCAGTGGGGCATGTGCATTTAAAACTTGAATTACTTCCTGTACAGTCATGGTCGATACAATTTTAGGTAAAGATAACGGTTTATCATTTTTCGGGGTATTTCCGCAGACAAACTTATCTTTACACTTTTAACACAAATGAATATACTACGAAAACTCCTGTTTCCCTTTGCCGTTGTCTACGGTTGGATTACCGGTTTTCGTAACTTTCTTTATAACAAGAATGTGTTGGAAAGTCGGGAGTATACAATTCCGATTGTCTGTGTTGGGAATCTTTCGGTTGGAGGTACGGGCAAGTCGCCTATGATAGAATATCTGATTTCCTTTTTAAAAAATGATTACAGAATTGCGGTGCTGAGTAGAGGGTACAAACGTACTACCAAGGGTTTTTTAGAGGTTGCCGTTAACCATACAGCTGCCGAAGTTGGTGATGAACCATTACAGTTTAAAACGAAATTTCCTAAAGTTACCGTAGCTGTTTGCGCCGATAGACGTACTGGGATTGAACATTTAAAAGGCAAAGCAGACGTAATTTTGTTAGACGATGCCTTTCAGCACAGAAAGGTAAAGGCATCGTTAAATATCCTGCTTACACCATTTCACGACTTATTTATAGACGATTGGATGCTGCCTACTGGAAACCTTCGGGAACCCAGAACTGGCTCGAAGCGTGCCCATTGTTTGGTGGTTACCAAATGTCCGAGTCAGGTGCCGTATGCCACGCTACAGGAGATTGAACTCAGAATGCCAATTTACAATCACCAAAAACTTTATTTTTCAAAAATTGGGTATGGTACCATCATTAAAAGCACTACGGAAACACTACCGCTAGAATATTTAAACGATAAGCCATTTACCTTGGTCACCGGAATCGCAGATCCGTTGCCGTTATTGAAATTTTTAAAAGATCAGCAGTTTAATTTTGTACACCAACGTTTTCCAGACCACCATCACTTTAGCGATGCGGAAATTGAAGAACTCAACCAAACCGATTTGATTATCACTACTGAAAAAGATTATATGCGCCTTCAGCATAGGGTATCAAAGTTTGCGATGTATTATTTCCCGATTACTACTGAAATATTAAAAGACCAAGCCGAGTTTTTTGAAGATTTTGTCCGGAAATCCATCGATAAAAAACGGTTGGGATAGTTTTACCAACTACCAACTACCAACTACCAACTACCAACTACCTCGGAGCCGGCATTTTTCGGCCTTCCAGCGTGCGGTAGATTTTTTCAAAGAATTCTTCTGTTTTGAAAGGCTTCGGAATGATCTCATTAAACCCGGCACGATAGAAATCGTCCAGATTTTCATCTATCGTCACAGCCGTTAGGGCGATGATAGGAATGTTTTTGTTGAACTGGCGGATTTTCTGTGTGGCTTCAATACCGCTAATCCCCGGCATATGTATATCCATTAAGATGATATCGAAGGTCTGTTCTTCTACCATTTGCACCGCATCCATACCGTTGTCTGCTACCTGGCAGGCCATTTTGTTCTTCTCTAAGATTTTCTTGGTAATCATCTGGTTGATTTTATTGTCTTCAACCACCAGTACTTTTCTGTTTTCTAAGGCAACGTAATCTACATCGTAGATAATATTGTTAGGGTTATTATCTTCTTGAAGTTCTTCGGAAATACTAAAATTGATGTTGAACCAAAATTTTGAACCTTTACCGAGTTGGCTTTCTAAATGGATTTTACTTCCCATGAGCTCCAATAGGTTCTTTACAATAGAAAGACCGAGCCCCGTACCACCAAATTTTCTGTTAATCTGAAGAGATGCCTGTGAAAAGGTCTCGAAGATACTTTTTTGTTTCTTTTTTGAAATACCCACACCATTGTCTTCAATCTCAAAATGCAGCTTTACTTTGGAGGTGTTCTGATCTAATTTCGAAACGCGAATCACGACTTCACCATTTTGGGTGAATTTCACCGAATTCCCAATAAGATTGATGAGTACTTGTGAAAGTTTGAGCGGGTCACCTACCAATTTACTCGGAATGGTGTCGTCAAACTCTAAAATGAGCTGATTCTTTCGGTCGTCTGCCGACTTCTTCAATGCAACCAACACGTCGTTAATCCGCTTTTTTAACGAGAACGTAGTCTTCTCTATTTCAACCTTGTTGGCTTCGAGTTTATTAAGATCTAAAATGTTATTAATAAGCGATAGCAAGTATTCTCCAGAAAACTTTAACGAATTGAGGTGTTCTTTTTGCTCCTCTTTAGGATCCTCTTCTAGCAATAAATGGGTCAATCCCGTTACCGCATACAATGGTGTCCTTAATTCATGGGTAATGGTAGATAAAAATTGTGCTTTGGCCAATGAGGCTTTTTCTGCCTTTTCCTTAGCGCTTTGCATTTCCACATTTTTATCTTGTAAGAGATTGTTGGCTTTGGCCCTGAGGTTGTTGTTTTTGTAGAGCGATAATGTGAGCAGGGACAATATAATAATGAGGGCGATACTCAAGCCCGTAGTCATCTTGTTGAGATTCAATGTTTTCTTCTGCTCGTCTATCTCAGATTGTTTGTTTTCAATAATTTGTGTAAGATCTCCGATACTAGTTTCGGCGTCCATGCCTTTAGAAACTGCCTGGGTATAGACCCGATTTATGGAATCGTTCAAGTTAGAATATAAGCTGAAATTCCGAATGGCATCATCGGTATTGCCTTCTCTCATAGCGATCTGTGAAGTGAGTTTATAGCTCTGTGCGCGTAGTTTTATATAGTTATTTGCCGCAATGATGCGCTTTGCATTGGCCACCGATCTTTTTGCTTGGTCAAGACCATTGGGAAATTCACTCACGGGGAGTTCTAAAAGTGCCTCAGCTTTGTTGAGCTCTGCAAAACTCTCCTGATACTTCATGTCTTCAACCCGGAAAATAGGAAGTGCCGCATTAAAATAATTGATTGCTTTATTGTAGTTAGCCCGTTGCATTTCTAAGATGCCAAAGGCCAATATAACATTGGCTTGTAGCGACTCGTCGTTTAATGAAATGCAAATTTTATCTGCTTTTTGTAGTATGTTCTCAGCGGTATCAAATTCGTCTAATCTCGTTAAAATGAGTCCGTACAATGTGTAGGCCGACGCCAATTCGGCATCTGACTTATTTTCTTCTAGATAATTGAACGCAATTTCAATTTCAGACCTTGCTTTTTGATAGTTTTGAAGGTAATAATTTAATTCTGCGAGGCCAAGTACAGCACTGGCCCTTAAATCGTCATAGTTGTTTTCCTGAACAATTTTTTCAACCTCAATAAGTTTAACAATCGCATCGTCAAAATTCTGTCCTGAAATCGCAGTAGAAGCTTCTGTCTGTAATTTTTTGATATACGCAATAGAGTCGTTCCGAGTGGTTTGGGAAAAAACAACCATCGCCAGAAAAAAACAGCTAAAAAAAAGCAGCTGTCTCTTGTATTTGGGTAGTAAGCTTCGCATCAAGTAGGTGTGCTTTGGCGATAAATATAGTTATTTCCTCGATATTTGTTGAATTAAATCAACGATTCTTGACGAATAGCCAGTTTCGTTATCGTACCATCCAATAATTTTCACCATGGTGCCAATTACCGAGGTCATTCCCGCATCAAAAATGCAAGAATGGGGGTTCCCAACAATATCGATGGAGACGATTGGGTCTTCCGTGTAGTCAATAATTCCCTTTAATTCTTCTTCAGCCGCTCGTTTAAAGGCATTGTTAATTTCAGCAATACTAACTTCTTTACTTACATTAAAGGTAATATCGCATAACGAACCGTTCGGAACAGGGACCCGAATACCGCAACCACCAATGACATCACTTAAATGGGGAAAGATTTTAGTTAGTGCTTTGGCTGCACCTGTGGTGGTGGGTACGATAGATTGCCCCGCCGCTCTAGCCCTTCTCAAGTCGCGATGGGGTTGATCGTGCAAACTTTGGTCTGTGGTGTAACTGTGTACTGTAGTGATGTAGGCTTGTTTTATTCCACAGAGTTCATCTATTACCTTTAGTAAGGGAGCTGCATTGTTAGTGGTACAAGATGCATTTGAGATGATGTTGTCTTCTTCGGAAAGGATCGTTTCATTTACCCCCAAGACTACGGTTTTGATGTCATCTTCGGTAGGTGGTACTGAAAGGATTACCTTTTTCGCACCGTTGTTAATATGGTTTTGGAGCTGATTTTTTAATTTGAATTTCCCCGTACATTCTACGACAACATCAACATTGGGCCAATTAATTTTTGAAATATCATTTTCCGAAGAAAAACGTACCGATTTGCCTGCTACTGAAATTCCCGAAGCGGTTACTTCTATTGTTTCCTTTAGAACCCCGTGAATACTGTCGTATTTTAGTAAATGGGCCAAGGTTGAAGTGTCTGCAATATCGTTTACAGCAGCAACCTCAATCGTGGGGTGGTGCAACAAACTGCGGAAGAGGGTTCGGCCAATACGGCCAAATCCGTTAATGCCAATCGTGATCTTTGCAGCCATTGCTATGTGCGGTTATGTTAAATGCTTTTGTGCTTTGTAAGAAGATCGAACCAATGCGCCACTTTCCACGTGTCGGAAACCCATTTCCAACCCTATTTCCTCATACTTTTTGAACTGCTCTGGAGTAATAAATTCTTTTACCGGAAGGTGCTTTTTTGAAGGTTGCAAATACTGACCAATGGTAACGATGTCTAAGTCTACGCTTCGAAGATCTTCCATGGTTTGTAATACCTCAGATTCTGTTTCTCCCAGCCCGAGCATGATACCACTTTTGGTTCTTTTTATCCCTTCAGCTTTCAGGTATCTGAGTACTTCAAGGCTACGTTCATATTTTGCTTGAATACGAACTTCGCGAGTCAGCCTTTTTACAGTTTCCATGTTATGGGAAACCACTTCAGGTGCCACAGCAATAATTCTGTCTATATGTTTGGTTACCCCTTGAAAATCTGGGATGAGCGTTTCTAGCGTCGTTTCCGGATTCATCCTCCGAATGGCCTTTACAGTTTCAGCCCAAATAATAGAACCCATGTCTTTTAAATCGTCACGATCTACAGACGTCACTACCGCATGTTTTATGTCCATTATCTTGATAGATCGGGCTACCTTTTCAGGTTCGTCCCAATCTACAGTTTCGGGCCTTCCAGTTTTCACACCGCAAAACCCGCACGAACGTGTGCAAACATTCCCCAATATCATAAAGGTAGCGGTTCCTTCGGTCCAACATTCGCCCATATTCGGGCAGCTGCCTGAGGTGCAAATGGTATGCAAGTCGTATTTGTCTACCAATCCGCGTAACTCGGTATACTTTTTACCAGTAGGCAGTTTAACCCGCAACCATTTTGGTTTGGGATTTGGTCTAGAAGGTGCTGCAGTTTGTGTACTCATATCGTGGTGCAAAGATATGATTTTTTAGTTTCAGAAGCTGAGATCTTAGCTGTAACATTGCTTATGGTAGCATAAGTATTTGCAATCGATTTGGTTACCAAAGGGTACTCAGGTACCACAAACTAAAGCCTATTAAAACTACAATTCCGAAGATGCTCAAGACTTTCATGTACACAGATGGCCGTGCTTCTTTTGGGGTATGTTTTCCAGACAGCAGTATATAATTAATAATGGCGTAAAAGGGAGCCGTGAGAAATGATAAGATGGTAGCAATAGTTACGAGTGTTCCCATTTCAGATAAAAAGAAAAAGAAGATAGACAATGTACCCACCACCAATAGTGTTAACCACAATAAATAGCCTCTTTTAAATAATTTTCCGCGTAACAGTTCCCAAGAGAGATGCATTACGCGAGGTGAACCATCTAAGGTGGTAAGGGTAGTGCTAAACATGGTGGTGAGTGCAGCAATCCCGATAATTAATTTAGCGCTTTCACCCAGACCTGTGGTGTAGAGTGCAATAAGTTGGTTGGCAAATTCAGACCCAATGCTCGAAAATTGAGTGCCACTTCCAAACATAACAAGACCGCCCAATGCTAAAAAGCAGATGGCGAGAATGGTGGTTGCTGTATAGCCCACATTAAAATCGAATCGCGATTGTTTTCGGTCTATGGAAGGTTCCAGTTTTATCTTTTCTACCGTCCATACGCTGTGCCAAACCGAAATATCTAAGGGCGCTGGCATCCAACCCATAAAAGCAATTAGGAAGGCCAAGCTGGCTGCATCTGTGGGAATAATTTGTGTAAAGGGGACAGCGTCGAGATTATCGGTGGCTAATACTACGGCGGCAATGGTACTTATGGTCAAGCAAATAACAATCGCTTTCATAAGTTTGTCTAATGCTTTATACCTGCCAATTACCAAAATGGTAAAGCAAATACCTGTGATAATGGCGGTCCATAATACTGTGTTACCTCCAAATAATAAACTTGCAATGCCAGCGGTAACGATGGTTACTGCGGTTTGGATGGTAAACATGGTGGCAAACGTGAGAACGAAATAAGTAACCAAAACTCCTTTGCCTAATTTTTTATAACCGTGTAATAAGCTTTGGCCTGTGGCTGCTGCATAACGCGGACCGTATTCAAAAAAAGGATACTTTACTAAATTGATGAGTAGTAGTGCCCATAGCAGCCCAAAACCAAAATCGGCGCCTGCCCGTGTAGATTGTACTAAATGGGAAACGCCTATGGCCGCGCCTGCAAATACAAATCCGGGGCCCAATTTTCGGAGTTTTGCAATCAATTCTTTCTGTTTTGGGTAATAATTTCGGCCAATAGTTTTTTGGCACGTAGCAACCGTACTTTCACATTGTTAAGAGGTTCTTGTAAGGTGTCTGAAATTTCATTATAGCTCATTTCCTGAAAGTACCTCAAGTTAATGACATCTTGATAATGGGGTTTCAATTTTTTAATGAAACGCAGCAATTCGGCAAGGTTTTGCTCGGTAATCAAGATGTCTTCCGGTGTTGGACTGTCATCTGGAATTTTCTTGATTTGCTCATCACTGGTATCGGTAGCATGTGAAATTACCGACGTACTTTTTTTTCGGTATTTGTCTATTTGAATATTCTTTGAAATCGTAATTAGCCAAGTTCCAAAGGTGTATTTAGGGTCGAATGTATCAATTTTATCAAAAGCTTTAGAAAAAGTTTCAATGGTAATATCTTCTGCCTCATATTCGTTTCCGACACGTTTCATCTGAAATCCGTATACCTCATTCCAAAAATGGTGAAGCAGAAAATTGAAAGCTCCTTGTTTTCCACTTTTTGCTTTTTCAATATGGTCTAGAATGCTTTTTTTGGTTATTTCCAACGGGTCGGTTTTTTATTCGAATTGGAAATAAAGATACTTAATTGGAAGCATACCAAAAACAATTCAAGAAATGGTAGAAAGGGAATGAGCTTGTTTTCTTGTAGTTTTTTGGCAGCTTTACCTAGTATAATGTACTGAACCAGAAAGCGAAATAGCACAATGGCCAATGTAATTTGCCAACTAGCAAAGATTATACAGAATGGCACTACCAGCCAAAAGAAAAGGTTTGAGGTAAAATATAGTCCCAATAAAAATTTGTGCAGTGGTTTGTACAATCTTGCGGTTGTAATGTGCCGCCTTTTTTGACGTATCCAATCTCCAAATGTTGTTTTCGGTTTTGAAATTGTAAAACTTGTTTCTGAGAAGCAGATGTCTGTATTTTCTGCTGTGGCCGCACCATTCACAAAAAGGTCATCATCGCCAGAAGGAAGCTGGATGTGTTTCATAAAACCTTGGTTGTCGTAATAGAGTTGGCTGGTATAGGCAAGATTGCGCCCAACACCCATATACGGGATGCCAGCTTTGGCGTACGAAAAGTACTGTGTGGCGGTGATCAGTGTTTCAAATCGGATGAGGGCGTTCAGCAGGCCCTTCATTTTTTCATAGGCTCCGTACCCCAGGACCAATTGAGTGTTTTGGTCAAGTTTGCTGGTCATTTCGGCCAACCAGTGTTTGGTTGCGGGTCTGCAATCGGCATCGGTAAAAAGCATTCGCTTATTCACAGCTTTTTTGATTCCCAGAGTGAGTGCATACTTTTTGTTTCCCCAGAAGGCTTCATTGTTTTTAACATTTACAAGTTTAACACGCGGGTCTATTTCAGCAAATTGCTCCATGACCTCATAGGTGTTGTCTGACGAAGCATCGTTGATTAAAATGACTTCAAAGTTGGGAAATTCTTGTTGAAGGAGTAGCGGGATATGTTGGGTTAGGTTGTCTGCCTCATTTTTGGCACATACAATCACAGAAACTGGGTAAGTGTGTTGTGTTGATTTTTCCGAAGGCCTTAAAAAAGAAAATTTTGAAAATAGAACATAGAAGCCACAGTTAATAAGAACAACGAATGCCAATACGTAAAGTAGTATCATAGGCGGTTGATAGGCGAAGTGCTACGAGTGGGTTTCTTCTTTGCAGTTGGCAAATTGATCGGGTGTTTTGCCGCAGAAACCGCAGGCTTCTCCTTCCTTGTTTAAAAAAGGATTTTGGCTAGCGCAGGTTCCGGCAAATTCTCCATCTTTTTTACCCCATATTTTGATAGCAATACCTGCTACGGCCAATAGTAAAAGTGCAACGGTGATAAGTACGATTTTCATTCTAGCGTATTTAGGTGCAAAAATACAATCTTTCTTGGTGTTGCCTTAAAAATTTGGTTAATTTTAGCCTTCAAAATTGAAATACTACCATGAAATCTAAGATCCTATCTATTTTTTTAATTGCCTGTACCGTTGTGTTTTTATCGTGTAAAAATGATGTAGAAAAAAAAGAGCCACAGCAAGAGCAGACGGAACAGGAAGTTGTGAAAGAAGCTCCTAAGAAGATTCGGGAAAAGCCGCTTACCAAAGAGCAAAAAGACCGGATGAATGGTGTCATGACCAAGTTAATGACCAACAAAGACATGAATTCTTTTACGCGTTCATTGGTTTCTGCAGGCATGTTAGATAAGTTGGAAGATTTACAAACAGAATACACTATTCTGGCTCCCAATAACGAAGTGTTCAATAAAGTTCCCACAGGTCAGAATGTGTTTAATGACCCTTCTAGAAAAGAAGAATTGGTTGAAAAATTGAACATGCACATCGTGAAAGGCTCAGTCACCTCTTCAGATTTAGTGCAGGGTGTTCAGAAAAACTCGAAAGTAACCTTAACTACAATTGATGGAAAGTCTCTGGTTGCAACAATGCGTAGTGATACCATCGTGATTACTAACCAAGCAACAAACAAATCGGTAATTGTAGGTAAAAGTGATATTATGGCTACCAACGGTGTGCTTCATTTGGTAGATGGGTTCTTTCAGTAGTTAAAATACGTTTACTTCTGGTTCAATATAGATTCCAAATTTTGAGCGTACTTCTTTTTGAATTTTAAGCGCGAGCTGCCAAATTTCTTCTCCCGTTGCATTTCCGTGGTTCACCAAAACCAACGCCTGATTTTTATGCACTCCAGCGTCGCCAAATCGTTTTCCCTTAAAACCAGCTTGTTCAATAAGCCAGCCTGCCGGAATCTTAAATTCTGTAGGGCTCACTTCGTAAAAAGGAGCTTCAGGATATTGGAGGCGAAATGCTTGGAATGCATCTGAAGTTATGATGGGGTTTTTAAAAAAACTTCCACTATTGCCTAGTTCTGCTGGGTCTGGCAGTTTCGATTTCCGTATGGCGATAACTGCTTCAGAAATATCTGAAATGGAAGGTGAGTTAATTCCTTTGCGATCTAATTCCTGTTGAATCGCACCATAACTAGTGTGCAATTCATGGTTCGTTTTTGTAAGTTCAAACGTAACACTGGTGATGATATATTCTCCTTTTAATTCGTTTTTGAAAACGGAGTTTCGATACCCGAAGTTGCATTCTTTTTTAGAGAACGTTTTTTCTGAAAGCGTCTCGATGTGGAGCGCTTCGCAACGTACAAAGGTGTCTTTCAGCTCAACACCATACGCTCCAATATTTTGGATAGGTGCGGTGCCCACATTTCCTGGAATTAGCGATAAGTTTTCTACACCTCCGTAGTTGTTATTGATGCAAAACAAGACAAATTCATGCCAATTTTCGCCTGCCATGACACGTAGCTGTACAGAATGTTCGTTTTCTGAAAGTACGGAAATGCCCTTTAGATTTAAATGAATCACAAGCGCTTCTATGTTTTTTGTAAGTAGCATATTACTGCCACCACCCAATAAAAATAGAGGCTCCTTTCCGCGATTGGCGAGTACCTTTTTGAGTTCCTCAACAGAATTGACAGAAACAAACTTATTGGCAGCTACATCAATCCCGAAGGTATTGTAGGCTTTTAGTGATGTGTTGGTTTCAATAGGCATTAGTCATTGTATTCCTGTAATGCAACTTTAAGGATGTTTACAGCCTTTATCAAGCTCTCTTTCTGGAGTACATAGGCAATTCGGATTTGGTTTTTTCCAACACCCGGACTCGAATAAAATCCAGCAGCAGGTGCAACCATTACGGTTTCACCACCTACGTCAAACGATTCTAACAGCCACTGGGCGAACGCATCACTATCTTTTACTGGTAACTCTGCGATGCAATAAAAAGCCCCTTTGGGATGCCCTACTTTTACGCCTGGGATTTCTTCTAATAATGTCACCAAGGTGTCACGACGGTCCTTGTATTCATCAATCACTTCATCAAAATAGCTCTGGGGTGTGTTTAATGCTGCCTCACTGGCAATTTGTGCAAACGTGGGCGGACTTAGACGTGCCTGGGCGAATTTAAGGGCAGTTTTAATCACGTCGTTATTTTGTGAAACCAAACAACCAATACGAGCACCGCACATGCTGTAGCGTTTGGAAACAGAATCGATTATGATTCCGTTTTGTGCCATGCCTTCCAACTCTAAGATGGAAACGTGTTTCAAACCATCGTACACAAATTCCCGATACACTTCATCTGCAACCAAAAATAAATCGTGCTTCTTTACAATTGCGGCCAAGGTTTCTAATTCTTCTTTAGAGTACAAATATCCAGTAGGGTTTCCTGGGTTGCAAATAAGGATTGCCTTTGTTTTTGGAGTGATTAGTTTTTCAAATTCTGAAATAGGAGGCAAGGCAAAATTGTCTTCAATTTTAGAAATCACGGGTACAATGGTTACGCCGCTAGCCGTTGCAAAGCCATTGTAATTGGCGTAAAAAGGTTCTGGGATGATAATTTCATCACCTTGGTCTGCAATGGTACCCATGGCAAAAAGTAGCGCTTCGCTACCTCCAGTAGTTACTACAATGTCTTTTGCGCCTACCATGATGTTATTGCGATTGTAATAGGCTGCAATTTTTTCACGATAAGGTTCAGATCCTTCCGAACGGGTATAGGCAAGAATCTCAAGAGAATGGTGAGTCACCGCGTCCATGGCAATTTGCGGACTTTTAATATCGGGCTGGCCAATGTTAAGGTGATAGACCGTTTTCTTGTTTTTATAAGCCATTTCGGCAAAAGGGACCAATTTCCTGATAGGTGATTCGGGCATTTTAGAACCCTTTTGAGATACTGCAGGCATAAGAATGTTATTAGATAACAAAGTTGCAAAATATATTCCATAAATACACGCATTGATACGAGTGTTGGCGTTATTTTTTTTATCTTAATACGTATGCTTTTCGGAAGTAGGAAATTAATTTTATTCATCACTGTTGCAACCCTCCTTTTTGCAAATTCTATGGGTTTTGCCCAAGAAGGCTTTGTGCTGCCCGAAAATGTAAAAAGAGATCGCATTAAGTTTGAGTTGGTGAACAATTTGGTGATTGTTCCGGTAGAGCTAAACGGTACCCGGCTTTCATTTTTGTTAGACACGGGCGTAGAAACCTCATTGCTTTTTAGTGTTGCTGAAAACGACTCGTTGGAACTTCAAAACGCCGTTCCGAAGAAAATACGTGGATTGGGGCAAGGGGGCAGTATTGAAGCCTTGAAGAGCGACCACAATATGCTGAAAGTGGGGAAGGCTGTCGACAAAAGCCATACGCTGTTTGTGGTTTTTGATGAATCCCTAAATTTTTCACCTCGAATGGGTGTGCCGGTACATGGAATTTTGGGGTATGATTTTTTCAAGAGTTTTGTTGTAAAAACTGACTATATATCAAAAGTACTCACCATATATAACCCCGATCGATTTACAAAGAAACCCTGTAGGAACTGTAAAGAATTTGATCTCAGTTTTGCTTCGAATAAACCATTTATAAATGTGAAAATTTCCGAAGCACTTGGTCTTAAAAACGTGTTGCTTTTAATCGATTCTGGCTCTAGCGATGCACTTTGGTTGTTTCGAAATAACGGTTATACAAGGGAAACTCCTAAAAACTACTTTCAAGACTATTTAGGGTTAGGGCTTAGCGGCAGTATTTTTGGAAAACGCTCGAAAATTGGTGAAATCCAGATTGGAGATTATGTGCTAAATGATGTGACTACCTCTTTTCCTGATAAAGATGCCTTACAAAATATTGCCTTTTTTAGACATCGCGACGGAAGTTTAGGAGCAGCCCTATTAAAACGTTTTACGGTGTATATGGATTATCGCAACCAAAAAATGTACCTCAAGAAAAACAGTAATTTTAAAAGGCCTTTTTATTACAATATGTCTGGTGTGGTTTTGGCGCACGATGGTACCGTTACGGTAAAAGATGTCCAGGATTATAAGTCGGGCTCTATGAACTTAGATAGGAGTGAGCAGAACAATGTGTCTATTACCCTATCTGTGAATGCTGCCTATAAATTTTTTCTGGCACCCCGAATTATTGTAGCAGAACTGCGAGATGAATCGCCAGCTGCCTTGGCAGGTATTTTAAAAGGGGATACCGTGCTTGAGGTAAATGGCAAACCTGCCTATAAATACAAGTTGTATGAGCTTTCTGCGTTGTTTAGTTCGAAAGCAGGTAAAACCATCCATTTTTTAATAGAGCGGAATGGCCAACGGCAAAAAAAGAAATTTGTACTTCAAAAAGTGATATAAAAAAAGCCAATCCCTAAGAATTGGCTTTTCAATTTAGTTTTAAGTAGTAGTTTACTGCATCACACTTTGTCCTTCTGGCAATACTTCGCCTTTAATTTTTAGTGCTTTTACAGGTTCGTCGGCATTAGAATATACCGTAATGGTTTTTCTAATAGGCCCTACTTTATTTTCAGTATCATATTTAACTTCAATTTCTCCTGTTGCTCCTGGAGCTACAGGTCCTTTAGGTTTCTTTGGGATTGTACAACCACAACTAGATTTTACATCGGTAACTACCAAAGGTTGATCACCCACATTTGTAAACTCAAATACACGCACTCCGTCGCTTCCTTTCGCTACTTTACCATAGTCTATGGTTTCTGTTTTAAACTTAAATTTTGCCTGTGCGTTCATCGTAAATCCTGCACATAGCACCACAGCTATTAACAATAATTTTTTCATAATTTCTAAGATTTTGGTCAGGCTAATGTAGGCATTTGTTACATTTCCTGCAAACAAAGTTATTCAATTAAGTGATTTCATAATAGGCCAATAATACCTACTTTTGTACCCTTATTTCAAAAATTAGACCAAACTATGGCACTAGCAGCAAAATATGATGCCCAATCTGTTGAAGATAAATGGTATAGCTACTGGATGGAGCAGGGGTATTTTCATTCAGAAGTGAACGAAAAAGAGCCGTACACCATCGTAATCCCGCCACCTAATGTGACTGGGGTGCTGCATATGGGCCATATGTTAAATAATACCATACAAGATGTTCTTATTCGTCGCGCACGTTTAAAGGGCTATAACGCCTGTTGGGTGCCCGGTACAGACCATGCCTCCATTGCTACGGAAGCAAAAGTAGTAGCAAAACTCAAGGCTGAAGGCATTCATAAAGAAGATCTCACCCGAGAAGAATTTTTAAAACACGCGTGGGAATGGACCCATAAACACGGCGGAATTATATTAGAACAACTTAAGAAATTGGGTGCTTCTTGCGATTGGGAGCGCACCAAGTTTACGATGGACGACAACATGTCGCAGTCGGTACTAAAAGTGTTCGTAGACCTTTATAACAAAGGAATGATTTACCGTGGCTATCGTATGGTTAATTGGGACCCACAAGCAAAAACGACCCTGAGCGATGAAGAGGTAAATTACGTTGAAAAACAGGGTAGTTTGTACTATTTGAACTACGCCATTGAAGGATCTGACGAATTTTTAACCATTGCAACCACACGACCAGAAACTATATTGGGCGATACCGCTATTTGTATCAACCCCAATGATGAACGATTTGCCCACCTAAAAGGGAAAAAAGCAATAGTGCCTATCTGTAACCGCGTAATACCCATTATTGAAGACGATTACGTAGATATGGAATTTGGTACAGGTTGCCTAAAAGTAACCCCTGCCCATGATGAAAATGATAAGGTGCTTGGTGACAAACACAGCTTGGAAGTAATCGATATTTTTAACGACGATGCTACGCTGAATAGCTTCGGAATGCATTATGAAGGAAAAGACCGTTTCGCAACCCGCAAGGAAATCGTTGCAGAGCTTACCGAAATGGGCGTATTGGCAAAAACCGAACAACACACCAATAAAATTGGAACGAGTGAACGTACAGGTGCGGTTATTGAACCTAAATTAAGCGACCAATGGTTTTTGAAAATGAAAGACCTGGCGCAACCAGCGTTAGATGCTGTGCTCGAAAAGGACGTAAATTTGGTTCCTGAAAAGTTTGTAAATACCTACCGCCACTGGATGGAAAATGTTCGCGATTGGAATATTTCACGACAATTATGGTGGGGACAGCAAATTCCGGCTTATTTCTATGGCGATGGGAAAGAAGATTTTGTGGTAGCTGAAACGATTGAGGAAGCGTTAGCATTAGCAAAAAATAAAACTTACAACGACCAACTACAGGCTACCGACTTACGTCAAGACCCAGATGCATTAGATACTTGGTTTTCGTCTTGGTTGTGGCCCATAAGTGTGTTTAACGGCATCTTAGAGCCAGATAACGAGGAGATAAATTATTATTACCCGACCAACGATTTGGTAACGGCACCTGAAATTTTGTTTTTTTGGGTAGCCCGAATGATTATTGCTGGGTATGAGTACCGCGATGAAAAACCATTTACGAATGTGTATCTCACAGGGATTGTTCGTGACAAGCAACGTCGTAAGATGAGCAAAAGCCTGGGGAATTCTCCCGACCCGATTGGATTAATGGATCAGTATGGGGCAGATGGAGTTCGTGTAGGGATGTTGCTAAGTTCACCTGCTGGAAACGATTTGATGTTCGATGAAGACCTCTGTAAGCAAGGGAGTGGCTTCGTAAATAAAATTTGGAATGCTTATCGGTTGATAGATGGATTGGAAGTTTCTGAGACTGAAAAATCTACCGAAGCTGCAACTATTGCACTTCAGTGGTACCGAAGTAAATTTCAGAAAACATTGGCAGAGATTGAAGACCATTATAGCAAATATCGAATTAGCGATGCCCTGATGGCTACTTACAAATTGATATGGGACGACTTTTGCTCTTGGTTGCTAGAAATGGTGAAACCCGAATACGGGAAACCAATAGCTTCGGAAACCTACGCTGCGGTGATTTCAATTTTGGAAGATAATCTAAAAGTGTTGCATCCGTTTGTACCATTCATTTCAGAAGAAATCTGGCAACATATTGCGAAACGTTCTCCTGAAGAGGCACTGATTGTAGCCGAATGGCCCAAGACTGAAGTTTTTGATGAACAGCTGAACAAGCAATTCGAATTTGCCGCTGAGGTGATTTCGGGTATTCGTACCATTCGGAAACAGAAAAACATCTCTTTTAAGGATGCAATTGAACTTTCTGTTATCAATAATGAAAGGGGAACAGACCATTTTGATGCAGTTATTACCAAATTGGGGAATATTTCGACATTGAATTATGTTTCTGAAGCGGTAGAGGGAGCGCTCACTTTCCGAGTGAAGTCGAATGAATACTTTGTACCCATCGCTGGTGCGATTAACGTAGAAGAAGAAATTGCTAAACTTTCCGAAGAACTAAAATACACAGAAGGGTTCTTAAAAAGTGTACAAAAAAAATTGGGCAACGAACGTTTTGTGGCAGGTGCTCCTGAAAAGGTAGTGGCTATGGAAAAGCAAAAAGAAGCGGATGCGTTGGCAAAAATTGAAACGATTAAGGCAAGTTTAAAGGGGTTGCAATAGTTTTTCCTCGCTATTTCCGATACAAAAAATACTGGTTTACCGCATCAATGTAAGCTTGTTTTGCTTCATCTTGGGTCATATCCCGATTTTGAAAGAGTGCGTTTGTTTTAAAAGCACTAATTAAGGGGTTGCCACCACTGGGTCTTCCCTCGCTATTGGTGGCTCGTTTGTAGTAGGCGTAGAGGCGTAACAACACATCTGCGGGGAAGGGCTCGGTGTGCTCGTTTATACTTTGCACTGCTTTCTGAAAGGCAATATCGAGCGCTTTACTGGTCATCTGCTTATTTTTCGGCTAGAACGGTAATTCCTCCTTTTACCTTTTGGTTTAATGTTACATTTACTTTGGTTCCTACAGGAAGATAGACATCTACGCGTGATCCAAATTTTATAAAGCCACTATCGGCAGTTTGCTCGGCCACAGCTCCTTCTTCGGCATAATTTACAATGCGTTTTGCCAAAGCACCGGCTATTTGCCTGTGCAATACATCGCCAAATTGATCTGATTTTACCACTACTGTGGTGCGTTCATTCTCTTCACTCGATTTTGGGTGCCAAGCCACCAAGTATTTGCCGGGATGGTATTTGCTATACACAATTTCTCCACCCACGGGATATCGGGTTACATGTACGTTTAAAGGCGACATAAATACAGATATCTGCAAACGTTTGTCTTTAAAATATTCTTTTTCGAATACTTCTTCTATCACCACTACTTTTCCGTCTACCGGTGACAACACTTGCTCGGTACTGGTTAAAAATTTACGTCGTGGATTTCGGAAAAATTGAAGAATCAAAATCAGGAACACAACCAATGTAAGTATCAGCCCGCCGCGAACGAGGGAGTTTCCAACAAAATGGTTTACCACCAAGCTGAGCAGCACCACAATGGCCAGTGTAAAGAATATTATTTTCGTTCCTTCTTTATGAAACATACGCTACAATTAATAAAAATGCATAAATAAACGGACTCGCATACATAATGCTGTCTAGCCGGTCATAGAGTCCGCCGTGTCCCGGCATCAAATTTCCACTATCTTTTACGCCTGCTTGGCGTTTAAATTTTGACTGAATCAGGTCACCAATGGTTCCAAATACAGAGGCAATGAGTGCTAAACAAAGCCATACCCACAACGGATAAAATTCTGTGAACTTAAAGATAATAAAAGCTGCCAAAAGAGAACCGCCAATGCCTCCCAAAAATCCTTCTACTGTTTTCTTTGGCGAAATGCGTTCTAATAATTTACGCTTTCCGAAGTTTTTACCTACCATATACGCGGCGCTGTCATTACTCCATACCAATAAGAACACACCTATGATGAGACGGGGTAAGAATTCTTCCTGCTGAAAGGGGATGAGTGTCAAGAATACAAATCCGCTAATTACATAGAATATAACTACGATGTATTTCTTTTTTTCAAACATGGGGATTTTGGAAGTCCACAAAACATCTTTCAGTAAAAACAGGTTGACAAAACAGGCGAGTATAAGGTAAAGGTACACGGCGTTGTCATCGAAAATTTCGTAACTCAAAAAATAGAGGGCAGCCAACAATAAGGCGTATGCTAGGTAACTGCGAAGGTGTACTAATTTTAAAAATTCAGAGAGGGTAATTGTGCCCAGGATAAGGAAGAGTACCATGAACCATTCGTGTGAGGTGTACATCGAGAAGATGATGATTGCGGCATACAGTAGTCCCGAAATGGTTCGAACAATAAGTTCCTTCATAAATTAGAGGTCTTCCAGTAGCAGCAAATATAGGTTTTTTGTGCTACTTCCATAACTCATAAAGTCCTTTTCTTTATTGCTTTCGAAGTCTTGTATGGTTGTAATATTGCTCGGAATTTTCCCCTTGCAATGGTTTTTAATAATACGCAAGCCTTCACTAATCGTGTCAACCAATTGGCTGGTAGTGGCAAAGATTACAATATTGTCTGGAAGTTCGTGTAGTTTTTTCTCTTTCATCTGGTTGGAAGAAAGTAATATAGAGCCATTGTTAGCCACCAAACTTTCACAGGTGGAGAGGAAAAAGGTGGTGTTGGCTTTTTTGCTGAAGGTTAAGTTGAAACCGTCAAAGCGAGAGGTTAGTTGTTCATTGATACAAAATACGTCTTTTTCGTACCAATCGTTTTCAAGTAAAATATTGTCGAACGACTCAAGTGCCTCCTCCATATTTTCACAATAGAGAAATTTTCCACCGTTCTTGTTGAAATTATAGGTGAATTTTTCATCTATAGGAAGTTTCTCTTCAGGGTAATACTTCCCATGATCGGTCTTTTTTTTGGAAGCCGACTGTTTTCCGGGATTTAAAAGTCTTTTAAAGAGACTCATGGTGACGATCTATTGAGGAGTTCAGACATCGATTTACTTCAAATATAAAGAATCTATTCTGAAGTTCACACATGTTGCGTGAACGTTTACTACCATACAACGACAATTACTCATCGCCTATTGTGGTAGTAGATTCTGTTAAAGGCACTTCTGCCGGTTTTTTAAATGGGCGCTCACCAAAGATGCGTTCGAGACTCTCTTTAAAGATCACTTCCTTTTCGAGTAATTCTTCGGCCAACAAGGTAAGTTTGTCCTTGTTGTCTTCTAGCAACTTAATGGCGCGTTGGTACTGTTCTTCAATCATTGCTGAAATTTCCTTATCGATCATTTCAGCTGTTTTTTCACTATACGGCTTACTGAAATTGTAGTCAGATTGTCCAGAAGAATCATAATAGGTAAGGTTTCCTATTTTGTCGTTCAGACCATAAATAGTGACCATCGCTCTTGCTTGTTTGGTTACTTTTTCCAAATCGCTCAAGGCTCCTGTTGAAATTTTATTGAATATCACCTTTTCAGCAGCACGCCCACCCATGGTGGCACACATTTCATCCAGCATTTGCTCCGGACGAACAATAAGACGTTCTTCAGGCAAGTACCAAGCGGCTCCTAACGATTGCCCTCTAGGCACGATAGTAACTTTTACCAATGGGGCTGCGTGTTCTAGCATCCAACTCACGGTAGCATGTCCAGCTTCGTGAAAAGCGATCGCTTTTTTCTCGTCTGGTGTAATGATCTTGTTCTTCTTTTCGAGTCCGCCCACAATTCTATCTACCGCATCCAAGAAATCTTGTTTGGTTACCGCTTTCTTTTCTTTTCTAGCGGCTATAAGAGCTGCTTCGTTACAAACATTCGCAATGTCTGCTCCAGAAAAACCAGGGGTTTGCTTCGCTAAGAAGTCGGTATCGAGTGAGTCGTCTTGAACGATAGGGCGTAAGTGAACTTCAAAAATTTCTTTACGTTCCCGCACGTCTGGCAGGTCTACATAAATTTGTCTGTCAAATCTACCAGCACGCATCAATGCTTTGTCAAGTACATCGGCACGGTTGGTTGCAGCCACTACAATTACGTTGGTGTTGGTTCCGAAACCGTCCATTTCAGTTAACAGTTGGTTCAGTGTGTTTTCGCGCTCATCGTTAGAGCCAGAGAAGTTATTTTTTCCTCGTGCACGACCAATGGCGTCAATTTCATCTATAAAAATAATGGAAGGTGATTTTTCTTTTGCTTGCTTAAAGAGGTCACGCACACGTGATGCACCTACCCCTACAAACATTTCAACAAAGTCTGATCCAGACAGTGAGAAAAACGGCACTTGTGCTTCTCCAGCAACGGCTTTTGCCAATAATGTTTTACCCGTTCCAGGAGGGCCTACTAACAATGCCCCTTTTGGGATTTTACCCCCGAGAGAGGTGTATTTGTCTGGATTTTTTAAGAAATCTACAATTTCTTGTACTTCTTCCTTGGCACCTTCTAGTCCTGCGACATCCTTGAATGATGTTTTTACATCGGTCTTTTCGTCGAACAATTTGGCTTTCGATTTACCGATGTTGAAAATCTGTCCGCCAGCTCCACCTCCAGCACCCGCAGACATTCTGCGCATGATAAAGATCCAAATACCTATAATTACTGCGAAGAAAATAATAGACGGTAAGAATTCGGCGAGCAAGTTGGTTTCAGTATCCCAGACAACCTTGGTGTTCAGATCGTTTTCTTCTTTAATATTATTTAGATCGTTTTCAAAATTCTGTAGGTCTCCAAACTCAAATTGGTATGCGGCCTCGTTCGCGCCAGAAGAGAGCAAGTTGTTGCTGCGTTTGCTTTTGTGCTCTTCTTGTTGCGCTGCTTCTGGGGTGAGGTAGATTTTTGCAACTTTTTTGTTTACGATCTCTACTTTTTCAATATCGCCTTGTTTCAGATATTTCTGGAAATCGGCTTGTGTAGTTTTTGCGGGTTGCGTTAGGCCTCCTCCAAAAACTTGGCTGAAAAGAATTACAGCAATAAATATGATGGCATAGACCCAATAATAATTAAATCTGGGTTTACGCGCTTCGGGTTTTTTATTTTCTTTAGCCATACGGCGTGTGTCTTTTTTTAATAAGTGGTTTCTATTTTCACAGTTTTAGCATCGCCCCAAAGGCCTTCAATATCGTAGAATTCGCGGATGTGTTTCTGAAACACATGCACGACAATATGCACATAATCCATTAAGATCCATTCTGCATTTTCCGTTCCTTCAATGTGCCATGCTTTTTCCTGAATGCTTTTGCTAACTGTTTTTTGTATGGAGTTTACGATAGCATTTACCTGTGTGTTCGAGGTTCCATCGCAAATAATGAAGTAATCACAAACGGTATTTTCAATCTCCCTAAGGTCCAAAATTTCAATATTTTGTCCTTTAACTTCTTCAATACCTTTAACAATATGGGCAACGAGTATGTCTGTGTTTTTTTCTTTTTCTGACATTCAAAAATTTTATTTGTGCAAAGTTATCACTTTTTTGTTTCTTTAGCGTGATACACCTTAGCAAGTAACTAATAAATATAATGTATTGAATATAATCAAACTTAATGCCATTGGTTCTACCAATTCGTACCTAAAACAACTTGCCGCCACCACATCATTAACTGATGAAGTTGTGGTGGTGGCAACCCAACAGGAATCGGGGAGGGGGCAACAAGGCGCAGTTTGGCAAAGTGAAGCGGGTAAAAGCCTTACCTGTAGCCTGTTCAAGAGGTTTGAGGGATTTCCGCTAGAACATCAGGCACGTCTTAATTTTGCGGTTTCTTTAGCGCTTTTAGATGTGTTGGAGACATACGGAATTCCTAAGATTTCTGTGAAATGGCCTAACGACATTATGTCACGACAACAAAAGTTGGCAGGGATTCTCATCGAAAATACGGTACAACGCGGCAACCTAACTTCCACAGTGGTTGGGGTTGGTTTAAATGTAAATGAAGAATCTTTCAACGCGTTGCCCCAAGCCACATCGATGCTTCTGGCCAGTGGCCAACGTTATAATCTAGAGGAAGTACTACAAAAAGTTGCCACGGAAATTTTTAAAGTGTTCAAGGAGATTCCCACAATAAAAACGAATGAACTGAAAAAACGATACGAAGCGCGATTGTTCCGCAAGGGGATAGTGTCTACTTTTGAAGTAGCCGGTGTGAAGAAAAACGGTCAGATCATTGGAGTTACAGAATCTGGTATGCTTCAGGTAACCCATGATGATGATGCCATCGCCACCTATGGATTACGGGAGATAAAGCTGCTATTTTAAACCTTCTCCAGATTTGTGGCCAGGGTTTCCATAAATTTTGTAATCGGGCCTTTAATCATCATCTTCATCATTGGATTGAAATCTCCTTCAAATAACAATTCTATTTCAGAGGTTGTATCTGAGACTTCGGCTATATTTCCAGTAAGGGTAAACGGAAGTTTATCGCTCATGGCTCCCAAAACTACTTGATTGGGCGGTGTCACCTCTTTTACTTCCAAAGCGATTTCGGGCATTCCCTTCAAGGCAAATACAAAGGCTTTTTCGTTAATCACCTCAAACTTGCTCGTGTTTTCGGGCATTAGTTGTTCAAAATTTTTGACATCGGCCAAGAAGGTACAAAGCTCATCAGCAGATTTTTGAACGGTTACTTTTTTACTTTCAATTTTCATAATTTTTTCTTCGGAAATATTAATTAGTGCGCAACATTAGGGTTCCAATTGGCGGGATTTTCGCGCCAGCTTGCCAATACCGAAGCTTCATCAGTACTGATATAGTTCGATTTTTCAGCTTGTACCAACAAGCTCTCGTAGTTGCTCAGTGTGTTCAGCGTTATGTTAGCGTCTTTAAAATTATCTTGCGCTGTTTGGAAACCGTACGAGAAAATAGCAAGCATCCCTTTTACATGCACATTCGATTCTTTTAAAGCTTCAACAGCCATTAAACTACTCTTGCCCGTGCTAATAAGATCTTCAATTACCACCACATTGCTTCCTTTTTCTATATGGCCTTCAATTTTGTTTTGGCGTCCGTGTTTTTTGGCTTCTGGGCGTACATAACAAAACGGCACATTAAGGTAGTCTGCAACCAGTATGCCAATTCCGATGGCACCAGTGGCCACTCCTGCAATTGCATCTGGTTTTCCATACAATTCTTCTACTTGCTTTGCCATTTGCTCACGCAGGTAGTTGCGAATCATTGGGTATGAAAGAGTTATGCGATTGTCGCAGTAAATAGGCGATTTCCATCCCGAGGCCCACGTAAAAGGGTTTTGTGGTTGCAATTTTATTGCATTAATTTGCAACAGTAGTTCAGCAGTTTTTTGTGCTGTTTCTTTATGTAAAATCATTTTGCAAATGTATAAAGTTTTTGTCAAAGAAATTCCGATCATTTTGTCTACTGAAAAAAATATCGGAAAGCAGTACAAGTCTATTCCATTAAAGCTCGCGAGGTTAAAAAAAATCATCAAGAAAATAAATAACGGCCAGTTGTTTTATGTTAACCTGTATCATAAAAACCCTGAAAAGTTAGAACGTTTTTTATTCAAGAAATTAAAAGTTGTTGAGGCTGGTGGCGGAATGGTCTTTAATGATAAAAAGGAAATATTATTCATTCGGCGTAACTCTAAATGGGACCTTCCGAAGGGAAAAAAAGAAAAAGGTGAAACTCATGAAGAAGCCGCTATTCGTGAAACCATGGAAGAAACAGGGGTGCAAGATTTAGAGGTAAACCGGTTTATTACAAAAACGTACCATGTGTTTAAGCGCAACGATAAATACCGACTTAAAGTTACCTATTGGTACGAAATGTATACCTCATACGATGGTGAATTGGTTCCTGAAACCAATGAAGGGATTAAAAAAGTTCGATGGAAAAACTTTGAAAAAACCCAAAAGGCCCTTCAAGATTCGTATGAAAATATAAAACTCCTATTTCCGAAGGAATATTTAACCACCCACCCGAATGATCGGATAACGTAAATGGGCCGCCTCATAATTAGGCGATTGTTTGTGTATCCAATCTAGTTGTGCAAACCAATTGGCATTAAAATCGGGTTCTGCAGCCTTTTTTGCTTCGAAATCGGCTTTAATGTTCGGATTGGTATTTAGGAATTCAACTGCTTTATCTTCCCATACGTAGGGTGAAAATCCTTCTTTTTGTTGCAAAATAGTATCGAAGAAATTCCAATTAAAGAATGAATCGGTTGCCGAGGGCTCTAAGGTTTCCAGCAGGTAACGCACCCCGTCTTGTTGGGTGTTAAAAATGTAATCTCCCTTTTTAAGTGCAACTTCTTCTTCTGAAACATCCACAGCAGTATTATAATGAAGGTAATGGCCTTCGTACGGGCTGTTACGAGTTTTATAGTCTTTTATATGATATACTTCTGCTGTGATTACCGTGTCTTTTTGAACAACATCATAGCTTATCTTGTTCTTTTTTAGCAATTCTATGACATTCCAGTACCCCTGCGGAACGATATATTGTTCAGGTATGGTAATACTATCAACGGCTTTAAAGGTATTATAATACGTCACGTCTCGGGCATAGGGTTTGGTGCGGTCAAACTTTAGGCGTTGTGCGCCTGTTAATTCGCTTGGGAGCATTTCAGCTTCGTACCCTTTAAAATTGAGGGTTTTGGTTTGGGTGCTATCTACACGCCATTGAACGGGGTAGTAAGAGCCCACTTTATAAAGGTCGGCGTCTATTTTTCTCAGGTTTTTTACTACGGAAACATCCTCGTCAATAATTTTTATAAACTGTTTCATTAATTCGTAGGTTCCTTCTACACGTTGCTTATAAGGTTTCAGCATATGTGTTTCTACCATCATGCCTACGGTTCCGAAAAGCGTTGTGTACCCTGTTGAATACCTTGGAGAATCCATAAACTGTGTAAAACCTTTTTCTGGTGATTGGTTGAAAACATTTACATACGGAGTGATGTCCCACTGTGCTTTAGCCAGGCTATCTTCCAATTTTGGCATAAGCGATGTGTGCAAATAGTTGCCCAGTTGGCCTCCTAACTTATTGTGCTGTGTAAATAGATGGGTGAGTGTATATTGGTAATCTGCACCATTGCTAACATGGTTATCTATAAAGTAGTCGGGTTTCACGATTCTGAAAAGGTTTGCGAATGCCCTTGCATTTTTGGTGTCTGCTTTTATAAAGTCACGGTTCAGATCGTAGTTTCTTGCATTGCCTCTAAAACCATACGATTTAGGCCCATTTTGGTTGGTGCGCGTAGTGCTGTTTCTATTTAGGGCACCTCCTATATTATATATAGGTATTACCGCAATGATGGTATTTTCTGGAGTTTCAATTTTTCCTTGCGCCAAATCTCGTATGAGCAGCATAGAAGCGTCTATACCATCGCTTTCGCCTGGATGAATACCGTTGTTTACCAATAAAATGCTTTTTTCATCAGCACGTGAAAACTCTGATTCAAACGTACGATTTGGATTGAAGGTGACAAGGTGTAAGGGTTGACCGCTATCGGTTTTCTGCATATCGTAAATTGCCACCGAATTAAAGGTTTCTGACAGTTCTTTGTAGAATTTGATTACATCATTGTATTCTGGAGTTTCGGTTCCGTTAGAGGTTTCAAATACAGTTTCAAAATTGGATTCTGTTTGCTCAGTTTTTTTGTTACATTGTATAAAAAGAATCGTAATTATGAGGTAGAAATGTATCTTATTTACTGCCATTGCTGTGGTTTGAAGGTGTTTGTGTACTTTCAAAAGTAGCTCCAAAAATCAAAAAAAAATAATTATTTTTTGTGTAAATTACGTATAGAATGTTATATTTGGTTTTTAATATTAAACTTTAATACATAATTATTATGAAAAAATTTACTTTAATGATGGCTGCTGCTGCCATGACAATGTCAGCATACGCACAAACAACTTACACACAAAGTGTTAATCCAACCGACGCTGGTACGGGTGGTGTAGCATGCTGGAACAGTGGTAATGGTGAATACAGAGATAATGCATTCGCTAGAACTTACAGCTTAGAAGAAGATTTTGGTGTTGACCAAAATTTTCAGATTACTCAAGTAGAGTTTGGACAAGGTACTGGTGATGAAGGTACTCCTGCTCAGATTAACATTTACACGGTAAACAACGAGAACTTAGGTGCTGCTGCGTTTACACTTATTTCTTCTACTGATATTATTTTAAGTGCTGCAAATGACGGTACTGTAGTAGTAGAAGATGTTGATCCTGCTGTGATCCCAGTTGGAGAAATTGCTGCTATCGAGCTTTTCGTTCCAGACTCAGGAACAAATATTAACATGAGATATTTCCCAGGATTTAACACAGACGGTCAATTGAATACTGCTTGGTTACGTTCTGACGGAACTGGAACTGGTGGAACAAACGTTGGATGTGAGATTCCTTACACTGACTCAAACACTATCGTTGCAGATCCACAAGAGTACATTATCAACATTACTGGTGATGTAGTATTAGGAGTAGGAGACAACTTAGCTGATGTGGTATCTATTTTCCCTAACCCAGCTCAAAATGAGTTGAACGTAAACATTCCTTCAACTATCGAAGTTGAGGCTGTGTCTATGTATGACATCTTAGGTAAAGATACTGGTGTACAGTACAACAACGGAACTATCGATTTGTCTAACCTTGCAAGAGGTGTATACATCTTAAACGTTAGAACTTCTGCTGGTACGTTAACTGAGAAAATCGTTAAGCAATAAGCTTAGGTGTTTTAAACACATTACGAAAATGAAGAAAGCTCTGCATAACTGCAGGGCTTTTTTTTATCGTTAATATATCATCAGCCTTAACTTTTTTCTATCAACTTCAACTCGCATTAGGCTTTGTTTTTGAAATAGTTTCTATACAAGCATTGCAAATAGGCGAAGCTAATTTTGTTAGACAGATTCAGTTTGTCTAACACCGACCCTATCTGTAGATTATGTTCTAGCGGCTAATTTTACTTCAGGATTACTTGTGTTCTTAATGATAATCGAAATAAGAGAATAGCTACCATATGTAATCTAATGGTGCCAATAGAACTCGCGTTGTGTATTAAATGTGTTGCCAGTGTTGTATAAAAAAAGCCTTTGGTGTATGTTATACCAAAGGCTTTTTTATGTTTTCAAGGGGTTCCCTTATCCGTTCATAGAAATCAGGAATTCTTCGTTGTTTTTAGTTTGCTTAAATCTATCGTTGATAAATTCCATAGCTTCTACAGGGTTCATGTCTGCAAGGTACTTTCGCATCACCCACATACGCTGTATAGTGTTTTCATCAAGTAATAGGTCGTCTCTACGTGTGCTTGAAGAAGTTAGGTCGATAGCTGGGAAAATACGTCGGTTCGAGATTTTTCGATCCAGTTGTAATTCCATGTTACCCGTTCCTTTAAATTCTTCAAAAATCACCTCATCCATCTTGCTTCCTGTTTCGGTAAGTGCCGTCGCGATGATACTTAATGAGCCGCCGTTTTCAATATTACGGGCCGCACCAAAGAATCGTTTCGGTTTGTGAAGTGCATTGGCATCTACACCACCACTCAAAATCTTTCCACTTGCAGGCTGTACCGTATTGTATGCTCTTGCAAGTCGGGTAATAGAATCTAATAGAATCACCACGTCATGGCCACATTCAACCAAACGCTTGGCCTTGTCTATCACAATATTTGCAACGCGCACGTGTTCTGTAGCTTCTTTGTCAAAAGTAGAAGCTACCACTTCACCACTTACATTACGTTGCATATCGGTTACCTCTTCAGGTCGCTCATCAATTAATAGGATGATCTGATATACTTCAGGGTGGTTGGCTGCAATTGCGTTGGCAATATCTTTCAGCAACATTGTTTTACCCGTCTTCGGTTGTGAAACAATCATTCCACGCTGTCCTTTCCCTATTGGGGCAAACAAATCGATAATTCGAGTAGAAATAGTACTCTGCTTTTCAGCAATATTGAATTTTTCCTGCGGAAATAATGGTGTTAAATGCTCGAAAGACACACGGTCGCGTACCACATTCGGATTTAAACCATTAATTTTATTCACCTTGATAAGCGGGAAATATTTTTCACCTTCTTTTGGTGGGCGAACTTCACCCAACACCGTATCTCCAGTTTTTAAACCAAATAAACGAATCTGTGATTGTGACACATAAATATCGTCTGGAGACGAAAGGTAATTGTAATCACTAGAACGTAAAAAACCATAGCCATCTTGCATGATGTCTAGTACTCCTTCGCTTTCTATGATGCCGTCAAATTCGTAGTCAGGCTCTTTATAACGGTTGCGGGTGTCTTTGTTGCCGTTGTTTTTTTGCTGATTGCCACCTCGGGAATTTCGATTGTCGTTTCGATTGTCATTCCTGTTATCATTGCGGTTCGAACCTTTGTTCGAATCAGACTTCTGGTTGCGCTGTTTGTTGTCGCTACTGTCTTTTTTGTCGTGAGATTGTTGTCTCGAATTCGACTTTGAAGACGATTTGTTCGTGTCACCCTTCGAATTTGAACGCTGATTGCTTTTTCCGGCATCATCTTTTTTCGAAGTGTCGCTACTGTCTTTTTTGTCGTTCTCTTGGCTCCGGTTGTTACTGCGGGGAGCACGAGACTTCTGATTCGACGGTTTTTTGTTTGAATTGTCTTTGTTGTCTTTGTTGTCTGCCCCATCAGAAGGAGCATCATTTGCCACAACAGCTTTAACAGCTTTTGGATTGGCAGCTTGGTAGTCTAGTATTTGGTATACGAGATCTAATTTTTTTAAACTTCTGTACTTTGGTACTTTGAGTGTTTTTGCGAGTTCCTGCAGCTCAGGAAGTTTTTTTGCTTTTAATTCTGAAATTTCTAACATGTAAATGAATAATGTTTATTTGATTGTAAAAAATCGTTTCTTTTGAAGATATTTTTTTGAGAAATAATTTTGAAGACTAAGTAACCTTTATTGAGGTGGTTACGAAGAGGTGCTACAATGATACGACAATATTTTAAATTGAAGGGTTAAAACTTTCAAAAAGAAACCTTATTTTTGCTTCCGCAACAACAGCGAAGCGATGTTACAACGTATTCAAACCATTTATATGATACTTTCCGCCTTGGTTATGGCGTGTTTGTATATCTGGTTTCCTAGCATTACCGATGCAGAAGGTATGGTTGTGATAGCGCGTGACGAATATTTGGTTTTCGGTCTTATATTTGTTTCAATCGCGTTGGCTGTGATTTCAATTTTGAGTTTTAAGAAGCGGCAGTTACAATTTGTACTAAACCGTTTAAACATCATATCAAACTTTGTATTACTGGGAGTTTTCGTATATAGGTCGCTAAAGGTATCCGGAGAAACATTGGTTTCTGAGAAGGGTATTGGGGTGTTACTTCCTATCATCTCTATCGTTTTTTTAGTGCTGGCCAATAAGGCCATCAAAAAGGATGAAGATCTCGTAAAATCTGTAGACCGATTACGTTAAACTATTGCTTAGTATTATTAGTGCAAGACCCTCGAAGAATGCCATCTTCGAGGGTTTTTTGTTTCTTATCTAGGTAACTCGATTACTTCTAGGTTTTTTATTTCCCTACCACTAATTTCAAATCGCAACATGGTGCGCACCTGATGGAAGCCATGTTTCCCAATAGCGCCTGGGTTCATGTGCAGTAGATTCAATTTTTTATCGGGCATTACCTTGAGGATATGCGAATGCCCCGTAATAAACAACCTCGGCGTGTCTCGATTTATTTCTTCACGGATACGCGGATTATATTTACCCGGATACCCACCAATATGGGTGATCCAAACCGAAACTTCCTCACACATAAATCGATTGTCCAGCGGAAACTCAGCTCTTGCTTCTGAACTGTCAATATTTCCATAAACAGCTTGCAAAGGCTTCAATTTTTTGATGGTATCGGTCACTTTCAAATCGCCAATATCACCCGCATGCCACACTTGATCTGCCTGCCGTACATATTTCAACACAGTTTCGTCTATAAAACTATGGGTGTCGCTAAGTAGGAGTATTTTAGTCAAAAGAAATTCTTTTTCAGCAAAGATAAAGTTTAATATGGTGACGAGTTGACGAGCCATAACATTAAAATTTATTTTCACAACCCACTTCGCACTTCAACACTCAATCTCAACTCTCTTTCGTATTTTAGCTGAAATTTTAAATCTTCATTTTGCGTTATTTTATTGAAATAGCCTACAACGGGACCCCTTACCATGGCTGGCAGATACAACCTGACGCCATTAGCGTACAACAAGTTTTGGAAGAAACCCTTTCTACGTTTTTCCGAAGTGCTATAAAAGTGACTGGAGCAGGGAGAACAGATACTGGAGTACACGCCCGGCAATTGTATGCGCATTTCGACTTTGAAAATATCCCAAATATTGAAAAAACCATTTTTAGGTTAAACTCGTTTCTACCCAAAGCCATTGCGGTACAATCTATAAGACGAGTACAAGACGAAGCCCATGCGCGATTTGACGCAAAGCAGCGAGAATACGAATATTTAATTTCGCTACAAAAAGATCCGTTTGCTGAAAAATTAACACATCAACTTTTCCAAACCCCTGATATTGACCGGATGAACCAAGCGGCAGAAATGCTATGCGACTATAGCGATTTTCAATGCTTTTCACGTTCAAACACTGATGTAAAAACCTACATTTGCACTATTACCAAAGCGTTTTGGGAAATAGATGGCAATCGGTTGCGTTTTACAATAGCAGCCGACCGTTTTTTACGAAATATGGTGCGGGCCATTGTAGGGACTTTGCTGGATGTTGGATTTGGAAAAACAACATTAGAAGAACTACAACAAATCATTGAAAGTAAAGATAGGAACAGGGCAGGAGCTTCGGCACCAGCACATGGACTTTACCTCACAAAAGTAAGCTACCCAAACACTATCTTTGTAAAAAAATAAACCTAGAATCATAGGTGCTATGGCGAAAGAATCAGGAAAGGCATTCGATTTTAAATTGTTCAAAAGACTGTTGGCATTTACCAATGCGTATCGTGGTACCTTCTATTTTGTGGCATTTGCTGCCATTGCCATGTCGGGTCTCGCGGTTTTAAGTCCGCACCTGCTGCGACTTGCCATAGACAACGCCATGTTCAATCGGGATTTACCGTTGTTGCAGTATTACCTCATGCTCATGCTGGGAGTACTCGTGCTAGAGGTGTTTTTTCAGCTATCCTTTATTTATTATGCCAATTGGTTGGGCCAAAATGTTATCAAAGACATACGCGTAAAACTGTTCAAACTCATGACCAGTTTTAAAATGAAATATTTCGACAAAAGTGCGGTTGGTAGGCTTACAACCCGTGCCGTAAATGATATCGAGACCATTTCTTCCATATTTAGCCAAGGGCTGTTTATGATCATCAGTGATTTGCTGAAAATGCTTACCATTGCCGGTGTAATGTTGTATATGAGTTGGCGACTGTCACTTATTGTATTTGCTATATTACCGCTCATTATATATGCCACACGTGTATTTCAGAGAGCGATGAAAGTGGCTTTTGAAGAAGTGCGGAACCAAGTGGCCAATCTTAATTCATTTGTACAAGAGCGCATTACGGGAATGAAAATCGTACAGATTTTTACACGTGAAGAAACCGAATACAAGCGTTTTATTGATATCAACCAAAAACATAAAAAAGCATGGGTGAAGACGGTTTGGTATAACTCCATCTTTTTCCCTATTGCTGAAATGGCCTCGAGTATTGCCATCGGGCTCATAGTTTGGTATGGCGGACTCAATGCTGCGGAAGGCGGAGTGATTACACTAGGAATTGTGACAGCTTTTATTCAATATTCACAAATGTTATTCAGGCCGTTACGTCAAATTGCCGATAAATTCAATACGCTGCAAATGGGGATGGTGGCTGCCAATCGCGTATTCGGAATTTTAGATACCAACTCGCATATCTCAAATGAAGGAGAAAAAGTATTAACTGATGCGAAAGGAGCCATTGCTTTTGAAAATGTTCGGTTTGGATACAACGAAAAAGAAGAAGTAATTAAAGATATTTCTTTTAAGGTGTATCCGGGCGAAACCATCGCGATAGTTGGGGCTACCGGAGCGGGAAAATCTACCATCATCAATTTACTGAACCGTTTCTATGAGATCAATAGCGGAACTATAAAAGTAGATCGGGTAGATATAAAAGAATATACGCTTGCGTCGTTGCGCAGCCAAATAGCCGTGGTGCTTCAAGATGTGTTCTTATTTGCAGATACCATATTGAACAACATTACGTTAAACGATGCAAACATTTCCGAAGAAGAAGTTATTGAGGCCGCTAAAGCCATTGGTGTACATAAATTTATCACTTCACTACCCAATGGGTACCATTACAATGTAAAAGAACGGGGAAGCATGCTTTCTTCAGGGCAACGCCAGCTGATTGCTTTTTTACGCGCTTATGTGAGTAACCCTAGTATTTTAATTTTAGATGAGGCAACGTCATCAGTCGATTCGTATTCTGAAGAGATGATACAGGCCGCAACCGATAAAATCACACAAGGGCGTACGTCTATCGTTATTGCCCACCGTTTGGCGACGATTAAAAAGGCAGACAAAATCTTGGTGATGGACGCCGGTAAAATTGTTGAGTCTGGCACCCATTTGGAGTTGTTAGAACGCCCAGATGGGTATTACAAAAATCTTTACGAAGTCCAGTTTATGACCGAAGAGGCGATATAGGAAATTCCACGTTTCGCTTTTTCTGCTTCTATAACTTCATCCATACCTCCAGAAAGGAATAACAAGACGGTAAATACTACAATTATTATAGAAATAACGACCGAAAACAGCGCTAAAAAGAAAATGAGTTTTATAAATAATTGGCCTATAGTTAAATTAAATACACGTTTCAGTACGTAGCAGTAATAAGCAATCTGTATAAAAATCACTAAAATTGTGATAGCTGTAAAGAGTGTAGGGTTCCAAAAGGTTAAAAAATATAACGAAATCGTAATTATAGAAGCTTGAGAAAAAGTATATAGGTTTAAGACTAAATGTTCAGCGTAGTTATATTTTCTCTTATTGAAGAATACGATCCAAGAAAATAAAGCTAATAATGGGATGCTAGCAAATGTCATGAAAGATTGGTACTCAAAAGCAGCGCGTTGAAAATCTTTAGTTATTTCCAATTGCTCTGGTGTCATTTCTTGATTTGAAATATTTGCAGTAAATTCTAATGTTTCGGGGAAAAACTTCAAGATCATAAAGTAAAAGATTCCTGAAAACGTTACAGCAATAGTAAAAAAACCAAAAGCATGAATATAGCGTTTGCGAACACCGTTGATATACCCATCGATAACTTTTTCGGGACATCTAAATAAATCTACAAACGTTCGAACGGGCTTATTAGAATCTATATTCAGAAAAGAATTGGCAGTTTCAGAAATAATATGCTTTAGTGTTAACCGATGTGAAATTTTTTTAGCACCACAATTACCGCAAAACTTATCAGAGGGGGCTAGTTGCTTTTGGCAGTTCTTACATTCCATAGTTAATCTAGGTCTTGTTCAAGTTGTTCTTTTAGATCTTCTAAGTTTTCGTAGAGTACAAAATCTCCTTCTTTTAAGTATGAAATTTGCCCGTTCTCTTCACTCACAACCAAACACAAAGCATCGGTTTTTTCGGTGATCCCAACTGCGGCCCGGTGACGCAGGCCAAAACGCTGCGGAATACGTCTATCGTTGCTCACAGGTAAAATAACACGGGTGGCGGTGATGGTATTTTCTTCAATAATCATGGCACCGTCGTGCAACGGACTGTTTTTATAGAACACACTTTCAATAATGGGTTGGTTAACCTCCATTTTCATGGTGTCTCCAGAATTTTTAATAAAATCGAGGCTGTTGTTCCGTTTTATTACGATAAGGGCTCCAGTTTGCGATTTACCCATGTTTTCGCAAGCCTTCAAAATAGGCTCAAGGGTTGTGTTGCTTTCCTTTTCCGAAGAAAATAATTTTAGTTTTTTAAAAACCTTTCGTCTCGCGGTAAAATTAGTAGAGCCCAACATGAGTAGAAATTTCCTGATCTCTTGCTGAAAGACAACAATAAGCGCAAACATACCAACGCCTAAGAATCCGCCCAATATTTTACTCAGCAATTCCATTTGGAGCAGCTCGGTAAGCCTCCAAATGGCATAAATAATAACGATACCTACAAAAATATTAATGGCTACAGTACCGCGCACCAACTTGTACAGATAATACATCAGGAATGCGGCTAGCACAATATCAATAATATCTATGACGCGTACATCGAAAAAATCCAAGGGCAGTGCAATTTAAGTTGGTTAAAGGTATAAAATTAGTCTGTATTGTACATTGCTTGCAACAGCATAACACATTCTTTGGCTTCTTTTACATCATGAACCCGCAAGATGGAAGCGCCTTTTTGTAAGGCAATGGTGTTGAGCACCGTCGTGCCGTTAAGGGCTTGGTCTGGTGTTATGCCTAAGGTTTTATAGACTGTCGATTTGCGTGAGAGTCCGACCAAGTACGGTACTTCAAGCGACTGAAATAGCTCGAGCGATTGCAACAATTGAAAATTATGATCTGCCGTTTTTGCAAATCCGAAGCCGGGATCTACCACAATATCATTAATACCCGCCGCCCTTGCTTCAGCTAATTTTTCAGAAAAATAATAAAGAACTTCTCTTGTAACATTTTCATAATGCGCTAAGGAAGCCATATTTTGCGGATTCCCCTTTAGGTGCATTAAAATATAGGGTACTTGCAATTGGGCAACGGTGGCAAACATATTGGGGTCTAAACTACCGCCACTAATGTCGTTCACCATGGCTGCTCCAGCGGCTACTGCTTTTTCGGCAACGCTGCTGCGGAAGGTGTCTATAGAGAGGTACGTATTGGGAAATTCACGACGCAACGCTTCAATCACTGGAATAACACGTCCGGTTTCTTCGGCTACTGAAATATCTGTAGCCCCGGGCCTAGAGCTATACCCACCTATATCGAGGAAGGTGGCACCATCATTCACCATTTTTTCAGCCTTGGCAATCACATCTCTAAGTACTGTGGTGTTGCCGCCGTCATAAAACGAATCTGGAGTAACATTAATGATTCCCATAATTTTGGGAACCGATAGGTCTAGTAAAGAACCCTTACAATTAAGTGTATACAATTTTCTATTTTAAGATATTTAAGCGAAATTTACGCAAATTCTAAAGAACGCTATGGCAGATACTTCAGAACAGTACAACGAAGTGATAGAGACATGTCGCTCGCTGTTCATAAATAAGATGAAAGATTACGGCAGTGCGTGGCGTATCTTGCGTCTTCCGTCGCTTACCGACCAAATTTTTATCAAGGCCCAACGTATTCGGGGCTTGCAGCAAAATAAAGAGCAAAAAGTAGACGAGGGCCAAGAAAGTGAGTTTATTGGGATCATCAATTATTGTGCGATGGCATTGGTTCAAATTGAAAAAGGAGTGGTAGAACAGCCCGATCTTTCATTAGAGGAAGCAACGCAGCTCTACGATGAGAAAATTGCTGAAACGAAACAATTAATGCTCGATAAAAACCATGATTATGGAGAAGCGTGGCGCGATATGCGGGTAACGAGTTTAACCGATCTTATTCTCCAGAAATTATTGCGGGTGAAACAAATTGAAGATAACCAAGGTGCAACTTTGGTGAGCGAAGGAATTGATGCCAATTATCAGGATATGATTAATTATGCGGTTTTTGCGCTGATTCACCTATCAGTGGAATAATTATTATGAAGTGCTCCCTCTAGTGGACTTCAGGGGTCTAGTGGACTTCAGGGGTGTTCCAGACCATCGTATAAATTTAATACGACACCCCTAGCCTCCCTCAAGCGGGAATTGAACAAATTAAATAAATAAGGAATGAAATACATTGTAGGTTTTCTCAGGATATTTGTCGGGATATTTTTTATCATCAGCGGATTTATAAAGTTGAATGACCCCGTCGGATTCTCATTTAAGTTGAAAGATTACTTTGCGCCCGATGTGCTCAACCTCGAATTTTTAGTTCCCTTTGCACTCGTCATTGCACTTTTTGTCGTAATCTTTGAAGTATTGTTGGGTATCATGCTCATCGTAGGGTATGCCAAAAAGTTTACCCTGTGGAGCCTGCTTCTAATGATCGTGTTCTTTACATTTCTTACTTTTTATTCGGCGTACTTCAATAAAGTAACTGATTGTGGGTGCTTTGGTGATGCCCTTAAACTGACTCCGTGGGAATCGTTCTGGAAAGATGTAGTGCTCAGTATCATGATCTTGATTCTTTTCTTCGGAAAAAAGCACATACAACCGTTCTTTTCAAAATTTGGACGCACCATTATCGTCTTTGTAAGTTTTATTGCGTGTATGGTATTTGCGTATTATGTGTTGCAACATTTACCTTGGATTGATTTTAGAGCATATAAGATTGGGGCAAATATTCAGAAAGGGATGGAGGTTCCTGAAGGAGCGCCCAAACCTATCTTCGAATACAATTGGAAATTTAATGTTAACGGAGAAGAGGTGATTGTAACCACCAATGGCGACTATCCGCAGCAAGAGGGAGAATTTATTGGGGTAGAAACCACCGAAATTCAGAAAGGATACGAACCACCCGTGCACGATTTCAGTATTGAGAGGGAAGGCGAAAATTATACCACTCAATTCCTAGAGGCAGAAAACCTGATTGTGGTGATCGCTTACAATTTACAGAACACCGAATTTGATGGTTATAGCAATATCAAGAAAGTAACAGATCGTGCCCTCGAACTAGGATATCAAGTGATTGGCTTGTCGGCTTCCAGCCAAGAAAAAACTGCCCAATTGGTAGAAGACTATAAATTGAATTTCAAATTTTACTTCTGTGATGAGACTACGCTAAAAACGATCGTTAGAAGTAATCCGGGAATACTCGAATTACAAAAAGGAACCATTAAGCAGAAATTACATTGGAACGACGCTCCAGAGTTACAGCTCGAGAAAAAGGAAAAAGCCATACCTGCTTTCGATGTAGGGCTGAAGCAACGCCTTGATAGCATTGCGGTACTAGATCAACGGTACCGAAAATTAATGCAGGCAGACACACCTGAAGCTAGAAAACAGATGGGCGAAGAAATGGGTCTTTCTGAAGCCGAATACAATGGGAACCTTTGGACCATGCAAGAAGCGATAGACAGTGCCAATATGGCTTTTATTGAACGCGTTTTTAACGAAAAAGGATATCCGGGAATCAGCATGGTTGGCGAACCTACCAATACAGCTGCTTGGTATGTGGTGCAACATAACCCAGATAAGATACCAACGTACTTACCTCTCATTAAAAAGGCGGGTGAAGAAGGTGAATTACCATTCCGTCTGGTTGCTATGATGGAGGACCGTTATCTTATGAATGAGGGTAAAATGCAAGTATACGGTACCCAGGGAATGTCAAATGATAACGGCTCGTACATTTGGCCCATCGAAAACCCTGAAACCGTGAACGAACGTAGAAAAGAAGCCGGTTTTACCCAAACAATAGAAGAATATGCCAAAGATTTGTTCGGAGAAGATTTTGAATACCGCGCACTCACTTTAGACGATGTAAACCGAACTTAGTGGGAAAATATGTGCTTCAAAAAATAGGATACGCACTGCTCACACTTTTTGGGGTGGTCACAGTTATTTTCTTTTTATTTACCATACTTCCTGGAGATCCAGCACGTATGATGTTGGGGCAAAATGAAAATGCAGAACAACTCGCCAACGTGAAAAAAAAGTATGGCTTCGATAAGCCAGTCTCAATACAGTATTTGTACTATTTAAATGACTTGGCACCTGTATCTTTCCACAGTACAGACCCTAACAACTATACGTTTCTTTCTGAAGATAAATATTCAGCAACGCCGCTGTTTACAGCAGGAGGAACCCAAGTGGTTTTAAAGTGGCCTTATTTGCGCGAATCGTTTCAGAAAAATGGAAAAGCCGTAAGCTCGGTTATTGCTGAGACGCTACCCAATACGTTTGTGCTAGCAGTTTCAGCCATAATAATAGCCATGATTTTAGGTGTTTTGTTGGGTATTGTTTCGGTATTGTTTAAAGATGGCTGGGTAGACAAACTCATTCAATTAGTGAGCACCTTTGGAATGAGTGTTCCATCTTTTTTTAGTGCGATTATATTTGCGTGGTTGTTCGGGTATGTGTTGCATGAGTACACAAACTTGAATATGACCGGCAGCCTTTATGAAGTTGATGATTTTGGGGAAGGAAGTTATATACAGTGGAAAAATTTGATTCTCCCCGCAGTAGTTTTAGGCATTCGCCCGTTGGCCGTGGTGACACAGTTAATGCGAAATTCCCTGTTAGAGGTTTTAGGTCAAGACTACATTCGTACGGCCAAGGCGAAAGGCCTTTCCTTTTGGAATATCATTAGGCGTCACGCGCTAAAAAATTCGTTGAATCCAGTAGTGACAGCCATATCTGGTTGGTTTGCATCGATGTTAGCAGGTGCTGTATTTGTTGAATATATTTTTGGCTGGAACGGCCTCGGTAAGGAAATTGTAGATGCGCTAAACACCTTAGACTTGCCTATCATTATGGGAGCAGTATTAGTAATTGCCACATTGTTTATTGTAATCAATATCTTTGTAGATATTATTTATGGTTGGCTCGATCCGAAGATTAGCAAGCAGTGATTAGCGTAGCCTACTTCGGAATTAATTGATTTTAGGAAGCATCAGTTTTTGTTTTGTCAGTTAATACCATTTCATAGACTTTTTATTAATTAAATAGAACCGCCTGTGCGGAAATATATATGAGAAAAAAAATAGTAGCGGGGAATTGGAAGATGAACAACGATCTTGCAGCTACCCAAGACCTTTTAGCAGAGTTGAAAAAGCAGGTCTTCCCTGAAGATGTAGCGGTCATGGTTGCACCCGCATTTACAAACTTATACCCTGCTTATCAAACCTTGCGGGAGCACCCAGTAGAGGTAATTTCCCAAAACATGCACCAGTCTGATAAAGGAGCTTTTACAGGTGAAATTTCAGCTAGTATGCTGAAAAGTGTAGGGGTGAACACCGTAATTATTGGTCATAGTGAACGCCGTTCAGACTTTCATGAAACAGATGCTTTGCTTGCCGAAAAAGTAGATACAGCCCTCGAAAAAGAAATGACCGTTATTTTTTGTGTGGGGGAACAACTATCAGATAGAGAACATAGCGAACATTTTGAAGTGATAAAAACACAGCTAGACCGCGGACTCTTCCATACGTCTAAAGAAAGTTGGGAACAGATTGTGATTGCCTACGAACCCGTCTGGGCCATTGGTACTGGCGAGACTGCTACACCTAAACAAGCACAAGAAATGCATGCTTTTATTCGGGAGACCATAGCCCAACAATATGGGGATGGTATCGCCAACAACATTTCAATTTTGTACGGAGGAAGTGTGAAACCTAATAACGCAGCAGATATTTTTAGCAAGAAAGACGTAGACGGAGGTCTTATTGGTGGCGCTTCTTTAAAAGCAGACGATTTTATGGCTATTGTAAATGCGTTTGGAAAATAGACCTATGGTGCCTATTTATATTGAATATACGTTTAAAGTAGAACCTGTACAACCAGCAACAGAAATCTTGATTGCCGAATTGGGGTATGCTGGTTTTGAAAGTTTTGTGGAAACTGAAGATGGAGTGCAGGCGTACATCCAACAAACAGATTGGAATAAAGATATTTTGGATGATATCAACATCTTGCAATCGCCAGCGTTTCAGATTACTTTTCAGCAGAAAGAAATCAAACAAGTAAACTGGAATGCCGAGTGGGAAAAAAACTTCAAGCCTATCGTCGTGGCAGAAACATGTGCCGTACGTGCGCCTTTTCACGAGCCGTATAATGTACCTTTTGAAATTGTGATTGAACCAAAAATGAGTTTCGGAACGGGGCACCACGAAACTACCTTTATGATGTTGCAGCATTTGTTAGAAACAGATTGTAAGGGCAAGAAGGTGCTAGATATGGGCTGTGGTACTGCTGTATTAGCCATACTTGCGGGCATGCGGGGTGCCACAGAAATTGATGCTATTGATATTGATACTTGGTGTGTAGAGAATAGTGAAGAAAATGCATTGCGAAATGACCAAGGCTCCATAAATGTTATGTTGGGTGGTGCTGAGGTGATTCCTAACGATGCTGCGTACGATATGATTATTGCGAACATTAACCGAAATATCTTACTGCAAGATATGGCCACTTATGTAAATAATCTCACCAAAGGTGGTGTCTTGTTTTTAAGCGGCTTTTATAAAGAAGACTTGCCAATAATTACTGAATCTTGCAATAATTTAGGTCTGAAATTCGTTCAGAATAAGGAAAAAAACAACTGGATTGCCGCAAAATTTGTAAATTAGTACATCATGGGTACACAAGAAAAACATTTAGAAGACCTTCTGTTAGCAGAAGACGTTAAAAAACAGAATGAAATTGTGCTATACAATGACGACGTGAATACTTTCGACCACGTAATCGATACCCTTATTTACGCATGTGAGCACACACCAGAACAAGCCGAACAATGCTCTATAATTGTTCATTATAAAGGAAAATGCACCGTAAAAACCGGTTCACTTTCAGATTTAAAGCCTCGCTGCGGAATGCTGCTTGATGCGGGACTTTCTGCGGAAATCGTCTGATTTTCAGAACTATCCTACCAATTTAGTGGAATAAAAGATGTGTAATAATTACACAGGTTTACTGATGAATCATCAATAAATGCATCATTTTATTGTATTATCGATAATTTTATTTACATTTATCGTAACAAACCTAACATTGTAACTATTTACTAATTTAATTCCATCAACTCTTATGAAAAATTTTAAATTTGGACTATTAGGCATGATATGCCTCGGTCTAACAGTGGTTTCTTGTTCTAAAGACGAAGACCAAACAATCCCCGAAAATAATGACACGGCAGAAGTGATCAAAGAAATTCCCCAAAAAGTGATCGATGCCGCCAACACCCTAGAATTGAATGTTAATTTTATCCGCTATGGGCAATTTCACTTCCCTGATGGTACCTCTGAAGAACGGTTGTTCTTTGAAGATGATATTACCATGACGGAAGCACAACTCCTGTCGTTGGCTAAATTAGCCGAAGAGTCGGGTACAAGACAATACAGTACGTTCAACTTGGTGAGCCAAGGCAGAAACATCTCTATTATTGGATATACAGGAGGAAATCAAGCCTTATCTAGCAAAGAAAGAACCGCACTGCAATGGGCTGTGAACAACTACAACAGGTTAAGTGGTGTCTCCATAAGTTTTACACTTACGTTCGGTACCAATTACCAGAGTAAAGATATGGTTGTGTATAACAATACTGTGAACAACCCAGGTGGCGCGGGTGGTAGTGCTGGATTTCCAAGTAACGGACTTCCAAATAAATATGTGCAAATTTACGGGCTTAGCGGTTATGACACCAACGTAAATGAGCATGTTATTACACACGAAATTGGTCACTCTGTTGGCTTTAGACATACCGATTGGTTCAGTCGCCAAAGCTGCGGTCAGAATACTAACGAAGGTTCGGCAGGTGTAGGAGCAGTTCATATTACTGGAACCCCCACCGGATACGATTCCACCTCAATCATGCTAGCATGTTTTAGCGCAAATGAAGACGGCGAATTTAATGGCAACGACATTACCGCACTCAGAAATATGTATTAACCAACCTAAATGAGTTAGGTATGTTGAAGAAAGTCCGCCCTGCTGCGGACTTTCCTTATTTCTTGAAACCTGAATTACAAATTTTTGCGAGACTTGCTAGAGTGTTTTACCTTAGAGCCAAATCTTTTATCATGGTAAAATCGTTCTTATTGGTGTTAGCTTCACTTTTGTTAGCTCCATTATATGCCCAAGAACAGAAAATAGATAGCCTAAAGCATGTAATTGCTACATCTAATGATGTGAATGCGAAAGCGGCTGCCTATAAAGCGCTAGTGCAACAATTAAAACCAGATACGTTACTGTTTAAAGAATATTATAAGGAAGGCTTGGCCTTTGCCAGACAGAATTCAGATAGAGAAACGGAATTAAGACTTGCCTTTATTAATTGCCGTGACCTATATGATCAGGGAAAATATAAAGCTGCCATTGCAGTATCAGATTCGCTTCATCCGTTTTTCGAGGAAGAAGGTTTGCTTGACCTAAAGGCGCGGTTGTTCAATATTGCTGGAAATTCGTATGCGCTTCAATCAGATTATACGAAGGCTTCAGTTAAATACCTAGAATACCTAGAAACAGCGAAAAGATTAGAGGATGAACCTAGTGCGATAGCCATGGCCAATAACAATGTGGGAATGGCATTACTGAACATGAAACGCTATGAGCAGGCCATTCCGTATATAGAAAATTCGCTAATGTATCAACAAAAGTTCGATTCCCAACTAAAAGCAAGGGCCCTCTGGAATTTAGGTATTTGCCAAATGGAATTGTTGATATACGATGAGGCACTCCAGACATTTAAAAAAGGTGTGGTAGAGGCAAACAAAGTAGATGATGCCTACGGTGCTGCGGGCAATCAAACATGTATCGCTTCTGTTCTTTCAAGGAAACGTGATTTTGATCGTGGCATACCAGCGTATATAAAAGCGTACGAGATGAGTGTAGATGCTGGTCTCGAAGATTTTAAAATTATTGAAGCACTCAGCGGTGTTATTTGGGGGTACAATATGTCTAACCAACCTGAGAAAGCTGTAAAGTATATTACTATCGTAGACAGCATAATTGAGACGAACAATATGCCCGATATAAGAAACCGGGAATACCTATTTTTTAAAAGTACCAACCTCATGTTACGGGGTAAGCCATTGGAAGCAGACCCTTATTTTTTGCGATATGAAAAGGCGCTAGATAGTATGTACAATGTCAAGAATATAGAGGTTATTCAACAGAAAGAGACGGAATTTAGAACCAAGGAAAAGGAACAACAATTAGAATTAAAGGAAGCCGAATTATCCTCACAACGATTAATTACGAGCTTGTTGGCAGGAGGGGCATTCCTCTTGGTATTTATAGGGTTTTTGGTATACAGACAACAGCGACTTAAAATAAAGCAACAACGTCAAGAACAAGAATTGAAGGAAGCATTGGCAACGGTTGAGACTAAAAATAAATTGGAAGAGCAACGACTCCGAATTTCTAAAGAACTACATGATAATATAGGTTCGCAACTCACCTATTTAGCAAGTGCGGCACAAAATATAGGCATGGGCCTCAACAAGACAAGCGAAGCAGTGACACAACAGAAACTGGATGACCTCTCCAATTTTAGCGAAGAGGCAATCAGAGATTTACGCGACACCATTTGGGTGATGAACCATAGTTCGGTAACCTGGGACGATCTTGCCGAGCGAATAAGGTACTTGGCGCATAAAGTTGCGAATACTACGGGCATAGCGGTACTGGTTCATAAAAAAGGTGAAAATTCATCTTCCTTAGACCCGTCGCAGACCATGCATATTTTTAGAATAATACAAGAGGCAGTAAACAATGCCGTGAAACATTCCGAAGCAACTAAAATTGAAGTCTATGTCTATGCTGAAAACCCTGCAAAGATCGAAATAGTCGATAATGGAAAAGGTTATGAACTGAAGGATATTTCAGAAAGTAGTAGCGGACTCACAAATATAAAAGCGCGTGCAGATAATCTTAATGGAAAAATTACACTTGAGAGTGATAAAAATGGAAGCAAAGTTATCTTAGAATTACCATCACACTAAAAAAATCATCTAGTGTGGTAAGTACTTTTTAATTGCGCCATAGAGGAATGTCCCAACCAGGGCACCAAAGATCACGATTAAAATTGATGGAAACCCAGCTCCAACTAAGACGTACATCGGTCCAGGGCATGCGCCTGAAAGTGCCCAGCCCAAGCCAAAGATAATCCCTCCAATAAAATACCGTATAATACTGTTTTCTTTTGGGTGCAAAGACATCGCGCTTCCATCTATGGGTTGTATTTTCTTTCGTTTTATGACCTGAACCCCGATTATTCCCAGGACTAATGCAGACCCGATGATACCGTACATGTGAAAACTACCAAATTGGAACATTTCGTAAATACGGAACCAAGAAGCCGCTTCAGATTTGAACATGACAATTCCGAAGAAAACACCAATGGCTAAATATGTTAAGTATCTCATTGTTTAAAAAATTAGGGGATAAAATAAATGCACCATTGCCAAACCACCAATAAAGAAACCAATCACGGCAATCAATGAAGGTACTTGAAGATTACTTAATCCAGAAATTGCATGTCCCGAAGTACAGCCTCCTGCATAACGCGCTCCGAACCCTACCAGCAAACCACCGATGAAAAGAATAAAAATAGTACTGGGTTCACTAAGTGCTTCGATTGCAAAAATTTCAGTAGGTAGATACGAATTGCCGGCACTTGTAATTTGGTAATCGGCAGCGAGCTGTTGTGCAACTTCGGGATTAATTTCAACAGTATTATCACTCATATAGTTTGATGCGATAAATCCGCCCAAGATGGCACCTAACACCACGGTGAGGTTCCAACGTTCAGATTTCCAATCGTATTTAAAGAAATCAGCTGCCTTTCCAGCACCAACTGCCGCACAGGCGGTACGAAGATTAGAGGACATTCCAAATTGCTTTCCGACGAGCAATAAAAGAAACATCACTAAGGCAATTAGCGGTCCTGCAACATACCAGGGCCACGGTTCATAAATCCAATTCATATACATTATTTTTATGCAAAGGTGTATATTTTCAAAACGTTATTGCGTAACAAAGGTTACCGAAATCGAAGTTCAAATCAATTCATCTAAATCCTAAAGATTAAAGCTTTGCAGCATTATTCTTTTGGGAGATACAATATGATATTATTGAAATTTGCATGATCAAGATGTCCCATTCTGTGTCGATTTCTCGTAATTAAATGCAGGTGCATATAACTATCGTGGTGGGTGAAAATAGTTTGATGTTCTCTTGAAAAGAACCCGACAATGTCTACTTCTTCGTCCTTTAAGTTATAATCTACTTGACCAACATGGGCTTCTTGTGGAGAAGAAACTTCTGAACCTGGAGGTAAGTTTTGCACATGAATGGTTGCTCGATCTACTTTGCCCGAAATCTTAAATGCAAAAGGCCGCTTGATCGATTTCGTTTTCTCATCGATAAACGATTCTAGAGCATTCATGTCTGCGACAGTTTTAGGTACTGTTAGTGTGTCCCAAATTGTTACATTTCCGTAGACAAAGAAAGGGGCCCCTGTTTTATAGGTTTTTCGTACCGTCATAGTAGTATCTGAAATAACTTGTGATACGTAACTCGTTCCGTCAAGTATAAGCAGCTCACCTGTAAGTTCAGTTTGGGGGCCCAACCCATACAACCCATTTTTGTTACGTATGGTGTCAAGATTAATTTTACTTTGTAAATCACCTTTCCACATCGCATCTTTCATTGCCCCTACAACTTTTACGTCTGGATAGGTGTCTGCTATTCCTTTTTTATCTTCGGAATTTGTGCAGCTTGCTAAAGCTAAAAAAACTACGGCTAGGATAAAAATAGAAATACTTTTTTTCATTTTATTGAAATTCCTTTACAGCATCACTCAAATCGTATACCTTCACATCTTTTAGTTTTTTCTGAAGGATACTGCTTCCGGCTGCACTTCGATACCCTCCCGCACAATGTACAACAATAGGTTTATTTGTGGGTATTTCATTCGCTGTTTCTCGCAATTCATTGAGAGGGTGTGGGATAGCATTGTCAAAGAATTTGCCTTCTTCAACTTCACTTTTATTTCTAATATCGACAATGGTGTACTTTTCAGGGTGGCTTTTGAAATCTGCTACATCTAATTTCTCAGTCGTCACAAGATCTTTTTCTGAAAGCGTGATGACTTGGTTGAGTTGCTTTTCATATCCAATTTTAGCCACGCGATGTAAAAGTTTGTCTTTGGTTTCTTTTTTATCGATCACCAGCGTGAAACTTTCATCGGGTTCGATAATAGAGCCCAGCCATGTTTCAAATTTTGCGTTCTCTGAATTTGCCTGTATGTTGAAACTTCCTTCCAAATGTCCTTTTTTAAACGTTTCTTCATCACGAACGTCTACGATCAATCCTTGAGCAGAAGAATTTTCATTAAATGGAATAATGTCAATAGACGGTTGTAGGTTATCTGCACCTGTTTTGTTGACATCCACATTATATCCAAAATAGGACGGTATAAAAGGTTGTCCATCCAGCAAGGTGTCTATAAATTGTTCTTTTGTTTGCTTTTTAAAGGCCCAATTGCCCATACGTTCATTGCCTAACGTACTGCTGTTAGCGTCACTCATGCTTTTACCACATAGTGAGCCAGCTCCGTGGGCGGGATATACCAATGCATTATCTGGCAAATCGCTAAATTTATGTTGCATCGTATGGTACATCATCTCGGCTAATTCTTCACGCTTGGCTTTCATATTTCCAGCCTTTTCACGCAGGTCGGGTCTACCTACATCACCTATAAAAAGCGTATCGCCTGTAAAAAGGGCGGTGTCGTCTCCTTCGGTAGCTACAACGGTAATACTGTCTGGCGAATGCCCAGGCGTGTTTATAGCTTTAAGCGTTATCCTTCCTAAAGTAATAGCGTCTCCTTCGTCGAAAGGTTGATGCGGATAGTCTGCACCTAACTTCTCACTGTTGTATATAGTAGCTCCTGTTGTTTTATGGATTTCAAGATGTGAACTCACAAAATCGGCATGTGGATGGGTTTCGATTACTGCAGTTATCTTGGCATTGTTTGCCTTTGCGAACGCGTAATACTGTTCTGGATTTCTTTCTGGGTCTATCAGCGCCATTTCACCATTGCTTACAATGGCGTAGCTGTAATGAGCTAAGGGTTTATATTCGAACTGTTTAATATTCATAACTTCTAAATTTAATGTAAAAATAAAAAAGGTTACGACCAATTGCTGTAACCTTTGATACATAAATCGGTATTACTTAATTATACATTTTTACCCTTCAGCATCTTGTTCCAATACAAATAAGGAAGCATAAATTTTTTGAGGATCCAAAGACGCCAATGCTCTTTTGAACTGTCTTTAATGAGCAACTGTTTTAACTTAGGGTCTGGAGTGAAGGAGCCTGCATAATCAAATTCTGCCAATACCATTTTACCGTAATCGGTTACCAATGGACAAGAGGAGTAGCCGTTGTACGATTTATTGCCTATTCTGTTTTGCTTCATCAATAGATCAATATTATCTACTACAACAGGAACTTGCTTTCTTATGGCGGCTCCAGTTTTTGCCGTTGGAAGACCAGCGACATCACCCAAACTGAAAATATTTCCATATTTTTTATGTTGCATGGTGTGTATATCAACATCTACCCAACCGGCTTCGTTCACTAAAGATGATTTCCTTACAAACTCAGGGGCAACACTGGGTGGTGCCGTGTGCAGCATATCATAATGAATACCGTACCGATTATCTTTCTTCGTAACTTTTACGTTTTTATAGTTGTACTGAAACGTTTCGTCGATACATTTTTCTTCATCGTCATCCGACATGATCACGCATCCTCCCATGGGGACATCCTTGGTTAACTCATACCACGCAATTTGTTTCTCAGCGTCTACTTCAACTAATTTATGGTTGAATCTTAGGTTAATGTCTTTTCGGTCTACTACGTGCATTAAGGTTTCTGCAATTTCTTTTATTCCAAAAATCACAGTTCCTACGGTGGCGAAAACAACGTCTGTTTTAGACCGTACGCCACGTTTTTTGAAATGGCTCTCTGCAAGATACATGATTTTTTGTGGTGCTCCACCACATTTTATGGGTGTTGCGGGTTGCGTAAATAGGGCAGTACCTCCTTTAAAACTTTTAATTACTTGCCACGTATGTTTTGGGTCTGTATAGGTACTACAAACGACTCCTTTGTCTATTGCATCGCCCAAACCTGGTACGAGACTAAAATCATAAGTAATTCCTGGAGCCACCACTAAATAATCATAAGTTATATCATCCGATTTTTCGGTATGAACGGTATTTTTTTCAGGATGGAAGCCAGTGGCTTTATCCTTAATCCATTGTACACCCTTGGGTATCACAGATACCATAGGTTTGGCTGTTTTTTCAAAGCTATACGTTCCGGCGCCAACAAGGGTCCAAGCGGGCTGGTAGTAGTGGGTATCTGCGGGTTCAACGATCGCAATGTTGTCTACTCCTCTCTGTTTTATGAGTTGTGCTGCGGTCATTATACCTGCGGTGCCACCGCCAATAATGAGCACTTGATAATGCTTTGCCATACTAATTAGATTAATGTTTTTATAAACTTAATTCTTTGATTTAATGATGTTTGTAACCGATGTTACACAATTTAGAAATATAACGGCAAACCAGGAACGAAGGTGCTGTCTGGCGCCAATTAAGAATAAATTTTTCTCCTCCTTTATTCCAAAATAAATTCGGTGATCATTTTAGCGTGCAAATCGGTGGTTGCCAGTAAGGGGATATCAAAATCTTCGTCTTTAAGCAGTAATGGAAGCTCTGTACAGCCAAGTATTATTCCTTCGGCGCCTCGCTGCTTTAGTAATTCCATTTGATTCAAAAAAAACGATTTTGCTTTTACTGAAAAGATACCTTGGGTAAGTTCATCAGAAACATAGTGATGTGCTTGCTCTAAATATTGCTTTGCGGGGATGATAGTTTCAATTTTAAACGCAGACTTTAAATACATTGGTATAAATCCTTTCGTCATTGTGGGTTTGTTACCCAAGAGCCCTACCTTTTTTAGTCCGATTTTTTTTGCTTCTCTTCCAGTTGCTTCGGCGATGTGCAAAATGGGGATCGCTATTTTTGGCTGAACAAAATCATAAACTATATGGGGTGTATTTGCACAGATAGCGATGGCTTTTGCTCCTGCTTTCTCTAACTTTTGCGCGATTTCTAGATATGTTTTGTTTATTTTTTCAAAATCTTGTGATCGCATCAGCTCTATATTGAGGCTGTAGAGTAGTAGGGGCGGATTGCCCTGGGCACCAATTTCTTTACCAACCAATTCATTTATCAATTTATAATATACAATCGTGGAATGGTATGAGGTACCGCCAATAAGTCCGATAAGTTTCATTTTTAATCGATGTTTTTTATGATGGCCGAAACAATTTCGGCGTTCGTTACTACCGAAGATGAGCGCCACTTAATTTCTCCATCTTGAAACAGCAACATGGTGGAAATGCTTTGCTCGTCATACGTCGTGGCAATAGTTTTGTTATTATCTACCTCAAATTGTAGAATTTCTACGCGTTTACCCAAATTTTCTTGTACTTGGCTCAACACGGGAGTTAGCATATCGCGGGGGTCGCAGGTATTCGTATAGAAATCAACTAAAACTGGTGTATCTCCTGAAATAATTTTGTTGAAATTTACCATAAGAGCTGTTATCTAAATTGTACGTTTTAGTACTTCGTTTTGTCAAAACTATACCCCAAACCACGTTCTTCTGGTGTTTGTTTTTCTTCGGAATGGGTACCGTCTATTTTTCTTCCTTCATTATGGTACTTCATATTGCCATTGCTTTCTTCCTCTACATGTTTTTTAAACCAGTCGGGCTCGTCAATTTTATATTGATACATATAATCGGCGATGAGACGGACTTGTCCTTCATCAAAAGGTTGAAAAGGCATTAGGTTAAAACGACGTACCGCACCTCTCATTTTTGATTTTTCTTCGGAAGGTTTTTCGACAAAATTCCAAATGGCATCTGTAAATTGTTTTTTTGTAATGGAATCAGTCATATAATGCGACTTTACGGCAACCATAGGTGGCGCAATACGACCATCGTGATCGCTGCTGGGATTGTGACATACATAGCATTGCTGTTCCATCAATTTTTTACCGGGATGATCCGTTGTTTTTGATATAACGAATTCTTTTACAGCTGCGTGATTTGTATATCCATCTGAAACAGGTTTGTTACACGCCGTTAGCACGAAAGTTGCAAATGCGATGGCTGCTATGAACTGATATGTTTTCATAGTAACCATTATTTTATAAGTAGGAACTTACAATTTGTTATCGGAGATACACCATGCATACTATCTTTAGGCAATGTGATGATATCCCCTTTTTTGACGGTAGTTTCAGTTGTGCCAATTGTTACCATAGCGCTTCCTTCTAACATAATCAATGGAGCATCCATCGTTGCCGAATGAGGTTTGAGATCTTGCCCCTTTTTCAATGCGAAAACGAGCATTTTATAATGCGATTCAAAAACGACCACCTTATTTATCTCGTCTGCATACGCCACTTTTGAGGCTAGGTTTTTTTCTGTAGGATTTACTGAATTGCTCGTGTTTTCGCAACTGCCGAACAGCAGCCCGACAATCATTAAGTTCAAGATGTATTTCATAGTGTTATATAGTATCAGTTTATTGTACCAATTGCACAGCTCACAAACGATTTTGCCTTGTTTACCATGGTATTCTCAACCCCCTCAGGTGGATAACCCAGGTTTACCAGCAATCGTTCGGCCATCGCAAGATCATTCAGGGTGTCATATCTTAATTGAACTTCGGAAGTATGGACGTCAATTTCAACCTCCTTTATTCCAGATAGCGTAGAAAGTCTAGAAGTGATTGTTTTAGCACACCCACCGCATTTCAAATTTTGGACGATTAGAGTTGTTTTCATGCTATTCATTTTTAAAAGGCCATTGCATATAACCACCGCTCAAATCATATAATTGCGAAAAACCCATCTCTGCTAATAAATGTGCTGCCTTCTGACTGCGATTTCCAGAGCGGCAATACAGGTAAACCGGTTTGTTTTTATCTAACTTTTCAACACTATTCTTGAAATTCACCCGTTGAAAAAAATCTAAATTTTTGGCATTAGAGATGTGTCCTTGTTTATACTCCATGGCGGTTCGAACATCTATTAACTGTGCCTGTTCTTTAGAAATTGCCTCTTGAAATGCAACGGGATCTAATATTTTAATAGTGTCTGTGTGTTGTGCCTTTGCACCAAATAGTGTGCTTAAAAGTGTCATAATAATTAGTGTTTTATTCATTTTAGTTACTTACAATGATTTTTTTGCAAGGTAGAAATCTACCTTTTCACATGTGTCATCATTGATTCTGGCGTTCATCTCGTCCAATGTTTTGGGTGGTGGCACGATTACCTTGTCTCCTTTTTTCCAATCTAATGGCATCGCTACCCCATGTTTATCTGAAATTTGAAGTGCTTCTAATGCTCTTAAGATTTCATCCATATTTCTACCAACGTTTAATGGATAGTACATAATTAACCGGATTTTCTTTTTTGGATCGATAAAGAACACAGCACGTACAGCAGCTGTCTCACTTTCGTTGGGTTGTAGCATGCCGTATAATTTTGAAACTTTCATGTCTATATCGGCTATGATCGGAAAGTCAAAATACACCCCTGTTTTCTCTCTCACGTTATTTACCCAGCCTAGGTGTGCATGAATACTGTCTATGCTTAGCCCTAATAATTCTGTGTTGAGTGCTGTAAATTCACCTTTACGCGTGGCAAAACCAGACATTTCCGTAGTACAAACTGGTGTAAAATCGGCTGGATGCGAAAACATTACAATCCATTTATCTTTAGCAAAATCTGAAAGTTGGATATCTCCTTTGGTTGTTTTTGCTTTAAAATCTGGCGCCATATCGCCTATTCGTGGCATCGTAGTGATGTTGTTTTCATTTATTGTTTCCATATCGTCTTTTTTTTATTTTGATAGTATAAAAGTAATCTGTATACTGCTCAGAAACAGTAACTATTGTTACAGAAGTATGAATTAATTACTACTAGATTGCTATAAAAATTTAACATTAAAACTTATGAATTTTGAAACCACATATGATGCACTAGGGAACGTTGATATTTATGTGATCGACCAAATTTTAAAAGGGCGTTACCAAAAGAATCAAACCATATTAGATGCTGGTTGCGGCAAAGGCCGGAACTTAAAATGGTTTTATCAAAATGACTTTGAGGTCTTTGGAATTGATATGGATGCTGAATTCTTAGCCAATGCGAAAACGAACTATCCGAGTCAAGCAGAACATTTTACAATTGGTACCCTAGACCAACTACCGTTTGACGCACGTCGTTTTGACCACATTCTCTGCTGTGCTGTATTGCATTTTGCACAAAGTGAAGCACATTTTACAGCAATGTTTTCAGAATTGATGCGGGTACTGAAGCCAAATGGAATCTTGCTTGTAAGAATGGCTTCAAATATTGGGTTAGACGGAAATGCTCCTGAGATTACTTATAAAGAAAATGGACAGAAAGGCACCTATTATCTAACCAGAGAACGTATTCAACAAGTTGTGAAAGAGTTTAAGCTTACACTTCTCGAACCGGTAAAAACCACTAACGTTCAGGATGAACGGGCCATGACTACCTTAGTGTTGCAGAAATAAAAAAGCGACTGTCTCCAGCCGCTTTTCAACCAACAAAAAAACAAAAACCTATTTTTTGGTTCAATTGAGATATTTAAAAAAGAACAAACATTAGAGCATGGTGGTAGGACACACATAATCTGATTTTGGAATATCCGTTTCTGAAATTTCTTTGAATCCGCCACGAACATCTGTGATATATTCCCATCCGCGCTGTTTTAATATTGAAGCTGCAATCATGCTGCGATAGCCTCCTGCACAGTGCAGATATAATGGTTTATCCTTAGGAAGCTCAGCTAAATGATCATTAATTTCGTTTAAGGGAATATTCGTTGCTTCTAGGATGTGTTCTGAATCGAATTCACTTTTCTTGCGCACATCAAAGATTAATGGGTTTTCTTCATATACAGAGGCTAATGTTTCGGGGTCTATACGATTGACGGTATTGAACGACTTATCAGCTTTTTTCCAACTTTCGAATCCGCCATCCAGATACCCGATGGTATAATCATAGCCCACACGTGATAGCCTAGTGATGGCTTCGTCTTCTTTACCGGGCTCTGTGATAAGTAAGATATGTTGCTTCACATCGGGAATCATTTCGCCTACCCATTGTGCAAAATTGCCTTCCAACCCTATGTTGATGCTATTGGGAATAAAGCCCTTGGCAAAATCTTCTGCGTTCCGGGTGTCTAATAGTAACGCTCCAGATTCGTTGGCTGCTACTTCAAAAGCTTCTGGGTTTAAAGGTTTTTCTCCACGTTTTTTAACATCGTCTAAACTATCATATCCCTTTATATTCATCAACACATTTTGCGGAAAGTAGCCAGGAGGGGCGGTTAGCCCAGTTAGTAATTCTTTAATAAACTCATCTTTAGTCATGTCGGGTCGTAGGGCGTAGTTCAGTTTTTTCTGGTTCCCCAACGTATCTGTAGTTTCTTTACTCATCATTTTTCCGCAGGCAGAACCAGCACCGTGATTTGGGTACACGATGAGGTGGTCGCTCAATGGCATGATTTTGTTTCGTAGTGAGTCGAATAGGTGTCCTGCTAATTTTTCTTCGGTAAGTTCAGAAACAACGTGTTGTGCAAGGTCTGGACGCCCAACGTCTCCTATAAAAAGGGTGTCTCCAGTGATGATACCGTGTTCGTTACCTTTTTCATCTATAAGAAGATAGGTCGTACTCTCCATTGTGTGGCCTGGTGTATGGATTACCTTTATTTTATAATCTCCTACTTCAAAAATTTGTCCGTCTTTGGCAGTCGTTGCTTCGTAAGCAGGTGCCGCGCCAGGACCAAACACAATTTCTGCTCCAGCTTTTTTTTGGAGATCTAAGTGGCCGCTCACAAAATCGGCATGAAAATGCGTTTCAAACACATATTTAATTGTAGCATTGTCTTTTTTGGCACGGTCTAGATAAGGTTCTACTTCGCGCAATGGATCAAAAATGGCAGCTTCTCCATTACTTTCAATGTAATATGCCGCATGTGCCAGGCATCCTGTATAAATTTGTTCTACGTTCATAGTATTGTCTTTTAAGTATGCTTATTCAAAAACCACCGTATTTTAATGATAGTTTTGATTTCAGCTGAATTTGATACTGTAAATTTAGAGTGTATTTTAATGTTGTTTGGTAACCAAGGTTACATAGAAAGTTCTTTGTAGATGATGTATATTCCCATGATAAGAACAAACCAACCAAACGCTTTCTTTAGTTTTTTTCCATCAATGAATTTATTGAGCCAGATTCCTATAAAAATCCCCACTACAGAAATACCAGTAAACGATAAAAGGAATGGCCAATCGATCTCTAGGTTTTGAACGTCCCCCAAGAACCCAATCAACGATTTAATAGCAATAATGAGTAGGGACGTGGCTACTGCTTTTTTCATGGGTAATTTTGCGAGTAAAACCAATGCGGGTATGATTAGAAAACCACCACCGGCACCAACAAGACCTGTTATAACACCTACCACCAGGCCCTCCACAATAATTAGTGGGTAGTTGTATTTAATTTGTGTACTTACGTCCCTCTCTTTGCCATTGTTTCGTATCATCGAAACGGAAGCCAACAACATGATGATTGCAAAAAAGAGCATGATAGCCAAGTTTTTTGTAACCATAAAACTTCCTACTTCAAAAAGTTCGTCGGGGATTGCAGGAATAAGATAAGCTCTTGTAAGGTATACGGCTATAAATGCTGGAATCGCAAAAATAATGGCAGTTCTAAAATCTACCATACCCTTCATCATATTCTTGATGGCGCCAACCAGCGATGTGGTACCAACCACAAATAAAGAATATGCGGTTGCGAGAACAGGGTTTAAAGTAAGTGCGTAAACTAGTATAGGGACCGTAAGGATTGATCCGCCACCACCAATAAGCCCTAGAACGAGCCCGATGAGCAAAGCCCCTAGATAGCCTAAAATTTCGATTATTTCCATTTACGATTCTTAGTTAGGCACAAATGTAATTACCTGAGAGCGGATTCTTTGTAACGAATGTTACAAGACTTCAATAAAGCTACGGTGTAATTTTATTTTTTTATTATTCTCCATCTTCTTCAGCAATCGTGAAATTACAACACGACTCGTGTGAAGATCGTTTGCAATATCTTTATGGGTGATATGAATGTGCTTGCTATTTATTATTTTGACCTTTTCTTCTAAATAGTTTTCTAGCCGTTCATCCATGTTGTTAAAAGCAATGTTATCTACACTTTCCAAAAGCTCCATCATACGAGCGTGGTAACTCGAAAAAACAAAATTGCGCCAGGTTTTATATTTACTAGACCATTCTTCCATTTTCCCTATGGGGATCATCAAAAGCTTGGCTGGGGTCTCAGTGATGGCGTGGATTTCACTTTTGGTGTTGCCCATACAACAGGTCATGGTCATGGCACAGGTGTCACCTTTTTCAAGGTGGTACAATAAAAGTTCTTCGCCTTCTTCATCGGGACGCATGATTTTAATACTGCCAGACAGCAATAGCGGCATCGACTTTATATATTCCCCCGGTTTAATCAGGTCTGTGCCATCAGAAACCTCCATAAAAATTCCTACGCGACTTATTTCATCGATAAGTTCAGGTTCAAATTGAAATCCGTAATCTTCTCTAAGCTCTTGAGTCATTGCTTGCTTTATTTGCTATTTTAGGGTTGTACTTAAAAAAGAAATGCGCCCAAATAGATTTGGAAACGGCACCAATATAAGGCATCGTTAGTACCAAAGTACCCACAATACTTAATAAAATACCACCAGGCCCAAGATCCATCCCAAAAATTAGTGTAAGCACGAAAACGGCGATTGCCACCGCAACTCCTACTGCATATGATACGTACATAGCTCCAATATAGAAACTAGGTTCTATAGAATATTTTAAGCCACATTTTGAACAATGTTCTTTTACTTTATTCATGTTTGAGAGCTTATACGGATTTGCTTTCAAAAAATTCCCTTGGCGACATTGTGGGCATTTCAAAAATAAGATACTGTAAACAATTGACCTTTTCAAGATTTTTTCAATTTTCCTACAAAAGTAAACGGATTTGTTTTGAGAGTTGGTAACTGTTGTTACATACAATAAATTTAGGGGTGTGGTGCCGTCTGTCAGCTAACCATAACTGTCGGGATTATTTTCACTTCAATCCGAAGTAAGCTTCGATTTCGTTATTGGTTAGCAGGTGTCAGGATTACCTTCGGTGTTCCTTTGTGCTCCGTAGTCTAAATGAAAAGCTACAAACCTGCGGTTTGTGTATTTTTTTATTTTCACGTCAATCTGAAGCAAGCTTCAATTTCGTTATTGGTTTGTAGATGTCAGGATTACCTTTGGTGTTCCTTTGTGCTCCGTAGTCTAAATGAAAAGCTACAAACCTGCGGTTTGTGTATTTTTTTATTTTCACGTCAATCTGAAGTAAGCTTCGATTTCGTTATTGGTATGTAGGTGTCAGGATTACCTTCGGTGTTCCTTTGTGCTCCGTAGTCTAAATGAAAAGCTACAAACCTGCGGTTTGTGTATTTTTTTATTTTCACTTCAATCTGAAGCAAGCTTCGATTTCGTTATTGGTTAGCAGGTGTCAGGATTACCTTCGGTGTTCCTTTGTGCTCCGTAGTCTAAATGAAAAGCTACAAACCTGCGGTTTGTGTATTTTTTTATTTTCACGTCAATCTGAAGCAAGCTTCGATTTCGTTCAAATAAAAAAGCTCACTATCAGTGAGCTTTTCTTTCTTAAGTGACCTCGACAGGATTGTTTCGCGTTGCTTTACATCCTGATAGCGCTCCGCGCTGAAAATAGCACAAACAAAAAAACGCTCAAGCAAGCTTGGCGTTTTTTCTAATTGAACTATTTATTCGTGACCTCGACAGGATTCAAACCTGTAACCTCTTGAGCCGTAATCAAGTGCGCTATTCAGTTGCGCCACGAGGCCTAAAAACTGCTTACAAAAGTTATTTCCTTTGTTAGCGGGTGCAAATATATTTCTTTTTACCTTTATAGACAAAGTAGTTCCATAAAAATATGCTTGATATAGAACAATACATTCGTGAGATACCCGATTTTCCTAAAAAGGGCGTTTCTTTTAAAGACATCACTCCGCTGCTCGCACATCCTGATGCCTTGAATACCTGCGCGCAAGAATTGCTCAACCTTACCGAAATGCAGCCTATAGATAAGGTGGTGGGAATTGAGTCGCGCGGATTCTTCTTTGCTACCTTGTTGGCAGAACGATTAGGGGCTGGGTTTGTGCCCATACGCAAACCGGGCAAACTGCCATTCGATACGCTAAAGCAACCGTATACCTTAGAGTATGGTATGGATGCCCTAGAGATTCATGAAGATGCTATTGAAAAAGGAGACAGGGTCTTGGTACATGACGATGTGTTGGCCACCGGTGGTACGGCACAGGCCGCTTGTAGGCTCGTCGAATCGTTGGGCGGAACTATCGTGCAGTGCAATTTCCTAATCGAACTTTCTTTTCTGAAAGGCGCTAGAAAACTCAGTAAATACGAAGTGAGGTCGGTACTAACGTATTAATTTAAACCTGTTGGCATTTTGAAGTACTTTTCTTTGAAATTCAGTAAAATTTCAAGTTTTTACCTCGAATCCTAAAGGATGAACTTGAAATTTTATCATCATCCCTTTCCTGCATGCGACAAGTCTTTTTCAGCGAGAGAAATGAACAAGGGTAGAAAATGATGAAATTGCCAAAATGCACAACGGCTCAATCCAACGCATTTTTTGTCACCCATAATTTATAGGCAAACAAAGCCAGCTGTAGTTTTGAAGCCTTGGCTAAATCTACATTTTTCTTCGTAAAGCTTGGCAAAATTGCTTTGTTAACCTTCGCGAGTGTTTTAAAAAATTGCTTTTTCATTATAAAAAAGAATAGTCTTACAATATAGTAAGACTATTCCAATTGGTCTGCAATGTGCCCTATTGTTCAATAACAATTTTTTCGATCGGTTCACCGTCATCGGTACTGGTGCTTATGGTTTGTTTGCTTCCCTTGCCGTTATCACTTTGGATTTTAATTCGGGTAATCTCACCTTTTGCATTTCGTTTTATACGACTGTAACTAAAAGTTACGCCCTTGGCCTCCATCTCTTTTTTGATGTTAGCCAACTCTTCATCTGTAGTGTCTTTGGTAATTAGCGCCTTGGCTCCGCGCCCATTCGTGTTTCGAGTAACTTGTGCATATCCCCTGGCTATCTTGCGCTCCTCGTCAACTATTTTTCTGCTATTCTTCCGAATCTTAGCGACTTCTTCCCGCATTTCGTTGCGTTCTTCACGAATTTCTTCACGAACCTTGGCCATTTCATCTCGCTGCTTTTCTAATTCTTCTCTGCGCTCTACCAGTACCTTACCTCTTAATTCTTCACGTTTTGCCATCATTTTGGCTCTGGCTTCTTCCCGTTCTACCATCCGTTCCGAACCAAAACCAGAAGTGCCCGCTTCCGTGTCCATATAAAAATAGAAGTCGTCTATTGCGCCGCCATCATCGTCGCTCACACTATAACTGCCGTTCATCCCGTTGCCTTTGTACGAAACCGAGATGGAAGTAAGCTCATTCTTTGCATTGTAATTCAAATTTTTATAATTGAAAACAATACCATGGTCGCGCGCCAATTCTTCCTTAATACGATCTAGTTCTTCCTTGGTGGTGTTTTTTGTAATTTTAATTCGAACCTCCTTAGTCGCATTTGCTATTTTTAGTTCTTCGGAAATTTTCTTGCTTTTAGTTGCATTCGTTTGTTTTTCGCTGGGCAAAGGCGTTTCTACACGCGTCGTAGCGGAAGGTGTTGTCTGCACGGGAACAAACGTAGCTTCCCCGTTAAAGTAAAGCACACCATCTTTCCCTTTGTCGCCGTATTTGGCAGCTCCTTCTTTTTGGTTGTAGGCTTCCACCTTGCCGTCTAATTCAATGGTATGTCCCGCAGGTAACGTATTTTTTCTGTATTCTTTGCCGTTGATGATGTAGAGCGGATTCTCACCTAGCATCGGCTCTCTTTTAGTCGGAGTTGCTTTCGCTACTACATTTTTAGAAGCTACCTCAAGCGGGTTGTTTTCTGGCAAGAATAGTTCTAGTTGCTCTTTTGTAATCTTAAGCTGCACCGCTTCGTCACCAATTTCTGAAACTAATAAGACTCCTGCTTCTTTTGGCTCAATTTTATAGGTAGTAGTAAAGGCGGCTTTTTTGTCGCCCCTATCAAAGCGGGTGTAAAAGCGGTCTTCGCCTTCAAATTTAGTTTCAAAACTAAACGCGGTGAGTTCACCAGCGGCATTTCGTTTTCGATTGCCAATTTTCACCAGGCTACTCGGGTGATGTTGTCTAAAATACGTTTCCAATTCGTTCAATTCAGCATCTGTAGAAGCCGCCGAGAACCAAGAAGCTTCGTTGATTGCTTTTTCAGCAACTTCCCCACTAGCTATTTCGGCTGTAGCATGGGTGTATTCAATAACCTCTTCGGTATTAAATCCCCATAAAAATAAGGCGAGCGCAGGTAGCACTACGATCAGTTTTAGTTGGTTGTAACTGTTAGAATTTCTTTTGTTTAACATAATGATTCGTTTTTTTACCTGTCCGTTCTGGAAATCGAGTTTAATTTCTCTTCCAAAAACAGTAAGGCGGGTGAATGATTGATAAAAATTATTGGTCAGCGCTGGTACTGGTAAGGATGATGAAGCCTTTAACAGCGCTAATTGGTATTCGGTTTTTGACGGTAAATATTGGGCAGTTTCACTATCTGCTAAATATTCTAAATTGGCTTCAAGACTCGATTTGTAAAACCAAGAAACTGGGTTGGCCCATTGTAGGGCGCGTACCAAATTTGCCAATAACAAATCGATGCTGTGCCATTGGGTAGCATGCACTTTTTCATGCTTTAAGATCATTTCCAGTTCTTCAGAGTCGTGAGTCTTTGGGTTATACACGATATAGTTGAAAAAGGAAAAAGGAGCGATTTCATCGTCGATTTCAACAAAATTGAATGGTCCGATGCGCTTTGCAGGATGTTTTTGAAGCAACCGTAGCAACGAATATAACTGTGTGGTAAATCGTACTAACATGACCGCGATACCTAAAAGATATCCGTAGAAAATTAGTTCCACGAAATTAAAAGGAGTTTCGCTAGGCGTTTCCGTAGTTGTAAATGGCACAATTGAAGTATACTCTTGGCTAGCCTCAACTATAGGAACTGCCACAATGGTAACCGAAGTAAAAGTGACAAAGGGCAACACCAGAGCCGATATAATCCCTGTAAGGAGATACGTGCGGTTGGCCGAAAAGAAGGTGTCATTTTGGAGTACGACTAAATATACAACATAAAAAAGGGTGAGTATTCCTGCCGATTTCGCGATGTAAGTGAGTAGTTCCATGTTAATTCTTTTTTTCGATGATCTTTAAAATTTCACGAAGCTCTTCAGCACTGATCTTTTCTTCCTTCGCAAAAAAGGACACCATGCTTTTATAACTATTGTCGAAATAACGCTTAGTAGCCAAATTCATGAATTTTTCAGTATACGTTTTCTTGCTAACCACAGGGAAATACTGATGGGTTTTCCCGAAGGCCTTGTGTGAAACAAATCCTTTTTCCTCTAAATTCCGAATGATGGTAGAGACGGTGTTGTAATGGTTTCCCTTTGGTAGGAGCGCCAAAACTTCTTTCACAAAAGCCTTTTCGAGCTTCCAGAGCACTTGCATGATTTCTTCCTCTTTGTTTGTTAATTGTTCCATGTATAATCTATTTTTTCTCTACAATATTTTTAGATGCTATGTCCCCAAAAAATGCCGAATAGGACAGGGCAAATCGTATTTTCTATTTGTAAAACAAACATATAACTATTTTTATAGTTTAACAACTATATTTGTAGTTATATAACTGAAAATTTAGTTGGTTATTGTTTTGGGGCCGAAATTTTGATAAAATCGGTCACAGGTTCTTCTGCTCTCCTTGAGCATTTCTTATCTTCGCTCCTTAATATATACGTATGAGCATTCTGTACATTATCTTGGGTTTAATATTACTTGTGGTAGGAGGTGAGTTTTTGGTTCGATCTGCTGTAGGCTTGTCGTTTAAGCTCAACCTTTCTAAAATGGTGATTGGTCTCACTGTAGTTTCATTTGCAACCTCGGCTCCCGAACTTCTCGTGAGCATACAAGCAGCGTTAAACGGATTTAGTGATATTTCATTGGGTAACGTGATAGGGTCGAATATCGCAAATATTGGCTTGGTCTTGGGTGTTACAGCAGTGATTGCCCCCTTAGCAATCGATAAAGATTTTTACAAGTTCAATTGGCCGGTCATGATGCTGTTATCTATCGTGCTTTATTTTGTGCTGAAATCCGGAAATGAAATAACCCTTTGGGAAGGGGTAGGGCTCGTTGCATTGCTCGCAGTGTATCTATATCTGTTAATTAACCGTGCTCGAAAAAAGGCCAGCACCTATGCCGTAGACGATGGAATTGACGATGGACTCTCAAAAGCGAGTAATTTTAAGATTGTTATTTGGTTACTCATTGGAGGCGTTGCATTGTACGGCGGTAGTGAACTTTTGGTAATGGGTGCTGTAGATTTGGCAACGGCCATGGGTATTAGTGAACGCGTTATCGCAGTTACCATGATTGCAGTGGGTACAAGCGTGCCAGAGCTTGCAGCTTCGGTGATCGCTGCTCTCAAAAAGGAAAAGGCCCTTTCCTTAGGGAATTTAATTGGCTCTAATATTTTCAATATTGCGTCTGTTTTGGGTATAACCGCAATAATCCAACCTATTGCTGTAAAAAGCGAAGAAGTGCTTACCAATGATATTTGGTGGATGCTAGGCTTTGCTGCTGTGCTTATTCCACTGGCGTTTCTTCCGAAGAAATTCGAAATTGGAAGAATAAAAGGACTTGTAATTGTTATTGGGTATTGTGCTTTTATTAGTCTAGCTTTTCTAAAAAACTAAATTATTTCCTAGTCTAAGTCTATTTTTATTGAATATCATCCTTAAAAAGAGGGGGTGTGTTCATAAAATCATACATTTATTAACAACTTAACATAATTTTTAGGGGGGTGTATCTTAAAAAAGGGTTATTTTTGCCTCATAACTTAATAAACAAAGCATATTACTATGTCTACCTTAAGATTTCATGCCATTAAAGAAACATTTAACCGTCCGGTGATAGATGTGAACGAGCCAGAACGTCGTTCTACAATCTTCGAACAGAATGTATTCAATGAAGCTGCGATGCGGCAATACCTAACCAAAGATTCTTTTAAGAGTGTACAAGATGCGATCGTAAACGGTTCTAAAATCGACCGGGGCGTTGCCGATCACATTTCAACAGGAATGAAAGAATGGGCCATTGGCAAAGGTGCGACCCATTATACACACTGGTTTCAACCGTTAACCGGTACTACTGCCGAAAAGCATGATGCCTTCTTTGAAACTACAGGCGATGGAAATTCTATCGAAAAATTTGGAGGTGGTCAATTGGTACAGCAAGAACCAGATGCTTCTAGTTTCCCAAATGGCGGAATTAGAAATACGTTCGAGGCGCGAGGTTATACTGCTTGGGATCCTACTTCTCCTGCTTTTATCTACGGCACTACACTTTGTATCCCTACCGTATTCGTTGCTTACACCGGGGAGGCTTTGGATAATAAAACACCGCTATTGCGTGCATTGCAGTCTGTAGACCAAGCCGCAACAGCTGTGGCAAAATATTTCGATAAAAGTGTCACGAAGGTAAATCCGACCCTTGGGTGGGAACAAGAATATTTCCTGATCGATAAGGCGTTGGCAAAATCGCGCCCAGATATCAATCTTGCAGGTCGTACGCTCTTAGGCCACGCTTCTGCAAAAGGACAACAGCTAGACGACCATTACTTTGGTTCTATACCGAGACGTGTGTTAGACTATATGCGTGATCTAGAAACTGAATGTATGTATCTCGGGATTCCCGTAAAAACGAGACATAATGAAGTAGCACCAAACCAATTTGAGTTGGCACCTATTTTTGAAGAGACCAACTTAGCGGTAGACCATAACTCTTTATTAATGGACGTGATGAGTAAAGTGGCAGATCGCCATAACTTTAAAGTGTTATTTCACGAAAAGCCTTTTGCTGGTATAAACGGTAGCGGTAAACACAATAACTGGTCGCTGGCTACAAACACAGGGGTTAACTTATTGGGCCCTGGAAGTACACCTATGAAGAACCTTCAGTTCTTGACCTTTTTTATCAATACCATTAAAGCGGTAAATGATTATGAGGAACTACTGCGTGCAGCCATTGCAAGTGCAAGTAACGACCATAGATTAGGGGCGAATGAAGCACCTCCTGCTATTATTTCGGTATTTATAGGGTCACAACTAACTTCGGTACTCGATACGTTGGAAAAATTAAAGAATGGGAAATTATCTCCAGAAGATAAAACGGACCTTAAACTAAATGTAGTAGGGAAGATCCCTGAAATTTTGTTAGATAATACAGACCGAAACCGAACGTCACCTTTCGCTTTTACAGGAAATAAATTTGAGTTCCGTGCTGTCGGCTCTACCGCGAATTGCGCGAAACCCATGACCGTCTTAAACGCTATTGTAGCCAAGCAATTAATCGACTTTAAGAAAGAAGTAGACGAATTGATCAAGGGCAAGAAAATGAAAAAAGACGATGCTATTTTTAATGTATTGAAAGGATATATTAAAGAATCGAAGCGCATTCGTTTTGAAGGAGATGGTTACGGTGAAGCGTGGGAAAAAGAAGCGAAGAAGCGTAAACTGAGCAACAACAAGACAACGCCAGAAGCTTTAAAGGCGCAGGTTTCTAAAGGTACGATTGCCCTTTACGAAGAATTGGGTATCATGAGCAAGGTTGAAATTGAAGCCCGTCATGAAATCGAAGTAGAAGAATATGCCATGCGTATCCAGATTGAAGGTCGTGTACTTGGTGATATTGCGAGAAACCATGTGATTCCTACAGCCATCAGATATCAAAACTTGCTGATTGAGAATGTACAGGGGTTGAAAGATATCTACGGAAATACCTTTAAAAAACACGCATCCGAACAAATGGAGCTTATAGAAGCCATCAGCGGCCATATTGCCAAAATTAATAAGGGAATCACCGATATGATTAATGAGCGAAAAAAGGCAAATAAGATAGAAGATGCAGAAAAACGCGCTTTTGCTTACTGCGATAACGTGAAACCTTATTTCGAAGAAATACGATATCACTGTGATAAATTAGAACTATTGGTTGATGACGAAATTTGGCCATTAACCAAATATCGTGAGTTGTTATTCACTAGATAATAAACCATTTAATAATAATGAATGCCCCTTTTAAGGGGCATTTTTTTTGTGCCATATTTTGAAATGCCCTACATCCAAATTTGGATAAACCCCATTGTTTATGAGGGGTCCTACTATACTACACAGTAAACCCCTTAAGCAGGAAGGGGTGTTTGTCAGCTATCATAAAGGGTTGGTTATCAGTTATAAATGGGGCAGATACCTACGCATTTTCTAGATAACTAGCAAGATATTTGACCCATGGTTCTAAAGATACCTAAGCCTTGCAAGCAAGTTTCAAAGAACACTTAATAATGTATAACAATTTAAACTTTAAAATTATGAGAAATTTATTTTTAAGCGCAATAGCGCTATTGATTGGAACAGCAATGTTCGCACAATTCAACAACAGTAATGTGCTGCAGGTCGGATTATTAAACGACTCTGATGTAGATCAAATCGGTTTGTTGAATGATTCTGACGTATTACAATTAGGAGCGCTAAACGCTTCAGATGTAGACCAAGAAGGTGCTTTTAACACCTCTACGGTAGCCCAAATTGGGATTGCAAACACTTCACGTGTTGATCAATTGGGAATCGCAAACGATTCTGATGTATTGCAATTTGGAGCCTTAAACGACTCTGAAGTAGACCAGATTGGGATCCTTAATGGTTCTACCGTTACACAAATCGGTATTGCAAATGCCTCAGACGTAGGACAATTTGGGGTATTGAATACTTCAGATGTAGACCAATTAGGGTTGGCAAACAGTTCTACTGTAACACAAATTGGACTGGCAAACGACTCTGACGTAGACCAAATCGGAATTCTTAACACCTCTGATGTAGATCAGTTCGGTGCTGGTAACGGTTCAACCGTGTTTCAGTTTGGGTTAGCAAACGATTCTGATGTAGACCAGATTGGTATTTTGAACACTTCTACTGTTGCCCAGTTGGGTATTGGCAACGAGTCTGATGTATTTCAGTTCGGGTTGGCAAACGACTCTGACGTTACACAGATCGGGTTCTTCAACACATCGTTGGTAAACCAGATTGGTGCCTTCAACACGAGTGATGTATTACAAACCGGTTTAGGCCACAACAGTGTGGTAAACCAATTGGGTGTTGGCAATATGTCTTCGGTAACACAAAGCAACTAGATATTTCACCTATAAGTTCATTAGAATTTATTTGTAAGCCAAGTAATGTACGGGGGTATGACACACTGTACTCCCGTACTTTACCTTAAAAAAAACGTGATGAGAATACCAAATATCATAAAGTGCTGTATTGTATTTCTGTTTCTGTTACCACTTAATGCCGTAATAGCACAAGATAAAAGTACCCTTGGAAGTACGGTAATTATCCAACAGATAGGACAACAAAATACATTGGATGCTGCTATAACTTCGGAAAAAGGAACCCACCTTTCTTTCCAGACAGGTAATAAAAACAGGATTCAAATACGATCCAGAGCACACAACACTGATGCGCTTCTACTTCAACAAGGAGCCAACAACAATATTCTCTTGGTGCATAACCAACCAAGACTCCAAACAAAGACAACAGTGTTTCAAAAAGGGTATAACCAAAACCTTTTCATGCTAGGAAATAACAGAATGTCTGACCAGATGATCGTTAAAATGAAAGGAAAGAATCAAAATATTTTGGTGCGCAACTTTAGACGACAACGATAATGTACCCAGAAATTTTCAGTAGGAATTTAAAATACAATTGCTCATAACAAACCTATATCATACTACAATGAAAACTACATTCATCCTCTTATTCCTAATTTCGGCAACTAGCTACTGCGCAGGGCAACAATTGGTGTATACTCCTAAAAACCCGGCCTTTGGTGGCGATCCCTTCAATTATACATGGTTGTTGAATTCGGCGAATGCCCAGAATCAGTTTAACGACGATTTCCCTGGTCTTGACGGATTGGGAGATTTCGATTCATTGTTGCAAAACCAATTATTTTCCCCTTTCAATAATGAACCCCCAGAAGTGGGAACTACCAGAGAGGGCGACCTAGAATACGAAGTATATGAGTCTACAGAAGGTTTGGTGATTAACATACTGAACATTCAAACGGGAGAACAGTCGCAGATTATCATTCCAAACGAATAATGCCATGAGAGCGAACCTTACCATTGTAGTATTCTTATCCTGGGCGATTTTGCTTACAAGTTGCGGTGCATATTTTAATCAGCCCGAAGCACCCCAAGATGCCCGAATTGCTGAAAAAACAGACGTAACCAAAACATTAGAAGCATTTCCGCTGCCCAAAGAACCCATAGTGGTTGGGGTATACAACTTTAAAGATCAGACTGGGCAATATAAAAATGTAGAAAACGGAAGCACCTTTAGTACGGCCGTTACCCAGGGAGCTACAACCATTCTTATTAAAGCCTTAGAAGATAGCAAGTGGTTTAGGCCCATAGAACGTGAAAATTTAGGGAACTTACTAAATGAACGGAATATTATACGTACCACACGCGAAGAATATCGAGTCTCCCAAAATGAACCTGCCAAACGATTAAGTCCGTTGCTATTTGCGGGAATTTTACTAGAAGGAGGTGTGATTTCGTACGATTCTAACATTTTGACTGGTGGGGTAGGCGCGCGATACTTTGGTACAGGAGCTTCTTCACAGTACAGACAAGACCGTATTACAGTATACCTGCGGGCAATCTCAACGTCAACTGGCGAAGTGCTCAAAACCGTTAATGTTTCAAAAACCATTCTGTCACAAGGTGTTGATGTAGGACTGTTTAAATATGTAAACTTTCAGCGTTTGCTTGAAGTGGAAACAGGATTTACAAAAAATGAGCCTGCTCAAATGGCGGTTCAGGAAGCAATCGAAAAAGCGGTGTCTATTTTAATCCTTGAAGGGTTAAAAGATGAATTGTGGGCAACAGAAAACGGACCCGAAAAAGACCAAGAATTAATAGATGCCTATGATTTAGAAACAGCGGTAGAAAATGCCACCGAACTGTATGAACGTGAATACCAAACCCAAACCTTTCGCAACAAGGTGAGTGGCGGTATGGGTATTGCGTTTATAGATGGCGATTATACCACAAATGTCATTGATTTTATGGGGAGTTTGGGTTATAGCTATCAACTTATCCCAGAATTAGGTGTGGGGTTTCAAGCGCAGATATTCAAACTGAATGCAACTACTGATAATATTAAATGGTGGTTGAGCGAAAGCTTACAGCTTTCGTATACCATACTTCCTAACGATAAGCTTTCTCCTTTTATATATGGCGGCCCCGGCTTGCTGTTGTTTGCAGATGATACAGAAGAAGAACACTTAGAACGTTGGGATGCCTTTTTTAAACTTCAGGCTGGCGCTGGACTCGAATACAGGTTTACCGATCGTATTTCATTGGTGTTGCAAGCAGACTGGAACAGTGTCTTTTCTGATAAAGTAGACAATTTTGTAGGCGGAAGACGAAACGACTTTTATTATAACGTAGGCGTTGGAATTAATTATCATTTCGGTGCGGGTCGTAACAAACCTAATAAACCCATTAAATAAAGAAATCATGAAAAATATACCTATATATATGGTCTGGAGCATTCTGCTGTTCAATTTTATGGCATGTAATGAAGATCGGGTGGGCGATGATGATACAGGAAGTATCACTGGGACGGTGGTAGCTTCTGGTAGTAATATGCCCTTGCCAAACACCCGTATCTCTACCCAACCCATAAGTAGTACTGTTTTTACCGATAGCCTCGGAAAATTCCTGATTGAAAACGTTCCCGTTGGCGAATACGCCGTAGAAGCTCGGGTGGAAGACTATCTCACAGATTTTGAACCCACTGTTGTGGTGGCCAATGTACCTGTGAATGTGGTTTTTGAGATGGAAGTTTCTACAGCCAATAACAGACCTCCGCTTGCTCCAGAATTGATAGCTCCTGCCGAAAATGAAGAATTACAGAGCATTGAAGCCGTGTTTCAATGGACCACCACAGATCCTGAAGAAGACCAACTTACCTACGCAATAGAACTTCGGAATGATCAAAATGAAGAGATTTTGCGGTTTGAAGAGATTAGCGATACCATTTTTACCTATGCTCCGCTTATGCTGGGAGCACAGTATTTCTGGCAGGTTTCGGCATCAGATCAGATTAACGAACCAGTGTTGAGTCCGGTAGGTACTTTTTCGGTAATTGCTGCGCCCGTAGACAATCGGTTTTTGTTTGTGCGAAACAATAATGGCAACAATGTAATTTATTCCGCAGATGAAAATGGAGCCGAGTTTCAACTCACCTCACAAGAAATGAACAGTTATAGACCAAGGCGGAATGTTGCAGCAAATAAGATAGCCTATTTGCAAACTGACGGTGCCGAAGTTGATATTTATACTATGAACCGTGACGGTACTGAAAAGACGAAGGTTACTTCTGTAGTAAAACCAACTGGATTTAACCTGAACGAGATCAATTTTTCATGGCCTGCCAACAGCGATAAAATTTACTATCCGCAATTCGATAAACTATATCGAATAAACTCGAACGGGCAAGGACTCCAACTTATCTACCAAACACCAGATGGTTCGTTGATTTCTGAAGTAGACGTGAGTGAAAATGACAACATTATTGCTTTAAAGACGAATGATGTAAACGGGTATAACGTTTCAATTTTTACTATCGATTTCAACGGAAATGTGCTAGACACTATTTTAAGTGGTGTACCAGGAGGTGCTGGCGGGCTTACCTTGTCGGTAACCAATATGAAAGTAATTTATGCATATGACATCTCAGGTTTTGAAGATGCCACCTACCGTAGGTTAGACGCTAGATTGTTTGTATATGATATTGCAACAGCCACACTCACAGATGTATCTGGAGAAAAACCAAATGGAACCAACGATCTAGAACCCATCTTTGCACCCAATGAAGCATTTGCAATTTTCACAAATACCAGCAATGACGGAATATCGCAACGTGATATCTATAGGCTTGAAATAGGCGAAACGGGAACGCGTGAGTTATTGTTTAGCAATGCTTTCATGCCAGATTGGGAATAGTGTTTCTGTGCTGTGGATAAGTAATCTGTTTTATGACACTTATAAAATAAGGGATTAATCTTCCTAAGTGCGCTAAAACTGAAATTTCTTGAACAATGCTCTTTTTACAGCCTAAAATAAATTGATTCCTAGCGTTTTTGAGTGATATCGTCTAGATATCTTCTAAGAAATTTAAACAAAACTGGATTTTCGTGCATGAAAGGAAATCAGTTTGTCGGAAATATCTTTCGTTGGTCGAAAAACAGTTTTGTTAACATAAATTTAACATTTCGTCATTTTAGTTAAAATTATGTAGTTTATCGATACATAAATTTCATACATCTATTTCTTATAAAATATTGGTAATATTTTTCTTACATTTCAAAAACCCTCTTGAAAAAGGGGGTGTTTACCCCTCATGGAAACTGCTGAATTATTCAGATATTTGGGATAAGAAATGCTGATAATTCTTCCTCAAATTTTAAGTGTTTCTATCCCTAACAAACCCGCTTTTTTCACTAATTCATACCCCGAAATTTGTATCGAGTAAAAATCGATATGTACTTATGTCACCGATAGGTTATTGGTATGTGAGTATTGATAATGTATAATTAAAACCAATATATTAACCTTTTCAAATTAAAATTATGAAAAAAGCAATTTTTTGCGCAGTAGCGCTTTTAGCAGGAACAGTAATGTTCGCACAATCTAATGACAGTGATGTACTCCAGGTTGGGGTAGGTAACATGTCTGATGTTGACCAAACAGGATTAATGAATGATTCTGACGTATACCAACAAGGGTTACGTAACGATTCTGAAGTTGACCAAATCGGTATCAGAAACGAATCTGATGTTGACCAACGCGGAAGAAGAAACGAGTCTAAAGTAAGACAAGTTGGTATACGTAATACTTCTGAAGTAGATCAGAGAGGTAGACGTAACAATTCTTACGTAGGGCAATTAGGTCGTGGAAACGATTCTGATGTAGAGCAAAGAGGACGTAACAACGGTTCTATTGTTGCTCAAATTGGACGTAACAATGAGTCTGACGTGTACCAACAAGGTCGCGGTAATGGATCATTGGTAGTTCAGTTAGGTCGTGGAAACGATTCTGACGTTGACCAAAGAGGTAGAAACAATGGTTCTATTGTAGGTCAGTTAGGTCGTGGAAACGAGGCTGATGTTGACCAGAGAGGTAGAAACAACGGTTCTATCGTAGGTCAGTTAGGTATCAACAACTACGCAAGAACTTACCAACAAGGTCGTGGTAACGGTTCGTTAACTTTACAAGCTGGTAGAGGTAACGATGCTTGGACTGAGCAGTACGGACGTAACAATACGTCTTTGGTACTTCAAGTAGGTCTTAACAACGACAGTTTTGTTCACCAACATGGACTTGGACACAACAGTAGTGTAGTACAACTAGGAGCTGGAAACGGATCTGTTGTAAACCAGCACAATCTGTAGTAGCCATTTGTTGATCTAATACATCAACTACTAACCATAAAGGTAGTGTGTAGGAAAGTTCTTTCTTATACACTACCTTTACATTCTAGAAAACGTTTTTAATCATACATTTTTGAAAAACAGAAGTTTACATATTATTCCTTTTATTTGCTGCATTTTTCTTGCAGCAACCAAGATGTACTGTCAAGAAAATAAATCTACTGTACAGGTATTTCTTGATCAGACATCTTTACAAATTACAGAGCAAAAAAAGAACTTAACTAACAATGCAGGGAATTCTATCAGTAGAACCGTGCAAATTCAACAGATTGGTCGAAATAACAGGGTAAATACAAACACTATTTCAGCAACTAATCAAACGCAAATTCTTCAATTTGGCGAAAAAAATGATATCTTTCAAGAACTGATAGCTGGTCGAATTCAAAATACATTCGTTCAAAGCGGATATGAAAACAGCGTTGTTCACCTAAATACATCGGGCTCTAAATCTCACACTGCCACGGTAGTTCAATACGGATTACGCCAAAATTTAATATGGGTTGGTGATAATTCGCTTTCACAAAACATGGTTGTTCGAATGAGAGGTAAGAAACAAACTGTTTTAATTCGAAACAGAAAATGATACTATTATAATGGTTTATTTAAAGAAAATCATAGCTCCAATTTTGTTCACGCTACTTATTTCGTTGGGTGCACAGGCACAAATTTATAATTCTGAAGTAGTAGCAAAAATAGACCTTGAAGATACTTACAACAGGCTCACTATTACTGGTACGGCGCTCAACCGGACTGAAATTAACCAAAGCTTGCGTTACGACCTTACTGTTTTTAAAGGAGATAAAGGAAGCACTAACAAATCGAAAAACAGCCAGAATGGTAGATTTGTACTAGCGCCTGGGCAACAAAAAAATCTGTCTGTCACTTCAATCAATAAGGATGAGAAGGAGCGAATTATCATATTATTGCTTATTTATAATTCAGAAGATGCACTTATAGGAAAAGATAGAATTGTTATTAATGCTGATGAAAATGGAGATATTGAAAAAATAGTACTTCAGAAAAAAACAGATACCACGTCGGCTTCATTAGATCAGCAATACGAGAATGCAGACGGATTGGTGCTCAGGGGGATTGTTGTGGAAGATACCAAGACCAAATTGGGAAGTGATTTCTACAAAATGTTTTATTTAGAATATCTACAGAACAATATCAATGGCAGAGAGATTGTTACCATTAAGGAGGTCTTAGCAATAGGTAACAATACAAAGATTGAAATTTACGTGGGTGACAACATTGTTGCCGAATTTATTGTCAGACCCCAAAATGATTATTTAATTGAAATGAGAAATCAAGCATTAGTTCGCGTGCATCGCTATCTTTTAGATTTAGAGCGAAATGGATCACAAACTAAGAGCTATTAAAAATTATACAATGAAAAAACTACTATTTCTTCTTTTCATCGGAATCAGTTCATATGGTTTTGGCCAACAGCTAGTCTATACTCCCAAAAACCCGGCTTTTGGTGGTGATCCCTTTAATTATACATGGCTTTTAAATTCTGCCAACGCCCAAAACCAGTTTGAAGACTCACAATTGGAAGGTTTTGAAGGGCTTGAAGGTTTTGATAGCTTGCTAAATAACCAACTCTTCGGTCAGTTTGGCGATCAGGAACTTCCACCAGAAGGAACCTCAAGAGATGGAAACCTTGAGTATGAGGTGTTCGAATCTACAGAAGGATTAGTTATCAATATTTTAGATATAACCACGGGAGAGCAAACCCAAATTATCGTTCCGAATAATTAACATAACAATAGGTATGCAAAACTGTAAAAATATTGTTGTCATTTTCATTATATCTCTCTTCTTAAATGGATGCGGAGCTTATTTCAATCAGCCCACAACACCCCAAGAAGCACGAATTGCCGAATTGACCGCGCAAACCAAAAAATTACGCCAGCTGCCAGCACCAGAGAGTAAAATTGAGGTTGGAGTTTATAACTTTAAAGATCAGACAGGACAATATAAAAGTGTTGAGAACGGAAGTACATTTAGTACAGCCGTTACACAAGGTGCAACTACAATTCTTATAAAAGCACTTGAAGACTCCAAATGGTTTTTACCGATTGAACGAGAAAACTTAGGAAACCTATTAAACGAAAGAAATATTATTAGAACCACTCGGGATGAATATCGGAATGCTACCGATAATCCTCCGCAACGTTTAAACCCGTTGTTGTTTGCAGGAATCCTTCTTGAAGGAGGAGTTGTGTCATACGATTCAAACATCTTAACAGGAGGTGTTGGTGCACGTTATTTTGGTGTTGGCGGGTCCTCACAATACAGGCAAGATAGAATTACAGTATACCTTAGAGCTGTATCTACTTCAACTGGAGAGGTGCTAAAAACTGTAAATGCTTCAAAAACAATTTTATCGCAAGGGGTAGATGTAGGATTATTTCGCTATGTTAATTTTCAGAGACTTTTAGAAGTAGAAACTGGCTTTACAAAAAATGAGCCTTCACAAATGGCCGTGCAAGAAGCTATTGAAAAAGCGGTAGAATTACTTATTTTAGAAGGTATTAAGGATAATTTATGGGGTACCTTAGAGGGTCCTGAAAAAGATAAAGAATTGATTTCCCAATACGAATTGGAACAGGAATTAGAAAATGAAACCGCTTTGTATGAGCGCGCCTACCAAGACCACGATTTCAGACATGCGGTTAGTGTGTTTTCAGGTGCTTCCCTGGTAGATGGAGATTACAGTACCGCCGTAATTGATTATATGGTAGGAGCCGGCTATAAATATCGTTTCTCTTCTCGAATTAGCTTAGGGTACCAAATACAATGGTTTAAGCTTAATTCTACGTCAGAAAACATGCGATGGTGGAACAGCCAAAATGCCAATATCGAATTCAATATTCTGCCACACGATAGATTGTCCCCATATCTTTATGGAGGTGGGGGTATTATGTTTTATGCAGACGATCCAGAAACCGATAACCTAAAACGATGGGATCCCTTCTATAAATTACAGGTAGGTGCAGGACTAGAGTATCTTTTCACAGATCGCATATCTATGACTCTTCATGCCGATTGGAATAGTGCGTTTTCTGATAGAATAGACGATTTTGTGGGGGGAAGACGAAATGATTTCTATTATAATATTGGACTCGGAATTAACTATCATTTCGGCTTGAAAAAAACAAAACTAAACCGTAATCCTAAATAGCATGATGATGAAAGATCGAATTTTATATTTTTCCGTTTTTCTTACACTGATGGTAGGTATGTTTTCTTGTAATGAAGATAGGATTGGTGAAGACGACACTGGGGCTATTAGCGGTACCGTTGTTGCCGCAGGTAGCAATACCCCAATTCCAAATGCCCGAATTGCAACCCAACCCGTTTCAAGTACCGTTTTTACCGACAGTCTTGGGAAATTTTTAATTGAGAATGTTCCAGTAGGCGAATATGCAGTAGAGGCGAGGGTAGAAGACTTTTTAGCCGATTTTGAGCCTACTACGGTTTTGGCCAATACCACAGTGAATGTTGTGTTCGAGTTAGATGTTTCAACAGCTAATAATAGACCACCTACGAGTCCGCAATTATTGTCACCTACCGAAAATGAAGTCTTGCAGAGTGTTGAGGCAACTTTTTCATGGACCTCGGACGATCCTGAAAATGACCCAATAGAATACACTTTAGAGGTGCGTAACAACCAGAACGACGATGTTCTTCTCTTCGAGAATATTACAGATACTACGTTTACATATAGTCCGTTAGTTCTTGGCGCCGACTATGTATGGCAAGTATCAGCAACAGATAATATTAATGATCCAGTACTAAGTCCGTTTGGAACATTTTCTGTGGTGAGTGCACCTGTAGACAACCGAATACTCTTTACACGAAATATTAACGGCAACAATGTTATTTTTTCTGCTGATGAGGACGGATCTGAATTTCAGCTTACCCCTTCAGACAAAAATAGCTTTAGACCCGTGCGTAATGTGGCAGCAAACCGAATTGCCTTTTTACAATCTGACGGGGCACAAGTTGATGTGTTCACAATGAATAGGGATGGAAGCGAGACAAGAAAAATTACAAGTACTGTTAAGCCCGCTGGATTTAACCTGAATGAAATTAATATCTCATGGCCAGAAAATAGTACCCGTATTTATTTTCCCGTGTTAGATAAATTATATCGTATAAACACCTCTGGTCAAGGACTCGAACTTGTATACCAAACAACCGATGGATCGCTTGTTTCTGAAGTGGATGCTCATGAATCTGACAATACGATCGCTATTAAGACAAATGATTTGAGTGGTTATAATACATCAATTTTAATAATTGATAACGCTGGAAACCTCTTAGATACGGTTTTTTCAAATATGTTAGGTGGCGTGAGTGGTCTCGAATTATCTGTAGATAATAAACAAGTGCTTTATACCTATGATGTGTCAGAATTTCAGAACGCTGAATACAGAAGATTAGATTCACGTGTATTTATTTATGATCTCGATACCGATGTTGCAACGGAAATTTCAGGCTCAAAACCCAATGGGACAAACGATTTACAAGTAAAATACTCTCCGAATGAAGCAGAAATAATTCTGATGAATACTTCAAACGATGGGATTTCAGCACAAAGCATCGTAATATTAGAAGTAGATTTTATCGATAATGATGGAAATCGTGAGACGTTTAAAGAGAACGCATTTATGCCCGATTGGAAATAATACAAACCATTTAAATACACCAAAAAAAACGTCTCGAATTTTCGGGGCGTTTTAGTATTCAGTACTTTTGTGACAACACAACAACTCTATGGGTCAGGAAATTTCAAAAAGATATGCGTTACGGGGCGTTTCCGCAGGAAAGGAAGACGTTCACAATGCCATTAAGAATGTTGATAAAGGACTTTTTCCGAAGGCATTCTGTAAAATTGTACCCGATTATCTAACAGGTGACAATGACTACTGCTTGGTAATGCACGCAGATGGTGCCGGTACAAAATCGTCTTTGGCCTATATGTACTGGAAAGAAACAGGTGATCTATCTGTTTGGAAAGGCATTGCACAAGATGCCCTTATCATGAATATAGACGATTTACTGTGCGTTGGCGCGGTAGATGCGATTACCTTATCTTCTACCATAGGGCGCAATAAAAACTTGATACCTGGAGAGGTAATTTCTGCTATCATAAACGGTACTGAAGAACTAATTAAAGAGTTGGCAAACTTTGGGGTTAATATTTACTCAACTGGAGGCGAAACAGCCGATGTAGGTGATTTGGTGCGCACCATTATTGTAGATAGTACGGTTACTGCAAGATTGAAAAAAGAAGACATCATAGACAATGCAAACATTCAACCAGGTGATGTAATTGTAGGGCTGGCTTCGTTTGGACAAGCTAGCTATGAATCGCAATACAATGGTGGAATGGGAAGCAATGGCCTCACAAGTGCCCGTCATGATGTGTTCCATAAGTATTTAGCTGAAAAATTCCCTGAGAGTTATGATGCTGCTGTACCCGAATCTTTGGTGTATAGTGGTTCTAAAAAACTAACCGATAGAATTGACGGAACACCACTTGATGCCGGACAGTTGGTGTTGTCTCCCACACGAACGTACGCTCCTATCATCAAAGAGATTTTAAATTCGTATTCCTCTAAAGAAATTCACGGGATGGTGCATTGCAGTGGGGGTGCGCAAACTAAAATTCTGCACTTTATTGAAAATCTACATATAGAAAAAGATAATTTATTCGACACACCACCGCTTTTCAAAATGATCCATGAAGAAAGTGGAACCGATTGGAAGGAAATGTACCAAGTGTTCAATATGGGGCACCGAATGGAACTTTATGTACCCGAAGAAATTGCAGACGAAATTATTAAGATTTCGAAGTCATTTAATGTAGACGCCCAGATTGTAGGACGCGTACATCAAGCTTCAGATAAAAAATTGACAATTAAATCGAAGCACGGAGAATTTAATTATAGTTAGTGCTCTTGTTAAATGTGAAGTTATTAATGGCGTGAGATATTGAACTATGAAGTCTATTGCTAAAAACTACAAACTCATATTGGCAAGTGTAGGTCTCATTCTGCTTCTAGCAAGTATTGGCGTACATTATTTCGAAGAATTTAAAGCCTACCGTTTCCTTAGGGGGTTTATTTCGATTGCTTTTCTATGTATCTTGATATATTATAAGCAAAAGCAAGTCAACCCATTAATTGCTACCTTCTTACTTATCTATGCCACTTCTAGCTTCGCTACTATTTGGTATGAAAATGAAACGATGGCGGTCGTTGCACTACTACTAAATTTTGTATCGTTTCTATTCATAGTGAAGGCACTGTGGAAACAAGCTTCATTTAAAAATCTCGGTGTTTTTTTGAGCATTATTTTTGTTGTATTTATTATAGTGAATGCTTTCATGCTTTATAGGTTTATTAATATGCTGAAAGATTTTACTATGGGAAATTTGCAGTATGCTGCTATGTTATTAGGAGCGATGGTACTGGTGGTAACAGGATTTTTGGTGCTATTGTATAACCACGCGTGCAATACGAAGGCATCTTTGGTGTTTGCCTTGGCTATGTTTTTGTTCATTTTTGCTGAAATTTTTCGAGCATTGGCCTATTATGACCTAGGATTCGGAAACTTATTCGTGTTTATAGCCCGTGGAACTTTAATCTTGGCCACTGCATTGGTAATTCATTTTTGCTTGATGAATAAGGCTCCCAAAGAACAATTATCGCGCCGCTAGTCATCAAGTCACCTCAATAAGATTGTAAAGTGTCTTTGCGATTTGAGAATCTAATCCTCTAAAAAATTGTAAATTTGCTCGACCCGAATAATGGGAAGTTAGTATATGTTAGAAAAACTTCAAATAGTAAAAAATAGGTTTGATGAAGTAAGCGATCTTATCATTCAACCTGAAATAATTAGTGACCAGAAACAATATATTCAGCTAAATAAAGAATATAAAGATTTAAGGGCGCTTATGGATAAACGCGAGCAATATCTTTTGGCAACCGAGCGTGTTTCCGAAGCAGAAGAAATCTTGGCCGATGGTAGCGATGATGAGATGGTTGAAATGGCAAAACTTCAAATGGACGAGGCCAAAGGAAAAATAGAAAAGCTTGAAGAGGAAATTAAGTTTATGCTCATTCCGAAAGACCCAGAAGACTCTAAAAATGCTGTTGTTGAAGTTAGGGCTGGAACTGGAGGCGATGAAGCGAGTATTTTCGCTGGTGACCTACACCGTATGTACACCAAATATTGCGAAAACAAGGGCTGGAAGGTAAGTGTGGTAGATTTTAGTGAAGGTACCAGTGGTGGTTATAAAGAAATTCAGTTTGAAGTAGAAGGTGATGATGTATATGGCACCCTTAAATATGAAGCTGGAGTACATAGGGTACAGCGAGTGCCACAAACTGAAACACAAGGGCGTGTTCATACAAGCGCCGCTACCGTGATGGTATTTCCAGAGGCAGAAGAATTTGATGTTGAAATTGACCCTAAAGATGTACGAATTGATTATTTCTGTTCTTCAGGACCGGGCGGACAGTCGGTAAACACTACCTATTCGGCAGTTCGTTTAACACACGAACCCACCGGATTGGTGGCACAGTGCCAAGATCAAAAATCCCAACATAAGAACAAAGAGAAAGCATTTAAAGTGTTGCGTTCACGGTTATTCGACTTAGAATTGGCCAAAAAACAAGCGGAAGATGCAGAAAAGAGGGGGTCTATGGTGACTAGTGGAGACAGAAGTGCCAAAATTAGAACTTATAACTATCCGCAAGGACGTGTAACAGACCATCGTATTAATCTTACGTTATATGATTTAGGCAACATCATAGACGGCGATATCCAAAAAATCATAGATGAGCTTCAATTGGTGAGCAACACAGAAAAGCTTAAAGAAGCAGGCGAAACTTTTTAACGAGTACCCATGACTACGCAAGAAATTGTCGCACAGATCCATAAAAAGAAATCGTTTCTTTGCATTGGTCTGGATGTAGATATCAAAAAGATACCAGAACATTTATTGGCAGAAGAGGACCCAATTTTTGCCTTTAACAAAGCGATAATAGATGCTACTCATCACTTATGCGTGGCCTATAAACCAAATACCGCGTTTTACGAAGCCTATGGTCTCAAAGGGTGGAGCGCATTAGAAAAGACAATTTCCTATCTAAATACAAATCATCCTGAAATTTTTACCATTGCAGATGCAAAGCGTGGTGATATTGGAAATACTTCTACCATGTACGCCAAGGCTTTTTTTGAAGACTTAGGATTCGATTCTGTTACGGTTGCTCCTTATATGGGACGTGATAGCGTAGAACCATTTCTGCAATTTGAAAATAAACATACCATATTGTTAGCGCTTACCTCGAACGAAGGCGCATTCGATTTTCAAACGGATACTTCGAAAGGAGCGCCGCTATATACTTCTGTACTCAAAACATCTAAATCATGGCATAATGCACAGAATTTGATGTATGTGATAGGGGCAACAAAAGCATCATATTTGGGTGATATAAGAAAAGTTGTGCCCGATAGTTTTTTCTTGGTCCCAGGAGTGGGAGCCCAAGGAGGTAATCTTTCCGAAGTTTGTAAATACGGACTTAATAGTCAGGTGGGGCTATTGATTAATTCGTCTCGTGGAATCATTTATGCTTCTAAAGAAACTGATTTTGCTACTGCTGCAGCTACAGCAGCACAAGAACTACAACTTCAAATGAAATCGATTCTCGATGCTGGTTACTGATCAGTTACATAGAAAAGTGAAAATACCTACCACTCCTAGTAGAATAGTATCACTGGTTCCTTCCCAAACAGAATTGTTAGTTTCACTTGGTCTTTCAGATAGTATTGTTGGAGTGACAAAATTTTGCGTACACCCACCCAATTTCAGAAAACAAAAAACAATGGTTGGTGGCACTAAAAAGGTGTCTTTTGAGAAAATTGAAAAATTGAATCCTGATTTCATTTTATGTAATAAAGAAGAGAATACCAAGGAGATGGTAGAACAGCTTGAAACCATTGCTCCTGTATGGGTAAGTGATATCTATACTATAGATGATGTACATGAAATGATTGTTAGTTTAGGTGAAATTCTAGCGGTGTCTGATCGGGCTAATCAATTGAAAAAATCTATAATCGAGGCTCAGAATGAATTCAATGTATTTATACAAAACAGGCCTTTTAAAAAGGTAGCCTATGTTATATGGAAGAATCCTTGGATGCTGGCGGGTAGAAATACTTTTATAAATGATCTATTAGCTCTAAATCACTTTGAGAATATATTGGGTGAAAAATCGTCCAGATATCCAGAAGTGACTGCGGAAACTTTAAAACAATCAGATTTAATTTTACTGAGTTCAGAACCATATCCGTTTACTGAAAGTGATGTTGATGAATTAAAAAAAGCACTTCAAAACGAAGTGCTTTTAGTAGATGGGGAATATTTTAGTTGGTACGGGTCTAGACTAAAAAATGCATTCGACTACTTTAAGTCGTTGCATTAATTTACTTATCTGCCCGGAGCAAGGTTAGATGCCTAATTTCGTCATAAATTTCTTGGGCCTTTTCTTGAACCCGATCACTCTCTTTTGCATCATCTAGTGCAACCCTATACGATTTTCTCATTAAGGCTACATATTTTTTCTGTAATTTTTCTAAGCGTGATTTTTTAGAAAACCATCCCGACATATCATTTTGTTTTATGCTACAAAAGTATGTGTTGGAAATGTAAAGAGGTATTAACAAAGCGTTAATCATCTCATAATTAATGTAAATATGAAATTTTTAATCTTGTAGACTAAATACTTGTTTGAGTAGTGTAGTTGTTCTCGAAGCCACGTTGGTTCTTATTTTTTTCTCTTCTACTGCAATCATTGTATATACTCCTTCTAAGGCTTCATTGGTAACATAGTCGGTTAGATCTGGATTTACTTGATTTACAAATGGAACAGCATTGTATTTGGTGATTATATTTTCCCAAATCCTGTCGGCACCCACTTTTTGGAACGAATTTTTAATGACGGGGTTAAACTTACTGTACAACGCGCTATTGGTGCGGCCTTCTAGATAATTGGTAGCAGCATTATCTGGACCCAATAGAATGTTCTTTGCATCATTAAAGGTAATTCCTTTAACGGCATCAACAAAAATTGGAGTAGCTTCTTTTACAGCGTCTTCGGCGGCACGATTTAGTATTTTTAACCCTTCGTCTGCCAAACTACTAAGACCAATATCCCTTAAGGTTTTATCTACTTTTTGTAATTCTTGAGGCAGTACTATTTTTACAAGGTTATTTTTATAAAACCCATCTTTTCTAGTAAGCTTAGTTACTTGTTTATCAATACCGAAATCTAAAGCTTGCCTCAGACCATTAGCAATCATAGTTGGATCCATACCACCAGATTGGGGTAAGGTATTTACCACTTGTTGCAATTCTGCACAAGAAATAAGTATAAAACAAGATGCAAATGCGAGGTACTTTTTCATGGTCTAATTAATTAATTAATGGTGCGTATAAAGATAAAAAAAAGCCCTTCAAATGAAGGGCCTTTTACTTTATAAAAAGTTAGGATGATTACTTAACTACTTTTACCGTTTTAGAAGCACCGTTAATGCTTACATTCACTAAGTATGCACCAGCAGAAAGAGTGCTCATGTCTACACTTGGAGAAATTACTCCAGGAGCTACAGAGATTACAGCTTTTCCTAATACATCATACACAGTGATTGCATCAACAACCTCATTAGATTGGATGTTCAATCTGTCTTGTACTGGGTTAGGGTATACGCTGAAATTAGCAGGACTAAAGTCATCAACACCTAAGGTAGTAGAGTCTCCGTTAAAGTGGATTACATTGTCTATGTAGTACAAGGTACTAGCGCTAGGAGCGTAAAAATCTAAAGCAGCCAATTCTGCAAAAGGATTCGTGGTTGGGTTAAATTCGAATAACTGATCATCAAACGCTAGCGTTCCGTCAATGTACATTGCCCAAACTTCAGCATCGATATCATATACTAAATCGATCGTAAACCAAGCATCATGAGGAAAAGAAAACGTTTGTCCTGGGTTTCCGTCAACAGTACCTTCTCCTGGGCTACCGTTAGCTTCGTTGAAGTAAACATTACCACCAACTAACCATTGTTCCCAAGCTGTTCCATTGTTAGTTACTTGACCTTGCATGTTAAAGTATCCTTCCTGACCGTCTGGTACTAACATATCAAAACGTACAGAGTAAACTCCAGATGTTGGAGCCCCTGTAATGTACATAATTTGATCGATTCCAGCTGGAGCACCATCAGAATTGATTTCTAAAGACTTATCTCCTGAAGAAGCTTGTGAGTCTACAACCTGTGCATTCTCCATAGGTCCAGAAGGCTCTCCCCAAGTTCTCCAATTTGGATGCTGTGGAGACACATCACCAAGGGTAAAGTTTTCAAACCCTTCTTCGTATTCTATCTGTGCAGTAGCGTTAAACGCGAAAGCCACTAATGCAGCTAAAATGTAAATTTTTTTCATAATGAGTAATTTTTATATTTTGAATTAAGTTGTAAATGTAAACAAAAAACGTTTTAATCGCAAACATAAGAATGTTTTATTGCGTGTAAAAAAATAAAGTTTATGCCCCTGTTTTCGTAACTTTGTGCACTATTTGAAAAATATGCAAACACAAACTCCTTATACTCCGAAACATAAAGTACGAATCGTAACTGCAGCTTCTCTTTTTGATGGCCACGATGCTGCCATAAATATTATGCGTCGCATTATTCAGGCAACTGGTGTTGAAGTAATTCACCTGGGTCATGATAGAAGCGTGGAAGAGGTTGTGAATACTGCCATCCAAGAAGATGCCAATGCAATTGCCATGACATCATATCAGGGCGGTCATAACGAATATTTTAAGTATATGTACGACTTGCTACAGGAAAAAGGGGCAGAACATATCAAGATATTTGGCGGTGGCGGCGGAGTTATTCTTCCTTCGGAAATTGAAGAACTCATGGAGTATGGAATTACACGCATCTATTCTCCAGACGATGGACGTGAAATGGGCCTTCAGGGAATGATTAATGATCTGGTTAAAACAGCCGATTTTGCCATTGGAGATTCCCTAAACGGTGAGGTTGAAAAATTATCGTCTAAAGAACCTGGTGCTATTGCGCGAGTGATTTCTTCCGCAGAAAATTTTCCAGATATCGCCAAAGATGCGTTAGAAAAAATTCATGAAAACAATAAGTCAATCACAACTCCGGTTCTCGGGATTACCGGAACGGGAGGTGCCGGAAAATCGTCTTTGGTAGATGAACTGGTACGTCGATTTTTGTTGGACTTTCCAGAGAAAACAATAGGCTTAATTTCGGTAGATCCCTCTAAACGAAAAACTGGTGGAGCCTTATTGGGCGATCGAATTCGGATGAATGCCATCAATTCCCCCAGGGTTTACATGAGAAGTTTGGCCACAAGGCAAAGCAATCTTGCCCTCTCCAAATACGTTGCCGAAGCTATTGAGGTGATTAAGGCCGCAGGCTTCGATCTCATTATTCTAGAAACTTCAGGAATAGGCCAGAGTGATACTGAAATTTTAGAACATAGCGACATTTCGCTCTACGTAATGACCCCCGAGTTTGGTGCGGCCACCCAGTTAGAAAAAATTGACATGCTCGATTTTGCCGACTTGGTTGCTATCAATAAATTCGATAAGCGAGGATCGCTAGATGCGTTACGAGATGTGAAAAAACAATACATGCGCAACCACCAACTTTGGGATACGCCACAAGATCAACTCCCGATTTTTGGAACCATCGCGTCCCAGTTCAATGACCCTGGAATGAATACACTTTACAAGGCAATTATGGATCAGTTGGTAAGTAAGGCAAACGCCGAACTGAAGAGTACCTTTGAGATCAGTGATGAGATGAGTGAGAAAATTTTTGTGATTCCACCTGCCCGTACGCGTTATCTTTCTGAAATTTCTGAAAATAATCGAGCGTACGATAAAACAGCCATTGGTCAAGCCGAAGTGGCGCAAAAACTCTACGGAATATTTAAGACCATAGAAACTGTTTCAGGAAAGCAACCCGAAATTGATAAAACGGGTATCGTTTCAGAAAGTATAAAAACGGATACAAAAAATGCAGACTTGCTCAAATTGTTGTTGGCAGAGTTTGACCAACTTAAAATGGACCTCGATCCGTACAATTGGGAGGTAATTACTTCATGGGATGAAAAAGTGAACAAATACAAAAATCCCGTGTATACGTTTAAGGTGCGCGATAAGGAAATTAATATCGAAACTCATACTGAAAGCCTTTCGCATACCCAAATACCCAAAGTGGCTTTGCCCAAATACCAAGCTTGGGGTGATATCTTAAGATGGTGTTTGCAAGAAAATGTTCCAGGAGAATTTCCCTATACGGCAGGACTGTATCCATTTAAAAGAACGGGCGAAGATCCGGCTAGAATGTTTGCTGGTGAAGGTGGCCCAGAACGTACAAATCGTCGTTTTCATTATGTGAGTCACGGTTTGCCGGCAAAAAGATTGTCTACGGCTTTCGACAGTGTTACGCTTTACGGAAATGACCCAGGATTGCGCCCGGATATCTACGGAAAAATTGGGAACGCCGGTGTTTCCATCTGTTGTTTAGACGACGCAAAAAAATTGTATTCAGGTTTCGACCTGAGCCACCCGATGACCTCGGTAAGTATGACCATAAACGGTCCGGCGCCGATGTTACTCGGTTTTTTTATGAATGCCGCCATCGATCAAAATTGTGAAAAATACATCAAAGAAAATGGCTTGGAAGACGAAGTGTCTGCTAAAATTTCAGCACTATATAAAGGTAAAAAACGGCCTGAATACCAAGGTGAATTACCAGAGGGGAATGATGGCCTCGGGCTGATGCTTTTGGGAACCACAGGAGATCAAGTATTGCCTAAAGAGGTGTATGAAAAGATTAAGGTAGAAACACTAAAGCAGGTGCGTGGAACCGTACAGGCCGATATTTTAAAAGAAGACCAAGCGCAAAATACCTGTATTTTTTCAACAGAATTTGCCTTGCGATTAATGGGAGATGTACAAGAGTATTTTATCGAACAACAAGTTCGAAATTTTTACTCAGTTTCTATAAGCGGATACCATATCGCAGAAGCAGGTGCCAACCCGATTACACAGTTAGCCTTTACCCTCGCCAATGGTTTCACTTATGTGGAATATTATTTGAGCAGAGGTATGGATATCAATAAATTCGGGCCAAACCTTTCGTTTTTCTTCAGCAACGGAATCGATCCAGAATATTCGGTAATTGGTCGTGTTGCACGTAAAATTTGGGCAAAGGCACTAAAAAATAAATACGGTGCGAATCCGCGCGCCCAAATGCTGAAATACCACATTCAAACTTCAGGTAGATCCTTGCACGCCCAGGAAATAGACTTTAATGATATTAGGACAACCCTGCAGGCACTGTACGCTATTTACGACAATTGTAATAGTTTGCATACCAATGCCTACGATGAAGCCATCACAACACCTACCGAAGAAAGTGTGCGACGTGCCATGGCCATTCAGTTGATTATCAATAAGGAACTCGGACTCGCTAAAAATGAAAATCCGATACAGGGAAGTTTTATCATTGAAGAGCTTACCGATTTAGTTGAAAATGCTGTTTTAGATGAATTTGATCGACTTACGGAGCGCGGTGGCGTATTGGGTGCTATGGAAACCATGTACCAGCGCAGTAAAATACAAGAAGAAAGCCTGTATTACGAAACTTTGAAACATACAGGGGAATTCCCAATTATAGGTGTAAACACCTTTTTAAGTAGCAAAGGTTCTCCTACGGTACAACCCGCAGAAATTATTCGTGCTACGGAAGAAGAAAAGCAATATCAGATTGAAGTAGTAGAAAACCTGAACGACCGTAATAAAGAAAAAGTAGCTACTTTGTTAAAAGACCTACAAGAGCGATCAATACAGAATGAAAATATTTTTGAAGCGCTCATGGAGGTATGTAAATATGCTTCGCTGGGTCAAATCACCTACGCCTTATTTGAAGTGGGAGGGCAGTACAGGCGAAATATGTAAGCAGAAAGCCAATTCTTGAGAGTGAAACGAATCAAGAATAGTGCGAATCGCTTACCCTGAGCGTGTCGAAGGGTCTAGGCTGATTCTCCTAGTTTATTTAAGAACACCTTTAGCTATTTTGGTTTAAGGATGCGAATCGCTTACCCTGAGCCTGTCGAAGGGTCTAGGCTGATTCTCCTAGTTTATTTAAGAACACCTTTAGCTATTTTGGTTTAAGGATGCGAATCGCTTACCCTGAGTCTGTCACTTCGATACACTATAAGAAATGTTGAAGCACTCAGTGACCAAAAAATTGTGAATCATTTTGCTGCACATTGAAGTTACTTATTAAATGATACTGTCTGTTTTAGTGAGGATATGAAATGAAGAAATTACAACGTCAACATCCAATGGCGCTGTAACTTTCTGAATTTTTTCAGTTCATTGCGTAAAATGGGTAAAAAGTCTTTGCCATTACTACCGCTACGTTCTAAGCGTTCACAGTTTTTATACAATAAGTTGGCGAGCCGCGTTACAGAGGCAACGTGTTTTTGTTTTTGTTCAGAAAACGGCTGGCGTTCGGCTTTGAGGATTTCAGGAGCCAATGATACCGACTGCTGCACGATATCGCCTGAAAAGTAAATATGTGGATGCTCACTTCCATCTTCCTTCAAACTGGCAAGATCATGGCCAAGGTATTGAGAAATGTTTCGTGAAAGTGCAAAGATATCCTGGGCTTTTTTGTAGATAGCCGATTCAGGGAAATTTGGGTGTGCAGAGGGTAACACGATCTGGGGGTCTATTTTAATTAATTTCCATCAAATTTAGTGAGATAGTTGTATAATTAGATATTGATATTAAGGTAAATTAATATATTTGGTTTAAATTTTAAATTAATTTTTAAAAAAACTTTAAATGCAACTAGACCCGCTTAATTGGAAAATATTACAGCAACTCCAACGCAATGCTCGGACCAGTAACTCGGCCATTGGCAGGGCTGTAGGAATTAGCTCTCCCGCTGTATCTGAGCGCATCAAAAAGATGGAAGATACCGGTATTATACATAGCTATAGAACCGTAGTTTCTCCATTTGAAACAGGCTATCAATTAAAAGCAATTATAACCTTGCGTGCGTTTATGGGAAAATTAAAACCATTTTTAGACAAGGTACAGACGTATGAGGAGGTACTTAATTGTTATCGAATTACCGGAAATGAGAACATTGTGATGGAAGTAGTACTCCGCAACCAAAAACATCTCGAATACTTTATCGACCAACTTATTTCCTACGGGGAAACCAAAACACAAATTGTTTTGTCGCATGTAGTGGCAAACAATAGCATCAAACCTATTGAAATGCTAAAGCATTAAATTTTTGCAGTTTTTATGATACTGCGTTAAAGTATCCACAATTGACATTTCATTAGTACAATCGTATAGTTTAAAAAAGTAGTTTAGTACTATAAATAAAATACACCCACACATGAAAAATTATACGATACATTTTTTACTGATTACAATTATAACCTTTGCTGTAGGATTTTCTGGTATTGAATTTCCTGGCGCAGCTGCAATACGGTTTGTTTGTTTGGTTGCTGGAATTGGATTATTTATTTCATGTCTAGATGCAGTCCTATTGTCAAGAAGGCAACGTAAAATCAAAAAGAATCTCCGGACTGAAAAAATTAAGAAATAGAAATACTAAAAATTTACTTTTTTATTATAAGATGTGGGACCTTTTTTAGGTCCCATTCTATTACTAGCCCATCTGCCAAAGATTGGGCTATTTCTTTTCCGTAGAGTAATTCACATACATACAATGCCGCTTCAAAACTTTTTGCCCCACCTGCCGATGTTATGTATTTTCCATCATGAACAAACAATACATCTTTCCTAACATCTAGTTTTGGAAACATAGTTCGCATGGCATCTATATCGCTGGGGAAGGTTGTAGAAACATGCTGGTCTAACAACCCAGCTTTGGCAAGCACAAAAGCACCATCGCAATGCGAAGTAACAAATTGTGCATTTTTAGCAGTTTCTGAAACAAAGTGTATCATTTGTTCATCTTCTAAATCGGTATCTAGATGGTGCTCGGCACTGGGCACTACCAAAATATCGATTGGTGGTATTTCATCTGCCGTATAATCAAAATCAGGAAGTATCCGCAGGCCTTCAAATGTAATGATGGGATCTAATGTATTTGCTACCGTGAATACATTCATGGCCTTACTGTTTTCTCTAAAAACAGTATGCTGAAAAATATCATACGGTGCGGTAAGTTCGGTATTGTACACCCCATCCATGATCAAAAACCCTACGTTGTAACGAGTGCTATCTAACTTCGGAAGGTATCGTTCGATTGTTTCAGAAGAGGTTGTGCTTCGATTTGTTTTAGAATTGATTTTTTCTTCTTCGGAACTATTTTGAGAGCCATCGGAAATTTCCGCGCAAGCGAAAACACTACATACCAATAAAACCAGAAAACTTACTTTTTTCATACAGGAAATTCAGGAGTGGTCGCTAAAATACGACTTTTCTTAACGTGTTGGTGGAGTAGAAGGCTTAGCATAGCTACGATTGCTACTACGGCAAAAATAATATACCAAGTGTTGGCATAACCAAATGAGTTTACAAGGTTCATGCCGCCGTTATGGCCAAAAATATGTGAAACCGAAAAGCTCATGCTATATAAGCCCATATAGCTTCCTTTTCTTCCTTCTGGTGCCATTTCTAGGGCAAGTGCATTTGAAAACGGGGAGCCTATCATTTCACCAACGGTCATTAACACCATGCCGATTACGAGAATTCCAAACCAATCGCCCAGATTTAGAACAATAAAACTGAGTGCCAGAAAGACCATCCCCCAAAAGGTCGCCATGGTTTTTGAAATATTGATACGTTCTAGCCAACCCACCAGGGGCATTTCAAAAACAACGATAATGATTCCGTTCAGAAACAGTAGTGCGCCAATTACATCTTCAGATAAAAAGTGGGCTTGCTCATAGTATAGTGGGATTACAGAAAAGTATTGCACAAACATCATGGTGCTCAATACCATAATTAAAATAAGCAACATGAATAACTTATTTTTTAAAGGAGGGAGCCCAAACTTTATCTTTTTAGGAGCTTCTTCTGTGACTTTTTTGGGTTTTAAGAGTACAAATAGGAAGCTAGCCGCCAATACACATGTAATTCCATCTATCCAAAATAATGAACTATAACTAATGCTAGCGATGATAATCCCCCCGATCACAGGACCAATCGAAAAGCCTAAATTTATAGCCAGTCGGATAAGTGCAATGCTTCGGGTGGTGTTTTCTGGTTTGCTATAAGCACCACAAGCCACAAAAATTGCAGGTCTGTAAGCGTCTGCTATAAAGATGAGGGCAAATATTCCGAAGGCAATACCGTAATAACTATCCAAAAATTGAAGTCCTATAAATCCAAGTCCGCCCAAAAACAAACTTGCCGTAATCACTTTATAAAATCCGATGGTATCGGTAAGTCTTCCGCCTACCCAAGTACCTAAAAAAGAACCAACGCCATAAGCTGTCATAATCCATCCTACTTGGGGTAGGGTAAATCCTTTTTCATTTACAAGATAAAGAGAAAGAAACGGGAGTACCATAGCGCCAGCCCGGTTTACAAAAGTTACCAAAGACAATAACCAGATTTCTATAGAAAGCCCTGAGAAGTTATTGATGTAATTTGTGTATAGTTTTTTCATTTGGTTGGGTGGTATAAAAGTAAAACGTCCTGCTGTTGGGCAGGACGTTTTTATATTGAATTGTCTTATTGTTACATAGTCAACATATACGTATCCTGCCACGGTGATTTCTCACTGTAATGATTTCTTGGATCCAGGTATATGTTTTCATGATTTTTATTTTGATAGGATAAAAGTACTAAATATTTTAATCTTTGATACACCTACAAGGCATTCCCAATGTTTTTTTTACATTGTCTGTATAAATTCTTTCTTGGTCACCAAAAATTGCTTTGGAATAGAAATTAGCTGTATTTGAGTTGGACGTGGTACGAGAGCCAAAATTAGTTCGCCGTTCTGCCTCTTGAAAAAACCCCTCTTGGTTTCTGATTCCGCTTGGTAAAGCTGTAAAATTGCTGCTATTGGTGGCTGGCAATCCCGGAGGGTTCCATAAAGCAGTAGTTCTTAGGTCTACCGAAGCGTAATCACCACCTGCATAATTAACTAAGTCTTGTAATTCTTGATAGCTCGGCACATGCCAACCTGTGGGGCATAATTGCTTGGTGCTGGTTAATGCGTAGCCATTATAAAGGTGGCCGTATAAATCTCCATTGGAACCATCGTTATCATATGTTGACCAGGCAGGGGAGGTTGTATTTTGCCATGCTGTATTGTCAGTAATATTCTGAATGGGAGTTCCATCATTAAATTTTGTTATTTCTAAATTTTCTTTCATCCAACACATGGGGCCAATATTCACGACATTGTACACGTTGCCATCAATATCAGTAACTGTATCTGGACAGGAAGCGCTGGTTCCACTTATCACGGGTGTTCGGCATCCTGGTACATCTGTACTGTTATTGTAATATGTATTTATAAAATTATACAAGTTAGGGTCGTAGGCTTGTAACTCAGCTCTCGTACCCACATTGTTTCTATTCCCGTCACCACCTTCAGGACCAATCCAATTCACACCATACCAAATCGTAACTCCTTCGGCTAGATATTCTCTCGGATTCGATGCGGCATAAGTATTCGCCCATTTTCCACTTGCTATTGCTTGATTATAAATTGATGTTTGCGTAGCTGTAAATGTATTATCGATAAACCGCATTGCACCACCGTCTATCATATGTGCCATTTCATGAACCAAGGTATGGCCGTACCCCACTTCAGGATTACATAAAAGACTGGCCGCATCAGTCGCCAACGCTTTCAGGGAGGGGCCATTAGAGTAAGCACCCGTGCTATTCGGACCTCCTGTAAAATTTTCAGGTAAATCACTTAAACTCCCCCCTTCAGGATATATAGCCACGTAATTACCGTCTTCAATTAATTTGGCCCGCACATTACCCAAATCGGTTAACATAAACTCTACGGTCTCACTAGCGAGTACTAAAGCTTCGTCTGATACGGCAGCCGAGCTTATCACGGGAACTCCTGAGCAATTAATATACTTTTTGTAATACGAGTTTAAGCCTACTTCTGGAGGAACATTAATAACGTTACAGGATAAATGATCTGAAAAACGCCCTGTCGAGTTTGCAGGGTCTTCGTTCATCTCTTCCTGTTCTTCTTCACTTATTTCTGGATCATCTTTGTCGCAACTGGCAAAAGTGAATAGCACTAATAACAGTATCGCTGTAAAGCGATTTACATTGGAAAGTTTCATATTGATTAATTTGGTAGTGAATAGTTGTTTGAAAATCAATCAAATATAGGTTAAAAAATGTTAGAGCTTAGAAAATAATTACATTTGAAAAAATGTTGTCTATGAAACCGCTGTTTATTTTTTTAGTGTCTTCTCTATATCTGTTCGCAAATGCACAATCGGAAGCGATACAAGAAATTGAAGCATACCAAACTTCTGAAAATGAAAAGTTCGCGAATCCAGAGACCACCATACTCAAGAAAACCGATTTAGACAATTTCGAGGAACTCGATTTTTATCCGATCGATCTAAACTATAGGGTGGAAGCAACTTTTGTACGAACCCCAAACGAGACGCCATTTTTGATGAAAACATCAACATCCCGACTTCCAGAGTATGTAAAGTATGGTGAGGCACATTTTAGTTTATTCGGAAAGGAGCTACAATTAAACCTGTATCAGAGTACCACACCCAGCGAAGATCCTGAATATATCGATTATCTTTTCCTTCCATTTACAGACCTAACAAGTGGCGACGGAAGTTATGGCGGTGGCCGTTTTTTGGATGCTTATATACCGAAAGGCGATACCATTGTGTTAGATTTCAACAAGGCGTATAACCCGTATTGTGCGTATAATGCTAGGTATTCATGCCCAATTCCGCCAAGCGAAAATGACCTAGCTATTCGAATAGAAGCTGGGGTAAAGGATTTTGGGCATCATTAAATGAAACGTACCAGCCAAATTCCGAAGAAAACAGCAGCAAAACCGATTACAAAACTACCTACGGTATATGCTGCAAAACTCATAAAGTCTCCTGATTTAAGCAGTACGTGATTTTCGTATGCAAAAGTTGAGAAGGTGGTAAAACCTCCACAAAAGCCAGTAGCCAAAAATAAAATAGTATTTTGGGTGAGTGTTTGGTGCTTTTCCGCCAAGCCTAGAATAATGCCAATGATTAGGCTACCCAGAATGTTTGCTGCAAAAGTACCATACGGAATTCCGTTAGCTGGATTGTTAAGGTAGTTTCCAACAATATATCGCAAACTACTGCCCAAACCTCCTCCCAAAAAAACAAGCAACAGCTGTTTCATTGTACCTATTGATTTTCAGCAGGAACCAGTACGGGAATGTACACTTCGGTTACATAATTGGCCGGATTTGGGATATCTCCTGGATCGGTGACATATACTTCAAACATATTGGCAGTAGGGTGGGGTGTTAAGTTGTTCTGTGCCATGTATTCTTGCGCTTTTGTGTAGGCAGCAGAAAGATTGTCATAATTCCCTTTTAAGGTTGTTTTTAGTGCAGTAACTGGCTCCATAAATCCGCATACAACGGTGCTTCCTTCTGGAGTGATTACCCGATCACGAACAGGAATACAAGCCGAAAAAATCACCGACCCGTTGTTGTCGTCAATGTTGTTGTAAATAGTAAATGGCATACCTGCAGTCTGAATATTATTGGCCTGCATAAAACCCATTACTTGGCCCATCATATCACCCATCTTCATACCAATATCGCTTTGTTTTGCTGAAGTGGTATTGTACATATAATATCCGCCGCCATGCTGTGCGAGTCCGTCTACATTCACTGAAAACACTTTCATTGCTTCGGTCACCACTTTGTCAAGATTTGTTAAGCCATTTCCATACATGGTTCGCAAGGTTGTTTCAAAATCTTCAGATTGAAAACTCATAAAAACCTTTTCTAGAAACGATTGTTCCCCTTTCATACCCCAAGTAACATCGGTTGTGCCTGCAGCTTCACCTTCTTCAAATTTCCAGTACACATCGCTCTCGCTATCGCCTAAGGGTGTATTAAAGACAATAATTTGTTCAATTTCTTTATTCGGAATCACCTTTGTGTTCCGCATTGCTCCATCTCCCATAACATCACTCGTCCACGAATACGAGGCACCTTCACCTTCGGTTTTTTCGGCATAGGTGATTTCCATATCGGGATCTTCGCTCATCCAAGGGCCCCAATCCTCCCAGTTTTTGAAATCTTTTACGTTGTTATAGATCACTTCGGCAGGAGCATCTATGGTTTTTGTTTCAGCTACATCGAACGAACCATCTTTGGTAGCAAAATAGATAGCGCCACCAATGACAACAATAAGTAGTAAGAAAAAGAGGTACTTTAAAATTTTCATTTTAATAGGGATTTTTGGTTGTAGGTGCTAAGATACGCAAAATTCTATGCTGAGGTGTTTTTGCAAAAGACGTGTAGGTGATATTCTAAAATTTCCGAAGTCAAAATTTGCTACATTTGTAAAAACCAAAATTATAAACAATGAAAAACTATTTTTTACTAGGATTTGCAATCTGTAGCTTCCTGTTTGTTGGATGTGACGACGATAAGAAAAAGGATATGCCTACAGATGAAACTGTAAAAGTTGAAACGGATGACAACTTTAACTATCAAGTAGAACAGTTTGCTGATCTTAAAATACTTCGGTACCAAATTCCGAGTTGGGACGACCTGAGCTTGAAAGAGCAAAAGCTTGTTTACTATCTTACGCAAGCGGGTCTTGCAGGACGCGACATGATGTGGGCGCAAAATTATCGCCACAACTTAACCATTCGTACGGCACTCGAGAATATCTACCAGACCTATGATGGAGACAAAGCTTCTGACAATTGGAAAAATTTTGAAATCTATCTAAAACGAGTATGGTTCAGCAACGGTATTCACCATCACTATAGCAATGCCAAGATAAAGCCTGATTTTGATAAGGCGTATCTTGAAGAATTGCTTACGGCTACCAATACCCAATTAGAAGGAGAGGCTCTGGAGGTGATTTTTAACGACAAAGACAGTAAAAAAGTAAACTTGAGCAAAGATGCCGATATCGTACTTGAGAGTGCCATTAATTTTTATGGTCCAGATGTAACGACTGCAGATGTTGAAAAATTCTACGGTGCTATGGAAGTAGATCCCGAAGAGCCAATTGAAGTTGGTCTTAACACTCGCTTGGTGAAAGAGAACGGTACCTTAAAAGAGCAAGTATATAAAATAGGTGGTCTTTATAGTCCTTCTATTGAAAAAGTTGTCGAGTGGTTAGAAAAAGCCAAAGGAGTAGCAGAAAATGAAAACCAAGCGAAAGCACTTGGCTTATTGATTGAATACTACCAGACGGGGAGTTTAGATACGTGGGACGATTATGCAGTTGCTTGGGTGAATAGTACCGAAGGAAACATAGATTGGATTAACGGTTTTATTGAAGTGTACAACGACCCGAAAGGGTATAAGGGCTCGTATGAAACGATTGTAGAGATCAAAGATTTTGACATGTCAAAGAAAATGGCCGTCTTATCTGAAGAAGCACAGTGGTTTGAAGACAACTCACCTCTTATGGCAGAACACAAAAAAGACAGCGTAACGGGAGTGTCTTACAAAACCGTAATCGTAGCTGGTGAAGCGGGAGATGCTTCTCCTAGTACGCCAATTGGTGTGAACCTTCCTAATAATAATTGGATACGCCAAAAACACGGAAGTAAGTCGGTTTCTCTAGGAAACATCATTAATGCTTACAACAATGCTGGTGGTAGTGGTCGTTTGCAAGAATTTGCCAATGATGAAGAAGAAATTAGACTGGAGAAAAAATACGGTCAGTTGGCAGATAAGTTGCACACAGCGCTGCACGAAGTGGTGGGGCATGCATCTGGACAAATAAACAAAGGTGTTGGTACGCCAAAAGAAACCTTAAAAAGTTATAAGTCTACTATTGAAGAAGGACGTGCCGATTTGTTCGGTTTGTATTATTTGATGGATCCAAAATTAGAAGAACTTGGTTTGGTTGAAAACTGGAAAGAAACCGGTATGGCTGCCTATGATGGGTATATCAGAAACGGACTAGTTGGTCAATTAGTTCGATTAGAGTTGGGTGATGAGGTAGAAGAAGCGCATATGCGGAACCGCCAATGGGTGAGTGCATGGGTGTACGAAAAAGGAAAAGACGATAATGTAATCGAAAAGATTGAGCGCGACGGAAAAACGTACTACGACGTGAAAGACTATGAGAAGCTTCGTGAATTGTTCGGTCAGTTATTGCGGGAGACGCAACGTATTACTTCGGAAGGAGACTATGAAGCTGCCAAAACTTTGGTTGAAAATTACGGTGTAAAAGTAGACCAGACATTACACAAACAAGTGCTTGAAAGAAACAGCCAGTTTAAGTCGGCTCCGTATAGCGGATTTGTAAACCCTATGATTGTTCCGAAAATGAACGATGCAGGTGAGATTGAAAGTTTCAGCATTGAACAACCAGATACGTTCGAATCGCAAATGTTACAATACAGTAAAGATTATGGCTATTTGAAAGGCATGTAATCTTAGTAAAGTTTATAAATAGAAAAACCTCCTTGTGGCTATAGCAAGGAGGTTTTTTGTTGTAATTAAATGTATATTACAACAGTTGGAATATAGTACAGCCGCCATCGCTAACGCTTACACTTCCATTCCAAGTTCTGTCACTACAACTTCCAGAGAACGAATAGGTTCCAGGGGTTACGTTGTTGAAGTTTCCACCTCCGAAGGTTTCATCACAACTATTAGGGCCACCTTGAATATATCCTGAGATGGTTGTTGATCCTAATCCGCTTACGGTAAGGCTAATATTTCCGCAGCCAAAATCTTTGTTTACCCAAAACTTGATTCTTCCGGGATCAGGGCCTCCGCCTCCGCCGCCTCCGCCGGAGCCACCGCCACCGCCAGAGCCACCGCCACCGCCAGAACCGCCTCCACCACCAGAGCCGCCTCCACCACCAGTAGAGATAATTTGTAAGTTTTCAACCAAGACCACATCACATTCTTGCGGACTTAGATTTACAGTTCCTTCACGAACTTCGTCTCCGCCATTTCCTACAGCTCTCACTACGTGTGAGCCAGAGTCGAAAATACGACCGGGGTTTTCGGGAGCACCACAAAAGGCACCGTTGGGAAAATAAACACTTAAACGGCCAATAGATTCGCCGTCAATGTAAATGTCGTACTCATTGTTAAGATCTACTTCAGATCCTACATCAATTTGTCCTTTCTCGCGACCACCATAAAGGTAAGCACAGGAACCATCGTCATTAACAGCTTCACTGTTGTAATTGTCGCTTAATGGGTCTGTACAGCCTGAGATGGGTTCGTCTTCTTCACAGTTTACGAGGAGAAGACTTAAAAATAGTAAGCTGAGTAATTTTAAAGTTTTCATAGGGGGGTTATGTATGGTTAATAATTGAGTTCAAAAATATGCGATTGACCATCTGGCGACAATACCCATTAGAGGGTATATTTAGATTGTTGTAAATCCAATTGGCGTTCGTTTATATGTTTTTTTGGGTGTATTGAAAAGCGGTTTCCTTAAGTTTACCGCTGCCGGTGAGCCCTAATTTTTTTATAATGTTTTTTCGATGGGTGGCGACAGTAGCACTGCTAATATTTAGAATAGTCGCGATTTCTTTCGAATTAAAACCGATGCCAATTAGGTTGAAAATTTGCGTTTCACGCGTAGATAGTGTAGGAGTGTTGGGTAGCTTTTTTTCAACCAACAGTAAGAGATAGAGGGTCTTATCGATAAGCTCCTTGTAGGCAGACATGTTTTTAACTGCTCTGAATACAGCAATCGTGTCTTCGGTAGTGAGTTGTGTGTTATTTTTTTCAGCCAACTTTATGGCAGAGATAATCTGTTGGGTCGGGGTCATGTTTCAAATGTAACCACTGCTTACCCATATATGAAATACCCGATGAGGGGTATTTTTGCTAAAAATCGTACTTTCTTTCTAACGCATAACGCAATAATTCTCCCTTGCCTGAGAGTCCCAACTTGCGTATCATGTTTTTTCTGTGTTTTTCAACGGTCGAAACAGCCGTAAAACGGATTGCTGCAATTTCACTGGTAGATTTACCTTCTCCTATAAGTACTAAAATTTCACGTTCGCTTTTAGAGAGAATACTTTTAGAAGTTGTTTTTTGGGTATTAGGTTGAAGCAGGTCTGGCGGTATGTTCTTGTCGAAAAACGTTTCTCCACCAGCAACAGCTCGAATCGCATTAAGTACTTCTTCTAAGGGTGAATTTTTAAGCAGATAGCCCTTGGCTCCAGCTTGGATCATCTGGGTAACAGCGTCTTCTTGGTCGAACATACTAAAGGCGATGACGTTTGTTTTAGGATAGTGTTTTTCAATCTGTTTGGTAGCCGTCACTCCGTCCATTTTGGGCATTTTAATGTCCATGAGCACAATATCGGGTTCAGATTTTTTTACAATGTCAATCAGGGCTTCCCCGTCGTTGGCCATGCCAATAATGGTGATGTCATCTTCATATTTTAGCAATAATTCAATTCCGTCTACAAGCGATTGGTGGTCTTCTGCAATGGCTACTGTAATCATAGGGGGATATCGATTAAAATGTTAGTTCCTTTTCCTAGGGTGGTGTCTACTTCCATAGTTCCTTCTAGATGTTCAATGCGTTTCTCTATGCTTGAGAGTCCCATGCCTTCTTTCTGCGGAAGGTGGCGCGCATCAAACCCCTTTCCGTTGTCTTCTACAATTATGTTAAGTGAATCTTCGTACTGATTTATAGAAATAGATGCTTCGGTGGCCTGTGAATGCTTAATGATATTGGTCACCAATTCTTGAATGATCCTGAAGACTGAAATTTCTAGCGTATTGTCTAGACGCTCTTCCAGGCCGTAATCTTCTACCGTGATGGTTAAGCCATTGGCACCCGAAGCACTGTTGGCTAGTTTGTGAACAGCTGGTAAAAGCCCATTCTTGGCTATGACGCCGTTGTTTTTTACATGGGCCATTCCGCGTATTTCGGCATATGCATCTTCTAGAAGTTTTCCGGTTTTGCTGAAAAGAGCATCTGTAATTTCACCTTGTTCCCGATTTTTTGAAAGATGGTGAAACTGTAATTTGGCAGCAGCCAATGTAGCCCCTACACTGTCGTGCAAATCACTTGCCAATCGTTTGCGTTCTTTTTCTTGGCCTTCTATCATGGCATCGATGGTGGTGAGTTCTTGTTCTTTTAATATTTTTTCGGTTTTTTGAATCTCCAATTCACGTTGTTGCTCTGCGATACGTTGTTTGCGTTTGGTGTTTTTAATGAAAAGGATACCAATAATTACCACGGCAATGACACTACCTCCCAAACCGATAGCAATATTTTGGGTTTTCTTTTTTTCTTGTTCCGAAAGTAAGAGCTGTTTTTCTTTTTCAGAAGTTTGATACTTTACTTCCAATTCATTAAAAAGATTATTTTGTGCGGCACGTTCAATGGCAGCCATAGAAACTCTGAAATTCATGCTCTCATCATAAGCTTTTAGGTAGTTCCCTGCAGCCGAATCGATTACCGATTTTTGATAATGCCCCAGTGATTTAAATTTAAGGTCATTACTGTTGTAATAGTTTGCTGTGGCACTATCGGTATATACTTTGGCGGCACTAAAGTTCTTTTCTTGCAGTGCAATGCGGGACATGAAACTATAAATTTGGTTTAGTCGTGTACCTTTGTAACCATACGGGATAGAATTAAGCTGGTCTCTTGCACTAAGTGCGTAGTGCCAAATGCTATCTCGTTGGTCTACTTCTTCAAAATAACTGGCAAAAACCGTTTCTGAAATTCCTCGTACGTATGGGCTATTCTGATTTTTAAAATAGTTCTTAAGAAAGGTATATGATTGAGACGACCATGCTTCGGTATTGTAATTTTTGAAATTTAAAATCAGATTAAAATAATGGTAATAGGCTTCTTCCAATTCGTCATACGCATTGGCTTTGAAATCTTCCAAATACGGCTTGTATGTTTGGTTGTTGTATAAATAATGAATGCGATGTAGTGTAAGTATTCGCTTCAGCGCTTCACCTATGAGTACTTTGTCATTGTCACGGCTTGCAATTGCCAAGGCTTGTTGGTATTCGCCCATGGCTTTAATGTTTTGGTCTAATGTAATATAGAAGTAATAATCGCCCCAATTCAGATGGTAGAGGTAGTCGCCAAGCGAATTGTCTGCGGGCTTGTCTATAGATTTCAGACTGCGAAACTGATCACTTTCAATTTTAAAATCTTTAAAGAAATTTACTCTCCAGGTAGCCTGTGCTCTTGCTTCTTTAGGGAGATTTTCGATACTTTTTGCTGCATCGTTTAGTTCGTAATGCCTCAATTCATCAAAAAAAATGTTTGCCTGTGCTCCCAATTTGGAAGTGACAAGCAAACATAGTATCATAAAATAAAACAATCTTACCATAATTGACGGGTACGGCACCTCAGATGCTAAACGCTATAAGATATAAATATCGGCTGTTTTTTGTTTACATCGCGGGTCGTTTCTTCTGCTTTTCGTACTATTGGGTATGACATCGAGTAGTTCTTTCAAATCTTTTTCATCTACTGGTTCATCAGTGTCGGCCGATTTGAACTGCATCAAGTTTTTCATCTTGTCATTGATAAAAAAGCCAGCTTTTTCAAGCATTTCGATAGTTCCCTTATGATCCCAAATATCTTCTTCCATCATAACTTCTTCCCCGTCGCGCCACATATATTTTTCATCGAGAATTCGAGGTGTTCCGTCCATAGTATTTCTGCCCGCCCCCGATAGGCTCCCATCTATTATTTTATGCAATACGTGGGTTTCAAATAGATCTCCCTCTCTTAAGATCAACTCTTTGTCGTTCAGGTTTATTTCAACTTCATCACAACTGTTTAACGGTTGCACACTAACAACCAATTCAATGACGCGCTGTGTCGAGAAATTAGCCACCATAAATTCTTTCTGCTTATCGGAAATTTTATAAATATTAATGCCGACTACCGACGATATTCCCATTGTGACTGCTCCCGTATAATTTTGGAGTCGTACTGTGATCTTCCCTACATCAAATTCATGTTTATAAGTTTTTGAAGGGTCTCGAGGTGAAAATTCTGCATATAATGAATAATGGGTTCCGTGAGAAGTTTCGGTAAATATAGGGTTCAAGCTTGCTGCGCCATTTGCGCTTGGGTGACTCGCGTTTCTGAGTAAAAGGTTAAATCGATGTGTTTCGTGTGCCATGGGTTAGGGATTAATAAGTTTATGTTGGTTGCAAATACGTGATTAAAATCTAAAACGTACATACCCAATACTGGGTATATTTCAAATTTTCTGTAAGCGTGCTGTTCTAGAAAACAGTTTTTTGTTGGTTCTGTTTTCCTAGGTTGTTGCTTGCCAAGTTAACAGGAACTCTTAGAATTTGCAAATTGCCCAAATCTAAATATTATTGTATGTAGCAGCGGGTGGGGTTATTCTTTTAATAAAAATTTTGCTGCCAATAAAATAAGGAAGAAGACTACAAAGCCAACCAAAACCCAGACATTCCCTTTGTAATATTTTTTATGGAGCTTTTTGTCTCTTCTGTAACTGATACCTACAATAATGACAAATGCCACAAAAAATAAAATTGCAAAAATTAATTGTCCGGTAGAAATCATGTCGCGCTTTTGAAGTATGGCAAAAATACATGTTTATTGACAATTTATGGTTAAAAAAATTATGTTGAAATGATACCGTTCCTTCATGCGATTCTATATTTTTACTGAAATTTAGCTGAAACTTCCTTCGGTTAGACACCCGCAAAATCATTCGCTATGAAAAATAAAATAAAGGCCGTCCGTGAATTTCATTCGGCATTCGGACTCGGAATAAAACAAACGCCTGAAGCAGATCTTGGTATCAAGAAAAATTTATTGCGTTACGAGCTGATGCGCGAAGAAAATGAAGAATATCTTGAGGCCGCCAATGCCAATGATCTGGTAGAAGTTGCCGATGCGCTTGGTGACATGCTCTATATCTTGTGCGGAACCATCATCGAGCATGGTATGCAGCACAAAATTGAAGAAGTCTTCAACGAAATTCAACGTAGCAACATGAGTAAATTAGGCGCCGATGGAAAGCCCATTTACAGAGAAGATGGTAAAGTTTTGAAAGGACCGAATTATTTTAAGCCAAATATCCAGAAGATTTTAGACATCGCTTAGTGCGTCACAACAGGGTACCTCCATCCAAACGGGTCTTCCTCAATATTGTATTGGATTTCTTTTAATTCTTTTTTGAAACGTGCGGCATAGCTGTCGCTTTGCTTTTCAATATCGTACACGGTTTCGTCATAACTAAAAGCACTCACTGGGCTTATCACCGCAGCTGTACCGCTTCCAAAAATTTCTTTCAGGCTTCCATTCTTGGCTGCTTCTAACAATTCGGTTACGGCTAATTTTCGAACCTCTACAGGAATGCCAGCACGTTCTGCCAAAGCTAGTACACTTTTTCGTGTCACTCCATCTAAAATCCGGTCACTTGTAGGAGCTGTAATGAGTTTGTCACCTATTCTGAAAAAAACATTCATGGTACCTGCTTCTTCCAAATATTTATGTTCGTTAGAATCGGTCCATACCACTTGTTGAAATCCTTTTTCTCGAGCGAGATTGGTAGGATAAAATTGTGCCCCGTAATTTCCAGCTGCTTTTGCTGCACCAACGCCGCCATCTGCCGATCGGCTAAATTCCTGGGCAATTACAACGCGTACATCGCCAGTGTAGTAGGCTTTTACAGGACAGCAGAGAATCATAAATTTATATTCGTCAGAGGGTGATGCAGACACGCCTACTTGAGTGGCCATGACAAAAGGACGAATGTATAAAGAATTGCCATCACCGCCCTGCACCCAGTCTTTGTCTAAGTTGATTAATTTATGCAGTGCCTCAAAGAAAATTTCTTTGGGGAACTCAGGGATTGCCATTCGTTTAGACGATTTGTTAATACGCTCAAAATTTTCTTCTGGGCGAAATAGGAACACATCACCCGCATCGTCTTTATAAGCCTTCATTCCTTCAAAAACTGCTTGTCCGTAATGAAAAACTTTCGCTGCTGGAGAAATAGTGAGTGGGCCGTAGGGAACAATCTTTGCGTCCTGCCATACACCATCTTTATAATCGCAAACAAACATATGGTCGGTGAAAGTGTTTCCGAACGTCAGATTGTCAAAATCGACTTCTGATAATCTTGATTGTTGTACTTTTTCTATCGAAATATGTTCTATGCTAGTATTCATTGAATGGGAAAGGGTTAGGTTGTAAAATTAACGAAAAATTAGTCGTTAAAAAATCGAAAATTTTCATAAAATTGCACTATCTTAATAGACAGTACCTTAATTAAAATAACGAGATGAAAAAATTGATTCTAGCCCTTTTAGCAGTAGCTATCTTAGGAAGTTGTAATACAAAAAATAAAGATGTAAAAGAGGAAGTCAACGTGGAAGAAGTTGAAGAAACTGCGATGGCTTACCAATCTTTTGGTGAAAAATTCACAGATAACGAGGTGATGACCGAGGCTGAAATGTATGAGAAATACAAAAACCTAAAGCCAGGGGATACGGTAAATGTAAAATTTGCTGCTGAAGTAAAGAGCGTTTGCCAAAGTAAAGGTTGCTGGATGCGATTAGATGTGGGAGAAGAAGAAGCTATGGTAAAATTTAAGGATTATGGCTTTTTTATGCCCAAAGACATCGCTGGAGAAGAAGTAATCGTAAATGGGAAAGCTTTTATCGATGAGATGAGTGTTGATGACCAACGCCATTTTGCAGAAGATGCAGGAAAATCGAAAGAAGAGATTGCTCAAATCACAGAACCCAAGCGAACCCTTTCTTTTACTGCAGATGGTGTTTTGTTGCCGGAGAATCAATAAATTTTGAAACGTGAATTCTTGCAGACGGGAGACGGTTCTGTAACCATTCACCTGCCCGATTGGAACGAGCAATACCATTCTAAACACGGTGCAATAGCCGAGGCTAAACACGTTTTTATAAATGCCGGACTGGCACATGTGTTGTCTAAAAAGCCCAATAGCGAGATTTCAATCTTAGAAATCGGTTTTGGGACAGGGCTCAATGCATACATAACTTTTCTAGCATGCTGTAAAGAAAATTTCAAATGTACTTATACGGGCGTAGAGGCGTATCCGGTAGCGACAGATGAAATTTCAAAGCTGAACTACCCAGAATTGCTTCAAGGTTCTGCTGAAAAGTTCTTACAACTCCATTCGGTTCCGTGGGAAGTCACCGCGAATATTGGCGATCATTTTCAACTAACAAAACGCAAGCAGTTTTTTTCAGATATTTCCGAAGAAAATACCTACCACCTTATCTATTTTGATGCCTTTGGTGCCAGGGTACAGCCCGAACTATGGACCGAATCCATCTTCCGCAGCATGTACGCCGCATTACAACAAGGGGGCGTGTTGGTGACATACGCTGCAAAAGGAAGTGTGCGCAGGGCTATGCAAGCCGTAGGGTTTGAAGTAGAACGACTACCGGGGCCGCCAGGAAAACGCGAAATGCTAAGAGCAACCAAACGGAATGTGTCGTAAACTGCATCGTGCCTACTTTTTTATATAATTCCAATAGCTCCTGCTCTATACTATTAATGTTGCGTTAATTGATATGGTATTCCAAATGCTTCCTTGTATATTTAAGTAACGCTATAAAAAAGAAAATGAAAATTTTAATAACTGGGGCCACTGGGCTCATCGGTACACAGCTTACTGAATACTTGCTGGAAGACGGTATCAGGGTTAATTACCTTACAACCAGCAAAGAGAAAATTGAAAATACAGAAAATCATAAGGGGTTTTACTGGAATCCTTCTGAGGGCATCATCGATACTGAAGCATTTAAGGAAGTGACGACAATTATTAATTTGGTAGGAGCCACCATAGCCAAGCGTTGGACAAAAAGCTACAAGAAAACAATCTTAGAAAGCCGCACCCAAACAGCGAACTTGATTTTCAACACGCTAAAAAACATAGATCACAACGTAACCCATTTTATTTCTGCCAGCGGCGTTAGTGTCTATCCCAGCCATAAAAACAAGCTTTATTTTGAAACTGACAAAGAGGTCGCAAACACCTTTTTAGGTGAAGTTGTAGTTGCCTGGGAAGCTGCAGCAGATCAATTCGAAACACTGGGCTTGCGGGTGGCTAAGGTAAGAACAGGTGTCGTATTTTCTAAAGATGAAGGCGCCTTCGAGAAAATAAAACAACCCATCGAAAAAGGCTTCGGGGCACCTTTAGGCTCTGGCGAACAATGGATGTCGTGGATTCATATTGAAGACATTGCTAGTTTGTATGTACACATTCTAAAAAACGGATTGAGCGGAACCTACAATGCTGTTGCCCCAAACCCAGTAACCAACAAAAACTTAACATTTAAAATTGCAGCGGCTTTGCAGAAAAACATCTGGCTTCCCAATGTGCCTGGTTTTATGCTAAAACTAATTTTAGGTGAAATGGCCAGCCTGTTGTTAGAGAGCCAGCTGGTAAGCTCAAAAAAGATTGAAGATTCAGGGTACGAATTCCGTTTTGTGAACCTAAATTATGCAATTCATAAATTGCTTTAAAAAAAAACCGCACTATCGTTAGAGAGTGCGGTACTTTATTTTTTTGACAACTATTATTATTTTGAAGCGTGCAATTCAATTTGCAACTCCATATCGTCACTGATAAACTTATCTCCTAAATTGTCGAATACCGACTTAGATCCATAGTTTACATCCCATTTGGTACGATCTATCTTAAATTTTTCACTTTTCAAGAACATTGTGTCCCCAGGATATGAAACCGTCGCATTAAAAGATACTGGATTTGTTTTTCCTTTAATCGTTAGATTACCCTTCACAGTTGGTTTGTATTGGTCACCTTCAATACTAGTGATTTCAAAAGTGGCGGTAGGATATTCAGTTACATTAAAAAAGTCTCCTTCTTTCCCTTCCACAGTACCCATTAAGTGCGCTTCAAGATTTTCTTTTCCATCGCCTGCTTCAAGATCGGTCACAACAATACTTTTCATATCGATCGTAAAAGTACCCGCCTCAATGTTGCGGTCGTTTACCATAATCTCGCCATTAGCAAGAGAGATGGTTCCCGTATGTGTACCAGTGGGTTTGTTTCCAGACCAATTAATTACAGATTTAGCGGTATCTGCATTATAGGCTACCGCGCTTTCTTCGGCTTCGGCTGCAACTCCTACTTCTTCGTTCTTTTCTTTTGTTTCATTGCACGATGTAAAGGCAAGTCCTGTAACTACGGCAAAGGCTATTAAAATGTTTGTTTTTTTCATGGTATTTATTGTTTTGTTGGTATGGTGTCAAAATTATATGTTCTTGTACCATTTCCTCTTAAAAAAATATTAAATAAAAAAGAAGTGACATTTTGACATTTGTACTGAAATGGCAGTACTTTTGCACCGTTCAGAAAAAATGAAAATTTACGCTTTATGAGCACGAAAGAAAAAAACAATATAGAAGAGCAAGAATCTGATGTGGCTACAAAGAAGGCCCAAAATGATGCTGTTAATGATAAAGAGCAAGATGCTAATAAGAAAGAAGAATCTGTAGATGAACTTGCGGTATTAAAAGAGCAAGTAGCTTCGGAAAAAGATCGGTACTTGCGTTTGTTTGCTGAATTCGAGAATTATAAAAAGCGAACAGGACGCGAGCGTATTGAATTGTTCAAAACTGCGAGCCAAGAAGTGATGGTGGCGCTGTTGCCAATTTTAGACGATTTTGACCGTGCCTTGGCTGAAATTAAAAAGAGTGACGACGACGATCATTTTAAAGGGGTAAACCTTATTAATGTGAAACTTCGTGAAACACTAAAGTTGAAAGGACTGGAACCCATCGATACTAAAAAAGGGGAAACGTTTGACGCCGAAGTGCACGAGGCAATAACCCAAGTTCCTGCGCCAGACAAAAAGATGAAAGGAAAAATAATCGATGTGATTGAAAGAGGATATACCTTAGGTGATAAGATTATTCGGTTTCCAAAAGTAGTGATAGGACAATAATATGAAGGAAGATTTTTACGACATACTCGGAATTTCAAAGGGTGCATCTGCAGCTGAGATAAAAAAAGCATACCGCAAAAAAGCGATTGAATTCCACCCAGACAAAAATCCGGGCGACACAAAAGCTGAAGAAAACTTTAAAAAAGCCGCCGAGGCTTACGAAGTTTTAAGCGACCCAAATAAAAAAGCAAGATACGACCAATACGGTCACCAAGCCTTTGAAGGTGGCGGATTTGGCGGTGGTGGCATGAATATGGAAGATATATTCAGTCAGTTTGGTGATATTTTTGGCGGTGCTTTTGGCGGCGGTGGCGGATTTAGTGGTTTTAGCGGATTTGGAGGCGGTGGCGGAAGGCGTACCGTAAAAGGTAGTAACCTTCGCATTCGTGTGAAACTTACCCTAGAAGAAATTGCTAATGGTGTCGAGAAGAAAATAAAAGTTAAGCGCAAGAAACAAGCTCAAGGTACTACCTATAAAACATGTGCCACCTGTAATGGCGTGGGTCAGGTTACACGTATACAAAATACTATTTTAGGCCGTATGCAAACGTCTGCACCCTGTTCTACATGTGGTGGTTCAGGACAAATTATAGATAAAAAACCAGCCAATGCAGATGCACAAGGGATGCTTACAACCGAAGATACGGTGAGTATTAAAATCCCAGCCGGAGTAGTAGATGGCATGCAGTTAAAAGTAACTGGTAAAGGAAACGACGCTCCTGGCAATGGTATTGCGGGTGATTTATTGGTGGCGATTGAAGAATTACCGCACCAGAGCTTGCAACGTGAGGGCGATAACCTTCACTACGATTTATATGTTAGTTTTTCGGAAGCAGCTTTAGGAGCTTCTAAAGAAATTGATACCGTAACTGGAAAAGTGCGTATAAAGGTGGAGCCTGGAGTGCAAAGTGGTAAAATATTGCGCCTAAGAAATAAGGGAATTCCAAGTATCAACGGCTATGGTACAGGTGATTTGCTAGTGCATGTGAACGTTTGGACCCCTAAATCGCTTAGCAAAGAACAAAAAGAGTTTTTTGAAAAGATGAGCACCGATGATCATTTTCAGCCCAATCCCGAAAAGGAAGACAAGTCGTTTTTTGAGAAGGTAAAGGATATGTTTTCTTAAAGAATCGTTAATTAATTAATTTTACCTATATTTGGGTATCGCTTAGTTAAATAAGTGATATTTTTCTTTTTCATAGCAATTTTTTTCCCATCCTTAATTCATTTTGAGGGTGGGTTTTAATTTACGGAAATTCCCTGTTTTAATATTTTCGCTTCAATCAGTAACATTTCTTTGTTATATCCTACTAACCACTGTATAAAATTGCACTATAAAGTATCGCAAATTATTACAGAAGGGAGTGCAAATCGATATCTTTACATTTTGTTCGCAACGCTATGGAAAAACTACTGGTCGCAGAAAACGTCTCAAAATCATTTGGTGAATTTAAAGCCCTTAACGATGTCTCTATCGAAGTCCCCAAGGGAAGCGTATTTGGGTTGCTAGGTCCAAACGGGGCTGGTAAAACTACTTTTATCCGAATCATCAATCAAATCACCATGCCAGATACAGGAAAGGTGATTTTAGATGGCGAACCCTTGCAACCGCACCATATTCAGAACATTGGGTACTTACCTGAAGAACGCGGCTTGTACAAGTCTATGAAAGTAGGCGAGCAAGCGCTTTATCTTGCCCAATTAAAAGGGTTGTCTAAATCTGAAGCAAAACAGCGCCTCAAATACTGGTTCGACCGACTTGAAATTGGGGATTGGTGGAACAAAAAAATACAGGAACTTTCAAAAGGGATGGCGCAAAAAATTCAATTTGTGGTCACCGTCCTACACCAACCCAAACTGCTTATTTTTGATGAACCCTTTAGCGGTTTCGACCCCATAAACGCAAACCTCATTAAAGACGAGATACTAAAACTAAGAGACGAGGGTGCCACGGTGATCTTTTCGACGCACAGAATGGAGTCTGTAGAAGAAATGTGCGACCATATTGCACTTATCAACAAATCGAATAAAATACTCGACGGTCGTTTAATTGATATAAAACGTGCCTATAAAAATAATACGTACGAAGTAGGATTGGTTACAGAAAACCACGAGAGTGTGGCTGCAGAATTAAAAGAACGATTTGAACTTTCACCTGCTACTTTTAAAACAATAAACGACGAACTGCAATACAAAATTAAAATCGATGAAACGGCTACGGCCAACGATTTGGTAGCATATCTTACCACCAGAGGACAACTTACCCACTTTGTTGAAGTGATTCCGTCTGCCAATGATATTTTTATTGAAACCGTAAAAAACAATTAAATCTTCAGCCAAATGAACCACTTATCGCTCATCATAAAACGAGAATATCTTACGAAGGTTCGTAACAAATCGTTCATTATCATGACTTTTTTAAGTCCGCTGATCATGGTCGGAATCTTTACTTTGGTAGGTTATCTATCGCAACTCAACAATGATAAAGTTCGGGTTATTTCGGTGTTGGACGAAAGTGGTCTCTTTGCCGAACAATTTGAAAGTACCGATAACTTAAAGTATGAAAGGGTTGATGAACTTTCTCTTTCCGAAGCAAAGAAAATTACTGAAGAAAATGGCAACTACGGATTGCTATATATACCTAACAACAGTAACATAGATGAACTTGCTAAAAGTATCACCTTTTATTCTGAAGACTCCCCATCGTTGGGTACGCTAGACGATATAGAAGATGCCATACAAGAGAAGGCAAATACCATGAAACTTACCGAAGCGGGTATTGACGCCGCACGGATAAAGGAGTTGCGCGTTAGAGTAAATACGAGGTTAGAAACGTTTAAAGGGCAAGAAACTTCGAAACTCGGTTCTGGTATTAAGCTTGTTTTTGGAGGCGCTGCAGGCTATTTGTTGTTCATGTTCATTATTATCTACGGAAATATGATCATGCGCAGTGTGATTGAAGAAAAAACCAGCCGTATTATTGAGGTGATTATTTCGTCTGTAAAACCGATAAAATTGTTATTGGGTAAAATTTTAGGAACTTCTCTCGCCGGAGTTACCCAATTTTTAGCCTGGGTAATTTTGTTAGGCTTGTTTAGTGTGATTGCATCTTCTATCTTCGGAATTGATCCGGGAAGCATGCCACAACAACAAGAGGCCTTGGCCCAAGCAGATGCCGCGGGAGGTATGGAAAGTATCGTACAAGATGTTTTTGTTGAAATTAGCAATCTTCCCATCGCCAACCTGATTGTAATGTTTTTGCTCTTCTTCGTGGGAGGGTACTTGTTATATGCATCACTTTACGCAGCTATTGGCGCTGCCGTAGATAGTGAAACCGATACACAACAGTTTATGTTACCCTTGTTAATGCCATTGATTTTGGCGGTGTACGTAGGCTTTTTTACGGTAATTGATAATCCCCACGGAACAGTGAGCCAAGTGTTTTCTTATATTCCATTTACATCTCCCGTGGTAATGCTCATGCGTATTCCCTTTGGTGTACCCTTATGGCAACAAATTATTTCTGTAGTCATTTTATTTGCTACCTTTATTGGCACCGTATGGTTCGCGTCTAAAATTTACCGAGTAGGTATCTTGATGTACGGTAAAAAGGCGAGTTATAAAGAATTGGCGAAGTGGCTTAAATATTAGCAATGTTTCAAGAGACAGAAAAGGTTACCGATAAAATCCAAGAAGTTGTACAAGAAGATATTTGGGGAGCTATAAAGAGCTTCTTGGAGCTCGGATTTCATTACGGGAAAGGAGATAAAGAAATACACATCACCATCGGGCTGCTGCTTGTGGTAACCATCTCTTTCTTTGTGGCTAGTTTTCTACTAAAAACCATTCGTAAGCTATTTACCCGAAAAATGGAAGAAGTTGATAAGCTTAAATTTATCAGCGTTTTCAAATTTATCAAGTACATCACTTACGTGATTGTGGTGTTTGCTTCGCTCAGCTTTTCCGGTTTTAATATTACCCCTTTCTTGGCAGCGTCGGCAGCACTGCTGGTAGGTTTAGGATTGGCCCTACAAGAACTTTTCCAAGACATCATTGGCGGTATTTTTATTATCATCGACAAATCGTTGTTGGTAGGCGATATCATTGAGGTAGAAGGCAAAGTGGGTCGGGTTATTGATATAAAATTGCGTACTACCCGAGCCATTACAAGAGATGACAAAATCATTATCATACCCAACCACAAGTTTATTACCGACCTTATTTTTAATTATACCCAAAACCATCGGTCTACACGAGAATTTGTGCGTGTTGGGGTGGCGTACGGTAGTAATACTGAAATGGTTCGGGAACTACTTCTGCAAAGTGTTGCCAAACAAAGCGGCGTTCTTAAAAGTCCGAAACCTTTCGTACTCTTCGAAGATTTTGGAGATTCGGCTTTGGTGTTTAGCATCCACTTTTTTATAAGCGATAGTTTTGTAGACCCAAAAATTAAAAGTGCCATTCGGTTTACCATAGACAACCTATTTCGCGAAAACAATATTACGATTCCGTTTCCGCAACGCGATGTGCATTTGTTCACGCAAGCTGGAATAAAGTCTGAGTAAAGGTGTTCTCCTTATTTTATGACAACGCTAACAATGCGTTTGCTATAGGTTGCTTATTTTTATCACGAACTAATAATTAGAATGCTTAATGCCCAACATAAAATCATTATCAAGAACATGTTGCCTGATCATGGCCTTGTTCTTTGGCATAGTCACTTACGCCCAATTAACAGACATTGCGAGAATTGAATATACCTATTTTCCTCAAGACGAATCAGACAATACCTTTAGCAGGTTTCGGGCATTTTTCAACGTCCCTGTTCAACTAGATGATGATGCGTACCTCGTTCCTGGCTTTGAGTATAGAAACGTGAATGTAGAGCTAGGAGAGCCTGTTCCATTTAATAAATCAGACAAAGAACATTTTCAAAACTTTACCCTCACACTCGGTTTTACAGACAAGCTTGATAGTGGGTGGCGGTATGCAATTCAAGGAGAAGCGAGATTGGCCTCAAATTTCGAATCAAAAATGGTGTCTGATGACTTAATTTTTGGAGGTAGTTTCTATTTTATTAAAGACAGAACAGGTAGAACTAGCGATAATCTGCCAGAAAAACCTTGGCGATTGGTGCTAGGGATTAATTATTCAACCACAGCAGGACGTCCATTTCCATTACCTTTTGTAAATTACTACCGCGAATTTGCACCAAAGTGGTCATTCGGATTGGGAGTACCAAAATCGAATTTAAAATATGAATTTATACCAAACCATCAATTACAGTTATTTGCAACCCTGGATGGTTTTTTCGCCAATATTCAAGAAAATGCACCTATTGAAGGTACAAATTTAATAGGTGAAAATATTTCAATGACCGTCGCACTTGCCGGAATAGGATACGATTGGGAGTTTGCAGACCACCTTGTTTTTTATGTCTATGGCGGGCACACTTTTATAAACGACATTCGTTTGCGTGATGGAGATGGTAACGATGTCTTTACTATAGATGACCAAAACAATTTTTATGCCCGTGGTGGTATAAAACTTAAAATATAAACATGTCTAAAATACTAATAATTGAAGACGAAGCAGCTATTAGACGCGTGCTTGTAAAAATACTCACCGAAGAAAACGATGCCTATCAAGTTTCCGAAGCAGAAGATGGCCTTGAGGGAATCGAACTGATCAAAAAAGACGATTACGACTTGGTGCTATGTGATATAAAAATGCCCAAAATGGACGGCGTGGAAGTCCTAGAAGCCATCAAAAAAATTAAACCTGAAACACCTATCGTGATGATTTCTGGTCATGGCGACTTAGATACCGCCGTAAACACCATGCGTTTGGGAGCATTCGATTATATTTCGAAACCGCCAGACTTGAACCGGTTGCTGAATACTGTACGTATCGCGCTAGACCGAAAAGAACTGGTAGTAGAGAACACCCGCCTTAAGAAAAAGGTGAGTAAAAACTACGAAATGGTAGGCGAAAGTGATGCTATCGTGCATATTAAAGATATGATCGAAAAAGTAGCCCCTACCGAAGCTAGGGTGCTCATTACGGGCCCTAACGGAACGGGTAAAGAACTGGTGGCGCATTGGTTGCATCAAAAAAGCGATCGTTCTAAAGGACCGATGATCGAGGTAAACTGTGCCGCTATCCCAAGCGAACTCATAGAAAGTGAACTTTTTGGTCATGTAAAAGGTGCTTTTACTTCAGCTAATAAAGACCGAGCGGGTAAATTTGAAGCCGCCAACGGTGGTACTATTTTTTTAGATGAGGTTGGAGACATGAGTTTGTCGGCGCAAGCAAAAGTACTGCGCGCCCTTCAAGAAAATAAAGTACAGCGCGTGGGTAGCGACAAAGACATAAAAGTAGACGTTCGTGTACTTGCGGCAACGAACAAAGATTTAAAAAAGGAAATTTCCGAAGGAAACTTTCGAGAAGACCTCTACCATCGTTTAGCGGTAATCTTGGTAAAAGTTCCGGCCTTAAACGATCGAAGGGATGATATTCCAATTTTAGTTGAATATTTTACTGAAAAGATCGCCAATGAACATGGTACGGCACAAAAGAAGTTTTCAGACAATGCGCTCAAAAAATTGAAACAATACGATTGGACGGGAAACATACGCGAACTGCGGAATGTGGTAGAACGCCTTATCATTCTCGGCGGTGCCGAAGTGAGCGAAGAAGACGTGAAATTATTTGCAACTAAATAAATATGGATTCAATAAACCATTCGGAATACAAGGTTAAAGGAACAGTAGCAATTTCAGATTTTAAGAGTTTTGAAGATTTTGGTGCTTCCAAGAAAAAACTAGAGAAAGAGCTTGAAAATACCCGTGAAAAGCTAGGCGATTTGCAAGATACACTCTACGCCCATGGGAAATACGCCGTATTGGTTTGTTTACAGGGAATGGATACAGCGGGTAAAGACAGCCTGATTCGTGAAGTATTCAAAGATTTTAACGCCCGTGGTGTCGTGGTGCATAGTTTTAAAGTGCCTACCGAATTGGAGAAAAATCACGATTATCTTTGGAGACATTACATAGCCTTACCCGCGCGAGGTAAATTTGGCGTTTTTAACAGAACCCATTACGAAAATGTCTTGGTGACACGCGTACATCCCGAATATATCCTAGGTGAAAATTTACCTGATGTAAATACCAAAGAAGATATTAATGAAGCCTTCTGGGATCGTAGATTTGAGCAAATCAATGCCTTTGAAAAAACCATCGCACAAAATGGTACACTTATCTATAAATTCTTTTTGAATGTTTCAAAAGAAGAACAAAAAAATAGACTCCTACGAAGGTTAGACAAACCCAACAAACGCTGGAAATTTTCGCCAGGCGATTTGAAAGAACGCAAATTGTGGGACATGTACATGAAGTGTTACCAAGAGGTGCTAAACAGGACGTCGTTTGACCATGCGCCATGGTATGCCATACCAGCCGATAATAAACCAGCAGCAAGACTTTTGGTGGCATCCATTCTCTTAAACGAACTAAAACAATACAACGATATAAAAGAACCTGAATTAGATGCCGATTTGAAGGAACGTCTTCAAGAGTTTAAAGACCAACTACAAAACGAATAAAAAGTCAGTTCCTGTAATTATCAGTACATTTAATCGTTTCTCTATCGGTGCCATTGGTACAGAACTTAACTATAAAAACAGCTATCGCGAACTTTTCTATTATGAAACATATACTCATTGCATTCTTTTCAGTTTTTACCTTACATACTGCCTTCGCCCAAAAGGTGAACCAGGCAGACTCGCTCCAATTGCGAAACATCTACGATATGGCGCTGCTTAACGGTAAAAGTTACGATTGGTTAGACTACCTCTCTAACGAAATAGGCGGTAGACTTTCTGGTTCTGTACAAGCAGACCGTGCCGTTCGCTATACCGAAAAAGAACTCAATAAACTTGGGCTTGACAAAGTATGGTTACAACCTGTGATGGTGCCAAAATGGACACGCGGATTTAAAGAATATGCCTATATTGAAACCGCCCCAGGAAGGACCAATGTTGTCAATATTTGTGCCCTTGGCGGTTCTGTTCCCACCAATGCAACAGGGTTAAAGGCAGAGGTGATTGAAGTTCAAAACTTTGAAGACCTTGAACGCTATGGTCGCGACCAAATTGAAGGCAAGATAGTATTCTATAACCGCCCCATGCAAGCCAACCTCATTCAGACGTTTGAAGCCTATGGTGGTTGTGTAGACCAACGCTATGCTGGTGCCATGGAAGCCGCTAAATATGGCGCTGTTGGTATTGTGGTACGTTCTATGAATCTACGCCAAGACGATTATCCGCACACTGGTGCCATGAGCTATGGCGATACCCCTCCCGAGCAACGTATTCCGGCCTGTGCTATTAGTACGAACGATGCCGATTACCTCAGCAATGCTCTTGCAATTAAATCTGATCTGAAATTTTACTTCAAGCAGAGTTGTAAAACCCATGAAGATGTAGAATCGTTTAACGTGATTGGCGAAATAAAGGGAAGCGTATACCCCGATAAATACATTATTGTTGGTGGCCATTTAGATTCTTGGGATCTCGGTGACGGTTCGCACGACGATGGTGCGGGTTGTGTACAATCTATGGAAGTGTTGCGTTTGCTGAAAGAAACCAACTACAAACCAAAACACAGCATTCGCGTTGTGCTTTTTATGAATGAAGAAAACGGTTTGCGCGGTGGAAGAGAATATGCAGCACAAGCAGCCTTGAAGAAAGAAAAACACATTTTTGCCTTAGAAAGTGATGCTGGCGGATTTACACCACGTGGATTCTCATTTGATACCGACGATGAAAATTTTGCCCATATTGAAAGCTGGAAACCACTGTTTAAGCCGTATCTCATCCATTATTTTGAACAAGGTGGAAGCGGCGCAGATATCGGTCCGCTTAAAGATGGCACCGTAGTTCTTGCTGGATTGCGTCCAGATTCGCAACGGTATTTCGATTATCACCACGCGGCCAATGATACTTTTGATGCAGTGAACAAACGCGAACTCGAACTTGGAGCCGCTACCATGACAAGCTTAATTTACTTGATAGATAAATACGGTATCAAGAATGAAATGAGCGAAGTAAAAAATTAAATATGAGCTTCCTCACGGCAGAATGGCGCAGATTGGCATTGGCAAACTACGAAGTAGATCCTGCGGTGTTACAACCGTACCTTCCCTATAAAACTGAACTCGATACCTTTAATGGAATTTGTTACGCAAGTCTTGTGGGTTTCCTATTTAAAAACACGAGGGTTTTAGGCATAAAAATACCGGGGCACATACATTTTGAAGAAGTTAATTTACGATTTTACGTACGTTATAAATCTGGTGACCAATGGAAGCGGGGCGTGGTGTTTGTAAAAGAAATTGTGCCTAAGCACGCTATTTCGTTTGTGGCAAATACACTCTATAACGAAAAGTATGAAACGCGAAAAATGGAGCATACTTGGAAGCAGGAGCAAGGTGAACTATTTACACAATACCGCTGGAAAAACGGGAGCGATTGGTTTTCTTTTTCGGTTACTTCGGAAACTGAGGCACAACCCATTCCAGAAAATTCAGTAACTGAATTTATCACTGAGCACTATTGGGGCTACAACAGAACAGGCGCTCGCAAAACTACCGAGTACGAAGTCACCCACCCAAAATGGAACGCCTACAACGTCAAAAACTACAATATTGAGGCCGACTTTGCCAAAGAATATGGAGAAGCTTTCGGGTTTCTAAACCACACAGCACCGCGCTCAGTGCTATTGGCAGAAGGCTCTCCCATTACCGTAGAAGGAAAGCGAATGATTCGCTAATCACCACCAAACCACAAAAAACTTTTCTAAGGCACTTTCGGTTTTTTTGTAAACCAAGGGCGACCGCCGTTCGTGCATGCATTTTTTAAGATGCACAAGGGCGTCTACGTATGAATACCAATTGCTGAGTTGTGCAGGGGGTAGTAACCATTCTTTTTTCTGCGGAAAAGCGTATTGGGCGGTAGGGTGTTCGGTGAATTCAGATGGGGTGATGTACGTTCCTACTACGCACTTGCGGAAATTTTCTGGCAATGCATTGCGTTTTACCCCTTTCGGAAGGAATAGAAATGCTTTTAAGCAGAGCTGTTGTTCAACGTGAGTCGCTGCAATAGCCAACGAATCTAATACGGCCTTTGTTTCTGGCGCAAAGAGCATCGGGAATTGCTTGCTTTTTAGCTTTTCCAATTTGTCAATCAGTCGATCTTTTCGATTTGGGCCAATCCATTGCTGTATCAAGTCAGAACCTAAACCTTCGTCGAGCAGATAAAATTTACAAGCCAACTCCACGTGCTTCACTTCTTCCGTTTTTGCGTCTTGCACCAAATAATCTAATTCTCCCAGCGTTTCTGTAGGGCCTTGTATCTGTACATTTGAAGCCAAAAGTTGGTAGGCTGTAGATTGGTTCAACACGTGTTCAAAGAGAAACTCGGCTTGTTTCCCCAATAATTTTTCAGACGGAAACTTCACTTCGGAAATTTCCGCAGCAAGGCTCACCACCGAAAAAGGCTTAAACGAGAATGTTTCCGAAGCAACATCAAGTTCGGGAGCATTGCAGAAATATGTGAGTGGGTTCGATTTCAAATTAGCAGGTAAAAGATCCGTCACAAAAAATTTCAATCGCCACCCACAATAATACGTTCAACAGAATCCATACGGCAGGCACCAAACTTAAAATGAGGGCTGTCTTGTGTTTCCGCTTGGCAAAAAACACCCAAGATAAAATGATCATGAGCACCACAGCAATAGGATAAGTTACTATAGCTGTGACCATGGCAATAGTTAATGTGCTATCGCTCGCGCCGGGAGCATCAAACATCATGGGCGAGAACATGGCGAGGAACAACGCGGGAAACAACGATAAAAACCAGACAATACTGATTATGATGAGGTACATACGAAGATTGTTTCGTCGGTTTTCCATAGTATACAATTAAAAGAGGGCAAGCCCTGCGTTCTCAGGGATGGTTTTTCTAACTTTGTCCAAAAGTACGCAAACTTGCTTAGCCAGTATACCAAAGAGTTTAAATACAATTTCAAGTTGGCCACCCCAGTTATTTTGGGGATGTTGGGGCATACGGTGGTGCAATTGGTAGATAACATCATGGTGGGGCAGCTGGGTACTGCAGAATTGGCTGCCGTCTCGTTGGGGAATAGCTTTATGTTTATAGCGATGAGCCTGGGAATCGGTTTTTCTACAGCCATCACCCCATTGGTAGCCGAAGCCGATGGCGAAAATAACTTTGCATCGGGTAAGTCGGCTTTTAAACACGGACTCTTTTTGTGCAGTGTGCTGGGGATACTATTGTTTTTAATGGTGTTTGCCGCAAAACCTATCATGTACGCCATGAACCAACCGTCAGAAGTGGTAGACTTGGCCATGCCGTATCTAAATTTGGTGGCAGTGTCGTTAATTCCGTTGATTGTTTTTCAAGGATTTAAACAGTTTAGCGACGGATTATCACTTACGAAATACCCCATGTATGCTACCATTGCTGCCAATGTGGTGAATATTATCCTTAACTACATTTTTATTTTTGGAAAGTTTGGTATGCCTGCCCTTGGTGTGGTAGGTGCGGCCATTGGAACTTTGGCATCTCGTGTGATTATGGTCGCTTATTTATGGTATGTGTTGTCGCAACATTACAAAGCAAGAGACTATGTGCGAAATATCAAAATCTTTACGCTCTCAAAACAAATGCTGAAAAAGCTACTCGGATTAGGGTTTCCGTCTGCATTACAAATGTTTTTTGAAGTCGCCATTTTTACCTCGGCTATTTGGCTCTCCGGAATTCTAGGTAAGAATCCGCAGGCAGCCAACCAAATCGCATTGAATGTATCTTCGATGACATTTATGGTAGCCATGGGTTTTGGAGTTGCGGCAATGATTCGCGTGGGAAATCAAAAAGGATTGAAACGTTTTCTAGAATTGCGCCGTATTGCACTGTCTATTTTAGTGCTCTCTACCTTGCTAGCGGTGGTCTTTGCCATCATTTTTGTGTTGTTTCATGAAGCTTTACCCAAACTATATTTAGATTACGATAACGAATTACTATTTGCAGATAACTTCCAAGTGGCCAGCATTGCTGCAAAGTTGCTGCTCATCGCGGCTATTTTTCAGATTAGCGATACGGTACAAGTCGTGGCGTTGGGCGTATTACGCGGAATGCAAGATGTGAAAATTCCAACGGTGATTACGTTTATTGCATATTGGCTCATTGGCTTTCCCGTGATGTATTATCTGAGCATGCGCTCTGATTATGGGAGTTCAGGAATTTGGATTGGGCTATTGGCTGGATTAACCGCGTCTAGTATCATGCTTTCATTGCGTTTCCATTTTCTTTCGCGCAAATTGATCGAGGCGAATCCGACCGTGCCTATTTCTGAAACACCACCCGATTAATTTGTGTAATTTTACCAAAACGTTTTGAACACAACCCTATGGAGCTCCCGAAATATATTTTAGGCGATAACACCGATTATCCAACTGCTATTTTTGTGATTCATACTGAATTTCCACGCTTTGTGATCAATCTTGAAAACGATGAGGTGGAGTGGTTGGAAGAATTTGACAATCACGATCAAAAGGAATTGGAGACCGAAACAGAAAACTACATCAAAGAAGCTACCGAATTTTATGATCGGGAAGTAGCGCGTTACGGAGATGATTGAACAACTGCTTGAATACGACACCGAACTGTTTTTGTTCTTAAACAACCTGGGCACCGAATCTTGGGATGGTTTCTGGCGTGTTGTTACCGAAAAGTGGTCTTCCATCCCGTTGTACGTGGTGTTACTTTTTTTAATTTATAAGCATTATCAACTCAGAGGTACAATCATTATTGTAATCACGGCAGCGTTGCTCATTACGGCAACCGACCAATTGGCCAATTTATTTAAATATGTATTGTTTCAACGGCCTAGGCCTTGCCGTGTAGAAGCCATACAAGATATGATGCGCTTTGTGGCAGATGGCTGTGGCCGCTATGGCTATTTCTCAGCACACGCAGCGAGTAGTATGGGTGCTGCTGTATTTCTCGGATTGCTACTTCAAAAATGGTACAGATATTTACCATTTCTGTTGCTGTTCTGGGCAGTGATGACGGCGTACAGCCGTATTTACCTCGGCGTTCACTATCCGTTAGACATCATCACAGGTATGTTTTTTGGCGGATTGTTAGGGTGGGGGTTTTATACACTTCAACAGCAAGCTAGGCGTAAGTTTAACGCTTAGAAACCACATACAAATCTCGCCATAACCTTGGTCTGTGTGTACGTGTGCCCGGTGCGTTGGGGTTCATGTCGTAACGCTGCACTTTTTCTACGGAATAGGCTTCAAATTTCTTTTTGAAATTTTCTACATCATCTTCAGAAACTAGCACACCAAAAATTGGTTCTTGGGGTAAATGTTCGGTACCAAAATTTAGGATCACTGGGATGGGTTTTCCGTAGTCCCAAATCATTTCAGGGGTAAAATAGGAATATTCGTAAACAGGCATGTCATTATTTTGGGCTTGCCAATTGTTTAATTCTGAAAGGGAGTGGTATTCAGGATTTACGGTAAGGGCCTTCGCCATAGGCATCCCAAAGCACATGATCACCGCAATAAAAACGATGGTCCCGTAAAAAACGGGACGTATCTTTTTCCGAAGCAATTTTCCGAAGATAAATATACCTACACTCGCTAAGCTTACTGAAAGCAAAATATACCAGACCCAATATCCGTCTATGTTCTCTTTCAACACAAAATAACCCCCAATTGGAAAAACCATACCGATACACGCAATGAGCCCAAAATTGAAATACACTGGGATGGTCTCCCGTTTGTCTTTCAACTTTTTAAATTTCAGAAAAAGGTATTCTATGTAGTATGCTGTATTTAAAGCTAAAGGAATGAGCACAGGTAGTAGGTATCGCGACTTTTTTTCGGGAATGATAGAGAGCAGCACCACCGAAGCCATGGTCCATAAAAAAGTAAACAAATATCCTTTTTTATCGCTCACCCGATTTTTGAGATAGGGGTAGAGCAGCCCGATAAAGGCGGGGATGGTCCACACCCCACTTTGGGTAAAAAAGCTCCAATAGTAGTAAAACGGTCGAACGTTGTACCCTGTCCAATTACTGGTTTCACGACGGGTAATTTCGGCCACTGCCTCAGGATCGAAGGTGTAGGTATACCAATACCACCAACCAGAGAGCGCAACGGAAACTATGAGAAACAACACTAACGGGAGGATGCGTTGTTTCATTTTTTTGTATTTAAATACAATTCCGAAGGAAATTAGGAAAGGCAGCAGTAGTGCATACATAGAAACGGGCCCTTTGCTCATAAACGAAGCCCCAAAAAACAAAGCGGCTATCAAGATGTGCCGATATTTATCAGTTTCCGAAGTAAAGAAAATATAGAGTTGATAGATACATACCATCATGAACGCGTGGGTAAATATGTCCCATTGGCCATTTCGCCCAGAAAACACAATGTAGAACGAGGTTGCCAGAATAAGCGACCCTACAAACGCTAGTGTTCTATTCTTGCTAAAACGTATGGTGAAAATATAGGTGGTGAGTACCAAAAGCAGGGTGACCAACGCCGCTGGCAAACGCATGGCGGTTAGGCTTTTTAACCCGAAAATAGCACCAGAAATTGCTGTAAGCCATGTGGGTAGGGGTGGTTTTTGATAACGGGGTTCACCGTTTAGCGTAGTGAGCAACCAATTTCCATCGTCTAGCATTTCGCGGGCTGTAGCAAAATTTCGTGCTTCCATGATGTTCACAAAAAGCGCATCTAGATTTACAAAGAAAATAGCAATGCACGCAATGCAGAGCAGCAGGATATTATTGTTTTTTAAGTTACGCATCGCCTTGTTTTTTCCAAATGAATATATTCCGTACGTAAATAATTAGTCCTGCGATATGGCCCACAAAAAGCACGGGATCTTTCCTGAAAATCGCGTAGGTTAATATAAGTGAAGCACCAAGAACACTCATGCGCCAAAAACCGACGGGTAGTTGTGATGTCTTGGTTTTTTCAGAATAGAGCCATTGGTATACAAAGCGCAGGGTAAATATCAACTGTGAAACAATGCCCAAAATCAGCAACCAAACCGGAATGCTTTCGTTGCGAAATAGCTGGTCCAGATCGTATTCGCCATTGTTGTACGAATACACCACTACAAAAACAGGGAAGACCAATAAAAATAGTTGGAACCATTTAGGCGATTTCTTCCATTCGCCTTGCAATTGTAAGTTCCTTATGTAGATGTAATAGGTAAGTGATTGGCCCAACATGATGGCAAAGTCGTTTCTGGCATATCCGTAGACAAACAATAAAAAAGAGGCAAAGAGGCTCAGTTTCCAAAATATGGATGGAGTAATGACTCGTTTGTTCTTTTCCGAAAGAAACCATTGCAATAGCAAACGGCCAGAAAATAAAAGCTGTGCTAAGAAACCGATTGCGTATATAAACCAATCGTTCATCCTTTCGATTTTACTTCGTAGTTGATGTACTTTTTCTTCATCCAAACATACGCAAAGCAATCCATTAACGGACCTAAAAGCCGGTTCCATAACCCAAATTTCGCGGTACCTGCCACTCTCGGAAAATGCTGAACAGGGACTTGAAGCACCTTACCATTTTGAAGCAAAATCATAGCAGGTAAAAAACGATGTAGCCCTTTAAACATTGGGATTCGCTTGGCATAGTCAGTTTTAATCACCTTGAGTGGGCATCCGGTGTCGTCCATCCCATCGTTGGTAAAAGCCCTACGAATGCTGTTTGCAATTTTGGAAGACATATTTTTTACAAATTTGTCTTTTCGATTAGCGCGCACGCCGGTAACGAGATCGTATTCTCCAATTCGTTCGAGCAGCAAATTAAAATCTTCTGGGGCCGTTTGCAGGTCGCTGTCTATATAACCCAATAAGGGAGTCTCTACATGGTCGAACCCCGCTTTTATCGCAGCACTAAGTCCGCGATTTTCTTTAAAATTGATAAAATGAAACGCCTCGTTGCGCTGGCAGATGTCTTCAATTAGTGCTTGACTGTTATCTTTAGAACCGTCATTTACAAACAAGATGCTCGTTTTTTTTGTGGCAATTTTAGTGAAAGCCAACAATTCTTTTTCTACACGGTCAAGATTTTCTTCTTCGTTATAGACAGGAACGATAATGGTAAATTGGTATGGTAGCACAGGGCGATATTTACGTGCAAAAGTATTGTTTTTTTTGGAGTGTAAACAGTTTGCAAATGCCTTCTGGGGTCTATTTGCTAAATTAAATGCTGCAAGGGTCTTAAATAAACTGCCAAAACTTTATTTTTGAAACTTGAACTTTCACAACTACGCATGAAAATACTTGTTACAGGAGCTGCTGGTTTTATTGGGTCCCATACTGCTGAAAGGTTACAATCTTTAGGGCATACCGTGGTTGCTGTCGATAATTTTTCAGATTATTACGATGTTTCCCTGAAACGAAAAAATGCAACTACGCTTGCTGATAAAGGTATTTCTGTGGAAAATTTAGACCTTCGAACTGACAGTCTTGCAGCGCATATTACGGAAGAGACCGACGCAATTTTTCATTTTGCCGCGCAACCGGGAATTTCTGCCACAAGTACTTTCGAATCGTATTTAAGCAATAATATTCTCGCTACACAGCGCATGCTAGATGTAGTGGAAACATTAGACCACAAGCCCTTTTTTGTGAATATAGCAACATCTTCGGTGTATGGACTGCATGCAACCTTAGCTGAAGACGAAGCGCCCCTTCCTGCAAGTTGGTACGGGGTCACCAAATTGGCCGCAGAGCAATTGGTGTTGGCGTATGCACGACGCGGATTGCTTACAGGAACTTCCTTGCGACTGTATTCGGTGTATGGGCCGCGCGAACGACCTGATAAACTCTATACGCGATTGATAGATTGCGGACTCAACAACAAAGCTTTTCCGTTGTACGAGGGGAGTGAAAAACACCTTCGCAGTTTTACGTACGTGCAAGACATTGTAGATGGTATTGTGAGTGTTTTGGAGCACCAACGCATTTGTAACGGTGAAATTTTCAACTTAGGTACGGAGGAAGAAAACACTACCGCTACTGGAATTGCAACGGTTGAAGCGATATTGGGAACCAGCATCCAGATTGAGAACAAGCCAGCTAGACCAGGTGATCAATCACGCACCAAGGCCAATATTGATAAAGCTAGAAAACTCCTGAATTACAATCCGACTACGGGATTAAAAGAAGGTTTGGAGGCACAGGTAGCTTGGTTTAAAAAGAGCTTTTGTTCAGACTAAGAATTATTTCTGCAGCCTGAAACGGTGTTACTTTTCCTTGATGTAAAAGTTCAATTTGTTCTTCAAGCGCATTTTTTATGGTTGCGTTTTCATAAAAATCACTTTTCAGTCTATTCTCGATCGTTTGTAGGAGCCAGAATTTATTTTGTTCCATTCTTTTCTGCTGAAAGAAATCAGTTTCTTTTGCTTCGGAAATATATGCGTTCATAAGAATAGCGATTTCAGCAATACCCTCATTATTTAGTGCCGAACAAGTCACCGTTTTTGGGGTCCAACCATTTGCTTTAGGCGGATATAAATGCAGGGCTTTGTTGAAAGATGCTTTCGCCAATTTAGCCGCTTTTACATTCGCTCCATCGGCTTTGTTAATGGCGATGGCGTCTGCCATTTCCATAATGCCTCGTTTAATGCCCTGAAGTTCGTCTCCAGCACCTGCCAATTTCAATAATAAAAAGAAATCGGTCATAGAATGAACAGCCGTTTCACTTTGTCCCACTCCAACGGTTTCTATAATAATGACATCAAAACCTGCCGCTTCGCAAAGGATAATGGCTTCACGCGTTTTACGAGCCACACCGCCTAAGGAAGTGCCACTTGCCGAAGGTCTGATATACGCGTTCGGGTTGTTTACCAAGCGTTCCATACGGGTTTTATCGCCCAGAATACTGCCTTTACTTAACGAACTACTCGGGTCTACCGCGAGTACTGCCACTTTTTTTCCTTGGCTTGTAATGTGCATCCCCAATTGTTCTATAAATGTACTTTTGCCAACGCCGGGAACGCCCGTGATACCGATGCGAATACTCTTATTGGCGTGTGGTAGACAGGATTCTATGAGTTGTTGTGCTTTAGGTTGGTGTTTTGGTGCCGTACTTTCAATAAGGGTAATCCCTTGGCTTAGGGAAGCGATGTTCCTATCGAGGATTCCTTTTACAAGCGTTTCGGGAGAAATGACTGTAGTTCTATTTTTCTGAATGGTTTTAGCAGCGGTCTTCGATATGAAATCGGGTGTAGGTACACCGTCTTTCTCATGAAGTATTTTAGATTGTTTGGGTTGCTTTGCCATCATTGAAATTTATGACAAATTTATGAATCCACATTTCTTTAAGCACATTTTCGTTGGTATATTGACTTGTATTAATTTAAAAATAGAGATATGAAAACCTTATATGAAACAACTTCAACCGCTGTAGGAGCAAGAAACGGACACGTTAGCTCTGAAGACGGCCCTATAGATTTTAACTTATCTGTACCAAAATCGATGGGAGGAGATGGAGGTGACGGCGCAAACCCTGAGCAATTTTTTGGAGCGGCGTATGCTGCATGCTTTGGCAGCGCAATTGAAGCTGTTGCCAAGGATAAAGGGATAGCGGTTGATACTGGCGAAATCAGCGTAGCAGCAACCATTGGATTTTGCAAAGATGACGACGGATTTTTCTTGGAAGCTACATTAGACTGTTACATTCCTGATGTTGATAAAGAAACTGGTGAGGATTTGGTGAATGCGGCACATGAAATTTGCCCGTTTTCTAAAGCTACCCGCGACAATATTACTGTAACTTTAAATCTGTTAATGGATGAATAAATCTGTTCGCAGTTAAACTAAAAAAGCCCTACATTTTTAATTTTGTAGGGCTTTTTTAGTTTGTGATTATTTTAATCACATTGCTTTTAGGTTGATGATCCTGCCGCGTTCGTTAACTTCAGTCGTTTTTTTTTCAGTAGAATCAGAGGGACCATTCATGGCTTCATCTCTTGTTGAGGGCTCTTTGGTAGTAGGGTTCTCCTTGTATTGTTGTGCTTGCTTAATATACCACTCTAACTGTTGTTTTTGTTTGTATAAAATACCCAAAGTCATTTCAGGTAATTGGTGGTTGTTAATGAGCTCATCATAACGTTTGATATTGTTTCGGTCTCTGGCGATGCATTGTTGTAAGATGATTTCAGAGTTGAAATGCTCTAAAGCATCTTTAATTTCTTCCCAAGTACGGTCTTGATGTCCTTTTTCAGCATCGAGTTTTAACGGTTCGATATCTCTAGAACTAAGTTCGTTACTAATTGTATTTGCCATACGATTGCGCTCTACGGCCATAAAATTTAAGAAACGCTTTAATTCGGTTGTCTTCGCATCATCTGCGGCGTTGAAATATAATTTTTCAGCTTCAAAACAGGCTACCAGCAACCTATTCAGCTTATTAAAGTCAGGGTATTTATTTTTCATATTCCTTTAATTTACCCAAATGTACAACAAAACCAATGTGAGAGAAGTTACTTTATCACTAATTTAAGCTAAAATTTAGTTAAGAGGTGAAACATGAATTAAAAAAATTCGTCCTTTACCCGAACAGCAACCAAAAAACCATCAAAATTGTCTCATCATTTACTTGTAGCACAGTGTAAGGAGAATAACCGGAAGGCGCAATTGGCTTTGTATAAGCAATATTGCGACGGTATGTTTATAGTTGCGCTGCGATATATGAAAGATGAGGCGATGGCGAAAGACGCAGCCCAAGAAGGATTTATAAAAGCGTTTAAAAAAATTGAGCAATTCAAAGGGGACGTCACCTTTGGCGCTTGGTTAAAACGAATAGTGATAAATACGTGCTTGGATGCCCTTAAAGCTAGAAAATTAGAAACAGAGCCTTTGTATGACGAAACACTACGGCTGGCAGAAGATGAAAGTGATTGGAATGTCTCAGACGACAGGACGGTAGATGAAGTATTGGAGGCAATAGAAAAGCTAGGGGACAATTATCGGGATGTCACCAAACTATTCCTTTTGGAAGGTTATGACCACCAAGAGATTGCTGATATTCTGGGAATCACAGAAAGTGCCTCCCGAACAAAGTTACACCGAGGAAAATTACAATTAAAAGAACAATTAAAACACTTACAATATGGCACAGGATATTAGAGAAATGCTGAAGAACCGTCCTGAAAAAACCAGGACCATGCCAGATGGGCATATTAGTGATTTTGAAACATTGTTAGACAAACATTGTCCAGAAAAACCAAATGACACAGCGTCTAGTACGGCTACATTCCTTTGGTTAAAAATTGCTGCAGTGGTGGTGGTGCTTTTGTCTGTTAGCTATTTTGGATACCAATATCTATCCGGCCTTAACGGCACAACTAACGGAGATCCACAATTTGCTGAAACATCAGACGAACCAGAAATAAAAGCAACCGATATCTTAAAACAACCGAAGCTGACGTTGGGAGATCTTTCGCCAGATTTAAAGAAAGTTGAGAATTTCTATCTCACGGGTATCGAAGTGCAATTAGCATCTTTAGAGCCAGACGACGAAAATAAAGAATTGATAGATGGCTATATGGAGCGTATTGCCGAACTGGATGTAGAGTACAAAAGATTAAATAACGAACTAACCGAGATGGGGCCCACCGAGGCAACAATCAACGCATTAATAGATAATTTGAAATTACGTTTGGATTTGCTGTTCAAACTGAAAAACAAATTAAAAGAACTTAAAAATTTAGACAATGAAAAATTTAATAACATACAAGCGTAGTCTTGTAACTGCAGTATGTGTTCTATGTGTTGGAATTGCAAATGCACAGAGCACCTATAAAGAGTCGTTCTCTGTAAATGACGATGCGACCGTTCAGGTAAATACTTCACATACTAATGTGGTATTTGAAACTTGGAACAAAGATAAAGTTGAAGTAGAAGCATTTGTAGAAGGTGAAAATCTTTCAGAAAAAGAAAAACAAGAAATTTTCGATAGCTGGAAATTTGACGTATTGGGTAATAGTAAAAAAGTGGTCATTACCTCTAATGAAGGGAGCCTTTGGGGCGGATTTGAAACCATGGGAAGCCTACATTCGCTAGATAACTTGGGTGACTTGGTAAACATGTCTAGCCTGGAAGCACTTAAAGGACTTGAAGGCCTGGGTGATCTGGGTGATATTTTCACCGCAGATTGGAAAATTGAAGTACCCGAAATTCCGGAAATGCAAAATATGCCAAATTGGCCTTATAGTGATATGAAGCCCAGTATTAAATCTGGAGATGGATTCACTAACTACAATTTCAACAACAATGGAGCTTATACTTTTGATCGTAGTAAATATGAAAAAAGTAAGCAATCGTACGTAGATGAATTGAACCGAAAATACGGTACCAATGTAACCGTTAAAGAAACCGACCGTTGGTTGAAAAATTTAGATTCATGGAGTAAAGATTTTGAAGTCCGTATGGAAAAATGGGGTGAGAACTTCGGAAAATCGTTTGAAATGAACTTCGGTCCCGATTTCGAAAAGCGTATGGAAAAGTGGGGTGAAGATTTTGGTGAAAAATTTGGAAAGAAGATGGAAGTATGGGGCGAAAACTTTGGTAAAGACATGGAGAAATGGGGCCAGCAGTTCGAGAAGGATGCCGAAGAATGGGCCAAGCAATTTGAAGAGAGCAACTACTCCAAAGAAGAAATCATCGACGAAAATGGGAATAGAACAACTATTATAAGAAGCGATACTAAGAGTCCGCTTTTCAATAAAAAACCGAACAAAAAGGCGAAGAAAACAATCATCATCAGAATGCCAAAAAACACCAAGACAGACATCAACGTACGTCATGGGGAGATTAAAATGGCAGATGTGACCAATGTGCGCGCTACACTAAATTATGCAGCATTAACAGCAAATAGCATTGATGGGGGGAAAACCCTCATCAATGCCTCTTACGCCCCAATTGAAGTAAATTATTGGGGTAATGGTGTGCTGGCAGTACAGTATGTAGATAATTGCAAACTGAATTCTGTTGAAAACATCAACCTGAATGCTAATTCCAGTAACGTGATTATTAACGAATTAAAGAATGAAGCCTATATCAAAGGATTTATTGGAAGTTTGTTCATCAATAAGATTTCATCAAAATTCACTTCAATAGACATCGTCTTAGATGATACCAATGCCACGTTAGAATTGCCGTCATCTGATTACACGTTTTATTTCAACGGTAGGAAATCTACATTGCAATATCCAAGATCATTACAGGCCAATCATAAAAAAGAATACGGTAGAGTGTTGGTAAAAGGATTCAACAAGAGTGAAAATTCACCAAGAGCGTTAACTATCAATTCTAATTACAGCAACGTTATCATTAAATAGTTTATCGATCTTCGTACCCAATCAAACCGATACCTAAATACGCGACCATACATACATTCCCTAAAATGAAACGTACCTACAACCCCGTCCTAATATCTTTCTTTCGGCCGTATGGCTCCGAGAATCCTACCTTTTCCAAATAAAAAAACCGTTCTGAAATACAATCGATCTCAAAACGGCTCTATCGTTAACTTCAGATTCTACGAATCTTTGTTTAATTTTTTTGTTAGTACAAACCCAAGAAATAAGCCAACCCCAGCCATTAAAAAGATGGTTCCTGGACGTGCAACGCTTTCTTCCATACCCGCTTGAACTATAATTTCAGATAGTAGCGTACCTGCACCTATTCCCATGAGTAGTAAGGCTAGGTTAATCACAATTACTTTCCAGATGGGTGTGACTTTTCGATCTTTTCCGTAGAAAATAGAAGCATGGGCGCCTTTGTCGATCAGCGCCAGACGTTCTTTGTTACGTGCTGAAATGTACAGGTAAAAAATTCCGAAGATAACTCCGAATATTAATGGTAAAATAATAACTTCAGATCCCATAATAAGTGTTTTTTAAAGATGAATGATGAGTTGATTTACTACTAAGACGGCACAGTATTTTGATTGGTTACAACATTCAAGATGTTTTTTATTAAAAGGTTTACCGTTTTTATTGTAACCAAATCTGAAAACAACGCGTCTTACTATAAAATGAAACAGGACACTGACCAAGACCTAATTGATAAAACATTGCAAGGCCATAGCCATGCATTTGGGGTATTGGTAGAACGGTATCAGAATTTTGTTTTTACCATAATTTTGCGAATGGTAAAACAGCGGGAGGCTGCCGAAGAAATTGCGCAAGATTCGTTTGTAAAAGCCTATGAGAAATTAGCAACTTTTGAAGGAAGATCTAAATTCTCCAGTTGGCTGTATAGCATTGCGTATAGAAAAGCATTAGATTATATTAAACAACAACGCAGGAAAGTGGCGCATACCGATATAGAACAACTGTCTGACGTTGCAATGGATGGCGTGGAGAATGGGCTACAGCAACTGATTGCAAAAGAGAAAAAGGAGCTCATTCAACAATGTATCATGCAACTTTCGGAGGCCAATGCAGCCTTGTTGACTTTTTATTATTTTGAGGATCTTTCCGTCAGGGAAATTTCAGAAATTACGGAGTTATCAGAAGACAATATTAAAATTAGAATGTTTCGGGGAAGAAAAGAGCTATATTCACTCTTGGCACCGCATATAAAAAACACCGATATACCTCATGGAAAAGCCATATAAAAAAGACGAGCAAACCCTTCGTGAACTGATGCAAATGGGCGGTACAGAAAAACCGTCTAAAAACTTTGCTTCAAAGGTGATGTTGGCGATTCAAGCTGAAAAAGAGCCAGTAAAGGCAACACCGCTAGTCTCATTAAAAGGATGGATAGTACTCGTGTTTATCTTCGTGGCTAGTAGTGCGCTGCTGTATTATTTTCCTATTGAAAATGCGTTGTTTTCTAAAAATATGACGCAATCGTTTTCGAATTTTAACGAAATGATGTCTAGCCTAAAGATATCAAAAGGGATGTGGTATGCTTGTGTTTTCTTGTCGCTGTTCTTGGTACAACTTCCATTCTTAAAGCGATTTTTAGACAAGCAACGAAGCTAATTAACTCCGTTTCATAAAAATAGCTACGATGGCCGAAATTATGAGTCCGCCACCCAAAGCCCCCAAGGCAGATTGCCAGATGTAGTTATTAATATTGAAGTAGTCGTTTGCCTCTTTTATACTCATAAGGTCGTTGGTCACCGAGTACGTCACTACATTATTGAAATATTCTGGGGTAATATAATTGTGTGTGATGTATTGTGCCAACGGGGAGAGAAGTGCCACAAATATTGCCATTTTAAGACCGGTTACGAATCCTTGTAGCCATGTCATTTTTTTATCGAACTGACGTCGTCGCTTCTCGCGCATTACCAAAACGTACATTAAAATTGCAAACGGTACAAAAAGGAACGTCAACCAAAAATGATCTGCAATTTTTTCGTCGTGCCAGCCCAACGTTTTCTCAAATAGCATCCATACCAGCATAGTGATGGTAAAAATGAAGGCCCATTTTAGTTCTATTTTTATTGCTTTCATAGGTTGGTTTAGTTACCTATCGAAGATACAAAAAAGTGTAGATGCCCAACAAGTTAAATAACGATCTATCGCAACAATTAATAAAGTGTTTGCAGTACGTATGTGCCGTCTGTTCCATGGGTAAATGTACCCGTAGCGATATCTCGAGCGCCAAGAACAGTCTCTAACTGCGCACAGAGATTGTTGCAATCTACAGAGATTCGATTTCCCAGCACGAACCCAAGCGTTTCAGAACCAACGATAAATGAAACATAGCCCACGCCATTTATAAACCGAGTTAAAGGAACTTCAAAAGTGGTTTGTGGAGACACGATGTTTTTCTCCTCTTGACGTATCAGCTCGTATGAAACAGTGCTCGCACCGGTACCCGGATTTTTTGTGGTTATCTTCGAAACAGTAAGGAGGTAGGTATGCCCCGGTTCAAAGGTGAAATCTTTTATGTTGCTGGTTTTATGAAAATCTTCAGAGCCTATGGCATTGTTTTCTTGAACCAAAAGTGTGGTATTTGAAAGTACAGAGGTGGTGCGGTAGTGATTAACAAACAAAGTCACTTCTTCTTCTTCTTCTTCTTCTTCTTCTTCGGTTACAGTTCCGTCGTCTGCGCTACAACCAACAAATAAGCTTAGGAGGCAGAGTATGATTATTTTTTTCATGACTTATTTTTTTGATTAAACGCACAAAAAAGATACCAAAAAAAAATCCCGAAGTACGATACTCCGGGACTTTCATCTAGGTTATTTAACACTTAGCTTTCGGTAAGCACCCATTCGCCTTTCTTGATAAGAGGGAGCGCTTGCTTGTATTTTAGCTCTTTGCTTTCACCACTCATTACATGCTTGATGGTTACCTTATCATTACGGCCAATTTTTGGCTGTTCTCGCACAATAGTCTCGGTAACTTGTGGTTGTTGCCGTTGGGTTTGCCCAGCAGCTCTACTTTCAGCGGCACGTTCATCCAGATTTTGGATTTCCTCTTTTTGCTCGCTCAATTTTTCTTTCGGGCGGGTTTGGCGTGCTTCTCTAATCTGTTGCTGATTTTCCTGCGGAAGTTCCCCTTTAAACAAGAACGAAATCACTTCTTTGTTTACCTTTTCAATCATCGCCTTAAAAAGTTCGAAGGCTTCAAATTTATAGATCAACAACGGGTCTTTTTGTTCGTGTACTGCCAACTGTACCGATTGCTTTAACTCATCCATCTTGCGAAGGTGTGTTTTCCACGAGTCGTCGATAATGGCCAAGGTAATGTTCTTTTCAAAATCATTCACCAACTGGGTTCCTTCGGTTTCGTAGGCTTTTTCTAAATTGGTAGCCACGTTAATGGTTTTTACGCCATCGGTAAACGGAACCAAAATGCGTTGGTATTGCTCTTTATGGTTTTCATACACATTCTTGATCACTGGATATGCCATTTCAGCATTGCGTGTCATTTTATCTTTATAGTGCTGAAAAGCGGCTTTATACACCTTACCGGCAATTTGTTGCACACCCATGTCTTCAAATTCCTTTTCTGAAATAGGCGAACTCATAGAGAAATAACGAATCAATTCAAATTCGAAATTCTTGTAATCTTGTGCTAGTTTGTTTCCTTCAGTGATCACTTCAGCAGTGTCATAGATCATATTTGCTACATCTACTCGAAGTCGTTCTCCAAACAGTGCGTTATAACGACGTTTGTACACCACTTCACGCTGCGCGTTCATCACATCGTCATATTCTAACAGTCGCTTACGTATTCCGAAGTTGTTTTCTTCCACTTTCTTCTGTGCACGCTCAATCGATTTCGAAATCATGCTATGCTGAATCACTTCTCCTTCTTTCAGCCCCATACGGTCCATCATCTTGGCAATTCGCTCACTACCAAATAAACGCATCAGGTTGTCTTCTAACGATACGTAGAACTGAGAACTTCCAGGATCTCCCTGTCGTCCGGCACGACCACGCAACTGTCTGTCTACACGACGGCTATCGTGACGTTCGGTACCTACAATTGCCAATCCGCCAGCGGCTTTTACCTCGTCAGACAGTTTAATATCGGTACCACGACCTGCCATGTTGGTTGCAATGGTTACCATACCGCTATTACCAGCTTCCGAAACAATGTCTGCTTCTTTTTTATGGAGTTTTGCATTCAATACGTTGTGCGGAATGTTCCGAATGCTCAACATACGACTCAATAATTCTGAAATCTCAACTGAAGTAGTACCAATTAGAATCGGCCTACCTGCGTTCGAAAGTTCGGTCACCTCATCGATTACCGCGTTGTATTTTTCACGCTTGGTCTTATAAATTTTATCTTCTCTGTCGTCACGTGCAATCGGACGGTTGGTTGGAATTTCAACCACGTCTAATTTGTAGATTTCCCAAAGCTCACCTGCTTCAGTCACTGCTGTACCCGTCATACCACTCAGTTTGCGGTACATTCTAAAGTAATTCTGAAGCGTAATGGTCGCAAATGTTTGCGTCATCGCCTCAATCTTTACATTTTCTTTTGCTTCAATCGCTTGGTGCAGACCGTCGCTATAACGGCGCCCGTCCATGATACGGCCTGTTTGCTCATCAACAATCATCACTTTATTGTCCATTACCACATACTGGTCGTCTTTCTCGAACAGCGCGTAGGCTTTCAACAATTGGTTCATGGTGTGAATGCGCTCGCTTTTAATTCCGAAGTCACGAAACAGCACTTCTTTCTCGGCTGCTTCCTCTTCGGGGGTCAAGCCCTTGTTTTCGATCTTGGCGATTTCAGTACCCATTTCAGGCATGACAAAGAAATCGGGATCATCTTCTCCAGAGAGGTAATCTACCCCTTTATCGGTCAATTCAATTTGGTTGTTCTTTTCATCGATCACAAAATACAGTTCCGCGTCAATTTTAGGCATCTCGCGGTTGTTATCCTGCATATAAAAGTTCTCTGTTTTCTGAAGGATTTGTTTTACGCCTTCTTCGGAAAGGTATTTAATGAGTGCTTTGTTCTTCGGAAGACCTCTGTATACGCGCAATAATTTGAAACCGCCCTCTTTCGTGTCTCCTTCAGCAATCAGTTTTTTAGCTTCGGCCAAGACACCGGTGAGCATTTTTTTCTGAACGTTAACAATGTCGTTAATTTTCGGTTTTAGTTCATTAAACTCATGTCTATCTCCTTCAGGAACGGGCCCAGAGATAATCAAGGGCGTACGTGCATCATCAATCAATACACTATCAACCTCATCTACGATGGCGTAGTGGTGGGGGCGCTGTACAAGATCGCCTGGAGCATGTGCCATATTATCACGCAAGTAGTCGAAACCAAATTCGTTGTTGGTTCCGTAGGTAATATCAGAATTGTATGCTTTGCGGCGTGCTTCAGAATTCGGTCTGTGGTGGTCTATACAGTCTACGGTCATTCCGTGGAATTCAAAAATAGGGGCCATCCACGCACTATCACGTTTCGCCAGATAGTCGTTAACGGTAACTAAGTGAACGCCGTTTCCTGCAAGTGCATTTAGATACACAGGAAGCGTAGCCACCAATGTTTTACCTTCACCCGTTTGCATCTCAGCCACTTTGCCTTGGTGTAGGGCAACACCTCCGATGAGCTGTACATCGTAGTGCACCATATCCCAGGTTACTTCTTTACCAGCAGCATCCCAAGAGTTTTTCCAAATGGCCGTATCGCCCTCTAGGGTTACATACTCTTTTTCGCCAGAGAGTTCGCGATCAAAAGGAGTTGCGGTAACCGAAAGCGTCGTATTGTCTTTAAATCGTTTGGCAGTTTCTTTGATAACGGCAAAGGCTTCAGGAAGAATCTCGTCGAGCGTTTTTTTCTCTACCTCGTAGCGCTCGTCTTTTAGGGCATCCATTTGGTTGTAGATATCTTCTTTTTTGTCGATATCTTCTTCGGCATCTGCCTGTTTTTGTAGATCGTCTATCTGCGTCTGTATCTCGCTCTGGTCTTCTTTTATCTTACTTCGGAAATAGTCACTTTTGGCGCGTAGTTCGTCTATAGAGAGCTTGGCAATTGCAGCTTCGTGTTCTTTGATTTTATCTACGTAGGGTTGAATTTCCCCGATGTCTTGTTTGGATTTATCTCCTACAAAAACTTTTAATACATTATCTAAAAATCCCATAATTGTTGTTCGGTTAAAAGGGGCGTTTTCTCACTAATTTTTTCCGTAGAAAACAGTATACAAAAAAACAGTTAAAAAACCACAAATACAAGTGGTTTAACGGTTTTGTCTAGTGAGTTCTGCCCATAAAAAAAGTCTCAATTTACTTGAGACTTTTTCGGTTTTATTGTTAACTGCTTCGCAGTGGTTTAATATTCATCTTCGTTCCACAGGTAATCATCATCTGTGGGGTAATCTGGCCAAATTTCTTCAATTGAATCGTAGCTGTCGCCTTCATCTTCTATAGCTTGAAGGTTTTCTACAACTTCTAAAGGGGCGCCTGTCCTAATAGCGTAGTCTATTAGTTCGTCTTTTGTTGCCGGCCAGGGCGCATCGCTTAAATACGATGCTAATTCTAAAGTCCAGTACATAGTACGTTGTAATTTTAATTTTGTGCAAAAATAATTTTTTAGACCAAAAAGTCAAGAAAAAAAGGAATTATTTCTGCATTATTTCTAAGAACGTTTGTAAAACATTGAAAATAAAGGTGTTGTGATATAAAAAACTTTTGTGTTTTAAAGTTTCTCAGGAATCCACTTTACTTCATCTGCTTGCAAGTCATGGGACAACTTCCGTGCCAGCACAAACAGGTAGTCAGAAAGTCGGTTAAGGTACATTAAAACACGTTCGTCTGTAGGTTCTTGTTCGTGTAAAAGCGTTGCTAAACGTTCGGCACGGCGGCATACACAGCGTGCTATGTGACAATATGACACAGTGGTATGGCCTCCAGGGAGTACAAAGTGTGTCATTTGCGGGAGCGAATCGTTCATGACGTCCATTTCTCGTTCGAGCAGCGAGATGTCTTCTTCTGAAATTTTAGGGATGTTCAGCCGTTCTTTCCCGCTTTTTAGTGTAGCTTTTTCGGGATCGGTTGCTAGGATGGCGCCAACGGTGAACAGTTTATTTTGGATGTGAATTAGGATTTCCTTACTTCTGGGATCTATATCTTGGTCACGAACCAAGCCAATATAGCTGTTCAGTTCGTCTACGGTTCCGTAGCTTTCGATGCGTGTGTGGTGTTTGGGAACACGTGTTCCGCCAAAGAGTGCTGTAGTACCTTTGTCGCCTGTTTTGGTATAAATTTTCATGAATTTCTAATTTTAGTACGCGTCGCTTTTTGACTGTTCGAGTGTTTTCCGGAGGAAAACGTATCGAGAACCCATGGTTGTCACGTATTACCTTGTTATCTTTTGCCACTTCTCGATACAACTCCGACTTCATCGGAGCCACTCAAAGTGACGCCGTGCTCACTTTTTTTGGTTTTCTTTTGATTCCCGCTCTTTCTTGCGTTCTAGATAACCGCTTTTAAAATTACGTTGGCGTCGGTTTCTATTATTGGTGGTGTTTTTTTTATTCCAAAAGAAGACGAGCACTGCCAAAACTAGCAGTCCGAAAATAACGATATACGGATTGTAGAAATCGATTGCAAACATGTTGCTAAATTACTGAAAAAGTTGAGAAGATGCGTAGTGGATGGGTTGAAGAGTTCATGCTTTGTAAAATCATTCAATTACGATACTATTTCATTTAAAACTTCGACCAAAGAGAAGAAGTTGATTAGTTGATGTGTTGAGAGATTTCGTTAGCAGTTGCATTGTCATTCCGAAGGGTTATGACTGCTGAATCTCATTGTAAGATAAGCTGTGAGCTATTTCGATGAGCTCAGCATGACAACGTTTTTCGGTTAAAGATTAACTGTCTAATTATTTAATAAAGTGCGTGTGTCATGATTTTAATTAACCTTTTACCAACAACCAACAACCGACAACCGAGAGGAGATTCTTCACTGCACGATGTTTCGTTCAGAATGACATAATCTTGACTAATGACTAATGACTAATGACTAATGACTAATGAGTGCTGGGTGCTGCACTTCGACTATCCGCCAGTAATGAATCTTTCGGGCTGGCGCTCAGTGTGACAGATGCTGGATGAGTTGAAAAAATTGAAATTCTTCAACTAACAACCAACAACTAACAACTACCTATCCACCCATTCCCTATTTCGAACATCGGTCTCTACCATACCATCCCGAAGTCTGATTACCCGGTGCGCGTGTTCTGCGATTTCTTCTTCGTGGGTAACTATAATCACTGTATTACCCGCAGCGTGGATGTCGTCAAACAATTTCATGATTTCAACCGAGGTTTTAGAATCTAAATTTCCAGTGGGTTCATCTGCTAGAATGATAGAAGGTTTATTCACCAAGGCACGACCTACAGCAACCCGCTGGCGTTGTCCACCCGAAAGTTGGTTAGGTTTATGGTCCATACGGTCTGCCAGACCAACATTGGTTAACACTTCTGCGGCACGCTCATGGCGTTGAGTTTTAGACGCACCCGCATATACCATTGGCAGGGCAACGTTTTCGAGGGCCGTGGTTCTTGGCAATAAATTAAAAGTCTGAAACACAAAACCGATTTCCTTATTCCGAATGTTGGCTAGTTCGTCATCTGAGAGATTACTAACATCGGTGCCGTTCAATTCATAACTACCAGCAGTAGGGGTGTCTAGGCAACCCAGTAGGTTCATGAGGGTCGATTTTCCCGATCCGGAGGGTCCCATGAGTGCCACATAGTCTCCTTTTTCAATATCGAGATCGATTCCTTTTAATACGTGCACAATTTCTTGTCCTAATGGAAAATCTCGTATGATATTCCTGATTTTAATGACCAATCCCATGAATTGTTTTTTTAGTTGGCAATACTTTGGTTGATATGACGCAAAGGTAACAAGGTTGTTACAAAAATAGTGAAAAGGGATGAGTGGTGAGTAGTGAGTAGTGAGTAGTGAGGGGTGAGAGGTGAGAGGTGAGAGGTGAGAGGTAACCAATTAACAACCCACAATCCACAACCGTCAACCGACATGAGATTCTTCACTGCACGACGTTTCGTTCAGAATGACATTATCTTGACTAATGACTAATGACTAATGACTAATGACTAATGACTAATGACTAATGACTAATGAGTGCTGGGTGCTGGGTGCTGCACTTCGACTACCTGCCAGTAATGAATCTTTCGGGCTGGCGCTCAGTGTGACAGATGCTGGGTGAGTTGAAAAAATTGAAATTCTTCAACTATCAACTATCAACTATCAACTAACAACCAACAACTAACAACTAACAACCCACAACCGACATGAGATTCTTCACTGCACGACATTTCGTTCAGAATGACATAATCTTGACTAATGACTAATGACTAATGACTAATGACTAATGATTAATGACTAATGACTAATGACTAATGACTAATGAGTGCTGGGTGCTGGGTGCTGCACTTCGACTACCCGCCAGTAATGAATCTTTCGGGCTGGCGCTCAGTGTGACAGATGCTGGGTGAGTTGAAAAAAATTGAAATTCTTCAACTATCAACTATCAACTATCAACTATCAACTATCAACTATCAACTATCAACTAACAACTAACGACTAACAACTAACAACCCACAACCGCCAACCGACATGAGATTCTTCACTGCACGATGTTTCGTTCAGAATGACATAACCTTGACTAATGTCTAATGACAAATGACCAACGACTACATCCGAATCGAAAAATGTTCCTTTCGCTGTTCGCTTCGGAAGAAGACAAGTCCCCACTGAAAGGTGTCTATGCTTACGGTCACCTCTGGATGACGAATAATTTCCTGCCAGGCTTCGGTCATTTCTTGGCTCCAATAGATATCGTCGAAAATAAGTACGGTGTTATTATTTACATAGGGTAGCAGGGCTTCAAAATTCTCTAGGGTGGCTTGTTTGCTATGGTTTCCATCTATGTAGACCATGTCTAAAGTTTCTAACTCTTTCCGAAGAAAAAAATCACTGAAACTGGAATGTACAATCTTAATATTTTTGAATGAAAACCCTACTAGGTGCGCTTTTGCTTTTTCTGAAGTAGCTGCGCACCCCTCAATACTGGTAATCGTTGCGTTTGGGCTGCCAGCTGCCATTGCCATTGTGGCCATCCCAAGGGATGTGCCGAGTTCTAAAATATTGTTTGGTTGAAAATAATGACTCAAGCGAAATAAAAGCTGTTGCCGCTTTTGGCTTATGCCAGCATGTTTCGCGATTGCTGAAATCTTTCGTTGATTGCTTTTAAATACCCGAGAACCTGCACCAAAATCGGTTACCGATATAGTGGATGTGTCATTAAGTAACGCTTCTCGATGTTTCGCAAGGATTTCATATGCATGGTGTTTCGTTTTGTCATAAAAACACTGCGTCACCAAATCATATACAAAAGGGGAGTGTACGCCGTGTTGGTTGGTGGCGCGGAGGAGGAATTTGAAATATTTGGCAATTTGGTAGACCATTTAAAAATTGTCCCCTTGAGGGGACTTTAGGGGTGTAAAAGCGAGAGGATTGTTTGAATATTGAAATAATCCCCAAGTAGCCCCCTCCAGGAGGGAGTTTAGTTTTCTAGTTTCTCACTTAATTCGAACCAGCGCATTTCTTTTTCTTCAATAGCGTCTATAATATCTTGTAATTTTCGTGATTGTTTGTCTATTTCTTCACCGTCCCAGCCTTCTGTGGCAAATTTATTTTGCAATTCTTCGCGTTGTTTTTCTAGCTTTGCAATCTCCTTTTCTAACCTTCCGTGTTCTTTCTGTTCGTTATAACTTAGCTGGGGTTTGCTTTGGTCTTTTTTCCAATCATTTTTGGGCTTTGAATCGGCTGCTTCACTTTTTTCTGATGGTATGCTATCTTCATACACTCGGTAATCACTGTAGTTCCCTGGAAAATCTTGAATCACTCCTTCTCCTTGAAACACAAACAGGTGATCCACAATTTTGTCCATAAAATACCGATCGTGCGAGACCACTAATAGGCAGCCAGGAAAATCTAGCAAAAAACTTTCAAGCACGTTCAGGGTTACGATATCGAGGTCGTTAGTGGGTTCATCCAAGATTAGAAAATTCGGATTTTGGATTAAAACCGTGCACAGATACAGCCGTTTGCGTTCACCTCCACTTAATTTTTCAACAAAATCGTATTGCTTCTTACGGTCAAATAGAAACCGTTCCAGTAGCTGTTGTGCTGAAATCTGGCGTCCTTTTTTTAACGGAATATAATCTCCAAATTCCCGAACCACTTCAATTACTTTTTGTCCGGGCTTTATTTTTATTCCTTTTTGGGTATAATAGCCAAACTTTACCGTTTCGCCTATTACAACCTTGCCAGTGTCGGGTTTTAAGGAACCGGTGAGCATGTTTAGAAAGGTTGATTTTCCGGTACCGTTTTTTCCGATAATCCCAACGCGTTCTCCCTTCAAAAAGTTATAATCGAATTTCGTAAACAATTCTTTGTCGCCATAGCTTTTAGAAACATTATGCAGCTCCACTACTTTGGTGCCCAGACGTTCCATATTCAACTCTAACTGAATTTCATGGTCGTTTCGGCGTTGGTGCGCTCTGCTTTTAATCTCGCTGAAATCGTCTATCCGGCTTTTGCTCTTTGTGGTTCGCGCCTTAGGTTGGCGCCGCATCCAGTCTAGCTCTTTTTTATACAATTGCTTGGCCTTGGCAGTTTCTGTAGCTTCATTTTCAATACGGGCATCTCGCTTGTCCAGATAGTAGCTATAATTACCCTTGTAGCTGTAGATTTTGCCATGGTCTAGCTCCATGATTTCGTTACAAACGCGCTCTAAGAAATAGCGGTCGTGGGTTACCATAAAAATGGTGAAATTTTCTTTTGCGAACAGTTGCTCCAGCCATTCTATCATCTCTAGGTCGAGGTGGTTGGTGGGCTCGTCCATGATAAGTAAATCTGGATTCTGTAACAAAGCAGATGCAAGTGCGAGTCGTTTTTTTTGTCCGCCACTCAAGGTATTCACCTTCAAACGTAAATCGTCTAGCTTCAACTTATAGAGCACTTGGGTGTACCGCGTCTCGAAATCCCATGCATTGTGTGCATCCATGGCATCAAAAGCTGCTTGGTATGCTGTGGTGTCTGACGGATTTTTAATGGCCTTTTCGTAGCGTGCAATAATATTGAGTACAGGGTTGTCTGAAGCCAAAATGGTTTCTTCTATACTGAGGTTTGGATTTAGGTCTGGTTCTTGTGAAAGAAAGGCGGTGCGCAAATCTTTTCGGAAAACCACTTCACCGGTATCGGGCACATCGTCTCCAGAGAGAATGTTCAGCAAGGATGTTTTTCCTGTACCATTTTTGGCCACAAAACCAATTTTCTGTCCTTCATTAATTCCGAAGGAAATTTCAGAAAAAAGAATCCGTTCACCATACGATTTGGCAATATTTTCTACGGAAAGGTAATTCACAAATACAATTTTTCGCAAATTAAACAGTTTTTCAGGAGAACAAACAAAATACCTTTCATTATTGTGAAGGTTCGTTTATATTTGTTGCCATACACCCTGCCACTATGAACTTTAAGTACCTGCTTCTATTATTGGTGATCGTACTAGGTTTTACTTCTTGTATTTCTACAAAACAATTAACCTACCTCCAAGAAGACGAAAATACTGTAGATAGTTTGTATGTGATGCGTAAAAAACCAGATCCGTATCGGGTACAAGTAAATGACCTTTTAAGTATTCGTGGAAAAGCGATAGATCCGGCAGGAGTCGCTACTTTTAACCCAACGGGAGATACCAACCCGAATGCTACGGGTGAAGAGCGCTTGTATTACGACGGATTTGTAGTAGACCCGCATGGAAACATTCGAATACCTGAATTGGGAGATGTTGCGGTTTTAGGATTAACCGTAGATGAAATTAGGGAAAAGATAGAAGCCATGCTTCTAGAAAGTACGTTCAAGGCAGAAAGCGAACTTTTTATCACCGTAAAATTGGCGGGAATACGATATACAATCACAGGAGAAATAGGCGGGCCTGGGTCTAATATTATCTATAGGGACGCAGTAACCATTATGGAAGCCATTGCAAATAGTGGTGATATCGCAATAACTGGAGATCGTACCGACGTTATTATAATCAGGCAATTACCGGCAGGTCAAAAAGTAGGACATATAGATTTAACTAACATCGATGCAATGAATTCGCCGTACTATTGGGTACAGCCTAACGATCTTATCCTCATCAATCCGTTACCGCAAAAATCATTGGGAACAGGTACCACAGGATTACAGTCGTTTACTACAATACTCACTATTTTTACTGCCTTAGTAACTACAGTGCTTTTATTTACACGATTATAAGATGAGCGACGATTTCAACATAAATGAAGTACAGGTTAATTTTGACTTTAAAGGATTCTTGTTCAAGCTACTCAGTTATTGGCCGTTATTTGTCATTTCATTAGCCATTGCTTTTGGGGTTGCGTACTATATAAATGTAAGGAAATTACCTTCGTATAAAATGGATACGCTCATCACCATAAAAGATGACCAAAATCCTTTTTTTACAACCAATACCAGCTTAACCTTTAACTGGGGAGGAACTACAGATAAGGTAAATACCTCTGTAGTAACACTACGTTCTAGATCGCACAATGAAGAAGTGGTAGATAAGTTGCAGTACTACGTGAACTATAAGCGCGATGGGAAATACCAATTGGTAGATGCCTATAAGCAAACCCCATTTTTTGTAGAAGTAGATACTGCCAAAAGGCAACTTTTGGGTCAACAATTTAAAATTGTATTTAAAGATTCGGTGAATTTTGTGTTGTCTACCGTGTTTGAGAATGATGCCAATCGCACTTTCCAACGCTACAACGAAACCAAAGAAAAGAAACGTGATTTTGTTCCTGCCCAAACACTTCAGGAGAACTACAAAATAGGCCAAGCTATTGCATCCCCTTATTTTAATGGGACACTACTTCCAAATGGAGATGTTCCCGTAATTCCGAACGAAAACTACTATATCAGTTTTTCTAATTTTGACAGTGCCGTAAAAGGGTATACAAGCGTAGCTGTGAATCCGGCGGGTCAGGGATCTTCTGTCCTCAACCTTAGTTTAGTTGGTAAAAACAAGGCACGAATTGTAGATTATCTAAACGGTTCTGTAGAAGTTTTGAGTGAAAATATGCTCGAACGGAAGAATTTATTTGCTACCAAGACCATACGGTTTATCGATAGTAGTCTCAATATTAAATCCCAACAATTAAAAGATGTAGAGCAGGAGTTAAATGAATTTAAAGATAAAAATGCTGTTTTTAATCTAGAGTCTGAAGGCGCTGAAATTAAAAATAAGTTGAATAACTTAGACATTAGAAAAGAGAGCATGAACCAACAGCTTAATTATTATAGTGTTTTAGAAGATTACTTGCGTACACGCACCGATTATAGAGATGTTCCGGCGCCTTCTGTTGCTGGAATTTCAGAAAATAGTATTGTAAGTGGGGTGGCACAAATTGTGAGCTTGGCACAACGTAGAAATACGTTGGAATACTCTTACAAAGAAGGAGCTACACCGCTTTTAGATTTAGACCGGCAGATTGATGCCGTAAAAAGAGTGTTGTTAGAAAATATCACCTCTTCCAAAGGATTAAAAAACCAAGAGTTGAGGTCGATTAATGCCGAAATAGGAGGGTTAGAGGCTGAAATGCGAACGTTGCCGAAGGAGCAACAAGACCTTTTGAAAATTGAACGCCGATATAGTTTGAATGAAGGTGTGTATAACCTATTTTTATCTAAGAAAAGTGAAGCCGATTTAGTAAAAGCTGCCAATGTGAGTGATGTCCAGGTAATCGACCCGGCGAAAGATACAGGTGGGGGCCAAATCGGACCCAACACCCAGCTCAATTATGTAATGGCGGCATTGTTGGGATTGGTCATACCGTTTGTTCTGGTCTTTTTACGAGTATTTTTCGATACTAAAATACACCATGTTCAGGATGTTCAAAAACAATCTAACATTCCTATCTTGGGGGTGATCGGAAAAAGTAATCTTGACGGGAATCTTGCTGTACTCAAGAAACCTAAATCTGCTATTGCTGAGGCATTTCGAGCCTTGCGTTCTGGGCTTCAGTTTTTGTATCGCAAACAAGGAGTGGAAGGTTGCAAAACGGTATTGGTAACTTCTTCGGTAAGTGGTGAGGGAAAAACATTTGCTTCCATAAATATAGCCTCTGTGATCGCATTGGGAGAAAAGAAAACGGTGTTGGTAGGTCTCGATCTTCGGAAACCTAAAATTTTTGGCGATTTTGAAATCAACAATGATATCGGGGTAGTGAACTTTTTAGTGAACGATGCTACACTATCTGAAATTGTACAACCCACCCAAGTCGCGAACCTAGATGTGATTACCTCAGGACCCATACCGCCAAACCCATCCGAATTATTGATGGGAGAACGTATGGATGTCCTCATAGACGAGTTGAAGCAATCGTATGACTATATCATTCTTGACAGTCCGCCCATGGGCTTGGTGGCAGATTCTTTAGAGCTTTTAAAGTATTCGGATGCTACGATATACATGATTCGACAAAACTATACCCGAAAACGTATGCTGGGAATGATCAATGAAAAATACAAACGTGGGGAGGTGAAAAACATCAGCTTTGTATTAAACTACTATCAAGAAAAGGCCAAATACGGTTATGGCTACGGTTATGGCTATGGATATGGCTACGGATATGGTGGCTATGGTAAGTATGGAAATGGCTATCACGAAGAAGAGCAGCGTTCGGGCTATTTACAGCGCTTTTTAAGACGCTTCCGTAAGAAAAGGAAATAGTTTTTTGAAACTTTCAGTCTATGCTTACAAAGAAGCAACAATTCAGTAAACGTTTTTTCGATGTATCTCTTTCAATTCTTGTGCTTCCGTTTGCTATAATTCCACTACTTTTGCTGCTTGGTATAGCTACAATTTCTATGGGTAAAAATGGCCTTTTTGTGCAAACCCGAATTGGTCAATTCGGGAAACCATTTAAATTGTATAAAATCAGAACGTTGCGCGGTACAACACATGCCAATGTCATTGATATTCAGAAAAGTGAAACCACCATTGGGCGTTGGATGCGTAAGACTAAATTAGACGAATTACCACAGTTGTTCAATGTACTGAAAGGTGATATGAGTTGGGTGGGCCCACGGCCAGATATACCAGGATATGCAGATAGGCTGGAAGGTGATGATAGAAACATCCTTGCTCTGAAACCTGGTATTACAGGACCGGCAACATTAAAATACAAACAGGAAGATAGAATCTTGTTAGCACAAGAGAATCCGTTGCACTATAACGATACGGTGATTTGGCCCGACAAGGTGCAACTGAATTTAAAGTATTTGAACGATTGGAGCCTGTCTAAAGATATTGGCTATATAGTACGTTCTTTTACTGGATAACGATAATAAACAAGCAAACTAGGTGAAACGCTGTAAACACCTTGAAAAATACAAAAAATGAAAGAAAATCCAACGATTGCAATTATAGGACTGGGATATGTGGGGCTTCCACTAGCAGTGGCTTTTGCTGAAAAGTATCGGGTAATTGGTTTTGATATTAATTCAGAACGTGTTGCCGAACTTTCGTCGGCAAGAGACCATACCCTAGAGGTATCCGATTCAGATTTGGCAAATGCACTTGTCATAGAAAATGGAAATGGTTTGTCGGTAACTACGCGCCCTCAAGATATGGAAGCCGCATCGGTGTATATCGTGACCGTACCAACTCCCACAAATAAATACAACCAACCGGTACTTACCCCATTGGTGAAGGCAAGTGAAACAATTGGGAAATTGTTGAAGAAAGATGACATCGTGGTGTACGAATCTACCGTGTACCCTGGCGTCACCGAAGAAGTGTGTGTGCCCATCTTGGAAGAACATTCTGGAATGACCTTTAATACCGACTTCTTTGCTGGATACTCGCCAGAGCGAATCAACCCAGGAGATAAAAAACATACAGTAACTAAAATCTTGAAAGTTACTTCAGGATCTACTCCTGAAGTCGCAACCTACGTAGACCAATTATACGCATCGGTAATTACTGCTGGCACACATTTAGCTCCGTCTATTAAAGTAGCTGAAGCAGCCAAAGTGATCGAAAATTCACAAAGGGATATCAATATTGCCTTCGTGAACGAATTGTCGAAAATTTTTAGATTGCTCAATATCAACACCCAAGATGTGCTCGAAGCAGCAGGTACCAAATGGAACTTCATTAAGTTCACGCCAGGTTTGGTAGGTGGGCACTGTATCGGGGTAGACCCGTACTATCTAGCCCAAAAAGCGCAAGAAGAAGGATACAATCCTGAAATTATCTTGGCGGGTCGTAGAATGAACGACGGCATGGGAAGTTATGTAGCCCAAGAAACCGTGAAGTTGATGATTCAAAAAGATTGTAAGGTGAAAAACGGCCATGTATTGATGATGGGTATCACCTTTAAAGAAAACTGCCCTGACATTCGTAATAGCAAGGTGATAGATGTGATTGAAGAATTGCGCAAATACAACTTAAATATAGACGTCTACGACCCTTGGGCAAGCGCTACTGAAGTTTATAATGAATTTGGACTGCATTTACTAACCGAAGAAAGCCAATTAAAAGCAAATTATGAGGCAGTAGTCTTGGCGGTTGGGCATAAAAAATTCGCCGACTTCAATTTTAAAGAGCATCTGGCAACACCTTCGGTGGTATTTGACGTAAAATCTTTTTTACCGAAAGACCAGATTGATGGGTGTTTGTAGTAGTGAGTAGTGAGTAGTGAAGGGTGAAGGGTGAAGGGTGAGCGGTGAGCGGTGAGGGTATGAGATCTATCATGTATTTTCAACCGACAACCGACAACCGACAACCGACAACTGACAACCCACAACTCATAACTCACAACCCACAACCCACAACCCACAACCGATAACAGACAACAGATAACAGATACCATGTACAACACAGCATACCATTCCGAAGACCTTTCAAACTATTCATTTTTGATTACAGGCGGCGCCGGATTTATCGGTTCAAACCTTGTTGCATACCTGCTGAAATTTAATGCGAAAAAAGTTCGGGTGCTGGATAACTTTGCTACTGGGTTCCATAAAAATCTAAAGGCTTTCGAAAACCATCCGGCATTTGAGTTGTTGGAAGGTGATATTCGCGACGTTGAAACGTGCAAGCAAGCCGTGCAAGACATCGATTTTGTGTCGCATCAAGCTGCGCTCGGAAGTGTGCCCCGAAGTATCAACGATCCCGCCACTTCAAATGAAGTGAACGTTTCAGGTTTTCTGAATATGCTCATCGCCCAAAACGAGAGCAATTCGGTGAAACGTTTGGTCTATGCCGCCAGCAGCAGTACCTATGGCGATAGCAAAAACCTTCCGAAGGTAGAAGATACCATTGGGAAACCACTGTCACCCTACGCGGTAACCAAATTGGTAAATGAACTCTATGCAGATGTGTTCTACAAAACGTATGGAACACCTACCATCGGACTCAGATATTTCAATGTTTTTGGTCCTAATCAGAGCCCCACAGGCGCCTATGCAGCGGTAATTCCGTTGTTTATGCAAGCCTTAAAAGATGGCACCCCACCCACCATTAATGGAGACGGCGAACAAACCCGAGACTTTACCTTTGTCGAAAATGCAGTGCAGGCCAATATAAAAGCCATGTTTGCTCCTGAAACCGCCGTAAACGAAGTATACAATGTGGCATTTGGCGAACGTATCAGCTTAAATTCCCTATGGTCAGACTTACAGCAGATTTCAGAAAAAAATATTAACGCGAACTATGGGCCGCCTCGCAAAGGTGATGTGCGTGATTCGTTGGCAAACATAGAAAAAGCCAAAAAGTCACTTGGGTATGACCCGAAGTTCTCAGTGAAAGACGGACTTGAAATCACTTGGAGTAAATTTTAATACATCATGTTATGAGTAAAGAAAATTCAAAAAAAATTCTCGTTACAGGAGCCGACGGATTTATAGGTTCGCATTTGGTAGAATACTTGGTGTCACAAGGCCATCAGGTAAAAGCTTTTTGTTTCTATAACTCTTTCAATTCGTGGGGATGGTTAGATAGTCTTCCGAAGGAAACCCTTGATAAAATCGAGGTGTTTACAGGCGATATACGCGATCCCAACGGTGTGCGCACGGCCATGAAAGATGTTTCTGTGGTGTACCACTTGGCGGCGCTTATTGCCATTCCGTTTAGCTATCATTCGCCCGACAGTTATATTGATACTAACGTAAAAGGAACGCTCAATGTGGTGCAGGCTGCGCGCGATTTTGAAATTGAACGCGTGCTGGTGACTTCTACTTCTGAAGTGTACGGTACTGCTCAATATGTTCCGATTGATGAAAAGCACCCGAAACAACCGCAATCGCCATATTCTGCTTCAAAAATTGGTGCCGACTGTATCGCAGATTCATTTTATCGAAGTTTCGATTTGCCAGTTACAATTGTGCGCCCATTCAACACCTTTGGTCCAAGGCAATCGGCGCGTGCCTTTATCCCTACCATCATCACACAATTGCTGAATGGTTTCGAAGAAATTAAATTGGGCGATATCACTCCGACACGCGATTTATTATATGTGAAGGATACCGTGCGCGGATTCGAAACTATTGCCAACACCCCTTCCTTGATAGGTCATGAGGTGAATATTGCCACAAATTCTGAAATTACCATCGGGGAAGTGGCAGAAAGGCTCATAAAGCTCATCAATCCAAAAGCAACCATTGCACTCGACGAAACGCGTCTTCGCCCTGAAAAAAGTGAAGTATTCCGTTTGTTTGGAGACAATAGCAAGCTTATGGAGCATACCAACTGGAAAACGCAATTCTCTTTTAACGATGCCTTACAGGAAACCATCGATTGGTTTGCCAACAAGGACAATTTAAAGCAATACAAAGCTGGAATCTACAATGTATAGCGAGGTCGTTTCCTTTATCCAAAAAACCTTTGGAACCACCGATTTTCTTCCGCTGCACGAACCTCGATTTGTTGGGAATGAAAAAAAATACGTAGCCGACGCCATCGACTCAACGTTTGTGTCGTCTGTGGGTGCCTATGTAAATCGTTTTGAAGAAGATTTTTCCGTAGCTACACAACAGAAATACACCGTTGCGACCGTAAATGGTACCGCAGCCCTTCACATTGCCATGTTGCTTGTTGCTGTTGAAAAAGACACCGAGGTGCTCACCCAGGCCCTCACTTTTGTGGCTACCTGTAATGCTATTTCGTATATCGGTGCCATCCCACATTTTGTAGATGTAAGCAAAGACACCTTGGGTATGTGCCCTGAGAAACTAGAGGAATACCTTGCTGATATTGCTGAAATTCGAAACGAAGGTTGCTATAACAAACATACGGGCAGGCGTATTTCTGCCTGCGTCCCCATGCATACGTTTGGCCATATTGGTGACATAGAGCGCATTGTTTCTATATGCGATGCCTATCATATTCCAGTTGTTGAAGATGCAGCCGAGGCGCTCGGGAGTTATAAAAATGGCAAGCATGCTGGTAGCTTCGGAAAAGTAGCTGCGTTCAGTTTTAACGGAAATAAAATTATTACCTCAGGCGGGGGTGGAGCCATTACTACAGCAAACGAAACACTTGCAAAAAGGGCAAAACACCTGACTACCACAGCGAAGATTCCGCATAAATACAAATACGAACACGATAGCATTGGTTATAATTACCGAATGCCGAACTTAAATGCGGCCCTTTTGGTGGCACAATTAGAACAGCTGCCCCTGTTTTTAGAGAAAAAACGTGCCCTGGCACAGCAATACCGTGACTTTTTTAAAAATAAATCGTTGACGTTTATCACCGAACCCAAAAATGCTACGTCTAATTATTGGCTTATGGCGTTGTTGCTCGAAAATGAAAGCGAACGTGATGCTTTTTTAGAATATACCAACGAGCATAATGTGATGACGCGACCCATCTGGCAACTCATGAATCGATTGTCAATGTTCAGCGATTGCCCATCTGCACCACTACCTAATTCTGAATTTTTAGAGGCCCGCGTGGTGAATATTCCCAGTAGCGTGATTTTGTAAGCAGAAATAGGGTAACAATTGTATCTTTGTGCCAATCTGAAACTGCTTATGGATTCTTGTTGCTTTGCGAGTGTGATTTTTGAAGGAAATGTACCGTTTCTTCCCAAATTTCTAACGTCGTTACAAGAACAGACAGACACCAACTTCACCTTACTGCTTTTTAATGACGGAGTAGGTAAACTTGAAACACATTTAGATTCGTACGAGCTTCCGTTTAAAATAATTGAAACGTCGGGTAGCATTGCTGAGGTACGCGCACAATTATTATCGTATGTGGCAAATTCAGATTTCGATAATACCGTTTTTGGTGATACCGACGATTTCTTTGCGCCAAACCGTATCGAACTTTCCAAACAATTGTTGCAACAGCATGCCATTATTGCCCATGATGTATGGTTGGTAAACGAATTGGGGCAGCTTTTAGAACCAAACTATTGGAAATACCGTCCCGAACTTTTACAGGGAATTTCATATAAAAATCTTGTACACTACAATGTACTCGGGTTGGGAAATACGGCGATTCAAAATAAGGTGCTTCCCAAGGAATTTAAGATATCGGCCGATTTGATTGCGGTAGACTGGTATGTGTTTTCAAACTTGCTGAAAGAAGGTATTCGTGCTTTTTTTACTGCGGAAACCTATATCTATTATAGACAGTACGAAGGCAATACTATTGGTTTAAAAAAGTTAACTTTGCAGCGTTTTGAAAGGGAAGTGTCTGTAAAATTACAACACTACCGCGCCATGGCACAAGTAGATACACAATTTGAGTCTCTTGCCATTAGTTTTGGGAATTTACATGCTAAAATAAGCACCCTTTCTGAAACAGAGATAAGCGCTTATATGCAACAACAGGACCACCCGTTTTGGTGGGAACAAGTACAACTTTAAGTTTATGAACATTCAAATTTCAAAGAATAAAGAAGTTTTCAATTTTAGCACTCCGTATATCATTGCAGAGATTGGCGCCAACCACAATGGCGATATGGACTTGGCAAAAAAGATGATCGATAGTGCGGTTGAATGTGGCTGCGATGCTGTAAAATTTCAATCTTGGACACCCAAATCGCTCATCGCCAAAGAAGAATACGAGCGCAACCAGAGTTATGACGATTCGCCAAAGAAACACTTCGGGTCGTTAGAAGAAATGGTGACCAAATATTACTTGCGTCCCGAGCAGCATTTTGAGTTAAAAGAATATTGTGAAGGCAAAGGAGTCGATTTCTGTTCGTCGCCCTTCTCTACCAAAGAAGTAGACCTGCTCATGGAAATAGGAGTGCCGTTTCTGAAAATTGCCTCTATGGACATCAACAACCTGCCGTTTTTAAAATATGCTGCTAGAACCATGAAACCCATCGTGGTATCTACGGGAATGGCTACGCTTGCTGAAATTGACACGGCTGTACAAACCATACGTGGCGAAGGAAACGAACAAATTGTATTGTTGCATTGTATTTCTATCTACCCGCCAAAAGATGAAGACATCCATTTGCGAAATATTACGATGTTGCAAGAAGCCTTTCACCTGCCGGTAGGGTTTTCAGACCACTCGTTTGGAACAGCCGTACCCTTGGCATCGGTTGCATTGGGCGCTTGCATTATCGAAAAGCATTTTACATTAGACAAAGATTTACCAGGTTGGGACCATGAGATTTCTGCAGATCCAGCAGAGATGAAAGCCATTTGTGACGACTCTAAGAAGATTCAGGCGGCCATGGGGAATGTACATCGCACGGTTTCGGCAGATGAAGAAGCAAAGAAAGATAAATTTAGACGCAGTATTGTAGCGGCAACCGATCTTAAAAAAGGAACAGTACTTTCCGAAGAACATTTCGACTATAAACGTCCGGGTACCGGAATTCCACCCAATGAGTACACCTATGTTGCAGGAAGAAAATTAAAAGAGGATATTTCCGCAGATACACTACTAACCTGGAAACATTTTGAGTAAGCCATGAAAACTGTTGCTTGTATCATTGCCCGAACTGTTTCTACCCGCCTTCCGATAAAAGTGCTGCGCGATTTGACGCCAGGAACCACCATGATCGATTATTTGGTGCAGCGACTCAAAACAGTGCATCGAATTGACGAAATCTACATTTGTACTTCGAGTCAGCCGGTAGACGACGTGCTGGAAGATGTGGCCATTCGCAATGGTGTAAAATTATACCGAGGTTCTGAAGACAAGGTGATAGAACGTATGATAGACGTGGGTACTGAGGAAGCTGCCGATGTTGTCTTGCGTATCACGGCCGACAACCCCTTTACCACCACCGAATTTATCGATGAACAGATTCAGTTTCTGGTTGAAAACGAACTCGACTATGCGCGCATCGTAGAAGTGCCCATTGGTGCCTCTCCTGAGGTAATCCGTTTTTCAGCCTTAAAAGATTGCTACGCCAAAATGGATCCGTCGGTAAGTGAATATCTGATGCTCTTCTTGTTCGAACCTAACACCTATAAATGTGGCGTCTTAAAGGTTTTTGAAGAAGACTATTCAAATTATACCGTGACCGTAGATACGCCAGAAGATTTGGTGCGTACCAAAAAAGTACTCGAAATTTTTGAAGGTGATGCTATTGCTTTAAAGGATATTATTGAAATCTATAAAAACAACAACTACAACTTGCCAGTAACGCAATTTGCCATGGCGGGAGATGTAAAGTTGCCCTACGGAAAAATGGTTTCAGTTGCCGAATTTTCAGCAGATATGAACCGAAGGAAAGAACAATCTATTGTAAAAAAACTGTATGCTTAAATCGTATGTCTACGCAGAGACCGCTTTTCACCACGAAGGCGACATGGAATATATCAAAAAACTGATTGCACAAGCGAGTGCGATAGGGGTGAACGGTATTAAATTTCAGGTGCTCACCGAAGCTTCAGATTTTATTTCTACCCAACACAGTGCGTTTAAGACATTGCAAGAGTACACCTTTACCACCGAGCAATGGAGCACTATTTTTGAATATACAACCCAAGCCGGACTCGATATCATCATGATGCCCTTAAATTTGGGCTCGTTCGAGTTGCTCTCGACACACAGCGTAGCGTATCTAGACATCCATTCGGTTTCTTTTTACGATTCGAAATTGCTAGCAGCAGTAAAGCAATCGGCACTCCCCATTATTTTAGGGGTAGGCGGAAGAACACTCGAAGAGATTGACGCTAAAATATCGTATTTTGAAGGAAAATTGGAAGTCCTCATGGTGGGGTATCAATCGTTTCCTAGCAAACTGGAACATGTGAAAATCGGCAAGATTGCACATTTGGTGCAAAAATACCCGAGGCTAGCTATTGGATATGCAGACCATTCTGCGCATGACGACGATTTCAACATACGAAGCAATGAATATGCCCGCTTACTCGGAGCTACTTTTTTTGAAAAGCACATGACGTTAGCACAGGGCGTAGAACGGGTAGATTACAATTCTGCTGTAAATGCGGAAACCCTGAAAGAAATGACAGACCGTATTCGTTTTATTGAAAAAAAAGTGCTGCAAAACGAGGCTGAAGCCTTCTCTTTTCACGAAACCGAAACAACCTACCGCAATAGACAATTGGTTTGCGTAGCGGCTAGAGATTTAGCGATAGGCACGGCGCTTACTGAAAACGATATGGCGTTAAAGATGATGGATGCCGACGACCAGCATGTTTATAGGATTGAACCCTTTGTTGGGAAGAAAATACAAGAAGCGGTGGCAAAAGATTTCCCCATTCATTCACAAAACATAATTGATGAGTAGTTATAAAATATACCGAGATCAGTTAGAAACCTTTGAAGATGTAATCCAACAATTGGATAGTTACGGTGTTGGTTTTTTGGCGGTGGTAAACAGAGATGAAACGCTGTACGGAATTGTAACCGATGGAGACATTAGAAAGGCATTGCTGCAACAGAAGCGCGAAATTGATGCCATTATCAATACCCAGCCCATTACCTTGCCACATACCACACCGCGCAGCCAAATTGTATCGTATTTACAATCGAAGCGCCGTTTGCACATTCCTTTGATCGATGAAAAAGCCACCCTAAAGGAAGTTTTTCTGTTAAACGACCTTAATTTTGAATACAAACCGAACAAAGTGGTGATCATGGCGGGCGGATTGGGTTCGCGTTTGGGCGACCTTACCAAAGACACGCCCAAACCGATGTTGGAAATAAAGGGAAAGCCTATTTTAGAGTACATTGTAGATTCGTTTAAAAACCAAGGCTTCAACAAATTTATTTTTTGTGTGAATTACAAAAAAGAGGTCATCGAATCGTATTTTGGTGACGGGAGTCGTTTTAATGTGCAGGTAGAATACGTAGTTGAAGAAAAGCGTTTGGGAACCGCAGGCGCCCTGAGCCTAATTGAAGAAGGATGTTTTGAAGACCCGTTTTTTGTGGTGAATGGCGATGTGATAAGCAATATTGAATACCAACACGTACTCGATTTTTTTCAAGCCAACCGCGCCCAAGCAGTGATGTGTACCAAAGAACTGAGCCACACCAACCCTTACGCTGAGGTAGAGTTTGACGCTGAGAAAAACTTAATGAACCTTAAGGAAAAACCCACCAAGATATTTCATATCAATCTAGGAGTATATCTCTTAGACCCCAAAATGACCACCTTATTGCCAACCAACGAATTTTATGACATGCCCAATTTGTTTTTAAAGGCAAAAAAACAAGATTTTGGCGTCAAGGTTTTTAGTGTGAATGAAGACTGGGTAGACATTGGGAAACCGGTAGATTATCATAAAATTAGTGACGATTAATACGTACAATAGAAAACCGAGGCTTCTCCAAAACGAACCACAGGAATTTTTGAAGTTTGGAAAGTAAAAAGGATAAATGCTAACTTGCAACCGCTATGGCAGACGATAAATGGCTTTATGAAATCTCTTCTAAAAAGAAGTTGCTGGATCTCAACTTTAGAGAAATTTGGCGCTATCGAGATTTACTCTTACTTTTTGTAAAAAGAGACATTACAACGGTCTACAAACAAACGGTGCTAGGCCCATTGTGGTATTTTATTCAGCCGCTGTTTACCTCGGTGGTTTTTACCTTGGTTTTTAATAATCTGGGGAATATCCAAACGGGGGGCGTGCCGCCTTTTCTTTTTAACCTAACAGGAATTACTGCCTGGAACTATTTTAAAGTCTGTTTAACGGGTACCTCAAATACCTTTTCACGCAACCAATCCCTCTTCGGAAAAGTATATTTTCCGAGGGTGATCATGCCCATGTCTGTAACCATTTCGAACTTAGTGAAATTTGGCATCCAATTGTTGATTTTAATAGTGTTCTATATCTATTATGTAAGTATAGGTGCAAACATCGCTCCAAATGCTTATTTTTTACTATTCCCCTTTTTATTATTTATGATGGCTTGTCTAGGCTTGGGGCTTGGTATGATAATCTCTTCTATGACGACGAAATACCGTGATTTACAAGTTCTTGTTACTTTTGCAGTTGGTTTGTTAATGTATCTCTCTGCAGTTCCGTACCCACTAAGTGAAGCAAACAAGAAATTTCCTAGCTATGTAGCAGATTTTGTAGCGATCAACCCTGTTACACAAATTATTGAATCCTTTCGGTATATGGTACTAGGTATGGGCGAATTTTCATGGACTGGTTTTATATATACATTTATTGCGTCAATGGTTATCTTTTTACTAGGACTTATTGTCTTCAACCAAACTGAGAAAAGTTTTATAGATACGGTATAATGGGTATAATTTTAAAAGCAGAAAATATAAGCAAACAATACCGTTTAGGGGTTGTGGGTTCACGTACCGTAAAACATGATTTTAATCGGTTTTTAGCCAAAATCATGGGCAAACCAGACCCCTATTTGCAAGTGGGTGCCGAAAATGACCGTAGTGCGAAAGCTACCACAAACTATGTCTGGGCACTTCGCGATATCAATTTTGAAGTGAATGAAGGTGATGTTTTGGGTATTATCGGGAAAAACGGAGCCGGAAAATCTACCTTGCTTAAAATCTTGAGTCGCGTAACCGCTCCCACTACCGGCGTTATCAAAACTAAGGGGCGAATTGCCTCGTTGTTAGAAGTAGGTACGGGTTTCCACCCTGAGCTTACGGGTAGGGAAAATATTTATCTGAACGGCGCAATTTTAGGCATGACCAAAGCTGAAATTCGGAGCAAGGAAGAAGAGATCATAGAATTCTCAGGTTGCCAAATGTATATTGATACGCCTGTAAAGCGGTATAGTAGCGGGATGCGCGTACGTTTGGCGTTTGCGGTAGCGGCACATCTAGAACCTGATATTTTGGTGGTAGATGAGGTGCTCGCGGTGGGTGATGTCGATTTTCAGAAAAAAGCAATTGGAAAGATGCAGGAAATTAGTTCAGGAGAAGGGAGAACTGTGTTGTTTGTAAGCCATAACATGGCAGCGGTTAAAAATTTATGTACCAGAGGAATCGTTTTAGAGCATGGTAAATCTATTTTTGAAGGAAGTGCTAATGAGGCGGTCGATTTTTATCTAAAAAATGCATTTGCCGCTAGTGAAATTCCAATGGTTGATCGCAAAGATCGAAAAGGAAATAAAAAACTTGAAATTACCTCTATTTATTTTGAAAATGATAAGGGTTTAAAGATTACGGAACTTAATTCAGGAGAAGCTTACAAATTGAATTTAGAATTTTTATTACATAAAGAAATTAATGCACGATTGGTAAACGTTGTTGTGCAGTTCAGGGACAGTGAGGATATTTTGGTTAATACAATTGCTACTGATGAGATGGGTGTTCAGTTTTCTGAAATTTCGCAAAAAGGAACGTTTCAAATTCTAATTCCAAAGTTACAATTCAGAGAGGGCGATTACACCATTAGTTATATGATAAGTGAAAAACTTTCGCTAAAAACAAAACATGTGGTGATAGATAATCTCCAAAATGCTGCTACTATGTCCGTCATGAAAAGTGATTACTGGAAAACAGGAGTCTTTAACCGGCCCAAAGGATTTGTGCAGGAAGCAGCTTTCAAATTATTAAAAAATTAGTGCTAAAAGCCTACACTAAAAAGTAGTCCTCATGAATGGCTCGACTAGTTCCGAAGTGTAAACACTGTAAATTGCGTAGTTTTATAAACTGGCAAGCAATATTTTTTTACAATGCCTTTAAATCTTAGAGATGGTAAGTGGATATAGACTATCGTAAAATTTGATATGATTAAGTCAAGAGAAGATATTAAGAAATTCATCCTTTCACTAGAACGCGAGTTTCCAGTAAATGATTGGCAACTTAACGGGTTTTATTTTTGGCCAATAATTAGAATTCGCTTGTTTTTTCACCTCATCAAACAGGTAGAATATCAACAGCAAAAACCCTCCAAAACTACCACCACAAAAGCGCCATCTATGCTACGATCTTTTGTGGGTAAATTAAAAAAAATTGAGTCACAACTTTTTTTGCCCACCTGGCTGGCACGCTTACCAAAAAAAGACTACGTATTTGTAGCCCAAGATGCTCACCGCGTAAATCATAATGGCAAACGTTTCAATCGGTTTTTTGACGTGCTTATCGAAAACTATAATATACAAGACCAATTTTTATATTTCGAAAAAGCTGTAGTTCCGAAACAACAGATTGCCAGCGGGGAACAATTATTTGATTTTAATAGAGCGCTTCAGGCCTATGTGAAAAGATATCGAATGAAAGACGCCGCTAGGTTTCAGTTCGAATCAAGTAGTTATCGTAAATTTCTGGAGCAACTTGCTAAGTATCCTGAAACCGAGGGCTTCGTGGCAAAGTTTTCGGAGCAAAAAATATCAAAATGGTATGCCAATACCGTGGTTCCAAAGACTGAATTTTTTAAAAACGTGCTAAAAAAAGTTGCACCCAAACAGATTTGTATTTTGTGTTATTATTCTGAAAATATCATGATGTTATTAGCAGCGGCTAATGAGCTTCAGATTAAATCCATAGAAATGCAACACGGTCCACAATCGCCTTTACACTTGTGCTATGCCCATTGGGACAAGCTGCCTAAAGACGGTTATCAAGTATTGCCAAGAAACTATTGGTGCTGGGATGAGCAGAGCGCACAAACCATAATGTCATGGGCCTCTCATAGTGAATTGTACAACGCAGTCACGGTAGGTAATCCGTGGGTGGACTATTGGAAATACTCAGAAACGAATTTACCACAAAAACCGTGTATTTTATACTCTCTTCAGCCCAGACCTGTGCTACTAGAACAATTATTTTCTGGCCCAATCATTGAATTAATGAAAAATTTGGAGCTAACTTGGTGGTTACGGCTTCACCCAAGGCAATTGAAAGAGCTGCCAAAAATCAAAACACTTATTAAGGAACATGGACTGACTCAAAAGGTTAAAATTGATTATCCAACAGAGGCACCTCTACCGCTATTACTCGCGCAAGCTACTTTGCATGTTACCCATTATTCTGGAACGGCCCTAGAGGCTTCAGCTATGCAAACCCCTACGGTGCTGTGGCATCGTATCGGACAACAGTCGTTTGGGGAACTCATCTCCTTGGGCAGAGCCCAATATATCGATCCGTTCGATACCGCTTTTATCCAGCAGTTTAAGAATGCCCTAAAGGATGCTAAAGAAAATGAACTCTCCGAAACTAGGTATTCTAGGGTGAAAGAATTATTTTAGAGCCTAAATCATCTCCGTATGTTAAAGCGATTGCACCATGCCTTTTTTTCATATATCAAAAATAAGACGCGTAGACTCAATACGCTCGGGAAAAACGTGAAACTAGGTACTAAAGCAAAAATAAGCGGATCGTATGTAGCAGACGGGGTTTCAATTGGCGATTATACATTTGTCTTTGATTCGATTTTAAGAAAAGGTACTAGCGTCGGTAACCATAGTAAGATTAAAAAATCTGAGCTTACCGGTGCCGTGACAACCCAAGAGTATTGTAAATTATATGAATGCCATTTATATGGTAAAGTTGAAATTGGGCGATATACTTCGCTTTGGGGCCCAAACCTCGATATAAAAACGGGAAAAGAAAAAGTTACCATAGGTAATTTTTGTTCGATTGCCCGTAATGTGTACATGCAAACATTTAATCATAATATCAACAGGCTAAGTGGATATTACATAGGCAAAAATATTTTTGGTGAAAAATGGAAGAACGAACGAACCTCAAAGGGTAATATCACCATTGGGCATGATGTCTGGATAGGGGCACATGCCATTATTCTTGGTGGTGTGCGCATTGGTAATGGTGCGGTGGTTGCTGCCAATGCGGTGGTAACTAAAGATGTGCCACCGTTTGCTATTTTGGCAGGTGTTCCAGGAAAAGTAATAGGTTATCGTTTTGAACCTGACGTAATCTCTAAAATAGAAGCCATGGAATGGTGGGATTGGCCCATTGAAAAGATTAAGGAGAATAAAGGGCTATTTGAAAAAAATATAGATCAAATTGAAATGTTCGTTCAATAATATGGCTCACCTACCTCTTGTCTCCATAATCATTCCCACACTAAATCGGGCACACCTAATCGGCGAGACCTTAGACAGTGTTAGGGCCCAGACATATTCACGTTGGGAATGTTTGGTGGTAGACGATGGAAGTACAGACGACACCAGAGCAGTTGTGCAAAGTTATGTAGATAAAGACCCCCGTTTTAAATTGCTGCAGCGACCTGAAAATAGACCTGCCGGTGGCAATGCGGCACGAAACTATGGTTTTGAATGTAGTTCGGGTGCCTATATTCAATGGTTTGATAGTGGACGATTTGATGGAACCGTTCAAATTAAAACATAAGATAGCATTGGTAAAAAAGACGAACGCAGCCGTTGTGATAAGTAAAACCCATTATTTCAATCGCCCAAATTTTGAAGACTATAAATACCCCTATACTTCCAACCAAATCAATTTCGAATCGTACGCAATTGGCAATATTAGTTGGTTTACACCAGATATTTTTATGCAGCGTTCTATTGCTGAAAAAAATTTGTTTCAATGAATCCTTAAAGGCTGGACAAGAATATAATTATTCTTGCAAAATGCTTTTGACCACATCAAATTTTGTTAAAATAGACATAGTAACAACATTGAGACGACATCATGATAACTCCATTGGAACAAAGCGACAACAGGATACGCAGTTGTATTTTAAAACTAAATTCCATTCACATTGGCAGACATATCTAGACTGTCATGAAAAGGCAAATAGTATTAATTTTAATAGATATTCGCTTTTAAAAAGTGCTTTGTGCTATTTGGAAGCGTCAAATAAGTTTCCACTTCCAGAAAATTTCAACCAAAATATAAGACATGTATTTGGTGCAAAATGGTTTTATTTTAGATTGGCCTGTATTAGCAATTCAGTGTTCGGAAGATATCATTTTTTTTATAGACTTTTAAAAAAAGCACGATGAAAAGAGCCTTTAGTACTTTTGTTTTTGGAAGCTATCAGAAATTTATTCCATTTTATGCTCTATCAATTTTAGAGCATTATCCAGAGAGCGATATTGTGATTTTTTATCATGGAAAAGTATCGAAGATCATAAAATCTTTTGTTGAAAAAAGAGAAAACATCATATTATATCAAAATTTTTATTTGGATTATACGCACTTCAAAAAATTACGAATGAAGGGCGGTGGAGGTCTTACTCTGTTGCGCTATCTTATTCCTAAACATTATTTTAGTAACTATGATTACGTTTACTTCGGTGACGTAGATATCTTAATTTTAAAAGAAGAAATATCGCTGTTCGATTTTCACATCTCTCAAGCTCGAAGAAATCAGCTTCCTTTCAGTAATAAAGTAAGGAGGGAAAAGAATCTAGAACTATCTAAACGGCTTACTGGGTTGCATTTTGTAAAAGTGGAAGAATACTTTGAAAAAATGGATTCAATAATAGAAAGATTACTTCAAGACAAGAAATGGCGACAAAATTTCTTGGATGATATAAAAAGAGATGAGGAACTGCTCTATAAAATGAATAAACTTGCATTCGATTTCAATCCAGAACAATTGTCTCAGAATGAACGACCTTGGCATGGGTTTCATTTGGGAGTTGTTAGACATCAAAATTTTCTAAATAAAAAAACCATCAGAGATAATTCAAGCTTGAGTATAAATGAAATCAGATTACAGTTAAAAAATCTAATGACCGATAAGCGCATTACCTATTATATGAAGAGAATCTATTGTGAAGAACTTTATTTTACGTTAAAGTATTTCGATGTTAATATTGATTTTATTGTGAAACTAAATTATTTTAGGTTTAGATGGCGCAAAAGAATTTTGTCGAAATTTAAAGTCATTCGTAAAGTAATAGTTAAATAATGAACATTCTTTTCCACACAGCTGTATCACCATATGGAAACCTACCTGTTGGAGGAGCCGAAACCTCAATGCGTTTACTGGCAGAAAAACTGGCTGAACATGGTCATACTGTTTATTTCATATCTAAAGGTAATAGACGATCATTTCAGGCTGTAACTTCAAAAGTAATAGAAGGAGTTCGTGTTATCTCTTTTTATAAATTCCCAAACCCCCTAAGAATTTATAGATTAGACGCATTGGCTGGAAAGCAAAAACAAAAGTTTTTAGAGAAATTGCTCATTACAAAAAAGATTGATATTGTATACACTTACTATAATTTGAGTATCTGCAAGCGATACTTAAATTTTAAGTCCCAAGAAGGGTTTCATTTTAAGCTTGTTGTGAGAATTGCAGGAATGCGCTGGATGGAGCAAGTTCAGAAAAACCAATCCCTAAAGAAAAAGTATTCAAATCTTTTTGAACAAGCCGATTCCTTAAACTTTATTTCTAACGGCCTTTTTATACTATTTCAAAATGGATTGAGTGAATTCAAAATGAATGTGGACATAAAGCAGTATTTTATAAAAGATATTGGTGTGAATCTCGATGCAGCGAAATATAAATATATACCAAGTGCCATTTCTGGAACTTTTAATTGCATCATGGTAAGTCGATTTTCCAATTATCAAAAACGGCAAGATATATTAGTAAAAGCAGTGCAATTGATTCCGTCTAATATTCCATTTCACTTAACACTCATTGGTGATGGTCCCAAAAGAAATGAAATTGAAGAAAAGGTAAAAAAATTAGGATTATCTGAAAGAATTAGTTTTATGTCATTTATGCCACAAGCAGATTTATGGCAGGAAATCTCGAAGCAACATTTGCTTTGTCATGCTTGTGAATACGAAGGTTTAAGTAAAATCATAATTGAGTCTATGTCTATTGGACTTCCTGTTTTGGCATCAGATGTTTTACCACTAAATGCGTACATTGAACACAACCATAACGGATTTCTAGTATCAAATGAACCTAAAGCTTGGGCAGAAAAACTAGTTGATATTTATCAGCATAGGGATCAGTTAAGTGAGATTAGTCATGAAGGAATGTCTTTTATCAAAGAGCATTATAATGCCAGCCAGAATGTAATAGAGTATGAAAGACAATTTAATAATTTAATAGAACCTAAAGAGGCAACAAAGTGAAAATCGCACTGGTCTTAACGGTTAAAAATGAAGCACGGCTGTTGCGAAACAACTTGCGCTACCATCATGCTATTGGAGTGAATCATTGTTATGTTTATTTTGATGACAGTACAGACAACAGCAAAAGGAGTATTGCCGATCTAGATTTTGTCACGTTTCAAAATTCTGTAGATGCCGAAACCTATAAACACCTCGATTTCCTTTCTAAGTTTACTTCCCAAGCTGCCGAACATCATACCGCTAGACAGTGTTTAAACACCTTTGATGCTATGAAAAAGGCGGAAGCTCAAGGATATGACTGGTTAATTTCGTTGGATGCAGATGAACTTATATGTACTGAAGTGTCTGTTGCTTCAAACTTAAAAACTTTTTTTAGTGAGATTGCTACCAAGGTCGAAGTCGTAACGTTTAAAACCTTAGAGGTATTGGCGCGCCAAGAACAGTATAAAAATGTGTTTGCCGAAGAAACCTTATTCAAGACACACCCTTTTTTCGGAAATCGGTTTAAAAATATCTTTAAGAAGCTGTACAACCCATTTACGGGTGACAAAGAAACATTTTCATTTTGGTTCGGGCAGCATCTTGGAAAAGCTGCGATACGCACCAATTCCAATATCATCCCTAAAAACGTGCACCGATACCGCAAGGAAAATGGTGAACTGCCTACCGTCGCCAAGGAAGGTATGGTATTACACTATCATGCCTTCGACGCAGAGGACTTCATAAAAAAATTCACCAATTTCTCAGACAGACCTGATACATTTTTAAGTGGAAATAGAGTAAACTCACTTAAACTACTTTTGCGAGACGTCGTAAACAAATCAGGAATGTCTTCGACACAATTAAAAGAGTACTTTAAAGCGAATCTGATGTTCAGCATTCGGAAGTAAAAAGGCTACAGCAAAACCGGTACTTGTTACTCTTTAAAAGAAATCCGCCACCCCTCACGGAAATTACCTCGGTACAACAGGTATTCAAATCTGAAATTGGCAACGCATGACAAAACGGTTACACATCGTGATTTTTGATGGTTCACTTAAAACCACTTCGTTCATTCAGCGGCTTATAAAAGGCTTGTCCCAACGCCACACCATCACCGTGTTGGGTTTTGCTGAAAACAACCCGAATCCTATAAAAAATGTACGCTATGTTCCTTTGGGAAGTGCAACAGGCTTGGGCAGATTGCTATTTTTGAGTCTAGGTTTTGCATTTCGAGCTTTATTTCAATTGGGAAGACCCGAACAATTTTTTAAGTCACTTGGTTTGCTATTCACTTTAAAACGAAAAGCCCTACAACAACAAAACCTCGATATCGCACTGCAACTGGCAAATCCGGATATCTTGCATGTGCAATGGCCCTCTTTGTTACCGTGGTGTGAAGCTACCTTAGAGAACCCGAAAATTAAAGTGATTCTAAGCCAGCGTGGGTATCAGAATAACGTGCGTCCGTTTGTGACTAAAGAGAATCTGGATTACCTTAAACAAGTCTATCCTAACATCGATGCCTTCCACTCGGTTTCAAAGGCTATGTCTGCCACAGGCGATTCTATTTATGAAGCGCCCAATAAAATGGATAAAGTCGTGTATTCAGGTTTTAATATTGCTGACTTTACCTATCGAACGAATTATAGCAAAGGAGACACACTGAGCATCCTGTCTGTTGGCAGACCGCATTGGGTAAAGGGATATGCAGATGCGCTCCAAGCGTGTGCGTTGTTAAAATCTGAAGGTATTCCATTTACCTATACTATTGTAGGTGCTAAGGGCAACGAAGAATTGCTGTACCGAATACATGCCACAGGATTACAAGATAATGTTGTGCTTACCGATAAGATTCCGCAGCAAAAAGTATACGAACTCATGCAGGCCCAAGACGTGCTTTTGTTTCCTTCTATTGCAGAAGGACTGCCCAATGTCGTGGTAGAAGCCATGCTTTTGGGTCTCCCAGTAATTGGTACGCGCTGCGGCGGTATTGAAGAATTGTTAGATGACACCACAGGAAGTATCGTACCCACGCGTAACCCAAAAGCAATGGCAGAAGCGATTTCGGTCTTTTATACCACTCCAATTGCTACCATAGATGCACAAAGAGCGTTGGCACGGAAAAGAGTAGAAGTACAGCACACAGCCACCCAAATGATCGATGGCATGGAGGCTTTGTATAGCAGTGGTATCAACGCAGAGTACTTCGGGTACTTATAAATGTATTGTGCTCACTAGTACTTGTGTAAACACCCCTAATGAGCTACGCTCGCTACCTTCGTGCTAACGGTGTTTGCCCTCAGGTAATCCTCAAGGGGACAGTTTGATATTCCCCCCTTGAGGGGGGTTAGGGGGGTGTTTCTCAAGAAGCTGTTTTTTTTTGTATCTAACACCTACACCCCTAAAGTCCATCAAGGGGACAATTCACGATTCCCCCCTTGAGGGGGGTTAGGGGGGTGTTTTTCAGGATGATGTTTTCTCTATTTTCTAACACCTACACCCCTGTTGAACTACGCTCGCTACTTTCGGTTAAACAGTGTTTTCCCTTAAGTAACCTCAAGGGGACAGTTTGATATTCCCCCCTGGAGGGGGGCAAGGGGGGTGTTTTTTCTAGGCCAAATTGAATAATTCCCCCCTTGAGGGGGGCAAAGGGGGGTGTAATTACTTATATTTATTTTTTTTAAACCTTTGAAAAACAGAATCATTCCATATAAACCCGTATCTAAAAGAAATTGCAAAGGAACTTAGGAAGAACAGTACCTTGGCAGAAGTATTGTTGTGGCAACAATTAAAAAATAGGTCTTATGGTTTCCAATTTCATCGACAAGTTCCCATGCTTTGCTATATCATTGATTTTTATTGTCATGAATTGCTTTTAGCAATTGAAGTTGATGGTGATAGCCATTTATATAAATATGATCAAGACGCAGCGCGTCAAGAAAATATTGAAAATTACGGTGTAAAGGTATTGCGTATTCCAGACAAAGATGTTAAGAAGAATATGTTTAGTGTTGATATGTTGTTGCGTGAGACTATTAACCAACGTAAAACTGAGATGAGATTACAATAAGAATAAGTGTGTGATTTTGTTAGCAAACACCCCTAATGAGCTACGCTCGCTACCTTCGTGCTAACGGTGTTTGCCCTCAGGTAATCCTCAAGGGGACATTTCACGATTCCCCCCTCGAGGGGGGTTAGGGGGGTGTTATTCAAACCGACAGTTCATAATTGAGCTGCGCTCGCTACCTTCTTGCCAACGGTGTTTGCCCTCAGGTAATCCTCAAGGAGTCAGATTGATATTCCCCCCTCGAGGGGGGTTAGGGGGGTGTTATTCAAGATGATGTTTTCACTATTTTTTAACATCTACACCCCTATAGTCCCCTCAAGGGGACAGTTTGATATTCCCCCCTGGAGGGGGGTTAGGGGGGGTGTTTTTCAGGAAGCTGTTTTTCTCTGTTATCTAATACCTACACCCCTAATGAGCTGCGCTCGCTACCTTCGTGCCAACGGTGTTTGCCCTCAGGTAATCCTCAAGGGACAATCCTGTGTTCCCTGTAGCTGGGGTCGGGGATATTTTCAAGGGGACACTTTGATATTCCCCCCTCGAGGTGGGTTAGGGGGTGTTATTCAAACCGACAGTTCATAATTGAGCTGCGCTCGCTACCTTCTTGCCAACGGTGTTTGCCCTCATGTAATCCTCATGGGGACAGTTTAATATTCCCCCCTGGAGGGGGGCAAGGGGGGTGTTTTTCAAGAAGCCATAGTTCACACCCCTGTAGTCCCCTCAAGGGGACATTTTGATATTCCCCTCTGGAGGAGGGTAAGAGGGGTGTAATTTCCTATATTTACCCAACAAAACGCATACAGTTGAAAACCATCAAAACCCCAATCATACCTGCCAAACCAACCTTTGCGAAGGTGCATGCACCACATGAACTGCACAAAGAAGCGATTTGTATTTTTGCTGCCACAGGTTTTTTCTTAGATACCGATACCTATTTTAAAGATTGGATGGTGCTGCCACCAGCGTCAGATTGTAAATTAGATGCAGACGGATATTATGTAGAACACACACCCTACTTTTCTTGGCACACTGCAGAACGCGACATCACATTTGAGGAGACACTTACCGAATTTACACAGCTTTTTGAACAAATTGTAGACGAGCAAGTAGGCAATAAAAAGGTGATACTTCCTTTGTCTGGCGGACTCGATAGTCGTACCCAGGCCGTGGCGCTAAAACACTTAAATAAAGAGGTGCATTCATATAGCTACGAGTTTAAAGGTGGCTATGCTGAAACTACCTTGGGAAAGAAGATTGCCAATAGTTGCGATTTTCACTTTGATGCCTATAAAATTACGCCGAGATATCTTTGGGAAGTAATTGAAACCTTAGCAGAAATCAACCAATGCTATAGCGAATTTACCCATCCGCGGCAGATGGCAATTTTTGACAAATATGACACTATGGGCGATGTTTTTTCATTGGGACATTGGGGTGATGTACTGTTTGACGGAATGGGTGATGCTGAAATTTCAGAAGAAGCGCAAGTGGCGTATCTGCTAAAAAAAATCATAAAAAAAGGCGGGATGGAACTGGCAGAAGCGCTTTGGGCCGACTGGGATTTGCCAGGTACATTTGCGACCTATCTCGAAAAGCGGGTTCAAAAATTATTGGCGGGCATTCCTATAAAACATGTAGGCGCAAAAATAAGAGCGTTTAAATCGTTGTATTGGGCACCGCGGTGGACGGCCACCAACTTAGCTGTTTTTGAGGCCAAACATCCCATTACCTTACCGTATTTTGACAATCGCATGTGCCAATTTATCTGCACCGTCCCAGAAGCGTATCTGGCGAATCGGCAACTTCAGATTGCATACATAAAAAAAAGAAATCCGTCCTTGGCTAAAATTACGTGGGAAGAACACAAACCATTTAATCTATATACCTTTCCGAAGAATAAGAGTCCGTATAACTTGCCATATCGAATTTCCCAAAAATTAAAACGGGAAACAAAAGCACTCATTGGGAACTCTTACATACAGCGCAATTGGGAATTGCAGTTTTTGGGAGCCGAAAATGATGCCCATTTGCAACGGTATCTTTTTCAAGAAAAGCTAGACGAACTTGTTCCGGAAACGACGGTTCGCCATTTTTATGATTCTTTTATAAAGGGAGATTCAGTTTGGTATTCACATCCGATTAGTATATTGTTGACCTTATCACTTAAAATAAAGTTGTTGAAATAATATGGGATTTTTAGATAGTTATCGAAAACGTAAGAAGGTTTTTAAAGATGCAGTACAAGTATTTCGCCACCCTTTCTATATTGAAACCAGAAGATTGTCGCTTGAAGAAAATAAAAAAGAACCTTCACGCACTGAAATAATCAACTTTTTTGTTGAAACCGTTTCTGCTGAGCATTATTTGGAAATAGGAGTACGAAACCCCGATGATAACTTCAATAAAATTAATTGTGCCAACAAATACTCTGTAGATCCCGGATTGGAGTTTGCCGAAAACCCGGCGACATTTAAGGTTACTTCAGACCAGTTTTTTAAAGAATTGGCAGCAGGTGCACTGTCATTACCTTCGTCGATAAAGTTTGACGTTATTTTTATTGATGGCTTGCACACTGCAGATCAAACAGAGAAAGATATACAAAACAGCATCAACTACCTTACAGAAGAAGGGGTGATCTTGCTTCATGATTGCAATCCGCCTACCGAGTTTCACCAGCGGGAATGCCATGGTTTTAAGCACTCCCCAGCTCAAAACTATTGGAATGGCACTACCTGGAAAGCCTTTTATAAATTTAGGCACCAACCGTCTTTATACAGTGCTTGTTTCGACACCGATTGGGGTGTAGGGATACTTTCTAAAAGAAAATTTCCAGCTTTTAATAGGTTAGAACAGTTAGAGAACACCTATTTCGAATTTGATATTCTGAATAAGAACAGGAGCCAGCATTTAAATCTACTTGATTTTAATCTATGGAAAAACAAGTTGTAAGATGATCAACGTGCTATATACGATCCCTAATTTTAAGACGGCTGGCAGCCAATTTGTGTTGTTGGCACTTTATAAGCGTCTGGATCGTTCGTTGTTTCATCCTTTTGTTTTGGTTGAAAAGTTTCCGGAGATTTTTCCTGATGAAATTGAACCTGACGCCAGGCAGCATGTTACAGAAGAAGTTGGAAAATGGAGCTATGTGGGTGCGTTCGCTCGTTTGCTAAAAGCGAAAAAAATAGATGTCGTACACTCCTGGGACTACAAATCGAATAGCATCGAAGCGCTAGCGTGCCGCCGTGCGGGAGTTTCGTACGTGTACACCAAGAAAAACAATGCATGGTCTAAACGCTGGTTTGTAAAAAGTTTGCTGTCTACACATATCGTGTACAACAACCCAGAGATGAAAGAACGTTTTTTTTTCGCATACACTGCTAAAGAGAAAAGTCACTTTTATACCCCATGGGCTAGACACATCTGTGTTTAAACCCCTCGAGCAAAATGACAGCACTTCACATTTTACCATTGGTTGCATAGGGGTAATTGGCGACAATAAGAATCAGTTGTTGTTGTTAAAAGCACTTCGGAAACTTCCTGAGGCTACAAGGGTTCAATTTTACGGCAAAGAAGATGCGACCTACAAAGCGAAGTTGGTGGCTTTTATTGAAAAATACCAACTTACCAACCGAGTTTCGTTCAACGGGTTTGTAGCAAATCAAGATATTCCGAAAGTTATGGCGAATTTTGATGTGCTCGTTTTGGCTAGTAAGAACGAAGGATTGCCGCTTTCAATCATGGAAGGGATGGCGTGCGGAGTACCTGTGCTGTCTTCCAATTCTGGTGGTGGCGCTCGTTTTTTACTGAAGGACGATGCAGGCGGATTTATTTTTACTTCGGAAAGTGAACTTGTTTCCCAATTGCTTCAACTTATGGAAGATAGATCGGTACGAGCTACCTTGGCTGCAAAAGGACGTGAACGCATCGAAGAAAATTTCAGCATAACAAAAGAAGTGAATGCATATTCTGAACTATACCAACAACTTGCAAAAAAATAAATGGGACGTTTTAAGAAACATATCATCATTGTAGGCTCTGCACGAAGCGGAACCAGTTGGTTGGCAGAAACCATTGGCAAGCAGCATCGATACCGAATGTTGTTCGAGCCAGACCACGAGTTTCAAACGCCGCGCGGGCATTTGTTGAGCGACCGTTTTGTAACACAAAAGGAGGGCTTTGAAGAAGGACACCGATACCTTACCGATGTGTTTTCTAACCGTGTAGATTGTAACTGGATTGCCCAAAATAGCAATAGAAAATGGAAACGACACCTTTGGCCCATCATTCCGAAGAAATTTGTGATCAAATTCGTGCGTTGTAACCTCTCGGCACATTACATACAAAAGGCCTTTCAAATCCCAGTGCTGCACATCATTCGCAATCCGTATGACGTGTTGCAGTCACAACAACGTGTAAAATTTCCGTGGTTGTATGACTTATCACATTTTGCGAGTCAGAAGCCACTGGTAGCTCTAATCCAAGAGCATTATAAATTCAATTTGAAGGCTTGGCAGGAGTTGGGCGATTTAGAAAGACTGACCCTGCGCTGGTGTATCGAAAATGTGGTCCCACTGCGATTACAGCAAGCAGAAAATGCACAATACCGATTGGTGTATTACGAACAGCTGCGGGACGATATAAACCAGTTCTTGGCACTTTGCACCGATTTTAATTTAGAACCTTTGGCGACAATTAAAGACGAATATACCAAGCCGTCTAGTAAGACCCACCCAAAAAGTACGATTGTAAGGAAGAATGCTTCAGAAATTATTTTTTTGCCTGAAGAACTGGGTGCTATCAATTCTATTTTAAATATTTTTGAAATCGACTTTTACCCCATCCAACAACCCTAACCATGCATATTGGAATCGTGCTATCCCAGACTCCAGGTTATTCTGAAACCTTCTTCACTTCAAAGATCAAGGGGTTGCAAGCGGCGGGTTTTAAAGTGACGCTGTTTGTGCAAAAGCACCGACCTGAATTTACGCTTTGTCCTGTAGAGGTAGCACCCAAGGTACGCAGCCTTATGCCCCTGCAACTCTTGGCAATGGGAGTAGTATTTACATCATTACTTCTTCATTTGGGTACGGTAAAACGATTTATAAAATTAGAGCGTAACGAAGGCACAACCACCGCAGAAATACTAAAAAAGGTATACTTGAATGCACATATATTGAAGGCAAAACTAGATTGGTTGCATTTTGGCTTTGCTACCATGGCAGTTGGTAGTGAGTGTGTAGCCAAGGCCATTGGCGCAAAAATGGGAGTTAGTTTTAGGGGTTTTGATATGAATATCTTTCCGCTAAAACATCCTGGAATCTATAGTTTAGTATGGAAGCATGTAGATAAGGTACACAGTATTTCGACCTATTTATACAACAAAGCAAAATCGTATGGGTTATCTGCTGAAACACCCTATGAGATCATTACGCCAGCGGTTGCAATAGACTCCTTACCATCGGGAGGAATACCCAATTCAAATACCTTGGAAATCGTAACCATCGCCAGACTAAATTGGATTAAAGGGTTGCATACGGCCATTGCGGCTGTAAAATTGCTTCGGGATGCGGGTCACGAAGTGACCTATTATATCATTGGTGATGGCGAACCAAAAGAAAAGGAACGCTATACCTTTCATGTGCATGAAGCTGGATTGCAGGATGTGGTGTTTTTCTACGGAAAATTGACACATCGAGAAACCTTAGAAAAATTACAACACGCTAGCGTTTATGTACAGCCAAGTTTAAATGAAGGCTTCTGCAACGCGGTGTTAGAGGCGCAAGCCATGGGGAAGTTGGTGCTAGCAAGTGATGTTGGCGGGTTACCAGAGAATATTGTTCACAATGAGACAGGATGGTTGTTTCCGGTAGAAAATGAAGTTGCCTTGGCAACTCAATTGGAATATGTGTTATCGCTTTCAGCAGCAGAAAAAAAGACGGTTTCCGAAGCAGCCAAGCAACGGGTTAAAAAGTATTTTGCTATTGAACAGCAACAAAAAAGTATTGTTTCATTTTACAAAACAGGAACATGATAAAGTTGTTTGTAGCAGGCGAGGTATATCCGAAACGGCAACATATATTTCCGTTACTAAAACCTTTTGAAAAAAAAGAATCCTTTACCGATGCCCAGCGTATGTCGCTTTATAACATTTCAGAAAATGACGTGCATTTTGCTGAGGTAATGCAGGACGCCGATTTTGTGCTGTTGCCCATGTCATGGAATTTTTATCGTTCAGAAAACAAGATGGCAACCGCCAAGCAAATAATAGCACAAGCAAGTACGGTAAATAAAAAGGTGCTTTCGTTTATGGTAGGCGATTTTGGAGTGGGTATCCCCGATTTTGAAAATGTGATTGTTTTTAGGCATAGCGGTAACCGAGCTTGGTTGCCAGAAACACATGTGGGAATGCCAGCTTTTGTAGAAGACCCCATGCAGAAAATATTTAAAACGGAAGGTCATTTTAATCGGTTCCACAATCAAACGCCTGTAGTAGGTTTTTGTGGCCAGGCCAATGCAAGTATGCTGAATGCTGCTAAAGAACTGTTGCACACGGCAGCTCGTAATGTTCGTAGCAGATTAGGGATGTCTAGAGGGCAAGCGCAACAACTGCTATCTACCTCCTATCTACGGGCGGCTATTTTGCGTACCCTAGAAAAAACGAGTACCGTAACAACCAATTTTATCTACCGAAAACAATACCGTGCTGGAGCTACAACTCCGGAAATGCGCGCAAAGACTACCCTTGAATTTTATGAGAATATGCGCGATAGTGATTATGTAGTGTGTGTGCGCGGCGCAGGAAATTTTTCAGTTCGTTTTTACGAAACCCTAGCCATGGGGAGAATTCCAGTATTTGTGAATACCGATTGTTTGTTGCCGCTGGCAGAAACCATACCTTGGAAAAAGCAGGTGGTTTGGGTAGACTACAAAGATCTAAATAGGGTAGGAGAAAAGGTAGCAGCCTTCCATGAATCGCTTTCGGCACAGCAATTTGAAGATTTACTCGCCGAGAATCGAGCCCTTTGGAAAGAAAAACTAACTTTGGGAGGATTTTTTACAACCTATTTTAACACGCCACATTAACCAGAACTATGCTATTCAATTCGTTTGATTTTGCCATTTTTCTTCCGATAGTTTTTATACTCTATTGGTTTGTGTTTCATAAAAGCATCAAGGCGCAAAATTTATTGTTGGTTGTGGCGAGTTATGTATTCTATGGCTGGTGGGATTGGCGCTTTCTATTTTTGATATTGTTTAGTACGCTGGTCGATTATACTATTGGCAGGGCATTGGGTACAGCTCAAAATAAACGCTCCCGAAAGTTATTGCTCGGGGTAAGTATTTTGGTAAATATTGGGCTGTTGGGCTTTTTTAAGTACTATAATTTTTTCCTGGACAATTTTGTAGAAGCTTTTTCTTTCTTTGGAACTTCCTTTGAAGCGTCCCGTTTGGATATCATACTCCCTGTTGGGATTTCGTTCTATACTTTCCAGACCTTAAGTTATACCATAGATGTATACCGCAAGAAATTAGAACCTACCAAAAACCTCATTGCGTTTACAGCTTTTGTGTCATTTTTTCCACAATTGGTGGCTGGTCCCATAGAGCGAGCTACCAATTTATTACCACAGTTTTTTCGGAAACGCAGCTTCAATACCGATCAGGCCATCATCGGAATCAAGCAGATTATTTGGGGCTTGTTTAAAAAGTTGGTCATCGCAGATAATTGTGCACAGTATGTTAATATCATTTTCGATAATTACGACGAAGTAGGTAGTATTAGTCTCATTTTGGGAGCTATTTATTTTGCGTTTCAGATTTATGGAGATTTTTCTGGCTACAGTGATATCGCCATCGGAACAGCCCGATTGTTTAATTTTAAATTAATGACCAATTTTAGGTATCCGTATTTTTCACGTGATATTGCTGAATTTTGGAGACGTTGGCACATATCGCTATCTACTTGGTTTCGAGATTATGTATACATTCCGTTGGGGGGAAGTAGAGGAAGCCAATTAAAACAGATACGGAATGTGTTTATCATCTTTTTGGTAAGTGGTTTTTGGCATGGTGCCAACTGGACGTTTATAGTTTGGGGAGCAATCAATGCATTTTTCTTTGTGCCGTTGTTATTAACAGGCCGAAACAGAAAGCATACCGATACCGCCGCTGACGGAAGATTTTTACCCAATCTTCGAGAAAGTATAGCCATGTTATTCACATTCGCCATTGTGTGTCTGGGGTGGATTTACTTTAGGGCTAACTCTGTTGAACACGCCAATGCATATATTATAAAGATTGCCGAATTTTCTACCGAAATGAGCATGTTATCCATTGAGCGGTATTCGTTCGAATTAATTCCGTTATTGGCTATTTTATTATATTATGAATGGTTTTCTAGGGAAGTCGAATTTCCGCTTTACTCATCAAAGTTTTCACTACTGCGAGTAGCTGTTGTAATTGCTCTAATTGTTGTATTTGGAAGCTTCTCTAATATTCAAGATTTTATCTATTTTCAATTCTAATGAAGAAATTTGGGAAGTACATATTGTTTTTATTATTAACCTTGTTCGCCATCATGTTGTTTTTAGATGTAGGTTATACTTGGGTTTATAACCATGGAGCGTATCGAAATAAGGCCATGTGGGTTCGAGACATGCAGGGAAAAGCAGAGGTAGATTACATAGTTTTGGGGTCATCCCGCGCCAAATATTATATAGATCCTAAAATTGTGGAAGAAAAAACCGGAGCTTACGGACTCAATCTGGGTGTAAATGCATTTACAAGTATTGAAATTTATTTGATGCTTGAAGAGTTTCTAAAAGTGCGAAATACAAAAAAGGTTTTTGTACAAGTTGATTCTAAATATATCGAAGATGACCCAGATCTTGTGGGTGAGCAGGTATGGATTCCGTATCTTCAAGAACGCGATAAGTATGAAATATTTGAAAATTTCGGAAGTGCGTATATTTTTGGATATTATGTTCCGTTTTACAGATATCAGCGTTCTGAGGCGAGGCTAGGGTATAGAAATGTATTGCCGAGTTTGATGGGGAAGGGAGTAGATTATGAAAAAAATGCGGGATTTAAAGCCAGAAGCGGACTTTTAGTTGAAGATCGCCCCTATATAGCAGATCAGCCGATTGTAGCCGAAAACCCCTATTTTAAAAAGGTGATAGCGCTCTGCAAAGAAAATGACATAGAATTACATTTTTTTACATCCCCTATATATGGTTTTAAAGGTGATTTAAGTCCGCTATACTCATATTTGCCTAATTATGTCGATTTGAAAGACAGTCTGAAAGATCGAGACCTCTTTAGTGACCAGACTCATGTAAATGAGCGGGGAGCTATTGAATTCAGTCGGATATTTTCAGAAACTTTTTTTAATAACGCTAAAGATTAGGTCGATTTAGTTAAAAGGCCAGGCATATCGAATTCTAAGAATAATTTGTAGATATTTACCATGTAATTCTTAATTTGACTGCACTAATATACCCAAACGCCAAAAACAAATATTTTGCCATTCTCCTTTCTTCAATTTCTGCAGCCTGTGCATTACTTTCAACTGAAAAGAAAAGAGGGCAGTACCATCTTTCCAATACCAGAATCATTACCTGAACCTGTATTGGCATCTTTAAATAAGGAGACAAGATACCGCAGCCAAGAAGCGCTTAATTATGACCTTTCTTGGCAAGCTGTACATAAGGGATATTTAGGAAATACTGACACCTACACTACATTTGCACGAGTGCCAATTTTTGATGAGTATTTGTTTATACGGAAAAACTTCCATCCCATATGGGTTGTCTATACATTGCTGGTCCGTTTGGTATCTCTGAACAATCCTATCAAGGAAATCGAAGCATTTGTAAAAACTCGCCATATTTCTTTCGAACCCTACTGGAAAAACAATGTAGAATATCCATCGTGGAAGGAAGCATCACATTTGATTTCAGAAAAACCATTGGTGAGTGTAGTAATTCCAACATTGAATAGATATCGTTATCTGACAGATGTTTTAAAGGATTTCGAAAAGCAGACGTACGCTAATTTTGAGATCGTTGTAGTAGATCAGTCAAATCCATTCAACTCTAAATTTTATGACCAATTTGAGCTTAGTATTAATATTTTAAGGCAAGAAGTGCCTGCCTTGTGGCTAGCGAGGAACACTGCTATTAGGAATGCGAAAGGCGCCATTATCGCCCTATCTGAAGACGATGTTAGAGTTCCTGAGCAATGGTTAGAAAATCATCTTCGATGCTTAGACTATTTCGATATCAAAATATCGGCTGGCGTATTTTTTGCAGAAGGCAGCAAAATGCCCGAAAATCGAAGTTTTTTTGCTGTGGCTTCGCAATTTGCTACAGGAAATGCAATGTTATACAAATCTGTATTCAAGGAAATAGGTCTATTTGACCGACAATATGAAAGGCAACGTATGGGGGATGGCGAATTTGGAGCACGTGCTTTCAAACAAGGGATACGCGCAGTTAGCAACCCGTTTGCTTACTGTGTCGATGTTAAAGCTGGAGAAGGGGGGCTGCGTCAAATGGGGAGTTGGGATGCGTTCAGACCAAAAAATTGGGTGGCTCCTAGACCCATTCCTAGTGTGCTTTATTTTTTTAGGTCTTATTTTGGACCTACCAATGCTTGGTTTGCAATTTTAAAGAGGGTACCTCCATCCATTGTACCGTACCGATTTAAAAAAAAATAAGGGAATGATGGTTCTTGGTCTTATTTTGTCCCTATTTTTGTTACCTGTCATAGCTGTTCAAGTATGCATATCTTGGAACAAAGCTTCTCAAAAAATTAATGAAGGTCCGAGAATAAGTGAACTCGATTAACGTTCTTTTGATCACTTCAGAATTTCCCCCTCAACCCGGTGGAATAGGGAATCATGCGTTACATTTAGCTAAGTCGTTAAGCGAAAATGGATTAAATATAACTGTGATAGCAGACCAGAGAAGTGTAAAAGGTGCTGAAGAAGCACATTTTGATGAGAGCAATAACTTTAAAACCGTACGAATACCGCGAAAAAAATTAGTATTTTTTACTTACTTAAAACGAATTATCGCTTCGTATAAAGTTTCTAAAAATAGTGAGTTGGTAATAGTGTCTGGTAAATTTTCACTATGGATCGGCGGATTACTTTCCATTTTAACCCGTAAACCAATTATTGCAATTATTCATGGCAGTGAATTATTGTTGAATAATGCCATTTTACAAAAATTTACACGTTGGAGCCTGAAACGAAATACAGAAGTAGTCGCCGTATCTACCTATACCCAGTCGCTGATAGCAGATCTAAACCTTAAAAAATGTACTGTAATTCCAAACGGTTTTTCATTAGTACAATCTGAAAAAAAAATTGTTAGAAAAAGCGAATCGAGCGAAAGAATAAACTTGCTTACAGTAGGTAATCTCACTCCGAGGAAAGGACAACACAATGTAATTCGGCACTTACCTAAATTATTACGAACGTATAAAAACATTCATTATCATATGGTTGGAATTCCAACCTATAAAAAAGAGTTATTAGCGCTCGCCCAACAGTTAGATGTAGAAGAATACTGTACCTTTTATGGCAGGATTTCCGAACAAGAAAAAATAAATCTTTTAGGGCAAGCTACTGTGTTTGTGATGCTAAGTGAACGAACCCAAACAGGAGATGTAGAAGGGTTTGGAATTGCGGTACTTGAGGCAAATGCCCTAGGAGTTCCAGCAATCGGGTCTAAAGGCTGTGGGCTTGAAGATGCTATTTGTCAAGGCGTATCGGGTTTTACGATTGAACCGAGTTGTGAGAAGGCTTTCGCAAAAGCCTTAGATAAAATTTTAAACGGGTATCAACATTTTAGCACGAATGCTATTACTTGGTCTGATAATTTTCGCTGGGATAAGATTATTCCAAGGTATATTTCAATCATAAAGAGAAACGTATGAAACTCAAGGACGGAATTATTATCCATGGACCAGGAAGAAGCGGAACGACTCTTTTGAGCAATATTCTTGCATTACATGAAAATATTGGTTGGCTTTCGAATTATGTCAATAAATATCCGAAAATACCCCAACTTACGTACTTTAATCGCTTGCAGGAAATTGATTCTTTTGAAAAATGGAATAGAGGAAAGTCTGGGTTTCCGAGAATATCGGAGGCATATAACTTTTGGTTGCATTATATACCTGAATTTAATGAGGTAGACTTGAAAGAAATCGATGCTAAAAGGGTACAAGAAGTTGTACGAGTGTTGTACAAAATCCATCGATGTAGCGGGAAATCTAAATTTATGACAAAGATAACTGGCTATTCCAGACACCAAACCTTAGCCGCCGTATTTGACAATCCAATGGTGATATGGATTGATCGGGATCCTTTGGCAGTTATTGCCTCATACTATAAGCTGCGTTGGGGTTATAAAGATAAGCCCGAAGTTTTTGAATCGTTGGACAAACGTTTTTTGCTTGAGGGTTATACCAACAAATATTTAAGTTTCCAAAAAGATAAAAGTAATTTAGAGCGATTTTCACTTCAAACGGTGAGATATGAAGATTTAGTAGCGGATACATCTAAAGTATGCGAGTCCATTTGCCGTTTCACCGGGGTTTCGTATTCTAAGAACTTTCGCAACAAACTTGAAGGCTGGAAGATAAATACGAGTACGAATGAAGCCTATCGCAAGATTTTAGACTCGGAAGATATTGAATTCATTCAATCGATGTTACGCTAATATGAAATTGGTTATAATTTCACATACTGAACATTACCAATCGAAAAGTGGAGATATCGTAGGTTGGGGGCCTACGGTAAGCGAACTGAATCATTTGGCATCCCATTTTAACGAGATATACCATGTAGCTATACTGCATAACAGTGTCCCTCCACCCAGTTCACTGCCCTATGTGCATGACAACATTACGTTTGTGCCGTTACCACCTTCAGGAGGCACGTCTTTTTTAAGTAAGCTAAAAACGATAGCCCGAGCTCCAAAAACAATAGCAGTTGTGCGCAATACGCTTAAAAAAGTGGATGTATTCCAATTGCGAACCCCTACAGGCATGGGTGTTTATCTCGTACCATATCTTACTTGGTTTTCAAAGAAAAAGGGGTGGTATAAATACGCCGGCAATTGGAATCAGGAGCATCCGCCCCTTGGTTATCGTCTGCAACGTCATTTTTTAAAAAAACAGTCCCGAAAGGTGACAATAAACGGATCTTGGGAAGACCAGCCTGCCCATTGTTACACTTTTGAGAATCCGTGTCTTACTATTTCTGAGCGCTCTGAAGGAATATCGGTAATCAAACAGAAGCAATACGACGGTCCTTTTTCATTCTGTTTTGTGGGTAGGTTAGACAATGCGAAGGGGGTACAACGAATCATTGATGCATTTTCGAAATTCGAAAACAAGTCGATGGTGGCAACGCTTCATTTTATCGGAAATGGTGACCAGATGGTAGATTATAAAAAACAATGTGCAGAATACCAGATTCCAGCAATATTCCATGGATTTCTACCGCGTGAAAAAGTATTTAATGTGTATCGAGATTGTCAGTTTTTGATGTTGCCAAGCACGGCTTCCGAGGGGTTCCCGAAGGTGATTGCCGAAGGGATGAATTTTGGATGTATTCCTATTGTTTCAAATGTATCAAGTATTGGGCAGTATATTGATAAGTCTAATGGGTATGTGGTAACACCAACTACTGCCGAGGAACTTAGGAATATTCTAGTTGAAATTGAGCAGACAAATAAACTAGAATTATTAAAAAAAGCGGCCCAAGGCTATGCGACTGCATCAAAATTCACGTTTGAACATTACAATTCCCGTATCTTGAACGAAATTATAGCAACTTGAAAATAGGCTCCACATTTTGAACGCGACCAAAATTGTAAACCATCCCCTGTTCTTTGTGCTCTTTCATGTGGGCGTAGGCTTGTTGGCGACAGCATTTACGCCCGCAATGATTGTCTATTTTCTGTTTGTAGTAGCTTACTTTCTCTATCGCATTGTACTATTACCAGACAAACAACGCGAAGTCCTTATTGCGGCTGCTTATATGGTAGGGGCAGAGGTGTTTTTTAGGATGACCAAGGCCTATTTCTTTTATGAAACGGGAAAGTATATGGTCATCTTGTTTTTGGTTATCGGGATGATTTACCAAGGATTTAAACGTACTTCTTTAACGTATTTTATATACCTCTTACTACTCTTCCCGGGGGTTTATGTTTCTTTTCTTGAAACAGAATATGATGATAAATTTAGGCAGAATATTCTGTTTAATTTAAGTGGCCCGATATGTCTTACCGTGGCAGCTATGTATTGTTATGGAAGAACGGTGACGTTAAAACAGATGTTTTCCATCTTAAATTTTATGGTGTACCCGATAATTTCAATGACCATTTATGTGTACTTCTATAATATCAACATTCAAGCTGTCATCACAGGTACCGCTTCTACTTCTGCAACTTCTGGAGGATTTGGACCCAACCAAGTAGCCACGGTCCTTGGTTTGGGAGCATTTATATTATTTAGCCGCTTCTTGATCCCATACAAGAATAAATTGGTGCATCTGGTGATGATGTTTTGGCTCATGACATTATCTCATCGTGCAATCATAACATTTTCTCGGGGTGGCGTTTTTGTTGCTGTTGCAATGATGGGCGTATTTGCCGTGATTTTATATTTTCTTTCAAATGTTCGTACAAAATTTAAACTGTCGTACCGGATTATTGCAGTAGCTGGAGGCGTTCTAGCCATTTGGTTGTTCTCGGTATTACAAACGGGCGGGCTCATAGCCAACAGATATGCAAACAAAGATGCTCTTGGTAGAGAAAAGTCTGACGTTACAACTGGAAGGGCCAAATTAATAGATGCCGATTTTCAAGCATTTACTGAGAGCCCATTATACGGAATTGGAGTAGGTAGAGCAAAATCTTATTACGAAGAAAATCTAGATACGACAATTCCTTCCCATAATGAGGTTTCCAGAATGCTTTCAGAACATGGGTCTTTCGGAATTATTGCGTTGCTCATTTTATTACTTGCACCGCTCATATCAAAAATGAATGGTAGAAAAAACATTTATTTTTTCCCCTTTATTATCTTTTGGATTTTAACCATCGCCCATTCTTCTATGCGTATCGCTGCACCCGCCTTTATTTATGGCCTATCTTTGTTGAATATAAACTATGGAAAAAAAGAAAATACTGTACATAGGAAACAAATTGGCACAGAAGGGTAGCAACGCCACCGCCATAGATCTCTTGGGTCCTCGTTTACAAAATGAGGGGTTTTCTGTAGTTGCTGTTTCAGATAAAAAGAATAAAATCATGCGTTTTATACACATGATGGCCGCTGTTATTACCCATGCTTCGGCTTCCAAAATAGTTCTTATCGATACCTATAGCACACTTAATTTTCAGTATGCGGTCTATGCTGCTCTTATTTGTAGAATGAAAAAAGTACCATACATACCAATACTGCATGGGGGGAATTTACCTAACAGATTGCAACAAAATAAGGCACAGTGTAAAAGACTCTTCGGAAATGCTAAAGTAAATGTAGCACCTTCACACTATTTAATGGAAGCGTTTTCTGCGGAAGGGTATACCAATCTGGTTCATATTCCAAATACATTAGAAATTTCACAATATCCTTTTTTACTTCGGAAGGAAATCAAACCCCGCTTGTTATGGGTGCGTTCTTTTGCTGAAATTTACAATCCGACATTGGCCATTTCAGTTTTAAAAATACTGCGAGATCAAGGTGTGGATGCTTCGCTCACAATGGTGGGTCCTACAAATGATGCAACCTTTGAAACCTGTAAACAAATGGCTGCTAAATATGATATCTCTGTAGAATTTACTGGAAAACTACCTAAAGACGAATGGATACGCCAATCTGAAGCTCACGATATTTTTATCAATACCACCAACTTTGATAATACACCGGTAAGTGTCATAGAAGCCATGGCTTTGGGGTTACCGGTAGTTTCGACCAATGTTGGCGGACTCCCGTACTTAATTGAATCTGGAAAGACTGGTGTTTTAGTTCCTCCGAATGATGCGAAAGCTTTTGCAGATGCTATAACAGATCTCTGCAAGCAGGAAGAAAAGGCAAGAAGCATCGCTAAAAACGCTAAGCAGTGGTATCAACGCAGAGTACTCAGCAAGTAAAACAGCAATGGATTTCGCTTTTATCCCAATAAATAACTACTTTTAACTCCCCAAACCAACCATCGCATGTCCCAGAAATCGAAATATACATTTTTGATATTTCTGAACGTAAAGTCTTGCTGCGCATCTTCGATATTGCTAGCGTGTTATCGCTGTTGTACGTAGTGGGAATGGTATTTAACTTCGATTATTTTAGATTGATGGTAGTAGGTGGGGTTTGGTCTATAGTTCTCGCATTGTACCTCACCGTATTCGCAACCATTTTTGAACTGTACAACTTACAGAAAGCAGCAAATTTGAAATTGTTGTTCAGAACATCATACTTACTTCTTCTGTAACCGTTTTATTCTACCTTCTTACACCTTTTTATACACCAGAGCTTCCTACCAACAGGATGCAGATTATTTACTTTTTCTTATCGATAAATATAGCGCTGTTCTTATGGAGATACGCATACATCGTTCTTATCTCTGCGCCAAGATTTTTTAAACGTGTATTGCTGATTACAGATTCGAAAACCGTGGTTCCCATTCTGGAAGCGCTGCAAAAATCTGATCCAACTATAAGATTGTGGGATTTATCGATTTCGACCAAAAGAAGGAGAACTTCGAATTACCTTACGAGCTACAGCGGTATTCTAGCGAAAATATAGCAGAAACGGTGGCAACCCATCATATTTCAGAAATTGTTGTTGCTACACCAGAAGCACAGGCCATGACCATCGCGCTTAACAATCAGTTGGTTTCGTTATTAGAAAAGGGGGTGCCTATCAGGGAGTATACACAGGTTTACGAAGAAATTACCCACCGAATCCCGGTGCAACACGTAGAGCGCGATTTTTACCGCTATTTTCCGTTCAGCAGGAGTAACCAGAATAAACTCTATTTATTTTTTCACCGCATCTTAGATTTACTTTTTCAGTTTTGGGCCTCGTTTTCGGCCTCATTATATCTCCCGTAATTCTTATAGGGAATCTATGTGCAAACAGAGGACCTATTTTTTATACCCAGATTCGCGTGGGTAAAAACGGAAAACCTTTTAAAATATACAAACTGCGTAGCATGGTAATCAATGCTGAAAGGAATGGTGCCCAGTTTGCAGCCAAGCAAGATACGCGTGTTACCAAATTTGGTCGCTTTTTAAGACGTTCTCGCTTGATGAAATCCCACAGTTTATAACGTTTATAATGGGCGATATGAGTGTGATTGGGCCACGTCCTGAACGCCCCGTTTTTGTAGCCGACTTATCTAAGAAAATTCCTTTTTATGAAATCCGTCACATCGTAAAACCCGGAGTAACCGGCTGGGCACAGGTAAACGCCAAGTACGGATGAGTGAAGAAGATGCGTTAGAAAAGTTGCAATACGACCTGTATTATATAAAGCGAAGAAGCTTGTTTTTAGACATCAGCATTGTAATTAAGACCTTGAGCACCATTATCTTTTTCCGAGGGCAATAATACAAATGTGACTTACTACTATTGAAACCGTTAATCTTTCAGCACGCGTAATAAATATACAAAACGTATGGCAAGAGCTACAAACAATGGGATAAAAGCATAAGCGAATTCTTGGACGCCCGTAAACCAATGCATTACCAGTAACACGAGTAGCAATACCAAAAATAGAACGTACCTACGCACCCAAACTTTAGGTCGCGATTTCCCTATAAAAAAAGCAATCAGCAAGTTAAAAGGGAATGCCCACAACAAATTGTAGTTATTGGCTGTGGCGCTATGGTCTGTGGCAAACCACAACAGACATAAAATGACTCCTATACAACCAGTGACCCCAAAAATAAGCACGTCGAGTGCTCTGCTGCGCACATGGCGTTTGGCATCTCGGTAGGTATAACCAATTATGGCTAGTGCCAAGAGGATAAATATAAAGAGCGGACTCGTTAAAAAGTCGCTAGTTGGAGGCTTCTTAGTTGCTTCGTAAATAGTTTCTGTATTGGCCACTAAGGGCTGTATACCGTTATTCTGCTTTAAGTCGGCAGTTGCTGTGGCCAGAAACACATAATCTGGTAAAAATTGATATTGCCAAGTAGTCGCTTTTTTATCGGTAACCGCACCAATGGCTACATCCATACCAACACTTCCCCAAGTGTTCCAGTGTACATTTTGTTGTATCAGCTCTCGAAACGTTTTGTCTTCCGAAGTGAAATCGGCAGTATAAATGATGTCGTCTCCCAACACATTCACAAGCACATCTCTTATCTTGGTCGCACAATTATCATAGAAGAAGTCGTATTTATAGTATTTATTCTCTGGCTTTAGGTTGTTGTTCAAGAAGGTAAAAAGTTCTTGTTTTTCAGAATATGAAAGATCGAGCTCCTGTTGTTTGATCCATCGATTCTGTGCGATGTAATGATCTATAAATGGTTGTGAATTAACACCTTCAAGTTTGTATAAAAGTTTTCCTTGGGCGAATTTGGTATAGAAATTTGGCGTATCAAAATCGTATACTCCATAGTTATAAACCGCGTCAAAACACGTGTAGGGTCTTCAATTCTGAATGCACTATGGCCAAATTTGTCATAAAGATTATCTCCCGGACCCATAGTGAGAATGCTCACTTTTGCTGCTTCGGAAAGGGGAACATATTGTGCCTGTAGCATCATTGTGCTTAGCGCAAATAGAAAGAAGAAAAGGTTACGGAACAAAGCTTACGGTTTTGTGGGTGCAAAATACAAATTCTTCTTGCACGTCATTCAAATTTTAGGGTATTTACCTAAAAATACTCCAGTCTAATTTTAATGAAAATACGTTAGAGTAGAGTGCAGCACTTTGATCACCTATATCGGTAAGGGCGTAATCTACCTGAATCCCTTTGTATTTGAAACCTACACCAATATTGGGCTGGAAGCCTACAGAATCACTACCGTCCAATTGTTGTATGTTTTGGAAATTTCCAACACCGGCCCGAACAAATACCATGTCTATATACCCAAATTGCAACCCTAGTGCTGGGTCGATACTTGCAAACGAGGTTGAAATAATATCGTTGGTCTGCGCAAAAGCGAAAGTTAAGGTCTGCTTCAGCTAAGAGCACATAATCGTAATGAAATATAAATTTTTTGGAAGCACCTATCTGTAACTTCGGAATGGTAATTTCAGTAGTTTCAGGTAACTCTTGGTTTTGCCCCTCTACCGCATTTTGGATGGTTGCAAATTGTTCTTCGTCTATCGCCCATGCATTAAACGTAGTCGTAATGTCGCGTGCCATCACTCCAAAATTCCAATTTCCGGTAGTGAATTGCACCCCTGCATCGAGACCAAAACCCCAAGAAGAAGCAAAATCACCTATAATCCGTCGAATGACTTTTGCGTTTACCCCAACATTCAATCCGTCTAAGGGGAGTTCACGTGCGTACGAAAACGTTTACCCGTAATCTGCTGTAGAGAACAGGCTGATACGGTTTGTAGTCTATATTTCCTTGTTCATCAAATAAGCTGTGTCGTATTCAGGATGTCATCAACCCCAAAACGAATAATAGAAAGTGCCACCGCACTTGTTTGTCTAACGGCATGGCAAATCCTGCGTAATCGTAATTGGCAATGTTGGCAAAGTAAGAAGCGTGCATCAGCGACAATTGATTGTCTTCTAGGCCCACCAAGCCCGCCGGATTCCAATATCCACTGTTCACATCATTCGTAGAGGCAACCACGGCATTAGACATACCGAAAGCAGCAGCATCTACGCCAATGTTCATAAATTCGTTTGAATATTTACGAACGGTCTGCGCATTTACCGATAAAGCCAATAGGAATAAGGCGAGGATCAGGTACTTTTCAAGTGATAAAATTTCAGCAAATATCTCATTATTTTACAGAATACTAAACTATTATTTTGACCAGATATTGTGCCATATTAGGCTTAGACGGAAATACTTTCTTATTTTTACACGTAACCCCAATTTTATTATGCTGAAACAAATTCCTAACTAATTACCTCACTAAACCTATTATGTGGCTGTGTGGCCATTTTTTTTGCTATTTCTGGCGATTTGGTAACGGCGTCGTATTTTGTTTTTACAGGAATCTTTTTCGACTTTTTTGATGGCTTGGCCGCCCGCTTACTGAATGCACAGAGCGAAGTAGGACTACAATTAGACTCTTTGGCAGATATGGTAACCAGCGGCGTAGCTCCTGCCATGGTTATGGTACAACTTTTTTCTGAAAGTTTAAATGGGGCACCATTGGTCATGACCGATTTATTCGTTACCGAAGGGTTGGAATGTTGGCTGGCATCAATTTATACCGTTTATCGGATTGCTAATTGCGGTAGGGGCAGCGTATCGTTTGGCAAAATTTAATGTAGATACCCGGCAAACTACTAGTTTTATAGGCTTGCCAACGCCTGCAACGGCATTACTCGTGCTCAGTTTACCACTTATTTTGGCATTTCAATGGTCTGCGTTGGCCGAACAATTTATTTTGAATCCGTATACCCTTACAGGAATAACGCTCTTGGGATGTGTCTTGATGAATGCTGAACTACCACTTTTTGCGCTGAAGTTTAAAACTTGGGATTTAAAAACGAATGCTATTCGTATGTATTTTTGGCAATTTGTATGCTAGCAATTGTTTTGCTGAAGTTTATCGCCATACCGTTATTCTAGGAATCTACATCCTTCTTTCTCTTTTCTGGAAGCCTAAAGCAGTGGTATCAACGCAGAGTACTGGGGATAGTGGGATCCTTAAAATTCTAAAAATTTAATTTCTTTTTACGAAGCTCAAAGTTTTGCCCCAAATATACTTTTCGCACCATTTCGTCATTGGCCAGTTCTTCTGGTTCGCCATGTTTTAAGATACTTCCTTCAAACATAAGGTATGTGCGGTCTGTAATGGCCAAGGTTTCCTGAACATTATGGTCTGTAATGAGAATCCCGATATTCTTGTTTTTAGTTGCGCCACAATACGCTGAATGTCTTCAACCGCGACAGGGTCTACTCCTGCAAAGGGCTCGTCTAGTAGTATAAAATGTGGGTCTGTAGCCAAAGCGCGTGCAATTTCGGTACGTCGTCTTTCGCCACCGCTTAAAAGATCACCACGACTTTTACGGATATGCCCCAAACCAAATTCTTCGATGAGCGACTCCATTTTTAATTCCTGCTCTTTTTTGGAGAGCTTGGTAAGTTGTAGTACACTTAAAATGTTGTCTTCAATACTTAATTTTCGGAACACCGAAGCCTCTTGTGCCAAATACCCGATACCGTTTTGCGCTCGCTTGTACATGGGGTATTTGGTGATTTCGGTACCTTCCAGAAAGATTTTTCCGCCGTTGGGCTTAATCAAGCCCACAATCATGTAGAAAGAGGTTGTTTTCCCAGCTCCGTTAGGACCTAGGAGTCCGACAATTTCTCCTTGGTTTACTTCAACCGTGATGCCTTTTACGACATTACGCCCCTTATACGATTTTACAAGATTTTCGGCTTTTAATTTCATGATATTTTCCTGTGTGACAGCGTGACGTTCGCTTCCGCATTGCAAAATTTTAATTGTTGCGCCACTGTTTGTTCTAGAACGTTAAAAGTACAGCTAAATTTTTCGAAGTAAAAATTACGAAACAGTTGCTTCTAAGGCTTCCCAATATTCGAACGCACGGCGTAAGTGTGGAATCACAATCGTGCCACCTATTAACAAAGAAATACTCAGGGCTTCTACCACTTCTTCTTTTGAAATATTGAGCTTGTAGCAAGCCTCTAAATGGTATTTTACACAGTCATCACAGCGCAAGACCAAACTGTTTCCCAATCCTAATAGTTCTTTTGTTTTCTTCGGAAGGGCGCCTTCAGCAAAGGCATTGGTATCGAGATTAAAGATGCGCTTTACAATTTTGTTATTGTCGGCCATCATCTTTTCGTTCATTTTTGAACGGTAGGCATTAAATTCTTCAACTTGGTTTGCCATGGGCTTTTAATTTTCTTTTTTGGTTGCGCACCACCACTTTTGCGATAATGATGCTGATTTCATATAAAATAACTACCGGAACGGCTACAATCACTTGGCTGGCAATGTCTGGCGGAGTGATAATAGCAGAAATTATCAGTACGATCACCAGTGCAAATTTTCGGTATTTTTTCAAAAATTGGGGAGTGACCACGCCAATTTTGGTCAGAAAATAAATGATGATGGGTAGTTCAAAAATAAGCCCGGCAGACAGTGCACACGCACGAACAAGGCCAATATAGCTACTCAAATCGAAGTCGTTGAACACCTGTTCACGTACTTGGTAGCTGCCCAAGAAATTCATAGAAAGCGGTGTAATTACATAGTATCCAAACAGAACTCCGATAAAAATAGGAGGGAAGCCACAATGATGAATCCGCGTGAGCTTTTACGTTCATTCGTTCTCAAACCTGGGCTTATAAAGCGCCAGAACTCATAGAGCACATACGGAAACGCCACAATAAATCCGGCAGTGATGGAAGTCCAAATATGGGCAGAAAACTGTCCGGCCATGGTTCTACTCTGCACCCTAAATGGAAGTTCAGTAAAGCAGAAACTCTCTTCAAAGCCTATAAAACGTGCGGCTTTGCACAAAATTTGATAGGTCGGGAAATCGGCCCGTTTTGGCGCAAAGATGATTCCTTCAAAAATGAGTTCTTTAAACAGGAATGCTGCAGTACCCGCAAGCACAACCGCAATGGTTGAACGTATGAGATGCCAACGCAATTCTTCGAGATGGTCTAAAAATGACATCTCTTTGCCCGGATCTGTATTTTTTGTTCTGGCCATTAAATAATGCCTTCTTTGGTCAAGTTGTGGATATGAACAACACCGCAATACCGACCGTTTTCTTCAGCGAGAATTTGCGTGATACCGTGTTTGTCCATTAATTCCATTGCTTCAACTGCCATAGCGTCGTTGTTAATTCGCTTTGGGTTGGCAGTCATGATGTCTTTTGCGGTTAAACCCGTGATACTTTCTTCTTTGGTAAGCATTCTACGTAAATCTCCATCGGTGATAATACCAACAATTTTATGGTTTTCAACCACGGCAGTCACACCCAATAATTTTTCAGAAATCTCAACAATCACATTTTTAACATCGGTATCGGGATGTACCTCTGGGCGTTCGTTCAATGAAGTAAGATCACTAACACGTAAATATAATTTTTTACCCAAAGAACCTCCTGGGTGGAAACGTGCAAAATCTTTACTTGAGAATCCGCGAAGATCTAACAGCGCCATAGCGAGTGCGTCGCCAATTACTAACTGGGCTGTGGTACTGGTTGTTGGTGCAAGATTGTTGGGGCAAGCTTCTTTTTCAACATACGCATGCAACACGTAATTTGCTTGTACTCCTAAAAATGATTCACGATTGGAAGTAATGGCTAATAAGGTGTTTCCGCGGCCTTTAATAAGTGGCACAAGTACTTTTATTTCTGGGGTGTTTCCGCTTTTAGAGATACAAATCACCACATCGTCTTTTAAAATAGTCCCCAAATCACCGTGAATGGCATCTGCTGCATGCATAAAAATGGCAGGGTGCCGGTAGAGTTTAAGGTGGCCACAATTTTGGTTGCGATGTTCGCACTTTTTCCGATGCCGGTAATCACTACGCGACCTTTCGAATGGTAGATAGCTTCTACCGCTTGCGCGAATTCTTCATTTACTAGTTGTGCCAAATGCATGATTGCCTTGCTTTCGGTTTCAATTGTTTGCTTGGCAACCGCTATAATTTGTGAGGTTCTATTCAAAATTTGCTCATTAATAAGTTTGCAACTGTTTCAGAAATTAGTATATTTAAATTGGCAATAGGGTGAAAGCCCAACGGCCACAATATACAGGTAATAGATACAGTTTTACCATAATGGTTGCAAAATTACAATTGTTCCCCTGTTTACGCAATTATAATTCAAACCAAAAACAAAGAACACCTTAATTATAAAAAAGCAGCGTGGCTGAATTTGATTTATACGCAGCACTAAAGCAGTACTTTGGCTTCTCAAAATTCAAAGGACTTCAAGAAGAAGTTGTAAAAAGTGTTTTGGCACAAGACGATACCTTCGTTATCATGCCCACTGGCGGCGGCAAGTCGTTATGCTACCAACTGCCTGCTTTAATGCAAGAAGGAACTGCCATTGTGGTATCTCCCCTTATTGCTCTCATGAAAAACCAAGTGGATGCCCTGCGTGCGCTTTCTTCGGAAGAGGGCATTGCCCATGTTTTAAACTCTTCGCTTAATAAAACCGATGTAAAACGGGTGATGGGTGATATTGAAGATGGCGTTACGAAATTATTATATGTTGCCCCCGAATCGTTGACCAAAGAAGAGTATGTATCATTTTTGCAGAAACAAACCATTTCTTTTGTAGCCATAGATGAAGCCCATTGCATCAGCGAATGGGGCCACGATTTTCGACCTGAATATCGAAATCTTCGGAAAATCATTCAGCGTATAGGAGATAATATCCCGATTATCGGACTTACCGCTACGGCTACGCCAAAAGTTCAGGAAGATATTCTTAAAAATCTAGGTATTCAAGATGCCAATACGTTTAAAGCCTCGTTTAACCGTCCCAACCTTTTTTACGAAATCAGGCCGAAAACCAAAAACGTAGATGCAGACATTACTCGATTTGTAAAACAATACGAGGGTAAGAGCGGTATCATTTATTGCTTGAGCAGAAAGCGTGTGGAAGAACTTGCGCAAACCCTTCAGGTAAATGGTATTAAGGCAATACCGTATCACGCAGGGCTCGATGCTAAAACACGTGTAAAGCATCAGGATATGTTCTTGATGGAAGACGCCGATGTGGTGGTGGCAACCATCGCCTTCGGTATGGGAATCGATAAACCCGATGTGCGGTTTGTGGTACACAATGACATTCCGAAGAGCATAGAGAGTTATTACCAAGAAACTGGACGTGCAGGACGTGATGGTGGCGAAGGATACTGTTTGGCATTTTATAGCTACAAAGACATCGAAAAGTTAGAAAAGTTCATGAGCGGGAAACCTGTGGCCGAACAAGAAATTGGCCATGCCTTGCTGCAAGAAGTGGTTGCTTTTGCTGAAACTTCTATTTCTAGACGAAAGTTTATATTGCACTACTTCGGAGAAGAATTTGACAATGAAACGGGAGAAGGTGGTGAGATGGACGATAATATGCGCAATCCCAAAACACAGCGCGAAGCTAAAGATGATGTTGTAAAGTTGTTGAAGGTAGTAAGTGAAACCAACCAGCAATACAAGAGCAAAGAAGTGGTAAATGTGCTCATCGGAAAGGTGAATGCCATGATAAAATCACACCGTACCGACCAACAAGAATTCTTCGGAATTGGTGCCCACCAAGAGCCAGAATACTGGATGGCATTGTTACGCCAAGTTTTAGTGGCAGGAATGCTTTCAAAAGATATTGAAACCTACGGGGTAATTAAAATAACCCAAAAGGGGAAAGATTTCTTACAGAAGCCAGAAAGCTTTATGATGACTGAAGACCATTCGTATAAAGAAGCGAATGATGATGCGATCATCACAAACCAAAAGGGAGGAGGAGCGGTAGCAGATGAAAAACTCTATCAGTTGCTGAAATCTGAACGAAAAAGAGTAGCCGACAAGCTGAATTTACCGCCTTATGTTATTTTTCAGGATCCTTCGCTTGAAGATATGGCGCTGAAATATCCAATTACCTTAGAAGAACTGGCCAATGTACACGGGGTAGGTGAAGGAAAGGCAAAAAAATACGGAAGCTCTTTTATTTCACTCATCAGCAACTATGTGGAAGAAAATGATATTTCTCGCCCAGACGATTTTGTAGTAAAGTCTACGGGTAGCAACAGCGGACTCAAACTCTATATTATTCAAAACGTAGATAGAAAACTGGCCTTAGACGATATTGCTTCGGCAAAAGGAATCGAGATGGATGCGCTTATCGACGAAATGGAAGCGATAGTATATAGCGGTACTAAGTTGAATATTAGCTATTGGGTAGATGAAACCTTAGATGAAGACCAACAAGAAGAGTTACATGAATATTTCTTAGAAGCTGAAACTGACAATATTGAAGAAGCCATGAATGAATTTGATGGCGACTATGATGTGGAAGAACTACGCCTCTACCGAATTAAATTCTTGAGCGAAGTAGGAAACTAACATCTCAGCTAACTAAATTAACTAAAGTTCAGGTATTTTTATTTTTACTACCAACTACCAACTACCAACTACCAACTTTTAACCTCGCGCTGAAGTTTTTTTGTTGAAATATTCTGTACAAAGCAACACAGTAAGCAACATTCCCAAATTGTAAATAGTATCTTCTATTGGGATGGTGAGTAATCGTATACCTAAATTTTCGGTGTTGTTATACCAAACTACAGGTTCTTCAATCCCGGTTCCAGTTAGAATTCCATTCACGATAAAGAAGGGAATCAAGATGATAAGATAGGTTGCAAAAAATGATTGTAACAATGGCCTAAAGTAGTTGTAGGCTAGTCCCAGGGGAATCAATACATAGAGGAAATTTATTAACGGATACCATTTATTGTAGTTATACCACAGTGTAATTATAAGAACCGATACCAGTACTATATACACTATATTCACGACTTTTTTAGAAAATTGAAACTTCGGGTTTAGCTCAAGAAGTGCATAATGAGTGAAGATACAGGCATAGGGAATACAAAAAAAGAACAACCATTCTTCAATGGGTAAGTTCAGCAATTTATAGCCTGTAATATAATCGTCGTTAAATCCCCAAAAACCATTATTGGTAAATAGTACGTCCCAAGGGATAAAGATGGCCATCATGACCAATATGCCAATAAAAAAGCCTTTCCATCTTTTGTAAAATTGAAGTCGCGGGTGAAAACTGAACAGAAAAGGAATGATAAAAGACCCCAGGTTTAACCAAAGATAGAGGTACTCCATAGGTTATTTTTTGAAATATTTCAATGGCGGAAATAGCATGCCGTAGCATTCACCTTTATCTTTTCCTAAGTGTTTGTGGTGAATTTTATGCGCTCTTCTAATTCCTTTGGCGTACCAATTATTGGCGTTCCGGAATAATTTGAAACGTTGGTGTATAAAAATATCATGCACCATGAAATACGTCACTCCGTAGGCAAAGATTCCGAGCCCGATGGGCAAACCAGCCCAAAACCCATAATATTGCCAACCTATAAAACAACCAATGCTTACCGCAGCATAAAAAATAAAGAAGAAATCGTTTCGTTCCCACCAGCTGTCGTGATCTTTTTTATGGTGATCTTTATGTAAACTCCATAAAAACCCATGCATCACATATTTATGTGTAAACCACGCCATAAATTCCATGATACAAAAGGTGGTTAAAAAAATCAGTATCCAAAGAAGAATCGCCATAACTTAACGTACAAGTTTTAATTGGTATTTCACGTAGCTTCGCGTTAGGAGACCGAATTTCTGATAGTTCGGTACACGGATGCGTGAATTTTTGATCTCGAGTGCTGGAGTGTTTGCCAGTTTTTTCAATAACTTTCTGTAATATCGATAAGCCATAAATACACCAAATTTTGCTTCAGTGGGCAATTGCAAGATACCTTCATACCCTATTTTAAAATCTCCCTGAATGTCATCTATAATACGCTGTTTAGAGGCTTCATCTAATTCATTTAAGTTCGTATTAGGAAAGTACGTGCGGCTTAAGCCCTCATAATCTTCTTTGAGGTCACGTAAAAAGTTTACTTTCTGGAATGCAGACCCCAAATGCATAGCCGATTTTTTAAAAGATTGTATTTTTCATCATTTCCCTTTACAAATACTTTGAGGCACATCAACCCAACAACATCTGCAGACCCATAAATATAATCTTTGTATTCTTCTTCGGTTAGGTATTCAGACTTACTTAAATCTAGGCGCATGCTTTTCATGAACGAATTAACAAGGGATCGTTCTATTCCGTATTGGTGAAACGTATGCTGAAATGAATTTAAAATAGGGTTTAAACTTATTTTTTCTGCCAGCGCACGGTCTAAGTCTTCTTCAAAACGGTTAAAAAGTGAAGCTTTATCATAATCGTGGAAGGTATCTACAATTTCGTCTGCAAAACGTACAAACCCATAAATGTTGTAGATATCTTGTCTAATACTGGGGGCCAACATTTTTGTAGCCAACGAAAAAGAGGTGCTGTAGGCATTGGTAACTTCCTTGCTACAACGTTGTGATACTATGTCAAAAAGTTCTTTCAATTTAAATGTTTTTCAATTAAACTGGCCACCAATTTTCCTGATATCAACGAGGGTGGTACGCCAGGTCCCGGGACAGATAACTGACCGGTAAAATATAAATTTTTAACCTTTTTACTTTTCAACTTAGGTCGCAAGAATGCGGTCTGTAACAAGGTGTTCGCCAAACCGTATGCATTCCCTTTATATGAGTTGTAATCTGCTACAAAATCATTGATGCAAAACGATTCATTAAATATAACGAAATTTCTCACTTTTTGGTTGGTGAGATACTCAAAGCGTGTCATAATTTTATCGAAATATTGCTCCCGAATGGCTTCTGTATCTTCTATACCGGGTGCCAAAGGAATTAAAAAGATACCAGCTTCTTTCCCGTCAGGTGCACAATGCTTGTCGGTTTTAGAGGGGAAGCTTGCATAAAACAACGGATTTTCAGGCCATGATGGCTCATCATAAATCGTATAGGCATGAGCTTCAAAATCGACATCAAAGAATAAGGTATGGTGCTCTACGTTCTCTATTTTTTTATCGAAGCCTACATAAAAGAGTAATGCAGAAGGGGCAAATGTTCTGTTTTCCCAATAATTTTCAGAATATTGTCTGTATTTCGTTGGAAGTAAGGTTTCGGTATGATGATAATCTGCACCACTTAAGATGATGTCTGCGGAAATATGCTGCCCATTGCTAACTAAGGAGGTTGCATGCCCCTGCTCGACATTGATTTTTTCTACATTTTGATCGGTTTGAATCGTTACTCCCAAACTCAAAGCCAATTGTTTCATGCCTTCAATTACAGAATACATTCCGTCTTTTGGATGAAAAGTACCTAGACCGAAATCTGCATAATTCATAAAACTATAGAAAGCCGGTGTATTTGAAGGTTTTGCACCCAAAAACAATACAGGAAATTCGAGGATGGATACCAAGCGCGGATTCTCAAACTTTTTTCTAACCTGTTTGCTGATGGTGCTGAAAAACTGCCCAATTTTTTTCATGGTAACAGGTGTCACCAATTCTAATGGAGAAACTCCTGGACGGTATACCAAATCTTTAATGGCAATTTCGTAGTTGTTTTGAGCTTCGGCAATAAATTTTTTAAGTTGAATAGAACTTCCAGGTTCTTCTGCTTCAAAGGCAGCACATATTTTTTCAAGCGTATCTTCTATGGTAATAAAATCATTTTCGCCAAAATAAACCGAATATGCTGGCCCAAGTTTTATCAATTCATAATAATCTGATGGTTTTTTACCGAAATCTCCAAAAAATCGTTCAAATACATCTGGCATCCAGTACCAGGTTGGTCCGATATCGAAGACAAAACCGTCTTTTTTTAACTGTCTTGCCCGCCCGCCAACAGTGCTGTTTTTCTCGTATATGGTCACCTCATGACCTCCTTGGGCGAGATATGACGCGGCTGCCAATGAGGAAAAGCCAGAACCTATGATTGCAATTTTTTGTCCCATTATTGTTTAACAAATTTATATATTTTTTGAACAAAAAAGTCGCACTGCTTCAAATTTGGCTAATTTTTAAGAGTTTCAAGTGCGGTCTCCAAATCTGGTATGGTATGAAGTAATGATACGTTAGAAGGAATTTCGGTACGATTGGCATCCTTTATTTTACTTCCGCAGAGCCAAAGATCGTATGTCTTATTTTTTCCAAACTCAGCATTAAATTTTTTGCAAAATTGCCCAACGGTACCATCTGAGGGCACTACTGTGAGGTAGGTGAGAAATGTGATATTATGATGATGGTTTACAATTTCTTTTAAACCTGTAATTGAAATATTTGTTCCTAAGTAAATGGTGTTTATTCCCTTGCTAATGCATAGGTAATTTGCATACATAAGGCCGATATCATGAATTTCCTTATGCGGTAGGAAAAGAGCAAAAGAGGGCGGTTTTTGTAATGCGCGCTCGGTGTATAATTTTTCAATGTTCACGATAATCTTTTGCTTCACCATTTCAGAAACAAAACGCTCGTGACAAGGGTCTATAGTACCAACTTGCCATAAAAACCCAATATCGGTGAGTAGCGGTATAAAAATACTTGTAAAGATTTCTGGGAAATCTTTTGTTTTTAATAAAGCGTGGTAGGTATTGGCAAACAGTTGTTGATCAAACTGAAACATGGCACCTTTTAGCTGATGGATGGCATGTTGTTCTTCATGCACTACTGCCATTTCGGTGATTAAGCCACATAGTTCTTTTTTTGAAAGTTTTGCAATTTTTGAAATCTTATATCCATGCTCGTACAAGAAGGAAATATTCAGTAAATGTTTTAAATTTTCGAGTGAATAGGTGCGAATGTTCGTGTCTGTTCTAGACGGCTCTAACACCCCATACCGCTTTTCCCAAATACGTATAGTATGCGCCTTGATACCGCTGAGGTTCTCGAGATCTTTAATACTGAATTTGGTTTTCACAAGCATTCTAAACTGGGCTATTGCTCCCCAAAGATACCATTTAAGTAATTAGAATGCACAAAAATAAGAGGGCGGTAATTATAAGGCTGTCATATCAAACTAAAAAACCACCTCTTATGAGATGGTTTATGGTACCCGGGATGGGACTTGAACCCACACGCAACTAGTGCACACGGCCCTCAACCGTGCCTGTCTACCAATTTCAGCACCCGGGTAGTTGATCTTTACAAAAAGTTCAAAAACAAAAAAGTACCGCTATGGGCAGTACTTCTTGTGACTTGGCTGGGGCTCCCTTCGACTGTGCTCCTGCGTCACACGCTCAGGATAAACTTCTCGCCCAACAGCGTTATTACAATTTTTGTGACTTGGCTGGGGCTCCCTTCGGCTATGCTCCTGCGTCGCCTGCTCAGGATAAACTTCTCGCCCAAAACCAATATATCAATAAATTTGTGACTTGGCTGGGGCTCGAACCCAGGACCACCTCCTTAAAAGGGAGGTGCTCTACCAACTGAGCTACCAAGTCATAATTTCAATTCGAAAAGGTGTTTTTATTTCCCTTAAGCGGGTGCAAATATACTATCATTAAATTAATAATTCAAAGCTATTGTCAAGAAAATTTTTCTTTTTTATTTAAACCGCCCCACCTTTTCAAATTGGTTATTTTTGTGAATATGAAAATCATTCTCATCGGGTATATGGGCAGTGGGAAATCTGCCGTAGGTCGCCGCCTTGCTAAAGTGCTCTCTACTACATTCATAGATCTGGACACCGTAATTTCTGACACTGTCGGGATGGAAATACCACAGATTTTTAATACCAAGGGTGAAATTTTCTTTCGAAAAAAAGAACAGGAAATCTTACAGCAGCTTCTAGAGGATGATCATTCCTTCGTATTGGCTACAGGAGGTGGAACTCCTTGTTATGGTGCTGTGATGGAAGCGCTCAATAAAACAGAAGACGTAGTAAGTGTGTTTTTAAAAGTTGGTGTTGAAACTTTAACAAATCGCCTCTTTCCCGAAAAGCAGCACAGGCCTCTTATTTCGCATTTAGAAAATAAAAAGGACCTGAATGAGTTTATTCGAAAACACTTATTTGAACGAAATTTTTACTACTTACAGGCAAAATTAAAAGTGAATGCAAATTCGCAAGTAGACGAGGTGGTTTCTGAAATAGTACTAGAACTATTCTAAAATAGCCCGATCATTACCCCTCTCAAAAATAACCGAAACATTTTCACTGATAGATGTCGACAATGAAATTCCTTTAAAGTCTGCTTTTACAGGGTATTTTTTATGATTTCGGTCTACCAACACAGCCGTTTTAAATTGTTTTAGCGGTACATTCAAAAAATGTTTCACGGCATATATTAAGGTAGTGCCAGAGTGTAACACATCGTCTACCAATATCAAACTTCCATTGGTGTAGTTTTCAGCAGATAAACTGGTAGTTATAGGGGCCAGCGGATCTTTTTTGTTGATTTTCACCTTGCAGAGTTTTACCTTTAGCGGAGAAATTTTCTCGACCACACGTTTCAATTTTTCGGCCAAAACATATCCGTTGCTCTGAATTCCCGCAATGATTACTTCATCTTCCGAAACATTTGCTTCATAGATCTGGTAGGCCATACGTTTTATCTTATGGGCTATTTCGGTTTTATTCAATATCATCGTTTCCATATCTGCCATTGGGAAGTTTTTTTCAAAGATACACAGTTAAGATTATTCCTCTTCACCCAAAGAAGTATAGTCTTCAATATCTCTACGGTCTTTTTTGGTAGGTCGGCCCACACCCTTTTTTCGGTAATACGTTTTTGAATATTTTAATAATTCTGTTTGCTCAAACGCTTCTTTTGGCGTTACATCTCTTCGGTACAAGTCTACAAGCTTGGCTCCAACCCGGCTCTGCGGCAAATCGAGTACTTCAATTTGATAGGTGATTTGGTTTTTTCTGAAACTTATTTTATCACCCGGAAACACGTCTCTAGAAGCCTTTACGGTACTTCCGCCAATTTTTACAGCGCCTTTCTTACACAGCTGTGTTCCTATATTTCTAGTCTTTACATACCGAATGCACCATAAATATTTGTCTACCCTCATACAAAAGCCCTTAATTCTGCGTTAACTAAGCATACAAAAATAACGGAAAATTGTATCTTGCGCACCTGAAAAATTGATGATGAAAAAAAATATATATTACATTCCATTACTTGCCATACTTCTTACGCTTGTAGCCTGCGGAAATGATGACGATCCTACCGATCCTAATTTTATTCCAGCAAGGGATAGGGGTGAAGAAGCTCCTTTAAGCACAGCTATAGTCGAAGAATATTTAAGAACGCACTTTTATAATTATGAAGAATTTGCGAATCCGCCGGCCGACTTTGACTTTCAGATTAAATTTGATACCATAGCTGGAGATAATGCTGATAAGATTCCATTATTGACCCAGGTTTCATCTAAAATCGTTGAAGATAGGGTGACCGACGGTGTGAGCTATAAGTTGTATTACCTAGATGCACTGGAAGGAGCAGGTGAAAAACCTACATTTGGAGATCTTGCTACCATTACCTATGAGGGTACTTATATAAATGAAGAAACGGCAGCGCAGCCTTATAGTAAGGTTTTTGATGCGTCTTCTTCACCGGTAAAGTTTGATATGACTCTTATCGTAAACGGACTTCAAGATGCGTTGATTGAGTTTGAAACAGCTTCAACTTTTACTACCAATCCTGACGGAACAGTTTCTTTTGAAGATTTTGGTGTAGGAGCAGTGTTTATGCAGTCGGGTCTCGGCTATTATGTAAATCCGCCGCCAACCTCGAGCATACCTTTATATTCTCAGCTAATTTTTACCTTCCAAATGTACGCGAAGGAAACAGGCGACCAAGACAACGACGGCTTGCCAACTTTTATGGAAGACCCCAACGGTAACGGTTTAGAAGAAGATGACGATACAGATGGTGACCAACGACCCAATTTTGACGATGCAGACGACGATGGTGACGGCCGCCCTACCCGCGATGAAATTATTATTGATAGCGAAGGAAATATTACCTTACCAGACGAAGATGGTGATGGGATTCCAGATCACTTAGACGAAGACAGCTAATGGTTATCGTAGCTATAAAACATTAAAAAAGCCTTGAAATACAAAACTTCAAGGCTTTTTTATGTGATTTAGGAAAGGCTTCTTATTTTCTGGCAATGGCTTTTTTAGCCGCTTTCACAATAGCTTCAGCGTTTAGGCCGTATTTGTCCATTAGCTCGTCAGGAGTTCCAGATTCACCAAAAGTATCATCTGTCGCTACAAATTCTTGCGGTGTTGGGTGTTGTAACGCTAATACACGAGCTACACTTTCGCCCAGACCCCCCAAGTAATTATGCTCTTCAGCAGTAACCACGCAACCTGTTTTTTTAGCAGCGGCAATAATGCTCGCATCATCCAACGGTTTAATGGTGTGTATGTTTAGTACTTCTGCGGAAATTCCCTCACCTTGCAACTGCTCGGCTGCTTGAAGGGCTTCCCAGACAAGGTGGCCCGTAGCAATAAGCGTAACATCGTTTCCTTCTTGCAGATGAACAGCTTTTCCAATCTCGAAAGTGCCGTCTTCTTGGGTGAAATTAGCCACTTTTGGTCTTCCGAAGCGCAAGTAAACAGGTCCGTCGTGCTCAGCAATAGCCAAGGTGGCTGCCTTAGTTTGATTGTAATCGCAAGTGTTGATCACGGTCATCCCAGGAAGCATTTTCATAAGGCCAATATCTTCCAAAATTTGATGCGTGGCACCGTCTTCGCCAAGGGTAACCCCAGCATGCGACGCACATATTTTTACATTCTTACCGCTATATGCAATACTCTGGCGAATTTGGTCATACACACGTCCTGTAGAGAAATTAGCGAAGGTACCCGTAAACGGAATTTTACCGCCTATGGTCATACCTGCTGCCATCCCCATCATATTTGCTTCTGCAATCCCTACCTGAAAAAACCGCTCTGGGTGATTCTCCTTAAACGCGTCCATTTTTAACGAACCGGTTAAGTCGGCACAAAGTGCTACAACATTTTCATTCGATTTTCCGAGGGCTGTGAGCCCTGCACCAAATCCTGATCGCGTGTCTTTTTTACCTGTGTCTGTGTATTTTTTCATCCTATTGCCCGCGCGAGCGGTAGTCTTTTAATTAATCTTCTTTTAATAATCACCCAACGTCTCTGGGTTTTGTGCTAAGGCTGATTCCAGTTGTTCGTCGTTAGGAGCCTTTCCGTGCCATGCGTGGGTATGCATCATAAAGTCTACGCCGTTGCCCATAACGGTATGTAATAGTACGCAAACGGGTGTTTTGTTGCCCGTACGTGATTTTGCTTCTTTCAGACCTTCTAGTACAGCAGCCATGTCGTTTCCGTTTTCAATAGAAAGTACATCCCAACCGAATGCTGAAAATTTTCCGGCTAGATTTCCCATCGGTAGCACATTTTCTGTAGATCCATCAATTTGTTGCCCGTTCAAGTCTATCGTAACTATCAGATTGTCAATTTGGTTTGCTGCCGCATACATGATGGCCTCCCAATTTTGGCCTTCCTGCAGTTCGCCATCACCGCAAAGTGTATAAATTAGGTGATTGTCGTTGTTCAGTTTTTTTGTTTCGGCTGCGCCAATAGCTACGGAAATTCCCTGTCCTAGAGATCCAGAGGCAACACGAATACCCGGCAAGCCTTCATGCGTGGTCGGGTGGCCTTGCAGGCGCGAGTTGATATGGCGAAATGTGTTCAATTCATCTACCGGAAAATAACCCGATCGCGCCAGAACGCTGTAAAATACAGGCGAGATATGCCCGTTAGACAGAAAGAATAAATCTTCACCAATCCCATCCATAGAAAAACCGTCTTTCCGAGCCATCATTTCTTGATAGAGTGCAACAAAAAATTCTGCACACCCTAAAGATCCGCCAGGATGTCCAGAATTCACCCGGTGTACTTGTCGTAAGATGTCTCTACGCACTTGAACGACAAGTGCTTCCAGTTTTTTTATATCTGCCATGGTATTGTTTAATTAGATTGCTTCAAAAATACTTTAATCCATTTCCACCGCAAAGGCGAAAATAACGCAGTTATTAACGATTTCAGGCTTTTGTTAACATGGAAGATACATACGGGGGTAAAATCAAATGTAAAATAGCATTAGTGCATCAACTTTCCGAAGAGAAGAATAGTGTCTGAATAACTTAGCATTTTCAGCAGCTTGAAAATTTCAGAAAAAAATTGTTTCCTCTTCATTCGCTAGTTGAAACGCAAACCAATAGCTGGTTTTTATGTCGCAAGTAGCAAATAGAAACGGTATCTTTGTGCCCGAAAGAAAATTACCTTCATGCAGTTTACTTTAGAAGCAACAGATACGGAAAGCCAAGCTAGGGCGGGAACGATGAAATTAGACCACGGTATTGTTGAAACCCCCATCTTTATGCCGGTGGGAACCGTGGCTACCGTAAAAGGAGTGCACCAGCGCGAATTGAAAGAGGAAATAGACCCACCCATCATCTTGGGGAATACCTACCATTTATATTTACGTCCACAAACCGACATTATTGAAAAGGCTGGCGGACTCCATAAATTCATGAATTGGGACCGCAATATTCTTACCGATAGCGGCGGTTACCAAGTTTATTCACTTTCAGATCGGCGAAAAATTAAAGAAGAAGGCGTAAAGTTTAAGTCGCATATAGACGGCAGCTACCACACCTTCACACCCGAAAATGTGATGGAAATACAGCGCAAGATTGGAGCAGATATCATTATGGCCTTCGATGAATGTACGCCATATCCGTGCGATTATAATTATGCTAAACGGTCTATGCACATGACGCATCGTTGGTTAGAGCGATGTATCACCCATCTAGAAAAAACACCGTTACATTATGACTACGACCAAACGTTTTTTCCAATAGTTCAAGGGAGTACCTATAAAGACTTACGCCAGCAATCTGCAGAGTACATTGCCTCGGTAGGAGCTGAAGGGAATGCTATTGGCGGACTCTCAGTTGGAGAACCAGCCGAAGAGATGTATGCCATGACCGAAGTAGTAACGGCTATACTTCCGAAGGAAAAACCGCGTTATTTAATGGGAGTGGGTACGCCTATTAATTTATTAGAAAATGTGGCACTCGGTATCGATATGTTCGATTGTGTGATGCCGACTCGAAATGGTAGAAATGGGATGCTCTTTACCGCACACGGAACGATAAATATTAAAAACAAGAAGTGGGAAGCAGATTTTTCGCCTATTGATGAAATGGCCATTACTTGGGTAGATACCGAATATAGTAAAGCGTATGTGCGCCATCTTTTTACCGTAAACGAAATGTTGGGGAGACAAATCTGTACAATTCATAACCTTGGGTTTTACCTTTGGTTGATGCGTGAAGCTAGAAAGCATATCTTAGCGGGAACTTTTACTCCGTGGAAAAATAAAATGGTACAACAAATGGATAAACGTTTGTAGATGCTGAGCATACTAGATCGGTACATATTAAAAAAATACTTGGGCACATTTATCTTGTTGCTCCTGTTGTTCATTCCTATTGGTATTATCGTGCATTTGGCCGAAAAAATCGATAAGATTTTAGAGAACGAAGTGCCTTTCCCGATTGTTGCAAAGTATTTTTTAGATTTTACCATTTACTTCGCCGATTTATTATTTCCGTTGTTTTTATTTCTTTCAGTGATTTGGTTTACTTCCAAGTTGGCAAATAATACAGAGGTGATTGCATTTTTGAGTAGCGGGGTATCGTACTATCGATTCTTAAGACCGTACATGATAGGCGCTACCATTGTTTGTTTAGTGGCCCTGGCTTCTGGGATGTACTTTGCGCCTACAGCCAGTAAGGGTTTTAACGAGTTCAAGTACGAATACCTTAAAAAAGGTAAAAAAGACCGTGACCAGACCAATGTGTTTCGGCAGATTAATGACAACGATTACATTTACGCGAGTTATTTTAATGTGAAGGAAAAGAGTGGAAATAATTTCACCCTCGAACATTTTGAAGGGAATGAAATGACCTATAAATTAACCGCTAGCCAAATTAGATATCACGCAAAAGATAGCACCTACTCACTGTACAACTATACCAAAAGGATTGTTGGTGAAGATGACGATATAATTGAGCGTAAGAAAAGGTTGGATACGGTATTCGATTTTGAAATGGAAGACCTCACGCCAGTAGATTATATAGCTGAAACGTTAAACATTGTAGAACTCAATAAGTTTATTGCACGTGAGAAAGCACGGGGTTCCTCATACATAAACCGTTACGAAGTAGTGCGCTATAAACGATGGAGTTTGCCGGTTTCTGCCTATATCTTAACGGTGATAGCCGTAGCCGTATCTTCGGTTAAACGACGTGGCGGAATGGGAGTTAATCTCGCCATCGGTATTGCCATCGGGATGGTTTTTATCTTTTTCGACAAAATTTTTGGCACCATGGCAGAGCAAAGTGATTTCTCACCTTTTGTAGCTACGTGGTTTCCCAATTTTGTATTTGCTATTTTAGCGGTCTATCTGTTAAGAAATGCAAAACGATAAGCTCCTTAATTACCTGCACCTTCATTTTATTGTCTTTATCTGGGGCTTCACTGCAGTGCTTGGCGCACTCATATCTATAGAAGCCATTCCCTTGGTTTGGTATCGCATGCTGATGGCCACTTTTTTTGTGTTTTTATTTTTGAAATTTAGAAAAATCAAGTACAAATTTCCGAAGAAAATATTGGCCGGATTTGCCTTGGCAGGATTGATTATTGCGGTGCATTGGCTTGCTTTTTTTGGCGCTATCAAGGTGGGGAATGTATCAGTAACTTTGGCAATCATGTCTACAGGAGCCTTTTTTACGTCGTTGCTAGAACCGTTGTTCTACAAACGAAAAATTATTGGCTACGAAGTGTTCTTTGGAATTTTGGTGATTGTTGGGCTCTATATTATCTTTAATGTAGAAGGCGATTATTTCTACGGAATTTTACTTGCTTTATTGGCGTCATTCTTAGGTGCTTTATTTTCCGTTATTAACGGAAAGTTTGCTGTAAAGTACAATGCTTCGGCCATTTCGTTTTATGAATTAGGATTCGGAATGCTCTGTATAACCATCTACTTGGCTTTCAGCGGGAGCTTTTCCGCAGCATTTTTTCAGCTAGAGGCTACAGATTGGGGCTACCTTTTTATACTCGCTTCTGCCTGTACCGCCTATGCTTTTATAGCATCTGTACATGTTATGAAATGGATAAGCCCTTACACCGTAATGCTTACCATAAATATGGAACCTGTGTACGGAATTATTTTGGCACTACTTATTTTAGGTGAAGATGAGAATATGAGTCCGAAATTTTACTATGGTGCCCTGATAATCATAGTAACCGTAATAGCGAATGGTATTGTAAAAAACAGAATAGACAGAAAAAAGCGTACTTTAGGCAATACCTAGTGACAAAATTTTATCTTTGTAAACTAACATTTAGCCAAAAAAACCAAGAACTACAATGGAATATCTTGATTTTGAGTTACCTATTAAGGAATTGCAGGAGCAATACGAAAAGGCTTGCCAGATTGGTGAAGAGAGCGATGTAGATGTCACCAACACCTGCAAACAGATTGAAAAGAAACTAAAAGAAACAAAAACCGAAATTTATAAAAACCTTACCCCTTGGCAGCGTGTACAATTGTCGCGCCATCCCAACCGTCCCTACACTATGGATTACATAAAAGCCATTTGTGGGGATTCTTTTTTAGAATTGCACGGAGATCGCAATTTTAAGGATGACAAAGCCATGGTGGGCGGTTTGGGTAAAATTGGTGACCAAAGTTATATGTTTATCGGTCAGCAAAAAGGGTACAACACCAAAACCCGCCAATACCGTAATTTTGGTATGGCAAACCCTGAAGGTTATAGAAAAGCATTGCGCCTGATGCAATCTGCCGAAAAATTTAATGTCCCAGTGGTGACCCTGGTTGATACGCCTGGAGCCTATCCTGGATTGGAAGCAGAAGAGCGCGGACAAGGAGAAGCGATTGCGCGAAATATCTTTGAAATGACCAAGCTAAAAGTGCCAATTATTGTGGTAATTATTGGCGAAGGTGCCAGTGGTGGTGCCTTAGGAATTGGAGTGGGAGACAAGGTACTCATGCTAGAGAATACTTGGTACTCGGTGATTTCACCAGAAAGTTGCTCGTCTATTCTATGGCGTAGTTGGGAATTTAAAGAACAGGCGGCTGAAGCACTAAAACTTACGGCTACCGACATGAAGAAAATGAAATTGATAGATCAGATCGTAAAAGAACCCATTGGAGGAGCACATAGCGATCGGGAAAAAACATTTAGAAATGTGGCCACCGCTATCGAAAAATCATATTCAGAATTTAAGAACTTATCCCCAACCGAATTAGTGGAACAACGTATGGATAAATATTCACATATGGGTGTGTTCAAAGGTTAGATGCAACCATACCAACGCATACCGAAATCCGAAGTCAGCACTTCGGATTTTTTTACAGGTTATCAACAGAAAAATTGAGTTATCAACAATGCAATTGTTGATGACACGTTAATATTAGAGAGGGGCTTCATAATGTCCCGCCTTAACAATTTAGTTACATTCGCTCCATGGAAAAAGTGCAACCTCAAACCTCATATAAATCACGTTCCTCGCAGGTAATCTCGTTGGAAAAGGGAAAACTACCGCCACAAGCAGTTGATTTAGAGGAAGTTGTGCTGGGCGCTATGATGATAGACAAGAAAGGAGTAGATGAGGTAATCGACATCCTTTCTTCTGATGTGTTCTACAAACAACAGCACCAACACATTTTTGACGCCATCCATATGCTGTTTGAAAACAGTGAACCTGTAGACTTATTAACGGTTTCATCGCAATTAAAGAAGAATGCTACCTTGGAAGCGGCTGGGGGTGAGTTTTACCTCGTTCAGCTTACCCAAAAAGTGTCGTCTTCGGCACATATCGAATTTCACGCACGTATTATCCTGCAAAAATTCATTCAGCGGTCACTGATTAAAATTTCAAACGAAATCATTGAAGAATCGTACGATGAGACCACCGATGTATTTGATTTACTAGACACAGCAGAGAGTAAATTATACGAAATTACCCAAGGCAACATAAAACGTTCTTCTGAAACGGCCCAACAATTGGTGATTCAGGCAAAAAAGAAAATCCAGGAAATCGCAAACCGTGAAGGTCTTTCCGGGATTCCTTCTGGATTTGATAAAGTAGACAAGCTTACTTCGGGTTGGCAGCCGTCAGATTTAATTATTATTGCCGCGCGCCCGGGTATGGGTAAAACGGCGCTTACCTTGTCTATGGCACGTAACGTTGCCGTAGAACACAACATTCCGGTAGCTTTCTTTTCGTTAGAAATGTCGTCAGTTCAGCTTATTACACGATTGATTTCTTCGGAAACGGGTCTTTCTTCAGAAAAGCTTCGAACTGGAAATCTCGAAAAGCACGAATGGGAACAGTTAAATGTTAAGGTAAACGGACTTGAAAAGGCACCGCTGTTTATAGATGATACGCCATCACTCTCGATATTCGATTTACGGGCAAAAGCACGTCGATTGTCGTCACAGCACGGTATCAAACTGATCATGATCGATTATTTGCAACTCATGACTGCTGGAGGAAGCCAAAAAGGAGGAAACCGCGAACAAGAAATTTCTACCATTTCGCGGAACCTAAAAGCATTGGCCAAAGAATTGAACGTACCTGTAATTGCACTTTCACAGTTATCACGTGCGGTTGAGACCCGAGGCGGAAGCAAACGCCCGTTGTTGAGTGACCTGCGTGAATCTGGAGCCATCGAGCAGGATGCAGATATTGTGAGTTTTATCTACCGCCCAGAATACTACAAAATAGAAGAGTGGGATGATGAAGAACGTTCGCCAACCGAAGGACAGGGAGAATTTATCGTGGCCAAGCACCGTAATGGGGGTCTGGACGAAATTCGCCTGAAGTTTGTTGGACATTTAGGACGTTTTGAAAATCTGGAAACCTTCGATTTCACAGGAGAATTCCATAGTAGCATGAACGCCGCTGCCAATGACGACACCTTCAAAACAGACAATCTACCAAGTGCAGACGAAGCCTTCGGTAGTGCTATGAACGATGATCTTTCTCCTCAGGGTGATGATGATGACGTACCTTTCTAGCAGGAACTTTCAGCTTACATAAAAAAGTACTATCAATAATTTTTAAAGCAGTTTTTAAAATTGAAACTCATTCAGAATGAGGTTTGGCTCAGCTGATTGCTTTGTTCGCTAATTCTACCTTTTACCGTGATGAGAACCATACTATGTTTGGGATAAATTAAAACCATTATAGTATGAAAACACAAACTATTACAACACAACAAAACGTTTTTAAAAGCGTAGGTACAATCGCACTTATTATGGTGTTTTGGCTGTTTGCCAATCCCATAATTGCACAAAGTACAGAACGAACTGTGACCGGCGTGGTCACCAGCAATGACGGTCCGTTATTTGGCGCCTCCATTGTTTTAAAAGGCACCACTGTTGGTGTTAACTCCAATGAAGATGGGTCTTTCGATTTTCCGAAGATGCTAAAAGAAAATGATATCTTGGTGGTAAGCTATCTAGGCTACAAAAATCGTGAAATTAAAATTGGTAACGCCACTACCTACGTTGAACCTTTTTTGGATGATATTCCAGTTATTATTGAGTGTGCATTACGCACCAAAAATGGTGCTGCTATGGTTGATGATAACAAGGACGGAATGTAAAATAGAATGAAGCATATTTTTTACTTACTAATCTTCACCTTTGCACTAACGTTGCATGCCCAGCGAACCGATTTCAATGGAATTAGTTTTGAAAAGGCAGACAAAATTGCAAAACAGTACAAAGGTGAAGATCTTTATAGTTTGCCCATTCTTACATTGCGATTAACCGCCCAATTAGAAACTGATGTTGAGCGTTTCCGAGCCATCTATTCGTGGGTGTGCCGCAATATTAAGGGCGATTACAATCTAACTTCCGAAAATGAGCACAAACGTAGAAAATTTAAAGACAGCCCGGAAGCATTAGCGTTGTGGAATGAACAATGTAAGCGGCAAGTTTTTAAAAGACTACGTGAAGATAAAGAAACGCTATGTACCGGTTATGCCTTTTTAGTAAAGGAACTTGCTAATTTGGCGGGAATAGAATGTGAAATTGTTCACGGATATGGCCGAATGAATGGTGCAAAATTTGCTGATACTGCAATGGCAAATCACTCATGGAACGCCGTAAAACTTAATGGAAAGTGGTATTTGTGCGATGCTACCTGGTCTAGTGGTATTATTGATATGAATACCTATTTATTCGAATTTGACTTTGACGACTCCTTTTTTTTGATGCATCCACAAGAATTTGCAAAAAGCCACCAACCTACAGAACAACAATGGACCTTGCTCGGGCCCGAGCAATAAGCCAATAGCGCTTTTGATTGTATCGAACTCTAACACATTATTTCTTATATACATTGCGGATTTAATTAAACTTTAAAAACCCAAAGGGTATTTTTTTGTAAACCGCTGGTTTTTTTTACATTAGACGTTATATTCAACCAACCAATAATCTATCATGAAAAAATTCGTACTAGTGGTGGTACTATTAGTTGTTGTTGTGAGTTGCAAAAAGACCAAAGGCAGTGAATCGACAACAAGAATACAATCTATAGAACAACCAACAGGAGCTGAAAATCTAGCTTATAAATGGGGGGCAATGGCAATCACGGCCCAAGCAAATGACACCGAAAAATTCAAGCCAAGGCCTACTGTAACATCTAGATATCTTGGGTTAATATTTGTTGCCGTTTTCGACGCTTGGTCGCGCTATGACGAAAAAGCAATTCCAGTCTATCTTGAAGGTGTAGATCGCAGACCAAGCGACGAACGTACCCTCAATAACAAAGAAATTGCAATTAGTTACGCCGCTTTTGGAGCCATGAATGAATATTATGCATCAGATAAAGACCTGTTTGTACAATTCATGAAAGACTTAGGCTTAGATCCAACCAATACTTCCGAAGACCCAAACACTCCTGAAGGGGTAGGTAATTTGGCAGCTAAAGCAGTGATAGAAGCCAGAAAGGGAGACGGGGCGAATCAATATGGTGAAGAGGAGGGTTCTAACGGAGTACCGTATTTTAATTATGTGGGCTACGAACCTGTAAATTCAGCAGATGAAAATGTAGATCCCAACCGTTGGCAACCTAAATATTTTTCAGATGGAAAGGGAGGTAAATTTGCTCCTAAATGTCTCACGCCTTTTTGGGATAAAGTAACACCCGTAGCCTTAAAATCGGGTGACCAATTCAGGCCGGGTCCTCCGCCAAAGATAGGTTCTCCTCAGTTGGAGGCTGAAGTAAAAGAAGTAATTGAAATGCAAGCCAACCTAACAGATGAACAAAAAGCCTTGGTCGAGTTTATGCGTGACGGTCCGCAATCGGTACAACAGGCCGGGCATTGGCTTAAATTTGCGCAAGAGGTTTCTATCCGTGATAACCATACGCTAGATCAGGATGTAAAGATGTATTTCTACAATCAAGTGGTAGCGATGGATGCTTTTATCGCTTCTTGGGATTCAAAAATGTATTATGATTATGCAAGGCCCTATGCTTTAGTTCATGAATACTACCAAAATCAAATAATTAAAGCTTGGGGTGGCGAAGGCAAGGGTATGATGGAAATAGATGGTACACAATGGCGACCTTATTCGCCAGAAACCTTTTTATGTCCACCTTTTCCGAGTTACACATCGGGCCATAGCACCATCAGTGGGGGTTGTGCCGAGGCGCTTAAATTATGGACGGGCAGTGATACGTTTGGTTCTGAAGTGACACTTGTTGCAGGAGCCATGACCGAATTGGACAATCTGGGAGATACCGTCACACTAAAGTTTCCGACCTTTACAAAAACAGCTGAAATGGCAGGGATTTCTAGAGTATTGGGGGGCTATCATATACAGTCAGACAATGTAGCCGGTTTAGAATTGGGAAGAAATGTCGCTAAGGAAGCATGGAAGTTCTATAAAAAGCATGTAGGTGAGCCAAACTTATAATTTTTTCAAGGTTTAAAATTGAAAACATTAGCTGGAAGGAATTGCTCGAAAAAAGTAGTTCCTTTTTTCGTGAAACTGCCCAAACATTCATAATTACGACCGCAAAATTTTTGGCTCAAAATTTGTACCTTCCCCATTATGATACAACGCATACTTATCGCCCTAGTGTTTTTTGGCTTTAGCCTAACTGCATCAGCGTCTTACATACTCATCCCGATGGATGCCGAAGGCCAAAAAGAACATTTAAAAGCCTACGGGATTACCTATTGGACCTTAGAAAAAAACCAAAAAGTAAAATGGTTGCTGAATTATCGTGGTGGATCCTTCTTACTGCCAGATGTTGAAGAAATTCGAAAAGAATGCCAGATACGTGGTGTTTCTTTTGAAGTGCTTTCCGATAGTAAAACAGAACAAATTTTATTAGAAATTTCGAGTCCGTCGCAAAACATGGAGGCTGTAGTGCTAGAAAAGGCACCCAGAATTGCAGTATATTCACCAAAAGGCAACCAACCTTGGGACGATGCCGTTACGATGGTACTTACCTATGCTGAAATTCCCTATACCGTAGTATATGACGAAGAAGTATTGGGCGACCAACTATTGTTATACGATTGGCTGCATGTGCATCATGAAGATTTTACGGGTCAGTACGGAAAGTTTTACCGTGCGTACCGAGCAGCACCTTGGTATATTGAAGAAAAACGGAAGTCAGAAATGCTCGCTAACAAATTGGGGTACGATAAAGTTTCCGAAGAAAAAAGAGATGTCGCTTTAAAAATTAGAGATTATGTGATTGGCGGCGGGTTTATGTTTGCGATGTGCAGTGCCACCGATAGTTTCGATATAGCCCTTGCTGCCGAAGGTGTAGATATTTGTGAACCCATGTTCGATGGTGACCCAAGTGAACCTGGATACCAAAGCAAAATCGATTTCAACAAAACATTTGCTTTTAAAGAGTTTACCCTAGAACGAAGTCCGATGGTCTATGAATACTCGTCTATCGATATGACACAGGATAGGCGAATTCCGAAAGAAACAGATTATTTCAGTTTAATGGATTACAGTGCGAAGTGGGACCCCATACCGTGTATGTTGGTACAGAACCATACTTCGTTGGTAAAAGGATTTATGGGGCAGACTACATCGTATCGAAGAAGCACTGTGAAGTCGAATGTACTGGTGATGGGTGAGAATAAAACCAATGGTGAAGCCCGTTACATCCACGGAATTAAAGGAAAAGGATTCTTTACATTTTACGGTGGGCATGACCCAGAAGATTACCAACATCGTGTGGGAGATGCCAAAACTGAATTAGGGTTACATCCTAATTCACCTGGCTATCGTCTTATTCTGAACAATGTATTGTTTCCTGCAGCAAAGAAGAAAAAGCAAAAAACATAATTTAAAAAGAAATCAAATGAAGAAATTTATTCTAATAGTGGTAATTATGCTGGTGTTTCAAATTGACACCAATGCCCAAGAGGTAATTGATTTAGACCCAGGGCAGAGCATGTGTATTTCTGGAAAGGGGAAAGGACAAGACGGAGCAATCAATCCTTTTATGGAAACAGGGAGTGTTGCGATCGTAAAAAACCTAGGAGAAAATCAATTTTCTATTCGTGTTGAGTATGAGGGAAAAGTGAAAGAAAAAATTAGGCTCGATCCGTCCAGAATAACTAGAGTAATTTTGCCAAAGGGCCATGTGATGTATTTCGATAATAAGTTGAAAACAAAAACAGAGGTGAGTTTCCGAGCGCTTCAGTAGCCGATTCATCTTAGTAAAGTGAAGTCATAAAAAAAGCCCCGCTCAATTGAGCGGGGCTTCTTGCGAAATAATACGATTATCTAATTTATTTTACTTTCTTAACGATAGCTTCGAAAGCTTCAGGATGATTCATCGCTAAATCTGCAAGAACCTTACGGTTCAATTCAATTCCTGATTTTTTCATCCCTCCCATAAATTGAGAGTAAGACATTCCGTGTTGTCTCGCACCTGCGTTAATACGGGTGATCCACAACGATCTAAAAGTTCTCTTTTTTGCACGGCGGTCTCTGTATGAGTAAGACATTGCTTTCTCAACAGCATTCTTAGCAACCGTCCATACGTTTTTACGTCTTCCAAAGTATCCTTTGGCTTGCTTCATCACCTTTTTTCTTCGGGCTCTTTTAGCAACTGAATTTACTGATCTTGGCATAATTTAATTGTTTTTGTAGCAGGCGGTCTATAATCGACACTTTAATCTTTTACTTCTAACTGTCACACTGAGGGCAGTCGAAGTGTAGGCCCAACTCCAGGGTTTAAATAATTGTTTTAACCGGTGTAACGTTTACTTCAATCGAAGCATTTGTTTCACATTGTCCTCATCTGCTTGATGAACGAGTCCATCATGCGTTAAGGCAAGCTTACGTTTTTTGCTTTTCTTTGTTAAGATGTGGCTTTTAAACGCATGCTTTCTCTTAATTTTTCCTGTACCCGTAAGCTTAAAACGCTTCTTGGCACTAGATTTTGTTTTTTGTTTAGGCATGTCTTTGTTTTTATTTATTATTTCGCATTGTCTGCCGTAGGCCGACAATATTTTTAAATACGCTTATTTGCTCTTCTTCGGAGCAATAAACATGATCATTCGTTTTCCTTCCAATTTTGGCATCTGTTCTACTTTTCCAACTTCTTCCAATTCTTGGGCCAAACGAAGCAGTAAAATCTCCCCTTGGTCTTTATATATAATCGAGCGCCCTTTAAAGAAAACATATGCTTTCAGCTTGGCACCGTCTTTTAAAAATTTTTCGGCGTGCTTCTTTTTAAATTCGTAATCGTGGTCATCTGTATTCGGACCGAAACGAATTTCTTTAATAGTCACCTTTTGGGCTTTCGCCTTCATGGCTTTGTCACGCTTCTTTTGTTCGTAGACAAACTTTTTGTAATCCATTACTTTACAAACAGGAGGTTCCGCATTTGGCGAAATCTCTACAAGGTCTAATCCTTGTTCTTCTGCAATGGCTAATGCCTTCGATAATGGATAAATGTCAACTTCAACATTGTCTCCAACAAGACGTACTTTTTCAGCACGAATTTTCTTATTGATTCTGTGTTGGTCTTCTTTTACGATCCTTGCCGGACCTCTACTTCTTTTTCTTCGTATTGCTATGGCTTAAATTATTTTGGTTAAACGTTAAAATCTACACAATTTTTTTCAATTTCAGTGTTAATGAGTTCTGAAAATTCAGCAACGGTCATCGTTCCTAGATCTCCCTCACTATGTTTCCTTACAGAAACTGTGCCGTCTTTCGCTTCCTGTTCTCCTACAATCAACATATATGGGAATTTATTCATTTCTGCTTCCCGTATTTTCTTTCCGATGGTCTCGTTTCTGTTGTCTACAAGGGCGCGAATTTCGTCATTTTCCAGCAAATTTAAAACTTTTTGGGCGTAATTCTCATATTTTTCGCTCAGTGACAGGATACTAACCTGCTCAGGCATGAGCCAGAGCGGGAAATTTCCACCTGTATGTTCCAAAAGAATCGCAATAAATCGCTCCATACTTCCAAAAGGAGCACGGTGAATCATAACGGGTTGGTGTAATTCGTTATCACTTCCTTTGTAGGTAAGTTCAAAACGCTTCGGTAAATTATAATCTACTTGTATCGTTCCTAACTGCCAACTGCGTCCCAACGCATCTTTCACCATAAAATCTAATTTGGGACCGTAGAAAGCAGCTTCTCCAGTTTCCACCACATAATCAAGGCCTTTTTCTTTCACAGCGTTTAAAATGGCTGCCTCGGCTTTGTCCCAAGTGTCTAGATCGCCAATATACTTTTCAGGTTTTTCCATGTCCCGTATGGAAACCTGCGTGGTGAAATTTTCAAAACCAAGCGATCCGAAAACATATAATACCAAATCGATCACACCTAAAAATTCTTCATGCAGTTGGTCGGGTGTGCAAAAAATATGGGCATCGTCCTGGGTAAATCCACGTACACGTGTCAACCCGTGTAATTCGCCACTTTGTTCGTAACGGTACACTGTTCCAAATTCTGCATAGCGCTTCGGAAGATCTTTATAAGACCACGGTCTGTTTTTATACATCTCGCAGTGGTGTGGGCAATTCATCGGTTTCAGAAAAAACTCTTCACCTTCATTAGGAGTTTTTATGGGTTGAAAACTGTCTTCTCCATACTTCTCGTAGTGTCCAGAAGTAACGTACAGTTCTTTTTGGGCAATGTGTGGGGAGATTACCATTTCATATCCAGCTTTCTTCTGTGCTTTCTTTAAGAAATTCTCTAACCGCTCCCGCAATGCAGCACCTTTGGGTAACCACAATGGGAGGCCTTGACCAACTTTTTGCGAAAAGGTAAAAAGCTCTAGTTCTTTGCCCAGTTTTCTATGGTCGCGTTGTTTGGCCTGTTCTAGGAGTTCCAAATATTCCTTTAAGTCTTTTTGCTTCGGAAATGTTACACCATAAATTCGCGTTAGTTGGGTGTTGTTTTCATCACCACGCCAATATGCACCTGCAATGCTCATCAGCTTCACTGCCTTTACTATTCCGGTATTCGGAATATGACCGCCACGACACAGATCGGTAAAGGTGTCATGGTCACAAAAGGTAATCGTGCCGTCTTCCAAATTCTCAATCAGCTCTACTTTGTATTCATTGTCTTGCTTTTTATAGAAATCGAGCGCTTCCGCCTTCGAGCTCTCGCGCATGGTAAACGTATGTTTCCCACGGGCAATCTCTAACATTTTATTTTCGATGGTAGGTAGGTCCTTTTCCGAAATCGTGTGGTCTCCTAAATCTACGTCGTAATAAAATCCATTCTCGATGGCGGGTCCAATGGTAAGTTTAATACCCGGATACAATTCTTCAAGTGCTTGCGCCAAGATATGGGCAGAAGAGTGCCAAAAGGCTTGTTTTCCTTCGTCATCTCGCCAAGTGTATAGGGTTAGGGTTCCATCTGTGGTGAGTGGGGTGGTGGTTTCCACTTTTGTGTCGTTAAAAGAAGCAGAAATCACATTTCGTGCTAGCCCTTCACTAATACTCATCGCTACATCCATAGGTGTAGATCCCGATTCAAATTGTTTCACAGTGCCATCAGGCAGGGTAATCCCTATCATAGTTTGTTCATTTAAGGGGCAAAGATACTACGGTTTTCAAAGTCTCACAATATGCGCCATAAGATTCTATTGGTATATTTTGGCCGTTCCCCCCGACCCCGATACTTATCGGGACGGGGGATGCCTGTCTGTGCCGAAAAGGCACGTTCGGGCGGGCCGTTTTCATCCTTTACACAAAGACTTTAGATTATTGCCTATATATAAAGGTATAAAGGGGATCAAAAAAAGTTTTTAATGTAAATCTTCTAAAATCAAACGGTTGGAGTTTGATGTTACATTTTCTTTAAAAAAAGTTTAAAATAAGTTTGGTAGAATGATTTATGTGAGCGTATATTTGCACCCGCTTTGAAGGAGAGATCTGGATGGGTTGAGAGTGAAGATTACAACGTTCAGAATTTATTTTGATTTATTTTTTAAAAACCCTTGCGGGTTTAAAAAAGGGTTGTATATTTGCACCCGCAAAACGGATGAGTGACGATAAAACACGAGTCTCGGAGTAGCGGAAATGAGATAAGATTAAGTTCATTGAGATATTGAAATTGACAGCGTATGGGTCCCCGCCGAAAGGTGTGGGCCCGTATTGAAACTAAACTAAGAATAGTACCTGAGAATTTTTTGAGGGATGGCTTTTCGTATGTACTTTTAAATTATTTAAGACTACACGATGAAGAGTTTGATCCTGGCTCAGGATGAACGCTAGCGGCAGGCCTAACACATGCAAGTCGAGGGGCAGCGGGGAGTGCTTGCACTCTGCCGGCGACCGGCGCACGGGTGCGTAACGCGTATACAACCTACCTCTTACTATTGGATAGCCCAGAGAAATTTGGATTAAGCCAATATGGCACCACATCACGGCATCGTGTTTGTGGTTAAAGGTTACGGTAAGAGATGGGTATGCGTCCTATTAGTTTGTTGGTAAGGTAACGGCTTACCAAGACTACGATAGGTAGGGGCCCTGAGAGGGGGATCCCCCACACTGGTACTGAGACACGGACCAGACTCCTACGGGAGGCAGCAGTGAGGAATATTGGACAATGGGCGGGAGCCTGATCCAGCCATGCCGCGTGCAGGAAGACTGCCCTATGGGTTGTAAACTGCTTTTATACGGGAAGAAACACCCCCTCGTGAGGGGGCTTGACGGTACCGTAAGAATAAGGACCGGCTAACTCCGTGCCAGCAGCCGCGGTAATACGGAGGGTCCGAGCGTTATCCGGAATCATTGGGTTTAAAGGGTCCGTAGGCGGGCGGCTAAGTCAGTGGTGAAAGTCTGTGGCTCAACCATAGAATTGCCATTGATACTGGTCGTCTTGAATCAATGTGAAGTGGTTAGAATGAGTAGTGTAGCGGTGAAATGCATAGATATTACTCAGAATACCGATTGCGAAGGCAGATCACTAACATTGTATTGACGCTGAGGGACGAAAGCGTGGGGAGCGAACAGGATTAGATACCCTGGTAGTCCACGCCGTAAACGATGGATACTAGCTGTGCGGACTTTGGTCTGCGTGGCTAAGCGAAAGTGATAAGTATCCCACCTGGGGAGTACGTTCGCAAGAATGAAACTCAAAGGAATTGACGGGGGCCCGCACAAGCGGTGGAGCATGTGGTTTAATTCGATGATACGCGAGGAACCTTACCAGGGCTTAAATGTAGTGGGACAGGCGTGGAAACACGCCCTTCTTCGGACTCATTACAAGGTGCTGCATGGTTGTCGTCAGCTCGTGCCGTGAGGTGTCAGGTTAAGTCCTATAACGAGCGCAACCCCTGTCGTTAGTTGCCAGCATGTAAAGATGGGAACTCTAGCGAGACTGCCGGTGCAAACCGCGAGGAAGGTGGGGATGACGTCAAATCATCACGGCCCTTACGTCCTGGGCTACACACGTGCTACAATGGCCGGTACAGAGGGCAGCCACACCGCAAGGTGGAGCGAATCCTTAAAACCGGTCTCAGTTCGGATCGGGGTCTGCAACTCGACCCCGTGAAGCTGGAATCGCTAGTAATCGGATATCAGCCATGATCCGGTGAATACGTTCCCGGGCCTTGTACACACCGCCCGTCAAGCCATGGAAGCTGGGGGTACCTGAAGTCGGTGACCGCAAGGAGCTGCCTAGGGTAAAACCGGTAACTGGGGCTAAGTCGTAACAAGGTAGCCGTACCGGAAGGTGCGGCTGGAACACCTCCTTTCTAGAGAATGCTTTAAGTAGCATCAGAGAGTGCGACGAGAAGCGAATGCTTTTCAAAAGAGGGTGCTATTTTTGGTTTAGCTGTCAATTTTATAATATTAGGGTCAACGGGATCGGTGTCGGCATATCAGGACTGATTGCTGAATACTGGATACTGTAGACTGGCAAAGTCTCATAGCTCAGCTGGTTAGAGCGCTACACTGATAATGTAGAGGTCGGCAGTTCGAGTCTGCCTGAGACTACGAAGTAGATGAAGGCAGAATGCCTGTTAATGACTGCCAAAGAGCACAGCGATTTGTTGCAGGAATTAATCCCGCTTTAGCGGGGAGACTACAATCGAGCTATGCTTGATGCCTTAGGCTTTGAGCGATGGGCAAGAAAGTGTATTGCATATAGCTTACAGCATATAGCAAACTAAGTTCATTATATATTGAAAGGAAATTTTAGAAGTTGGGTATCCCAAGTTGACGTACAAAGTCATCAATTAACTGATAACTGTTAACTGATAACTGGCTACTGAAAAAATGGGGGATTAGCTCAGCTGGCTAGAGCGCCTGCCTTGCACGCAGGAGGTCATCGGTTCGACTCCGATATTCTCCACCATTTTATTTCTTCGGAAATACTAAGTTCATTACATTTTGAATAGAGATTCGGTCATCAGGGACCGGAGCGTCCCGCCACAGGCGGGAAGGTCATCGGTTCGACTCCGATATTCTCCACCATTTTATTTCTTCGGAAATACAAGTTCATTACATATTGAAAGAGGGTTTTGGTCATATAGGGACCAGGGCGTCCCGCCACAGGCGGGAAGGTCATCGGTTCGACTCCGATATTCTCCACGATTGGCCCCTGACCCGGCCCGGTTTTTAGCTGAACCGATCCGGATAGGCCATTAACGTTCATTGACATATTGAGAATAAAGAATACGAGAAAAGCAATAATTAAAGTAAAAATCTCTGTATTTGGTTTCGGCCAGGTATAGAGTATGAATAACTCATTAAAAGAGCAAAAAAGTACAATAAGCAAAGTAAGGGCGTATGGGGAATGCCTAGGCTCTCAGAGGCGATGAAGGACGTGATAAGCTGCGATAAGTCGCGGGGATCGGCACATACGAATTGATCCGCGAATTTCCGAATGGGGCAACCCACTATATTGAAGATATAGTACCGAAAGGGGCGAACCCGGGGAACTGAAACATCTAAGTACCCGGAGGAAGAGAAAACAAGAGTGATTCCGCTAGTAGTGGCGAGCGAACGCGGAATAGCCCAAACCGTATCTGTTACGGCAGGTACGGGGTTGTAGGACCACGACATTAGAACTGCGATGAACTAGAACACGTTGGAAAGCGTGGCCATAGACGGTGATAGCCCGGTATAGGTAAAGGACAGGGATATAGTGGTATCCTGAGTAGTGCGGGGCACGTGAAACCCTGTATGAATCCGGCGGGACCATCCGCCAAGGCTAAATACTCCTGAGAGACCGATAGTGAACCAGTACCGTGAGGGAAAGGTGAAAAGAACCCCGAACAGGGGAGTGAAACAGAACCTGAAACCATACGCTTACAAGCGGTCGGAGTCCCGCCAATGGCGGGATGACGGCGTGCCTTTTGCATAATGAGCCTACGAGTTACTGTTGCCAGCAAGGTTAAGGTCTTAAGGACCGGAGCCGTAGCGAAAGCGAGTCTGAACAGGGCGGTACAGTTGGTAGTAGTAGACGCGAAACCGTGTGATCTACCCTTGGGCAGGTTGAAGCTGTGGTAACACACAGTGGAGGACCGAACCCGTTGACGTTGAAAAGTCTTGGGATGACCTGAGGGTAGGGGTGAAAGGCCAATCAAACTCGGAAATAGCTCGTACTCCCCGAAATGCATTTAGGTGCAGCGTATACATAGTTTTATAGAGGTAGAGCTACTGATTGGATGCGGGGGCTTCACCGCCTACCAATTCCTGACAAACTCCGAATGCTATAAAATGTTTGTATGCAGTGAGGGCATGGGTGCTAAGGTCCATGTCCGAGAGGGAAAGAACCCAGACCATCAGCTAAGGTCCCCAAATGATAGTTAAGTTGAATAAACGAGGTTGGATTGCACAGACAGCTAGGATGTTGGCTTGGAAGCAGCCATTCATTTAAAGAGTGCGTAACAGCTCACTAGTCGAGCGATCCGGCATGGATAATAATCGGGCATAAACTATCTACCGAAGCTATGGACCACGCCTTTGGCGTGGTGGTAGGGGAGCATTCTGTTTGCGCCGAAGGTGCAGCGCGAGCTGTGCTGGAGCGGACAGAAAAGAAAATGTAGGCATAAGTAACGATAATGCGGGCGAGAAACCCGCACACCGAAAGACTAAGGTTTCCTCAGCTATGCTAATCAGCTGAGGGTTAGTCGGGACCTAACGCGAACCCGAAAGGGGTAGTGGATGGCCAACGGGTTAATATTCCCGTACCTGCTCACGATAAAAGTGACGGATTCGAATACCTGGTGCGTGCTGACGGAATAGCACGTTGAAGCGAACAGTAATGTCGCGATAGTACACTAAGGCTACGGCTGCGGTGATAATCCAGGGAATCGGGTCCCAAGAAAAGCGAGTGAAGCAGCCCGTACCCCAAACCGACACAGGTAGTTGGGATGAGAATTCTAAGGTGCTCGAGAGATTCATGGCTAAGGAACTAGGCAAAATCGACCCGTAACTTCGGGAGAAGGGTCGCCCCCGCTTCGGCGGGGGCCGCAGTGAAGAGGTCCAGGCGACTGTTTATCAAAAACACAGGGCTCTGCTAAATCGAAAGA